>CM048744.1:26245508-27540091 GCA_026315105.1 Locusta migratoria
CCAGATTTGAGTCTGCATGCACCAGCCACTGCCTCCATCTTGACGCAAAGGTGTAATGGGGGCATATCCAGCATGGTTTCCATCCCAGCAGTTGGTGTGCTGCTAATTCCGCCTGTTATGGCTAAGCAGGCTAATCTCTACAAGTGTACGATACTTCTTGGCCGTCATAGTGCCTTTCTCGAGTTCCACTACATTCATAGAGGCCCACCTAAGTGTTCCCAGACGATAACTGAGTTGCCGCCAGCTAGTCTGCATTCCACAGTACAATTAACTAGGTTTCCCTGACTGACGAAGGATTCGCACCCTTCCAATGGTAAGAATAGGTCGGTATTCATCAGACCATGCAAAGCTCTGTCATTGCGTTACCGTCCAGTCATTATGGTCTTCTGTCTGCTTCCATCGCAGTTGCCGGTGTCACGCTGGTAACCAGGAACACGCATTGGCCTTCGGGTACGGAGGCCCATCGTTCAAAGTGTTCGGTGCACTGTGTGGTCGCACGCACTTGTACTCTGGTCTGCATTGAAGTGTGACGACAGTTCTACCACAGTTCGCTGCCTGTCCTGTTTTATCAGTCTACCAAGCGTACGACTTACAGAGGGGTCCAAAAAATATTTTATCCACTGATTAAAGGACCATAACTTGCACACTAATTGACAGAGTTGTCTCATCTACATCTACAACCATACTCCGCAAGCCACCCGACGATGTGTGGCGGAGGCTATCTTGAGTACCACTATCGATTTTCCCTCCTATTCCATGCACGTATTGTTCGCGGAAAGAAGGATTGTCTGTATGTCACTGTGTGGGCTCTAATCTCTCTGATTTTATCCTCACGATCTCTTCGCGAGATATACATAGGAGGGAGCAATATACTGCTAGACTCCTCAGTAAAGGTAAGTTCTCGAAACTTCGACAAAAGCCCGTACTAAGCAACAGAGCGTCTCTCCTGCAGAGTCTTCCACTGGAGTTTAGCGATCATCTCCGTAACGCTTTCACGATTACCAAATGATCGTGTAACGAAGCGCGCTGCTCTCCGTTGGATCTTCTCCACTTCCTCTATCAATCCCACCTGGTACGGATCCCACGCCGGTGAGCAGTATTCAAGCTGTGGGCGAACAATTGTACAGTAACCTACTTCCTTTGTTTTCGGACTGCATTTCCTTAGAATTCTCTCAATGAATCTAAGTCGGGCATCTGCTTTACCGACGATTAATTTTATATGTTTGTTCTATTTTAAATCACTCCTAATGCCTATTCCCAGATAATTTATCGAATTAATACCTTTGTCCAAATGTTTGTATAGCTTATGGGACTTAACTACGGGGTCATCAGTTCCTAAACTTACAAATTACTTATGAACTAACTAATGCTAAGGACGGCACAAATATCCATGCCCGAGGGGGGATTCGAACCCCCGACCGTTGTAATACCTTTGTCATCTGATGCATACATACTTGAAATTAAAATTAGACAAGTTCTTGCGTCCTGTTGCTGACCTGCTATAGTGTACCTAAATGATAAAGGATCTTTCTTTCTGGGTATTCGCAGCACATTACACTTGTCTACATTGAGATTTAATTGCCATTCCCTGCACCATGCGTCAATTTTATGCAGATCCTCCTGCATCTCAATACAATTTTCAATTGTTACAACCTCTCTATATACTACAGCTTCATCCGCAAAAAGTCTCAGTGAACTTCCGATGTTATCCGCAAGGTCATTTATATATATCGTGAACAGCAACGAACCCACGACACTCCCCTGTGGCACACCTAACATAACTCCTACTTCGGAAGACTTCTCTCCATTGAGAATGACCTGCTGCTTTATGTTATCTAGGAATTCCTCAATCCAATCACACAATTGATCTGATAGACCTTGGTCTGGTCTGATAGATCTTGGTAATGAAATTGTTTGTAGTTCTGGCAATCTCCACAGAAGCGTTGAATTACGTTGTTTATTTTTGTCAGATGACAGTCGCCGGATAGTCAGTATTTTGTTCTTAGATGCACCTAGTTACTCGAGTAAACATGGATGGCGCAAGGCTTACATTCGATGAAAGGAAGTCAGTTTTGAAGTGTTATTCTAAGTACGAAAACATTAATGAGATGCACCGGCAATGACGAAATGAGTATCAAATAGAAAACGATTCGTCGCATTCGAAACAAATTTGAAGCCGAAGGCTGTGTTAAACATGTACAGAAACAATGATCTGGACGACCTGTAACAGTAACAAGTACAGCTATCTCCCGTCGTGTGTTACAGCAATTCAAACGCTCACCACAGAAGTCTGTGAGATAGTGTGCCCGTGAAACTGCAGTGAGTCGCTCAAGTGTTCGGCGAATTACGCAGACAGCAAAGTGGATGTGCTACATCCCGCGATGCTACACGCAATGAGCGAGGACGACCCAGACCGTAGAATGGACTACTGCCAGTGGTTTACTAACATGGTGCACAACGATGAAAAGTTTGCTGTGTTAATTGTGTAGTCTGATGTTGCAAAGTTCTAACTCAATGGTACAGTAAATCGCCACAATTGCATCTACTGGGCCACCGAAAAGCGGAACGTCCATGTAGACAAAGCAAATGTGTAGCGTGGGTTGTCTTACAGGGGCTTGATTGGGCCATACTTCTTTGACGGCACAGTTATAGGGAGGTGTACCTTCAGAAGCTTCAGACATCCATTTTACCTGCCATCCGAGACTTGTATGGAGACTGAAGATTTTATTTTCAACAAGATGGTACCCCCAGCCCACTACCAAAATCGTGTTAGGGCTTATCTCGACGAAAATCTACCAGGAAGATGGATAGGCAGTAGAGGGGCTTTGGAGTATCCACCACTTTCCCCAGACTTAACTCCTCTGGACTTTTACCTATGGGGAACACTAAAGGACGTCGTTTATCGACAAAAGCCACCCACATTGGATGAACTTCCAGAATCCATCATACATTCATGTGCAGATATCCAACTGAATACGTTGTAGTCAGTAGTTCGTGCTGCAGTTCGGCGGCATCCTTTGTGTGTGGATGTTAATGGTGACAATGTCGAACACCTACTGTGATATCTTTAAGTTGGACTTTAAGTTACACGTTCACCAAAAATGAGACAACTCCGTCATTTAGTCTGCAAGTTATGCACGTACAAATAGTGGACACATTTCTTTTGGAGCCCTCTGTATTTACTGAGGTACTGCCGTCCAGCCACTTGACGTTTTGACGTCGTATTTCCTATTTTAGGTGAGCAAATTTTGAGTTATGATCTTCTCAAGCTGTTGCTTCGAATGTCAATAACGAAATAACTATGGTGCAACAGATATAATTCACCTTCTTATACATGGCGAGGCATTTAAAACTGTTTTTCGAAATATTTGGAAAAAATTGCAATCGCATTAAAAACCAGTTGTTTACCTCTAAGAGGTCCATCCATTAACATAAAGCTTGAACCCCCTGCACCAACCTGTGGGGCGGGATGGGATGCGACTTTGAAATCTTAAATACTAACCGCTACTTTTTATTGCAGATTTGGCTTCTACGTGAAAAATATGTAACTTTAGTATGAAACTTATTTTCTTCGTTTCATGATAAACGGGTGCTATAATCAGCAAAAATAAAAATGAGTTGAAAGTTGGTGAAGAACCGCAATCTCTTGAACAAATAGACGTTCGTCTGATTGTCTTTGTTCAAGGCTTCGAGATTCAGCAAACAATAGGACAGTACTGCGATCAAGTCGTTGCAGAAGGACCATTCCTATCAGGGGACGGATTAGCATAGCATTGACGAGCTTCTTCAGTACTTTTATGAGCCTCAGGGTACGAGGAAATTAAATATATTCTCTCTGATACCTTTAACATCGTAGGGCAATTACGTAGAGATGTAGTCAATGCGAATCATTGAAGTACAATCATCAGGTTCACCATACAATGAGAACATGGCCACAGTCTGTGCTTCAGTTGATTGTGGGGCGTGCCACATGATAGCATTATCACAAATATCAATAATTGTACTTTGATTTTCCTAATCTGATCAATATTTATCAGAGAAATTAACGTTTTTAGACAATTTTCAACTCATTTTTAGTTTTGTCGATGAAACGAAAACAAATTTTTATACGAAATTTCCTTAATTTTTCACGGGGAATCCAAATCTGCAATAACAATTTTGTTCGTATTTAACTTTCAAGGTAAGCCCCCCCCCCCCAGCTGACCTTTCCATGGGGTGGTGAAGGTACGGTGGGGCCTAAAGCTTCATGTTAATCCGATTTATATTTTTCGAAATATTCTGAAACATTATTTTAAATGCATCACCCTGTATACTAATTTCAGTGTTAGGATATGCTGATGTTTCAAAAGCTTGTATGTTTACTATTTTAATACTCTTTTTGCTAGGTATCCCTTTCGTATGTTTTGTACAATCTCTAAGGTTGGTATTCAACTCATTTCCCAACGAGGCATAAACTCTAAATATTTTATTCATAGCTCCGAAATTGAAGACAATCTAATATTAAGCAGCCTTAAGTGCATCATTAATTCTACGTGTTCTGTACAAGTTTTACGTTTGATTATGGCCTAGCTTCCAGACATGAAGCTTCCAACTGCTGGATGACAGTGCGATATTGAATCGCTCACTTCGTTGTGAGGCGTACCAATGTCGTTTACGATCGGCCGTTCACTTGGAACTTCCTACATAGGTCACAGCGGGATAACACGTAACAATCATTTGTTTTCATATCTGATATGTGGTGGAGGTTACTTAGAATGCTACTGCCTGATTACATTTTCGGTTCCAGTCGCATTTAATTCAGAAACAGCAGTTCCTGGTCAGTATCTCTCGGTCTTGAGCTATCCAGCTATTTCATCTTCAGTGTTTTCATGAGATATGTGTTACAGGAAGTAGTGTATTAATAAAACTGGATAAAAAAAGGTAAAATAAATATTAAGTCTACCACTCTGCTGTGAAACCATTGATATGTTTGGAACCAGCTGAAAATTTCAAATGCGATACGATAAAAAGCAGCAAACAAGTGTATATATATATATATATATATATATATATATATAGAAGACAAAAAAAAAGACAAAAAAAACTTAACATAATCTGTGTTCATAACAACCTAAAATGTATTTTTCAGTTACTCATAGCTAACCAATAATGCTCGTTAAATGAAACAGATAACAGTGAGGAATGAATTCAGTGTTCGTGTTAAGATAAATGACGAAAACATAATCTCATTTAAAGATCAATAAATTGTTGATAACATAGGTCAACAGATGCGTGAATTATTTATTCCTTGAAACCCTTGATTTTCTTTTTTAATTTCAGATTTAGTGCAATACCTATCAAAATTTCACAAGCGAATGCATTATAATTACTCTTGTCGACCATTGAAAAGTTTCCTCACGAGTACCGCAACCTCGATATTTTTGTTCGTGACTTTAGCTGTAGCGTAGCCTACGGAATTTTCCCTTGCCGGTAACTTCCTCGTCCGCTGGCTTATATTACTAGAGACAGCATATGTGCTCCGGTAATAAAGGCGCGTTGCGTGCTCACGGTACTCTACTTTGAGGCACACGTAAAAGCGGGCTACATAACATACGAGGACTTACGAAACTCACATTACGCAGAGAAAAAAACTTTTCTGCGGACTTCGGTCGGCCCACGGGCCGATATGATCCGTTTGCGTAAACGTGGGTAAAATTTAGGAAGTTATTAGGGGGAGCGCATAGTGACCATATAAAATTCAAGACCACTACACTAGATTGAAAGCAATTGAGGGAATGGAGCCCTTTGTCAGGCGGCATTCCTGGGTAATTTGACAGCGATGCTGATACATCACCCGCCGCCAAAATGGGATGTGTCACGACAGAAAGTCTTTTCCGCGTAAGTGCTTCCTAAGCATTTCCATCATGGGTATTTGCAACCTAAAGTAATAGGTCATAAGGTTACCACCCACGGCGCATGTTTCGCCGCAACACGCGATATCTGGAAACGTATCAGTGATCTTAAGTCCTTATCGATCGATTGCTTCGTCTGACCTCAGCTTTTAAAGAGTTATTGGCTACTAGCTTATATGCCCGAGCTTCGCAACGGTTGTTAAAGGTGGGCCAGAGCGAATCATGGGTTTTTAGGGTTCCCGACCTCAGCCAGTTTTAAACATAAATGAAAGAAGCAAAGAAATGTCGTTAAGTTGAAAGCATCTTGTTGTAAGTCTATTAAGTGAAAGTGAAAGCTTGATGAGAGTTTGTTAAGTGAAAGTTTCCTATTCTTATTAAGTCTTTCTATTTAAATCAAGGAGTTCCTCTAATCATATGTGCGCAACGGATTTAACAAACCAAACTAGGCCCTGTAAGAAAAACAATCTGTGCTTCTCTGAACATTATTTCTGACAGTCAGATTCAGTGGCATGTAAGGACTGATTACTTTACTAGTATGTGAACATTTACACTTAAAAGGAAATCTTTTTCTCAAAAAACTCAACACGTATCGTATATCAAAATCAAAAATGCCCCAATCAGAAAAATGAGGGACGAGGTTGAGCTGAAATAAGAAAATTTCGTAATCATTAAGTTATTTATTGAATTAAAGAAACATAACTTTTTTGAGTCTTCGATATAATACAATGGTTTTATACAATTCCGTTGCATACAAATATTCTCTTCCTCTTAATACAAAATCCACTATCCAATATAATACGTTTGTATTCATAGAAATAGAGTGAAATAAATCAAACTCAATACAATCATTGCTGACCAATTCAACCTTAGTACACAACACCGTTGCCATACGTCTGTCAGCTAACCTAGCCCACAATCAATTCTTCTGCTCAACAGCTCACTCTCTACTACTCGCCTCAGCAATCAAAGAAGCTGCTGTAGCGCAGATGCTACATCGCAGTTGCAAAGACATTATAATGTGCAGTAGTTACGAACATGGACCTGCGATTATCGATCATGGATGACTTCCACATACAAAATAAAGCTATAAGGCGGATACACGTTCAGATTGACAAACATGAAGCTAAAAATCCATAAATAACTAACCGCAGCCTGTGGCTGCCTACTTTCAAAGTATGTAGTGCACGAAGGGAAAATGTTCATCATTTGTTGGTATTCTTAAGACTGCGTCGCTTATATCTGTCACAGACGTACAGTTCCTTGCTGTACTGCGACATACTTATTGCGCAGAAGCGGCGTCTGTTAGATCTTTGGTGCACTGAAGCGCCTCTCTAGTCTCAGTTTACCCACGAAACCCCATGAAAACTCGTATAGTACTTTTGGAGATTAGCCGCTGCAGATAGACAATGATTGCTATTAGCCAAATGTTTAAATTATGATATACAGGGTGTACAGAAAAGGGCTCCTTGATTTCAAAATTAAATATCTCGAAAATAAAGATCGAAAGAGGAATGCAGTAAAGGGTATGTTTATTGTGAAAGCTGTAAGAAGTTTATTCATCAGTTTCAAATAATACTTACAAAAGCTGGTAACAGACGGCGCTGTACGCTGTACAGCTCATATCAGCACACATAAGTGAAATAATCGTATGAAAACACTCTTTGCAAACAATCACATCACAATGTTTTCAAAATGTCCACCATTGGCACTACTGAGGTGGCGCAAACGAAGAATGAAATTCGCCATCACATTTCGTAGTGTCTCAACCGAAATGGATTCATATGCTACAGAGATCGCCGATTCAAGCTCGTTCAGCGTGGCGGGATGCTTTGGGTAGACCATGTCTTTCACTGTGCCCCACAAAAAAAAGTCACAGGGAGTCAAATCCGGCGAATATGGAGGCCAATCCATGCCTTCACCAGTAAATTTGGGATATTCCAAGACAATGACTCGATTCCCGAAGTATTCCTCAAGAAAGCGAAACACTTGTTCGGTCCGCTGTGATCGGGATCCATCTTGCATAAACCATTCAGTACCTGGTCGATGTCCTAACGCTTGCTGTGTGGCGACAGATTGTTACAAAATTGCAACGTAACGTGCACCAGTGACCGTTTCTCGAATGACAAAAGGGCCAATGATGCATCTGCTGCATACTGCAGCCCACACAGTAACATTAGGAGAATAAAAGAGTTTCGCTTCACACCAATATGGCGTTTCGGAACCCCAAAACCGCCATTTCTGCTTATTCAGGTATCCATTCAGGTGGAAGTGTGCTTCATCTGTAAACCAGATGCAGCCAACATTAAATCCTTCACTATCAATCATTTTGAGCATCTGATTAGCAAAGACTACCCTTTGTTGCACAGTAGTACGGGTATGGCCTGGTGCGTTTGAATTTTGAATGGAAACATGTGTAGGCTCTTTCCCAGTATTGTCTGCGTGCTGGAACGCTTCAAACCGATCTCAGATGCAATTCTACGGACGGGTGACATTGGATTTCGCTGAATAATTCCAGAAACTGTGGCGATATTTTGAGGCGTAACTGCGGTTTGCTTGCGGCCAACATGCCCCACTAAATCATCAGTTACGCTGCCTGTTCGTTGAAATTTTGCGAAGAACGTACGAATGGTTTTTGCATCGGGTCCTTTTGGAAGATTAAATCGTGCTTGAAAACTTCGCCTTGTTGCCGTAGGACTCTCTTCTAACCTGTGGTACTCTAGCACCAGAAAAACGCGTTGTTCAATGGAGTACGTGGTTTTAATCTCTTCCTTCGGTACGCTAACCTCCTTTCACGTTTCAATAGTTGAACTGATCGCTATGGGCTTCGGATCACTATTTATACTAGGCATTACGTATGGCGATTACAGCGCCATCTTTTAGCAGCTTTTGTAACTATTATTTCAAACTGCTGTATAAACTTCTTACAACTTTCACAATAAACACACCGTTTACTGCATTCCTCTATCGATCTTTGTTTTCGAGATATTTAATTTTGAAATCAGGGAGTCCTTTTCTGGACACTTTGTATTTATTTTCTTTGATCCAGTTTTGATGAAATGAAGCGTGTACCCAACCGCACTATATGCTGAAGTCACGGCTTAAAATCCTATGAAAATTCGTCAAGTAGTTTTAGATATAAACGAGTTCAAAGAGACATACAGACATGGCGGTCGTGTATGCAAAATTTTTAATTAAGATATCCTTTTTTTTTTTTTTTTTTTTTTTTTTTTTGGTGGTCCCACTTTTATGAAACGAAGCTACCCCCTGTAAATCCGTGAAGTAATTTAGGAGATTGGAGATTTCTAATAGCTGTACACCAGTGCTTTGCAACGGATATTAAAGAAAGGTTACGATCACGTGTTGTAGAGAACTACAACATAGCATGAAAAAAAGCAGCATTGCCTTCTATTAAGTATTTGTGTCCTACCTGGGTTACATTTTACTTGCAGTGGCAGCGGTTTAGTTTGCTATCGTCGGCAACGAAATTTTCGCTTCGGGATGATGATTAATTTACTGACCAGAAGAGCATTAATTATTTATTTCATCGTGAACATAAAAATCATCGTGAACAGAAAGAATTATTCCCCTCATTCTACGTGACTGATTTTTGAAAAAGCATTCAACGGCCGTTGCCAAAATCAGTACCAAAGTCGCCGCCGTAGGTAAAATTGTACCCCTTCTTATAGTGTATTACAAGAAATTAAAAAAAAGGGGGGAAAATGCAGCAGTGCCAACTATTAGTTCTTTGATGCACTACGTAACCAAAAGGACCTCTGTTTGTTATGTACTGTACTGTACTACACCGTTTTCTAGGCATTCCTAAATAGAATGTAGTCGAGATGTAATACGTACGCACAAAAGTCAGAAAGGAAACTATGTAAGTTCATGTTTCCTCGCAAAGAATTCTTAGTAGGCCTAAACGAAAACATGGATAGATGCGAAGGAACGTCGTTATGTTTTAAATTCAAATGATACCCGCAGAAAGAAGCACTTTTTATCTTCCATGGCATAGTGGATACAGCTAATAAAAATATTATCTTTTTGTGTTGTACCTGTATTAAATTTTACTTGCAGTGGCACTGGTTCAGTATGTTAACGATGACAACGAGCCGGCTGCGGTGGCCGCGGGGACTGAGGCGCTTCAGTCACGGTCTGCACGGCCACTACGGTCGGGGGTTCGAATTCCCCCTCGGGCATGGATATTTGTGCCGTCCTTAGTCTTAGTTAGTTCACAAGTAGTTTGTAAGTTTAGGGACTGATGATCCCGTAGTTAAGTCCCATAGACTATACAAACATTTGAACTTTTTTTTATGACAACGAAAGATACGCTTTAGGTGGAATCATTAATTTAATGATCGGAACAACATTAATTATTTCTTTCATTATCAACACAAAGAATAATTCCCATCATTGAATGTGATTGATTTTTCAAAAAGGATTCAATGGGCGTTGCTAACATCAATACACTACACCGCTGCCGTAAGGAAAATCGTAGCCATTTGGTGTATATATTATTTAAGTAACAGAGCCTCTATCGTATCTTTGTTATACTATGCTGCAATTCAACCATAGCATGCAACAGAAACTACAAATTACGATATCTTTTCTTCCACTGATCCGATGAAATATTGCCCCAAGGTATACTCAGTTGACCTATTAAACCCCTTGAAAGTTCGTATAGTACTCTTGGAGATTTGCTGTCTTACACCATACTTACAAGCGTAGTATACGCATAAAACAGCAAATTACGATATCTTTCTTTCCCGTGACCCGATTTTAATTAAATGAAGCCTATGTTATTCTCCAAAGTATTCTCAATTTAGCTGCGGAAACCAATGAAAGTTCGTTTAGTACTTTTGGAGATTACCTTCAACAAATATACATACACGATAGCTTTTAAACAAATAATTAAGTTATAATATAATTATTTTCTTTTATCCGATTTTAATTATTGAAGCTTTTATGTAACCGCACGATAAGCTCAAGTTACGTGTGGAAACCCCATGAAAATTCGGCAAGTAGTTTTTGAGATAAACCTGTTCAAAGAGACAGACATTCATATTACGTTATTATTTTTTTCCGTAATCCGATTTTTATGAAAGTAAGTCTGTATGTTGTCCAGAGTTACGCTGAAGTTACGTGTGAAAACCCCATGCAAATTCGTGAAGTAGTTTCGGAGATACGAAGTTTTTAATATTGAACAAACAGACACGACGGTTTTTGAAAACACTTAAAATTACTATATCTTTTTTTCCGTGATCCGCTGTTGATAAAATTATGCCTATATGTTGACACAAACTTTTCTCATGTTTCTTGTGAAAAACCGCAAGAAGATTCGTCCAGTAGTTTTGAAGATTGAAGTGGACAGCGACAGGCCTACATTTACAGATTATTAGTATAGATTAATAGTGATATCTAACAAGCCAGTCTATATTCTATGTGAACAATTGATCTTGAAAATCGTGTCGTACAACAACGCATACTGCGGTAGGACGACTTATTTTTATTACTTTCTCGAGAAATATACAGTATGTCTTTCGGATCACAGAAGATTTGTTAGCCTTGGAAACGCGGTGAGTAGCATCACCGCCATTGGATCACTACGTCCTGTGACGTATATTAGATTAAGGAAGGCAAACCTACATTTCTAGCTTTTGTAGATTTACGGAAAGCTTTTGACATGTTTGATGGCAATAGACTCTTTCAAATTCAGAGGCAAGCAGGAGTAACATACAGGGGACGGAAAGTTATTTACAACTTATACAAAAACCAGACAGCAGTAATCATTGTAGAAGAGCGTGAAAGGGATATAGTGGTTGTGAAGGGAGTAAGACAGGGTTGTATCCTTCCTCCAATATTATTCGTTTTGTACATTGAGCAAATTATATTCCTTTATAAAAGGAAAATAAAAATAAAATAAAATTTGGAGAAGAAATTAAAGTTGAGGATGAAGAAATAAAAATATTGCGCTTTGTCCATGACATTGTAATTTTGTCATAGATAGCAAAGTGTCTGGAAGTGCAATTGAACGGAACGGACATTGTGTTGAACGGAGCGTATAAGATTAGCATTAACAAGAGGAAACGAAGGGTAAGAAATGTAGTCAAAGATGCTGAATTAGGTAATGAAACAATAAAGGTGGTAGATGAGTTTTGTTACTTTGCGAAAATAACATACGATAGTCACAGTACAGGGGGTAGAAAATTCATAATGGCACTGGGAAGGAAAGCGATTCCGAACAAAAGAAATTTGTTAACATCGTCTATCATTTTAAGCGTTAGGAAGTCTTTTTTTTTTTTTTTTCATTGCGTTTGTGTCGAGTGTTGCCTTGTACGGGAGTCAACCATGGTAGTTAAATAATTCGACAGGAAGTGGGTAGAAGGTTTTGAAATGTGTTGCTACAGAAGAATACTGAAGATTAAGTGGGCGGATTGCATAACTAATGAGGAGGTACTGAATAGAATTGGGAAGAAAAGGAATTTCTGGTATACTTTTACTAAAAGAAGGGATTGGTTTATAGGACACATTCTTGGATATCAAGGAACCGCGAAGTTCATCGTTGGAGGAATGTGTGGGGTAAAAATCGCAGAGAGACCAAGAAATGAGTGCAGTAAACAGATTCAGAACTTTGTCGTTTTTATGAGGAGATGAAGAGGCTTGCTCAGGATAGAGTAGGGTGGAGAGGTGCATCAAACCGGTCTCCGGACTGACGACAACAACAACAACAACAACAACAACAAAATATGTCCCATGTTCTCGTCTCTACGTGTGCTGTTGTCAAGGTCCCTGAGTGAATATGCCGTGGCGTGCACTTCACCTCCTCTCGAAAGCCATCTGTTCCTCCCGTGGGATTCGAACTGCCTAGCCCCTAGTTAGCGCCTTCGCTGCGGAGGCGGACGCCCGCGTGCGAAAGAGGCGAACATCCCGCAGAGGAGGAACGACGCGGCCTCCCGCACCCGCAACGTTTCGACCGCTGTCGCATCCTCAGCAGCCGCGCGACTATCTCGGCGTCCGGCCGCCGCGCCGTGGGTATTCCGGCCGCAGCGCTGCGGACGACATAATCGCGCGATTGCGTCCGCCAAATTGCCGTCTCCAGTGGCGCCTCTGCGCGGTTATCGGCGGCCCTGTGGAAGTTGCAGGTAGTTGCGGCGGCGCCGGCCCGGCATTAGCATGAGAATGCATATTCAGGCGGCGGCGCTGGCTGGCGTTACTGCTGTCCGGGGGCAGCGGATGCGATGCTACCACCGGGGGGCTGGGGGCGGTGTTGCTACAAGCGGCCAGCAGGTACTGGCCGAACGTGGGGTGGGCCCTGAAAGCGAGGTGGGATGCGGGGTGGCCTGGTTCACCCCTCCCCGGCTCCTCCCGACACTGCAGCCTCAATACGCCGGCGCTTCGATCCCCTGGTACACCAGCGGCGTACACCTGCTGGTTTTAATCAGCCGGCGCGTTATTACAACGACGCGAGTGCACCAATTAGGTACAGATGGCGCGCGATCCAACAGTCGGTCGGCTGCGTGCTTCCTGTGCCAGTTATAGTGCTTGCGTTGTTGAATTTTAGAGTAATCCTGTCTAATTAGATACAGCAACGAACTTTGCGGCGATTTCCACATCTGACAGTACACGTAGGCTCGGGATGAAGATTTTACGTTAACCAGACCATCCGCCAGGAACTCTCTGCATCCGCGGCCGTTGTCACTGTCAATAAAATCATTGTGGGCGTTGCTCCCATCGTCAATCCATAAAAAACAACCGACTTTTCGGCCACTGTTGCAAGCGGCCTTTTTCTGGGTGTCGTGTAAACAACAGCAACCGAAACGTCGGTGGACTTTGAGACATTGGCAATGCAGTCTAAAGAGAAAAGCTGATGCCACACGGAAAGAGTCTGATTTCATTCCCTGAAATCTTAAACATGACAACTCATACATGTAGGAACAGAAAACCCAGTTCTCAACTGACTCTGGAAAGTTGATCACTCCATGAACATGAAACAGTCCCAAATAATATAAAGTCACTCCACATTGCAATATTTTTCCATAAATGAAACCAGAGTAATATGCTCACAACACTTTATCGCAAGGAGAGTGTGTCAACAAATCACACTACTGGAACGTATCCGTTGGGATCCCTCACTTAATAATACCCACGGGCAGGTATATATGCCAATATTCCTGTACCATAGTACCAGCAACTGAGTTAAGCACGTCGAAAATATTTGTTACATACACTGAATTGTACCGTACTACATGAATTAAATTAATAATTTATTATTGTGATTATTAATGTGGCAAAGCCTCCGCTACGCCACCATCCCTGTGAGAATGTGTACTTGTTTTACTTTTAAGTGGATGTACAAGAATCTAATGGCTGTCTGAATGTGAGTAGTAATAGCTCGCTTTGCATGGTTCTCTCTGGTTCAGATTCGATAATTAGTCGTTACCAACCACTGCCGCTGGTGCTACCAAAGAGGTTTCTACACCCTTTACAAGCTAGTTAGACGAGCTCTCTCCATGGCGAGTCTCGCGTCCCCACCACCGCTGTTTTTTGGGTTTTGACAGTTTCTGGTAGCTTCGCGCCTCCTGGCTGCTCAGTATTAACTTTGTGCTCGGATCGTGTTGAGGTAAGGTTGGGTCTGCTCTTCTGTCGGCAGAGATGGTACCGATTCGTTGTCTAGCATGTTTAACTTAGACGCTTGAACTTCGATTCATTTTTCGAAATATTTTTTGCGATCGTGCGCGGAAATGTTCTACTTTTTCAATCCAGTGATTTCCAACAGGTAAACATGGTGTATGTGTTACTACTTGAGGTTTGATAACAGCGTGGTATATTCATACCTTTTGTGATTATGTGGCGGTGTATGAACTCTGTGAAAATTCTTTCTAGCTTTGTAGGGCCCAATTTCTGACAGACGAAATGTTCACTTTTATACAGTGCATGTAAATTCTTTGTTATCGTTTCCTTCCGTGAGTGATATGTGTTCCACGTGGGTGGTTCTTAGAACAAAGTCTGCAGCTTACACTATTGTTTATTCCATGCCCATTAGGCAAGTAGCTATACGTGTATCCTTCTGATTTCCACGAACATTTCGCGATCTTCTCTCCCCGCGTATTTTTATTTTGTTGTTTCGTCTCTGAACTTGTAGTATGCACTCAGTCTTTGTCAGTAATTCTCTCCGATCCTTGGACAACCTCCTTCAATAGCTTGCTTATGAAATTCTATCTATTTCTAAGGGTTGCATGCTGTAGTTTTCATTGTCACTTTTCCGTCTTTGTAATTATTTCACTATTCTACTTATTTTTTGTTTTGTTTTTTATATTTTATTTCGTTATTTATTTATTTATTTATTTATTAGAATGGACTTCATCCGTCTCTGTATTCGCCCCCTCATCGCGTGTAGCTAAATTTCATTCCCTTTCTTATGTAATTCTAAACTTTTCTATGGGTTGCATGCTGTAGTTTTCATTTTTTTTTTTTTTTGCAGACTTTGTCATTATTTCACTTTTGCTGGTTTCGAGCCTAGACTTCTTCCGTCTCTGTGAGCGCTCCCAGTCACATGTTGCTGCATTTCAGTAGCTTCCTTATGAAGTTCTACGCGATTCTAGGGGTGCATGCCTTAGTTAATTTTCTTTAGTTTTCGGAAATTGAATTTATACATTTTCGATCGGTTTTCGGAACCACGTGGGTCCGAAACCCTAATTCAGGGGTTTGCAGCTAGGCACCTGAATTCACGCCACTTCTTATAAAACCAGTGCCTAGATAGTTTACTCTCAGATTGTAACTTAATGGTCCCCCGTGATTTTGTGTAATGAAACCGATTTTTAACCGCTCTACCTCCAGTGGAGTGTGATCATGTAGGCTAACGTAGCCATGTGTCGCCGTTAGCGTGTTTGCTCGCAGTCTTATCTAAATGCAACTTAACTTTGCTATACTCACGCACCATCTCAAATTAGGCACGAGAGACCAGAGCCATCTTCGCAGTTTTATAGTGTATTGTGTTGTGTGGTGCTTCCGGGTTTGCTGAATTTCGCCTACGATAGCGCCTCCTGCTTCTGCCTGTTTCAGCGAGCTGCTGCATTGCGTGTGTGTGAGGGAGTGAGTTGTTAATAAATGCTCCCCTAGTAGCGTTAAATTCTGTGTCATTTATATTAAATTCAATGCTGGACGTCGTCAGTATTAGATAATGTAAATAGGATGCATTTTTATTGTATTAACAAAATTCGTTCCCCATTTTGCTTGCGTTCGACGTGAATAAACAAGTTAAGTTCAGTATAATTTTGACTTGCGTATAAATTGTAATTTTCGTGCACCTTTTCCCTTTTGTTTTTCACCAGTGCTTAGAACAATCTTAGATGCAATTTTTTATGTTTAAGTTCCGTTGCGCCATAAATGTTTCTCTTTAGCCACCTTTATGAAATAAGTTTAATAGTGGTGGCTTGTTTATTAATGCCTGTGTGTAATTTCGTGTGAGCTGCTACGTATATTGGTCACAGTATCGTTAAAGTCATGTTATTAGAGTAATTTGAACCAAGTCAATTCTCAATGTGGGCCAGAGAACAAGGTTTTGCAGCAGGGAGTAGCCGTTAGTTCACAGTGACCTTTTTCTAATTTTACTGCTGAAGTTAAGCTTTTAATAATAGTAAACCCTTATCTGGGTACCTCCTACAAGAATTAAGCTTTTATTTCGTACAGTGGCCCACTTTTATGTGTACTACTTAAATGAAAGGAGCAGTAAATTTTGGATAACGAGAACATACTAAGATGTATACTACTATTATCGATAATACGGTTTGATTTTGACTGACTGACCAATTATTTTATAAGCTGATTCTGATCACGTTATTAACAAATTACACTTGCTGGTGCCTTGCTGCATTGCTAATGTGCTGCTAATACACAATGGCTCATAAATTATCGAAATGTAAAAGGGAAATTGGAATAGGTTAATAGCAGGAAATACACGTGGTAAGTAAATACATACTAACATGGAACAGAGAAAGAATAAAACTAAAATAAATACAGCATGCACTACACGTGTCTAAAGACAAAGTGATCACGTTCCCCTGGTCTATCGCAATGTAAAAACATTCGCGTGTCTATTGGTATGGGACAGATGGTCCAGGATGAAATGGGTTAACGATTGATACAAAGATAACTAAAGAAATCAATCATTCTATCGGTGATGCAAACACAACCATGTGTTCTAAGTCAAAGGCAAGCATTGTAAAATCATCAAATTTGAAAATTTCAGTTGAATCGGTAAATTACATCGAAAGGAAATGATTACTTTTAAACTAGTTTAGAGACAACTGGCTGATTACTCGCAAAACGAAACTATTATTAAACACGTGGTACACAGAGGACAAAGCTTATACAAGCCTAGTGGAAATGAAATTGGGAGTATTCGACAATCTTGATATCTGAAAAAGTAGAAATATACTACAGTTACACACGCACGCACATTCACACTGGAAAACCCGAATCCTGATTTTTCCAGCATGTTCCTTTTACCATACGCTCACTACATATTTCTGAATGAACAAACACGTTATTCACAGAATTTAGCAACTCCAAAACACTTATTCTTTCAGCCAAGCAATATACTTTGTATGACTATGCATATCATAAACTGAAAAAGAAACTGATTAAATCTCATCCAAAGTAAAACTTATACAAACTCGACATGCATGCTCAAACTACCACAAGTTTTGAAAACCATCACTTACCTCCGGATCCCAGGACCAATAACAAAGGGTCTTCCAAAAACTAGCGTCTCCATAATCATCGATGGAAGTTGCTCAGAGACATACAAAACGCACTCTGCCAACTTAGGCACAATAGCGCTTCGAGCAGAGGAGAACACCTTTGTTCATCCCTAAGCTAACAAACGTTTGTATAAACTGCCGCACAAGCATACAAGAAATTCCACTCTTTACCCGGCACTGAGAAAATCTATTGTACATACGGAATCACTCGTTCTGTCATTCTACGAGGATAGTATTGGTAAAGGAGATGAATATTAACATGATGATTAACACTGGGAGAGACATAGGAAGTACAGAGAACGTGAATATCAAAATGTACACAAACATAGACTTAATATGAGTAAAGTCAGTGTGTTGAATTGTGGCTGATTATAACAAACGCACTAAAAATTGAGATTCAATAAGACGAGTAAATGTGACATAAAATTTATAGAAATGTTATGAAGGGGCTCTCATGCGTGTCCACTTAACAGGTCCATCTACAATTAATCCAATTAAATAATTTTTAAAAAGAAGGGAAAATTTGAGTTAAAAGTTTCGTCGATACCGTGGTCATTAGAGACCTAGCAAATGCTGTGAGAATTTTTCTCCTGGATGGTAAGGAAATCGATTGTGCCCTTTGGAAGTAACCATCACGTCGTTTGGTTGGAATGATTTGAGAAAACAGTGATGATTTAAATCACGTTAGCCAGAGGCAGGTTTGAACCACCGCCATCCGAATGCAAGTCCATTGTGTTAACACTGCGCCACCTCGCGAGCTCATTCCGTGACCGCTTTTCACAGTTATATTACCGATAGCATCGATATCTTTATCAATAATGCACACGAACGTAACGTACAATAATAACCACTGATCAACTTCCTGGTACTGAAATCATTTAATAGAACCCACACAGATAGATGCATCAACAAGAAAAAGGATTACCGTCGTAATGCCAGCATTGCAGCTCGTGGTAGCCATTTTGAACACTTTCTGTACATAACCGTACGTAGTAAATCACACTGTATCAACGCAACCTCGATAGTGAAATGGTCTGTCATGTAGTCCTACGCCAGAAGAAATGCCCATAGCACGGTAACAAAAGTAAATAAATCGTATATGTACAAACATATTCTGCTTGTTTCGGGTGCTCTATCGAATGCTCCGAGCTTTCCCACATATTTAAGTTGAACCCTATGTATATTCCTCTGGTGTCCTTTACGAAGCCACCTCCTACTGTTGGCCAGCTATTCGGTCCACGGTCCGTCAGCGGTACCGCCATCCACCCTTCTTCCCTCTTCGATGTCTTCCACACTTGACTGCGCTGGATTAGCCGTGCGCACTGGGCGCCGTGCTGCAGTGCGCGCGGCCGTTCGCGGTCGGAGTTTCGAGTCCTCCCTCGGGCATGGGTGTTTGTGTTGTCCTTAAGTTAGTTTACCTTAATTTAAGTAGTTTCTACGCTACTGACTATTAACCAAGCAGTTGAGTCCGACAGATTTTGTTTTATTTTATTTTATTTTATTAAACATTTGCGCGTACATCACGAAGTGGAACATCTAGCAGTCCACGCCCTTTGGACTCGTGTCCTCTAGAGGCGCTAAATTGGGCGAATCCACTCAAAACTGCTTCCGTTACTTGGCGTAGCAGTGCTAATACGAGGGGATGCAAATATCGGACTGTTTTCTTTATTATGGCTTTTTGTTGCAGTGACAGCCTGCATTTATTACAGTGGTAACAATATAATTTAAATCCTTACAACGTATATTGCAATAGCAAAAGTTATCCAACATCATACTGCCTTACAATAAACGTAGAAAAATATTACTGATAAGCTATAAAACAATACATATTTAATGGTACTATTGACAGACTTAATAGAACGGAACTGCAAACAGCACGAAACAAAATGAGAGGTGCAAGGACGTAATAAAGGTGAAAATATAAAATAGAAAAATATTCCTCCAGTTTCAAGCTGTGCATATTTAAGGTAAACATGGGAGCTACACCAGCTGTCTGTAGAATACACTTTGTGCATCCGTGTACATGGTGCATGCCAGTATAATGTGGTTGAGATCTGCCACTGCCATTGTCGAAAAGTGATGAGTTTCAAACGGTGTAGGTGGGCAGGGTAACATCCGTGTCCCAGTCGCATCCGAATGAGAGTCGTTGCATGACGTCTACTAAGTTTCATCGACGAAAACCGTTGTCGAGAGGTGACATTTGGTTGTATATCTGCAAGGTGTCCTCCCTCAAACGTCTGAGTGTCTCACCATTCGTGGTCCCAAGTGCGATAGGCAGCTTTCTGTATCGTCGATCTGATGTCTGTATATGGAATCGGAGTGGGGCGGAATTGTCCTTCGATAATACGTATCTTGGCGAGGCAGTTAACTGTTATGTTATGGAGTACGCCTTGATGTCCTTTAATCCAAAGTAAACGGATGTCGATGCCCACTGTCTGTGCATTTGTTATGGCCTCCAAGATTTCCAATACGTATCTGTTGGTTTGTTTGTCAAACGTCGGATGTTGTAATTTTTGTAATACGCTTTGTGAATCCATGAGGATCAATATAGACTCAACTGTTCGTGTGGCGTAATAAATGGCCTCCCTGATGGCCAGTAACTCTGCCGTGTAAATAGATGACGCAGGCGGAAGCGCAAACATTCGGTAGGTGCCGTTGGAGGGGCAAAAGAAGGCGTATCCCACTCCTGCCTCAGTTTTAGAGCCGTCAGTATAGATGTGAGCATGCTGTGGCCAGTTGCGGAGAGTAAACTGTTCCACCTCGAGAGTGATGCTGGTCCCTGTTGTGTAGTCGGACGGCAAGTATGCCACCGAGACTGTGTTGAAAAACAGATGATACGAATAACGGAAGCAAGGAAGTTTGGTGTCCTGTGTGATGAGTGGGAAGAGGTGTCTCCATTTCTCATAGCTGCTAACCGGTAAGGGAACTCGGGTCATGCCTCTTCTGTGATGAATTTCTGTAAGTCTCCAAAATTGTTGCACCGTTTTCAGATAAGCACAAACAAATATTGACGCTCGGCTGAGGAGGAAAATATCGGACAATATCAGTCGTCGTATAGTTAACGGCATTTCAGACGCTTCCACAAGCAGGGCGCTGGTGGGTGTTGACTTTATAGCTCCGAGAACAAGACGAAGCATTCAGTAATGTAGGAAATCTAGTTTGCGCAGAGTAGATTTCGCTGCAGTGGCGTAGACGATACTGCCACAATCTAAAGCAGAGCGTATAAAGACCTTGTATAAAGTCAAAAGTACCGTCGGATCGCTCCCCACCAAACTGGCAAGCATGTGCAGGATATATCGGGCTGTTACAGCCTGTTGTAAAGTGGGCATCGTTCCAGCAAAGTGTTCGGTGTACAACCTATCAGCAGTGAACGTCGAATAAAAGTGAATAAAACCTGTTGAAAATGTTTATTGATTTTAACCGCCGGCGTTAGCGTTGCCCGTCATGAAGCGTGGAGGTCGCACGGCTAGATTCACAAGCCTCAGCACTGCTTCATTATTGTGGGTCTCCTTGCCTGTCACAATTTTCCTCTCGTGTTTCAGAAAAGGATTTCCTTTTTAAGTCTTTATAGGTTCTACTTCTATTAAATCAAACAAGTTTTTTTTTTTTTTTTTTTTTTTTTTTTTTTTTTTTTTTTTTTTTTTTTTTGCAAAAAAAAAAAAAAAAAAAAAAAAAAATTGTCCCTGCCGACGTAGTTGGCCTCGTAATTTTCACCCCCCCCCCCCAAAAAAAAAATACCTAGGCCGATTTTCACTTTTTATAAAAAAATACTTTCATAACAAAAAATTATTAAAACCGCTAAGTTATCGCAATTTCTCATATTTAGCCCGCATTTTGAAGGGATCGTTTTACACCAAAATTACGTTTACCGCCGCTAAAAGCAAAAATAAAGTGTCCCTTAGTTTTTCATAAATTATAACGTATCCATATTTGACAAAAATCGGAGAGTGAGACTTCCGATAGCATACATGTTACTACTCGTGCAGATGGCCTGGCTCTTGACATTATTTAAGGTCAATATCCAATTTTTGCATCTTTAAGGTACAGTAAAAAATATAATTTCCTTAAAGGTTTTAATCTTCTGATGACTTTACTTGAAATGTAAACGAAAGAATTATCTCGAAAATAGTGGCATGCGATATACGGACTCCAAACTGCGTAATCTGATTGTAAATAGTAAGGGTGTGCAAAATGAAACTATCTTAGTTCAACACAGCAGAATCTGATACACTTATTATTATTATTATTATTATTATTATTATTATTATTCTCGTGTCAAAAACGTACATATTTACACAGTTATTAACATTGTTATTAACACAGTTATACACACTGTATTGCATGTGACCCAAACTTGGCCACTCTAATGCTTTTTCCGATGTCTGAAAATGTTCAAACGTTTGTAAAGCTTATGGAACTTAATTACGGGGTCATCAGTCCCTAAACTTACAAACTACTTATGAACTACTTACGAACTAGGACGGCACAAATATCCATGCCCGAGGGGGGATTCGAACCCCCGACCGTAGTGGCCGTGCAGACCGTGACTGAAGCGCCTCAGTCCCCTCGGCCACCGCCGATGTCTGATAAGGCTCGTCTTCACTGCAGGTGGTTCGCCACAGTCGACATGTTTCATGGTCTGATCTTCTCCACACTCGCACTTGGTGGTATCTTCCTCAGCGTAGCCCCATCTTTCTAGATTAACTCTGGATCTGCCCACTCCGGATGTCAACCTATTCAAGGACTTCCATCTCAGTCACCCTTGTCATGAACAGGTGGTATAGTTTCAGATACTCCTTTCCAACGAGGTAGTAAAGTGTCCTTAGCTTTACACAATTGCAATCTTGCTTTTTCATTAAAAAGTGTAATTTATAATAACTCATTTAAACAGTATATCGCTCTAAGGTAACATCTTGAATTCTCTAAAATGTGAAAACAAAGCAGAAGGGTCCCATGAAATAATAAAAGAATACGTTAGAATACTACGGAGAGAACTGGTAACTCAAGCAATGTTAATAGTAATACCAACTACATTCAGCAGGGGCGAAAGTCTGACCTCACCTCGCCACCGTACCTGAAGACTTGTTTAGGTACTGAGACTCAGAAATTATTATTATCGTAGACTGTCGTGTTCTTCAGTCCAGAGACGGTTTGATGCAGCTCTCCACCATACTCTATCCTAAGCAAGATTCTTGACCTCGTCTTAAGTACGGCAACCCACATTCAACTGAATCTGCTTATTTTATTCATCTCTTTGTCTCCTCTGTGTGTTTTATCCCACACTCTTCCCGTCTATGCTAAATTCACGGTTCCTTGATGTCTAAGAACGTGTCCAATCAATCGATCCCTTCTTTTAGTCAAGGTATGCCAGAAATTCATTTTCTCCTAAATTCAGTTCAGCCCCTCCTCATTAGTTACACGATCCACCGCCCTATCTTCAACATTTTCTGAAGCACCACATTTCAAGATCCTCTTCCTGTCCACACTGTTTATCGTCTATGTTTCACTCCCATAGAAGGCAAAACTCTACACAAATGCCTTCAGAAAGGGCTTCCTTAGACTTAAATTAATATTCGATGTTAACAAATTTCTGTTTTTCAAAACGCTATTCTTCCCATTGTCATTCTGCATTTTTTATCCTCTGTACTTGCGACTATCGTGTGTTATTTTACCGCCTTACCGCCCAAGTAATAAAACTTATCTACCAACTTTATTATTTCTTGCCTAACCTAATTTCTTCAGCATCGGATGATTTTCTTAGACTTCACTCCATTACCCTTGTTTTGCTCTTGTTAATGTTCATCTTACAAGCAACTTTCAACACAAGGTCCATTCCGTTCATCTGCTCTACCAGGTCCTTTGCTGTCTCTGACAGAATTACAGTGCCATCGCAATCTACATAAAAGCTAAAGGACACTCATTCACATACTCAGTCACTGACTAAACACGAAATCTCGCAAACTACCTCACCTATGAAGCTGAAATTTGGCAGGAATGTAGTTTGTAGGTGGAAGACGTCAGCCAAGAAAGGATTTTGTGAGAGGGCCAATAGTTCAGGACGTGGCCTACAAGAAAGACAGGCCCCAGCGCAGTCGCCGTGCCACGTAAGCCGGCGCGATCGCTAGCTCAGTGGCTGCCCGCTACGAGGCAGTGGGGTTTGCCCCAGCGGCCGGCCAATCGGCTAATGATCGCGCCGGCTCAGCACTACCTTGCTTACGTAGCATGACGTCTGCGCTGAGGCCTGTCATACACAATGAAAATGTAGTAGTGTGACTTTATCAGTCCATTATTTGAGAAGGAGAGCACGTAGCGATTTGCAACAAACTTTAAACATAATTTCATACCTTTAGGAAAAATTTTCTTGCTGTCAACCCCAGCAAAATGATGAAAGGAAAAAAGTTCGTCGCTTACTACGTTTTCGGCGTTCATGCAGTAAAATTACGGCATTTGGTATGACGTTGCGATTTATTACTCGTACAATATTAATTGTATTCGAGATAAATGTTACAGTGAGTGTACACACCTACGACTGAACGTACGTTCGAAATTTTACCATAGTACAACATACACTTCACGAGATATGAAGTCATAAACAAGGAGTCCTGAGAAAAATTGTTACATCACGCGACAATATTGTACATTCCGTCCTAAACAACTGGACCGATCTCAACCAAATTTGATACACATCTTCCTTACCGTAAGGTAACAGTTCTTGCAGGGTTAACAATCACATACGACATATGGTTCAGGAGATATGACATCATAAACAATAGGAATCGCAAAATACTGCATAATGCGACGAGACTATTATACATCGTATCAGAATGAGAGTACTTAACGACTTGCAACACACATTAAGATAATTTCAAACCTTTATTACACTTTTTCTCGCTGATGACCGCAGTAAAATGATGAAAGGAAAAAGTTTCTTGCTTACTACTTTTCTGTTGTTCATAGAATAAAACTATGGCATTCGGTATGACGTTACAATTTATAATTTCTACACCAAAAATTGTAGCCGTTGGACATTGTAGAGGCAGTATGAGCACATATAGCTGAATGTACCTTTGGAATTGTATCACAGTACGACACGTAGTTCATGAGATATGAGCACATAAACAGTAGAGTTCATGGAAAAGGCTCCATCACGCATGAAGTTATAATCTATTACTCCTTTACTACTAATTGTATTCGCAACAGATGTTACAACTGAATATATACCTGAAAAATTGTACATTTGTGCAACATATAAACTCGATAACTATGAGATCGTACGAATTTTATATGTCATTTGTACTTTGATTACAATCTTTCTATCTTTGGATACCGCATTTATAATTTTGTACGTTGTGTAAGACAGCCTTATTCCTTAAAGGCTGGCCGCGGTGGCCGCGGTGGCCGTGGAGACTAAGGCGCTCCACTCACGGTCTGCACGGCCACTACGGTCGGGGGTTCGAATCCCCCTCGGGCATGGATGTTTGTGCCGTCCTAGTTCGTAAGTAGTTCATAAGTAGTTTGTAAGTTTAGGGACTGATAACCCCGTAGTTAAGTTCCATAGACTATACAAACATTTGAACATTTTTTCCTTAAAGTATTCTCCCGTAAATATAACAGGCTTTTAGTAGAAAAAAATTGATAAAGAGGGAGAGAAGGGATAGGAGAAATACTAACTCACGGCTGAAATAAATAAATAAATACCCGGGCAACACCGGGTGTTTTAGCTAATTGACTTTATGTGTCACGAAACCTGTGCGATCTCTCCGTTAAAAGAGTACCCGCGTGGCCTCAGTAATAACGGCCGCACAGCAGCAGTGATGTAATTAGAGCTGCCGCCGCCGCAGGTTTCGCTACCCCGGCGCGCACGCATCATCAGCAGCGCTGGCGCGGCCGCTCTCAGCAGAGCCCAGCGTCCGGCGAGACGTGGGGGGAAGCCGCAGCCGCAGAGCAGAGCAGAGTCGCGCCGTCTGCTGTTTTGCGGCGCGCCGCGCATGCGCATCACGTTCCGCTCGGCCGGTCTGCTCGCGCCGTCATTTTCGTCGCTTTCTACGGCCGTCTGTGCCCGGGGCTGGGCGAGACGGCCGCACAGTCGGCAGTGGGGGTGGGGTGGGGGAAGCCGAAGCGCTGACTAGCCGGCCCCGCGTAAACAATCCCTCTAATTGCGACCGGGCGCCGCGGCCGGGCCAGATTCAATCAGCGCTGCCGACGCCGCCTGACCGCTGAGATGAGCTGGCCACACCAGCGCACACACACACACACACACACACACACACGCAAGGGCCGTGGCGGTGACGCGCGAGCTGTTAATTGCCCCAGAGTTTCGCAACACGTCACGCGGTCGCTGTCGTCTGCACTGCGGTAATTACTCTGCTTAAGCTCGTATTCGTGTCCTCTTGACGGCGCTGAGGACACCGCCTTCGTCGCCCTCCAACCCTCCCCCTCGCTCGCCTCCAACGCCTACTCCAGTCTCCACTTGGTGTACCTAGTGGTTCCTCTCTGTCATCATCATCATCATCATCATCATCACCACCTCTCTGTCAACACTACCAAATCCCAGGCAATCAGTAGGTCATACCACCCATTGCTCCCATCACTGTGGCCTCTACTTCACACTCCATGGCCGTTCCATCCCACAAACTTCCACCCTAAAGTCCCTTGGCTTCACTCTTTTCCACACCCTGTGCTGGAAACCTCACCTTCCAACCGTCAGAAAGCCCTCTCCCATCTGAACCTTCCTAAGCTCCCCTCTGCACTTAAATCCCTCCACCATCATTTAAGCCTACCACGTCCTGTCCTCTGTAGTTCCCATCCCACTTGGGTTTCAACTTTCCGAGACTACTACAAATCCTTCCAGGTCCTTGAACGCCACGCATTTGTCTCGCGTAACATATCTGTCTCCCTTTCACCATACATATCCTCTACGACCTTCTAAAGTTCCTTCAGCCTGTCTCGATACTTTAGATCACCCGACAAGTAGACTCCCGTCACCCACTGTTTCCTCCCCTCCTCTTGAATCCTGGGCATCTGCCTCGCTGATACTAATACAGTACACCTCCACAGCCTGTCTGAGGAGAACTTTCGCCACCTCCCCCTCCCGTATGACGCACTCCACCCTGATATGTATCCCTCCTACCAGCCCTGATCCTGCCCCCTTCCCCATAAATTACCCTCCCCCCACTCCCCCTCCCTTCCCTCTTCACTCCCCCGCTTGGCTTCCCCCTCCCGCCGTCTTCCGTGGAGTCCTCTGCCTCCTTCCCTTATCCTTTCCTCTGCGGAGTCTGCCCACAACTCGCAGTTTTTTTATCGTGTGCTACGTCTTGTGTTCTCGGTCGTGCAGTGTTATTTCCGTTTTTAAAGTTCACAGCCGCCGAACAGTCAGAACAACTTAAAATCAAATGTTTGTAAATCTGTCGCACCAAACTTCGTAATCATCAGTCCGTAGCTTACAAACTAACTAAACTAAGGTAAACTAACCTAAGGACAACACACACACACACACACACACACACCGATGCCCGAGGGAGGAGTCAAACCTCCGACGGCGAGCAACCGCGCGCTCCGCAGCGAGGCGCCTTAGACCGCTCGGCTACTCCACTGCGGCTCAGAACAAGTGTTGTGTGTACGCATTTTAAATACTGTCTCCGCTTCTATCGCCGTCAAGATTTTAAAAACTCTCATCAGTGTATTTTAGTCATCGTGACATTGTTTTAACGATTGTGTTGCATAGTTTAGCCTCGAGTGTCTTTATTTTTTTTTTTTTTTATTCTCCAATTTACTTCGTCTCAACATTTTAATTCGCCATTTTTACCACCTTGTTACATGTTTTATCGCCTTGTATCATGTAAACCTCTCGGCTGTAATAGGGGGGAAATTATAAGCAGCTATTGTAAAACGGGATGATTTCAGACACTTGTTGTGTTTCTTTGTCTTTAGCGGATAAGCGCTGACAGATTCGCAGCAGAGCTTCTGTGAAGTTTGAAAAGATATGAGGCGAGCTACTTAGGACGCCCTAAGAAGTCTGGTGTGATGTGGAAAGAATGAAGCTTCCTAGTAGATTAAAACTGTGTGCTGGAACTGTAATTTTTACATGGCACCATTACTTTTCTCGGGCATACGCTCTATCAACTGAGCTATCGCGGTACGCTTTTGGTTCCGTTCTCTTGACTTTACTTCCGTCAGAAACTGACGTCCTATTTTCAAAAATTCACAGAAGTAGTCAAGCGAAATTTGATCGACTAGCACTCTTAGAAGAAGTGGAGACATGGTTTAGTCTCAGCCAAGATGATGTTTCCACAGAATTTTAATCTCCCCGGAAGTTTCCTATCATGTACACACTGCTGCAGACTGAACCTGTAATTCTGGAAACATCCCCTAGCCTCTGGCTAAGCCGTGTCTTCACTGTATCGAGGAGTACCAGTCCTGCAACGTTCGCAGGAAAAGTTCTGTGAACTTTGGGAAGTGATGAGGCGAGGTACTGGCGGACGTAAAGCGATGTGGACGGCCGCGAATTGTGCCCGGACAGCTCAGCTGGATTGCCGGCCTGGTAGGCCAGCAAGCTCGCTCAGAGGGCTCGACACCCTTTGAAATAGAAATACTGAGCCAATCACTTGACGAGCAACCTACAAAAAACGTAAACTATCGACCACAAAGCAACAGTCTACTCAAATACCCAAAAGGAAAAATAAAGACAGAAATTGGTAGAGTGCTAGCAGGTGAAAGGAGAAGGTCCCAGGTTCGAATCCCAATTCCTGCACAGTCTTAATTTGCCAGGACGTGAACGCTCTGTCCGCTGCAGAGTGATATGTCGTTCTATAATGAGAATGTTTGTATGAAAATTTCGGTCTGCATCAGGAGGTTAGATTTTTATTCACTATATTACCTTGCTGTCTGTATATTTGTCATCTTCGTGCGGCCATAAGCAGAAGAACAAGCACCACGTATATATAAAATTTAAGGTAATATGAAGTGCAAAAAAGTAAGCTACTCATTCAGAAGCCGCGCGGGATAGCTTCCGTCTGGTCTGGGCCGTCACTTAGCGGATCGCATGGCCACTGCTGCCGGAGGTCCGAGTCCTCCCCCGGGCATGGTTGTGAGGGTTAGCCTCAGCATAAGTTAAACTATTTTGTTCCAAGTCTATGGACTGACGGTCTTAGCACTTTGGCGCCTCAGAATAACAAACATTTGTACTGATGAACTCGGTGCGCATTCCCATATGTCTCCGCCTGTGTCTTACGTCCCTGTTTGTACTCCTGGACCTTTCTCTGTATTTGCTATCTGAAGACCCGACGTTGCTCCACTACTTATTCGTTCCGATATTCTGTTCGTACGATTCAAAATGTCTTTTAATTTCATTTTTAACTGCAGTTTGCTATCCAGAGGTGCCCACAGAGGGCGGGGTGATCATGACGCATGAAAAATTAGTACGGCTAGCCTGGGGTAGGGGGGGAAGCTTTATAAAACAATTCACAAAACGTGATGTAAACGGTATTTAATTTCAGTATTAAATGGCAATATAGGACCTAAACAGCTCGGCTGTGTTGGATCGGTTGGTTGCAATTTGGGGGAGAGATGGGGGGGGATGGTGAGTCATTGGTTTTGGGGGAGGGTGCACCTCTGTTGCTGTCTGTGAGACTTTGGATGCCATTTGGCAAGTGACAAAGACTTCCATGGCAGCATAATTCACCCGTTTCTGCGCCAAAATTAGTTTTCCCTGAAGCAGTGAAGATCATCGATTAGACCTGCTCGGTTAGCCGTGTGGTCTAACGCACCGCTTTCCGTGACGGGGAGGCGTACCGGCCCCTGTTCGAATCCGCCCGGCGGATTAACGAAGGGGATCGGAGTGCCGGACAGCATGGATGTGGTTTTTAGGCGGTTTTCCACAATCCCCTTGGTGAATACCGGGCTGGTCCCAAAGTCCCGCCCCAGTTACACGATTCGCAAACTTTTCATAACACTTTACAGTTTCAAACATATAACACTATACACAGACATTTGGGGTACACATTTCCTCCCTGGTGACAGTTGGTGGCGGCAGAAGGGCATCCTGCCACCCCGTCAGTAACACACCAAATCCCAATAACCAAGCCGACCCTTCATGTACGGGAAAAAGGCTGAAGACAAAGAACAAGAGAGAGGGTGAAGATCATCGATTATCCTAGAGTTCCAGTTACGCACGGTGTTAAGAGTGTTCAGTTGGGTTGGGTCATTAATAACCCATTTCATAAGTGAATATATATAATAGTGTGCCTACTGTGAAGATCTCCAGTTCGTTAAATAAATGTCTGCAGAATGATCTTGGGTGGGCTCCATTAGTGTCAAATCAAATGTTCAAATGTTTGTATAGCTATGGGACTTAAATACGGGGTCATCAGTCCCTAAACTTACAAACTAGTTATGAACTAACTAAAACTAAGGACGGCACAAATATCCATTCCCCAATTGGGGATTCGAACCCCCGACTGTAGTGGTCGTGCAGACAGTGACGAGCGCCTCAGCCCCTCGGGCACCGCGGCAGGCTCCATTACTGTCATTACACGCTTTTGTGAGATGAATAAACCTAAAATATGATGCTACACGAAAGAAGTGAATAAAAACCATAATAGTAGCTAATTTACTGTGATATCTGTCACAAAAATTAGCAATAAGCCTAATAGGATACATAGCTGAACTCGAACTTTTCAGCGGTTCAATACTCAAATGTTCAGTTGTTCGTAATTCTGTGGGGCCATATAACTTCGGTCATCAATCCCTAGACTTACAAACTAATTAAACTGAAACTAACCTAAGGACCACACACCCATTCATACTCGAGGGAGGATTCGAACCCCCGACGCGAGAGGCCGTGCGCTAAGTGTTAGTCCGTTCACTGTGGTCGTTGATCCAGTACGATCGTTATTGTTGGTTGTGTTCTAGGCTCAGCTTCTGTATTACAGAGGGCGTTCAGCCCTCTGACTGGGCGCGCTGAGCCACGGTGCCCGGCTGCGCTCGGCTGTCCCGCGTCGCTTCCAGCAGTGTCACTTCCAGCAGTGTCTTTCTTCCAATTGAGACCATGGCTGCGTTTACCCTTGACGCTGCATTACAGACAGGAACACCTGCGATGGCGTACGCAACGACGAACCTGGGTGCACGAATGACAAAGCGTAACTTCTTTGGAATGAATCCAGGTTCTGTTTACAGCATCATGATGGTCGCATCCGCGTTTGGCGACATAGCGGTGAACGCACATTGGAAGCGTGTATTCGACAAGCCATACTGGCGTATCAAACGGCGTGATGGTATGGGGTGCCATTGGCTACACGTCTCGGTCACCTCCTGTTCGCATCGACGGCACTTTGAACAGTGGCCGTTATATTTCAGATGTGTTACGACCCGTGGCTCTACCCATCGTTCGATCCCTGCGAAACCCTACATTTCAGCAGGATAATGCACGGCCGCATGTTGAAGTTCCTGTACGGGCGTTTCTGGATACGGAAAATGTTGGACTGCTGCCCTGGCCAGATCTCTCACCAATTGAAAACGTCTGGTCAATGGTGGTCGAGCAACTGGCGCTTCACAATACGCCGGTCACTACTCTTGATGAACTGTGGTATCGTGTTGAAGCTGCATGGGCATATGTACCTGTACACACCATCTAAGCTCTGTTTGACTCAATTCCCAGGCGTATCATGGCCGTTATTACGGCCCGAGGTGGTTGTTCTGGTTACTGATTTCTTAGGATCTATGCACCCAAACTGTGTGAAAATTTAATCACGTGTCAGTTCTAGTATAATATATTTGTACAATGAATACCCGTTTATTATCTGCATTTCTTCTTGGTGTAGCAGTTTTAATGGCCAGTAGTGTAGGAACTTCTCTGGATGCCTCTATTACTTCTGTTTCTTTCCTCATTATTCAGCAGATTTCCTTACATATTCCACTAGAGGACCGAACTTTTTGCCAGCTCTTTCTCAGATTATCCTAACACTGCAGTATCGTCTGCATATCAGAATAAACCTGTCCTTCAATATAGCTTTACTTAACTTTAGCCCTTTGGTTTTTGTATTACCTTCTCTAGGAGCAGATTAAACAGCAGTTCTAACGTTGAAATCTTTGGACAGCTCCTCCTGGAACATCACCTTGGCTGTTGTCTCCGCTGTGCACACCGATATATGTATAACAACATAATATATTTGTCTAGTGAATACCCGTTTATCATCTGCATTTCCTCTTGTTTTAGCAATTTTAATGCCCAATAGTGTATTAAAAATATGTACCCTCAGTTTCTTGTTATCGCCAACAGCAGAGATGGCCTGACGTCATTGTTTGCATGGTTGTATGGTGACCAGAATGCCATCTTCCATGCGTGACACGACTCTACGGACTTCGGTTGACATTTTCTGTGCTTATATCGTGAATTCGGCACAGGAAGGGGAAACAGCGGTTCGTTGCTTTGATGTTGTGAGGGAGACCGGTAAAACCGCCGCTTCTGCGGATGACGTCCGGCCTGCGGTATTCCAGAAACTTTTGTGCAGCCGCTCTGGAATGCGGCGTCGTGCTTGCGTGCAGACACTGACCGCACGGCGATCGATGCACAGTGCTCAGCGCGAAGGACGGGCGGGTAGGAGGTAGCAGTGTAGTGTCCGACGGCAGGTGCAGCGCCAGGTTTAGCAGCTGGTTAGTGTCTACTGTAACACATTTACGCTTTAAGAAAGACACTTTAAAACTGCACGATTTAGATATACTTTTAAAATATATTATTAAAAGTATTATTTGGCCTTCTTCAGCTACCTCGTACCATTTATCCGTGCTGCGAGCCACAAATATTTCTCCGGCGATTTTTCGCTCAATCAGTTGAAATAAACTTTATAGGTTCCTAGAAGGCCATGACAAAGATTACTTCTGCCCGCTGGAAAGTCCTGGCATTGACAGACAAGGAAATCCACATATTATCAATACATTATGGTAAACGGTAGCGCGGGAAAGCTATCAGGGACGATCGTGTGATAACAAAACAGCCGCGGTGGAGTAGCCGAGCGGCCTAAAGCACCTCGCTGCGGAGCGCGCGGTTGCTCGCCGTGGAGGTTCGAGTCCTCCCTGGAGCATGGGGTGTGTGTGTTTGTCCGTAGGTTAGTTTACCTAGGTTTAAGTAGTTTGTAAGCTACTTACTGATGGCCAAGTAATTTGGTCCGATAGATTTAGAGACATTTAACAAAAAAGTTCTCAATATTTATCCTCAGTGTTTCCAAAGGTGAGAAATCATTAACAGATCCTGTTTGACGTATCTTGTAGGAAATATCTTAAGGAGAAACGAGTGGAAAGCTTTTCATCAATAACCTAGTCTTTGTCAGTTATTGCCGGCCGCGGTGGCCGAGGAGACTGAGGCGCTTCAGTCACGGTCTGCACGGCCACTACGGTCAGGGGTTCGAATCCCCCCTCGTTCATGGATAGTTGTGCCGTCCTAGTTCGTAAGTAGTTGATAAGTAGTTTGTAAGTTTAGGGACTGATGACCCCGTAGTCAAGTCCCATAAGCTTAACAAACACTTGAACATTTTGTCAGTTATTGTTTTGGATGTTTTCAAGCCAGCTTTGTCATACACTGTCAACCCTCATCTGCTAAAAACATGTGTAGATAAGGAAACATAAGATAAGGACCAGATCTCCGATAAAGTTACGCCAATACGTTGGCCAAAAACAGCATTTGTGTCCTCAAACGTTGTGAAGATAGCTAAACAAAGGTAGGATTGTCTGCAGAGATGAGGCGTCTACTCATGTGATTCTGTGACGCCTGGGTTGGCACACCACAGGCAGCAGAAGAAAAGAAGGCGAATGTTCCCTATCAAAGGACGTAAGGGAAGACAATACTCCAGAAACACAAGGAGCAGAACTAAGATTTGTGATAAGCTTGGCAATAGTGATTGCACATGTCGCTTACGGGAGGGTTGGAGATATTTGTGTGGGGCGACAGATTGATGAAAGTGATTGGAATATTACATAAACTCTCTCTCTAACACTTTCTCTCTCTCCCTCGGAGGTGTTATGTTGCACTGCACGTTAGGGCCGTAGAACTACATGCACGTCAGTGCTTGCAGTTAAAGTTTCCGTTCACTCAACTGGCTTCTTCTTTTCCGTCGTTGTCCCCACGCAGAAGCAGCGCACAAGGTGACGGTCCTTCTATCTTGAAGTGATGTGCTGTGATCCCTTTAAACAGTTGCTGCTTTTTAAATAAGAAGGGATGCCAATTGTTTCATAATATTTATTTATATGTCGTGAAACAGCAACAGACATAAGTAATATTATCCATTATCCTAGTATCTTTGAATTCTAATAGCTGGAAAATATAACGCTTCAAACACCTGGCAGACTACTTTAAGAGCAGTCAGTGCTGGAATGACTGCAGCTCCGCAGCGCTGGTCCAGCCTACCAACAATTTTGGAGCGAAGCGCACTTTCTAGACCTTCTGCTTCCAACTGTTTTTGTTAACTGGAGCAGAATTACATAAACGAAATATACCACTATAAAGTCTCATAGAAACACTTTAGTTATACAAAATCACGTTAAGTTCTATACATTTGTTCAAGTGTTTGTTAATCATAAGGGACTTAAGTGCGGGGTCATCAGTCCCTAAACTTATATACTACTTATGAACTACCTAACACTAAAGACGACATAAATACCCATGCCCGAATGGAGGGATTCGAACCGCCGACCGTAGCGGCAGTGCTGACAGTGACTGTCGCGCCGCAGACCGCTGTACATTAGTTATTTAATATTTATAATTAAAAAAATCATAGAGAGGTGTCTCATACACAGAATACGTCTAGGCAGCATTTGCGCGATTACTCACTGGAATGCGATATGTTACACCAAATTTCATCTTCCCACACCTACGACGTGATCTACAAGCAATGAAATTTCATTGCAACTCAGTACCTGTGGCCATGTGCCAACCATTCCACACTGCAGGATGTAACATGTGAAGTACCAATATTTTCTAGAGATACTTAGGACAGAGTACTAAACAACATTGTGTAGGCGAGCTGCCGCAGCGGAATAGTCGTGCGCACTAAGGCGCCGAGCTGCGGTGCTCGCGGTCGTTCGCCGTCGGGGATTCGAGTCCTCCCTCGGAGATGGGTGTTTGTGTGGTCCTTAGCATAAGTTGCTTTAAGTCGGTGTAAGTAGTTTCTAAACTTAGGGACTGAAGACCAACGTAGTTAAGTCCCTTAAATTTACAATCATTCGGTGTTTTCTAAGCGAGCTGTTTTGTATGATAGCTACGAATGGAACTATTGCGTCAGCGTCCTCTGCAAGGAATCTAATTGGTTTGCAGTCTGGTCCGGAAGAACTACTTTTGTTAAGTGATGTTACTGCTTTATTACGGTATTCCGAGTATATATACTTCGAAATACGCATGAATTAATCTGTTTTTGATTTTAATTTGTATTTGCTTCGTCTTTAGGTGAAGTATTTTCAAAAATCCGTATTTAGGAATTCAGCTGTAGCAGCTCTGTCATCACTAGCAACATCATTGCTATCGCGTAGTGTATTTAATGATTGTGTATTGCAGCTAGTATACTTTACATGTAATTAGAAAGTCGTTGGATATTTTACCAAATTACGTGACAGTGTTTCATTGTGCAAACTATTATAAGCTTCTTGCATTGAAGCCTGAGCAAAATTACGATTTTCTGTGAAAGAAAACGGATCGATTTTAACCATGGTATGAGGAGGAAAGCAATACAGCAACAATACACTTTGGACGAGTGAAGTTTTTTTTTTTTTTTTTTTTTTTTTTTTTTTTTTTTTTTTTTTTTTTTGGCTGAAAACCAGAGATCATTCACGTTTGAAGAATGGTCGCCGAAGAGACTAGGAGAAGGATAGCCTCTTATCTCTAACGTAGGTCTGTTGTAGTATTTAAAAAAAAAATGCAATTATTTTCTGAAGTTTCTGGAGACCAAAAATCTCCACCGTACAAATGAAAATAATCCGCAATAAACTAACGTATAAAACCCACAAGACTCTGGAAGCAGTGTATGCAGATTCCCAGGTAGATGCCGAGTTTCGTAAGATACAATACGGTTCCACAATGTCTCATAATGTGCGAAATAGGAGCGTATGGAATGTCAGGGCGTCGCGGAGGATTAGCCGTGCGCACTAAGGTGCCTTGCTTCGGTGCGCGCGGCCGTTCGCCACCGGAGGTTCGAGTCCTCTCTAGGACATGTGTATGTGTGTGTCTTTGTGCGTTGTTCTTAGGATGAGTTAGTTTAAGTAGCTTGTGAGTTTAGGGACCAACGACCACTGTAGTTACTATACAAACATTTCAACATTTTAATGTTAGGCGCAATGGGTGATCTGACTGAAGTTTGTACGACCATTCGTTTTAACAGTATATAAAAAAATTACCTCTCAGATAAAGAAGGATGTTGAATGCCACTCTTCATGAATTATGGTGAAGTATTCTCACCATGGGGCAAGTCTGGGAAAAGTGCTGGTGACATTTGCGGATTTCTCAAAGGCTTATGACAGTATCCACAGATGAAGTACGTACAACATCCAAAGAGATGTTGTTGTACCTATATAGGTGTGCACAGCAAAGACAACAGCCAAGGTGATGTTCCAGGAGGAGCTATCCAAAGAGTTCAACGTTCGAACAGGTGTGCGACAAGGCGATGTTATTTGACTACTGCTGTTTAATCTGGTCCTAGAGAAGGTAATCCAAAAACCAAATGCTAAAGTTAAGTAAAGTTAAATTGAAGGACAGGTTTATTCTGATATACAGACGATACTGCAGTGTTAGGATAATCCGAGAAAGAGCTGGCAGAAAGTGTGGAGCCTCTAGTGGAATATGCAAGGAAATCTGGCTGCTGAGTAATGCGGGAAAAACAGAAGTAATAGAGGCATCCAGAGAAGTTCCTACAATACTGGCCATTAAAATTGCTACACCAAGAAGAAATGCAGATGATAAACGGGTATTCATTATACAAATATATTATACTAGAACTGACACGTGATTACATTATCACTCAATTTGGATGCATAGATCCTGAGAAATCAGTACCCAGAACAACCACCTCTGGCCGTAATAAGGGCATTGTGTCAAACAGAGCTTGGATGGCGTGTACAGGTACAGATGCCCATGCAGCTTCAACACGATACCACCGTTCATCAAGAGTAGTGATTGGCGTATTGTGGCGAACTAGTTGCTCAACCATCATTGACCAGACATTTCCAGTTGTAGAGAACTGAAGAATGTGCTGGACAGGACAGCGGTCGAACATTTTCCGTATACAGAGAGGCCCGAACAGGACCTGCAGCATGTGGTCTTGCATTGCCCTGCAGAAATGTAGTGTTTCACAGTGATCGAATGAAGGATAGAGCCACATGTCGTGACACATCTGAAATGTAACGCCCATTGTTCAAAGTGCCGTCAATGCAAACAAGAGGTGACCGAAACGTGTACCCAATGGCACCGCATACAATCACGCAGGGTGATACGCCAGTATGGCGATGACGGATACACGCTTCCAATGTGGGTTCACCACGATGTCGCCAAACACGGATGGGACCATCATGATGCTGTAAACAGAACCGCGATTTATTCGAAAAAATGACGGTCTGTCATTCGTGCACCTAGGTTTGTCCTTCCGTACACCATCGCAGGCGCTCCTGCCTGTGATGCAGCGTCAAGGGTAACCGCAACCATGGTCTCCGAGCTGATAGTCCATACTGCTGCAAACATCGTCGATCTCTTCGTGCAGATGTCTTGCAAACGTCCCCATCTGTTGACTCATGGATCGAGACGTGGCTGCACGATCAGTTACAGCCATGCGGATAAGATGCCCTTCATCTCGACTGCTAGTGATACGAGGTCGTTGGGATTCAGAACGGCGTTCCGTATTACTCTCCTGAATCCACCGATTCCATATTCTGCTAACAGTCATTGGATCGCGACCATCACGAGCAGCAATGTCGCGATCCGGTAAACCGCAATCGCGATAGGCTACAATCCGACCTTTATCAAAGTCGGAAACGTGATGGTAAGTATTTCTTCTCCTTACACAAAGCTTCACAACAACGTTTCACCAGGCAACACCGGTCAACTGCTGTTTGTGTATGAGAAATCAGTTTGAAACTTTCCTCATCAGCACGTTGTAGGTGTCGCTACCGGCGCCAACCTTGTGTGAATGCTCTGAAGAGCTAATCATTTGCATATTACAGCATCGTTTTCCTGTCTGTTAAATTTCGCGTCTGTAGCACGTCATCTTCGTGGTGTAGCAATTTTAATGGCCAGGAGTGTAATTAAATCCCATTACTTTGATAGAGTCTAGTTTAATAAGCACTGTAAATGGGTCTAAAACGTATTTCTCTATGAGACAGGTACTACCATCGAAGAATCTTTCAATAAAGACGAAACCTGTGGCAAGCAATGTATTAATAGTACCAGTGTTGTTGAATGGAATAGGAACGTTAAGCATAAAAAGGAAAGATGAAGTGATTTCGGTGGTGTTTGAAACTAAAGTCATAAGAAGTATTTTTGTGTCAGTCCGTGAAGAAAAGTCACGGAGACGGACAAAGAACTAAGAACTTCATGACCTCGTGAAGAAAAGAAACCGCGGGGAATAAGTCTGGCAGGCCACATCGCTAGAAGACCAAACAATTCAAGGGCAAAAGCTGTACTTTTGGGAAGACTTATGGTACTCGTCCAATTTGTACAAGATCGCCATGTAAGAAGTATTGTGAGGTCAGCCATAATGTACAAGGTTCTCGATTGCCAATTGGATGATGATGGTGATGGTGTGCCGACAAATCTCAACTCTGGTAATTTGCAGCGAAATGCACAAATGCACTTGGTGGAGGGAATGGAAACTGACTCACAACATGAAAAAAGCAATATACTGTGGAAACATAGCAAGAATGTTCCGTTACTGAATAGCTACACAATTCGAAAAGCATCACGGGAAGCATTTACTTCTATAAAACCTATTTCATGGCCAACGGGAACATAAAATTCACCGTAGGTGAGGCAGATGTCAGACTGAGATTCATTGGAAGAATGCTCATGTAGTGTAGTCGCCAACCAAGGAGATAGCTTTAGTATAACATTCGCTCTATCAATGCCGCAGTGGAGTAGCCGAGCGGTCTAAAGCACCTCGCTGCGGAGCGCGCGGTTGCTCGCCGTGGAGGTTCGAGTCATCCCTGGGGCATGGGTGTGTGAGTTTGTCCGTAGGTTAGTTTACCTAGGTTTAAGTAGTTTGTAAGCTACGGAACGATGACCACGCAGTTTGGTCCCATAGATTCACAGACATTTGAACATTTGAGCTTTATCAATACGTGGAATACTGCTTTTCAGTGTGCGATCAGTACCAGATAGGCTTGACAGTGGAAATACGAAGCTCAAAAAGCACGTTTTGCTACAGGCTTCTTTGGGAGTCCCGAACGCGTCTCGAAGATGATCGGAAATCCATTAGCAGACCCTGAAAGAGAGGCAACCAAGTTGCAAGAATGTAAGTTTCTAAAAGGGTGAATGAGTATATTGATTCTTGTTATACCAAGAGACCACACAGAAGCTTACATAGAATCGTGTTTCTCCCAAATCATAGGAACAGCAAAACGATGGAAAATATTGTAAACAGCTCTCAGAAGACTACGACGGTTACCTTCCAAGAGCTAGCGAAGCCCGACAGTGCTCAACTAACGTGAACCAGTGTATCCACTGCGACCCACTCGTTGTCGATTTATAACCTAATACATAAAAATTAATGTTGGTTTGTTTGTCACTCTGTTGGTATTTTATGCACGTACATGCGATTGCGATAAAACTTGAAACTCGCCCGCTGTTTTTTTTTTTTTTTTACTGTTATCTAGGCGTGTTTGTGAAGTTAACAATTGACTGCTTGCTCACAAAATCTCATTACGGCGATATTCACACAACGGCGGAAGTGTACAGTTCCCTCAAGCAAAACTCTGATTCTATAAGTTAAGCAAACAGTTCTACCTTTACTGTAATCTTTAGAGAAAACTGCACACAATTAAATAATGATCCGCAGTTATGGATCTAAATCAGAAATCAGAAATGTTGGCAACGGAAACGCAAATATTCTCTGCTCCCGAAAGGAGCGGAGACACAAGATACATGGACAAATTACCCCGCATTAATCCAAAATAAATGATGAGAGGAGAATTTAAATTAGCACAAAAGGATTATAGTTTAACAAATTAATTTAATGTTCAAAACAAGAACAACAAGGGGGGAAGACCATTTTATTACAATTACAATAAAAAGCACACCTTACAAAATATTCAAAATATCAGCAATTACATGGTCCTAAAATTGCCCACTTGCAAAGTTGAGAAAAGGTTAATTACGATCACGTTTCATACGGGGGAACAGAGGAATTGCAGCACATTCACACACAGATTCATACGCCAAGCCATGCAGGTACACTACGACGACAGCCAAGCAATGCGGAGAATGCAGATCGAAAGTCCACTCGCGCACAATGAAATAGTACTTCGCTTCCATAACGTGTCAAGCTAGTAGCTTAGGCTCATGATCAACTATCAGAAACAAACGCACTTGGTTTAAGACCACAAAGTGCGGTGTAGAGATGGAAGTTAAAGTTTCCCTACAACTTTTAACTATACATTAAATCAAGATTTAAATTAAATAATATCTAAAACCGATCGCTCTAGCGTTAGTTTAGCACAGGGAGAAGATAACTACAGAAGGTTAAAGTTGTTAGATCAATATAGTACTCTGAACACGAAATATGCGAAAAGTTAACAAAACCAATTTCTAAAAGAATAAGATCATGAAATATATCGTGTAACCATTCTCTCTGGTCAGAGGAATGATATCTATTAGATAAGCAAGGTTACAGATTGCTCCAGCACATACAGAGTTCGGTCACAAAAATTCAGATAAGTGAAATAATTCTATTTCCTGCAAATTATGAACACGATATACGTCGTGCAAAGGTTCTTTCTACACAGAGGAAAAAGATCTATTTAATGGTAATAACCACGACAGGGAACACGCTAATCGGCGCATATGTGGGCCGACAAGTACACAGATTACAAGTTAGAATGAACAATTTTCGGGGAAAATTATCACGCTACACTCGCTAGGAAACACCTTAGAAATTAGCTATACAATTATTAACCACTCATGTGCATTGAATGATGGAAAAACGGAAGGCTTATTCTGATATCGTCCACATGTTCTGTCGACAAATTACGAACAGTATAGGCACTGCGAATCCCCGAAAATATTACAATTCAACTACGATAAGAACTAAAAAGACATTGAACACTTTTAAACAGGTGAAGAAATGATTTAAAATTTATAAAGTGCAAGAACTATGCTAACAAAACACCATCAGAGCTTCGGAGTCAGATTCAAGCAAATTTCTACATACAATTAGCAATCCTGTATTAAATTAAGCAAAATCTCACTACTACACCTAGTGTAGCTGCTACTCCCAGAATTAAACTCGCGAAAAGGCATAAGTACGACTATGGAGCCTGAACTAACTCGAGTCACAAGGCCACAGCAGAACCAAACCCAGAGGCACTTACTCTATCAGGAACCAAGAACCAAATGAATAGCTCTCCTCACCACTGCCTAGCCATTACTGAGGAGGGGTAGTGGAGGGTTGCCCAGAGAGCGTCACCGTTCGTCAGGCAGGTAACCTGACCAACCTCCAGCCAAGGAGTTTAAGCGCAAGCTACATTAGAAATCTTTGCTAAGACTGGCTTCTGCTCAGCAGTTGGCAAACCTACTTCTCGCCCAGAGACATTCAATGCCCAGAGTTTGAAAGCAACGACGGCACTAAACAGATGAGGCGCGCCTATCACTTCCTAAACTCTCTTACATACAAAGTTTCATTCATTCTTTGGCAGCCAGGGCCAGTGGGAGCACATCACAGTACACACTAATGTATGTCTGGGGCCTCATGTACAACATAGACACTTAGAATTTTACATACGGACAAAACTAAATCAGTATATAATGCCTGGTATCTCGCATATTGCGAGTGGAGTGTTGCTACACTAAGAAAAAAAAGTCTGAAACTCGTCAACATTTGTTCATGGGGAGTCAATTAAATGGAACACGTTATGTGGGCGTGTTTCAAACTTTGTCAACTCATTACTTGCACTCGCGCGAAAGTTATAGGCATACTAAAATTAACTTTGTATGGTTCATGGTAGAGAGTGGTTTTTCAATTAGTTCATTCATTTTTACGCCTTCATGCTGAAATGGCTGGACGGTTTTGGGGTTACCTTTCGTAAGTCTTCGTATGGTGCGTGGCGAAGGGTACCTTACAATGGGTTACTATGTATGCTACTCTTCATGCTGAAAGGGATGGAAAGATTGCAATTAAATTTGGAATGGACATAGGTTTTACCCTGCATTAATACATGGATTACCTTTCGTAAGCCACCATACGGTGCGTGGTGGAGGGTATCTTACGGTGGGTTAAACGATGGTTACTCTTCACGCTAAGACGTCTGAGTGGAATTGAATGAATTGTGGAATGAAAATAGCTTATAACCAGAATTACGACAAGTGCTACACTTAGTAAGCGTCCATAGCTGCGTAGGGAAGTTACATAACCAACAACAAACATCCAAACTGTTTGACTGCTTCCAATAAAAGTCAGCACATAAAGGTATGTTTTTTTAAGACTAACATTTTTGTAATCTGGAAGCTAGCGAATTTAGTATGGCGGAGGGCACCTTGCGAATTTGACAGTTTGAGTAGGAGACCTTGAGTTGGCGCTAATGTGCTGTGCGAATTCAGTCTAAATCTACATAAGTACACTGCAAATCGCATTAAGTGCACAGCAGAGGGTTTATACAACCACTTTCATAATGTTTCTCTGCCGTTCTAATCTCTGATACCGCGAGAGAGAAACGAACACCTGAATCTTATCGTTTTAGATCTGATTTATTTTATTATTATGATTATGTCTCCCTAAGTGAGAGGGTGCTAAGTCAACATGTTCACATTCGAAGAAGAAAGTAGTTGAGAAAAATTTGGCAAATAGATCTTGCCGTTATGAATAAAGCTTTGTTTTGTAGATTTCCACCTAACTCGAACATCATAGCTCTGACATTCTCTCTCCTATATCGCGATAATTGGAAATGAGACGCCCTTCTGTGAATTTTTTCTATACCCTCCGTCAATCCCAACTGGTAAGGATTCTTTAATGCCCAGAAATACTCCAAAATAGGACAGATAAGTGTAGTGTATGCAGTTGCTTTACTAGAACTATTGCATCTTCGAAGCGTTCTGCCAATGAAATGTAACCTTTGGTTCACCTCCCACACGATATTTTCTGTGTGTTCTGTCCGGTTAAAGTTGTTCGTAATTGTAATTCGTAGGTATTTACTTCAATTTATGGCATGATGTATATTTTAAATGCTGTTTAATGGATTTCTTTTAGATCTCATATGGATGACTTCACAGTTTACATGATTTATGGTCAATTGTCAATTTTTACATCATGCAGATATCTTATCGAAATTGTTTTGCACCTGATTTGATCTTCTAGTGATTTTACTAACCGATAAACGACAGCATCATCAGCGAACAACCTAAGTGAGCTGCGCACAATGTCTCCTAAATGGTTTCTAAAGATAGTAAGGAATACCAGATGGGCGCGAAGTCTAAAGCGTAATGTTACGGACTAGGCGGCGGTCTCTGGCTGAGCTTACAGTCCTCCATCGGGCATGGTTGTGTGTGTGCTATCCTTAAGTTAGTTTAACTAGTTTGTAATTCTAGAGACTAATGACCATAGCAGTTTGACGCAATAAGTTTACAAGCAGTCGAACATTTTCACCTCCGTTTTACTTGTTGACTTTCCGTCAGTTACTACGTACTGTGCAGTGTGTGGCTCATTCTGTGTCGGCTTTGGCCGACAGCGCTGCTTTCGGCGGGAACGCACCTCGGCTCGGTAGAGATGTGCACAGTCCGAGTCACTGAATTTCAATGAACAGTCTAGTCCCGGACTGACGACATGTATACAGTCCGTGCTAAATTATATTGCGGGAGGAAACACATGATAGCATTATAAAAAATAACGAACACTGTACTTTGGTTTTCATTACAGTGCAATCTATCATGAAACGAAGAAATAATGTTTCATACAAAAATTACATAATCATTCCCTGAGAATCTATTCCCATTTAAGATTCCCATGTCACCTCCCTCCAGCACACTTGGGGTGCTGCGGGGGGTCGAGCTTTGTGTAAATGTAATGTCCCTCTTAGAGGTAAAAACTTGTATTGGAATTATTTTTATCCGTTTTGTACTTTTCCAAATATTAGGAAAGAAACCTTCAACAAAAAGAACACTGTAAACTTGCGTCCAAAAAAGAGTCGTTTGCGAGATGATTACGAATGTATGGTGCTAAGCCGCTGCTGACGTCATTGTAAATTTCGTCGTAGTTTGTACAAATTAACTAGAAATTTAGACTCTACTAACAGGTTTTAAATCGTATTTAGTTCACTTTTCATGTACGGCTTACCTGTTAAACATGTTGACATGTGTGCTGTATACTACGCTTTTGAGGTGACCCCAGACACAAAAATCCCAAGGATTTAGCCCGAGTGGTCTTGGAGGCCAAGGTACAGGCCGTCCTCGGCCTTATCCATACTTTAGATGCCACCTCACAGCAGCAGCGAAACGTGCCGGAGCTCCACCTGGCTAACTACGACGATGTTTACAGCGGCGGCCTGGAACCATACAGCCGCAGTTATCTAGCTAACGGCTAGCTTGCGGACCCATGTTTACTGGGACGCACTAAATAACTGTTTGTCCACATGCAAATTACAAAGTCATTCAAGCACGTGTTCCTTATCCGGCAGGAAGACATTAATGAGCATGATTGCTTCCTGTGTAGCTTTGTTTTTTATAAAAATTAAAACAGTGTATGAATTTATTTTACATGACACCCTGAATTTTATTTGGTAACTCATTTACTCTCCTAAATACCTATTCAAAATTGTATCACAGGGAACCATTCACTGAAACACAATGTTATTAATTACGTGACGCGTTTATTATGTAAGTTTCGTGTGAACAGAAGTACACAACAAAAGGTTATTTCATTTTTTTTTTTATTTTTTTTATTTTCCCCAGAAAATACATTCTTTACTCTAATTTTCGACATACCGGGTGATCAAAAAGTCAGTATAAATTTGGTAACTTAATAAATCTTGGAATTATGTAGATAGAGACGAAAAAATTGACACACTTCTTGGTATGACATGGGCATTTAGTAGAACAAAAAAAAGTATTGCTAGACGCATGAAAGATCTCTTCTGCGCGTCGTTTAGTGATGATCGTGTGCTCAGCTGCCACTTTCGTCATGCTTGGCCTCCCAGGTCCCCAGACCTCAGTCCGTGCGGTTATTGGCTTTGAGATTACCTGAAGTCGCAAGTGTATCGTGATCGACCGACATCTCTAGGGATGCTGAAAGACAACATCCGACGTCAATGCCTCCCCATAACTCCGGACGTGCTTTACAGTGTTGTTCACAACATTATTCCTCGACTACAGTTATTGTTGAGGAATGATGGTGAACATATTGAGCATTTCCTGTAAAGAGCATCATCTTTGCTTTGTCTTACATTGTTATGCTAATTATTGCTTTTCAGATCAGATGAAGCGCCAGCTGTCGGAAATTTTTAAACTGTTTTATTTTTTATTTTTTATTTTTTTATTTTTTTTCTGATAAAACCCCATGTCATTCCTAGCATGTGTTTCACTTTTTACCGTGATTTATTAAGTTTTCAAATTTATACTGACTTTTTTATCACCCGGTAGTTGCCAAGTTTGTTCGAACACTTATCATGCCCCTCAACCAGTTTTGAAATACTCTCGTCATACAATCTTGCCGCCTGTGCATTTAACCAATACTTCACTGCCGTTTCGTAAAGCACTGATCTCGACACGTCAGGAAATTCGTTTTGACACACCTGTTATTGTGAAGCTCCTGATCTAGCGAACCCTCGCTTCTGCTGAAACCTGCAAATCGTTTTTAATCGAAGATAGGCGACCGGAGCGGTCCTCATCATGGACGTTGTCACAGTCATCTTTGAATTCTCGTACCCACTTTACCTATACTCCTAACAGTATCATCGTACACTTCGCAAATCTGTCGATGAATTTCTGCAGCAGACAGTTTCCTTGGTGACAAAAACCATATTACTGAGCGAACCTCACGCTCGGTGGGCGAGTTGATAGTCTTAAACATTTTGAAAGCACAGAACAGAACCGCACAGGTCAGCTACAGAGCTGAAATTGAGCGCAGTTGTACCCGAGGCATGCCGGTACACGTCGCACGCGCTCGTTGCAGTATGTGCGCGAACTACTAGCGTCTACAACAAAACAGAACTTACTTAAAAACCGCGCCTCTTACATAACACAACAGTGCGTTTGTGCCCGGGATCACAAACTCGTCCACTTGCTGGACCTGTCAGAAATCAAATGTAAACCAAGTAAAAACATAACACAAAATTGACCCTCCTGTAACATTGCCCAGGAGTAGAACATTCAAAGGTGCTCAAAGTGTTGACCGTGGACACCTATACACTGTACTCTGAAAGAATTATTCAGTACTTACAGTGTTGCCTGCCGAAGAGAATTACGAGCAAGCACAACACGTTCCTACATGTCCTTTGAAGTACTTAGAATATCGCCAGAGACAACGTCTTTAATGCATCCCCAAAGAAAAAGTGTCCTGAGGATTTAAACCAGGAGACCTAGTAGGCCAAGTAACGGTTCCTCCTCGACCAACCCCGCTGGCAGGATACTTTCGTTCAGAACAGGGCGTGCACGAGAGGCATTAGGCGCTGGGCATCCATCGTGTTTATACCACACAAGCATTGTGGGTCCTCACGGCACTTCATCAAGAGGAGGAAGAATTCGTCTGAGGAAGATGGCATGCCCTGTGCTGTTTAGATTACCATTGATGAAATAACGGCAAAGAATTGTAGCGCCAAGCATCCCACACCAGACGATAACAACTCTCCATGGACGCTGATGTTCCTCCCTTCTAAGTCATCGTATGTTGTAGCTGGACCAATAATGCAAGTTCCTTATATTTACCCGTCCTTTGTTTGAGAAGGGACATTGATCGGTAAATAGCACAAGTTCGGGTTGGCGAGGTCTCGCTGCTATGCCCATAGACGGAACTGCACACGATTCCAACACAATTCTTGATGTAGGTGTACATGGTAAGGATGGATCCGGTGACGTGTAATGATAAGATGTACACTGGTTTCAGGAATGCCACTGTTCGTGTTCAAGCTGTCGTGTGCTCACATGTGAATTTATAGCAACGCAAGCGAGAACAGTAACTTCGGCAGCAACCTCTGTGCGAGTGCTACGACAGCCTTGTCGGGGTTGAAACTTCCCGTTTCGTGAAGCGTCGCAGCAACGCGAGGAAACATCCGCCGGGAAGGTCGACTCTTGTCAGGATACCGCTCTCTGTACACTGCCTCTGCCTTCGTTTATTTCGTCTATCATGAGCAACAACGAAAGACACTTTATGTCGATGCCGTTTCTAGGAATGACAGTCTTTGCTGTATGTCCACTTATATTAGATAATATTAGATTAATACTTGTTCTATAAATCATATATATGACATTCCGTAACGATGTGGAACGTGTCAGTTTAGTAAATGGTGTGTATGCATGACAATATTTAAAGATTTTTAATTTTATTTTTTATTGTTTAATTTTTAGTTTTATCTAAAAATTCGTGTAAAGTGTAGAAGGAGTTGCCATTCAGAAATTCCTCTAATTTCTTTTTAAATACCTGTTGACAATCTGAGATTTTTGATGCTACTTGGTAAGTGACCGTAGACTTTTGTGGCAGCAAAATTCACCCCTTTTGTGCCAAAGTTAGATTTAACCTTAAATAGTGAATATCTCCTTTCTCCTAGTGTTGTAGTTATTCACACTGCTATTACTTAGTGCGGCAGAGTGGCCAAGGGCATAGATACGCTCTGCTCCGATGCGCAAGGCCGTTCCCCGTCGGGAGTTCGATTCCTCCTTCGGGCATGGATGTCTGTGTCGTCTTTGGTATAAAGTAGTCCATAAGTAGTTTGTAAGTTTAGGGACTGATGACCCCGCTGTTAAGTCCCTTAAGCTTCACAAACATTTTTTTCTATTACTTTTGAAGTGGGTCGGATTATCAATAACAAATTTCACGAGTGAAGCTACAGTGAAGACCCCTAGATCCTTAAATAAATGTCTGCAGGATGATCTTGGGTGGGCTTCAGCAATTATTCTGATTACTTACTATTGTGCAATAAATAACTTTCTGCTCAATGTTGAATCGCCCCAGTATGTGACCCCACAAGAAAGCAGTGAATTAAAAGAGGTATAGTAAGCTAATTTACTGAGATGTATATCACCAAATTTTGCAATGATCCTGATAGCATAACTAGCTGAACTCAGAACGTTTCAGCAGATCATCAATGTGTTCCTTCCAATTCAATCCCTCGTCAAAACAAGCACTTAAAAATTTTGAATAATCTACCTTAGCTCCTGATTTATGTTTCAAGTCTGAATTTATTAATATTGGCATGCCATTTACTCCACACAACAGTGTTTAGAAGGACTAAACTACTGTACTAAATGTACATCCCCCATAGATGACTAGCAATTGTACCTTCTCTTCGTTGGTGTTCACTGTACTTACATAACTCTTCAACTGACGATGGTTGACGGAATTAAGGGTGTGCAGTCTACTAATGTTTACATTTGTCCTCTGTTAACGTCAACACGTAGATTTGTTGCATTATCCCTAGTAACTGCACCAATGTAAGTGCTGGAGACTCAATGTCATTGTTGTGTTATTTATTTAATAATGTTGTGTTTCCGTGAATGGTAAACTGTGATACATTTTTGAATAGGTATTTAGGAGATATAATAAATTATCGAATAAAAAATAAGGCGTGCCATTTTTAAAAAAGTCATACCGCTGTTCACATCTTTGTAAAAAGACAAAGAATGTCACCCTGACGGTTAAAAAACATTTGCTTGAAACAGTTTGTAATTTGCATCTGGACAAAGAGTTACTTAGTTAAGATAAATGGGACAACCAATACATATCACAAGACGCGGATTAGCCGCGCGTACTGGAGCGCCGTGTTGCGGTGCACGTGGCCGTCCGCCGTCGGGGGTTCAAATCCCTCCTCGGGCATGGATGTTTGTGTCGGCTTTAGTGTAAGGTAGTTCACAAGTATTTTGTAAGTTTACGGACTGATGACCCCACAGTCAAATCCCTTAAGCTTAACAAACTTTTGAACTTTTGAATATATCACAAGAAATATAAGTGTGCAGTGTGAACAGGGATTCTCATCTACATCTACATCTACACCCGACGGTGTGTGGCGGAGGTACCTTGAATACCACTGTCGGTTCTCCCTGCCGTTTCAGTCTCGTATTGTTCGCGGAAAGAAAAATTGTCGGCATGCCTCTATGCGGGCTCTAATCTCTGTTTTTATTCTGATGATTACTTTGCGAGATATAAGTAGGAGGGAACAATATACTGCTAGTCTCCTCGGTACAGCTATGTTCTCGAAACCTCGACAAAAGCCCGTTTCGAGCTACAGAGCGTCTTCCACTGGAGTTTGTCGATCATCTCCGTAATGATCCGGTAACGAAGCGCGCTGCTCTCCGTGGGATCTTCTTAACTTCCTGTATTAACCCCACCTGGTACGGATCCTACAAAGGTGAGCAGTGGGCGAACGTGTACTGTAATGTATTGCCTTTGTTTTCGAACTGCATTTCCTTAGGATTCTTCCAATGAATGTAAGTCTGGCATCTGATTTACCAACGATTGATTTTGTATGGTCGTTCCATTTTAAATCACTCCTACTGCCTACTCCCAGATCAGCTGCTTCCAGTTGCTGACCTGCTGTAGTGTAGCTGAATGACAAAGGACATGTCTTTCTCTGTATTCCAGTCACGGTGAGCAGCTGTTCGCGCCCGCCTGCCGCATCGACCCCGCCACTGTGGCCTACCCCACGTGACGTCAGCAGACCGCTGTCCCGCGCGCGGCCGTGAATAAGCCACGAGCTTATCCCCGAGGCTCGCCGGCTGGAGGTTGGCCAGATTCGCAGCACTTTATCCGCCCCTAATACAATGAGCTCTTAAATTGCCGCCGCCAGTATTAATGGAGTCCGGCGCACAGTGGCTCTATATTAATGGCACGGCGCGCTCCTCCGCCGATGGTATTTCTTCCTCCTCCGAGGGAGGCGGCTCGCTCGTTGGCCGGACGAGGACGGCGCTTCGGCGCTTGGGCCGCCATCTCGTATTCATTCATTAACTGTCCGCGCGCTTGTTCCGAGACGAGCGCAGTTCCGCGCGAGTCTCTTAATTACTTTATGCTTCTCGTTCCGCACCAGCTATGCAACGGTCCTTTTGCGCAATCCAACTTTACATTATTAAGTACGGTACAGAGGGCCGTTTGCTTGAACTGCACGGTAATTCGGATCGTATCTGGCTGTTTTACAACCCCGGAAAGCTAGCGGGGTGTGCAGTTTCATCAGACTGCGAATAGCTGCTCTGCGACGGCTGTTTTATACGCGCCACGCCTACAACTTTTCCAAGTAGCTTTTATATTTCTGTAGTTTGTATCTGATGGCGTGCCTCGCGGATTAATTCTCTTCCCGCTACGACCTCTTCTTTTTATGATAATATACTGACAAGAGTAGTTATCTCAGGCCAGAATGCACGAATTACAAAGGCACTCGTTAAAACGTAACACTATTCATAACTATGCGACAAACTCATCTATTAGCTATCCAACATAAGACCCACAGTGGACTAAAACTACCAAATTATTAACTAGCAGAACATGTGGCCCACAGTGGAATAGAAATACAAAATCATTATCTAGCAGAACATGTGGCTCAGACCCCTCCACTATCCTTAACAGCTACTCAACTCTGAGCCGACCCATCTCGCATGAATATCCGTCCCACCAAAGATCTTCAGGTACCTCCAAATTCTTGAAAGCCATGCGCTGAGCCTCGAATTTCGCATCCGCTTACCTTCTTACCCTTCCCCACATGGACACCTTACCATATCATCAAATTACCTCCCACCCCTCCGCATCGCCACTACTGCACGCAAACTTGAATCCAATAATGCTGTTGTTTCTTCTCTCATAACCAACCCTGGTACTTTGCCGCGCCTTGGCACCCCCCCCCCCCCCCCCCCAACGTCCCTCCACCTAAACACACTTCACGCCCTGTTGCAACACAACTTCAACCGACTTACAGTCCTAGTCAATGACCCTATCAACTGTGTAGGTGTGATCAGGTACGATGATATTTTTGAAAATTCGAGTACGTGCAAAATACATGGAACAGATGATGAAATGGAGGAGTAGTACTAAAACGATAAGGAACAAGGGAGGATTGAGGTAGGAAGATGATTCAAGTTGTATGAGAGTTATAATCAGAGACAAGGGGTCTCTTTGGAAGCTGCACGAAATTGATACAGAATTTGGGAGAATAATGGAAAGAGAAAGCAGAAGGAGTGAGCAAAACGTCGAAAAGAGCGGCCAGTAGAGTGTGAGAAGAACTATTAAAGATACTGAGGCTGGTGAAGATAGTTATATCGCAGACTGACCCTCCCACTGGTAGAAAACTAAACAACAAGGCGTCGATTTTGTTTAAAGTATCGCGAAACTACCTAAATTTCAAACAAGAGCTACTTCTCAACAATATTTCTGTAAGGGAATCCCCTCTTTATAGAAACAGCAATTTTTTTATCAATTTTATTTTTGTTGTTTTCTAATACGACCTACATTTTTAGTAGTCTATAGTTTATCATCATAGGGTCGATCGAAAGGTGTATCTTGGCCTGGTGGCTTAAAATATAACCTCTGACAATAAAATTAGGTGAACAGTTCTCTAATGTCAACAAAGATGAAATATGAACAACACTTACCTTAATGAGCTTGGAAACAATCACCTCCCATAACTATGCACTGCTGAGCTCTGCGATACACGTCTTGGTAACTTTTCACGAAATATTCCTTTGAGATGGTGTTCAAAAGCCTCGCAGATGTCAGGAATATCCCAAGATTTCTTTCCTTGAGTCGAGGCATAAGACGAAGTCTGGAAGATTGAGATATGGCGAATGGGGTGCATGTTCAAGTTGCACAACAACGCTCGATCACACTCGGCCAATAGCGTGAAACAATACCTGGCAAAAAAGGCTATGATGTGACTTGAACATCCACTGCACTCTCCAACTCTCAATCCTCCAGAGTTCTTCCTATTCCCTCGAGTCAAACTCGTTTTGAAAGGAAAGAGACTTGACGACATTAATTACAACCAACGAAACGTGACGAGGCTTTTGAATACCATTCCAAAGGAAGACTTGTGCAAATTTTCCTGGACATGTATTCAGCGGTACATAATTACAGGAGGTAACTACTAGAGTTAGAACTTAAATAGTGGCAATACTGCTGTGGAGAGACTGTGCAACGGTATTTGCTATTGTCGCTGATAGCACACGTCGTTGACACGCCTACATTACCTGCAAGCAAATGGACTGTCCCCTCCCACGTCACCGGCGTGCGCACAATCGAGGGAAACACAGTCGCTTGTGAGCGAGTGGTCTAACGTAACGGTGTCACTATGTTTTCGAAACAGGAACAACGGAGACCTTCAGTGCACAGCATTACCGTTCATTTTTGGAGCATCACCTGCGACCACATTTGTGAATGCAGTGACAACACTTCCTGCGCAACCCACCCATCATTCTGCACGACCACGCGCGGGAGCATACGGCGCGAGCTGTGGCTGCTCTGTTCGGTCGATGGGACTGGGAAGTACTGTACCATCCACCATACTCCCCTGACTCAAGACTTTCTAACTTTGATTTAATTCCGAAGATGAAGGAACCACTTCGTGGCATTCGCTTCAGAACTGTTCCAGAGATAGGCAGTAGACCGCTCCATTTGCACCATCGACAGAACAGGCTCTGCTAACGGTATACTTTGCTTTCCACATCGCTGGCAATGGTTTATACACAACGCTGGTGACTACTTTGAAGGGCAGTAACAGGTGAAAAGATGACACGCTTTCGTGTCGGATGTGAATAAATAATTGCCACAATTAAGTTACAACCCTCGTATTTTGAAGGACAGTAAGGCAACAGTAGTTCATAGTTCATCTACAATAATGTTACAGGAATATTCACTGAAATTTATTGTCAGAGGATGTATAATTGATGTATGATAGAGACAGGTCTATGAGTGATGTCCTCGTTCAATACCAGTTGTAGTTCCTAATTACAATTTAAAGGAAGAAGTAAAATGTCTTTATGGACAACGTATTGTTCCATAAAACAGAGTATGCAATGGAGCTAACACCAATATGAATATTTACCATCCATGCACTACTTCATTCTCATTAGGACAAAGTAATTACACCAAAATATACTATACTCACCTTGCACTGTTACTACACATTGCTTAATTTTGTGCTTGATTACGTGACAATTTAAGCGCAATTCTTCCCCCTTTCTATCTTTGATCAGCACCATAGCAGCCGTTGACGAGAGGACTTCTTAAGAGAAGAGAGAGACGACAAACGTCTTCACTCTGGTGGCATTCTATCTTTTATGCATTAAGTAAGTAAGTTAATCACACACTCACAGACACAGTGTTTCCGTAAGTTGAAAGCTACACACAGACTCCGATAACTGGTGTGCAACACTCACGGAGAGCATGGCCTCGGAAATTTTTAAGCTCTTGTCAATATCGATTGACTTCATGGCCGCCAAATTTGAGTAAAGGCTCTGGATCCGGCATCAGAGATGGGCCCCCAACCCCATTTTATAGCTGCGTGTTTCATTACAATTTCATGGTTATCTCTTACCCGTATGTGTTTGGAACGTAATTCTACCAGATAATTCTGGGCAGGCCTATAGTTACAATAACAGTTTTATTTGTCCATACTACAGTTCATTTATAAAATTATTTCATTAGAATGATCACATCATGTATGCTTATTTATCACACAATGATTAAAACAAAAATATTTATAAAATCCTAAAATTATGATCATTGCTAATCAGAGACACCGGCTACAAAGCTAGTCTACTTAATAAGTCTTCTGCGCTTTCTTCTGACTGATAAACAAAAATTTTAACAAAAAAAGACTTAAAAATTCCAAATAATATTAATATGCACTAAAAAGTGAAAAAAAGTACCAGGCACTTAAATGTGATTTACAGAGTATCCCATGTAGATGTAAATAATTGCGTATTCTCCAACAACTTAATAATCAGCTTACGTTTTATAGTCATCAATATCTAGGTTCGATGTGTTTACCACGCAAGAAGATAGATAGGTACCGACCCACTTTAATTCTAACTCAACACATACCTTTGAATAACAAACAATGATGAAAATTGTTTTTCATTTCATTTTACTTAGGAGAACTCTAAAAACATTTTGATCATGGTTTGTCATTCATAGGTGTGTGTTGAGTTAGATTACAGTGGGTAGGTACTTATCTACCTTGTTGCGTTGTAATCTCATCGTACCTTCATATTGTAAGTAGAAAAAGTAGGTTGATTATTAAGTTGTAGAAGAATACGCAATTTTCACTTTTTAGTGCATGTTAATTTGTTTTGGATTTAGTTTTTTTAAGTCGGTCTTTTGTTGTTGTTAAAATTTTTGCCTATATTTTTTATTTTTAGTGAATCCGAAGTACACTACCCTGCTAAACGTGTTAGTCATATGTGACAGTGCCATTTAAATGAAACAAACGAAGGTAGGGAGAAACACCTATTTCAACAGAGGAAATCTATCTCGAAGACAGTTTCAAAAGAGACGTGCGAAGAGCGGAAAAAATACTTTCAAAATGCGGTTTTAGCCGAAAAAAGTTTTGGACAGGGGATTACTTTACCATAACGACGTTACGGTAGGTGACTAAAATATCCGGATAGCCTATAAAAGATTCGGCAGAGTATCGTTAATTTGCTCCTAAGAATTGAAGAGATCCGTTACTTTGTCATGGATCCCATAATCAGAACCAAACAAAACTCCCATCAAACTACCCTTGAACTACATCCTTTCCAATAAAAAAAGAGTCATCGAAATCGGTTGGCATGATATTGATTTATTCTTCCATTTGTCGCGCACATACTTAATGGAAATTTAAGACTTGTATGGTTTTGATATGGTTGCGTTTATCAGAACTGGACCAAACTGAAATGGGACCACACGGGAAACACCAGCTTCCAAATAAAAAACCATCATCAAAATCCGTTCGCACACTCGAAGGTTCTGAGGGAACCAACATCAAATAAATAAATACGGTTGAATTGAGAACCTCCTCTTTTTTTTTAAATCGGTTAAAAATTATCAAAAGTTAGTAATGCCAAGGACCAAACTGCTGTCATCGGTCCCTAAACTTGGAAAACTACTTAAACTAATTTATGTCAAGGACAATAGACACACCCACACCCGAGAGAGGACTCGAACCTCCAGCGGGAGTGGTCGTGCAATACGTCGTGTGTCGCCGGAGACTGCACGGCACCAAAACTATCAAAGACATCTGAGAAGACAATAGATTCGGCCATCTCATTCTCAGTTGCTAAAATTGTTAGATGATTAAGACGACTTTGACCTCTTGCGCTGCTTTTCCAAAGTTCGTCAATTTGGTAAACGATCTTTCAGACATAGACACTGTTCTGTAATGGTACAAAAGAGAGTAATTCCAACACATAGGTAAAAAACCTGGCTTGAACAATTTTCTCGCCGGCCGCGGGGACTGAGGCGCTTCAGTCACGGTCTGCACGGCCAATACGGTCGGGGGTTCGAATACCCCCTCGGGAATGGATATTTGTGCCGTCCTAGTTCGTAAGTAGTTCATAAGTAGTTTGTAAGTTTAGGGACTGATGACCCCGTAGTTAAGTCCCATAGACTATACAAACATTTGAACAATTTTCTCGTGTTGGAGTTAAAAAGCTCTCTGGTTGGAAAACTGTTCTATTGACGCTCTTAACATGTACAATTTTTTCAATTAATCTGCCTGAACCTGATAAGTCTGAAGAATATTTTGAGAGAAGAATGGTGGTTTTAATTTTATGTTAATCATTTCCTAGGTCCATAAAATCGAAAACTAGTGAAAACAGATCACAAATTTCTTTTCAGCTCTTGAATTGAATTGTCAAGTCTTCCTTGATATAATCCAAAAGTGAAAGGAAAACAAATAATTTGAACTCATTTGATGCTTCAAGGGGTAGGTGTTGAGCCTTGAGGTGTCTTTTCCATCTGCACTGGGTTACCTTTTTTTGTATAACAAACCCTGGTGAAATACAAGTTACTTAGACAACTGCTTCAGCTTCATTCAAATTGTTTCCGACAAATCTTGAAGGACCTTTATTTAATTAAGTAAAGTGTTAGTTACGTATCTACGTAGCGAGAAATGCCTTTGTTTTGTATAATGTCGTTCTTGTAACGAGTAGAGGCAAAGACCTCATGTCGAAACTGGCATCAATCGGTCTTTGAGAGATCCAAGTCCCAAAATAGCACTTCTTGTTTATAGAGTTAATGTGGGCACCTCATCCAGTTGGAACAAGCCAAAAAATGAGAGTATTAAAAAATAGTGCTTCAAAACCGGTCGAACATTAAAATTGCCAGCACAAATTTCATGAATCTCTTATGACTAACGGTTTCTCAGAAATACCTGTTTTGAATTTTAGACTATTACATAAATAATATTGTAAAATTTCATTGCATAATTTTTGTTTTTCGAGTGTGACATTTTTTTAAATGTTTGTAAATCTATCGGACCAAACTGCGTGGTCATCAGTCCGTAGCTTACAAACTACTTAAACTAAGTTAAACTAACCTAAGGACAACACACACACCCATTCCCCAGGGAGGACTCGAACCCCCACGGCGAGCAACCGCGCGCTCCGCAGCGAGACGCTTTACACCGCTCGGCTACTCCACCGCGGCGTTAATGTCTGTGTCTGGATCCGGGGACCACCCAGCCCCACCGTTGTGGGTGCCATGCTTGAGGCATAACATGTTATGAGTGATAGTCGGCCCACTTTCCCGCTTTGCACACGTAAGTTGAAACCTTCTGCCGCTATAGATATCGCGAATTGAAGCGTCCAACACGGTGGTTGGTGAGGTAACTGTTGTCAATGCATGAGAAACTGTAAGAATCACTTTGGGTGGTTTGGTTTTGAAAGGGACTAAACGACAAAGGTTATCAGTGCCAAGAATCACTTTACCTTATATATGCTCGAAACCAAGTAGGCATCTTCGGCTTCTCTAGTGCATATGGCTTCAATAGGAGTTTCCACATACACCTTGGTATATAACTGTGACAAACTGCAACCTCCCCATGTAATCGTAATTAAATTTATTTTCGACGAATAAGCTCCTCTCGCGTTATAAAGTTACGAGTTGTTAGGTCAAGTTGTGTGATTTGAGAGGTGCGGATATGTGGGAAATGAGCACAAGGACGGGGGTGGAATGGCAGACCCCTGCTCACAAACACTGAAATGTGCCCTTAAAGAGGTCTGGCATCTTGACAAACAAATACCCACCAAAATATAACGAAAAATAGGGAATCTAACTATTGAATCACATCCAGGTTAATTTAAAATTTTCTTAATTTATTTCACATAAAGAATCAGTATTAGAATAAGATCCATTAATTTACGAAAATAGGAACAGTTCTCAGAACTTTAAAATGTGAAACAATTTCAGATTAGAGTAATTGAATAAATACAAAAATGACACTAATAAATGACTGGCAAGTTCCTACTCTAACTGTAGTTTCGAACAGCGGCAAATACCTCACGACACGAAGCAGACCAAGGTAGAGTGCTATATTTACGAGCGCTTTCCACACAAAACGATGTTTAAGAAAACCGCCAAAAGGAAGACTCCTAACTGTCGCCCAGATAAGCAGCTGCAAGCAATACTCAGCCAAATGCTGCTGGAGCCGCGAGAACTGTGCGTTGGAGTGCTGCAAGTCGCGGTCCGATTGAAACAAAAAACTTCTCAGGACAGAATCGTGAATGCCCTACTCTGAGCCTCCGTGTCCACGGTAAGCACAGTGTCTGACGAAACCACAGGCTCGTCTATGACTCGCCAACTCAGGCTGTGTGTACTAGACACAAGATTCTCGAGTGCGCAATTGACACCACAGCTAGGAATAACGTTATCAGCACATCGGTGCTGCTGATTCAAACTGGCTGACACAAGTTTCAGACGGTGCCTGAAAAGTGAATCTGAAACTGCAAGTCCACAAAACCCAATAGGTGGAAAAATAACCGAAGCGTCAAACGATTCCTCGCAAAAAAGGGGGTGGTGCGACTTGAACATCCGCTGCACTCTCCGACTCTCAATCCTCCAGACTTATTCCTATTCCCTCGAGTCAAAAGTCTTTCAGCTTCTCACGTTTCCGATTTACTCTGCCGGGAGCACCGAAATGCACTCCACAATCAGGTAGTTAGACGAGTGAGATGGGACATTTTTCATTTTCGCCCATAAATGACACTGTGATAGACATATTTTTTTCTAATCAAAATATCCACGGGTGTACTGCCGGTCTACAGTGTCCAACGGGCACAATATTTCGGCGATCATACAAGTCGCCATCATCAGGTGAACTGACGGACTGAGCCCCTGGAAACGCGCCGGCACGGAGATCAGCACGCTACGGTGGCTCGAAGGGACCTGGGTTCTAGCCCGGTGGCGGGAGATTTAAATACCCTCCGCCTGCGGGGGGCCCCTCCGTGGTCCGCGCCCCGCGCCGCGATCGCGCAGTGGAACCGATTGCGCCGGCGTCTGAGATGACGTCGGTGTGAGGGCTCTGTCTGCCGCGGTCGTCACTACGTAACGTTTGCTAGATTTACTCTTAATTAACCCAATCGCTGGTTCTCAAGCTTTGCTAAGATTCTAGCCACAGTCACAGTTTATGAGGTCGTCACTTGTGCGAATTTCAATGGCCTCTCTAACTACGCAGTCCCAGTATCTCGACGTCTGTACCAGAATCCTAGTGTGTTCATACTCCATGGCGTGATTCTCCGACAGACAGTGTTCAGCGACCGCCGACTTGCTCGGATACATCAATCGTGTGTGCCTCTGGTGTTCAAGGCATCGATTCTCGACGGTACGCATCGTCTGTCTAATATATGACTTGCCACACTGACACGGAATCTAGTACACACTGGCGTTCCTCAAACCGAGATCATCTTTGGCGCTCCCCACCAGTGCACGAATTTTGTTCGCCGGGCAAAAGACAGTTCCAACCTGGTGTTTGTCCAAATTTCGGGCGACCTTCCCCGAGAGTGCGCCGGTATATGGAATAAACGCAGTGCCTACCTCCTCCCTCGTGTTTTCATCCGTTTCCACAGGTTGTGCTGTAGTGGTTGGGCGGAGAGCTCGCTGAATCTGCCACTCTGAGTACCCATTTTTTCGGAATACAGTTCTCAGGTGTTCCAATTCCTGAGGTAGACTCTTTGCGTCGGAGGTAGTGCGCGCCCGATGTACTAGAGTTTTAAGTACCCCATGTCTCTGTGAGAGGTGGTGACATCTGTCTGTGTGTAAATACATATTCTCCGTTTCCTAGTTAGCGATGAGGTAGAGATTTCCCGTACTCCTATTCCCGAGTTTACCGTGAATATCGGGCATCTGATAGAAGATCTTTGTGGCCGAAAGAGGTCTGTTCAAGAAAGGAACGACGAATGAAGAGAGTCGTTTAACATGACACGAGTGCAACGCTTCCGCAAGTTGCTTTGGATTTCAGTGCTGGGCAATTTTCGAATGTCAGTGTGTGAACCAGTCAACAAAACAGGATCTATACGGGCTTTTGGAACAGAACGTTCACTCTTGTACATTTGTTGATGTATGACACAAAGCGTTACGCATGACCTGCGGCCAGCAACACTGACAATGGATTGCCGAAGTCTGGAAACCTAATGACACATCTGACGAGTTTCTTTTCCAGTGTTATGCAGCGGATTGACATCCCCAGATAACCGTAGACGCTGCATGTCAGCAAGGGACTGTAGGAGCTGGTGAGTGCTCTGTAATGGTGAGGGGCGTGTGCAGTTGGAGTGATGTGCGACACCTGGTACGTCTAGACACGACCCTGGCTGGTGACACATACATACATATCCTAGCTCATCACCAGCATCCACTCACGCCCATTGTGTATGGGCTATTCTGGCAAGACAATGCAACACTGCACACGTTCTGAATTTTTACAGAATGCCTCCAAACACACTCTTCTCAGCTTAAACACCTCCACTGGCCAACAAACTCCCCACACGTCAGCATTATTGAGCATATCTCGGATGCTTTACTACATGCAATTCAGAAGAGATCTACACTCTCCTCATACCCTTATGAATTTATGGACATTAGTGCATGGCGCATGGTGTCAATTCCCTCCAGAATGATTTAAGGTATCAGTCAAGTCCATGCCACGCCATGTTGCGCCACTTGATCACGTTATGTGACATGACCTATCTTTCTCGCTGGCCTCACGCAGTACTAGGCGCCGATAAGTACACAGACGTAATCGTTACTTATCGTCAATGGGTTGTATTGACAACAACAAAAATGTGTAGTCTTGTAAGTCCACTGCCTGCCTCTTTAGAAGAACTGTATCTCTTCACTGACAGACAAAGGCGTCTTCAATGTGTAATGTGTCTCAAAACTCTTGTTTCCGTTAAAAACTCCAATCATAGCGTGATTACAGTCGTCTCCAAACGCTTTAGAGAAGGAATTGCGATTGTGCATTACTCCTTTTTCAGTGCACTACCAAATGCAATCCAATTAGAAATAAATGACATGCAAATTTCAATAATATTAAAGGTCGGATATTGCGGATAAGCCAAGATCGCTTAAAACTCTTATCTAGATGACCAGCTTCGGCAGAATTAAAAGTAGTACCTGTGCGATTTTATCACAGAAGTATATATGTTTCTTGAGATTTTTTTTCTTTATTTGGACAGCAAGGAAAAGTAGCAATAAGTAAATAAAACGCGAGATTTTTGTGTCATTCACATATCGATTTAACCAAGAGCGGAAATCAAGCTCAAAGTACCAGCAAATAAGGCTCTAAGTCGGACACTTCTAAAATATTTCTCTAATCTTGAACAAAACAACACTGTCAGCATAAGCTACGTGTTTCGTTTATCATTACAATAACGGCGCTTATCTCTGAGGCGTTGGCTATTTACGAAACTCCAATCGCCAACATTCTCCTCCGAATGCTAAAATATATTGTTGACTCCCACTTACATAGGTAGAAATGATCATCAGAATAAAATACGAGAAATCAGAGCTCGAACAGAGAGATTCAGGTGTTCTTTCTTCTCGCGCACTATGCGAGAATGGAATGGGAGATAAATAGTATAACGGTGGTTCGATGAACCCTCTGCCAGGCACTTAAATGTAATTTTCAGAGTATCCCACGTAGATGTAGATGTAGATCATTCTCAGGGAATGAAAATGGCGGATTCGCCAGCCTGTGTTGTTAGAAGCTCTACGCTGGGCTCTAACGTCACGCAAAACTGCAGCCGTACTCCAATTGCCGCCACGGGAAACACCTGCCATCTTTCTCCATTCGTTTCCGTGTCCAGATCAAATTTCGTTTTTCCAGTCGTTAGCCACTGCCATGGCTTTTTCATTGGCTTGTAGCAGCACACTGAAACTGCAGGGCTGAGACAATAGTCGGCACACCAACAGTCATGCCTCGTCCTGAACCTCTCCGCATTCACAAAGAGCAATGTCATCGTTAGTCAGCAGACCCCACATGCGCAGATTAGTTTTACATCTGGGTACACCAGCCCTCAGCCTGTTTATTGTTCTCCAGACTGTATAAGGAATGTTGTTTCCAGGTGCCAATTTCTCTCTTGGCGTTATTGGCAGTGCGGTTTGTTCATTCTTCCATTTACAGACTCTTATCTCCTGCGAACCGTCAAGGATCTTGGTTCATGCTATGAAGGTGTTTCTAGGATTAAGCCTCCGAGAGTGAGTGACGTGTCCATTCAGTGGGTGTCGATAATCTTTCTTTGTTCTCTCAGCGTCTGCTGCAACATGCCTGCTGATCCTGGGTGGAAAAATTACAGAAAGGTGGTACATATGACCTGTTGGTGTGGGTGTGATACAGCTTGTAACAATGGTGATAGTCTCCTTTACACTTACACCGACCTGTTTAGCGTGCGCGGATGCATCCCATACTGGTGCTGCATATTCTGCAGCTGAGACACGCAGAGCAAGTGCCGATGTTCTCAGTACTGATGGCTGAGCTTCCCATTCATAGTTTGCCAGCCTGTTGCTGATGTTATTCCAGGACAAAGTATTGGCCTTGGTATTTTGGCAATATTGTTTGAAGGAAAGCGTTCGGTCAAGTTAACTCCAAGGTACACTCCTGGCCATTAAAACTTCTACACGACAAAGATTACCTGCTGCAGACGCAAAATTTAACTGACAGGATAAAGGTCCGATTGTAGCCTATCGCGATTGCGGTTTAACGTATCACGACCGTGCTGCTCCCGCTGGTCGTGACCCAATGACTGTATCGGCGGGTGCAGGAGGGCAATACGGTACACCGTGCTGGACACCAACGGCATCGTATCACTAACAGTCGAGATGAAAGGCATCTTATCCGCATGGCTGTAACTGATCGTGCAGCAACGTCTAGATCCCTGAGTCAACAGATGGGGACGTTTGCAAGACAACAACCATCTGCACGAACAGTTCGACGACGTTTGCAGCAGCATGGACTATCAGCTCGAAGACCATGGCTGCGGCTACCCTTGACGCTGCATCACAGACAGGAGCGCCTGCGATGGTGTACGCAACGACCAACCTGGGTGCACGAATGGAAAAACGTCATTTTCTCGGATGAATGCGTATTCTGTTTTCAGCATCGAGATGGTCGCATCCGTGTTTGGCGACATCGCGGTGAACGCAATTTGGAAGCATGTATTCGTCATCGCCATACTGGCGTATCAACCGGCATGATGGTATGGGGTGCCATCGGTTACACGTCTCGATCACCTCTTTTTCGCATGGACGCAACTTTGAAGAGTGGCCGTTACATTTCAGATGTGTTACGACCGTGGCTCTACCCTTCATTCGATCTCTGCGAAACCCTACATTTCAGCAGGATAATGCACGACCGCATGTTGCAGGTCCTGTACGGGCCTTTCTGGATACGGAAAATGTTGGATGCTGCCCTGGCCAGCACATTCTCCAGATCTGTCACCAACTGAAAACGTCTGGCCAATGTTGGCCGAGCAACTGGCTCGTCACAATACTCCAGTCACTACTCTTGATGAACTGAGGTACCGTGTTGAAGCTGCTTGGGCATCTGTACCTGTACACGCCATCCAAGCTCTGTTTGACTCAATGACCAGTCGTATGGAGGTCGTTATTACCGCCAGACGTGGTTGTCCTGGTACTGATTTCTCAGGAGCTTCTTGGGACTGGAATATCTGTTCCATTAGTGAAATCTGTACCACAGCCCAGATGGAATTTCCGAACGGCTGATCGGCAGCAATTTGCGAACCATTTGGACAAATTCATTAATATTATTCCATCAGAACCTAACAACTACAACCGATTCGTTGGAGCAGTAGTAACTACTGCAGAAGTATTTATTCCTCGTGGATACAGGAAGGAATATATACCTGGGTGGAACGAGCATTGTGAACAACATTATGAAGAATACTGTAAAAGCGGAGATAGTGACATCGCAGATGATCTCCTCCACATTGATACGATGGCACGCTGGTCTGATTCGATGCAAAATTTGAACTTTAGAAACTCAAGCAGAAAGGCCTGGAGATATCTAGATGCTCCACCAAGTTTTCTTAATAAGCACCAGGCCTTTCTGCTTGAGTTTTGAAAATTCTTATTTTGCATCGTATCTTCAACGGAACTGTACTATAACAAAACAATTTCCAAAATATCTTGGAATCACCCTTGACCGTACTTTTTAATCCAGAAAACACCTTGAAAATCTGTCAAGATCAGGATACGGAACAATATCATCCAAAAATTATGTGGCATGACATGTGCTACGTTGCGAATGTCGTCAACAGCGCTGGTCTTTTCAGCTGCTGAATATTGTGATCCAGTGTGGATGAACAGCTCGCTTTGCGGACTCAGTGCATAAATGGGGGTTTGTGGAGTCGTCAGGATGTGATTATGGAACCTTGAAGCAGACGATCAGGCACATCAGGGAAGAGTGCCCTCTGAGAGCCTTCCAAGCACCTGGAGTGATTTCATGAGGGCTGACCCTGCAGCGGTGATCTGGATTAGGAACTTTGATGTTAAAATCTAGATGGTTTTTTGAATTTTATGTGTATATATTATGACTTCTAGCCTGTGTAAGTATTATCCGTTTTTATGTTAACGCTGCATGTAAGCCATACGAAAAATAAAAATAAATAAATGAATAATATTTACTTACAATACACAAATGGTAGAGTGCCAAATTACAAATCCAGAGGTGACGGGTTCGATCCCCGCCAGGTCCTAGGATTTTTATCTGTCACTTTCCACTTCTTTCACCTCTGGCAGTGTTGCTAATGTGAAAAAGAAAGTAGCACCGTTGTTCGCAACCCACGTTAAACTGTAGGTCCCCCAATAACTGGCTGGGTAAGTCAGGTCGGAGGAAGGCAACGGCATACCACCTCCAAACAGAACCATGCCTAGTATAAAGCACTGTCGTGTTCAAACCAATCTTCGGATCGTTGAGTTCTTTACCTTACATAACTGTGTGCTCGGTCCGGGTTCCCAGCTTTTGCGAAACAGTTAATGATCCTTTTTTTTTTCAGAATCTCTCGGGAAAATAAATGTTCTGTAGCCACCTCTGGAATGATCTGAGCAGTGTATGGCAACACAACCACCCATAATGTCGTGATATAGTGCCGGGACGCAAATCCTATAGCACTGCAGTATTTTTAACATAGGAGCTAAGGGAATAAAAATGGCGGATGCGTCAGCCCAGTCGGCTGCTTCACTCGCACGCATGCTCGCCGCAGCCGTGTGCCCCACGCGACAACAGCTCACGGCCGACAAGCGATGCCCCGGGAGCAACTGAGCTTACGAGCGAGCGGCTAGCAGTTCCTCGGCCCTTCAGGGTAGTTCTCTAATTGTCACCCTGTCTGAGCCGAATCGGTCGGTGGAGTCTGACAGCGAGAGCTGCGCCGCCGCTCCCCAGCAGAGGGCGGAGCTCGCCGCCGCGCCATGCCACGTCCGCGCCCTTGCACTGTTTGTGCGTGCGTGCAGACGACGCCAGCTGCGGCCGGCTAATTATGCCCGCGGCACGTCTGCCAGAGCCCTCGCGGCTCCGCTAATGAGGTTAAGACAGGACCGCGCCGCGTCGGCGAGATCAAAGGCGCGCGGCTGGCGGCTGGCGGCGCGCATGCGCAGCGGACGCCGCGCCGGCGCGGGCAGCTGACGGACGAGTGTCTGGCCGTGGCGGGCACCGGGAGCTGCCTACTACTCTGCCCGTCTCTCTCCAATAGCGCGCCCACCAGGCCAGCAGTCGCGAGTTTCGCGTAGGTGCAGAGGCTTGAAGTACCGCGGACGCTCGGGGGTAGAGGGCGGGGGGTTTATAAAGTACCAAGTATTTTTTTGATAATTTAGTTCCAGGAAGACATCTGAAGATCACGTCCGTAATTTGAGAACTTTTTTCTCCTTTATTGTCATTTTAATACCCGAACTAGGGAGTCTAGCTGCAGCATCATCCACCGCTCTTCAGCCTACATAAATTTTACAATAGATATGATGATATGTTAAAATTTAATGGAGATTATAACGGCGAATTTAAAAAATATATGTATGTGGTGACAAATGTGGAGATTAAAACATAGACATAGGCGAATAAATACATTCAGACTTTAAAATGTTGGCCACAGTGGCATAAAATCACATTGATGGGCACAACGGAGAACAAAAATGGAGACACAGGATGAAACACACTTGTCCTTTTTGTGGTGATCTCAACCACACTGAATAGATGTATGGCACAGCACTGTCGACGATGCACACGTGAAGACCGCTGCAATGGGTGAGGAAGCACAGGGTAGGGAGGTAGGACAGGAGGAGGGTTTACCAGCGGAGGGTGGGACAGAGGGTGTGTCTGATCTATGGGGGGATTGGGAGGATTAGGGTAGATAAGAGGGATAGATATCGCGATGAAGGGCGTCAGCTGGAAGGGGAAAGTGACGAAAGTGAACCTGGGAGAGGATGTGGAGTGTCGGGAGGTGGAGGGAGGGAGTGATGCAGTGGTGTAAGCATGGCAGAGGCCAAGGATTGGTTAGGATGTGGTAGACCAGGGGGTTGCGGGACTCTCTTTCATGGAGATGCAGAGGATTCGAATATTTTCGAGTAATTGCGGAAGGTGATAGAAAAAAGTCATACAGGATCCACGAGGGGGAGGGGAGGCGAATACGGTAAGAGAGACGGGCACGCGTTCGTGGATTTGAAGGGATTTATAGTAAGCGGGAGGGAGGGGCGGAAATCCAGGCGGGGTGTAAGCTGCGTAGGGTGTGACGCAGGATGGAATGGTAGGTGTGGAGGGTGGTGGAGGGGTTGAGCTCCCACGTTCGGCCGGAGAGGAGCTTTACGAGTTTGGGGCGGTGTCGAACTGTGTGGGGGTGCGGAGTCCACGAAAGGGATCGATCGAGGGTGAGGCCAAGGTACTTGATTGTGGTGGATAGGACGATCATCGAGGGTAAGGTGAAAGTCATGGAGGTACATGGACAGGGTGGTACGACCTATGAAAATTCCCTGTGATTTATCGGGGTTTAGAGAAAGAAGCCATCGGTTACACCATTCGGAGAGCTTTGCGAGATGAGACTGGAGCAAGTGGTGGGAATGGCCGAGGCAGTGGTCAAGGGCTAGGAATGCGGTGTCTTCATATCGTAGGAGATCATAATTTGAGAAACGTATTTTGCAGTTTTATCGTCTACTGCAGTCAATTGCAAACCTGACAAGTTCCAAAATATTAATACTTTCATCGTGTCATTAACAAAACCGCTATTCCACGTGCACATCATTTTAAGACCATTCATTAGTTGTCAGCACCGAAGCATGTTTCTGCATTACAGTCAGTTGTACGAAAGTTGCCATACACACATAAAAAAAACGTGTTGCATCACTTCTGCTCCTGAACACTGAGGTTCAGTGTGCACATTGCATCAAGGAAACAGTTTTTTAGATGATTAAACCGCACAAAGATGGCATCAACCGAGAATTAGCAGTGCCAATGTGATTGAGTGGGTAGGACGTCCGACCGGTTCCTGTCTCGATACACTGACAGCGTTGACTGCAGTTCTGCCATCACTAGAAGGCCAATCACTAAGTTCCATCGGTCAATTACGAAGTTCCATCGAGTCCGCGTGTTACTTCATGTCTGGAGCAACTTACTTCAAGGGAAGTTTCCGTCAACTGGAGTGAACCAAATTATTACCATTGCATCGTGGAGAATATACGGAGATAGAGGAACTAAATGGGAAAGGGTCTGCCTTTTTTCGCAAACAATTATGTTATTTACTTATTCCCATACATGTTTCGGAACCTTTGTTCCATCATCAGTGGGATATTTATTAAATCTGTAAGTATAAAATATTTACAATATACATTGTAGTTTATGATTCGAAAAAACATTTGAAAAATGCACGAAATATGGTTTACCAGGCGTTTTTACGTTTTATATTCCAGAGTGAAACATTCCAGTACTTCATGGCCTGTCATCTGCAAACAAATTGCTTTTTTGAGGGATGTACGCTTTATGAAAACAGTGAAATTTTTTTCTAACTGAGGAAGAAGTGTTTATGAATCGCGCAGTCGACGAACTCGCACACATACTAGAGAAATTCACCCACATTGTAAAATAACAGCTTACAGAAGAACAGCTTGTACGGCATTTATTGAAGTTTCTAATTTTATTTGGATGAAATTACAAAGCCAGTATATAGCAAGAAATGTATGTATATTACTTGGTGAAGATTCCCGCTTCCATGAACCAACGTACAACCCCGTATCCGTATAGGACTCCGAACTCTAGCGTTTAATATGGCAGTGCGTGGGTAATTTTGTCGGTGGCTGCGAAGCAGCAAGCAATAACAGTGTACTCAGCCGCAGAAAAGGCGCATCCAGTGGACATCAGTAGGATAATAGCGAATTTGATCTTATGTCACGAAACGTTATCCATTCCAGAAGGAAAATGTTACCTGGCTACATCCTCAAAATATGGCTTGTGATATATTGTCCGAGATCCGAATACCTCTGACGATAAGAACCATTGGGATTTATGCAGTAACCCTTACCAGCATGTGATATAAGTAGGTCAGTCTTCAGTAGAAAAGTAAAATTACAGTTATTGAAACATTGATAAATTATTGCAGCTTCTTGAAATTTACATTTCTTACATAATTGCAACCACCTTTAAGAGAGTTTTTAATTCCTCTTTTCTTTCAAAAATCGCCCGAAAGTAGATCTATAATTACTACCACAACATTTTAATAGCTAATGAACTGAATATTTAGCGTGGTCCAGTCGCTCATAGCATCAGCTTCCATTCCTGACCTGCAGCCTCGAGATCGACAGCAAAACTTCTGCTTACCGTGGCTGGCGGAAGCCGTACATTATGTAAATAAGCGAAAGGAAAGAGTACTAAAGTAGTCTCCTTGATTGGTCAAAGGCAAAGGGTTGTGGCGTAATTCGCTTTTATCTTAGGTGAAATTTCTCCACCATTTCGTCTCCATCAGCTCAGAAAAACGCGAGTCCCGCCACCCTCGCCGTACCGAGGGCAGCCTCCCTCCCCTAGCCCCTTTCCCAACACACACACACACACACACACACACACACACACACACACACAGCAAAAATTTCCCCGCCCCCGCACCATTCCCCCTAGCCACCTTCTTTCGCAGACACCTACATCAAGCGAAGGCGTTTTCTGGAGCGTTGCGCCTTCCTAATTTTGAGGGTCGGCGCCCCCGTAACGACATGCAGATGCGGTTATGGCGCTGGCGTCGACGGTGAGCTTGAGGTCTGACACCCCCCACAACCCCGTCAGTCGTAGCCCCTGTTTCCCCGTCACTGTAGCCGCCGCATATTGCTGGAGACAGACCCACTACCCTCAACACCAACTTGCGCTATATACACCGCATATTCTTAACCTCTTCACATCCATCAGTAGAAAAAAAAATAAGTTCATATATCATTTCTGTTTCACATATTCGACTATTTATTCGACTTCTAATATGAAAATGTAATTGTTTCAGGTAATTATTTGGTTTAAATGTTTGTAAAGTTATGGGACCTAACTATAGTGGTCATCGGTCCCTAGACTTACAAACTGCTTAAACTAACTTATCCCAAGAACAACACAAACACCCATGCCCGAGGGAGGAATCCAACCTCAGACGCCGAACGGCGTCACGCATCGCAGCAAGGTGGCTTAGTGCGCACGGCTATTACGACGCGGAAATTATTTTGTGACTTCCCCAAAGAGGATGTGCTGTACACGACACATTGTCATTCAAGGTAGACAAGTAGGAGTTGGGTAAAATCTAGCAACGAAACACAGTGTTGCCCAGGTCTAAATACATCGAACTCTCAGTTGCAGTAGACTCAGATTTCCTTTATGATTATGAGATACGTATTATTGTAATGCTTAACGTACGTTGGATATAATGTACAAGGAGCTACTTTATTTTTTAATTTATTAAAATAGTCAAAAAATCAAATTCAAAGGGAACTTGTTTGATTAGGAATGCATAATGTATAGTTGATTATGAAGTAGTTGGATGTGGAGAAAAAGCTAGAAAAACCAACAAATACTCTGTGTGTGTGTGTGATTCAAGATAAAAATATCAGCGAAGTTCGCTAACAGTTTTTATAATTTATTTTACAATAAGGTAAACGGTTTCGATCTATGCTAAGATCGTTCTCAGACCGAGTCGTCTGTAAAATAACATACAATATGCTGCAGAGGCAATCAGGTGCAACAAATAATAGCTACAATGTTTTATATACACAGCGAAATTTAGTAAAACAGTAAACCTCGACGTTGATGCCAAGGCGATAAGCGTGTTGCGACTGCTAATCAGGAGAGAACGCTACGACTTACGAAGAGGGGGGGGGGATATTCAAAAATCTACATCTACATGGGATACTCTGCAAATCACATTTAAGTACCTGGCAGAGGGTTCATCGAACCACCGTTATACTATTTATCTCCCATTCCATTCTCGAATAGCGCGCGGGAACAAAGAACACCTGAATCTCTCTGTTCGAGCTCTGATTTCTCGTATTTTATTCTGATGATCATTTCTACCTATGTAAGTGAGAGTCAACAATATATTTTCGCATTCGGAGGAGAATGTTGGCGATTGGAGTTTCGCAAGTAGCCCACGCCGCAGTGATATGCGCCGTTGTTGTAATGATTCCCATCTCAGATCCTGTATCATTTCCGTAACGCTGTCTCCCCTGTATCGTGACAATACGAAGCGAGCTGCCGTTCTTTGGACTCTTTAGATGTCCTCCGTCAAACCCACCTGATAAAAATCCCACACTGGGTAGCAGTACTCCAAAAAAGGACGGACAAACGTAGTGTATGCAGTCCCTTAAGTAGTTCTGTTGCATGTTTTAAGGGTTCTGCCAATAAAACGCAGTCTCTGGTTCGCCTTTCCCACGACATTATCTACGTGTTTTTTTCCAATTTAAATCAGAAGTAATTGTAATTCCTAGGTATTTTGTGGAGTGTACGCCCTTCACATTTGATTGATTTATCATGTAAATAAAGTTTAAAGGATTTCTTTTCGTACTCATGTGGACGACGTCACACTTTTCATTATTTAGAGTCAACAGCCAATTCTTACACCATACAGTTTATGAGACGGGGACTGTAATTAGTCTATTTTTTATACTAACCTTGTGTTACTGTTTCCTTCTCTTTATGCTAATTATTGAAATATGTAACTTTTTCTTTGTAGATCTTTATTCATTTTGATTTATGTGCCTTTGGGGACACATAAGGGGTGATGGGCTCCTGGGATTGTAGTACATTCTATGTTTATATGAAAATTTCGGGATTTTAATGTTTATTGGCGCAGATTGGCTGCTAAGAAGTGGTTTTACGTGTTGGGCACGGTCAGGCCACGGCAGAGCAGAGATGCTCTTGGGGGTCTCCCCCTCCCACCAACTTTCGCTCGCCTTCGGAGAAGGACGAGAGGGGCTGGCTTGATCTGTTTGGCGCCGACGCTACATGCGGCGGAGTATACCTGGCAGAATTTTTTAGAGTGTGTCGGACGCTTTACACAATGCTGGCCCGCGGTTTACGGTGGGCGATAGCGGGGACTGCCTTTTTAGTCATTCGGCTTTTTCGCAAGAGAGGAATTTGCGGATACAAACAATAGCAGAGTGCTCTGTGGCCCAGGCTGTTTATGGAGACGTATTACCCTTAGGCGGTATCTAAAAAAATTCCCTAGAAAGCAGCAAAGTTTGAACACAGTTAGTGTGGCAACTGGTTAGGTTGAGAGGAAAGCTTTCTGCCTGTCTGGCAACCAGGGGTTTGGCTCCAGCGGCTGTATATATAGCACAACGCAATCATTTTTAGGTCGTGTAACCGTAGCTAGGAGCAAGGTGAAATTCCTTGCAGAGCATTCACCCTGGGAACGGTGAAGTCCGCGGGAAGCTTTGGTGGCGTGGGAGAAGCCTCTTGGCAGCCGCAAAGAATGCGTCATGATTCGGCAGAGTATTTTAGTATGACAGCTAAACAATTTGTCAACGGCGCTACGCCATCCGATTGCTTTGACTATTAGCCGTTAGCTGATATTGGTGCGTCTTTTCGCGCCTGGGTGTGGCCGCTCGGCGTTTGCCGTGAGCTGCGGCAGAGCGCGAGGACGTACGAGGACTCCTGTTTGTGCGTCAGAGGGGTAAGGACCGGGGAAAACTCCTGTCTGAGCGTCCGAAGTGTACGGACCTCAGGAGACAGGCAATAATCCGTTTAGATTCGCGGGGAGGACATCGTCTTAAACGGTCCTCTGGTTAGACGTGATTGATTTCGAAGATTCGGACCTTGTAGAACTTCACGGACGTTACATTATCCTTTGGTTACGCTGTGAGCGGCCACAGTTTAGTTTTCGTTTTGCTAGAAGTTTCTATTTGAGCATTCGCGCCTTTGCGAATTGGGCATTGTTTTTACAGATCTTATTATGCAAGTGACTGATCGATTTGTGCCAAGTGGGCCTTTGTGTCACCTGTGCTAAATATTGATTAGTCTACTAGCGTGATAGAATCGCACAGCAACTGCCTAGCGACGCCGCCGCCAGTGACGCTGTGGTAAGTTACATGTCGACCCTGCTTAACAGGTCGCAGCAATTACGGTCGGATAAAAGTTTCAGCTCATCCGCTCCCACCACCTGCTGCCTGCAAGCCTGAGACGCTTCCGTCAATGATCATCTGTGTGGGTAAGGTGACGCACTTGCTGGAGTGTTATAGGAATCAGACTTGTTGGATTCTGTCCTTTATTTTATTCTTTTGAGATCTGCCTATTTACTCTGGGGAGCTTAGGGTTAACGATAATTTCAAGCCCCTGTGTAACCAATCGAATAGCATTCTGTTTTGCAAAACCTCCGACCTTTGACTCAGCCAGTTATTTTTTGTGTCTCAATGTTTTAACATTTGTAAAACATTGTGTGAATACCATTATCTGCTTTTCATGATAGGAAATGTCATCTGAATGTTTGATTTTGAGCAGATCGTCTTTCATTTAAGAACGTTCCTTTGTCACTATTTTGGAGGGGAAACAGAATAGTTAAATTCCACAGTTTACCTATAATTTTTCAAGTACACTTTTTGTTTGGTTTGTTTTGCAATAGAGTAGGAATATTTATTATACGTTTGAATCTATGATGACATCATAGCTGATCAGTAACATTTTAACTTTCCATAGTTTGGATAAATTTGGTGGCGACCCAAGATAATTAATTGCTGTCATAACTAAGGACATAGTTCACACATGCCAATTCCTGCCAAAGGATAATCGACCTACATTACAAGATATCTTATTCAGATTGTTGGTTTTGATCTTCAGATGGTTTTACTTATGTGGAAAATCTAGTGGTTTTTTGCTGTAACGTAAATGTACAGAAATTTTAACTTAATTACGCAAGTTTCGGTTTCGGCCAAAACTAGAAGAGGAGCCGAATATTCGGTTTTGGTAACAAATTAAGTTTCGGCCGAATTGTAATTAATAGTTTTTATTTTTTTAGTTATTTAAAAACAAAAAACAAACTTTAGAAGCACTAATACAGAAAGCAGTTATGCCGGTGGTTTTAGCCGGTTATTGGCACAGCGGCGCGTCAGTCACGGTCTGCACGGCCACTACGGTCAGGGGTTTGAATCCCCCCTCGGGCATGGATATTTGTGCCGTCCTTAGTGTTAGCTAGTTCATAAGTAGTTTGTAAGTTTAGGGACTGATGACCCCGTAGTAAAGTTCCATAAGCCATACAAACATTTGATTTGATTTTGGTTATTTGCAATAACTAAGAAAAACCGGTTACAACAGACACCAAGTAAATACCGAAAAATCTGGTGATTTAGAACTAAAATAGCGGTATCGGTTTTAACCGATCAGCACCTAGTGCTGAAACCACGGACCATCTCGTCACGGCATCACCCTGGACGGATTTAGGAAAGTATTTGAAAAAATAGAAATCTGATTGGCCGGTAGTGGGCTCGATTCGCCGTCGTCCCGACTGCGATCCAGTGTTCAAACCGCGGCGCCACCTCGCTCGCTGTGTGCCGTCATACAGTCAACACCAGACTGAAGTTTCAGCGGCATTCCCATTAGACCGACTACTGCGATCAAACACCCTTTGTTTGCCGTTGTAAACACGTGGCTTCGGATGTTTACGACCCACACCGGCCACGTCCTGGAATCCTCGGCCCGTTTAACGGCTCTCTTCAAACAAGCGGGGCACGTGCTCGGCTGCAACACACCCTCTGGTCTCTGGTTTCACGTAATATTCCAGCATTCCGTTACAAATTTGCATAGCAGTGCGCTGGAGAATGCTCTTCCAGCGACAGTTCCTCCTTGCAGAACACTTTCCTAAATGAGAACGCCACAGTCAGTACGACTCACTCGGTACATTTGCTGAGTGTCTCACCGAAACTGAAATAATATAAATTACAATGTAAACTTAAGGTTTAATCAATAATTAATGCACCAATTTTCGCTGTCCGCAGTGGTAATTACGCATTTTGGTTAGCCTTATAAACAGTAGTGTGATAATAAATAATATATGAAGCACAGGTACAGGCATATCATAGCCATTATTATGTATTTACTTATTCCATTTACCATTTACCTATAATAAGGCACGTTGATGGGGGTTGAAAAAGAAATCTGTTAAACACAAATGCACCAGACAATATGCGCACGAGGAAACCTACATAGTTCTATAGGTGGATGTAGTGTAACGTGGAACTTCTGTATTCCAGATAGCAATGACAGGGGCATCAAAAGTACCACATGCAATTGCAAATGTTGCTTTGCTCCAGGCGTGCTTAACCTTGCTGTTGAATATGGGTGCACTGAACTGATTGTGGATGAGTTTATGGATGTTGATGGTATCGTTGCGACTATGGAATTCAACATCTGTGTTTTGGAATGAAACTCCGTCACAAAACAGTTTAACGACTGTAAAATCTGACATTGTCCGCATGCAGATTTGGTGGTCTTACAATTATTTATTTAAAATTGATAAAAATAGCATAGACGGCAAAGTAAATTTTTTATTTACAAAATGGTGACTACTTTCGACATTTCAGTTATTTATGATCCTGTAAAAATCAAAGGAGAAAATCTCAGAATAGATTACATGTTGTTGTTATGTTCTTCAGTCCGAAGACTGGTTTGATGCAGCTCTCCACCCTACTCAATCCTGAGCAAGCCTCTTCATCTCCTCATTAGAACGGCACCCTACATCCGTTTGAATCTGCTTACTGTATTCATCTCTTGGTCTTCCTCTACGATTTTTACCCCACACACTTCCCTCCAACGCTAAATTCATGATTCCTTGATGTCTAAGAATGTGTCCTCCCAATCGATCCCTTCTTTTAGTCAAAGTATGCCATAAATTCCTTTTCTTCCCAATTCTGTTCAGTACCTCTTCATTAGTTACGCGATCCACCCACCTGATCTTTAGCATTTTTCTGTGGTACCACATTTCAAAAGCCTCTACCCTCTTCCTGTCCACACTGTTTATCGTCCATGTTTCACTCCCATACAAGGCAACACTCAACACAAATGCCTTCAGAAAGGACTTTCTTACGCGTAAAATAATATTCGATGTTAACAAAATTATCTTTTTCAAAAACGCTTTTCTTCCCATTGCCGTACTGCATTTTATATGCTTTGTACTGCGACCATCATAAGTTATTTTATTGCCAAGTAACGAAACTAATCCGCCACCTTTATTGTTTAGTTACCTAATCTAAATCCTTCAGCTTCGTCCTATTTTCTTAGACTGCACTCCATTACCCATGTTTCGCTCTTATTAATGTTCATTTTATACGCACCTTTCAATACACTGTCCATTCCGTTCAACTGATCTTCCAGGTCTTTTGCTGTCTCTGAGAGAATGACAATGTCATCGGCAAAACGCAATGTTTTTATTTCTTCACCCTGAACTTTAGTTCCCTCTCCAAATTTCTCCTTGCTTTCCTTCACAGCTTGCTCAATGTACAAAGTGAATAGTATTGGAGAAAGGCTACAACCCTGTCTTACTCCCTTCCCAACCTCTGCATCCCTATCATGCCCTTCAACACTGATAACTGCTGTCCGGCTTTTGTACAAGTTGTAAATAACTTTCCTTTCCCTATATTTTACTCCTGGTAATTGAATGAGTGTATTACAATCAACATCGTCAAAAGCTTTCTCCAAATGTACAAAAGCAAGAAATGTGGGTTTGCCTTTCCTTAATCTATCTTGTAAGATAAGCCGTAAAGTGAGTTTTGCTTCCCGCGTTCCTACACTTCTTCTGAATCCAAACTGATTTTCCCCGAGGTCAGCTTCTATAAGTTTTTCCATCCTTCTGTAAATAATTCGTGTTAAAATTTTGCAACCATGACATATTAAACTGATGGTTCTTTAATTTTTACACCAGTCTGCACTTTCTTTCTTTGGAATGGGATTACTACTTTTTTTAAAAGTCCGATAGTATGTCACGTGTCTTGTACATGGGTTACATAATGTTTTAAAATGTGACTTTTACAGGATTGAACGAAATTTTACACCTTTGAAAACAATGCATTTACAACCTTTCGTCTTAGCAAAAATTAATGAACATTCATTAAAGCAGAATAAAAGGAGATCAACCCCAGTTGTCTTATTAAATGCACAGCGTTAAAGATGTCAATTTTAATATTCATAGAATATATGACATCAACTGCGATTGGGCAAAGCTGAAAATGTGCACCCAGCCGGGATTCTAACCCGGGTCTCCTGCTTTCTAGGCAGTTGCGCTGACCCCTACACCACTGGGGACACAGTGATCACCGCATCTGCGAGGACTACCCATGCACGCCTCCCGTCAGATACAAATTCCCAGCTTCGCCCTGCCCATAGTACTCGCCATGGGCAGGGCGAAGCTGGAAATTTGTATCTGACGGGAGGCGTGCATGGGTAGTCCTTGCAGGTGCGGTGATCACTGTGTCCCCAGTGGTGTAGGGGTCAGCGCAACTGCCTAGAAAGCAGGAGACCCGGGTTCGAATCCCGGCTGGGTGCACATTTTCAGCTTTGCCCAATCGCAGTTGATGTCATATATTCTATGAATATTAAATAATAACAGCTACAGGATCAGAAGTGACGTCTGTTCTTTCGGAACAGACGCCACATGTATATAGATGTCAATTTTATAAAATGTATGGGGTGCTATATAGCCTATTTAATGAGTAAGACCATGTGTAACATTGGTAACACACATGTCGGGCTTATTGAGGTTTTCTCTTATCTTAAAGGTGACAGTAATGATATCTGTATGTATTGTCTTGTTCTGTACTACTTAGCAACCGTGTTCCTTCAAAGGTTCAAGATAAATGTAACAAATGTTAATGTGATACAGGCAACCGTCCAATAATACCAGAAATTCATGTATTTTATCCTCTGACTGGACAAATTTTTAACTGATGGATCTGACATTTTTTACTACTCAGATTCACTCTTGGTTTACATATTCAATTAAAAACAGTGATTCGTTATTATTTTATGCCCAGCAGAATTATCTTGTCTTTTGCAAGCATATTCATTCTATTAAATAAGCTATATATTTTATAAAAATGACTTTTCCTTTATGCTGTTTAAATGAAAGTTTATTAATTTTAGCTATGACGAAAAATTGTAAATGCATTGTTTTTAAAGGTGTGGCGTTTTATACAATCGTGTAAAAGTCACATTTTAACACATTATGTAATCTATTCTGAGATTTGTCCCTTTGCTTGTTTACAAGTTCGTAAATGATTGAAAAGTCGAAACTAGTCACCACTTTGCAAATAAAAAATTTAACTTCGCGAGCTAGACTATTTCTATCAATATTAAATAAATTGTTTGATGTTTTATGAATATTAACTAACATTTTAACGAATTGTTTCCATTGTGAAAGAAGCATATACCCAAAGACCGAAAGAGGCATGTTTTGCACGAGGAATTGTTATTACCTGCATGTGTTTATCTGAAATTAGGAAATAGTACTGATGACGGAGTGAAAATAAAATAATTGGCATAGAGACTGTTATCTAGATACTGTTATCTAGACTTTGTTCAAGAATACGCCTGTCCAGGTTGTCGTATTTTGAAGCCGTAATGTATTCTTTCGGAGGACAGAGGAGTTCAGTGCACCCACCCACATTTAACAGCATGATCAAGGATGCCTACAAGAGAGCTACATTTCCATTTCAATGCGACGCTTTTGATGCTCTTGGCAATGGTATTTGCGATACGGAACGTTGAAGATGCTCAACGCCGAGCTGCAGAAATGCATTCTTGATCCCGTGCGCATATTTCCGTTGCATTTGTGTTCAAGCGATTTCTCTACCACAAACCAAGAATATGTTATCTAATAGATCGAACTTAGTTTATTATTATTATTATTTGTAATAGTTTCATACAACTATATGGAGTAAGTAAATCCAGTCTAATATTTTATATCTTAATTGTGTCCATGTTGTCAGTGATTCTTCCGTGACTCTTTTACTTCTGCAAAATAAAACTAACTCGCCTTCAGTCACAAGAATCTTGTTTTATTCGCGCGATATGCGTTTCTAGCCCTGAGGGCTCATCATCATGCGCCTCTCTGTATCCTTAAACATATTTAAAAAAACGGGCCTATTAACACTGGTGTACAAGAAACACTTGTGGGAAGTGTGTTATTTATACCTGCAAATGTGCTCCAGGACAAACAATTCTCATGCAGCACGATACTTGTTTGTACACCACTGTTAATAAGCCCAGGTCGTTAAATATGTGTAAAGATACATAGAGGCTACTGAAGATGAGTCCTCAGCGTTCGAAATGCAGCGTTCATAAATAATATTATATATGCCATAGAAACTATGCCTGTTGCGCTTTCACGACTAAGTCATTTAACTGATTGTAATGAAAATAGCTTTGCAGATAGCTCGAACTATGAAGAACGACAGAGGCTACTGTAGAAAGTGTGTAATACAATATATTTGTTGATTTTAACTATGTAAGTCGAAATGTGGAACAGCTGAGCATCGACGTTTCTCTTAGGCCTACAACTTCGGAGTCGCTTGAAGACTTCCTGGAAATCTATTCATGACGTTTAAAATTTATCACATTTATTAAAATACATTTAATGATTGATATGTTATACGCAATACGATTCAACATTATGAATACAATGCTTACATACGACGTCGACGTCTTCCAATCGCCAAACAGATTTCTATGACATTTGAGTTCTCCATAATTCACACGTTGTGTAACGTATAGCTTCTTTAGTCAGCGTTTTAGTTACGATGTTACATTGTTTCCGTATTTCATAATACATTCACTTTCATCTCGACGAAGACGGACGGTATTTGCCGGCATTCTAAGCACGGTTTACACTTAAACCGGAAAATTGGAACTGTTTTTTTCCTTATGATCGTGGTCATAATATAAGAACAAGCAGCGGAATTATTATACTTTCTAAGGTCTTTGACACGTATGCAAGGACATCAACACGTGTAAAAGCTAGTAAATAATGGTAATAATTATTATTAACATATGGGAATGTTTGGAAAACTTAGAGGTGCCAAAGTATCTGAATGATATAGTGAAAATGCTATACCAAAAGTGTTATAGCTGTGTCCAGATAAGCAACGGACGATCAGAATGGTTCGAAACAAAGAGAGGGGTCCAACAAGGAAATGCCCTATCACCACTCCTATTTGTAATACTAATGGACACAATTATAAAATCTATCAAGAAAATAGACAGCGAACCTAATTCCCTTGTTTTCGCCGATGATTTGATGGTATGGGGAGAGACAGAAGCTGAAGCACAGAGGAAACTGAATGATTGGAACAACACATTCAAAAATGTCGGTCTAAAGATAAGTAAAACAAAGACAGTAGAAATGACCATCAACAGGCAAGGAACAACATCAAATATATTTCTAGATGGGGCTAAAGTAGAATCTGTTTCTCATTTCAAATACCTAGGAAGTATGATCTCTAAAGGCAACACAGTTAAGCAGGAAATACTCAGCAGAACACAGAAAGCATCCAGTTTTTACAGTCAAATAACAAAACTTATCTGGGATGATAAAATGCCACAAAAAGCAAAAGCAACCTTGTACCATACCTATTTCGTTCCAATCCATACATACGGCTTAGAAACGTACCCTACTAACCAGAGACCTCAGTAGAATTCAGGAAATGGAAATGAGATTCATTAGAACTATGAATCAAACAACCAGGCAGGATAAAATTAGGAATGAGGTGAATAGAAAAGTAGCTGGTATTGAGGTTCCTGTCACCAGCATCATAAGGAAACGTAGACTTCTTGAGACTTAATGAGAATGAGTAGTGAAAGACCTGCCAAAAAGTATTTCAACTTCAACCTCATAGGAAGAAGACCTCGGGGAAGACCAAGAAAACGCTGTATAGAGACTGTAAGATCAGATGTGGAGGAGAAACGACACAAATGGGAAGACATTCTGGAACGGAAGATGTATGAAGACAGGAGGAGATGGCGAGCGCTTGTACACCACACCCAGGAAACTGGAGCTGGAAACTGATGATTGATGACTAATTATATTATATTTGTGTTTTCTATTCATTATTATACCACTATGCATAAGACTGAGCAATATGTATAATTACCGCTATCGGCAGCTGATATTGGTATAGTAATTGTTGATGACACCCTAAGTTTTCATTGCTATTAAAATAATTTCATATGATTGTTTCTACTGTCGGTTCTCGGTGAAACATTTCAAATTAACACGAAACCTAGGACATACAAATAAAGTTTTGTGAAACAAGGCAATAACAAAAGTTCAATTATTTTAAATTATATCAGTATCCATGAGGCACCTTGTCAGAACTTTGTATTTTTCAATGCCTAAATTTAGATTAGTTCATTTATGGAGTTGTGGTGCAAACTGTACGGTTCTTCAGAATAACAGCATAGTTACGATATCTCAAAAATTAATACGGTGGTTACCATAAAATTACAGGAAACTGCGTCTCCGTTGTTAAAAGCTTGTAATGGTATTTCTTTTAGTGTGCTGTCAAAGTACACTTGCTATCAAAGTAAACACTTCCAACTATGCGGCACACAGATGAATGACGTGTGGGAACAGCTATTCTTAATTATACACGGCACATGGAGCTGCTGTAGTTGTATTAAGACAGGTCTGCTAAACTTCTCAGGCTACCTTGTCCCGTGCAAGCCTCATCATCTCTTCTTGAGATGGGCAGCCGACCTCCAATTGAACCTGCTTGCTGTATTCGTCTCTTGATCTCTCTCAACGTGTACCCGTTCCCTCCCTAACAACCCACCCCTTCCAAACAAACACCCCCCTTCGTTTAAAAGTTTGTTAATGTACATGTTCCAATGTGTTGGCTCACATTTGATGATGGTTTCACTTTGGTTTCGCCACTTCTTGAAGGCAAAACAATACTTTGTGACACAACAACACAGTGACCAACGGTGCTTTCCAGTCATGTGTGCGTACAGGGTGATATATAAAACGATGCTTTATGTATTTTTCCTCATTATTTGTATTTCTTTGTAATTTATTATGTATTTGTATATTTTGTTTCTGTGATATATTTGCATTGTCCTGCTAATTTCCATATATGTCGAAAATATTTTAAATGTAGTAGACACGCTGGGTTAGCAAGGGCTTTGTTATTGTATAGAATCATCTTGAGCAGGGAGTTTTATCGCTGGTAGCGCAGAGGCGCACAGCGAGAGGGAGACGTTGTTGAGAAGTAGCGGCGGAGAGACGGATTCGTGACACGGTGCGCTCAGTGGTGTACGCCAAAAGTACGTGAAGGAGAATGCATGTTGGATTGGCACTAGTGGAGGAGACGACGAAGAGGCAATATTATTTATTCATACGGCCACAGCTCAAATAATTAATAAATGCATCAAGAGGAATGCTGTGGGCCCAAAATTGTAATTAACATTCGTCGCCAAGAAGAGCCTGTGTTTGCCAATTGTTAAGCGCCAACAGTATCCAATCAGCAGCACCACGTCGCACACCAAATTCAGTAAGATCTGTCCAGTTTGTCTTAGCATGTACAGCTAACCAGCGTATTAGTGATGATTGTTCAATAGCGAACACTGTTATTTGTGAACCTGTGTTTAAAAATCATTACCCATACTCATTGTCCAGACAGGTTCCTTCCTCATCCATTGTTTTTCCGAGAATATTCACAAAGTTATAGAAAACTAAAAATCAGAGTCATTAAAGACAATGTGACAGTCGTTAATAAAAAAATGTGTTCAGAAAAGTATTACTAAATGTAGCTTATGCTAGTGTTGCTGATCAATAGGTTTGCCAAGTTGAACGAAACTGCTATACTAACTTTCAATTTCAAGAGATATTTCAATAACAGTGTAAAAGATTAATTGTTTTCCATTGCATATTATTTTGAGGTAAAGTTTGTTTTAACTTGCAAGTACTGACTAGTGAGAATAGTAATTGTTTGCAAGTGTTTGAATGCTAATAATTCCTGGTTAAATAAAAAGTTAATCAGAAGGTTAAATGGTTCTTTTCTAAATATTCAGTGTTATCGCGACAAGTCATTAATTAATTTTTGAGCTTGCCATTAGTACAGTTAATAGTTCAGTTACAATTTGATTATTGCTAAAGCGCATGGTATACTCGCTGTAGAGTAATTTCTGGTACTTATATAAACAATTAATTATTTGAAGCTGTAAATAGTAAGTATTAAGGTGAGAGTTCTGCATGATTTGCTGCATGTTGCATTTGCGCGGCTATGGCTTACATTTCGCTGTCTTACACTGAACCCCTGTGTTAGTGAACTATTTCTCAGTAATTAGTATATTGTCAGTGTCTTTTGTACCGGATTTGATGGACATACTGTGATTCACGCCCCCCCCCCAAATTTTACGTAATTTTTCACGTTTGTTAATTAACTTTGCTATTATTGACATCCCACCAAATTATTTGCTCGTACAACGAGCTGGCGACCGTAAATCAATAAATTATTCACTTTTTCCAAATTAATCCCTGTGTTCCGTTTGTTTCGCATTTTTTTATTTAAACATTAATAATTGTATTCCAAATTTTACCTTCCATTTCTTTTTTCCTATCGATCGTTGTTGTCTACCAAAGAGGTGCAGCAACGTTCCGGTAATAGCCTCCACTACATCATCGGCTTCATTACCGATAGCTTTTCCACCCAATTAAGATAATTAGGCACACGGGTCATTTTTCTAATTATCATATTCTAACCGGTGGTGTAGGACGGGTAGGGTTATAACTTCTCTTTCTTAACATGTACAATTAGATAAACGGTCTGTAACCTAGACACCAATAGAGACCTGACTTCATTTCTAACTACAGCTGTATATAACTCAAAGTGTCGTTACAATAGTTGTTAAGTAATGTTAGTTAACTCTACTTAAAAAGTTTACAGTTTCTCCACTTAGCAAATCAGAAAGCCCCTAACAGCAAGGATGTGGGCGGGTTCTTCCACTTAGCGAACCATTGCCTGCTCACTCCAATTACACAGGTGTTTGATGTTATCACAAATTTAATTTCATTTACAACTGTCTACCACCACTGGTGTTCTGAAGAACTACTGTCTACTCCTGGAGCACCATTACTATGAATCTGTCTGTGGGAGAATAGGGCGGCAAACCGTCACCCTTTGCTTTCTAGTTGATTTCTCCATAGCCCTTGATCTCGCAAGGCGGGGAAGTGATACCACACATCTGTCTGTACATCCCCAACTTTCCAAGTATAATCTGGTATTTCGTGACCAGTCCGCCAGTATCGGCATGGCAATGTCGAAAATGTCAGGAAGAAGTTTTATACACGCACCACGGCCTCTCAGCCTAGAAGTTTCGCTTCAAGGTAACAGTTTTTGTTCATCGATACCTACGTCCCCTCTCAAACTTAAATAAAACGTGGTAAAGAATAGAGGAAGGGCAAGGCCTCACTTCAAGTAAACGTTCGTTTATTCTTAACAAATTATAAACTTGGCAAAAAAGTATGCAAACCCATGAATAACTTGTCATTTTTTTAATCTATATAAATAAAAACGAATCGCCAAATGTGTTGCTAAGCGTAAAACTTGAGAATGGCTTCATCGATTTGGCTGATCTTTTCTTTATTCTGTTCGTAATTCTCAGGACAAGGTTTGTATGAAAGAAAATTTTAGTAAAATGTACCAGAAAATGTCAGAATTTGAGAAAAACTGAAAGTGCGCTTCCAGCTCGGATCAGTTTCTAGATTCTCAAACAATCAGCTTATTAATTCGCTACTCGCCTAGCGACCAAATACGCTGTAACGGGGCGAACCAATACGCCAAGAAGGTTCGAATAAAGAGATATTGCGTTATGCTGCCAAGCTTAAAACAGCCAGACAGGTTTTACTTGTAACGTTGTTTCTTTAGAAGCCCCTCAGTATCATTCTTACTTTCGTGTTGTTATCCCTGGTGGTCATATCTTTGAAGCGCTGTAAAGACAGAATTGATGACAGTTCGTGGTATTTTTGAGTGTTACAAAAAAACTGAGTACATATCGTGGTTTATATTTTTACAACAATGCCTCCACTGCAGCGTCTATTATCGGTCGGCGTACGCACAATACAATCCTACTACGTGATCGTAGAGTCTATGAGACCGCCGAAGATCGTACACGCGCTTTGAGGTAAATTGAGAAAGAAATTCTGAAAGCGCGATCCGTTATGCCTCTGGAACAACTGTTACAGTCGAGTTCAACTCCCTCACTTGCAGTTTACGCACAAAATAATGTGTATCGTGACGATTAGAACTATATGTTTGGCGTTCACATACGATCCAGTAGTCGATTATGCACCGGATGCATCAGTTGGCTTCGGAACAATGAACAATGTTCGTCAGTAACCAGTTTCCAATTGATTTACCCATCCATTTTGACTTCCTTTCCCATCAAGGACCCGATTGCAATAACAGTAACATAAGATCAGACAGAGGGAAAGGAGAAGATTTGAATGGGAGAATCAAATGGAATTATAAAGGGGGGGATGATAATAGACGGAGAGAGGACGGGGGAGGAGATGGATATTGTGTGGGATAAGAGGGAGTGGTGTGAAGGTGATGGAAAAAGATAGCGGGAGGAGGAGATGGCGAAATATAGGAGGGAGGAAGGGAAGAACAGAAGAGGTTACGGCATATATCCCATTCCCATCATGTTACGAAATATCAAACAATCGCGACTTTGTAGCGGCACGTGGCTAGCAGTGAAAAAATTACTGAACAATGGCATCGAAGCAACCATTCTAAAGGGACATATAAGGCTGAAGATGCGTTGATACCCCGCATCCCAATGGTTCCAACTGACGTTTGAAGTTAAACAACTACAATTTCCAGTGCGGATTGCTTTGGCTATGACCATAAATAAATCACAGCGTCAGTCGTTGAGTGTTTGCGGTGTCAATCTGGAAAACCCATGCTTCTCTCAGGGACAGTTGTCTCGCGTCTGAAACCCGACAGCTTTATTTATTTACGCTCCAGGCAATCAAACAAAAAAATGTTGTTTATCATCTGGCATTACTATGAAAATACCACATTATTACTACTACTGCTACTAAAGTTTTGCAATATACAATATAGAAAACTTATGTTTGTAAGTAATTGTTGTTTATCATGGCGACACAAATCTATAAATAAAGTGATCATTCTGAATTATGTCTTATTAAGGGCGAAGGGCCAATAACTTAAGACCTAACGAAGTCTGTCGAAGAAGACCTATTAACATGAAGAATCAATGTAGCGTTGTTTTAGAAAAAAAGGTAGGGAAACGTTTTCCAGGACAACTAGTGGTAAATAAAGTACTTGTAGGCTTCTTCCCTGGGTATTAAATGACGTCCGTCATTTGACCATTCCCGTGACCCATCAAAGTCAAATTCGTTTTCTAAATGGGAATCCCTATTTTTTATTGATGATTTGGAGAGAGCAGGAACCTTAACGTTCAAGAATGACCTTGACCACGACGTTCGAGGTCATTCCAAGGTGAAATATGTTTTCTCATATGGTATCTCCCATTTTACTATGGCCGAGAGGACTGAGGCGCTCCAGTCACTGTCTGCACGGCCACTACGGTCAGGGGTTCGAATGCCCCCTCGGGCATGGATATTTGTGCCGTCCTTAGTCTTAGGTAGTTCTTAAGTAGTTTGTAAGCTTAGGGACTAATGACCCCGTAGTTAAGTCCCATAAGTTCTACAAACATTTGAACATTTGAACATTTTTCTATGGATTTGGAAAGAGGTGCAATTTTTTCGTCACGTATGCACTAATCCATAATCACGCTCTTGGTGTTGAACCGAACTCTTAAAATCCGTCTTAAAAAGAGTTACTACGCCTTGCCAGTTTTCCTACAGTAGCTACAAATTTTCAGAGTTCTTCAAAAAATATTTTAATACGAGCTTCATAGACAGGTTTAAAGCCAAGAGCATGGTTATAGATAAGGTCACATACAAAAATAAAATTGCATTACTTTCCAAATCCACAATAAGAAACGGTCGTTCCCAAGTGAGAAAACATATTTGGAATAACCTTGAACTTTGCGGTGAAGGTCATCATTAGGGTCATACTTGAACGTAAAACTCCTGTACATTCAAAATCCGCAATCAAAACATGCGGATTCTCTTTCAAACGGATGAATGTAACCTTGGTATGATCTTCAAGATCAAAACAATGACGCTGTTGAATAGCCATGGAAAAAGGCTACAACTTTTCCATTTTATATTTTTCAAAAGATCCATTCCTGACGAGTTATAAAGGCGTTTCCAAACTTTCGTGCCACTATGCATATATGACACACCAAACTACAAGATAAGAAAGTTACATAAAATTTGCCTAATAGATATTTTTTAATACTCGTTCGCTTTCTGGAACCATTTTCTGGTGCATCGTCAGTCTAATAGCATTTATACTGTGGCAGGCTGCTGTCAACATTCGTAGGTACACATTATGCCTCTCGTTTTGGAGTTTGGAGTATATCTGAGGATTCAGAAAAACCATTTTTACACTACATTACTATTTTTTTCTAAAAGTTACCGTTAAAGTGATATACAGAATGACAAACGTAGATCATTTCTCCAATGTATTAGGTATAATACAAAGATACTGTCCCATTCTTCAATTGGGAGAAATTTGGTGAACATGACTAAAACCAATATGAAGATATATGTACCTAATGTTCTGAAAATGTAGTTCCGAGAAAATGAGAGAAGAATGTTCAGAGGGTTTTTGACTCACCGTATGCCTCTTTCAGAACATTCCAGTGGCATAATCTTTCTGGCCAGCTGCTTCTTTATCCTCTGCAGACTTCTTCAGGAGTGTTTTGTTTACTCTGGACTCTTTAGTGGTAGCTTCCGCAGCCCTTTCAGCTTCAACTAGTCGCTGACAAAGTATGGCAGTCTGATGAGCTATGATATTAGTTCCTGGTTGGATGCATAACTTGTCCATTACTTTTATCCTGCTAATTATACCGTCATTGAAACATCACACGTATTTTGTGTACTGTCAATAGAACAAAGTTTTCAATACTCGTTCCCACACGCAGTTGTTGAAACTCTCATTAGGATGTCTACGGCCATGTAGACATTTGCTAAGTAATGTTCAACTGCAAGGTCCCTGTGTATTGGCTTTATTCTTCTCCTGACTGTCGCAGGCACGGAATGTTTATGGTGATATTCCTTGGCTGAAGCATCAGCGGGGCCACTGTGCAGACATTTGTTCAACAAGTGTTGAAGACTGCAATATTTAAAAGTAAATAAAACATATATTTTTAGAAATGGGAGAAAGTTGTCTTGCAGATGGAGTAAAATTTTGTTTTGATTTTTCAGTGACGTCCAGGTCCCCTTAAGAAGCGGACTAATCTCCACGATACAGTCCGCCGCAACTCAGAGCATTACCTAAAATTTTGTGTACAAATAAATAGATAAATTAGTTAATTAAATAGATGGCATTTGGCACAATACACGTAGCCGGCTAAGTTCCAACAGAATAATACAGTTACAGGGAAAAGTAATCGATAGGGGTCCCGTATAAACACTAAAGCAACAAATAGAAAAAGATAAAACTAGCATGTTTAAAAACATTTGCTATACCATGCATGGCTACAGCACATACTTGTAGGTTATTCCACAGGAGAGACTAACACGGTTAACAACTTGTGCCAAAATACTAATAATCAGTAAGAAATAAATTAGCTAAATATCAGTTCTGAATGAAGACCATAATCAGTTACTAAAAAAGTACAATCCTGAATCTCTCAGCCAAGGATTACATAAGACGGGAGCACATTTCAATGATTACGTTACCGAGAATGGTACAGAGTGTTGGAAGGTAAACCGCCGTGACAAACGTACTTCTCGAAGCAACACGGATTCGTCGACAAACTGTTCGACAATGGGGGCTAATGCACAAACACAGTGGTTGTCCCGGAGGAAATGTCGATCCAGTTTAATTGCTGACCGCAGGTAGGGAAGGCTAAAACGGCGTAAATTGTACACGCCCCCACAGAGAGGCGCACAGGAAGGAGGGCAGGCGACCAGGAGCGTCGGTCTTCCTGCTGAAACAAAGAGGAAAACAAAGCGGAACTGCCCGTGGACTCGGACACTACCGCGCACAGTATTAACAAGTGCGCACACTTAATACGAACGCCTTACTGCCAGCCCACTAGAGATGCGAATGGTATTTCGACATTTTGTTAGCACAGAGGTTTCGCCCATTAACACCGAGGTCAGCACCGATATTTTAAACGGTATTATACAGACCCCGTTCAGCACTGGGTGTTTCAGTCCGTTAATGGATGCTCACTAGTCAACACGTAGTCATTTCAGGAAAGATGACATAATTTTTCCAGGAATTACACTATGGTCAGTGCTTTGCTGCATTCCATCACCTTCGTTCTGGGAATCTGGTGACACAATTGCGTCAGTATTTTTACACAAATGTGCATTCCATCACGTTCATTCTAGGAAATGAAGGCTTACGTCATGTATAGGGAATCATCATACTTTTTGCCTATATAAAAAAAACTACTAGAATATTTACATATATGTGAATATTGCTCTGTATATAGGGAGGACTAGCAGCACGCAACCAAAAGAAGAAAAAAAGAGGGTTCACACACTCAGCCATTATTCAAATAGTGTGAGAATGGGTGGGTTCCAATGCCATCCTCACAGATAAAGCACTTATCGTCATTATGTGATAGCCCAACCTTCAGTATGCACCTCATGACCTCGTAAAAGAAAAACTACTTGACGAACCATGTGGGGAGCACCATCATTGAATAAGCACTCCCTGTAATCTCAGATCATGAGGACCCGTGAGGCTGCACGATGCTCACCTTTGGCTAGTCTTTGGGTGGCGCCTTCATTCACCTCGTCTTTCATCACGGCAATAATCTTATTGTTTTTAGGTGTTATCAGCAGCATATCCAGATGTGTCCAATTCGTCAGGATTGCACCTAATTACTTCATATCAATCGAGGCCTTTCACCCAGTAAATGAAACTATCCATATCCATATAAAGCAATTTGGGATCGGTGAAGTTTGGTTTTGCGAACTCGTAATGGAACTGGTACATAAGGAGGTTGGAGAGGTCCAGAACACACATACCAATATAGGTAGGCTTTGTAAACTCCACTACAACCTTAGCCATTTCCACTGCAACCAGTCCTTTATTAATTCTGGCACACTTGAAATTTGGATTTGCAATATAATTTCAGGCAACATAACGTCCACCCCATTCGTAAACCAAATGAATTTCGTGGTGGTTCCTGACATTTTCCATAGTTTTTTTTTTCAAAATAAAGTTATTGATCAATTTGTAGAATTCCTTATCAAATTCGCAGGTTGTTTGTGCCCTCTATCTGGAATTTAGATCGATATAATCCTTCAGCCAGGGTCTTTGTTTGAAGGAGATCCTACAATGAATTTTGACAAATTTCATCTCCAAGTTGAGACATTGCAAGAGGTTTCGGTAATGTATAACATATCTCCGTTTATCCCCCAGTGTTGTCATCAGCTTGGGTACAGAACGGTTTTGTGCTAAGTCATTATGCATATCACGTAAATGAATGGGATATGCCATAGCTACCTCTAGGACATAGCCCACACCAGGATCAGCAGCCAAACGCTTAACATTACTTGCAAATCTGACGCTTTTCGTTTCGGACAGCCATTGGAACCCGCCAGTTGGTAGAGACTGCTCCATGGCATGCCCATATAGATTTTTTACATCGAGGTAGAGGATGTAACTAAAATTGTCAGGAGGTTGGTATTCCACATCACTCATTCGTGTGTTATTTGCCTTGGCATATCTATGCACACACTGGCAAAGTCCCCACAAATCCCGCATTTGAAGAACAACAGCATATCAACATCATTTAACAATTCTAGGTTGATAAACTTTCTTTACAACATAGCGTCCCATGAAACCCGTGGTGCAGTGTAATAAAAGGCAGGATCCAGAGTGTATGTGTCCACGCATACACTTCAGAATTTTTCAAATATGTCTGCGAGTAGGCGTACATCAGTATTCATATACAATTTGGCATATTCCCTAAATCAGACATGTTAAATTGATGCCAAACATTAACCCTATGCTCATACTTTGCATTCCTCATTGTAGTGCCTGTAAGTTTACTAGTGAATGCATACATGTTGGAGAATGTCGGTTCACGGAGTCTCTCCACTGAATCCATGTATTCGTAAGGGAAAACTCCCTTCGTCGTCACAAGCTGAAACTTTACCTCATCAGGACATGCTGCTCGAGCGATAAACATATCTTCATGATGCTTTGTCACAGCAAGATTTTGAAGAGGTGCTTGCATGAAACGCAATGACTCTAGAGAGCGAAGTGTGATTCGAGACATGACTCACTTGGAGAAAGAGATGTACTGTTCTACATTGTCGGGTATAAAAGTCACTATCTTTCTCCAAGCCGAAATCACCCATGTGCTCAATGAGGAAGTGAGCATCATATCTACTCAAATTGTGAAAATAGGCAGGTATGTTGCTATATAAAACATCAACTTCCCATGCAAAATTTTCGAGCTCAGGGAGCAACTATCTTTCAGGCTCATCCCCAACGTATGATTCAAATTTATTCAGATTGGAATCATTCGAGCACACAACCTGATATGCTACCACAAATGGTACATTTCGTTCAGTGAGGGTGGTGTGAGAGGCAGTGGGATCACCTTCACAATGAGCCACCGGAACTAGTAAATACCCGAAGGCTGCATACACGACAAAGGCACAATGTTCTTGTGGGCATTTGCACACGAACTGGTTCACGACTCATGCAATCAAATAGGTGTCTCTCTAGAAATTCTCTTAGTAAAGGAGTTGAGACAACGATAGCAAAACTGCCTTGTACCATGATGTTTTGAGTTTTGGGCGGAGAGCAGGTGGGACATGTTTTTGATCCAAATGCAGTGTTGCTTATCTCCCTTCTCAAATAGCAACAAATCTACATGTTTACGTCACTGACCAGTTTCTTCAGAAAAGTAGAGGGCTCTAACTACCGTATGCTTGTCTTTTGTTTCCTGCACAGTGTGCTCTTTGGCGGCGTCATATTCTTCTTCATCTTGCTTGCATTTAATTTTTCTGAGACCATAGACATTCACTGAGTAATCAGGGTTCTGTCTCTCAAATTTCGGTATGTCTTGAAATTTGATGGGGAATGTGATGCCTTCTTAGTTATAATGTGCAATGACGTTGCTTGTTTTATATGTGGCTGGATCACAGGCATTTGAAAGGTAGTTCCTATTGCAAGCCTGAAGAGACCAGGCAAAACACAATTCATCACCCTAAGCAGTATTTTGGACATTTACAGAGGTATTTTTTTGTTTTTAACGGCGATATCTTCAGGAAGAGGAATGAAGTTGGACCGCCATTGAGAGGATCATAAACATGTGAGTAGACACCGAGGTGGAGTACATGGCTTAATGGCTTACCCAACCCTCTTTCCTGCATATCTGCAAAATGGTCTCGTGTGACATTCCTAGCAGATGTATCAAACCACTCTGTAATTAAACTGCCCCACAACATTACACCATTCTTCGCCCAAATTGTAACGATGTTCTTTTCTTCTACATCACTGCCTTCCTTTGTGGGATACATCAGCTCATAGTAAAGAACTGTTTTGCTTTTCATGGAGGGATACAGTGGGTCATTGACAATTTCGAGGCGATCCCTTTCTAAAACCGCTTGACAGGTATTCAGAAATGCAGCAGGATCCCGATATTCGGCATTTGTATTATAAATGCGGGATTGCTGTATCCTGTCCTCGAAAGTGGCAGCAATTACAGCGTAATTTAATGGTGCTACCTGACGTGGGTGGGCAGGAGTAGGGCTGCGGCTGCCAGACCTACCTGTGTGCTGAGAGCATGGCCCTGGCTGTGGCGAGTCGGGTCCAGCGTGGCGGCCCTGGCTGCGGCGGGTTGGGTGCTGCCTGGTGGGTGAGGATGGTCCAGACCCACAGGCAGGCAGCGTGACCGTCCTGGCTGTGCCTCCGATGACAATGGTGTTGGAGGTCACGGTGTTTCTGCACAGACCAAAGGAGCAAAATTGATAAGTATAATTGAATATTTCGTTTTTTATCTTTATATACATGACAATGTTCCATTCGCTCCATTACTTAAATGGTGGTAGCGGAAACGACTTCAACCATTTGTCAGCTTTTGTCATCATCACCAACGCCATGCTGTTGCTTCGCATGATGTTGAATAGCTGCATCCAATTCTCCCTCCAGCTCACTTAAGGCCTGCATCACCAATGGTGGAGGCTGCGGTATATCTGCACAGACAAAAGGAGCGAAATTGATAAGTATAATTCAATATTTTCGTTTTATTTTTATGTCTTTCTTTATATAAACACATGATAATTTATTCTGCTCCTCAATTCCACGTTTAGAATTACCTACCCCTCAACCATTCACAATTCTGTGATGTTTGAAGCTTTCCCGGCGTACATATATTTCCATAAAATCTCGGGCGAACTGCCGGATGTCCGTAACTTCTTGCCACGATATTTCGGCGTAGAGTCTTCTGGCCATTTTCAGGTGAGTACCGCCGAAGTACTGGCGAAGACGCACTGACCTGTGCTATTTATGCCCAATCTAGCCGACATTGCGCATGCGCGTACCTAGCGTGCGCGTTCACTGCAACTACGTACGCTGCTCAGAGCGCCCTCCGTGGTGGAGGCTTGCCGCTTCGATATCAGTTCGATTATCATTGTCGTTCAGTTGCAGGAAACTACACCGACTACGAAGTTTTTCAATGAGAGGATTCCATGCAGCATTTATTTGGAAACCGCTGTCTCGATTGATAAGTGTGTCACTGTCAGACAATCTTATTTCCACAGCTTCATTAATAATTGAACGCTAAAAGATTGACGTGTGCGCCCCAATTTTCGTTTCATTGTAGTTCATTGAATGATCTGTGGAAATACAATGCGCGGCGATTGCGGATTTGGTGGGTTGGAGTAGCCGAGTATGACGCTGATGTTCCACAATGCGCTCCTGCACAGTGCACGTCGTCTGCCCTATATATGACTTGCTGCACTCGCAAGGAATCCTGTAAACACCTGCTTTACGCAGCTCCAGATCGTCTTTGATAGAACCCAACAGCGATGAAATTTTTGGAGGAGGGCAAAAGATGATTCTTACTTTATGCTTTTTTAGTATTCTGCCTATCTGCGATGAAATGTTCCCAATATGTGGGAGATAAGCAGTCGATTTGAAAGTCTCTTCTTCTTCCTTGTTCTGTCGTTTGGAGGTGTGCATCGCTCGACTTACTTGCTTCCTTGTATATCCATTCTTTAGGAATACTGTCTGAAGGTGTTCCAGTTCCGTGTGAAAGCTGTCGGCATCAGAGATGGTATGGGCTCGATGGATTAGAGTCTTGAGGACACCCATTGTTTGTGCTGGATGGTGGCAACAAGTCGCTTGTAAGTACAGATCTGTATGAGTGGGCTTCCTGTATACCGAATGACCAAGTGAGCCATCACTTCTGCGTCGCACGAAAACATCTAAAAATGGCAAACAACCATTTTTCTCGATCTCCATAGTAAACTTTATGTTTTCATGTATGGAGTTCATATGATGTAAAAAGTCTTGGAGACGGTCCACGCCATAAGGCCACACTATAAAAGTGTCATCAACGTATCACCAAAACACTGTTGGTTTAAAAGTAGCTGACTCAAGTGCTCTCTCCTCAAAATCTTCCATAAAAAGATTGGCCACCAGGGGAGACAAAGGACTCCCCATGGCGACTCCGTCGTATTGTTCATAAAACTCGTTGTTAAATAAAAAAAAAATGTAGAGGAGAGCGTGTGCTCAAATAGCGCTGTAATGTCTTCACCAAACATGTTACCAATGAGGTGTAGAGAGTCCACAAGAGGCACCTTTGTAAACAGTGAAACCACATCAAGACTGACCAACAAGTCGTTACTTTGCAGCTGAAGTGACTGAAGTCTGCTGATGAAATCATTGGAATTCTTTATATGATGTGGACACTTGCCTAATACAGGTTTGAGCAAAGACGCCAAGTATTTAGCCAGGTCGTAAGTGGCTGCTCCAATATTGCTCACGATTGGACGTAATGGCACACTTTCCTTGTGGATCTTAGGCAGGCCATATAGCCTAGGTGGAACTGAACTGCTTGGTTTCAGTCTCTTTATGACCTCCTTCGGTAGAGAACTATTTGATAGAAGTTCAGCTGTTTTCCGCACCACTCGGTTTGTTGGATCCTTGTCAACTTTGCGATACGTTGAGTCACATAATAAAACGTTGATCTTATTAATGTAGTCCTCCCGTGGCATGAGAACAGTAGCATTTCCTTTGTCAGATTTGAGGACTACTGTATCCACGTCTGTTCGTAAGTTACGGAGGGCAGTTGTCTCCAGAAGCGAGATATTGCTCTTCGGCGGTGTGGCTCTCGTCAATACACGACAAGACTCTCGACGAACTTCTTCCGCTTCATCTGTAGGAAGACGGCGCACAGCTTCTTCGATGGAGCTAACAAAGTCCACTAGTGGCGGTGAAACAGGTGTTGGAGCGAAGTTGAGACCTCTTGCCAGCACAGATACAGTGGCGTCATCTATAGTTTTCCCCGTCAAATTGACAACGGATTGTCGAGTTGGAATTTCCTGTAACTTCTGTGTAGAAAGACGGTCGATCTTGGCAGTTTGCCTCGTCACAGCTTTTTCATGGCTCCAGTTTGCTTTATACCACGTTACACCATCCACCCAGTCGCAAGACAGAGAAGACAGTCTTGCCGCCACTTCTAAGTGCAGATGGTACATGTCCTTAGACACAACATCCAACTCACGCCGACTGAAACGAATCCATTCTCTTACCAATGCCATGCTTGCTTTGCGCTTGATGTTATTTGCAGCAGCGGTATTTATAAAATGCACAATTTTGGCAAAATTTGGAATTATTCCCCTGTCTCTGCAACTTAATAAGAAAATCAATGAGCTCAGTAGTCTCGCTCTTTTCTCACGTAACTTGTCGAATCTTCGAATACACTCCTCCTAAAATCTCATCGCTGTTGAGTTCTGTCAAAGACGATCTGGAGCTGCGTGAAGCAGGTGTTTACAGGATTCCGTGCGAGTGCAGCAAGTCATATATAGGGCAGACGACGTGCACTGTGCAGGAGCGCATTGTGGAACATCAGCGTCATACTCGGCTACTCCAACCCACCAAATCCGCAATCGCCGAACATTGTATTTCCACAGGTCATTCAATGAACTACAATGAAACGAAAATTGTGGCTCACACGTCAAACGTTTGGAGTTCAATTATTAATGAAGCTGTGGAAATAAGATTGCTGACAGTGACACACTTATCAATCGGGACAGCGGTTTCCAAATAAATGCTGCATGGAATCCTCTCATTGAAAAACTTCGTAGTCGGCGTAGTTTCCTGTAACTGAACGACAATGGTAATCGAACTGATATCGAAGCGGCAAGCCTCCACCACGGAGGGCGCTCTGAGCAGCGTACGTAGTTGCAGTGAACGCTCACGCTAGGTACGCGCATGCGCAATGTCGGCTAGATTGGGCATAAATAGCACAGCTGAGTGCGTCTTCGACAGTACTTCGGCGGTACTCACCTGAAGATGGCCAGAAGACTCTACGCCGAAATATCGTGGCAAGACGTTACGGACATCCGGCAGTTCGCCCGAGATTTTTTGGATTCACCATTCTGCTAATTGAGCATGTAACCTTTTATAGCCTCATCCAAGTCATGCTGCCCGCGAAAGGCAAAGGTCCCAGGTTCGAGTCCCGGTTTCGGCACACAATTTTAATCTGCTAGGAAGTTTCATATCAGCGCACACTCCGCTGCAGAGTGAAGTTTCATTCTGGAAACATCCCTAAGGCTGTGGCTAAGCCATGTCTCCACCATATCCTTTCTTCCAGGAGTGCTAGTCTTGCGTGTTTGCAGGAGAGCTTCTGTGAAGTTTGGAAAGTAGGAGGCGAGGTACTGGCAGAAGTAAAGTTGTGAGGCGGCATCGTGAGTCGTGTCGGGATAGCACAGTCGGTAGTGCGCTTGCCCGCGAAAGGCAAAGGACCCAGGTTCGAGTCCCGGTTCCGGCACACAATTTTAATCTGCCAGGAAGTTTCAGGTTTGATGATGTCTCCACATCATCATCATTTTGTTTAGCAGCATTTTCCATCGTGCGAGAATGTTGGCGTTTCATAGTACCTGTGCAGCTATCAGTCGGCGATGGAATGACCAGGCATACAGCTGTGTGGCGTGGCGATTGATTTCGTGTGGAGCGTGAGAAATACAGCCCAGTGTTGCAAAAGAGCATATTATTTTCCTGGTACGCAAACAGACGTCTGAAAAACGGCCGACTTATTCGTGCTCTTGTCATTTCCATCGGAGGGCGTGTGTGTGAAAGGATAGCGCAGCAAGCAGCGGGCGGGAACCACCGACGCTAAACTTTCTCAGCCATCTGGAAACAGAATTTACTCAAAGCTCAGTGGTGTCATCAGAAAATCCGGGTACGCTGGGTGTGCATGCAATGCCAGAGCGCTCCGACTGTTTTTCCGAGAATTCAAAGGTCAGCGATGACATCGGAAATTCTGGTAACGCAGCGTTATCGCAGCTCCGCGGCCCTGACATTTAATTGGCACATGTCCTCTCATCGCGGAAAGTTAGATTCGCTGCGGCTGCTCATATCACAGTTTACATTGTGGGTAGCTACATGCAACATAGAAATCCTGGCGATGGAGTGATGTGGTGCTAGGCCGCCGCTGACCGCGTTCGTTTCGAACATCGAATCGTTAAATTAGCGAAAATTATCGAACTGGTTCTCAATAATTACCTGCAATCCAGCACCGAACACCAAACTGTAAGGGAATGATAACGACTTTTTTTTTTTAAAAAAAAAGAAGAAACATTCATTTTGTGAATAAACATTTCTGCCTGCCATTTGCTCAGTGCCGTCTTTTAAGGAAAGAGAGATGTTCTGCAGTTGCCGCTGTAGCCGCAAGGTACGGCGTCACTCTGCCCAGCTGCAAGGTATCCAAATTCAGCCGTAAGCGCGAGGTTACACGTGACGATACCTCGCCCAGGGCTTACTGCTACAGCGCGCGTCGCGGCCGCTTGCGCAGTGAATAATGGTTTGCGTGATTTTTTTCTTTTCTTTTCTTTCTTCTGAACGTCGAAACGCTCAATTAACGAAAATTATTGATAATTAACTGCAATCCAGCAATGAGCAGCAAACTGTAAGTAGAATGCTTTGGGTGATTTAAAGAGAAACATATTTTTTATTAGAAGTCCCCTAAGTGGGGAGTAGTTTACAAGCCGATCGTGCAATAGCAAAACATAAACAGCCGTAAAATCTGGTATAATGTCAGCTGCCTTAAATTCCACAGGTCCCGTTTTCACACGTTCATTCTGGTGAGCACAGTTTATCACAGTAATGGGAGCGAGATCAGTAAACTGTTGCGGGCTCAAAATACAGTTCATTTCATCGTCGTCGTTGTCGTAATTGTTAGCCTTCCAATCCAGTTGTAAATCGTCGTATGGATAATATTCTTGATTTAAAAATACTTTCACAATGGTTAGATTGCCATTTTGAATATGCTGGAATCATTCTGCAAATATCCTCTTAGATTCGCCTGTAGAGCCAAGATAACAAATGTAGGCTTTTCTACCTGTACCGATGTTTCAATTGACCAGCTGTGACGTGGCGACGGAGGTAGAAGCGGAAATTCGTGCAATTCCCACGACCGGAAGCTTAGTGGAAGGATTGTAGATGTGTTTAATGCATGTAATAATTTTAGACGCTCTTCATCGGATACGCCTATATGACGAACTTTCCACACTATTTTATGGAGCACGATCTTCGCTTGTTCTTCACCTATTTTTGTGTAGGAATTATTGTCACTCGCATTTCGTATTAGAACTAGTTCCTGTTTCGCGTTCATTATTATTGTTCCATTATCTTCGAAAAAATCCATAAGTAATTTTAGCGGTATTCAGACGATGAATGCATTATTTATTGAACCGTATAAGACCCACCCTGCATTTCGCAAACGATTAAGCTCTGTGGACGGTGCTGTAGCGTACGTATTAAGCGTTGAGGTGACGCCGATGTTTCTAGTTTTATCAATTTCCACACCATTTAGTTCGAAGAGAATTTCTTGGAACATGAAGGCAAAAGCATTTCTCGTAAGACGTGAAGAAACGACTGGTGTACCATCTTTCTTCACAAATTCTCCCGTCACGTGTAGAAAACTTTTACATGATAAGGTCAAATTGTTCTGATTCTAAATACGGATTGTTATGTCGTCGCTGTTGTTGAACGTTGTAGACACATATGGTTTGTGAGAGAAATATTCCTCAGGAATAACGCGGTCTGCGACCTGAACTGGAGTAGTTATTTCTGGATATGGTGACATCTCGTGGCTTTAAACCTATTGATATGAGAAAGTCGTAATTCTCTTCCGTTAACTGGTCTACTTTCCCCCGTGAAGTGATTGAAACACATTTTTGACTCGTTATTTTATGTTTAATTACCATACTTTACTCTTCGTACATGTACAATCCAGCTGCTTTCTCATGGTGAACTGACGCAATCAATGCTTTAACGCATTATTTTATTTACTTTTCAAATGTAGTCTTATAACTATTTAGTCTCCGCGAAAATCGACGGATACACCATTCTGGCCTACAATTGCGCATTCAATATGATCCAATGTCTGCACAGTCACTGGTAAATATATTGGGTTGCTAGGTATCTCGATTATTTTATGCCCTGCCAGGACTTTTGGGAAACATCGTAAATTGTATGTACGAGTCTGTTTGAATTTGTTACTACATTACATTCCACACAAATGGTGCTAACGTGCGGAATATTCACAACATAACTGTTTAGCGTTTTTTCCAGAATCTGTTTCTTTGTGAAGCCTAGTTTGGTCCGACAGATCCGTTCTGACTAAGGTCAATAGTGTTTTCACCTGGTATTATTTCCGTTTTAAATGTGTTGATATTGGAGTGTAACTCAATGCCTTTTGCTGAATGCTTTATTTTTGAAAAATATCATCAATACTGAACATTCCCGTTGGAATTGTTACAGTTTCACCAGTCCCTAAATGCAGCTTGTCATGCATCTCTATGATGTTTGGAATGCTGTTGTACGTTTCCAAATTCACTAGTGCTATGCTCCAGTCACTTCCTGATAAGTTAATTGGTGGAAAATAAGTTGCTTTTAGAGCGGATGTATCCCGACTTTTCAGAGTCAGTGTACATGACTTCACGTCACGTGTAGTAAATTATAAATTGATTGTGCTTATTTTATACGAAAGGACCATTGTTATTTTTATCCATTGCTGTTTCATCTTTGTGCTGTGGCCGAGAATGCTCACTGGTGTGGCTAGTCGCGCAGATTCCTTTGTGATAATGTCAGCGGCGGCCTTCGCTAGTTAAAGAGACGCACTGTGACGCCACCATGTTGCTGTATTGTCCACAATAAACATTAAGCACAGATGACCACAGATAACAGTCGGGGGTTCGAATCCCCCATCGGGCATGGATATTTGTGCCGTCCTAGTTCGTAAGTAGTTCATAAGTAGTTGGCAAGTTTAGGGACTGATGACCCCCTAGTTAAGTCCCATAAACTATACAAACATTTGACCGCAGATATGTTGAAATCCTGTAAGCGATTAAAATTGTAATACACATCACAGTGTTCCATAAAATACTTTTGTACTTCATCAGGCCGAAAGCATCAAAATACAATATAATATTCATATTTTTCTTCACGTAGGCCATCCAATGCGTGCCATGACCACTCGATTCGTGTAATTTAGCGATTCAACACTCTCTACCTGATCGCATTTTGCGGGGTAATGTATCTCTCATGAAAACACTAGAAAATTCGGAATTTCCAATTCCCTAATGGCCTTAAGTATATCTATATTCGTCAAAGGCCTGTCAGGTAATATTGCTACAGGATTTTTTTCTCTTCTTTCCCTCTATGACTAATCCAAGTCCATTTTTGTGTTTTTGTGTTTTGAAACTGTCTCTCTGCATTTTTTTTGCGTTTTTCATGGCTTGCGTTATCGCTGCTGCAACCTCCCCCTTCAAATAGTGGGTTTACAAATGTTAGTATACCGCCCTACTTTTTTTCTTTGCGTAACTCCTTTAGTAGCAGCTAAAACTTTACGATTACGGTGTGTATCTCTCTTCTTGTCCTCCTTCGCAGTGTGTTTGAAAGAAATTCCAGCTCTGTATTTACACATTGTCTTACGTGTTTTTCCTAGCAGGCATAGTAAACTACAGCCTTGTTTGAGAGCTACATGTCCTTTTATATATAAGTTTATTTGCACTCGCCCAACTGTTGTTTACAATTTCTCATACACAGTCTTATATTTTGAAATTCGCACATTATCGCCTTCTCTGAACTTCTGTTTGTGTACATCAGTCATGATTATATGATTGTAAACTGCTTTTTAGAAGGCTATCGTCTCTGACATCGATGGGTCGCAGTTTTATAGTACAGTGCATAGTTCGATTATATAGGACAATTATTTTCGGCAGAATAGCCGTCCACTAGTATGACTCTCTAAGGTTACATTCAATCGACATGCGTTGTTTAATAGTCCTGTTCAATCGCTTCACGACACTAGCTTTCATCTGAGAAAATGTTGAATAATGATTAATCCCATATCGTTCCATGTTTTCCGCGAAATGTGTCTAGTAAAATTCAGTGCCGTGGTCGATTTTTAGATTGTTGCAAGACCGATTTGTGCCTATTTCCAGCAGTTGTTCAAACTCACGTGCAACTTCCTTTCCTGTTTTTTTCCTTTACCATCAGAATGAAACCGAAAACCTTATTTTCACGTGAATATTTTCTCATATTCACCAGATCTGCCTGCCATAAGTCGTCTTTAAGCCCAAGATCATTACACGTCTTCGTGGAAATGCTCTTCGTGCGGGCTTATGCAGCTGCCGAACAACTGTTTCCATTGTTGTTACTAAACGATATTTCTTTCTCGAAGCTCTGAAATTGTTGATACGATTTCGTTCGTGTGGGAAGATTACCTGCTGCTGATGAAGCTATAAGCAGTCATAAACGTTCTATTATTTAGTTCGGATCGTCGAAATATATGTGCTGGAGACGGAAATTGCTGTATTTTATTCTGAATATCAATACCATTACCATAGTCGAATTTACCGGTTAATGCAGGCTTCATAATATATTTGTACTTGTCACTGCCTTCCAGTTTTCGGGTTGAGCTTCTGTGGTTTCGATGTCTTTAGAAATATTAACTCCAGTAAACCAGGAGTACGTGGATATGTCCCTGCCCCGACTTGTATCTTGCGTTAAACGTAAAGGTAATTTGACGAGCTTATATGGCTTTTCTTTACGTACTCCATATATTTCATCTATCTGGGCAATACTGTGGCAATTAATGTATTCGGTAATAGCTGTTTGTTGTTTTCTTCTTCTTCTTCTTCTTCTTCTTCTTCGTCGTCGTCGTCGTCGTCCTGTTTTTCCTCACCACCTCTTCTTTCTGCATTCCTGACGTTTGCGAGTCTACTCAAGCCACTTATTATCGGCTTCAACGTTTCTGAGAGCGTTTCTTTTCGCTGCTGCTGATCTAATTTCGACAGGCGTAAAATCCGCCGAATAGCTTTGCGAGCTTCAATAATTTCTTTGCTTATACCCGACATTGTGCCTTCACTTCTTCAGGTTATCGACTTTTGTGGCAATTCGTCTTATTGCCCTCGAGAACTCGGCTAAGCTAGTGTTAAATGCGTTAATTTTTTCATTGACATGTCCTCCACATTTTTCGAGGTCCCTAATACGATCGTCTAATGCAGCTATTTGCGCTCTAATTGCGTTGGTTATTTCCTTGCAAGGACTACACGACATTCGCGCAAACCTATCCATTGCATACTGACGCAATTACTTACGTACACTGTCTGTTTTAAGATGGAGAACTTCCTGGAAGTTGTGTATATACCGACTGTTATTCAGCTTCCTTGTTTTGTCGATAACCAAGAAACCATACGGTGAATAATTCACATCACAATCAACGTATATAGATATAAATTCATTAAATGTCATGTCGGATCCCACGTGCGTCTGGTAAACATGCTTCAAATCGACAAAAACATCCATGCCCGACGGGGGATTCGAACTCCCGACCGTAGTGGCCATGCAGACTGTGACTGGTGCACCGCAGACCACTCGGCCACTGCAGCCGGCTGTCAAATTAGTATTATCCTGCCTGAAAGCAATAACAACATTGGCATTTTTTCTTATTAACCGTTTAGAAATCCTCAAATACGTCTGACTCAAGTAAAAATTATCGACATTCATGTGATGGCCATAGCGAAAATATTTGCGATTTTCCACAGCAACGTGGTCGAATATAAATACACTGTTTTGTTTTACCTTCTCAGGAGGTGGTCATTGCTTTCACTAAAGTTATTGTAGCTAACACCATTAATACTGTTTAGGATTTCCTGTAACGTCTGGTATTTTGTTTGAAAAAATGTTTTTAGAAAAAAAAAAAAAAAAAACTTCACATGTTCAAAGAGAAGTCCCTCAGGGTGTGTTAACAGAGACAGAACAAGGTTCGTCTTACCAAAGTCTGATGGCCCAACAATTAGTGCTCGTATGTTGTCCAGGAGCAGGGATCCATTCCTTTTTCTTTTTTCCGCTTGATTACCAATACTACTACAAGACCAATTGGTAACTACGAACCCTGGTTCTATACTCACCCATTTTGGTAACTACTAGCTTCCATATATCTACAGGTGGTTTTATATAGAAAGAAAGAGGAACACATATTTCCATAATCGTTTATTTCCACACACATAGGTAACACATTGTGAAATACACTTTTTTTTTTTAACAAAAAAGGGCCGTTTTGCTCTTTGCTGTCAAGCAGGCACATACCACGCCACCACTCCTCCATCAGCCTAACATTTAATTCACCAGTCACTGGGACGTTTTTACTAATTCCACTCCTTTCCCGCATTGCTGGAAGCGACAGATAACAATATTATTTACACTGTACTCAGGCAGCAATTCCTTTATCCACTTTACTTTCTCCAATCCCTTCACGAATACACGTCATCCAGGAGGGATAACTGAACATATGCCACTCAGAGCTGTCTCCAATGGTATATCAGCTGAACCCACGGAGTGACCGTGGTGGTTTTCCACTAGTCATTTTGCTGAACATACATCCACCTCAGAGTGGAGTTGTTCACCGTATGATGAAAACACTTGATGCAAGCTGTGGGCGCCTCCAAGCTTGGGAGGAGGTGGTCTGGGGGTGGGAGGGGACTCTGACGTAAGTCTTCAATTACCAGAATGAACTTGATGGAATGCACAATTGTGTAAAAATAATGACACAATTGTGTCACTGGATTCCCAGAAGGAACATGATGGATTGCAGCAACATGCTGACCATAGCGTAATTCCTGGAAGGATGACATTAGCATTCCTGGAATGACATCTGGGTAGGGGTCAAGGCCATCTAGAATGCCCACTGTCCCCCTACTTTTGCATCTAATGGCTTTGGCTAGTTATTTAAATTCTGAACTTCACATACAATAAATATCAAGAAATTCTAAAATCCGATACCCATGTGGTCTCCTTGTCAGAAGAATACCCATTCTTGAGCAATGTTCTAGTGAAGTGTTTTAATTCTGTGTCAAGTAGTTCCAGTTCTCAGTCAATGTCTTTACAATGCCTCACTTTTGTTGTTGATGGTGATTCGAATCCCAGTGTAGATAACGATACGTGTTAGTGGGTTTCCAATAAACTGTATAGTCCAAGGTATCACCCCCTTTCCTGAATTTCGCTCATCTACCTTGTGAAAGAATATTCTATGATATAGTCTGTTAAAGAAAAACGTTTCGATTTGATAACAAATTGAAACACCTAGTTACCGTAGCCAGAAATATTGGAGTAATTTTAAGATTTCTGTACGTGAAGGTTTATGTTGTAAATATTTTATCCATTGCAGCAACTGTGTTTTATAGGTTGGAAATGAAAATAGCTACCAGTCGTAAGGTTGCAGATTTATTTACAACCGGTCTCGAGCAATTACTGCCCTTCTTCAGGTATCTGTACAGAAAATAGTTACAGAATACTATAGAAATAAAAATATTACATAAAATTCGCTATAGAATCACAGAATTAAAGGGGCAAGAAGTACACTGTATATAAAGCTTTCTCAAAGAGGGACAAAATGTGATATATTAATACGCTATTCTGTTGCATATTGATAAAATAAGGATCTGTACAACGTATTAAGTTCATAAAAACGAAAAATTTTTAGGTGCTTACATTAATTGTGCCCTATAGGTTTACGCAGAACATTGTATAATCACACTGAACATCAAGTGCAGAGATTATGCTATAAATCGTAACTAAGTTGTTAATATGTGCTTGTTTGGATAAAACACGTAGTAAGCGTAAAGGGAAAAGGGGGAATAAAGTTAGAGGATGTAAGGGTTATATAATATAGTATTCTTAATAGAAACGCAACTTTGAGTATGCGAAACGAGCGTACCAACTGCCCAGTATAGTCATAAACCGCTCCACTAACCGCCTAGCAGAGTCATATACTACTGTATAAAGGATGATATTACCAAAGACCATGGAACGAAATATTTCGGTATTAACAGCTAGCGTAGAAGTGTGAAAGATAATACGGAGGTAGCCGACGCAATAAAGTATCAATCACAGCACACCAAATATAAAGTAGTTACCTATGTGCGGCTTAAGAAGATCTATGAACAGATAGATCGCCGCAATTAATAATAAAATATGTGTGTGGAATGACAGATCTGTGTTCATATAAGTAAAGCAGCTTTCTAGAAATAGATGTTGTAGAAGAGTAATTGGTATTACTGTAAATAGACTGCAATAAATTCATAATAACGACGCTATAACATTGACAGTTTATATTTTACGATGATGAGGCTTGCCCAGAATCGAGTAGTGTATACAGCTACATGAAATTCTGACTGGAAACAACAACAATGACACGAAGGATGACAGTTTTTATTAGGACTAAATTGAAACAGAACATTTAATTAGAGGAACTATGGATCATCGTTGTTTTGCCCCGTCATAAATCGGTACTGAAGGTAACCGTAATTTGCCGGTATTGTGAAGGCTGATGCGATCGAATCGTGGAGTACACAACCACGAAAAAAGGGGGAGAAATTTATTCTAATTATCTTCAACAGAGTATGTGAGCGAATGTCCTTTGATAAGGCAGATGAGCGAATGTCGTGCCTCTCTACGACCCCTTGGCCAGCAGGAGATAGCATCGCAGGTGAAGCGCGGAATAAAAGCGGCATAAAGGCGGAGCCGGTGATGAGCAGAATGGCCGCGTCTCATCGGCGCGCGGGTCGTTAATTTAAAAGCCGTGTTCCGGCCGCCTGTTCGCGCGGCATTTTCATTTGGGCCGAACACAAGTGGCCGGCGCCGCCGCCGATGCGAGGATTCGCATCGGGAATGCAGTTAATTAGAACAGTCGAGCATACACGCGCGGTCCGCCTATTCAGCGGCAGGTAAGCTTTGTGCAACAGTCTGGCACCAACACATACGTGAATTTCTAAAAAGAAGCACGCGCCACTAAAGGCAAAGTACATCTCCCGATTCTGTTTCTACGAAAACCGGAGCCTGCAAAAAAATCGCCTCCGTTTCAGGATCTATACATAGTCCGTGACGTTTAATTTTGCTTTGGGTTTTGTTGTGAGAGCTTAAGAGCTATAGACTTTAATTAAAATTCACAGTGAGCTCTTTCGCTACGATTCTAAGCTGTGATTCTAAATTCTTCGAATAGTTCTGAACGGTCCTCGTCGTTTCCAACCTGTATAACACAGCAAAAATTGCGTTTCCTCTATCCTAAAATGCACTCACATCACTTTCAGTTCCGTTACCGTAACACGATGTTGGCAGAGAAAAGTTAATTTATTACCTTACTTTCCTTGTACAAGGTGGGTAGGCTTTTCGGACAAAAGGATCACCAAAGAACGATCTGAAATCCATGTCAAAGTGTACAAAATCCAACTTTTACAAAAATACTTACACTAAAACTACGTAGTAAACTGACAATGTGAAAACAGTCATTATGAAGTGACAGCTTTGTGTATCTGCCGGCACCAGAGAAACAATTTGCAAGTTAAATAAATAAACTAAAATTATAAACAATATTTAATTCTTGGAAATTAGTCGGAGGTCCACGGCAAGATACTCTGACGTTACGTGTTCTGCTGCTGAAGGCATATTCGGAGGGTTTGCAGTCACTGGTTCACTCTTACGTCATCTCAGCAAGCTGGCCTATTTACGGGTATACACGCAACGGTCAGTTCGTGGCGTCATAAGACCACTGGCTTCGAGGCGGAGTCGCTCCGATGTTTGCTATGCAGAGTCTGTTGAAGATTTGGTACTGATGCCCACAATTTGTTTAATTTTCCTCCTTCCTTTTTATTGAAGTTGCTTTTGAGCTTCTCAATTTTGATGGCTTCTCTGTACTTGCATCATAGAAAATATTTAATCTTGCTAAAACCCCAGTGTTGAAGAATCGAAATTTGATGGTTTCCCGGTCCTGGAGCACGTTCTGTTGCCGCTGGTGGGCTCACACGAACTCCGCAGTTTCTAACTCCTGGTGGTAAACCAAACACTCCAACTCGGCAACTCTACTAAATTTGTCCTCAAACGGCACATTCGAACTCGGCAACTTTGAACCTGCCGCCGAGGGGCTGCATTCAGTTGTCCCTCGCACTTGCCGGTCGCCTGGTCTGAAGAAGCGTGACGTCAGTGGGCAGTTTCTGACGTTGGGCGCTCGGGTGTTACGCGTAATTCTGGACCTGTGGTGACTTCCACCCTATGTTTTGTAATCTTGTAAGTCACTCAATTTATTTTGCGAGTGCAAGTACTCGTCTTTATAAACGATACAGGAGAAAATCTGAGCAGCTCTCTTCTGCTCGCGGACGAAGCTGCCTTTATAAGTTAGTAAAGTAACCAGAAACTCAAAAGCAACTGAAAACGATTTAGATAAAATATTTGTATGGTTATAAATTGCCAGTTGATCCTAAATAATGGAAAATGAGAAGTCATCCGTATAAACACTAACTGTTTTAAATCACGAAATGGAAGATATCGAAATCATTGAGAGAGAGATAGACAAACAATTGAAATCGCTCAAAAGAGGAAAGGCCGCAGGACCAGATGGGATACCAGTTCATGTTTACACAGAGTACGCGAAGGAACTGGCCCCCCTTCTCGCAGTGGTGTATCGTAGGTCTCTAGAACAGCATATCGTTCCGAACGATTGGAATATGGCTCAGGTCATCCCCGTTTTTAAGAAGGGACGTCGAAATAGGCCCATATCTCTAACGTCGGTCAGTTGTAGAATTTTGGAACATGTATTACGTTCAAGTATAATGACATTTCGATACTAGAAATCTGCTCTGTAGGAATCAGCATGGGTTTAGAAAAAGGCGATCGTGTGAAACCCAGCTCGCACTATTCGCCCACGAGACTCAGATGGCCATGGACACGAGTTCTCAGGTAGATGCTGTGTTTCTTGACTTCCGCAAGGCGTTTGATACAATACCCCACAGACGTTTAATGGACAAAGTAAGAGCATATGGTCTATCAGACCAGTTCTGTGATGGGATTGAGAAGTTCCTAGATAACAGAAAGCAGCATGTCATTCTCAATGGAGAGAAGTCTTCTAAAGTAATAGTGATGTCAGGTGTGCCACAGGGGAGTGTCGTGGGTCCGTTGCTGTTCACGATATATACAGGGTGTTTCACTAAATGTGTTGGCCTCTGTAACTTATAAAATAATAGGTGACGGGAAATCTTAATGCGGTATGTCAACACATAAAATGTTACACTTTCTGCGGAGCTATGAACATAGTTTATTGTATCATTTCCCAAAGCGTTACAACACAAAGATATAATTTTTTTAATGGAACAATAGCTTTTTCTATCGTGCATTGGATTCGATAAAACCAGCTGCGTCCAAATCAATTTAAACTACATTCCTATCACTGTTAGTTTGGAAGCTACAAGCCTTCAAAGTTTAGGGGGCAGATACAACACGCTGTACATAATACATAGCTGTGTGGTGGGCTAGGGGCGCCAAGGTCTTCATTCATGGCCCGCAAGGTCGCCCGATTTAACACCAGTAGATTTCTTTTTGTGTGGATATCTAAAGGATCGTGTTTATGTTTGAATGTTCAAATGTTTGAAAGTCTATGGGACTTAACTACGGGGTTATCAGTCCCTAAACTTACAAACTACTTATGAACTAACTAAGACTAAAGACGGCACAAATATCCATGCTCGAGGGGGGATTCGAACCCCCGACCGCAGTGGCCGTGCAAACCGTGACTGAAGCGCCTCAGTCCCCTCGGCCACCGCGGCCGGCTCGTGTTTATGTCACTGAGCCCACATCCCCAGATGATCTAAAACGGCGCATCGAGGACGCACGTCGCTCCGTCACCCGGCGATGTTACATCTCGTCCGCAGATCCTTTCGACAGCGCATTGCATTATGCATTGAGGAACATGGACACACATTTGAACATCTCGTGTAAATCAACTTCCCACCGCCATAACATCCATCACCCACCACACAGCCATGTATTATGTACAGCGTGTGGTATCTGCCCCTGAAACTTTGAAGGGTTGTAGCTCCCAAACTAACAGTGACAGGAATGTAGTTTAAATTGATTTGGACGCAGCTGGTTTCAACGAATCCAATGCACGATAGAAAAAAACTATTGTTCCATTTAAAAAAATTATATTTTTGTGTTTTACTCTTTGGAAAATGGTACACTAAACTATGTTCATAGCTCCGCAGAAAGTGTAACATTTCTTGTGTTGACCTACCGCATTAAAATTTCCCGTCACCTATTATTTTATAAGTTACAGAGGCAAACACATTTAGTGAAGCACCCTGTATAAATGACCTCGCAGATAACGTGGGAAGTTCACTGTGGTTTCTTGTGGATGATGCTATGATATATAGAGAGGTTGTAACAATAGAAAATTGTATTGAAATGCAGGAGGATCTGTATCGAATTGACGCATGTTGCAGGGAATGGCAATTGAATCTCAATGTAGACAAGTGTAATGTGCTACATAGAACGAAAGATCCTGTATCATTTAGCTACACTATAGCGGGTCAGCAACTGGAAGAAATTAATTGCATATATTATCTGGGAGTAGGCATTAGGAGTGATTTAAAATGGAACGACCATATAAAATTAATCGTCGGTAAAGCAGATGTCAGACTTAGATTCATTGGAATAATCCGAATAAAAAGCAGTCCGAAAACAAAAGAAGTAGGTTATAGTACACTTGTTCGCCCACAGCTTGTATACTGCTCACCGGTGTGGGATCCGTTGCAGGTTGGATTGATAGAAGAAGTGGAGAGCATCCAACGGAGAGCAGCGCGCTTCGTTACAGGATCATTAAGTAATCGTGAGAGCGTTACGGAGATGATCGATAAACACCAGTGGAAGACTCTGCAGGAGAGACGCTCTGTCACTCGGTACGGGCTTTTGTCGAAGTTTCGAGAACATACATTTACCCTGAGGAGTCTAGCAGTATATTGCTCCCGCCTACGTATATCTCGCGTAGAGATCAAGAAGATAAAATCACAGAGATTAGAGCCCACACAGTGGCATACCGACAATCTTTCTCTGAGCGGACAATACGGGACTGGAGTAGGAGGGAGAACTAATAGTGGTACTCAAGGTACCCTCCGCCAAACTCCCTGTTGGGTGGCTTGCAGAGTAACCTATATGTGTAAACAGAAACATGTAAATATTTCAGGACACCCACTGATGACACTTTGTGAAAAAGGTGAAACCGTATGGGCGAATTGTAAAAATAAAAATTCCTTCATTTGCAGTAGCAAAAGGCTATTTCTTAAAAAAAGTGAAAATACGTAGTATTCAGCTGCTGCTCAAATGGCCATTACAAGCAACGTAACTAACAGAAAACCTTTACACTATATTTACATGTCAAATCAGTCAAATTGTTAAAGCGCAAAATTGTGACAGAGAAACTTGTTAAAATCTCAGATTGCTCAACCAATCACCAGCCAAGCTAGGGGAAACAGGTCATCGGCTCTGTCGTAAAATGCGACGCCAGTTTTGCGTGACGACGGCAGACAATGCGTCGGCGAGTTGAAAGCCTACAGTCAGCAGACTGTTGACTGCGACAGACGGGCCAGAAGAGCGAGTGGATATACTCGCCAGCTTGTAAACATTTAATAACTCTGTCACAAGTGTAAATGAAACGGAGGATACGCCAGCGGTTAAAGGTCTCATTGAGTGAATGCTGCACTCACGAGTTGGACACATTCGGTCTTTACGAACCGACCCATTCGTCATAGCTTCAGCCCATTCTGTATAGAAACTCCCGCTTTTAGTAGTGTAGTTCTTTGGAACCGAAGATGCTCATGAGAGTAGTCGTCGATCCAGTGATCTAATCTATATATTCAGCTTATGTCTCACATAAAGGGTACTGACTAGCAGCCACTAGTCGCAGCTAGGAGTCGGGAGACAACTACTAAGTTTCTAACTGACAGTCATCCAGGGAGATGTTGATCCGCTGTTTACCGTCTTCACAACGCTGAATATGGTTGCTGCCTGAGGCCAGCTCATTAGCTGCTTTCTTAAGGACCAACGATCCTGCCGACGAGCTAGTACTCTGGTGCTAACCCTGCCAGCGGTATCAACAGGTCAGCTGTCCCAACGGCTTCCGACTCCAGTGGTTCCCAGCCTGGACCTACAAGCAGCTGTATAGACCGGAGGAGGAGCCGAGGACTCCACCTAGCGGTCTTTGCTTCAACACCCAGACGTCACAGCGAGGGCACATCCGTCCGAGCAGTATAGCAGGTGGTCCATAGAAGAGGCGGCGAGATGGCAAGCTAACGCGGCCGAAGGAAACGTCACCTGCCGATCTATCTGCTGCCGAGCCAGCGCCTACACCAGGGAATCTTGTGTTTAGTAGGATAAACTTGTAAACTCTAATACTGTTTTACTAGCGTCCTCTGGCGCTCCACCAGGTTTCACGCCTTATCCTGATGTAAACCTGGAGACCTACCACTCGGCCCCAGCAAAATTTACAGACCCTAACTTCATATAAATACCCATGAGATACAATTACCAACAACTTTAATGATAAAGAACACATAGGTTTCATTTCATTGGCAAAACACTTATAAGATGCAGTAGTTCTAGTAAAGAAACCGCCTACACTACACTTGTGCGTCCTATTTCGGAATATTGGTCCGCATTGTGGGATCCGCACCAAATCGGACTGACGGACGATTTAGAGAAAGTTCAGAGAAAGGAAGCTTGGTTTGTATCATCGCAATATAGAGGAGACAGTTTCACGGAAATGATGAAAGGGTTTGGTTGAAAATCAATGAAAGAGAGGCGTTATTCGTTGCGGCGAGATCTATTTGCAAAATTTCTTGTTCCAACTTTCTCTTCCGAATACGAACATGTCTTGTTACCACCCACATACACACGGAGACATGATCATTAATGTAAAATAAGAGAATTCGGATCGGAAACTAAAAGATGTAGGTGTCCCTTTTTCTCGCGCGCTACTAAAGAAAGGAACGGTGCAGAAATATTACGACAGCGGTTCGATAAACCCTCTGCCAGGCACTTAAATATGATTTGGAGTTTATATATGTAGATTTAGCTGTGCTGATGCTATACTGGACATAGAAGCATAGCCCATAGTTTTTCTATACATTTATTAAACGAACGTAAAAAAATATTTACTTGTAAACAAGATGACTACATCAATACCGAAAATGGAAAGATATGTACCCCAAAATTACGTCCACTGTATTACAAATGGAGACTGTGAAGTGGGTTGTTCGGTCTGCCTACAAAAAAGTTGCTGAAATGCAATACAATCTTAGAAAGAACCAATCTCCTATCAAAGAGAGAACGTTGCAGTTAACGTCAGAGCAATAAGGAACAGGACACCTAAAACACTTTAATATTTATCTCTTCAAAGTGTTAAAATGTTTGTAGAGCTTGTGGGACTCAACTACGGGGTCATCAGTCCCTAAACTTAGAAACTGCTTATGAACTAGCTTATACTAAAGACGGCTCAAACTTCCATGCCCGAGGGGGGATTCGAATCCCCGAAGGGAACGGCCTCGTGCATCGCAGCATAGCGCCTCAAATGCGCTTGGCCGCTCCGCCGCGGCTATATATCTGTAAATTAAACTGAACTGGATATGTTAATCGTAGCAGAAGTTCTTTCTGAAACCCAGTGTAATAAACAAAATGCAGTGATTAAGGATTTGAACGCTACTGTGAAGAATTTTTAATGTAACAATAAGTGATTTATTAAGGAATATCACGAGAACTGTTAAAGGCGTTAAGGTTCTTGTTGTTGCCTAGTACAGCCTCACTAAAAGACTAATTTTTATCATGTTAAAATGTTTGTAAACCTACTGGACCAAACTCCTATGCCTTTCAGTCCGTAGATTTACAAACTACTTAAACTAAGTTACACTAATATCCACAATGACACTCGACCATGTCCGCGGGAGGACTTGAATCTCCAGTGGGAATGGTCGCCCAAGCCGTAGAACAACTCTTTCGATCACTCGAACTTTCCTCGTTGCGTTTTCTTATACCTTGTGAAAAATAAAAGGAAAATATTGTTTTGTTTCGTCACATCGCATTTCTTAAAATTATTATAAAGTCTTTCTATGACGAGAGAATCACCTGTTCGGCCACATCATATTTATAGAACATCTTTTGCAGCACCAGGCAAGCGATCTTCCGATCACCTTTGACATCACAACATAACTGTGGAATACCTGCTCAGCTATTTTTCAGGTCGTGCTGCACTGGAAGTGAGGTAGAGTATGCAAAAGTATCGCGAAGGATTTCACAGAATTGAGTGTCCTGGAACTGATATGCAGTATTGTTGGCCTGGATAAGCGTAAATAAGTTTTTGATGTTTATAGTGAACAATTTAAGAGAGCCCTATGAAGTGTTACATCAGTGTTGCTATTCATTTTCTTCACACTCTGAAATGTGTGAGATTACCGCCCAATAGAAATACTGGTAAATTAATAGCATTTGATAATATAACTGCAAACATTGACCATGCCAATGCACTAAATGTTACACAATTTTAATCTTATTAATTATGGTAGCAATGTATGTACGCAGTTGGGTGACATTTATAGTTAGGCCATAGGTAGAAATTTTCCCCGTTGAGATTTGCTGTGTGCTTGTAGCTGACGGGAGGCCAGCGAGCAGGCCGACGTTGGTGGCTTGTTCCAGCTTAGGATTTTCCAGTTTTCGTTTCCGGTGAGGGGAGAGAGGGACAATGGCGAGTGGCAGGCACAGTGCAGTGCACAGCGTGAAATAAAATATTCTAATACTACTTGCATGCCGGCCGCGGTGGCCGAGGTGACTAAGGCGCTCCAGTCACAGTCAGCACGGCCACTACGGTCGGGGGTTCGAATCCCCCCTCGGGCATGGATATTTGTGCCGTCCTAGTTCGTAAGTAGTTCATAAGTAGTTTGTAAGTTTAGGGACTGATGACCCAGTAGTTAAGTCCCATAAGCTTAACAAACATTTGAACATTTGAACTACTTGCATCTGAAGTAATACGATGCAGTTAGGAACCTTTAAGGCCCTCATTACAAAATAGCCTGTTGATAAATAAAGAATACATTAGCTGATATAGTCACATCTGGCGTAATATGTTTAATTGACAATGAAAAGTAATAAGTTACCAATGAATACAAGACAGTTACACAACTAGCATGGCAATGTTTGTTTATAAAAATAATATATTAACTATTTCTCATTTTATTTTCAATTAATCTTGTGTATTTTATCTTGAATTATTCAGTTAAATCACTTATATGTGACATAAGAAATTGCACGATTATGATAAATTGTACAAAGGATGTTTATACCAATATAAAAACCTAAGAAGACATTTATTTAATGTGTAGTGTAATTATTTTGATTTTAAGTAAAGTTTTAGAGATGTATTGGCTTAGCGCTGTACGTTGGCAAATCGGTTAGAACAGCTCACATGGGGAAGTTGATGACGTAGGGGGAAAAAACCCCGGCAGTTGAGCTTTTGGCGCGTGCACGCGCGCGCCCGAGTTCAGGAAGTGACGAGTCGGGAGCACTTGGTGTAGCTGGCTGGGCGGTGTCGCTCGGCAGCAGTCGGCATGTGGATCTCGAGGTGATGACTTGAGATTTGTCTGTGGCAATCGCCACGTGTGGTCGCTCGTCGTAGACTGCACCAAGTTGAATCGAGTGCTACTGTGTGTTGTGAATATTTAGCCGGTGGAACAAGGTGTGCATCGCATTAAATTAAAGTGACTGTGATTTGTTAATGTAACACGTGTCGTCGCATAGGCACGAACATAAACGGTGTTTGTGACAGCCACATGGTGTGAAAACAATTTGCGACAAATATTCAGTTTTGTCTGGGAGCTCACGAGCTATAACTTTATTTGATAAATGTGTCGACGTACAGACGTATCAGCCACAGGGATCTAATATTGTGAAATAAACAACATTAAGTAAACTTTCACGCGTTTTCAAAAATAGTAGTTAGTACACCCTTTTCTCTCATGAACTTGATTTTATTATGAATTTGTTTTGTTAATCATATGCAGGGAAGGAAAGCTGTGAACGTGTGATATCATCCCCTAGAAAACGAGTCAAACAGTCGCAAATAGTTCCAGTGTTTTTGCATGTTTAGGAATTTGGTTCGCAGTTGGTGGTTGTGGGTTTTAAAAAATTAAACTTTCCCTATATTAAACTCTCACCCCGATCTTCACTCTCGCAAATGCTTCTATCTATAGTGTTTCCAACTTATGGTCAATCCTTACAACATAAATTTACTGTACTACGTTTACAATAAACAGACACAAAATATGTTTATTTGGCATATTTTTCTCGTCGATAACCTGAACCTAAAGAACACAGCTTGACTCCATACAAGTCTGCCGAGACAAGAAGGAGGCGAGGTGTGTCTGCAGGCAGAAGTCCCCCCTGGGCGTCAGCGTTGCCGAAGGCGACTGAGGGATGTTCAAATGTTTGTTAAGCTCAAGGGACTTAACTGCGGGGTCATCAGTCCCTAAACTTACAAACTACTTATAAACTAAGTTATAATTTATTAAAGTCTGCACAAACATCCATGCCCGAGGTGTGGTGTCGCACAAGTCAGAAGTGTGCGCCACGTACTTTCGCCACGCGCCGCCATGCACGCACGGCATGGCGTTCTTACGACGACAGCCACGATCGCCCTCTGCTGCGACTCGTGGCCACCGCTGAACTGCATCGGTCACTTGGGATTAGGACAGGCACTAGGACTCATCAGTAAGCAGGCCTCTACGTAGTGAACCTATGTCTCAGCAGTACATTTAGTTGGCAGTCATGAACTTTGTAAAAGTATATCCTATTTCTACGAAATATACAACTTGTTCTAATCTAGCTCAGTGTTTCTAGTTTCTGCTGTCCCACTGGCTGGTCACCACAGACTCTGTACCCGCACACGCGTGCATCCTATTTCCCTGTGTCGGTCTCTCTCTACTCGGCCACCGACACCTAGGACAACCGGCGGAAACGAGACACAAAACGAGAGAGTACTCAAACCCCCGACGGTGAACGGCCTCGCGCATCGGAGCATAACGCCTCAGTGCGCCCGGCCACTCCGCCGACTGCCTGTCTCTTTTCCAGTCCGTTCCTCGGCTCATTAAAAGTTGCCGGCTTCGAGTGTGCCGTCGCTGATTTATCCGTCTGGCCTACCCGTCCATTACTTCTTCATTAAAACAGGGAGAACCGGCATGGCCGCATTCAAACCTTTATTTTTTTATTACAAATCGATTTCAGTCAGTGTCTGACCATCTTCAGTGCTGCAAAAAGTCAAAAAATACAGACGGAACCTCTCGAAACGTGAAGTCATTACAATATTAAGAATTCAGTTTATGATTGACAGTCACTATATTTTCTTCTTAAGTTAACATGCAAAGTGCGAGTATTTTTAGACTCTAGGTATGATACTATGTTCTATTTTTCTCTTCATATTGTGATGACTTATACGTCCGCATATAGTTTATTACGTTTCTTAATATTGTGACGACTTCACGTCTAGAGAGGTTGATTTTGTATTTTTTTACTTTTTGCAGTACTGAAGATGGTCAGACACTGACTGAAGTGGATTTGTAATAAAAAATGCGGCCAAAGCTGGTTCTTCCTGTTTTAATAATTTTAATGTTGTCGCTCTGCACCACAATCCACATGGAGTCATATACATAATTACTTATTTGTTCCTCTAGGCGTATGTCAGTGCTCCTTTCTGCAGTTCATATGTATTGTCTAAAATACGTGCAAGAGGTTTGATGCATTCATGCTGTGGCACGTGGTAGGGGCAGGTCTTTGGTGCTGTTGAAATATTCTGGCACCTACTTCGGTTGTTTAAATATCGTAAAACACAGTGATATTTTTTAAGTACGACATTAAACAAAGTGAAGGAGGTACCGACGGTGGTTCTATGCAGAGTTCTGGCGAAATTTGGTGCTAGTGGGACATCATTAACTCACCTTCCACCACGAAAGGACTCTTAAAAAAGTTTATAAATAAAACTTTGGTGAAGCTTTATGGTGAAAATGTTTCTTCAAAACCAATAATACTCCTTGTTTGTGCTAATCCGTGTTCTCTGTATTGTATCTCAGTTCTGCGCCTTCAGTGCGAAAGTATATGTGAATCGTAATTATACCGTAAACCTTTCACCAATGTTTAGTGTCCAAACCAATCAAAGATCAATTAATAAAAATAGCATCTTACTTTGGTTTACCATGAGAGAGAGAATATCTGAAGAACGTGAAATACTGTTGTTCATTAGATTGAATGACAAAACTAAAAAAAAAATCTTGCACAGAAGGTATGTTACAAATAAAAAACGAAGCGCATCTGGTGTAAAATATTTATTTAATTGCAGTCAGCAAAAGATGGGAAAACTAATATAATTAAAATTACATGCTAATTTCCTGATTAGGTGGGTCAGCCATATCTCGATTCTCGCAGCCTCCATTATCGATTGTTTCGCTATATGATATTTCAATTGGGTACCGTCAACTATAATAAAGTTCAATGAGAAAATTGTTATGAAAATTAACTTTTCCTGTCTTCCTGCCCCGATTCACCAGTAATACCTACGGCGAGCAGATACTCCACAAGTTAGAAAATTGAAAATACTTATTTGATTAGTATGTCGTCGCTGAACGTACTATTAATCAACAGGGACAAAAGACAAACATCTACTTTCGTTGAAACGTTCTCGTTCGCAATTATCGTTATCGCTGATGGAAACAAGAAGTGAGTTCAAAAATAACGTATTAACTGACTTAGGACAAGTTAATGTTTTTTCGAATTAACTTCAAATTTAATTCGTTACTCAAAAAGTTAACTTCGTTAATTAACGATTAACGGACTTGTGTCCAGCTCTGGCACCATCTTATCGGAGGCGACTAACTTTCCTCTATTAACAAAGACGATATATCACATTATACCCAGCCTTTGTACGCTGAAGACCCAATGAAGCTGGTAGAGGCAAGCGTATGCAAAGGCATGTTAACGTTGAGGGGACGCCTGTATAAGACAACAGGTGTCTGTCGCGTGCTGCTACAACGCCAGGTTAACTCCGTTCAGGTGAGTTTGAACGTAGTGGTGCTGCGGTCGCTGTCGCTACACGAGAGGTGGCACGCAGCATCGTCGACGTGCGGATTTTCCCATACGACCGTTTCACAAGTGTAATGTTTCTCCCATTTACAGAATTATGGGATAAGGTAGTAGTTGTACTGCATACAAGAACATTGAGCCATTTAAAATTTACAGTTTATCTACAATGGTGTCCATGCTGGCAAGTTTATATTCGCAATGTGAAGCAGGTTTGGGTTTTCATGGCCAGTTCCTACTTAAACATAAAATCTATATCTATAAACTAATAATAAATCTGTAAATCACTTTTTTGGGTCTTTAAATAAATAAGGGAATTATATTTAAAAAAAAAAAAAACGGTAGTTGGTGTCTGCAGTGTTAACATTCCGGCTCAGTTTGGTTTTCGGAAAGGCTTTTCAACAGAAAATGCTATATATACTTTCACCAATGAAATATTAAATGCTCTGAATAACCGGACGTCACCCGTTGAGATTTTTTTGTGATCTCTCCGAGGCTTATGATTGTGTAAATCATGGAAGTCTTGTGGATAAATAAGGTATTGAGGTATGAATAGGACAGTGTACAAATGGTTTAAATGATACCTAACAGGAAGAATACAGAACGTTGACATATGTAGTTGACATAATATTCAAAAAATACAACTATCAAAAATGACGATACAATTATAGTTATCACATCTGACAGACAAGAACTAATTGAAGAAACGGTAAACGTCGTCTTTCAGAAAATCATTAAGTGGTTCTCAGCAAATGGACTATCATTAAATTTTGATGAAACACAGTAAATACAGTTCCATACGGTAAATGGGATGACACCATTAACAATGATAGACTATGATCATAAATCTCTAGTACAGGTAGAATATTCAATATTTTTGGTGTATGCATTGATGAGGAGTTGAACTGAAAAAAACATTGAAGATCTGCTGAAACGTTTGAGTTCAGCTACTTATGCTATTAAAGTCATTGCAAATTTTGGTGTTACACATCTCAGTAAATTAGATTACCATGCCTATTTTCATTCTCTGCTTTCGTATGGCATCATTTTCTGGGGTAATTCATCATTGAGTAACAAAGTATTCATTGCACTAAAGCGTGTATTCGGAATAATTGCTGGAGTCCATCCAAGATCATCCAGTAGACACTTATATAAAGAGCTAGGGATCTTCACAGTATTTACATTCGCTTATGAAATTTGTTACTACCAATCCCACAGAATAGCAATAGTAGTGTACATAACTACAGCACTAAGAGAAATAATGATCTTCACTATTCAAGGTTAAATCTAGCTTTGGCACAGAAAGGGGTGAAATATGCTGCCACAAAAGTCTTTGGTCACTTACCAAACAGCATCAAAAGCCTGACAGATGGCCAACTAGCATTTAAAAATAAATTAAATACTTTCTGAATGGCAACTCCTTCTACACAACAGATGAATTAGTAAATGTGAAAAAAAAGAAATAAAAAATTAAAATAAATAAAAATTCATGTAATATTTAGTACAGAGTAATAATTTGTATAGACACCTTTCATTAACCTGACACGTTCCACATCATTATGAAGTGTCGTATTCATGATCTATAGAACAAGTATTAATCTAATCTAATCTAGTTGCTGGCCGACCGCGGCCGTCGTATCACTTCGGTCTCCAAGGAATCGACACTGAAGTGGCGGAGGCAAAGTAGATGGACTCACTGGACTCTAGCAAAGGAGAGACCGGCGTGACGAGGATAAACTCGCCGCCGTGCAGACCTTCGTCAAAGACCTTACGAACGACCTCAAAACCGAGAATGTTACTCAGAGCTGGGTCCAAAAAAAAACTTATTCAGGCTGCCTTAAGGTAATCTAGGCTGTAAGGCCAAATCTATGAACTGAGAACGGGAAACAAGAGACTGAACAAAGAGCTGGAAGTAGCCAACATCCAGTCTGCACGACATGCCATGGACACAGCCGAATCCCTACAAAGAACAAAAACACCGCTCGTTTTGTCTGCATTAAAGCGTGAGGATCACAGGGGCGGAGGAGCTCAGCAGAGTATCTGTTGAACAAACTCGTACCTGATAACAACACACGTGCAGAGAAACCACACCACACTAAGAAGAAGACTCACCTCATACTACGACAATGGTGGCGTCACTATACCTTTTGCTCGAGAAGAGGTTGCACTCGCAATCTATAAATTCAAAAACAAAAAGTCTCCAGGTCCGGACGGTGTCCATTCCGAGACCATCGTGCTAGGAGCCCCAGAGATCATCCCCTTTATGACGGAACTTCTAAGTGACGCGTTACGGCAGGTACGGTCCCCGTTGAATGGAAAGTGGCCAATGCCGTAAGTATAAAGAAGGCTCCTGACAATTTGGCTTTAGGGAAGGTAAATCTATTGATGATGCGTTGAATAAGGCATTAGAAATCATTCAGAATGACGAGAATAAATACACATTGGCCACTCTCGTCGACATTTCCGGATCCTTTGACAATCTTTCGCTGCCAGAACTATTTGTGAGACTCTACAACATCCTCTCGGACTACTGTAGAAACAGGGTAGTAGGATGGTGCATAGGCACCCAGAAAGTAATCTAGAAGATCACCAAAGTGTGTCCCCAGGGATCGATCAGTGGCCCCGTCTTCTGAGACGTTGGCTTTGAACCACTGCTCGACCTTCTAGGTCGTGACGGTGTGGCGTTGCGTATGCAGATGTACTTGTACTGGTCACCGATGACTCACGGGCACAACTCACCCAACCCCACAAAAAAAAAGTCCTGGCAACAGTTGACACTGCTGATCACTGAAAAACTTGCAATGACAGCACAAAAAACACTCTTCATATTCCTATGGGGCACTCTACAAAGGGACCCCACATAAAACTCTATGACACGAACATCAAAAGACAACATAACCTCGTTATCTTGGTGTCCAATTTGACTAACACACAAGATTGACGACCTACACGGCAACCAAGATGACACAAACAGTTCCAGACTCAACACCACAACGCACAGACTATATACAAAAACACTAAGAAGCTGCCATGCAGCCCTCTTCGAGTCAGTTATCTGCTTCGCGGCCAGTTCTTGGGCCCAAAGACTGCATTTGCAGCTGCACAGGAACACAGTCAGAGGAGGCCAAAGAAGTGCAGTTCTGAGACTCTGCGGTGCCTTGAACACCACGTCAGTCGATGCACTGGGCGTGGTGTCGCGAATACCGCCTATTGAGCTAACAATAAGACAACGGGCTGCCGTGTTCTGGCTTCAGGCGGAGAGACCTGACAAGGGTTAGGAAATCATAGGTCAATAAATAACTGAGAGGCGTCAGCTCAAGAAATGGCGGGTGGACACCTGGAAAAGGCAATGGGACAACTGTGGAAAGAGACGACGTGTGTATAAAACTTTTCCAGGACATCAGGGAACTGGGCCATATAGATCGCAGTCGGGGCATGGTTCACTCTCTGACTGGACACGGCCCCTGCCCTACGCACCTGGCCCGCGTGGGTCTCAGCAGCAACCCGCTGCACACTTCTGGAGAAGTAGGTTCTCCCGACCACACAGTTCTACGCTGCACAACATACACCACACAGACACACTTTACGTCAAACAGGCAATCAGATTAAGTAACAGAATGACGGGACGGCAGGGCTCGAAAGAAACTCCGAGGCCTCCCGACCTGGCAGGCTCTGGATTACTTAGAGTAAACTAGGCCTATCTTTCCTTTATCTTCTGCAAAAATAATGCTTATTTTAAATTCAGGCTTCCTAAGTTTTTGTGTCTATTTACACCTTCTACGTTATATACCATATTCAATAAACATAATGTGTTTAATCAAACTGTGATAAACTAATCTATAGAAACAAGCTGATATTGTTAAGTTTCCTTATTTAATAAAAACCTTGAAAAACATCTGTAAATACTATAATATATGTTAAATATCTATACTGTAAATCAGAAATGAAGCCCCGCAGGAGTAGCCGAGCGGTCTGGAGCGCCACGTTGCGGGTCGCGCGGCCTCCCGCGTTGTAGGTTCGATCCTCCCTCAGGCATGATTGTTTGTGTCTTTAGTATAAGTTAGTTCATAACTTGTTTGTAAGTTTAGGTACTGATGACCCAGCAGTTAAATCCAATAAGCTTAATAATAATAATAGTAAAAAAAAAAAAAAAAAAAAAAAAATAAAATAAGTGAGAAATACACAATTTAATACTACACCATAGAACCGATACATAGCGCTGTTATTGTTGTAACTATATCTCATCTCAACGATCGAAGTGTTTTCAGCAGTTTAAGTCAGACAGACAATTACACACTGCACTCTTATCTTTATGAACACAGCCTAAAACTGAATTTACATTCTTCCGGAGTATGGACATAAGAATCACTTTTTGTATCAGAAACATTATGAAGATCATCGTTGTCGACAGTGACTTCTACTAAAATTTTACATCTTGGCCAGGAGAACTGAGTTTATTGACAGAGCTATCCAACAAGGATTCTGTTTTTGCTGACCTAGGTCCGGAACCCGAAAAAATCGTGATGTACTCAGGTCCCTCTTAAACAACCGTTGCGAATCACGGGCGTATAAGCTAGTATAATACTTTTGTTTATCTTTTCATAAAATGGATATTAGCAGGTTATAGTTTCGTGGTCATGTGCTACTGCTTCTTTCGTATTGTATAATGAAATACTATTTATTTTGTATTCCGAGAAATGTATGAGTCTTCTATTACACATTTCTTCATTTACAACTCGTGTATCACACCTACCTATAATCAGAAGTCGCAAACTGGCATTTAACAGTTGAGGTTGTATTGAAATAATTTGTTTAGATTGATGTTTGGCTGATAAAATGGCAAACATTTAGCTAGCCTATTACACTACTGGCCGTTAACATAGCCACAGCAAGAAGAAATGCAGATGATAAACGGGTATTCATTGGACACATATTTTATACTAGAACTAACATGTGATTACATTTTCGCGTAATTTGGATGCATAGATTTTGAGAAATCAGTACCCAGAACAACCACCTCTGGCCGTAACAACGGCCTTGATACGTCTGGGCATTCAGTCAAACAGAGCTTGGATGGCGTGCCCAAGTACAGATGCCCATGCAGCTTCAACACGATACCACAGTTAATCAAGAGTAGTGACTGGTGTACTGTGACGAGCCAGTTGCTCGGCCACCATTGACCAGGCGTTTTCAATTGGTGAGAGGTCTGGAGAATGTACTGACCAGGGCAGCAGTCGAACATTTTGCGAATCCAGAAAGGCCCGTACAGGAACTGCAACATGTGGTGTTGCATTATCCTCCTAAAATGTACGGTTTCACAAGGATCGAATGAAGTGTAGAGCCACAGGTCGTGACACCACTGAAAAGTAACGGCCACTGTTCAAACTGCCGTCGATGCGAACAAGAGGTGACCGAGACGTGTAACCAATGGTACCCCATACCATCAACGCCGGGTGATACGCCAGTATGGCGATGACGAATACACTCTTCCAATGTGCGTTCACCGCGATGTCGCCAAACACGGATGCGACCATCATGATGCTGTAAACAGAAACTGGATTCATCCGAAAACATGACGTTTTGCCATTCGTGCGCACAGGTTCGTCGTTGCGTACACCATAGCAGGCGCTCCTGTCTGTGATGCAGCGTCAAGGGTAACCGCAGCCATGGTCTCCGAGTTGATAGTCCATGCTGCTGCAAACGTCAGAGAACTGTTCGTTGGGATCCATCACGGCGTTCCGTATTGCCCTCCTGAACCCACCGATTCCATATTCTGCTAACATGTTGTAGGTGTCGCCACCGGCGCCAAAGTTTTGTGAATGCTCTGAAACGCTAATCATTTGCGTATCACAGCAGATCTTCCTGTCGGTTAAATTTCGCATCTGTAGCACGTCATTTTCGTGGTGTAGCAATTTTAATGGCCAGAGTGTACATCTCATCGTTACTTTTCAAGTCTGCACTGTTACAATGAGAGAGTCTCGCCCATTCCCCCATCTTGCGGCACCTCGCTGTTTGCGACGAGAGCTAGAGGTGCACTGCGGTCTTCCGAGTGAAGTCATATGCGATCTTCACTTTTTTGCGAAAAAAAAATCTGAATGCGGCAGGTAGTGAGAGACGCGAGTGTCTGGCAGGGGGAGAAGACGGCGGCGGCGGCGGCGGCGGCGGCGGCCTTTGAAGCGCGGCTGTCGCTGCCGGCGGTAATTACGGCCGTTTACACAGGGCGGCGCCTCTGTCGCGCACACACACACACACACACACACACACACACACACACACACACGTGGGCGACTACCTGCTGCTGCAGGCCGTGGGCGGCGCGTGGCCCAGGGCGGCGAAGCGGGACTCCGGAGCTCAGCACTGGTGGAGCGTGCCTGGGGTCCTGGCGGCTGCAGACCGACTGCAACTAGGTGGGGACGGCGCAACACCGTACCTATAAACACACGCGAACAACAGCGGTCTGTCTCACTTCCGTGAAAAAGGGTTGTACTCCACCACAAGTGGCTGTTAATACGCAGAAAGAAAGAAACATAGTAACACCATGGTAGGCAAATTATAAGTAATTCCCTGTATCCCCGCGTCCCCTAGGTTTTTTTTTTATTCCAGCTTCCTGAAACGTATCTCCTCTTTACTCCACTCACCTGACCTGTGTTTTTGTTCCTGTGATCAGACATTAAGATCTCTATCAGTTACGAGAAAGGTACTTGGCACATTCCCACGGTCGCAGCACAGGCCAGTGCTGATATCAGTTGGGATTAAGATTCCCCTAATAAGATCTTTTCCGAGACCCAGGTGGAATTTTAATAAAGCAGACTGGGAGGCATTTACTTCCAAATTAGAAGACAACATTAGATTCATTCCTCCTACAATAGAAAATTATGACAGATTCGCTGGACTCCTTAAAGCTATAGCTAAAGCCTGTATACCTCGAGGCTACAGAAAGACATATATCCCGGGATGGAGCCAAGAGTGTGAAGACCTGTATAACGAATTTATCAGCACTGAAGATTCAAACGCTGCCGACATCCTACTGAACGCCCTTGATAATGCCAGAAGAGAGAAATGGGTGAAAAAAGTTCATAGTTTAGACTTCACTCACAGCAGCAGAAAGGCTTGGTCACTTCTGAGGAAATTGTCTACCAGTGTATCCGAGAAAAAACTTCCTCCCACACATCCTGATCCTTCCGACATAGCCAAACGAATCGTAGCACTATCCAAGTCAAAACGGCAACAGTCTGACAGATTAATATCCTATAAACTAAATGAAATTAAGAAATGCCAGCAGGCTCCCCTGGAAGTATCAAAACCTTTTTGCTTAGACGAACTGCATGTGGCTATCTCTGATATGAAGACTGGGAAAGCTGCCGGTATAGATGATATTTTCCCAGAATTTATTAAACATGCTGGACTCAAGACCCGATTGTGGCTTCTAAATTTATTCAATAACATTCTTAAAGACAGCTCTCTACCAAAAGCTTTTAAGAGATCTAAAGTAATAGCTGTTTTGAAGCCTGGTAAAGCAGCCGAACGTGCAGATAGCTACCGCCCAATTGCACTTCTCAGTGTATGTTACAAGCTGCTCGAGAGACTCATCTACAATCGTATTGTTCCCATTCTCACTGCTAGTATCCCTGTTGAACAAGCTGGTTTCAAACAAGGCCGTAATTGCTGTGACCAGGTCCTAGCACTGACATCTTTAATTGAGACTGGTTTCGAAAAGAAGTGTACCACTTCCGTTGCTTTTCTGGATCTCTCGGCAGCTTATGATACCGTGTGGAAGAAGGGCCTCCTAGTGAAGCTTTACAATCTCATTCCTTGTCCTATTTTATTGCGACTTGTGAACTCAATGCTAAGTGGTCGCCTGATCAAGATCTATCTCGGCAACACAGAAAGTGGGTTTAGACAGCTTCATGATGGCCTCCCCCAGGGTTCGGTTCGTGCTCCCATTCTTTTTAATGTTTACACCGCTGATATTCCAGCTACGCAATCTAGAAAATTCATTTATGCCGATGACATTGCCATAGCGTCACAACACAGAGACATCCATGTGACGGAAACTACTTTAACATCTGACCTAGCTCTCCTCAGAAATTACTTCTCAATGTGGAAACTAAAGCCAAACCCAAATAAAACGGAAGTATCTTGTTTCCATCTCAATAATAGGATGGCCGACTATAAACTTAATATCTCGTTTGATGGTGTTCAACTTGAACATAATGAACATCCAAAATACCTGGGAGTAATCTTGGATAGATCTCTTACTTTTAAGTACCACCTTCATAAAACAGCAGACAAAGTTAAAACTAGGAATAACATATTGCAGCACTTAGCAGGATCATCTTGGGGAGCCAGTGCTAAGGTCTTGCGTACAACAGCTTTGTCCCTAGTTTACTCTGCATCTGAATACTGTTCTCCTGTCTGGCTCAACAGTGCTCATGTGAGAGACATTGATGTACAATTAAATAGAGCAATGAGATTGATCAGTGGCACTCTGATGGCTACACCACTTCAATGGCTCCCAATATTATGCAACATCGTTCCCCCTGATCTAAGACGGAAGGAAGCCTTAATGAGAGAGTATTATAAGATCTTGTCCACTCCTGATCTTCCTATCCTGCAAGACCTTCCACCACCGGTCAGCCGGCTGAAATCACGTAAACCACCTCTTAAAACAGCTGTGCAACTACATGAGAGTGGCTTCTCACCTAAATCAAACTGGGCAAGAATTTGGGATTCGTTTAATGGAAAAAACAGCATCTGGATAGACGATCCCTCTAAGCAGCTCCAAGGAATGGACCTTCCCAGGAGAGAATGGTCTTTGATCAACCGTTTCCGAACTGGTGTTGGTCGCTGTAACTATTGGAAATTCAAATGGGGACAGACAGACGACCAGTCATGTGACTGTGGAGCAGACATTCAAACGATGACCCATATAATTACTAATTGCCCATTACGATCATTCTCAGGAGGGATGACCGAACTCCATATAGTCAGTCAGGAAGCTGTCCAGTGGTTAAAGGAGTTGGACTGGGCTCTGTGACAGAGATATGTTTTATCTTATTAACTAGACACTAGTATATCTTACTAAAGTATTATATGTAGCTGACATTATACCATACGATATATATATATATACTCCACTCTCTGTCCATTTCCTCCTCCTTGCTACCTCCCTCCTCTCTCCTTTCCATTCTCGTCCTACTCCCTCTCCCTTCTATCCATCTTCCCCTGATTGCGGATACCACATTCAACTCTATCTTCCTTCCTTGTTTGACTCCCTGAGTAAGCCCATCTCCTCCTTCCCTTCCTTTTGACATGATGAACCATTCAGTTCACGATAACACCCTTAATTTACGTATTTATTACAATCTTCTGTTAGTCCATCTCGTACTTCCCCCTCTCACTTATTTTTGTTGAACCTCCAATTCTCTTGATGCATCTCCTCCCCACCCACCCATTACCTTCTCCTCTCCGTGTCCATAACTGCCCACCCTTCCTCCACCTACCTCACCTCTTCTTCCTCTCTTCATGAGAAATTACAAATATCTACCAACTTCCCCCGTGATTCCAAGTACTGTATTGAAATTTATGAGAAATGACCTCACCATGTATCATTCGTCCGCTTGCAGAATGCAAAAACTTCCACCATAGAAACATACACACATCAGCAAACTTTGATGGTGATCTGAGGCATGATTAGGAGCTTTACTGTAAGGTAACTTCCGCCATACAGCGAACTAAAGCTTATGTAAGAGTGCCATCTACGTTTGATCGCTCATTGCTCAAAATTTCTTCACGATTGGAATAAAACTGCAGACGTGGTCGAAGCCTGCTCTCAAGTGTCCTCTGCCATGAACCAAAAGAAAATTTTGTCGACAGGGACTATCCTCTTGTTTTGAACATCAACTCTGGAAAATTTCATCAGAATGGAAGAACAGAATGGCAGTGGATAAACTTCGCACAAACGGATATCGATCATTGTATATTAGACTGTCTCAAATCTCCCAGGTACTTCACTTTTCTCCCTCTGTCCAACTTATGTTTCCTTCTCTATCCATACCTTGCTCCCCCCTCTCATCTCCTCTCCTCTCTTCATCTCCTTGTGCCTTTCTCTGTCCGGACTTTTCCTTCTTTCTCCCCATCTCTACCTCCCCCTTTCTCTGCCAGACTCCTCCTCATCTCACTGTCGAACTCCTCCTTCATGTCCTCATTCCGTTGCTTCCTATGTCCCTGGAAAGTTATATAACTCTGATAATCTTCATGGGGATCAATGAAGTGTTGTCTTAGTTTAATGCAAGGCACCGTATGAAATCTCAGGTAGACGGTTGTAACGCGCCTGGGAAACGCAACTTATTTCATGATACATTTATAAGGGTATTTGATAAATGTTTCCCCAAGAAATTAGTCAAATTTAATTGTAAGGAACCAAGCAAAAAACCATGGCTCACCAAAGGTATAAAAATATCTTGTAGCCGGAAAAGGGAACTGTATCTAACAGCAAGAAAGAGTAGTGACCCAGAAATATTCAACTATGATAAAAACTACTGTTCTGTATTAAGGAAAGTTATTAAAAAATCCAAAACCATGCGCATGTCTGAGATTAGTACATCCAATAATAAAATTAAAACAGTCTGGAATATTAGAAAAAGGGAGACTTGGCAACCAAGAACACAGGAAGATAGCATTACCATCAAAGTGAATGAAAAAATTACAAACAAAAAGTCAGAAGTTGAAAACACTTTTAATAATTATTTTTTAAATGTTGTGGAGAATATAGGATCCAAATGTTCATTAGAAAAAGCTAGGCAGTTAATGGAATAGGGCATACCTAGACAGGTATGCTGAAATTATGAAATTAATAAACTCTCTCAAGAGTAAAAACTCTCATGGCATTGATGGCATATCCAGCAGGGAATTAAAAACTTGTTCCCAAGAAATATGTAGGATTCTTAGCCACATTTGTAATAGCTCACTGGAGCAGGGTAGTTTCCCAGATAGACTGAAATATGCTACTGTCAAACACTGCATAAAAAAGGTGATATGTTGGATGTCAACAACTACCGCCCAATCTCACTTCTGACCGCTCTATAAAAAAGTCTTGAAAAAGTAATGTATTCCAGAGTAGCTTCACATATTAATAAAAATAAAGTTCTAACAAAATGTCAGTTTGGTTTCCACAAACGCTTTTCAATAGAAAATGCTATATTTATTTTCACTAATAAAATATTAAATGCTCTGGATAACCGTAAATCACCTGTTGGGGTTTATGTGATCTATCAAAGGCCTTTGATTGTGTTAACCATGGATTTCTTCTAGATAAACGTAAGTATTGTGGTATGAGTGGGAAAGTGCACAAATGGTTTAAATCATACGTAACTGGAAGAGTTCAGAAAGTTGATATAAGTAATTGACATAATATACAAAAGACAGCCGAATCGTCAAACTGGTGAACTATCAAGCATGGGGTGCCACAGGGTTCGGTACTGGGACCTTTGCTGTTCTTAATATATATTAAAGATTTGCCTTTCTATATTCATAAAGATTCCAAGCTAGTTCTCTTTGCTGATGATGCAAGTATCGCTATCACACCCAAATCACAGGAATTAAGTGATGGAATTGTCAATGAAGTATTTCAGAGAATTATTAGGTGGTTCTCTGTAAATGCACTCTCTTTAAATTTTCAAAAAAAAAAAAGAATCACAGTGTATTCAGTTTCACACAATAAATGGCATCACACCATTAATTACTATTGACTTCATCCAGAAATCTATAGTTAAGGTAGAATATTCAAAATTTTTAGGTTTATGCATTGATGATGGATTGAATTGGAAGAAACACATTGAAGATCTGCTGAAACGTTTGACGTCAGCTACTTACGCTATTAGGGTGATTGCAAACTTTCGTGATGTACAACTCAGTAAACTAGCATACTGTGCCTGTTTCCATTCTCTGCTTTCTTATGGCATCATATTCTGGGGTAATTCATAATTTAGTAAGAAAGTATTCATTGCCCAAAAGCGGGTCATCAGAATAATTGCTGGAGCCCACCCAAGATCATTCTGCAGACAATTATTTAAGGATCTAGGAATCTTCACAGTAGCTTCACAATATATATATATATATATATATATATATATATATATATATATATTCACTTATGAAATTTGTTATAAACAATCCAACTGAATTCAAATGTAACAGCAGTGTGCATAGCTACAACACTAGGAGAAAATGTGACCTACACTATTCAAGGTTACATTTAGCTCTGTCACAAAAAAGGGTTAATTATTCTGCCACAAAAGTCCTTGGTCACTTACCACGTAGTATCAAAATTCTGACAGATAGCCAACTAGCATTTAAAAATAACTTAAGAGAATTTCTGAATGGCAATTCCGTCTACACATTAGACGAATTTCTAGATAAAAGTTAGTACTTTAGGAAAAAATAAAAATTAAAGAAAATAAAAAATAAAATACTCAAATATTAAGTGTCATGTAATATTATGTATAGACACATTTCATTTAACTGACACGTTCCACATCATTACGAATTCTCGTATTCATGATCCATGGAGCAAGTATGACTCTAATCTAATCTAGTGTCGCTACTGATTTTTGCAGTTAGCTCACATGGGCGGGCATTTAAGGCTGCTGAGTAATGACCGTGTGCCTATCCTGCCAAAACGCTTCCCTAGGCCGTTGATCCTCTCACCACTACACCAATTATTTTACTAATACAGCTATAAAATTTACTGATATTGATAGGATCACCAGGTTATATAATAGACCACACTCTAAAGTAGAGTCCACATGTTATATTTACATGCGCACAGAATTATGTGGTTGCACTGCCTACAATGGTAGTGACTGACACGATGCAGATCTCACACTTGTCCAAAGATTGCACCACTATCACATAAATCAGGGGTGTTCCTCAGCTCCGAACTAGCACAATTTCACTCCAATAAACAGTTTTAATAGACAAGTATTCACACGAGCCACACGCTCGCAGTCTGTTGCTTGCTCAAAGTTCACAATTGGGACACTGTTCAGATTAGCTCTTAAGGAGCCGGGTAGCTGCTGACGGTGTTGCTAAGTGGCTAAGCGATTAGCTTTTGAATGAAGCAGCACGGATTCGAAACCCGCCCCTTCCGAAATATTTTTCTTGTATTATATTAGTCCTTGCAGTTTTAACTATTAATTATGATATTCCAAGTGCATATTTAATATATTCCTTTTCGTTGTAACTACTCAAATTAATTAACATATCTTATTCAAGCATTTAATTTTCATAATTCGATGAAGTTTAAAATGAAAATAATTTCCAAAAACTGTTGTAGGTATTTATATCCCGAAGTTATATTACATTCCTCAAAGGAACATAAAGTTCACACTGTGCAGACTTTATCAAAGTATTTTAAGCAAGAAATATGCACAGCATATTTTATTCAAGTTTTTAAGTAAATGACTTTTCACTATTTATTTTGGTGCATACCAAGTACATCGAATCATTGGGGTGGAAACAGGGGCACTGAACTGATGGCGTACAATTGAAGGTGTTTTAATTGAGTCTCCTTTAGACGTCAGCTTTCTTAGGACACTGAAATATTTAACTAAATTCAAATTTCTTAATTTCAAGGTAATATAAAATTAACAAATATCTAAGAAGTATCGGGAATCGAATCTGGGCTGCTAATTTTCGAAACCAAGCACTTGTCCACTACGCTACACACTCTCGTCCAAAACCAAGTCTCAAGAAGCAGCTGTTGTTGTTGTGGTCTTCAGTCCAGAGACTGGTTTGATGCAGCTCTCCACCCTACTCTATCCTGAGCAAGCCTTTTCATCTCCTGATAAGAATGGCAACCCACATCCATTTGAATCTGCTTACTATACGCGTCTCTTTGTCTCCCTCTGCGATTTTTACCCCACACACTTCCCTCCAACGCCAAATTCACAATTCCTTGATGTCTAAGAATGTGTCCTACCAATCTATCCCTTCTTTTAGTCAAGGTATGCCAGAAATTTCTTTTCTCCCCAATTCGGTTCAGTACCTCCTCATTAGTTACGCGATCCACCCACCTAATCTTCAGCATTCTTCTGTAGCACCACATTTCAAAAGCCTCTATCCTCTTTCTGTCCACACTGCTTATCGTCCATGTTTCACTCCCATACAAGGCAACACACCATACAAATGCCTTCAGAAAGGACTTCCTTAGGCTTAAATCAATATTCGATGTTAACAAATTTCTCTTTTTCAAAAACGCCTTTCTACCCATTGCCATTCTGCATTTTATATCATCTGTACTGCGACCATCATTTGTTATTTTACTGCCCAAGTAACAAAACTCATCTACCTCCTTTATTGTTTCGTTACCTAATCTAATTCCTTCAGCATCACCTGATTTTCTTACACTGCACTCCATTACCCTAGTTTTGCTCTTGTTAATGTTCATCTTATATGCACCTTTCAGCACACTGTCCATTCCGTTCAATTGCTCTTCCAGGTCCTTTGCTGTATCTGACAGAATTACTATGTCGTCGGCAAAACGCAATGTTTTTAATTCTTCACCCTGAACTTTAATTCCTTCTCCAAATTTCTCCTTGCTTTCCTTTATAGCTTGCTCAATGTACAAATTGAACAACATTGGGGAAAGGCTACAACCCTGTCTTACTCCCTTTCCAACCAATGCATTCCTTTCATGCCCTTCAACTCTGACAACCGCTGTCTGGTTTTTGTACAAGTTGTAAATAACCTTACGTTCCCTATATTTTACTCCTGCTTGCTTCAGAACTTTAAAGAGTTTATTCCAATCAACATTGTCAAAAGCCTTCTCCAAATCTACAAAAGCTAGAAATGTTGGTTTGCCTTTTCTTAATCTATCTTCTAGGATAAGCCGTAAAGTGAGTATTGCCTCCCGTGTTCCTACATTTCTCCTGAACCCAAACTGATCTTCCCCGAGGTCGGCTTCTACCAGCTTTTCCATCCACGAATTATATACAGAAGGATGGAAAAGGATGGAAAAGAAGCAGCTATATAGCACCTATTTCTATATGGGAGAATTTTTGCTTTCCCTTTGACGAAGTCGGGAAAGTTATTATGGGAATTTGAAAGGTTCGTTTGCTTCCTTCTTCTCGCAGGGGTCGAACTAAATCAGTGAAACTCATCCCGCAATATACACTGGTCAGTCATAAACATTATACAGTATAAGCTGAATGGGGTCAAATCGTTGAGAGAAAGTTCGCACCCCTCCTTATGAGTGAAAATTCCAGAAGTGAGAACATTCTCGCCCATTGTCCACGGACTGAGACGCGCATTATGAATGCGTAATTCAGGGTCCCCTTACACCTACAGTCGTTCGTTTCTTTATAAAGAACCTTTCCGTTTGCCCGCCTTGCACTGATTGGAGGACAAGACATTCGCTGCGATTGAGCAGAGTAGAGGAATGCCTCGGCTTTCCTCGACTGCTAAAGGATGTGTTTGGACCTGTCTTTTCTTTCGTGGACAGTGTGCCTTATGAGGCCTGGTTTTCCTCATAGCGATCTACTAATGGATTCTCGTCCTAGTTTATATTATTGTGCGCTGAATTAAAAATTGTTTCGGGTAGCCTGCCTGTTAGTTGCCACATTAAGTAGTAATCTTAAATTGCTAAACAACAAGTTTATAATAACTTCTTTAACTTGGAATATTAACAAGTACAAGTAGTGATGCTTCAAAAATAAGTGCGTGTGGTCTACTAAAATTGTATTCTGATGAATGTGTAATACAATAAACTCGAAGAAGCTTTCAAATTATACTTTAATGATGAAAGAAATGGCAGTTACATATCGATTTGAACATTGAAGTTATTTGTGGGTATTATGGTGTTTTTTTTTAATTTTTATTTATTTATTTTATTTTATTTCGATAGTTTTAGCTGCAAGCAAAGTACAAACCAGCGGGAAATCTGATGGTGAAACAAAGTATGCTGTTGTACGAACAAAAATACAATAAGCTTCGAACCTCTTGTCATAGTCTCTGTATCTGTTAGGTAGTTCAGAAGTGCGTTTTGAATACTGCTTCGAGAAGAATTTGAAAGTAATTAAGTATAAGTTCCATTACACCACGACCAATGTTGGTAATGAAGGTAGATTGATGCTTTAGGTCTAGGGACTTATGACCAAAGTAGTTTGATCCCATAGGATTACAAACATTTGAACAGTGCTTGGCGAAGGACACATTTTTTTCACCAAACACCATGAATGTTACCAGATGTATGTGACTTTTCATCGACGTGGGGAGCAGGAGATGGACTTTGAGGAGGAGATTGATATAAAGGAGGAAAAGGTGGGCCGAGAATGTGTGAGTAAACAGACCGACAGGAGGGGAAGGAGGAGACACATAGGGGGAGAGATGAAAATATGATGGACAGGAGCAGGTAAACATTGAGAGATCGAGGAAGGTTAAAAGTGTGAGAGAGAAGGAGGACAAGGATCAATGGAAGGCTGTAATAACTACGTAAGGTTGGAAATGTAACTTACAACAGGAGGAGGACAGAAGCCAAGGGTATAGAGTGGGAGGAAGGGAAGATGTTGGTGCATTTAGAGCAGAATGAGATGGAGGTAGACAGAAAGGAGGGAGTATATGGAGAAAAAAGAGGGGTGAAGGAGGAAATGGGCAGAAAGAGGATCAATTGGAGATACGGAGAGGGAGGGAAGGAGGAGCTGGGTCGAGAGAGGACCGATGGCGGGATGAACAGAAGATAGAGCCGGTAGATGTACTGATAGAACATTGTAATAAGTAAATACCCGGGTAATGGCGGGTACTAATGTGCTATTCGATCATTAAATACTTTGTATTGGAAAAAATGTATTTTTTCTTTCAATTGGGATCCGACTTTGCAGATCTGAAAGTGAAAAAACTAATTTACTTTTTTTCCGTACGCAAAGACAGCAATCCCGCCTCTCTTGATGTTTATTTGGTTGCTATGTCATCAATTTAAGATTCGATTTTAATTTTCAGTTCAGTAATGAAATGCAATTAAAGGTAGACGAGATTTTTAAAATAGTCCGTTAAATAATTCATTCGTTGTAATTCAATAATCTGAGTCCATTTATTGCATTACACATGTTTGTGTCACTCGCCTCGTAATTTCACTTCACGAGAAGTTTTATCCTTACAACCAGATGAAAACTGCTCTCTCTGAAATGAAATGTTTATTTAGTACGCTGTGTCTGAAACTAAAATGTCCTTCCCTGTCAAAACTTGACACTACATTTACTATCTACAATATCATATAACGTGCATGATCGCCTCTTTTTCTGAGCTTAGGTGTGTGAACGTGTTTAAAGTGTTTGTTTTCTCGGTGATGTTCTAAAGAACAGCACCACACATATCGGGTGACCTAAAAGTCAGTATAAATTTGAAAACTTAATAAATCACGGAATAATGTAGATTGAGAGGTAAAAATTGACACACATGCTTTGTATGACATGGGGTTTGACTGGTTAAAAAAGTCCGACAGATGGCTCTGGACAGCAAAACATCGCTGACTGCTACCGTGACGGGTGAGAGGTACGCCAATATGTTACAGAATGGCATCGTCCCCAACCTGGCTGCTAAACACCTGCTGGAACGTACGATTTTTATGCAGGATGGCGCTCCACGCCATATTGCTAGACGCCTGAAAGATCTCTTGTGCGCGTCGTTTGGTCATGATCGTGTGATCAGTCGCCACTTTCGTCTTGCTTGGCCTTCCAGGTTCCCAGACCTCAGTCCGTGAGGTTATTGGCTTTGGGGTTACCTGAAGTCACAAGTTTGTCGTGATCGACCGACATCTGTAGGGAATCTGGAAGACAACACCCGACGCCAATGCCTCACCATAACATTGGACATGCTTTACGGTGCTGTTCACAACATTATTCCTCGTCTACAGCTGTTGTTGAGGAATGATGGTGAACATATTGAGCATTTCCTGTAAAGAACATCATCTTTGGTTTGTCTTAATTTATTATGTAAATTATTGCTTTTCTGATCAGATGAAGCGCCATCTACCGGACCATTTTTTTTTTTGTTCTAATAAATCCCCATGTCATTCCAAGCAGGTGTGCCAATTTTTAAATCTCTATCTACATTATTCCGTGAATTTATACTTACATTTTGATGACCCGGTACGGTATATGTTAGAAAGAGAATTTCAGTGTTCTGTCATACACGGATCGTCGCTTTATGTCCTCAACGACTTTCGTCAAGGAAAGTGTGACTCGCAATGGTGTGGTAAGGACCTGGAATAGTTCTTGACTTGTCCCCCTCTGGTAGCCCTAGGGCAACAACTGTGGCTGACGACCGCTGTCTGCGACCTGTCCAGACTAACACAATGACAAATAACGACTTTCTGAGGACAACACAGAGGGAAGTGTCAACCCACCCTGCGCGCAACAAACTCCACAGCAGTTCTCTGCATTCCTGACAGCCGTGGAGAGTCCGGCCCTTAAAACCAAACAGCGCGCTGCGCGGTACACGGGGCACTAAAATCACAAAGCGTGGACTGTGGAAACTGCCGCGGAGCTCTCTTCAGACATGAACGCTACTTACGTGTGATACCAGAATACCGTCGACATCCCGTTTGAAGGGATCCGGTAAGGACCGACCGAACATTCGGTTTCGGCTAGGACCAGTTTCTGCCAAAACATTGGTTTCGGCAGCAGTTTCGGTTTCGGCCAGAAATCAGCAGAGTTTTCGGCTTGGCCGGAACTAGCTTTCTAGAACGTACTAAAGACGTCCGGTCGCGTTCTGGATGGGTTCAGTCAACAACAACGCTTCACCTCAGCTGACGACGCGTCGTTTTAACTGCCGGGAGTCTCTCCTCCCGCGTAAAAACTGTGGGTATTTTTTAGTTAAGCACAATATAAAGCAATCCTATCTTACAGTTATATACCATGTTAGTAACAACTTCACCAATATTGTACGTAATGGAACGAGTTATCATATTGTTATGCTGTAAAGCTTTATTAATGAGTTTCCTTGAAAGCGCGGAGCTTCTTTTAGCAACTAATATGGGTTTAGGAAACATTGATCATGTATTATAACCCCTCTAGGTTGCGTAAATTTATACAGACAACAATCATACTATTAGTCGGAACTAAAAAATTGTTTGTTAAGCTTATGGGACTGAACTATGGGGTCATCACTCCCTAAAGTTACAAACTACTTATCAGCTACCTTATACTAAGAACGGCACAAATATCCATGCCCGAGGGGAGATTCGAACCCCCGACCGTAGTGGCCGTGTACACCGTGACTGGAGCGCATCAGTCCCCTCGGCCACCGCGACCAGCTAGTCGGAACTATGACTTTATTTTTCGCAATACTTTTGACAGCACTGATTGTACCTTCTATGTATTGAGGAATGCCAAAAGGAGATAAATAAAATAGTTTGTCGGATGCAAAACAAGGAAATTTTGATGGCAGTATAAAGTTCGCGCTCTCAAGAACAAAATCACAAACGCTACTTATGGAAGTACACAGATGACTACTTTCTGCGTATTGTGTATTGTGGTAGTCATGTTGAAGCTATGGCATTTCGTAGACTCTATTTAGCATATCTTGTGTATCTAAAGACTAAAGACTATCTTCCTACAAAAAGGTACGCAAGATAGTGAAATTTGTGAAAGTTGTACAGTAGTCAAGTTAGTTTGAGGTGAACGGGCCGGCATCACCTCGAATTATTAAAAAAAAAAAAAAGAACATAGACTCCTTAATTTCTCCTGGCGAATAACAACTTTGAAAAACTTACGGGTATGCTGACAGGTACCAAAATCGACGACGGCCGATATTTCGACAGGAGACCACCCTACCATTTTCAAGGCGAAAATGAAAATGGCAGGGTGGTCACCTGTCGAAATATCGGCCGTCGTCGATTTTGGTACCTGGCAGCATACCCGGAAGTTTTTCGAAGAAAATAGACGTTGGAAACAATACACGTGTAACATTGGCAGCCTAAAGGTTTTGAAGTCTTTTCACAATTTACCTCACGTTATAATGTTGCAGTACCCTTTTCTGGTGAGATACAACTACCTGCATTGCTGTTTTGTTTCATGAGCCTCGTTTTTATGGGAAACTCGTAATTCCGAGACTGGAAATATCGAGACTCCACTGTGTAGAGATCAGTTTACTTATCGTCTAACTTCCTTCAATTTTCCTTTTTAGCTAGAAAAGTCACAACGAGGAGAAAAGAATCTAATTTGAAAAATACTGTAATAAAAGCACCGTCGATTTGTCTAAACCTGTTCGCCTCCCACGTCATCTTATACGGACTCCTGATTAGCCATATTCACACTCAAGAAGACTTAATACAGGAAGATCTTGAAAATTTTGGAAACACTAGTGATTTGTGGTGTAACGCAAATATAGAAATATAAGCTTCATCACGCTAGCGTTGGTTTCGGCCGAAACTAGAAGAGGAACCGAACATTCGGTTACGGGTTCGGTTTTTGCCACAATCTTGACTCGGTCGGACTCTAGAACCTGGCGAAGCTACATGGCAGAGGTGTACCCTCAATAGAGAACACCAGGGTGGCGGAACAGGCGTGTTCTTGGCGGGTAACATGCGACGGTGTCGTACTTCGTTGTTGCCTACGTCAAGCCTCCATAATACAGGGGTTACACGCCTGCTCAACGTCAGACTGTTCCACCAGCACTTCGGGGAAATATTCAAGTTTAAGGACGACAGCTTCCGAGACCATAGTGCAGACAGCGACTACATCTTCATAAATATTCTGCAAGTCACATTAAACCGAATTGGTTCATCGAACCGATTTTATATTATTTCTGTACAGTTCCATTTTCTCTAACAGCGCGTGAGAGAAAGGGATACCAATTTTTTTCCGTTTTTGATCTGATTTCTCTTATTTCAGTATGATGATCATGTAACCCTATCGAGGTGGGTGCTAGCAATATATGTTCGCTTTCAGAAGAGAAAGTTGTTGAAAGAAATTTAGAAAATAGAGCACGCCGCAATGAATAACGCCTTTATTTTAACGATTTCCACCACAACTCGTGCATCGTTTCCGTAACACTCTCCCCTATATCGGGATGATACAAAACGAGCTGCCCTTCTCTGAACTTTCTCTAAATCCCCCGTCAGTACAAATAGGTGGGGAGCCCACAATGCGCAGCAGTTCTCAGAAAAAGGACGGACAAGTGTGGTGTACTGTAGGCAGTTTCTCTAGTGGAACTGTTGCATCTTCTTAGTGTTCTGACAGTGAAACGTAGTCTTTGTTTCGCCTTCTCCACAATGTATTGCTTGTGTTCTTTCCAATTTAAGTTGTTGATAATTGTGAGTTATAGGTATTCAGTTGAATTTACCGCCTGTAGATTTGACTGACTTTTTCTGTAAATTTGTTTTTATCAGTCGTATGAGTACTGCACGAGTGTTTTACCCTCTATTTAAGTCCTATATGATCCAACTTTTCTGGTAGTTAATGCAAACAGGGGTCAAAAAAGAGAAAGAGGAAGGCAAGAGATCTGCATGGAGATGGACTGAGTGATGGACAGAAAGAGATTAAGAGAAGTAGTGCAGAATGTATATTCTCATCCATACTTCGGCATCTGGCATCATCAGATCTAAAAACCTCTGAACTTACACAGTGAAGTTCAGCGTCAATAATAAAATATCTAACTACTAGTTAACGTACCTACTAGGTAGATATTTTATCATTGACGCCGAACCTTACTGTGCAAGTTCAGAGGTTTTTAGATCTGATGATGGCAGATGCCGAAACGTCGAAATAAAGAAATATAATTTCAGCGATCTAGACGCTTTTATTCTCATCCTGTTGGTTAACATGTATTCAGTAATCGTTAATTTCTTCTCGAGGTCCGATTTATTCTATTCCAAAAAAGAAAGTGTGTGTTCCAAAGACATCTGTTAAAATATGCTGTGAAAGACTATATTATCCAAATTTATATTTCTACAAGGAAAAAATCGATATTCTATGATATGAGGAAACATGAAACGTAATTCAACAGCATTGCAATTAAATACTTCTTTGATAATAACGCATTACTGTCTAAGAAAGAGTTCCCACTGTAACATAGTAGTAACTGCTTATTTGTTTTCCAACGAAAGAAGACTGCTAAAGACTGATCCATATTGACTCTATCCGTCCTCAGAGCAATTGCACCTGAACGTTGGTTAGAAAACTTAGTGATTGGGTCCAAATTACCTCCAGACATCCTCACAGCACTTATACCTGAACGCTGATTGGAAAAGTTTTGTTATGTGTCCACGTGTATGTAGCGAATCGATTCCTATGATTCGTTCACGAATCTTTCTAGTTTGGGATGGCACGATTCTTAAAGAATGCCAACAAGGACACCACATGGGTATCGGATTTTTGTAATTTCTTATATTATGGTAAGTGAAATTCAGGTTTCAAATACTAATCATCCTAAGCCATTCGATGTAACTCTACAAAAATTCTCGAGGAAATAGACTTTTGCAAGATCATAAAAAATTTCTGTTATCGCGCCAATTATTCAAATTCTCGCCTTAGTTGACCTGGCAGCGCTGTAGATTGTCGAACTACTTAATATAGGTCTATTAGTTCGAATGCTGCAGTATTCTTATTTTGTCCTGATCTTTTTCGTTCTGTTCGAATACTTCAGCAAATTAAATATATATTTCATTCCCAGTATGATGATTAACACTTCACCAACTGTTATAAAAAACATATGAAGTAAAATCGCGTATTTCCATGAAGAACGTCTATATAATGACGGCTGGAACTTAAATAGTGGCAAATGTTTATTGACAACCGATACAAAAGCGTAACATGTTGGCTCCTGTCCTTGTCAAAATCAAATGTTTGTAAATTTATCGTACCAAACCGCGTGGTCATCAGTCCGTAGCTTACAAACTACTTAAACCTAGGTAAACTAACCTAGGGACAAACACACACACCCATGCCCGATGGAGGACTCGAACCTCCACGGTGAGCAACCGCGCGCTCCGCAGCGAGACGCTTTAGACCGCTCGGCCACTCCACCGCGGCTTGATGGTGCGAATGGAGCGGTCTACTGCCTGTCGAATCTCTGGAACAGTTCTGAAGCGAATGCCTCGAAGTGGTTCCTTCATCTTCGAAATCAAATTGTCGAGCCACTGTTCTCCACGGCGATGCCGATTCCCCGCACGTCTCTAGAAGACCTTGATGCCATTGTCGTGCTCTGGCACACTCAGTCTTGATTCAACGCCGTTGTTACTGTTTCGAAAACAAAGTGACACCGTTAATTAGACCGCTCGCTCACAAGTGACTGCGTTTTCCTCGACTGTGCGCATTCCTGTGACGTGGGACGGGAGAGTCCATTTGCTCGGACGTAAGGTAGGTATGTGAACAATGTGTGCTATCAGCGACAATAGTAGATACCACTGCATAGTGTCTCCACAGCGGTGTTGCCACTATTTAAGTTTCAGCCCTCGTCCATAAACTTTCGTCTCTAAGTATTAAATTTTATCCAAATAGTTAAATCCGATACCGAGATACACGAAATTCGCGTTTTTATACAAAACGATTTGTTGTGTAAAATTGTGTTATCTCAGGAAAGATACAAACCAAAACAGGAATAAAAATAAGAGATGGTCTTAGAAAACATATGAGATCGAGTTTTTATACAAAAAATTGTTTTTAACATTTCCACAAAAATTACAACTAAGTAATTGAACATCAAAGAGCAAAAACCTGTCTGAAAGCAGAATTTGAATACAAATCGTTAGAGTTGTTTCCTTGATAAGACAAGAATTGGTTAATTAAATATATCACTTGTAAGCTTTATGAACATCATGTACGTGTTATATTGCATCTGGAACATATATCTTGATGCGGTCGCGTCGTTCAAATATCTAGGCGTAACATTGCAGAGCGATATGAAATGGAACGAGCATGTAAGGACAGTTGGAAGTAAGGCAGACAGCCGACTTCGGTTTATTGGGAGAATTTTGGGAAGATGTACTTCACCTGTAAAGGAGACCGCCTATAAAACGCTTGTACGACCGCGTCTTGAGTATTGCTCAAGTATTTGGGACCCGCAGCAGATCGGTTTGAAGGAAGACATAGAGGCGGTTCAGAGGCGAGCAGCTAGATTTGTTACTGGTAGGTTCGACCAATGCGCGAGTGTCACGGAAATGCTCCGGCAACTCAATTGAGGGTCGCTGGAAGAAAGACGACGTTCTTTTCGTGAATTTCTGTTAAGTAAATTTAGAGGGCCGGAATTTGAAGCTGAGTGTAGTACGATCTTGCTGCCGCCTACTTACATTTCGCGTAAAGATCACAAAGACAAGATAAGAGAAATTAGGGCTCGTACGGAAGCATATAGGCATTCTTTTTTTCCTCGTTCTATTTGGGAGTGGAATAGGAAAGGAAATGCCTAGTAGTGGTACAGTGTACCCTCCGCCACGCACCTTACGGTGAATTGCGGAGTATGTATGTAGATGTAGATGTATATAAGGAAAGTATTAATTTATCATAATTTGATTTATTGATTTCAATCTCTGTATATTCGCTGCGTTTCCTTTCTGTTGTTAGTGGTTCCTATATAACTGTCAGCGGCCCGCGATCTTCGTTCTGCGTTTAATTTGTTCACCTGCATCTCCCGTTGACTGCTCTCCGGCGTCCGTAATCATTTTGCACGATTCGGCGTGATTCGACAGTTGCCTTCGAAGTACGAATCGTTGGAACTTGGGATCTCACGAGAAAGAAGTTCCTTTTGAACGACGTTTCAACCGCACCACCATTCGAGTCTTAAGATTCTTTATTTTTCATTATCATCATCATCGTCTTTTGAGGGATTCTGTGCTCTGACGTTCTAAGATGTTGCGTCAAGGTTTCTCGGTATTGTTAGATTTTCTCGTTGATGCTGAACATATTTAATTTTCTGATTTCGTCATTCCTGATCAAAGCTCTTCTAGTGCAGCCTTTTGTCCTTCTCAGGAACCTCATCACTGCACTTTGTATTTTATTTTATTGTCTCTTTGTATTAACACAGCTTTCGATTCAAAGGATAGTACACTTTATGAAATTTTAAAATAGTATTTTTTTGTACTCTATGGCCAAAAGTTCTGCTTATGGCGCCACAGACAGCTTGGAATATTTGTGTTTTATTTTCAGTGTTGGAATCGAAATAAAAATTTATATCACAGCCTAATCATGAGATATTAGAAATTTGTTCTAAAGGTGAATTATCCAAGACAATTTTTGATCTGATTGAGTATTTTCCTCGGAAAGCTATTTTTCTAGTTTGCATCACTAGAAATTTTAAAGTTATATTTCCTGCATATTTCGATCAGCTGATACACTGATCTTCGGAGGTCATCTTCATTGTTTTGAATAATAACAATGACATCTGCTAACAGAACCACATTCAGGTATTCCGATGTTTACTTTAAGCTTCCATTTAAGAAGAATGTACGTATGGATTAAAAAGGGTAAGTGAGAGTCCACATCCTTGTTTTACTCCTTGAATAATACTTATTTCTTCTAATATACTCTTTCCTGTGTTTAATACGATGCGTTTAATACGATGCGTTTAATTTTGTAAAGACTTTTTACTCCACGTATTAGATTTTTTTTGTTAGTGTCAAAGGCATCAATTACAAGTTCTTTGCAAGAAAGTTTACATACAATAGAATTAAACAAGTGCCTGGACAGTAGGCTTTAACATTGAAGATAAATTAGTTATTACAATTGTTTTCACCCAGAAGTGGGCACACTTCAAATGATTAAATTTAGCATAAAAATACAAAACACACACACACACATATTATATAATTACAAATACATTTATATATAAACATAGCAGTCATTAACTTAAATTGTTGTAGCCCAGAAATGGGCTACGTCCAAGGCATTAGGGTTGGCAATCCTTAAATCCTCTTGGGTGCAGGATGACGGGCACAGATGACAGTCGCGGAGGTCAGCCACTATGTGCTCCTCGCCACACTCACAGGTTGAGGGTCCACTAGTGTATCCCCATTTTTCGCGACTTACTTTACACCGCCCAACACCAGTTCGTAACCTATTGAGCGCCTTCCAGGAACACCAGCACTCATTATGACCGGGAGGTAGCTCTTCTTTAGGTTTATCCAGCCTAAAGGAGCAATTCCTGCTCTCTTTCTCGATGCGTCTATCGCTCGGCTTGTCTTTTTGTTGTTCACATAGACTCTTACAAAACTTCTTCTAGACTTGAAGCGCGTTGGTGCTGGTGATAGGCCAGACAGTGGGTAAGTATGAGAAGTCGGGGGGCTCTACGTCCTTCTGCTAGCGCAGCAGCTTCACGCCGATGTCAGGCGGAGCTATACCTGCTAGATGATACAGCTGCTCCACTGTGGTTTGTCTCAGGAAGCCAGTAACTATGTGACACGTCTCATTCAAAGCGGTGTCCACTTGCCTAGCGTGGCAGGAATTATGCCAGACAGGCGCTGCACATACTCCCGCTGGATAGGCAGCGCCGAAGCTGAAGTCCGAATAGTGGCTGGCATGCTTCCCAGTTACATTCCCTTAGTTTTCCTATAATATTATTTCTTGCAGATACTGTCATCTTGGTGTTATAACAATGCGTTTTAAAGGTTAATGTCCGGTCTAAGGTCACCCCAAGATACTTTGGGGAGAAGGAATGTTCAAGTTGAAGCCATTCCATGAAATATTTAGTCGTTGGTTGGCCTGTCTGCTTTGTAGATGGAAAACAAAGACTAGCGTTTCGTTAGGGTTAGGCTACAGATTATAATTTTTGTAGTACTGTCCTAGTTCTTCCAATGCTCTAGACAGATTATTTTCGACATCATGGAAATCCTTTCCGTGGGTGGCCAATGCGAGATCATCTGCATATAGAAAACTTTTGGTGAATGATGGAAGTGATTGATCATTCGTATACATATTAAAGAGTATAGGGGCTAGAACACTGCCCTGGGGTAGCCCATTTCTTTGTAGTCTCCATCTACTGCGCCGTCCTTGCAATTCAACGAAAAATCTCCAGTTACTAAGTTGGCAATCAAGGTTGTTAGACAGCAATATTTAGTGTAGCTCCTCCAAACAAAAAGGTCTAGACAAAGTCCGTAACAGAAGTAGTCATGTTCTTAGATTTTGGCTTGAAGTTTCTGTTTTCCAGTTTCCCATTTATTAACAGTTGATGGGCAATATCATTGACTGTTATGTTTGCATGAAGCGCTGTGCTATTTAGTTTGTTATTTAGGTGTCTGAGAAGTTTCCAGGCTTTTTGACTGTTCTTGCTAAAATCAGTTTCTTCCATAAGCTAGATCCACAGCTCCGACTTGGCGGCTGATATTGATTTGAGTAACTGCTGTCCACGAGATGTTGTTTCTTCGCTAAACGGGTCTTCTTCACATGCCGTGTAGTAGTGGTCGAGGTCTGAGGCTACCTCTGGGGACAATCCTTGCACATACGTAGTTCGTCATCCACGAGGGATTGACATCCTGGAACATTTGTGCACAAATGTTACAAAGCGGTCATTTTGTTCAGCGTCTGGGTAAATAAATGCTATTTCACGATCAAGGAGAGTGCTAAACATCTTCCAGTTTGCTTTTTTAAAGTTGTATTTACGGCGAAATGAAACAGACCGATAACGTACTGCTAGAAAGATCTGGCTCATGATAGGCCTATGTTGAGACTTTGGGATCGGCGAACATACTGACTTCATGCACAGCTGTGTGATGGCGTCGCTGACAAATATAAGATCGGGATTGTACCCACGCTTCCATCGAACATACTTGAAGGACCGTGTATAAGTGTCATGGATCTGGAATCAGCCCAATTCAGTACTGTGACTCCATTGTCGTCATCTTCACTATAACCCCAGCAGGTACCATGGCTATTGTAGTCTCCCATAACTTAAGTGGCTGGCTATGGAAATTAGGAGTTTCTTGAAAGATGAAGGTTCCTGTGGTGGGTTTATAAACTGATGTTACCGTGATACCGCGCAGTTCAACAACTATTATGATTTCGATGTTCTTTTCAGTGATACCAGTGGAGTTAATACCGAAGCTGGGTTTTGAAAAAATGGCGCTGTCATACTGACTATAAGGTCGTTCTGCGACAAGTTTCATGCCCAGTACTTTGGGGCGTCTATCTTGAGAATCTCGATGTTTCTCCTGGATGCGGAGTATGTCACAACAACTGCGCTGGCATAAATCTTTAAGAAGGTCCACCTTCTGATTGCTTAAGCCCTCTATATTCAGAGAGACTATAGTCAAAGCTGATCCTGATACGGACGATTTTGATACATTCTGAGTTGCCACTTCTATTGCTGATGCCTTTGGAGTGGAAGGGTTAGCCGGCTGTTATGCCGTTACCAGGGGACGCCCGGATTTGATTAAGACAGACATATCCACACCCTGCGGGGAGGCTCCTTCCATGTCCCCCACCTGTTAGATGATAAGGGTAGGCTACCCACATCCTGACATAATATTCCATATGCTATCACGGCTGACACGACGGAAGCCTTCTCAAGCTTGATAAACGCCATATGGGTTTCTACGTTAAAGTCTGTGATTTTCTATGATGTTATTAATTACAAGCACATAGTATGTGCATGAACGACCTGATCTAAAGCCATTTTGTTGTTCCGAAATAACAGATTCTGTTATAGTCTTCAGGCGGTTTGTTTTCTTTCTTTCTATTCTTTCAAATGAACGGTTCACTCACGAATCGCCACAACTCAAGTAGATAGACAGATAGCACTAAAATATGCATGGAAAAGTAATATAAACCTAAGAGTCTCTCTCACACTACGGAATCTGCTCCCCGTTTGTTTAAACTCGCCACAGTTTCTCGCTGCACAGTGCAGCCTTCGCACTCTCGGTCAGCGGAAGACACTGTGGGCGGCCTGTGCGGCCTCTCCTGGGACGCATGCAGGTGTCAACACCTGGCGAAGCTCGCCTCGCCTCAGCGCCACCGGAATACTGATTGGCGCTCTCCCCGCCTCTGTATTCCGCAGCGGTGCTGCAGCTGTTCTGCAGGTAGTTGGCAGGGTGACTGGGGAATGCTGGATTCGAGTGGCGCAGGCCGAACATTTAACTCATTTGTCAAGAGCGATTTTCGAAATTTGCGATTATGTTTTCCATCAATAACTAATCCAACCATTTTATAACCATCGATAATGTTTCACGAATTTGGTTTTCCTAGTTTTGTACATTTTTTTATTTACTATAGGCGACATAATCGAATTAAGAGGCTCGTCAACAGATGACCGTAACTATCGTTCGATTACATGTTGTTCAGTACTTGCCATAAAGTAGTCGAGATGATTTGCGGGCGTGTCTCAAAATGTGGCAATGATAGCGTAACATCTAACTGAACAAACACTGTTTCCAGCTGCGATCTGAAGGTTTCCCGGCATATTTCATTGTTAATCAGTTCTCGGGTATCCAACCGGGTTACGTCGTAATTCGTCCCTGATATTTGCCATGTGCAATAGCAGAAATATTGTGGAGGAATTACGTCGCATGCCGGTTGGATACCCCAGAACTATTTAACATTGTTTGCAACTATTCACGGACATAAATAAGAATTATTTTAAATATTCCTTTCCTCAAGTGCAACAGCTTGATTGAGATCATTCAGTTTTTTTATTGTTATCATTGTTGTTGTTGTTGTTGTTGTTGTTGTTATCTTCAGTTCCCAAACTGGTTTGATGCAGCTCTCCACGCTATCCTGTCCTGCGCAGGCCTTTTCATCTCCGATAAGAAGGGCAACCTTTTGAATTTTGAATTTATAGCTGCATGTCCTCAGGAAAAGTAACGATAGTAGTTTCCCCATTCTGTCGCTCGCAGTACGTGCATGGCAAAGCCACGTTAGCTGACGTTACAAGTCCACCTCAGTCAATCATCTAGACTGTTGCCCCCTTCAGGACCACACGTTTGTCAGGCTTCTCCATAGATGCCCATCCACTGTGGTGGATAGTACAGCTAACTGTAGCCACCCTAACTCTGCAATGTCTATGAACCATGGAGATATTTTTTTTCTTTAAATTGTAAATTCATTAAATGTTCCAGATTTTTTGTAACATTTGAGATGGCTTTGCGATTAATAATCTATTCATACCGCTGCTTTTCTTTTCTCCAAATTTTCCTGTAGGCAGTATATATCTTTCCCCTGGTTATTCACTCTTCATTCAACAATCCGAAGATTGGTTTGAACACCACAGTGCTTTACTACTCATGGTCCTGTTTGGAGGTGGTATGCCGTTGCCTTCCTCCGACCTTCGAACTGACTTACCCAGCCATTTATAGGGGGACCTACAGTTTAACGTGGGTTCCGAACCTCGGTGATACTCAGTATTTTTCACATCAGCAACACCGCCAGAGGTGAAAAACGTGAAAAGTGACAGATAAAAATCCCAGGACCTCGCGGGGATCGAACTCACGACCTTCGGATTTGTAGTCTGCCACTCTGTCACTGTGCAACCGAGGCGCACATTCCTCTACCGTCTTGCATTTCTCCTCACGCCACTCCTGCTTAGCCAATCTGCACTTCCTGTTAACCTTATTTTTTCAGACGCCTGCACTCCCGTTTGCCTGTTTCACTTGATGCATTTTTATATTTTCTCGTTTCATCAATTAAGTTTAGTACCTCTTGTGTTATCCAAGGATTTCTTTTAGGCCTTGTCCTTCTGCCTACATGATCCTCTGCGGCCTTCACTACTCTATCTCTCAGAGCTTCTCATTCTTCTACTATTTTACTTTCCGCAGTTTCAGACAATCCTTGCCTAAAGCTCCCTCTAAAACTCTCAACCACCTCTGGTTCCTGAATTTGTCCAGATTGCATCTCCTTAATTTTATACCATTTTGCAGTCTCTCAGGTTTTAATCTGCAGTTAATAACCGATACGTTATGCCCAGTCTATATCTGCCCCTGGATATGTCTTACAGTTTAAAACTTGGTTTCTAAACCTTTGCCTTACCGTCAGAAGGTTAGTGCGGTACCTCTCAATGTCTTCTGGTCTCTTCCACGCATATAACCTTCTTTCATAATGATTAAACCAAGTGTTTGCACAAAACTCTACCTGACAATGTCCTCTTTCATTCCTTTTCCCCAGTGCATATTCAAAGTACACGAGCAGTAAAGGTTGCGAGATAATTAGAAAAGCCGTCACTGATGTCATTGTAAACATCGTCCTAGTTACTATAAATTAACTTGATTTAGACCTTACTATCAAGATTTACATCACATTTAGTTCACATTTTAATGATTCTATTGTAATCATCATCATAGTTAGTACATATTAATTTGAAATTTAGACATTAATATTCGCCTTTACATCGCATTTAGCACACACTTCACCACGAGGTCAGAGCCGGCTTGGAACCATACATTCGTAATTATCTCGCATATGTCTTGTTTGCGGACGCACCTTAGTGGGACATTTATGCTTCCACTAGCGTGTACTTTCAACCGTTTATGCTTGCGCCATCCTTTCTCATAGACCATACATACATAATTTATATCAAAATGGAGACATTTAAACAATTCACTTGAATGCCACAGTCACTATTTTACTTTTGTCATTTATTGTGTGAAACTAGTTTCTGTGAAATTATGTTGCCATTTCAAATACTTATGTACTAAAAATTTTTTCCTCTTGAAACAATGAGTTTCTACATCTTCAGAGAAATAAAATTAAAAACTGACCCTATACTACCAACATAACAGCAAAGACATCCATATTGATATGCTAAGGTTGTTGTATGATTCCTAGAGTACAGAAACAGGTCTTGAATGAACCACTATTAGCTTTTGTGCAAAATGACACTTGTTTGATCTCTTGACTGGGCAGTGAAATTCAACCTAAAAAGTAAATTGACTGTCCGGTCATGAGACCGTACAAATGTCCAGTCAAGAGAACAAACACGTGTTCATTTTGCACAAACTCTAATATTGGTTCATCCAAGAGCTGTTTCTTTACACTAGGAATGATGTAACAAACTTGGCATATCAATATCGATTTTTACCGTTATTTTTGTATTACAGAGTGAGTAATCAAATTTATTTTTGTGAAGATGTAGAAAATATTTGTTTTTTAGAGGGAAAAATATTTAGTTGATACGTAAGCACTTAAAAATGGAGACAGAGTTACACAGAAAATTGTTGTACATAAAAAATGACAAAATTAAAATAGCGACTGTGGCATATTAGTGAATTGTTTGAATGTCTCCATTTTTAAAAATGCTAGCAGTTGCTCTTCTTAAGGAAAGCATGTCTGATTTTGTAGTATGTATATGCTTTTACAATATATATAGGGTGAGTTATAAATGAGGAAAAATATTTAGTGCAAATAGTCACACACTGAGCTACAAACATAAATTCCTTTACCACATGTTCCTATGTCAATATACGACAATGCAACTGAATGGTAAAAATGTGGAAATATGAAATGGACTTCCGGGTGTTACTGTGCACCGAAATTGGCCAAGGGTTTACAGATCGGCAACAGGGCAACACGGCACAAGTCCCTTTCCCTATGCCAACTAGCCACAATACATAATACCTGTGAAAACGGCATGACACAGATGTGAGCGCTGCCACTGCTCGCAGTCTCAGGCAGACCGTCGCCTGACGCCGCATGCCTCGCCTTATCGTGAGCGGCTAGACTACCTGCAACACTCGAAAGTCCACTTCGTATTTCCAGACTTTTACCATTCAATTGTATCGTCATTTACTGACACAGGAACATTCAGAAAGCGAATTTATGTTCATAGCTCAGTGTGTGGCAATTTGCACGATTTTTTTTTTTTTTTTTTTTGGTGTGTGTGTGTCCGCTTTGTAAAGGTGTGCTTGCTTGGGAAGAAACAAGTATTCCACTGCCTCTGTCAAGCAAAACAAATTGATTGCACAGTGGCTACAGCACAGTATTATGGAGAACTGGGTTTCCACTTGAAGCGGCCCAGAGCTTCCGTAGCCACGTGACCTCTACCCGGACCACGAGGGAGCCACGTCAGGAAGGCAACGCAGCGGGAAAACCAGAGGGCACGGGCCGCGAGGCAGGCGGTGTGTCCGGGTGGCGCAGTGGTTCCGCGAACCGAAGTGGCGGCCAACGCGGGAAGCGGTCGGCCTCTCTGTGTGTGGGGTTGTGGCCAGGCTAACGAACTGACGCGCTGTGTTCGCCGACAGCTGCAGGTGCAGCCCACAAGCGCCTCGCGGTCGCTCGCAGAAGTCGGATCGCCGAATGCCTCGCAGCGGGCTGCGCGCGGGCAGCGAACCGAGAGCACAGCAGCTGACAAAGTTGTGCGTTAGTCTCTGTGACACAACACGGGCATTGGATGAACCTGCCGCGGTAGAAAGTCCAGCATCTAGTGCCCGCTGTGTGGTACGTGGTTCCTCTCAACATCGAAGAGGTTGTCAGGACTTTTGAGGCTTTCCAGGCATATACGTTGCAGATACTCGTCCCGTGGTTGCCGCCAGATAATACTGTGTGTTGGAGATGGCCACTGTCTCATTGTTTCGAAATAATGTTACGATACAAGGAAATGTTTCAGTGTTTCTAAACCGCCACGTAACACGGTTTCGTTTTTGTCGTGTTTCAGTCTGCTCGGTTTCGAGCACACATTCGCGGTCTATACTTAAACTGTTTCGTCCAGTCGGTTTCACTGTTCAAAGCAGTGGTGTTTCATTAGCTGAAGCTCGGCTCACATACACATTTAACTTACTACTATACGAACTGTTTTAGATGTGTCCAAAACTAATGGATAGTCGTCAGTCTGCAGCTTAAGATTACTGAAATCAAGATACGTGTCTAAAATGACTGCTTCATTCCGAAATGACATAATCTTTCCTTTATGGACGCAAATTACAATGAAACTACACCCACTAGTTGCATTGAAAGATACAGTACAATTCTAGGTTTACCTGTCCATTCACAGTAACCATGTTATAAAAATACGACTAAAAATAAAACTTCCTTTTTTTTTTTTCAAATATGCAACAACAAAACCCCTAAAATGATATAAGTTAAATGTAACATAATGCGTCGCATTTGAGGTATTTCATTTTTATATTTGCATATTGCGAAAGGTTGGACGGCAAATGAAACCGTGAATGAAAGATACGTACAAAATCGGAGTTTTAAAAGAATATTTATTTCAGTAAAGTGTAATAACGATGTATAAAATCGTAACCCTTTCCAAAATGTTAGCTCAATTAACTTAATGTTATAATACGGCTTTTCAATATCAGATGTAGGTTACCACTCACAACACCTATCGAAATTAGGCACTAGAATAGAAGCAATCAAAATGTTTTAATTACAGCTACTTTGATAAAAACCAGTATATTAGACATAGAAACGACTCTCCTCAGCAATACGATAGCAGGAACGTAACTTATTGCGATGCAGTGTATTTAGTACAAGTGTAAAATTTTGTCTATCATTCCGGCAGCCTCTCGTGATTATGTTGGCAGCACGGCAGAAGATCTCTTCCAAACTGTAAATATTCTTATAAATCCATATAGAATGATCTGTTTGGTGTTTCGTACAGACAATTAAGTAAAGATATAATGCTGTTCGTGCTCTACGTTTGACAGATTCCTATACGTACTGTTATCTACTCAGTAAAGTAAAACATTTGCGTTGTCAAGCAATTGGTTAATGCAGCGTCACATGATTGCCAACATTATCAGGCGCGGCCGCCAGGACGGTAAGTAAAATTTAATCGGTGCTGGAAGTACAAATGTGCGCGGCATGTAAATAAAAGCTTAATTTCTTCTTCTTGCACTATGCTTGTGGTTCTGTAGCAATACTTACGCAGTGCACATTGATGATGGTATAAGAAACAGGCCCATAAAACTACAAAACACACAGTTTCTGTTTCACAGACACTGTTTTTCGAAATCTCACACTGTACGATTTCAATTGTCCCGAACCGGCAGATGTTACAGTTATCCCATCTCTATTGTGTGTACCGCACAATATTTCGTCGCAACAACTGTCCGACATCCTCAGGTGGTCACTTTGGAAAGACGCAACTGGGGCTGGCGGTAACTGAGCGGCGGCGGCGGAGTTTTAAGGTGGAACATAAGAAACAGGAAAAAGGTGGAATAAAGGGACCAGGCAGTGCGGCTCGGTGGCACAGTGGTAGAAGGAAAGACTCTGAATTCAAAGGTTGCGGGTTCTATTCCTGCCAGGATATAGGATCTTTATCTGCCACTTTCCACTTCTTTCACCTCTGGCACTGTGCTTCGGAACCCACGTTAAACTGTAGGTCCCCCTATAACTGGCTGGGTAAGTCAATTCGAAGGTCGGGGGATGGCAACGGCATACCACCTCCAAACAGGACTTTGCCTAGTAAAGCACTGTGGTGTTGAAACCAATCTTGGGATTGTTGACTGTTTTACCTTTAGGAACCTGGCATGCACGAGTGGTCGTTCACGAGCTGCCGTCACGCTAAACAACGCGATAGAGCCCAACGTTGTCAAGTGCACAGGGCGCGTGTAGTCTCAGATACCGACAATCTAAAGATGATGTTCCAACAGAACGGTTATTTTGACCGACAAATAAGTGAAGCATTTATTGTGAAGCGAGTTCAAAGACGTGATGTCAATGAAGATTCTGAGGCACCCACTTCAACGGCTTTCTTGCTATATTTCTTTAGAATGTGCTTAAGAATTCAAAGAACCCTCAGGAGGCATGATATTAAACGTGTTTTCCGTACACCATAAAAACAGAGAAATCTGTTGTGTTCGGCCAAAGACGAGCATGGCACTAAGAGATCCCATTTCAATGTAGGAAATCTTATATTGGACAGACATGCCTTACTGTGCAAGAACTTTGTGTTGATCACCAACGTCATACACGCCTGGAGCAACCTGAATAGTCGGCAGTATCGGAGCATTGCCTAGCACAGGGCACCACATGATTGACGAGAAAACTGCAGTTCTGTCCTCAGATTCTTCGTTTTTTTCCCTTTATTGTTATTTAATGACCATACGAGCAGGCTTGGAACAGCTTAGTACGCCGTCCTTCAGCCAGAAAGTTACATTCATTGGCAATCAGTCGTAAAACATAAAAATGAGAAGAAGAAAAACACGCAGAACTTAAAATAGGTGATAAAATTGGCTGATAAAATACATTGAATGTGATGAGTTTAAAATAGAGACAGATTCAGAATTAGAACGGCCACGGCGGTTAAAAACACTTTGAAATTAGACAGAAAAAGGCGACGAGGACGGAGACACTGATAAAAACACACGGCAACACACAGTTCTGCCTTTTCGGCGGTTGCTAAAACCACACGAAGAACATGACACTCCACACAACACTGACAGTGCACAGCTAAAACTTCGGCACTGAAACCTCGCAGGGAAGAGGGGTGGCGCGGGGGGCGCGAAAAGGAGGAGCGGGGGGAGGCAAGAGAGTGTAAGGACTCCTGGGGAAGGGAAAGGGAAGGGAGGGGGAGAGGGGCGCTCATGAACGGGGAAGGGTTAAGGTTGATAGGAGGGATGGATGTCCTGGCGGAGGGCGTCATCCGGGAGAGGAAATTGATGGAAGATACCCTCGGAGAGGATGTGGAGACTGTGGAGGTGTAGGGACGGAGGGATGACTTCGTAACGGCATGGCAGAGGCCAAGGATTCAGCAGCAGGTGGGAAGAATCATTGTCTTGCGAAAGTATGTGTTTTTTTTTCTTTATTTATTTTCTTTATTGTATCTTAATGCCCCACAGGGAGGCTGGCAGCAGCCTCGTACACTGCTCTTCAGCCCAGTGTACAAGTGAGTTTGACAGCATGAATGGTAGTTAAAAACAGAAGATAAAAATGCGGAATTTAACAATAAAAAAGAACATAAAAACGTTTAATTTAACAATAAAAAAGAAGATAAAATTGGCGAATTAAAAACAATGAAATGAAGGCTTCAAAACACACATAGTCAGTATTAAAAACTGCCATGGTTTCTAGAAATACAGATAGTCTTAAAACTATGCTCAGCACTTGACACTGACGCAACATTTTATCACGGAGTACTGCTAAAACTTCTAGTAAAATGTAAAGTACTGAGACTTCACAGGGGGAGAGGGGAAGGAATGGAGGCGAAGAGGGGGAAGGGTGGGGGTGTGAAGAAGGAAAACGTAAGAACTCTGAGGTAGGGGAAGGGGGATCCAAGCAGGAAAGGGAAGGGAGAGGAGTGGAGGGGCGCGCACAATATATCGGCTGATAGGATGGGTAAATGTCAGGACAGAAGGCGTCATCCAGGTGAGGCAGGTGGTGGAAGGTACCCTGGGAGAGGATGTCGAGAGTGTAAAAGTGTAGGGAGGGAGGGATGTGCTGGAACCGGTGTGACAGATGCCTGGGATTCAGCAGAAGGGAAGAGACAAAAGGGTGACTAGATTCAATTTTGCAAATGGTGTAATGGATACCAATGTGCTCGAGGAACTTTAGAAGGTGATGGAAACGAATGAGATTGTAGAGGATCCGCGTGTAGGGAGGGAGGCAGATGCGGTAAGTGACGTGGAGGGCGTGGCGTTCTAGGATTTGGACGGATTTATAATAGGTGGGGGAGGCGGATATCCAAGCGGGATGGAAACTGCAAAGGATGGGAAGCATCGAGTAACGATAGGTGTATAGGACTGTGGAGGGGTTACATCCCCATGTCCATCTGGAAAGGAGCTTCAGGAGGTTGAGATGGAAGAGGGCGTTTTGACAGACTGTTTGAAGGCGAGGGTTTCAGGAAAGAGAGCGATCCAGGGTGAGGTCAAGGTATTTGAGGGTGGAGGTTTGGGGGATGGAACGGTCATGGAGTGTGAGGTACAGGTCGCGGTGACGGAAGGATCGGGTTGTACGACCGATAATGATTGCCTGGGATTTGGTGGGGTTGACGGAGAGGAGCCACTGGTTACACCAAGTGGAAAATTGGGAGAGGTGATACTGGAGAAGGTGCTGATAACCTGCAAAGGAGGTGGCGAGGGTGCGACAGTCTTTTAAAGGAGGCCACATATATACAGATGGGCAATGCACTTACTAACAGGCACACGGGCTTTTAATTAAGGATTGCCTGGACTCCAGTGCTGGCTACCATCAGTGTAAAGGAGAATAAGAGAGATGGGATACATGGCGGGGCGCGGCGTGTTGTGGCTATTTAATTCAACCTTCAGCCACGAGAGCGTGCGGCAGCTCAGCCATTGCCGGCGGCGCAAGCGCGGAAGTCGCGTCCTCCGCTTCCGACAGGGCGGGGCCGGCGCGAGCCGAACTGCCGGCCCGTGCGAGGTGCGAACTGGCGCCCTCTCTCAAGGAACCACTTTAATGTTGAGAACGATTAATACTTTTGTATTACAGTTCTGACGTCACATGTTTTGATAAAAAACGTTTCACAGTCATTTAAAAGACACAGAATACGCCTAATATAAAACTTGGAAACGCAGTTACCCAAAACCTCGAAACTCCTTGAACGATTTATTACAAATTTTTAAACCACACTCTGGCTTCAGGCGTCAATTAAGCTCAACTTTGTAAATTTTCATCACTTTCTTCTTAATTTTCTGTTCCAGATGTAACGCATAGCAGAAACTACACGAATATTAGAAATATCTACGGCTATAGGTTGAGGTTTTCTCGTGACTGAAAGGAAATGGGATGATATTCTTATCCATTTTCATAACGTTATGAAGCATGATGTTGAAATTAAGGTCGCAATGGAAGGTAAATAGAAAAATATTAACGAACTACACCGCGCTACCTCATTAGAAAGAACAGACACTTGCGCCAATGTCATCGTTACCATGACAACTATTTCGTGTCTCATCATTCGGTAAGTGCTCGCACACTAGTCTCCATCTCCGTATCGCTTCAATTTTTTTTCCTTTTAGTTTCCATTCTAGTTATTCGAAGGACGCGTGCTTTTTTGCACATCCAGTCAATATTTCGAATAACAGAAGAAAAATTTTCCCGTCTTCATTACTGAAGAAGAAAAAGTCACGAGCAACATCAGTGAACTATACTAATTGTTCATTGAGTTGCCGGTTGGTCGGGAGTCGCGGCAGAATAGCCATGCGCACTATCTCGCCTTGCCACGGAGCGCGCGGCCGTTCGACGTCGAGCGTTCGAGTCCTCCCTCGGGCATGGGTGTTTGTGTTGTCCTTAGCATAAGTTATTTTAAGTTAGTGTAAGTAGTTTCTAAGATCAGGGACTACTGGCCACCGTAGTTAAATCTGTTAGATTTACAAATATTTGAACATTTTTGATGGTCGGGATTCTTCTGGATTCTCCCCACATTTAATATCCAGACGAAATACAGAATCTCGTGAAAAGATCCTTATGGTAAACGTCTGTAGAGCATAATAATTTGTGTGTCATATCTTCATTTTATTCATTGCTGAACGGATCAAAAGTCATGCCGCAGTTCAAGAAAACAGAAATTTTTATATATTTTGCATTGTTCCTGAACCGTGTGAGGATATGCTGGAAATTTGGGTCTGGTAGGAACATGGTAAGGTGGTCGGTGCATAGCGCCTAGTAAGCAGGAAACTTGGGTTCGAAATGTGGCCTAGCACTTATGTTCATGTTGCCGACTTAAAAAAAAAAAAAAAAAAATAAAAAAAAAAAATAAAAAAAAATAAAAATAAAAAAAATAAAAAATAAATAAAGATTAGACGCAGCTAAAGCTGAAAATAGCTATGAACTCTTCTGGGTATTGGCCCGCATCGCCAATATATGAAATATTGCAAGCGGCCATCTTCTGGGTGTTCCAATAGTGCCCGAAACGTCGGTGAAATATTTGACATATTGACGATGAGGACAAATACCCACAAGAGTTTTATCAACAATGACAACGGCCGCGGAAGCCTTCGTTTAGATATATCTAGGAGTTCAAAATTAGGTTAACATTTGACGCCAATTGTTTGAAGAGTGCTATAGGATCTAAATTGGCGGCCTCTGTAAAATCAAGTACGACTGGTACCGTTAAATGCAAATTAATTCTGTGCCAGTAGAGTTAGGAAGTTGGTTTCAAAAGTAAAAAGTAACATTTTAATTAATTATAATATTCATATGTCATGACGATTCCGAAATCTCGACGTTGTAAATGTTTCCCACATATTTTCCTCTTCGAATCTGGCAAATGTAGTTGTACTGAACACTTTCGTATTACATCAGATATAGCCTACGATCTCGAGTTACAACAAACTGTGTTGCGCCTCTTTTTACAACATTAGGAAAACCAATGAGAATGCGTCTGATCGGCCAACTGCCAATACCAGTTCTATATTTTTCATTTGTAAACAACGCAAAGATGAATGAATCCTTCTCTCTGCAGCGGAGTGTGCGCTGATATGAAACTTCTTGGCAGATTAAAATTGTGCGCCGGAACCGGGACTCGAACCTGGGACCTTTGCCTATCGCGGGAAAGCGTTCTAATGACTGAGCTGTTCCGACAAGACTCACGATGCCGCCTCACAACTTTACTTCCGCCAGTACCTTTGCCTCCTACTTTCCAAACTCATTCATTCATTCTGGAAACATCCCTTAGGCTGAGGCTAAGCCATGTCTCAACCTTATCCTTTCGTCCAGGAGTGCTAGTCCTGCATGTTTCGCAGGAGAGCTTCTGTGAAGTTTGGAAAATAGGAGGCGAGGTACTGGCGGAAGTAAAGTTGTGAGGCGGCATTGTGAGTCGTGTCGGAATAGCTCAGTCGGTAGAGCGCTTGCCCGCGAAAGGCAAAAGTTCCAGTTTCGAGTCCCGCTTCCGGCACACAATTTTAATCTCTCAGGAAGTTTCAACGCAAAGATGGCTGTAATGGTTCTTCTAAAAATGAGGTAACAATTGGAAAATAGATTTCATGGCGTCTACACAAATACAAAAATTGCTACTCTCAAAACAGAAGCAGATGACGCAGAATCCCACTCCACCACCAGGCCCTGCACAGGTGACACCGCTGCTGACCAACGCACAGCAGCGTGTCGCGCATGCGTGTCTCCTATGTTCCACGTAATACATTCCGCCACGCAGTTACTGCCATTCCAGTCGTTCCTAAGTGGCCAGCAGGAACTACCAACAGCTGAGTATGTAGGACAGTCGTTCCGGCGAAATATTGTGGGATACTCACAGTATTATCCGACTGCCAACCCGAGAAATCTGAACCTGAGTCAATATTTTGCACCTTAGTGGCAACCCAGGCAGTACACCAGACATTCTAATTAGGTTTGATATGACTTCACAGGCACGTTATTGATGTCATCGTCAGGCCAAAGAGAGCCTTAATGGAACTCTCCTCGGTACCCTGTCTTGTGCAAACCTCTTCATCTCCCAATGATAACGCAGCTTACATCCTTTTGAACCTGCCTACAGTATTCACCTCTTGGTCTCCCTCTACGATATCCACCCCACACACCTCCTTCCAGCACTAAATTGACTATTCCTTGATGTCTCAGAATGTGTACCGCCATTCGATCCATTATTGTAATCAAGGCATTCCTGAAATCCCTTTTCTCCCAAGTTTGGAGTTTTTCGACGGCCGAAAAACAGTTATCGGCTTGCTCAATTTGGTAAGAAAACGTTGCGTTGTTCTACAGTTTGTCTTTTGTCTTCAGCTGAATTCTTCATTTCCCTTGATACGGCTATGCATTTTCCTCAACTACTAGTCTAACATTACATCACAAATAAATGTTAACTGATACTCAGAATATTTGTAAATTTGTATTAAGAATATGCTATGGACTTTAAGAAGTATTTGTTATCTATCAAGGAGAAGTGGGACGCCTAATCCTACGTAGTAAGTATGGTGTCGGAGGATACGGTTATAAATATTTAGTTTAAAACAAGAAAGGACAGTGTATAACGCAGGAATGAATACGCGATACAATAGTGTCATTATCTCTGTAAGAGGCTGGTTCAACCTCCACCAATCATCACTGTTTGCAGCCAATACTGAACGAAAAAAATTCTGAAATTGGTTGATATGAGGGCACGCTAATGTGCAGGAAACAAATCTGTTACACGACCCACAGTAGACACGAAAAATCTCAGATCTCAGCATACTAGAGAGACGGTACATTTATCATTCAGCAGCGTTATATCAAATGAAAAGTACGAGTATCATTGACTTCAAAATTCTTTGGACTCCTCTGGTGCAACAAATGGCAACAAGGCAGCGTCGGTGTTTCTACAAGCAACTTATAACTGGTGATCCCAGTTGAACTAGAGATGTGTACAAACCGTTCGCCACAATGGCCAGGAGCAGAAGTGAATCTCTATTGAAGCTTCTTAAGTGAGTGCTTCTAAATGCAGACTACACTGCAGCGAAGCAATAATCTACCTCTCTGATAACATAGAAACTAATCGGTACAACTTCAAGCCATGCTATCAGCACTTTAGAAACAATGCCGGCAACCTCTCACAAGCGTCCTCTCGCAAGAAGTGCCTGAAGTCGAATCTCTGTAACTTTTCTGCAAAGCCAGGTGGCTCTCTATAGTAGGTGGCCCAATATTCAGCTGTTCTGCGCATCCATTACCACACTGGCAGCCAATAATGTTCATTCTCTATACCTGGCGTCAGAAGGCACTTCCGCACATAGAGGCGGAGCGATAGGAGAAGCGTGGAGGGGAGGAGCTACGGCCGAGCGCCAACAGCTGCGCCTGCAGGAGAAACACTGCGTAATTCGCGGCCAGCCAGGCGCCTACAAAATGAACATTATTCGCTGTCATTTCGGTAATGGAGGGGGATGCGCAGAACGGCTGAAAACCGGGCCGGGCCGCCTTCGAAGCTGACGCCGACTATAGTCGCGTGGCCGGCCTCGAGTTACGCAATGCTCCTCCAACCGTCGGCGCTCGGCCGTAGTTCCTCCCTCCATCGCTTGCCCCATAGCTCCGCCTCTATGTGCCTTCATACATGATGCTAACTATAGTGCCACTCAAGATCAAATGTTCAAATGTTAGTAGAACTTATGGGACTTAACTACGGGGTCATCATTCCCTAAGCTTACAAACTACTTATGAACTAGCTAAGACTAGGGACGGCACAAATATTCATGCCCGAGGGGGGATTCGAACCCCCGACCGTAGTGGCCGTGCAGACCGTGACTGGAGCGTCTCCGTCTCCTCGGCCACCGTGGCTGGTTGCCACTCACGACACATCCAAATATGGCTCCTGGTTCAAATGCTTTATCCCCACTATTTCCTACCGTCCTTCCTTTTGCTTGCCAGAAGAAAGCTCCTAGGACCTTTTAGAACGCTATGAAGGAATTCCACTTGCTGACAGTTGATATTATCCGCCAACGATACAGTCTCCTCGCCACCTCCGGTCCCGTTACACACCATAGAGAACCTCGCCATTCCAAATGTGTTGGCTGCATGTTTGCTTATCACTAACAAACCAACACATGCAATTCTCTAATGTTAAGCCTTGTCACTCAGCATCAACAAAATTTCTGAATCATCAAGTCAGAATAGTAACTCTCGTCTTTTCTCGCCTAATTTAAGTAGACACTGTACTACCAGCTATGGAAGCGCCGGTGAAGCTGTCAGTACCACAACACACCAGACTTGACAGAGAAGCCTACACACAACCTGCAGAAACCTCCGATGGCAAACTTGAGCTTCAAGAGAATAAATAAGAATGTTCAATTACGAATTGTACCTATTTTTACGGACGCCAATCTGCACACTGGGACTCTTCATATCAGTCCGCCCGCATGCAGATTGGTCAAGTCAGATGGCCTCCAAGGCAATTCCATGGTGCTACGACAAAATGTTTGTATATTCTATGGGACTTAACTACGGGGTCATCAGTCCCTAAACTTACAAACTACTTATGAACTACTTACGAACTAGGACAGCACAAATATCCATGCCCGAGGGGGGATTCGAACCCCCGACCGTAGTGGCCGTGCAGACCGTGACTGGAGCGCCTTAGTCTCCTTTTTTTTTTTTTTTTTTTAAATGTAATAGTAAATCTGTTCACCGTGCTCACAACCCTTACAGAAACTTAACTGCCTTCTCGCATTTCATAAATAAACATATACGCAGCACGGTGTAGAGTGTTATTCCAATTCCATCGCCGCTCCAGCGCCCGGGTACGTCTTCTCGTATATTAGGATTAGTTGCCGTTTTCATATCTTCCGTTCATTCTTCGTCGATTTAATATTTTAACTTCTCCTACCCGGGACGTTCCAGCTGTGCGGCGGGTCCTGAAACGCACTCCATAAAAAATTAGAAAAATACTGTCTATACTTAGGATTATGTACAATCTTTCTATGTCGTTCTTCTAAGTAGATCCAAAAGTCTAATACATTCTTTGGGGTATCTCTGAATAAATAGAGCACCAGTTGTGCTCGAATCCATGTTACTGCATTCGTTTTAGTTCGTGGATAGTATGTCCTGTCAGGGAATAACACGGAACGTGGTCTGATGTCTTGTGGCCCCACTCGAAGAAAGAAAGCTATTATCTGTTGTCCTAAACGCCAGACTTCTGCTGCTGGGCCACATGTTAACCGGTGTTCGTCGTCGTCCAGGACTCGGCACTGGGGGCATAATGGTGAATCCATCAGATGTATAGAGTGGAGTCTAGATCGTGTTGCGTGTTTACCATTAACTGTCAGGTACCACATGGCACGTGTTTCCGTATCCAAGGAAACGTGGTGTATCGATCGCCATACCACCGGCCAGTCAACATTTGGATACTTCTTCTCAATAACATTGCCAGTTCTTGTGGCCGTTAAGATTCGATAGATGTCGCGAGCCGTCGCAGGTCTGCTTTCCGGCAGTGCCATCTGAACGTAACTGTATTCTATAAAAAAGGCACTGATGTGGTGGAGTGACTGTGAGATGTGCTGCACCGCCACCGGTGCTGTTTGTGACCTCGGTGCAAGTTCTTCTATTAAGATACCTGTCAGAGATGTCTGACGTCGTCTCCACAACTTCAACATGGTGTTGATGTATAGTGCCACTGCTCGATCATGAACATGTGCAAGACCTAAACCTCCTCTACCGGGAGGGAGGGTGAGGGTTTCATATCTAACTTTGAAGAGTAGTCCCGCACTGACGAAGCTACCGAACGCAGCCAATATACGCCGTGCTATCACCGTCGGCATCGGAAGGACTTTTGCAAGGTGAGGAATTCGTGACGCCATGTATGTGTTAACATAATTGACACGCTGGATAATGTCCAAAGACCGTATAGTATTCCCTCTAACTGCTGTCCGGATTGACTGTAGAAGTCTCTTGTAGTTGTAAGCTGCTGTGTGACGCACGTCGTTGGTAAAGACAACACCTAAGCATTTTAAGGTATCCTTGAGTTGTAAGGGCGCTACATGTCCTTCTGGTACCCCGTCACCGATACTCATGGCCATTGACTTGTCCACATTGATGCGGCTGCCTGTAGCCATTCCATATTTGTTGATCCAAGTTAAAGCCTCTTGCATGTCGTTGTCAGTCCGTACCATGAGCACCAGGTCGTCTGCGTACGCTTTACATTTGAATGTGTACCCTCTCATTGTCAACCCTGTCAATCGTTGACGTAGGCCACAGAGTAGTGGCTCAAGGGCTATGGCATATAAAATTGTCGAAAGTGGACATCCTTGTCGAACCGATCTTGATATGGTGAGGGGTGCTGTCGTTCGTCCGTTGATGAGCACCTTGGAGGAGGCGTTATTTAATAGCCGCATCACAACACTGATAAAGGGCTGTGGAAATCGCATGTGCTTCATGACTGCTGCCAGATAGGTGTGGCTCACTCTGTCGAAGGCCCGATCAAAATCAATCGACGCAAGGGCTCCGCGAAGGCGGCAGGTCTTGGCCAGTGCGATTACATCGCGATATTCGCCGAGTGCTGTCTGAATGTTGGCATCTCCGCCAAGCGACGTTTGATCCAGCGATATCACTTGGCGCAATATACTTCGGAAGCGCGAAGCTAAGAGTCTGGTGAATATTTTAAAGTCACAATTCAGAAGCGTCAATGGTCGGTAGTCCCGTATCCTTGAGCGACCTGATGGCTTGTGTATCGGGATGATAAGTCCCTCCACGAAGGACGGTGGTAAGGGCACATCTGGAGACATCAATTCACGGCAAATACTAGTCCATATGGGTGTTATCATACTTCGGAATGCCCGATAAAATTCCAGTGGGAGTCCATCTGGTCCAGGCGATTTATTCACCGCTCCCTTACCAATAGCCTCCACTACTTCTTCTTCAGTTATATCCTCCGTCAGCTGTGCTGCTGCTGCCAGATCAATGGTGCCAAGGATTGTCTGAGAAACTTCGTCAACTATCGCCATGTCAGTATCCACCGCTGTGTATAGTTGAGTGTAGTATGCGACAAAGGCAGTGCTTATTTCTTGTTGCGTAGTTAGATGTCTGCCATCTTCAGTGTCCAGTACGTGTATCAGGCCTCTTCTTCGACGCTTACGTTCGTTGATGATATGATACATGGATGGTTGTTCTCCCATGACTCGGTCGAGTGCCCTTGCCCTGACTGCTACTCCTTCGAGGTGGCTTCTCATGATGGTTATAATCTTGGCCTTGGCTTGTTGTACTGTCGTATGTCTCTCCGGAGAAGGTGCCTGGTTATTGCAGTCACGTAGAACGGTGAAGTAAAAGTTCATCGTTTGCCGTCGCCACGCTGCCTCTTCACGACCGTAGCGAATGAAGGTACGGCGTATCGCTGGTTTGGCACAATCCAGCCACCAACATAGTGTTGTGGGATACGCCTGGAGACGTCTTAGGCATAATTTCCATGTATCTTCGATGGCACTGCGACAGTCTGGGTTGTCAAGGTGGGCGACGTTCAGTTTCCAAGGACCGCGGCTCCGCCACACCTGTTGTCTCCTGAGAGAGATGGTACATATAAATGCCGTGTGGTCGGTGAAGGCTGCAGGCCACAGTTCTGCATCCACGATATCAGTTCTGAGAGTATTTGTTGCGTAAACTCGATCGAGGCGACTAGCGGAATGACTCGTCATATGGGTGAAGCCTTGACGTATGCCATGAACATGCTCCCATGTGTCAACCAAATGCATATCACGCACTATCGTCCTTAGTTCCGGGCACGTTGTGTATCCAGGAATTTGATCTTTCGGGGCAAGTACACAATTAAAGTCACCGCCGAGGATGAAACAGTCGTGTCGTCCTTGAAAGAGCGGTGCAATTTCCTCGGAAAAGAAGCGGGAACGATCTCGTCTCTTGTCTGTTCCGGATGGTGCGTAAATGTTGATGAGTCTGACACCAAGCACCGTCATCGCTGATCCCCTTGCTGAAGGTAGGTGTAGAACATCCTCGGCTTCTATGCCTTCTCTAAGAAGTATAGCCATGCCGCTGCCTGTTTCGGAGGCATGTGAGATGTAGGTGTCGTACCCGTAGATGAACGGAAAATCTTGAACGTACACCTCCTGAAGTAGGACTATATCGATGTCCGCCGCGATCAGCATCTCCTTGAGTAAGGTCATTTTAATGCGCGACCTTATGGTGTTAATATTTATGGAGGCTAGTCGGTATGCTTGTCTTCGTTCCGCCATGTGTGTGTCGCTCATGGGAGCTTATGTCATCTGGTGTTATACTGACACGTCGTGGGGCCTCGTCATATCCGCTGGCGTTAACTGCGTGTTTAACTTTGCAGGGGCGCCGTCGCTGCCCCGTCGCCTGTTGCAGCCGTCATCGGGTCATCTCCAGTGTCCTCTGACCAATCGCCTTGTGAACAGATCGTCGTCATCTTAGTCTTCTCCACCCCTTCCTGTTGTGTCGTCTTTTCCACTGTAGCAGACTGGTAGTGGGCTGCAGGCAGTTCTTCGTTGTCATACTTTGCAGGTCGCTCGTGGCTTTTCTTTTTATCGGGATGTTGACCTTCTTGATGAGAGATCACGGTAACCTCTGCGTGGTCACCGCCCCCCTCAACGTGTTCACTGTCTCCGGTCGTACGTTGTAAGCAGTCGTCTGACGGGGTGAGTCGCCGTTTCTTGCGTCGTTTTGGAGATCGTTGCTTACGGACATGGGCTTCCGTATCCGAATTTGGTTGTGCATCGCTGTCCTCTTTGCTGGCGGGGACGAAGGCGGCTGTTGGCACTACCCTACTGTCGACGTCCATGTTCTGTTCGAGTATCTCTGGTGGAGAGATCGTTCGCGGCATCTCTGTGGGGAGAGACGCTAACTCTTCCTTGAAGGTGTCTTCGTTTGCTGAACCTTCGGCAGAATGTTCTAGTTGTTGGGTCATGTCATTGTTTGAGTGAACGTTCTTCGTAAACACCTCTGCATATGTGAGAGGGAGGGTCGTGGCCGTAGATGTTTGTACAGGTTCTCCTGTTGGTACCTGAACAATTCTCCGTTGAAGACATTCTGAACGGACATGACCTTCCTTACCACAGCCTGAACATGTTTTTGGTTGGCCATCGTAGATTACTATTGCTCTGCAGCCTCCAATCGTGAGATAAGACGGCACGTGTTTTGTCAGTTCGATCCTTATTTGTCGTACGCCGTTAAGAACAGGGTACGTCGTAAAGGTTGTCCATTTTTCTGCTATGTGGCTTAGCACTCTACCATAGGGTTGCAGCGCTTTTGTCACCATGTCAGCCGGTACCTCGAAAGGTAGTTCAAAAAACTCTGACGGTTCTTAGTCCCAGCCCTGCATGATCGATTGTCACTGCTCCAACATTTCCGTCAGAATGTTTGAATTTTAGTCCGTCTTTGTTCTCTCGCACAATCTTGTCACATACCATGTCGTTGATCAGTTTTACGTAGACCACACTACTTATAATGGAGAAGTGTATTCCAATCATCTCTCGTGGATCAATTTTAATCTCTTCATGGATGAATCTTTCCACTTCGAATGCTTTCGGTCGTGCAAATTCATTGTTAAAGCTGATCTTGATTGTAGACTGTCGGTACGAATGAGCCATTCTATGTCTATATGAAGTAACACTCGCGAAGACTGCGAGAAGTAAACAACCGCTCACGCGCGAGACACTGCGGCGGGACGTAAACAGTCCGTCCTCACCGCTGCGCTGTCGAAAGCAGACTGTCGTCTCCTCGGCCACCGCGGCCGGCGTGCTACGACACCGCAAGCATTCTGGAAGAAGAAAAGTCAGAAGATCATCACTGAAGACGCAGCTGCGAGAAGCCCCTACACCTACGGCACCTCAACAAGACCGATTCTGTAAATCCGACTACCCATAATTGTAAAAGTTGTCGTTGTGGAAGCTGAAATAAACTTGTGTTGATGTCACTCCTGAACACTTAACAGAGTCAATCCCAAATCAAAAAGAAACATAGATGAATAATTCATGATTTAATGTACACGCCGAAAACGTGTAACATGTAAGGTGGTAAAAAAAAACACCGCAGACTTACACGCAGTAGACGTGAAAGAAGCTGTATCCACGTGGTTATACAGCACTGGAGGTGATTTTTACACATCCAGAACCATAAAATTGGTTGCCAGTTCTGAGATGCGTTTACAGTCTCTTGGGGACTGTGTAGAAAATTGAACTTACATTGTACACTCTTGTAGCTGTGTTATCTACGTCTATGGGTAGTGACGGATTTTCACATTTGCCGCCAGCAGGCTATTCAAATTTTTCCGCCCCTACTGACCTCTACAATTCGATACCCTATTTCACAATCATAATAATTATATATTTTATTTCTTTTTTTGAAATTGTAGCTCTATGTTTTGTGCTCTATCGTATACTACTTTTTCCCCCGTAAATAGGAGCTCGAAGTTTCGCTTCCCAACTATTTGATTAAGATTGCACTAGAGTATTTCTGTGCTAATTCTACTAATAATATAGGGGTAAGATATATCTTAATAATTCCTACACAATAATGTACATTCAGTAAACATAATTAAATTGCTTTTATTGTACTAACCTACAGTTTAAAAAAATTTGGCCACAAATTTACCGTCCCTAAAATCTGTCGTCTTAGGCTCCAGTCTACTCAGACTACTGGCCAATTCACTACTATTTATGTGATTTAATTAATGAGCATAACTTGGAACTGTAAGTTACCTTTTGATTCGCCGCCGTACATTACCGCGTAATTCAGCGAAAATATGATTAATCCTTGCGAGTGCAGCTCACATGTGGTTGTTTTTCAAACTGTTCCCAAACGATGTAGCCACTTGAAAAATACGAAATGGAATGCACACTGAAGTGATACGGAACAGACACGGTGCCAGAATTACTTAATGATGTGCCCTACCGGTGAATTCTAAATTTTCAGATGTTTTCCGTTGCTAAAGCTGGGTGTTTGAGGAACGTTTAAAGCACTGCAGTCGTGGATTCGGCAGAGCTCTCTTTCAACGACTGCGAACTCCAGCCGGGAACTCAATATCGTTCCGGCTTCCCCTGCCGCCAATCCACCCTCAAACACACACACACACACACACACACACACACACACACACTTGTCAATAGTCGGCGGATAAACAGCCAACCACAGCGAAAAAGTGATAAAAAAATGCCAAACGCTTTTTTTTTTCATAGAAAAAGGAAGCTGTAAACTCGTCAAGCGAGTCCTATCGCCACGTACCGGAACGGAGCTTCCAAAACTCGCCGCCGGCGGCGCCACTGCCCGCTGATAATGGACTTGTTTGCGCACCCGCTGGGCGCCCGGTTTATTTATCTGCATTTTTTTCCCATTTGGGCCGCCGCTCCGTAAAGTTTGGTCGCTACTGGACACACACACACACACACACACACACACACACACACACACACACAAACGCGTACGTGAATTCCTATAAAAGGGAGCTTTTTTCAATACGATATTCAATAAGGAAAAACAGAGCCTATCACAAACGGGAGAGGGTGGGGAAGGGGGGAATAGCAGGGATTTCTGTCTGGTATTTAATGGATAAAAATGATAGCATCAGGGGAAGAGTGTAGACCAGAAATCGAACAGTTCGGTGCAAGTAAATTGTCACTATATTCTGAAACTGACGCAGGTGTGGTAGCCTGTTACATTTGGAAACCTGAGCAGCTCGTGGCTCGTGGGTCGTGGCAAGTCACGTCACTGGGGCGTGGGGGCCGCCTCACCTCACGGACTGCGCGCGCCTGCGTGGCGTCTCAGAACCCCCACGTGACCCAGTAAAGGCCCACAGGATCGGTCCGGAAAACTTGCCCTCGGTGGGCAGTTTTCTATAATTGAGGCTGATTCGTCCGTGAGTTTGTCAACTGACTTTATTCAGCTCTTAAAATATTAATCATTATTACTCCACCATTTGGATATTGTTTCGTTCTAAAAGGTAAGTTATTTCATAAGACCGATTTCCCAGGGACATATCGAATATTTTTTTCAGTGGTACCCTGCGCTTGACGAAATTGGGGAGGGGGCCGAAACACCTCTGGTCACATCCTGGACTTGGATGTCCTATAGAATAATTCTGTTTCTTCGTTCTTGTACATTTAGATAAATTATGTATATGTTGTCAATACGTTTTCATTCTTATGTATATTCAATGAAGTTTTGAAATGTAGGTTTGGTTTGAATACAAATGTATATACATAAGAGGTACCGATTTTCTTTCAGTTACTGTTTTTTGTTCATGTATTTACAATTGTTTTCATATCTAACTATTTTCCTGTTTAATAAATAGATTCTCTACGTCGATTATTTTTGTCCCCAATTTCCTTAAACTCATGTGTCAAAATTTGAACGAGAAGTATCCCATGAAAAGTAGAAATAAAAATTAGTAACGTTACAAAATAGGTCGGAAAATAAAATATACCGTTAAAAATTCAAACTGGAAAACAACAATTTGGAACATAGACACAGGTCCGTTATTGGTTGTTTATTATGCGGTTTTGCCTATCACAATGCCACTATCTAGCCTGAGGAAGCCACTGTGGTGTGACGTCAAAGTTATACTGATTTCGTGGTCTAATTTTTTCCTTCGTATATATATAGTATTGTTGGCCACGTAAGATTCAATTTACGTCACAAAAGAAGTCAGACCCAAGTGAAAATAAATCAACAACCAATCGTCCCGAAAGTGTTAGATCAATGTTCAAATGTTTGTAAATCTATCGGACCAAACTGCGTGGTCATCAGTCCGTTGCTTACAAACTACTTAAACCTAGGTAAACTAACCTAAGGACAAACACACACACCCCAGGGAGGATTCGAACCTCCACGGCGAACAACCGCGCGCTCCGCAGCGAGACGCTTTAGACCGCTCGACTACTCCATCGCGGCAAAGTGTTAGACTATTCGCGGAAGATGCTGCCCTTTACAGGTTACTGAAGACATCAGAAGATCAAAAGCAGTTGCCAAATGATTTATACAAGATATCAGCATTGAGCGAAAATTGGCAATTTAAGCGTGAAGTCATCCATATGAGCACTGAAAGAAAACCGTTAAGCTTCATTTACACGAAAAATCACATTTAGAGGCCATAAATTCAACTACATACCTAGGAATTACAATTTCTAACATCTTTAATTGGAAAGAAACACACAGAAATATCGTAGGGGAGGCGAACCAGAGGTTACATTTCATTCACAGAAACGTTGATAAAGAATCTGCCTACACTACATTTGTGCGGCCTATTGTGGACTATTGCTGCGCATTGTGAAATCTCCATTAAGAGACACTGACGGAAAATGTAGAAAAGGTTGAAGAGGAGCGGCTCGTTTTGTTTTATTCCGATTCAAGGAGAGAGAGTCACGGAAATAATGCACGAGTTGTGGTGGAAATAATTACAACAAAGACGAAATTCGTTGCGGAGAAACCTATTTGCGAAATTTCTTTCAAACAACTTTCTCCTCCGAATGCGAAACGTATTATGCTAGCACTCCCCTATATAGAGAGAGATTATCATCGTAATAAAATAAGAGAAATCGGATCGAAAAGTGAAAGATGTAGATGTTCCTTTTTTTCGCGCGCTATTAGAAAACAGAAAAAAAAAAAAAAAAAGTATGAAAGCGGTCCAGCCAGGCACTTAAATGTGATTTGAAGTATAAATATGTCAGTGTAGATGTATTGTGTTGACGCTCTACTGGACACAGGGGCATAGAAATGTTCAAATGTTTGTATAGTCTAAGGGGCTTAACTACGAGGTCATCAGTCCCTAAACTTACAAACTACTTATGAACTACTTACTAACTAGGACGGCACAAATATCCATGCCCGAGGGGGGATTCGAGCCCCCGACCGTAGTGGCCGTGCAGACCGTGACTGGAGCGCCTCAGTCTCCTCGGCCATCGCGGCCGGCGGGGCATAGAACCAAGGGCATTTTTACCACACTTTTTCTATAGATTTAGAAAACTAACGTGTAAAGTTATCTACTAACAAAGGAGAAGACTAGATGAATATTTAAAGTAGAAGGATAATGCCTAACATTTTCGTCCACTGGATTATAAATTGAGCATGTAAAAGGGATTATTCTGTCTGCCTAAAAAAACAAAAAATGTAGCCTAAGTCAAATGCAATCCAATCTTAGAAATACCCATCTTCCATGAAAATGTCCTCTTGCTGCCAGATGAAGTCAGCGCAGACAAACACGACCTAAACAAAGGGAACGCTGCAGTTAACAACAGAGCGAAGAGGAATGTGACTCCTGAAAGACTGTGAGTTTTATCCGTAAAGAAACCCAAACCTGGATTGTCAATCAGTTCACAATTTTCTTCAGAAACCTGGTGAAATAAAAGGCTATGACTTGAGAAAGTTGAACACAGCTGTGAAGAATATAACCGCTTTAGTAGAACAAAATGGTAATCAAGGAGGTTGGAACTGAAAGTTTCACCTGAGGACTTAATGGTGTTTGCTAAATCAAAAATGTATGAAGTGGCGCTGAGAACACATTAAAATGCCCTTATGTTGCCCGAATGCGTTTGCTTATACGTAGAGGAATAAATTTCCCTTCCATGTCATTCGACACAGAAAACATGGAAAAATAAGATTAATAGTCAGAATCCTGAGTTCAGTTGAGGCTACGCTAGCGAAAACATTTGAGGCCAGCCAACACATTAAATTTTTAATGTCAGGAGAACAAACAATTTATTAAGGAAAATCAAAACAATACTTGAAGGAGTCGAGGTACTTGTTGTAGCTGTTACGTGTTATAAGAGAGGGATGAAGTTTGAAGTGTGGAAGCAACTTAGTGTATTATCAAGTAAGATCTGTTTTTATACTTTGTGAAAAATAAAAATAAAATATTGTTTTGTTTCGATATACCGCATTTCCGTAAATTAATGTGAAATATTTTTCCTGATGACAGAATCATTCTGTTTGGTCATATATTTACTGAAAATCTTTTGCATCACCAAGTAAGTGACCTTTCTGTCACGTCTGACATGTGCAATAGAACTGTGTAATTCCTGCTAAACTATTTTTCAAGGTCATTCTGCCCAGAAAGTGAGGCAAGTTCTGCCTAAAGCTCACGAGGAAAGTTTCATAGAATTGAGTATTCCGTAACTTGTATGCGCTCGTGTTGGCCTGCGTAAATAACAATGAACAAATCAATACATCACTGTGAATTGTTACCACTGCATCGTCATGAATTTTTTTTTCAGATATTGAAACGCTTCTATTTGTAGAGTATGAGTTTATAGCCATAGAATACAACGTAAATGTACTGTACTAAATGTACAATAAACTGGACGAGAAATATGACTATTTGTCTCTTCGATGACCTGAACGTGAAGGACACAGCGAGACTCGGCACAAGTCTGCCGAGCCGCCAGCCAGTTGACGAGGGGTGTTGACAGCCGGCAGTGCCACCGAGGGGGTGCGGCCGCACTGCTACCTGGGACAGAGCAGAGTTGCCGAATAAGAGGGAGGGATTATGTGGTCCTTTCCAGTCCCTTCTTGTGCCCATTAAAAGTTGCCGAGTTCGAATCTGCCCGGCATAAATTGGCTCCCTCTACCCGTCATCCCTAGTCCTTTTCTTGCGGCTTCTTGGTGGTTGAGGATTTGTATCTAAATCGTTTTCATCCGCCGCCCAATAAAAAATCGCGAGATTCAAGTGCCGGGCGTCGAGGTTCAGACTCACCACCGCCAGTGTCAGTAGGAGGGGAGATTGGTGGGTAAGGGGAGATCCCTAATAACTGATGTGGCTGGTCCACGGCGGCACTGGTCTCGTCTATGGTGACGTCACTAGGCCACCAGAAACTCGCACGAACCTCTGTGCGGTGGATTTTCTTTCACAACGGTTGACACCTTGCTGTCTGAAGCGTCGCAGAGGCCGAAGATGAAGTCGTGGTGCGTAACACGGGATAGTCGTTTGGAGGCTGAATATACGAGGGTTGGAACTTAAATAGTGACAACTATTTATTCACAACCGATAGTAAATCGTTACATGTATGCACTTGTTACTGTTCTTCAAAGTAGTCACCAGCGTTGTACAGAACATGTTACCAGCAATGTGAAAGGCTTAGTATACCGCTAACAGAGCCTGTTCTGTTGATGGTATTGCCAGTCGAATTTCAGGAGCGTATGCCTCGAAGTGGATCCTTCATCTCCAGAATCAAATCAAAGTCACAAGGAACTGAGCTTTGCGAAAGAAGCGCCAACACTTTTTGCGCAAACAACCCATCGTTTTGCACGACAATGCGCGGGCGCATACAGCTGAAGCTGTGGCTGTTCCGTTCCCTCGCCGACACTGTTTCAGATATTCCACAGGCGCCATCAACAGAACAGGCTCTGCTAACGACATACTACGCCTTCCACATCCTTCACAACGAGTTATACACAACGCAGGTCGCTACTTTGAAGGACAGTAACAGGTCCAAATATGAAATGCTTTTGTATCGGTTGTGAATAAATACACTACTGGCCATTAAAATTGCTGTACCAAGAAGAAATGCAGATGATAAACGGCTATTCATTGGACAAATATATTATACTAGAAATGAAATGTGATTTTCACGTAATTTGTGTGCATAGATCCTGAGAAATCAGTACCCAAAACAACAACCTCCGGCCGTAGTAACGGCCTTGATACGCCTGGGCATTGAGTCGAACAGAGCTTGGATGGCGTGTACAGGTACAGATGCCCATACAGCTTCAACAAGATACCACAGTTCGTCAAAACTAGTGACTGGGCTATTGTGACGAGCAAGTTGCCCGCTCGCCATTGACCAGACGTTTTCAATTCGTGAGAGATTTGGAGAATGTTCTGGCCAAGGCAGCAGTCGAACATTTTCCATATCCAGAAAGGCCCTTACAAGACCTGCAGCATGCGGTTGTGCATTATCCTTCTGAAATGTAGGGTTTCGAAGGGATCGAATTAAGGGTAGAGGAGGAATTGTGTCTGTTGACATGTACCTAGCCGCTTTACATTTGCAAAGTAGGTTAAAATTAAAAGAGTATGGCCTTTGGTTTCCTTAATTCAGCGAATAACAGGGGAACGAGCCAAGTAAGTACGTTTGAGCCAAATTTAAAATTACTGGGCCACATTTGGGCACAGTTATATTGTTTGAAGAAAAAAAACAGGTAAAAAAATTCGAGAGACAGAGAAACATCCTTAATGTAAGTACATTAACGTCAGTTTAACGGAGCCGCTTTAGGAATGTTGTAGAACCTTAAAAACTTTGAATTTCTTTTGGGACAAGCCTTATTTTGCACGCCCTCACTCACTAAACCAAAACCTTTTGTTAGTGTACGGCAACTGAATGGTGGAACTTTTCTGAAGAGCCAATGATTTCCATCTATTCCCGCAGCGAAAGTGAATACCAAGCAGGCAGGTGCGCTGTTTTCGGAGTTTTGTTAACAAACACGCAGCGAATGAGTTTCCACTTTTGGGCAGAAATCGTTTACCAGCCGCCTGTTGCTGAAATTTTTGTGCTGGCGGTTTGCGTTACCCCCGTTTTTAATACGAATTAATTAACAGCGCCGAAAGCCTCAGTACTGTAATTAAGGTACTTGTGGCTGCGTATGAGGCTGAATGCGCACATTTTTCTGACAAAAATATAAAAAAACCTCTACAGTGGCTGCATATGAATAATAATCGTAGCAACTTTCTCCTGAATACCGCAGCGTAATTCGCTGGTCAGAGTTGTTGGATCGAATCGTGTAATAGCGGCCTGCACAGGACAGGGCTAGCGACTGTGCGAAGCTCGTTAAAAAATAAATAAATAAAAATGATTTAAAAAATCAAGCGCGCAGCAGCATGGCACAGAGACAGCGGGCAGCGTGGGCTGGAGACTCCAGCTGCAGCGCTGCCTGGAACTGGACGGCGCGTCCTCGTCAGCGCGGTATTGTGCGGCTGTTATCGCCGCCGGCGTCTTAAGTGATTCTGGCGGCGGCAGAGCGTGAGGCGCAGGGCAGGCGGCGTTTCGGCCGCTACCTGCTCGCCTATCGTCCGGGCCCATCGGCGCGGCTAATAAGCTAATCTGCTCGCCCGGCGCGGCGTTAATTGTTTCGTGGCGTCGGCGCGCGATCGTCCGTCCCATCAGGGGGCGTTTGTCCGCTCTTCGCCTCCCCCCCCCCCCAATTCCTCCCACCACACCCTCGTCACGCTCGCGTTGCCAGGAGACCGCTGAGCAGGCCATTGCACGGCCTGAATAACACCACGTCTTCCCACCGACACAATGGCGACGGTATCGGGACTATTTCGCTATCGGCAGTATAGTGCTAAATGTTACAAATTCTCATAAAAACGGGTACCGTAAGGTTAACAGGCTTAAGTCACCCGTTACAAATGACGAGCTGTAGTCACGAGAAGTTTCTATAGCATTCATTCATTTCCGTTTCACGTCTGCGTTTCCAGAACTTAGCAATGTACGCCACTGGCAATTAAAATTGCTACACCAAAAAGAAATGCGGATGACAATCTGGTATTCATTGGAAAAATATTTTATACTAGAAATGACCTGTGATTACATTTTCACGCAATTTGGATGCATAGATCTTGAGAAATCAGTACCCGGAACAACCACCTCTGGCCGTAATAACGGCCTTGATACGATTGGGCATTGAGTCAAACAGAGCTTGGATGGCATGTACAGGTACAGATGCCCATGCAGCATCAATACGATACCACAGTTCATCAAGAGTAGTGACTGGCGTATTGTGACGAACCAGTCGCGCGGCCACCTTTGACCAGACGTTTTCATTTGGTGAGAGATCTGAAGTATGTGCTGGCCAGGGCAGCAGTCGAACATTTTCCGTATCCAGAAAGGCCAGTACAGGACCTGCAAGATGCGGTCGTGCATTATCCTGCTGAAATATAGGGTTTCGCAGGGATCGGATGAAATGTAACGACCAATGTTCATGGCGCCGTCGATACGAGGAACAGGCAACCGACACGTGTAACCAATGGCACCCCATACCATCACGCCGGGTGATACGCCAATATGGCGATGACGAATACACACTTCCAATGTGCGTTTATCGCGATGTCGCCAAACACCGATGCGACCATCATGATGCTGTAAGCAGAACCTGGATTCATCCGAAAAAATGACGTTTTGCCATTCGTGCAGCCAGGTTCGTCGTTGCGTACACCATTGTAGGCGCCCCTGTCTGTGATGCAATGTCAGGGGAACCACAGCTGTAGTTTCCGAGCTGATAGTCCATGTTATTGCAAACGTTGTCGAACTGTTCGTGCAGATGGTTGTTGTCTTGCAAACGTCCCCCCCCCCCCCCCCCTGTTGACTCAGGGATCGAGACGTGGCTGCACGATCCGTTACAGCTTTGAGGATAAGATGCCTGCCATCTCGACTGCTAGTGATACGAGGCCGTTGGGATCCAGCACGACGTTCTGTATTGCACTCCTGAATCCACTGATTCGATATTCTGCTAACAGTCATTGTATTGTGACCAACGTGAGCAGCAATGTCGCGATACGTTATACTGCAATCGCGATAGGCCTTCATCAATGTCGGAAACGTGATGGTACGCATTTCTCCTCTTTACGCGAGGCATCACAACAACGTTTCGCCAGGCAACGCCGGGCAACTGCTGTTTGTGTATGAGAAATCGGCGGATGTAAATGTTCCACATGTCAGCACGTTGTAGGTGTCGCCACCGGCGCCAACCTTGTGTGAGTGCTGTTGTAAAGCTAATCATTTGCATATCACAGCATCTTCTTCCTGTCGGTTAAATTACGCGTCAGTAGCACGTCATCTTCGTGGTGTAGCAATTTAAATGGCCAGGACTGTAGATGGCCTAGTGTCTCGTTGGCATGCCCCAATAGGCATCTCACATGGCCCGCAGCCGTAATGGAAATACATCTCTACGTGTGCATGTATCACCTCAAGAGCCACATCATGGTGGTGACGAAGGCACATAGCATAGCACTGTCAGTTATTACGTTTGCTGTTGAAGTCACATACCGTTCGCGGGAAATGCAACTGGACCGGAATCTATCTTCATCGTCTATTCCTAAGGCATATGTAGGAGGTAGTAAGATTAGGGTTTAACATCCCGTCGACATCGTGATCATTAGGGGCGAAAAACGTGGTCAGAGATGGGGGAAGGAAATTTTCCGTGCCTTTTGAAAGGAACCATCCCGCTATTTACGCGGAGTCATTTAAAGGAAATCAAGGTAAACCTAAATGAGGATGGCCGGTTTCAGGTTTGAACCTCCGCCATCCCGAATGCAATTCCAGTGTGTTACTACTGGTATGTAAGAGGAAGAAATGTACATTGCTTGACTCGTCTAGAAACGTAAGCTCTCTGCGTGTAAGCTCAGGTCTTCTCTGTAGGGTGCAGGTTCCGGCAACTTAACTCCTGAGGCAGAACCATTAGCAAAGACTTCTGCAGCGAGGTTCCTTTTCAACCTTCTGGGACGCAAGCTCCTTTTCCAGAGCTGCAAAGAGCCTGATGCCTCTGGGCTTCTCTAGCTCCTCCGCTGCCATGCTCCAGTCCGAGCGACGAGAAGTAGACTCTGTTCCGTTGGCGAAGCGGTGAGTGAGGCTGCTCTGGCATCTCTCTCCTTGTTGAGGATAGCTTAATAATGTTCATTCTCATTTCTTGTTGTGCTTGCATTATCTCCGCAAAGTGTAGTGGTTTTATGTTGCCGCGAGGGAGTAGCCGAGCGGTCTGGAGCGTCACGTTACGTATCGCGTGGCCTCCTGCGTCGGGGATTGGAATCCTCTCTCGGGCATGGATGTTTATATTGTCCTTAGGTTAGTTTACCTTAGTTCAATTACTTTGTAAGCTACGGACTATTAACTAGCACTTCCATAGATTTAAAAATATTTGAACATTGGTGTTATTTTCATGGCTTATGTTTGCTAGTGTTCAAAGATTTTTTTGCTAAAATGTAATTTAGCGCTCTAAATGTTGTTTGTTTAGTGGTTTCTTGCCTTGCTATTATTGTAGAATCGCTCCCTCTCACTTTAAATATGTTTGTTCACTTCGATAACTTCAGTAACTGCTAAATTTCATGCATTTTTCCGATCTTCTTGAACTTCCTTTCGTCCCCGTTTCTCTCCTCTTGAACTCGTGGTCGCCTTCATGTTGTTCAATCGCTTTTTGCTCTTCAAGCTACTAGTACTTGAGCCAGATAAGAATCCGCGCTTTGTTAGCAAGTGTAACGATTATTTTGTTACTTCTAAACCACTTGCCTTTGCACTCTGTGCTCCATGTGTTTTCCTAGTGCTCTCTATAATCTTGTAACCACGTTCTTTAAGAAAACGCTTTCCCATTTCCTAAACTAACCGTTGCATTACTTATTTCGCGATCTTAATTTTCCGTAAATTGATTTTTCTTACATTGTACATGCTTTATCACCAAACCCGCTAGTGTGTCCTAGTGTATTGTGACCTGCTTATTACTCAGATCTCTTTCCTCTGTGTAGAATGAACAGTGGGATGACCTATCTGGCAATTTTAGTTGTTACTAACTTTAATTTAATCCACCTTGTAAAACTTTCATAGTCAGACCCCGTAGTGTGTAGTACATTCCTGCGCCAACTTCCATTAAACAGATCTCCTTCCGTCGAGTAGCGTCGCATTAGCTAACTCGGAATTCTGTTTCTCTGTAAATGGATTTTCCATACATCGGAAAACTCTATGACTTCCTCCTGTAGCGCGTCTTACCTCGGTGAAACCCTTCCCATGAGCTATATCATCTTCTTTTGTCACGTATCTATTGCCCTTCATTACCGAGTTTTGTTTTTATTGAGATTTTGTGGACTTTGTCGCTGTCCTGGTAATTTGGATGTTCATAGAAAATAGCCTCACTGCATTTATTCACTCTAGTGCTTCTCAGCGAACACCGACACCACTGATTTATTTCAATTCATGTCTCCCTATATAGGTGGGTGCTAACAAAGTATGTTTGCATTGTGAAGAGAAAATTGGTGAAAAAAATTTCGCAAACGAATATTGCCGCAACGCTAGCGCCTTTCTTTTAATGTTGCGCGTTTGTGGTGGGTGTAGCTGTAAGCCCTTAAGAACTGTGTGCGTGAACGCGCCACGTCGGATGGCCGAAACATTGTACCTTTTCTACGCTATGGACCGGCAACACACCCGTAGAATGTTCCGTATACAAATTTTGTTAACGCATCCAACCAGTACTTTTTTTTTTCGTTCTTTTGTACTGCCTCCAGCATTCTGAATAAAATGGTGCACCCATCCGACACACGCGAATTACACGGGCACTTTTCCAGATTGGCATTACTCGTAAAACACATCTATGCAAGAGCATTAAAAGCAATCAGCTGAAAGTCGAATATCCGACAGAAAAACGCTGCGCCTTTGTTGTCAATTTTGCTAAAAATACAGCGGACGCGAATTCTGACAGACTAGTCCATCATTTGTTATTACACAATATCAATCGGGAAACTGTCGGTTCGCGGGCATTGTGACGGAAAACTGCGCAGCGCTGCCGAACGGGGGATCGCTCCTCTGGTCGAGATAATTAACGCGCGCTGTGCAGGGCACACGGCGAGCCGCAGGGCGCGGGCGCGTCAGATGTTCGCGGTAGTTCTGCGAGTAAGGAATAAGACGAAGGCAGTGTGAAATACACGAATCAGTCAGAATGCCACGGATAAATGCTGGCGACACTTTTTGGCATTGCAGCAGTGAGGTGTCGGTAGGTGGCTGGAGGGAGTTGGCCGCGGTGCAGTGGCCGAGCGCACTAATGCCGTCAGCACACGGAGCGTGTATCTGAACGACTGTGGTCAACGAGCCGAGTTTCTAACGTCACGACGAGCGATCCGCACGTTGGAGAGGCTTTCACAACGTGTGAGACAAAGCAATTCTCAACGAACGTCTGAAGGTTAACCTATAAGATGGAAGAACGCCACCGACGTCACACCCCACTGAGTAGGTTGCAATTCTTTTCGGCAGAAAGGTGAAAATGCCATATTGGCCGTTAGCAGCAGCAGGTATTTGATGGGTTTTATACATACAACTTAGGTCTTACGAATATACGTCATTTCAAATCAAGTAAAAGTACGTTAGTAAATTAACGACCTCTCGAAAACCAGACATTATAGGGACTATCTCTCGGAATAAAATGGCTGGAAACGTCTGATACCAGGTTAAAGAATTTCCGTATTATGGAAATCTGCGGTTTCAAGCCAACGGCGCACTGATGGTCCAACAAAACGAACTCTTCTTTAAACCATTTGTTGTAAATTGTAATTACATACCAGTAAAAGACATAGTGATATATGCAACACGTGTAAAGTCTACGTCAGAGACGGTGAAAGACGTTTGTGGGCGTACCGTAGACAGCTACGTCGCGGACTCTGAAACTGACAGTGTTTAAGTGACACTAGTTCGAAACTTGCCATATCCGAAATTATTTTCCTCAATCGGATATTTATATTAGAAACAAAAACTACGACATTAATTCGATATAAGTGTTCTTTTATATCCCATCCATTCATATCCACTCCACGCCATTCAAATTGCTACACCACGAAGATGACGTGCTGAAGACGCGGAAATTTATGCGACTGGAAGAACATGCTGTGTTATGCAAATGATTACCTTTTCAGTGCATTCGCACAAGGTTGGCGCTGGTGGCAACACCTACAACGAGCTGACATGAGGAAAGTTTCCAACAGATTTCTCATACACAAACCGCAGTTGACCGTTGTTGCCCGGTGAAACGTTGTTGTGATGCCTCGTGTAAGGAGCAGAAATGCGTACCGACACGTTTCCCACTTTGATATAGGTAGGATTGTAGGCTGTCACGATTGCGATTTACCGTATAGCGACAATGCTGCTCGCGTTAGTCGCGATCCAATAACTGTTAGAAGAATATGGAATCGGTAGGTTCAGAGTGGCAGTGCAGAACGCCGTGCTGCATCCCAACAGCCTCGTATCACTGACAGTCGCGATAACAGGCATCTTATCCGCATAGCTGTAACGGATCGTGCAGCCACGTGTCGATCCTGTGTCAAAACATGGGGACGTTGCAAGGCTATAACCATCTGCACGAACAGTTCGACGACGTTTGCAGCAGCATGGACTATCAGCTTGGAGACCATGGCTGCGGTTACCTTTGACGCTGCTTCACAGACAGGAGCGCCTGCGATGGAGTACGCAATGACGAACTAGGGGCACGAATGGCAAATCATCATTTTTCGGATGATTCCAGGTTCTGTTTACAGCATAATGGTGGTCGCATCCGTGTTTGGCGACATCGCGGTAAATGCACAATAGAAGCATGTATTTATTCGTCATCGCCGTACTGGCGTATCACCCGCTGTGATGGTATGGCGTGCCATTGGTTATACGTCTCGGTAACCTTAAAGGTAGACCACTGTACGTAATAAAAGCTTAATTCTGGTAGGAGGTACCCAGATAAGAATTTACAGTTATAAAAAAAGCTTAATTTTAGCATTAAAATTAGCGGAAGATCCGTGTGACCTACCGGCTACTTCCTGCTACAAAACCTTGTTCCCTGGCCCAAATTGAGAACTGATTTGGTTCAAATTATTCTAATAACAGGAAGATAACTACACAGTGGCCAACATACGTAGCAGCACACACGAAATTAACACAGACATTAATAAACAAGCCACCAAAATTAAAGTTATTTCATTGAGGTGGCTAAGAAAAACATTTATGGCGCAACGGAACTTAAACATAGAAAATTGCATCTGAGCTTGTTCTCAGCACTGGTGAAAATATTAAATAAAAGGGGGAAGATGCTCGAAGACTACATTTCATAGGCAAGTCAAAATTATACTGAACTTAACTTGTTTATTTAGGTCGAACAAAACCAAAATGGGGAACCAATTTTGTTAATACAATGAATGTCTATCTCCTTACAGGAACTAATACTGACGATGCCCAGCACTGAAATTAACAGAAACTACACAGTTCTTAACGCTACTGGATAGAGAGAGAGAGGGGGGGGTGGAGATTTAGGAACAAAACTCATTCGCTCACACACTTCCAATGCAACAGCGAAACTCACCAAAATCAGCGTGCTGAAACGAGGCAGAATCAGGCGCCTCTATCGTAGGCGAAATTCAGCAAAGGTTCTGAAAGCTGGCTGACGCCTGAGATAAATTCGGCCGAAATTTTTTCAAAGGGCCAAATGGTCTTCAGAAAGGATAGAATAAATAAAACAGGGGGTGGCGTGTTTATTGCTGTTACAAACGGCTTATCCTGCAACGAAATTGAGGCAGATACTTCCTGTGAATTGGTCTGGGTAGAGGTTATACCTGACCACCGAAATAAATTAATAATTGGATCTTTTTATCGGCCCCCTGACTCAGACGATGCGGTTGCAGAAATGTTCAAAGAAAGCTTGAATCATATTTCAAATAGGTATCCGAAGCATACTGTTATAATCGGTGGCGACTTTAATTTACCCTCGATATGTTGGCATAATTACGTATTCAAAACCGGGGGCAAATATAAAACATCGTCCGAACTAGTTCTGAATGCTCTTTCTGAGAACTACTTCGAACAGTTAGTTCATGAACCCACTAGAATAGTACGTGGTTACGAAAATACTCTTGATCTCCTAGCAACAAATAATCCCGAGATAGTAAAAAGCATCGAAACAGATACAGGGATTAGCGAACATCGAGTTGTAGTAGCAAGACTGAATATCGAAATTCCCAAATGCACCAAAAATAAACGAAAAATATATCTAATCAATAAATCAGATACAAATTCGCTTCACGCTTTCCTGAGTGATAGTCTCCAGTCCTTCAAAACTAAAAATGCGAGTGTAGATCAGTTGTGGCTTACTTTCAAAGACATAATATCAGTAGCAATCGAGAGATTTATACCAAATAAACTAATAAAAGAGGGGGCTGACCCCCCGTGGTACACAAAACAGGTCAGATCACTGTTGCAGAAACAAAGAAAAACGCATGCAAAATTTAAAAAGACACAGAACCCGCAAGACTGGCAATCTTTTACTGAAACTCGCAACCTAGCGCGGACTTCAATGCGAGAATCTTATAGTTGTTTCCACAACGAAATCCTGTCTCGTAATCTTGCAGAAAATCCAAAGAAATTCTGGTCATATGTGAAGTACACTAGCGGCAAAACACAAACAATACCTTCACTACGCGATAGCAATGGTAATACTACCGACGACTGTACTGCTAAGGCAGAATTACTAAACACAGCTTTCCGAAATTCTTTCACCAAAGAAGACGAAGTGAACACTCCAGTATTCAATCCAAGAACAGCTGCCAGCATGCGAAACTTAGAAGTAGATGTTCCTGGAGTAGTAAAACAACTTAAGTCACTAAACAAAAATAAATCTTCCGGGCCAGATTGTATACCAACTAGATTCCTCTCAGAGTATGCTGATGCAATAGCTCCGTACTTAGCTATAATTTACAACCGATCACTCAGCGAAAGATCCGTACCCAAAGACTGGAAAGTTGCCCAAATTACTCCAATATTCAAGAAAGGCCTGTAATTTTGGGGATCACTCCTATTGCCTATCTCATTGACGTCGATTTGCAGTAGGATTTTGGAACATATACTTTGTTCGAATATTATGTACTACCTCGAGGAGAACGACCTATTAACCAATAGTCAGCACGGATTCAGAAAGTATCGCTCTTGCGAAACACAGCTTGCCCTTTATTCACATGAAGTGTTAAGTGCCATCGACAAGGGATCTCAAATCGATTCCATATTTCTGGATTTCCGGAAGGCTTTTGATACTGTACCCCACAAGCGGCTTCTAATGAAATTGCGTGCTTATGGAATATCTCCCCAATTGTGCGATTGGATTCACGATTTCCTATCAGAAAGGACACAGTTCGTTGTAATTGACGGTAAGTCATCGAGTAAAACAGAAGTGATATCTGGCGTTCCACAGGGAAGCGTTATTGGTCCCCTACTCTTCCTCGTGTTTATAAACGATTTAGGAGATAATCTGAATAGCTCCCTTAGACTGTTCGCGGATGATGCTGTCGTTTATCGATTAGTGAAGTCAACAGAGGATCAAAAGCACTGCAAAGCGATTTAGACAAAATTTCTACTTGGTGCGAATATTGGCAATTGACACTAAATAAAGAAAAGTGTGAAGTAATACACATGACCACTAAAAGAAATCCGCTGACGCGATAAATCAGTCAAACCTTAAGGTCGTAAATTCTACCAAATACCTAGGAGTTACAATTACGAACAACTTTGACTGGAGAGAACACATAGAAAATATTGTGGGGAAGGCGAACCAAAGGTTACGTTTCATTGGCAGAACGCTTCGACGATGCACCAGCTCCACCAAAGAGACTGCCTACATCACACTTGTGCGTCCTCTCTTGGAGTACTGTTGCCCCTTGTGGGACCCTCACCCGGTGGGACTGACGGAAGATATTGAGAAGGTTCAGAGAAGGGCAGCTCGTTTTGTTTTATCACGTTACGGGGGGGAAAGCGTCACGGAAATGTTGCACGAATTGGGGTGGAAATCATTAAAAGAAAGACGTTATTCATTGCGGCGTGATCTGTTTGCGAAGTTTCAATCACCGACTTTTAGTTCTGAATGTGAAAATATTTTTCTAGCACCCACCTACTTAGGGAGACATGACCATCCCAATAAAATAAGAGAAATCAGATCGAAAACGGAACGATTTAGGTGTTCTTTCTTCCCACGCGCTATTAGAGAATGGAACCGTAGAGAAAAGTTATGAAGGTGGTTAATGAACTCTCTGCCAGGCACTTAAATGTGATTTGCAGAGTATCTATGTAGATGTAGATGTAGGTACAACACAATGCAATATACATTAAAACTGCGAAGATGGCTCTGGTCTGTCGTGCATGATTTGAGATGTTGCGTGAGTATAGCAAAGTGAAGTTGCATTTAGATTAGACCGCGAGCAAACACGCTAACGGTGACACACGTCTACGTTACATGATCGCACTCCACTTTAGGTGAAATGGTTAAAAATCGGATTCATTGCACAATATCACGACGGATTCTTAAGTTGCAATCTGAGAGTAAACCATCTAGGCACTGGGTTATGAGAAGTGGCGTGAATTTAGGTGACTAGCAAACCTCTGAAGTCGGTGTACAGAGCCACGTGGTTCCGAAAACCAATAAAAACGTATAAATTCAATTTCCGAAAAATAAAGAAAATTGACTATGGTATGCAAGCCCTAGAACAGCGTAGGAAGCTATTTGTAATGCACCAGCATGTGGTTGGGAGCGTTCACAGAGACGGAAGAAGTCCAGTCTCTAAACCCGGAAAAGTGAAATAATTACAAAGCCGGAAAAATAAAGTACGGCATGCAACCTACAGAAATGTTTAGAATTTCATAAGCAAGTTATGGAAGGAGGTTGTACAAGGCTCGGAGAGATTTACAGACAAAGACTAAGTGCATACTACAAGTTAGGAGGAGACACATCAAAATTAAAATAGGCGGGAAGAGAAGACCGCGAAATGTTACTGGAAATCAGAAAGGTATACACATAGTTACTTGCCTGATGGGCATGGAACAAACAATAGTGGAAGCTGAAGGATTTGTTCTAAGAACCGTCCACGTGGAACACATATCACTTACGGAAGGAAACGATAGTAGAATATTACATGCACTGTACAAAAATGAACATATCGTCTGTTAGAAACCGGGCCCCACAACGCTAGAAAGAATTTACACAGAGTTCGTACACCGCCACATAATCACAAAAGGTTTGAATATACCAGACCGTTATCAAACTGCATATAGTGACACATACACCGCGTCTGTTAAAAAATATCTTGATTGAAAAACTAGAACACATTTCCGCGCACGATCGGAAGAAAGAACGACGGAAAAGAAAGCTGCCATTGGTTGCATGTCTAGCGTAGAATGAGCACAATACGACGTGCTTTCGGTACTTTCTCGCACAATCATATGACTAACTCATGAGGTTTTGAGGAGACTTAATTCGTCTGTAAAGGAGACGGCATATACACTCCTGCCATTAAAATTGCTGCACCAAGGAGATGACGTGCTATAGACGCGAAATTTAACCGACAGGATGCAAATGATTAGCTTTTCAGAGCATTCACACAAGGTTGGTGCCGGTGGCGACACCTTCAACGTGCTGACATGAGTTTCCAACCGATTTCTCAAACACAAACAGCAGTTAACCGGCGTTGCCTGGTGAAACGATGTTGTGATGCATCGTTTAAGGAGGAGAAATGCGTACCATCGCGTTTCCGACTTTGATAAAGGCTGGATTGTAGCCTATCGCGATTGCGGTTTATCGTATCGCCACATTGCTGCTCGCGTTGTTCGCGATCCAATGACTGTTAGCAGAATATGGAAACAGTGGATTCTGGAGGGCATTACGGAACGCCGTGCTGGATCCCAACGGCCTCGTATCACACAGCAGTCGAGATGAGAGGCATCTTATCCTCAAAGCTGTAACGGATCGTACAGCCACGTCTCGATCCCTGAGTCAACAGATGGGGACGTTTGCAAGACAACAACCAACTGCACGAACAGTTCGACGACGTTTGCAATAACATGGACTATCAGCTCAGAAATTACAGTTGTGGTACCCCTGACATTGCATCACAGACAGGAGCGCCTGCGATGGTGTACGCAATGACGAACCTGGCTGCACGAATGGCAAAACGTCATGTTTCGGGATGAATTCAGGTTCTGTTTATAGGATGATGATGGTCGCATCTGTGTTTGGCGACATCGCGGTTAACGCACATTGGAAGCGTGTATTCGTCTTGGCCATACTGGCGTATCTCCCGGCGTGATGGTATGGGGTGCCATTCGTTACCCGTCTCGGTCACCTCTTGTTCGCATCGACGTCACTTTGAACAGTAGCCGTTACATTTCAGACGTGTTACGACGCGTGGCTCTACTCTACATTCGATCAATGCGAAACCCTACATTTCAGCAGGATAATGCATGACCGCATGTTGCAGGTCCTTTACGGACCTTTCTGGATACGGAAAATGTTCCGCTGCTGCCCTGGCCAGCACATTCTCCAGATCTCTCACCATTTTAAAAGTCTGGTCAATGGTGGCCGAGCAACTGGTTCGTCACAATACGGCAGTCACTACTCTTGATGAACTGTGTTAACGTGTTGAAGCTGCTTGGGCATCTGTACCTGTATACGCCATCCAAGCTCTGTTTGACTCAATGCCCACGCGTAGCAAGGCCGTTATTACGACCATATTTGGGTCTTCTCAGGATCTATGCACCCAAACTGCGTGAAAATGTAATCAGTTATAGTATAATATATTTTTCAAATCTGCATTTCAATGGCCAGTAGTATAAAACGCTTGTGTAACCCCGTCTTAAGTACTATTCGTGCGCTGTTGACCTAGCCGCTGAGTGCCTTAAAACACAAATGATCATCAACTTGATTACTGCTCAAGTGTTTGGGATCCCCAGCATATAGGTTGAAATGAAGACAAAGAATCAGTTCAGAGGCGGGCGGTGACGTTTGTAGCTGGTAGGTTCGATCAGTGCGTGAGTGTTTCTGAGACGCGTCGCGATCTTAAAAATGGAAGTCGATGAAAGGAAGGCGACGTGCTTTCAGAAAAACACTGCCGAAGAAATTTAGAGAGCTGGAAATTGTTGTGGACTGCAGAAAGATACTATTGCCGCGAACATACATTTCGCGTAAAGCCCACAAAGATAAGATCAGAGAGACTAGGGCTCATACAGATGGATACAAGCATTCGTTTTTCCCTTGTTCTGTGTGAGAAAAGAACCGGAAACCTAGTACCCAGTAATGTTACTAGGAAACCTCCACCACGTACCTTTGGGTGGTTTGTGGAGTATGTATGTCGATGCAGGTGTTGCTTCGAATTCAACTATGGCACAACACACAAGCGCACAGCGTCAGAAACAAGAACACTCTTTTTGCAGCCAGTAATGTGACGCTGCGCTATACCGGCCGACAGGTAAATGAGTGTGAAAACGGAAGTTAGAAAGTTTCTGAGTTGGTGTGTGCCGTACTGAGACTGATTTAGTAGAGTTTCCGAGTTCGATTGTTTGGTTTACCAGCAGCAGGTAGAAACTGTCGAATTCGTGTGAGCCATGATAAAGGGGAGTAGGAGGAGAGGGAGGAGGTCGAGGCTGAGGTAGGCAGACGGTGGCAGAGAGAGGATGGAAGAGGCGCAGAGAGGAGAGAGTAGTGCGTGGACTGATAACAACAAATACGAGGGCGGTTTGATAAGTCTGCTAAAAATAGAATAAGAGATTGTTTTAAAGGCGAAAACTGACTAATTCTCGACATGGTCTCCTTGAAAGGCTATACACTTGGTCCAGCCAGTTTCCATATCTTCATTCCATCGACGAAGTAGGCTTTGTCAAACTCTGCGAAATAGTCTGTCCAGCAGCAGACACATTCTCATTCGATGAAAGTTTCTTCCCACCAAGCCAAATTTTCAAGTTTGGTAATAAGAAGAAATCACTCGGGACCAATACGTGCACTTTTGGTATTGCGAAAGCTGCTGTGTGGGCTAGATGAAGCAACACTTTCTTCTGTGCCAATGTCGTACTTTTCTTTAAACGATCTAGGACAGCAGGATAATAGTGCCCAGATATGTATCTCCGCTCTGTCAGGATTATACTATGGGAATCTCAAAAGACAGTGGCCATCACCTTTCCAGGTGACAAAACCGTCTTCGGCTTCTTTGGTGCCCTCACCCCACACTTCGTCCATTGTTTGGAGTGTTTGGTTCCTGGAATGTAATGGTGGATCCAAGTTTCATCGAAACTTATGAATTTGCGCAAAAGGTCCTGTGGATTGCGCCTGAAGAGTGTGAGATTCTGAGCAGAAATATTGTTTCGTTTCCGTTTTTGGTCCAAAGTGAGCTGGCGTGGCACCCATGGCGCACAGAGCTCCTTCATGGCCAGTATTTCATGGGGGAGGTAATCAGCACGTTCAGTTGGGATACCTACAATGTTAGCTATCTCGTGAACTTTTAACCTTTGACATTCCATTATCATCGGCGGTTTCCTGTGTGGTGACTTCAAAGGGCCGACTGGGACATGCTTCATCTTCCGTGCTTCTTCGACCACGTTCAAACTCATTGATCCAAAAGGAAAAGGTCAGAACTCACATGTACCTCTTCCAACTAGGATTTGATGTGTGCAGCTGTCCAACCCTTCAAATGAAAATGTTTAATAACCTTTTTTCTCCATCCGAAGGAACTAACTACGCAGTTACCACTTCAGCTAGCAGCCAACAATTAAGTAATAACAGATGCCGTCCGAAAGTTGCTGTAATATCCGTGGAAACATCACGCTTACCGACAACAGTGCAGGTTCCGAAAATTTCCCGCTCTTTCATGCAAATTTACGAGACTTATCAAACAACAGTCGCACATACCCGGGCAACACACGGTTTTAAGGCAGCTGGTTGTCAGACACCTTCGAGGAAGAAAGGTAGATGTGGAATAAAGTTAGATGTGGGAAAATCCAGTCGCCATGCATATTTAGCAAGAATGAAGCACTACTGGGTTCGCTAGTATTATGTTTGTGTGTGAGTGTAATATGCGCGCTTACTGTAGCACGGGATTTGCTGCAGTGGCGAGGTCGACACGGCGCTGCGGGAGCGTTGCGGCCGTATTTACGGCTGCTGGCGGGTAGTTAAATTCTTGCCCGCGGAGGTAATTAAATTTCCGCGGCGCCGGCTGGCGTGGCGGGTGGCGGCGTCGCGACGCACGACGCACGGGGCGCCGCGCCTCGCCGCAGCTCACCGCCAGCTCTCGACGCACGACGCTCGGCAGCCCTCCAGCGCCAGCGCCAGCGCCAGCGGCCGTCCCTCAGATTGGGGTCGCGGCTGTTGGCGGCGCGGTGGCCCGGAAGGCGCGGCGCGGCGCTCATAACTGGCGCGGCAGCAGCCGCAGCCGCAGTAATGAAAGCGAGCCGCGGGGTGGGAGCGGGGTGGGGCGGGTCAAAGGCGCCGCCAGGCCACAGTGCGGGCGGAGGCGGGCGCCACAGCGCTGACGGTTTGGGCGGGCGCAGGCGCGACGGCAAATTAAGGGCGGCTCCTGTCTGTCCGCGTCTCTACCTGAGACGCTGGCCATACGGACAGCAGGTCCAGTCGAATCAGTTCATACAATTGACGCTAGATCGTCCTACGCGTGAACAACGCATTGGCGTGTTTTACGACACACTTTAGGGTTTCCTGTTCGTTTGGGTTTTCCTTTTTTTTTTTTTTTTCAAAAGATCGGACGAATACAGTAAAAATAAAAATAACATAAAATTAAATATAAATTATGAAAGATACAATTACGATGCCACTATTGTGATAATATTTGTATATTCAACACATATTCTCTCTGACTTAGCATCCATCCCGCCTGGTAGCAGGCGCCGCTGTTACGTTGCCTAACCGTAGCGGTCTGCTTCCAGATGCATCGTCGTCCCTCCTGGCCGTCGCCTGCTGGACCTTCCGCCGCCTGCTGCCGCCTGCCGCTCCTGTCCGGACACCCAACTGCTCACATGACCGGATCGCCGCCGAGGCTCAGCACCCCTCCATCGTCGCCCCTACGGAGCCGCCCCGATGCCTGGGGCCCTACGTTCCAGATCATGTCATGCCCCATCCCAGGACTGGTCGGACTATGCCCCCTGGTCGCTGTCCAGCTGTTGGTGATCTCCAGCCGCCGCCCCCCCCCCCCCCCCCCGCCCACTCTGCGACACGAGGTTCACCGCCAGCCACTGCCGACTGCTTGCAGTCACAGTCGCCCTCGCCTTCACCTCATCTCATCAGCTTTCTCTTGGACTGTTCCACTTTTTTCCTTCTCTTTATACTTTCCCCACTGCCACGATAGATCCCTCTCATGGTCAACGACCCACCACCACCACCACCACCACCCTCCCCCTCTCCATCCTCCTCCACCACTGCCTCTTCCCAAGTCTCCCCTCCTCCTCCATACACTGTCTAACTTCCACTCACCTTTCCTACTGACTTCCCACCCATCTACTCCGCCCGCATCACTCAACGCTGAGCCACAGTGTGTGACACTCTGCAGTCGCCACCTCATGATGCCACACCATAACAGGGCCCTGTCCCCCACCACATCCCCATCGACCCCATCCTGTCCATCTACACCTTCACAGACGCTTACAAAAAACTGTGAAACGTCAAAGAGCAGATCTCACTCCTGCTGCCTCCAAGACAAGAAGGCTCCTCCTCCTCGCCCTGCTCCTCCTCCACTCCAACCCGTCGCCATGGAGACCGTACACATCTCTCCCCCAGTCCAGCCAGGCCGCTACACCTACCGCCTCTCCTGCCCAGAACCTTGATTCCTCGACAACGAGACCCTCTCCCTTGAACTCCGAAAATACTTCCCAGCTGCTCCCATCAAACAGCTCATCCCCTATCAGGACTCCTTCTTCATTAAATTCTCCAGCACTACCTTCCACAATGTTATGCTCCAGCGCCTCCCCACCATCCACCTCGACCCTCATGCGACACTAACTCCCTAATGCACCTCTTCCTCTGCCCGTCAACCCCTGCCTCCCTGCTGCTCGCCCATCTTCACTGCCGTGATAACCAAACTCAGCCCAGGAACCACGGAGGAGGAGGTGTTGAGCCAACTCAACTCCCACCCCAATATATCCATTCGGTCCACCAAATGGATCCACAACGCCACCAGTCCTACATACCTGATGCGGATTTTTATAGAGTCGGCATCGTTCATCGATTGCCTCTTCCTATAGAGGGCACTCATCTACGACCGCCGCCACAAGGTGGAACCACATTTCACTCCCATACAATTCTGCACTTCAAAACGAGCGAATCGAGTCCTACTATTCGTTCACGTATCTTTCTAATTTGGGATGGCACGATTCTTAAGGAATGCCAACAAGGACACCACATGGGTATCGGAATTTTGTAATTTCCTATATTATGGTAAGTGAAATTCAGGTTTCAAATACTAATCAAAATGTACAAATGTTTTGTATCGCTTATGGGACTTAACTACGGGGTCATCAGTCCCTAAACTTAAAATCTACTTATGAACTAACTAAGACTAAGGACGGCACAAATATCCCTACCCGAGGGGGGATTCGAACCACCGACTGTAGTAGCCGTGCAGACCGTGACTGGAGCGCCTCAGTCCCCTCGGCCACCGCGGCCGGCTTCTGCAGTCCCCACAAATAATTTCAGATAGGGCTTCCTAATATTTATACTAAATATTTGATGCCAACAAATTTAGCTTCTTCAGAAATGCTTTTCTTCCCACACCCATTCTGCATTTTATATCTTCCTTACTTGCTACCCAAATAACAAAACTACTTTTATTGTCTCATTACCTAACCTAATTGCTTCAGCATTGCCATATAATTCAAGAGAGGTGAAACTTTAATAAATAGTGCACCTGTCCTAGTAAACACAAATATGCCACAATATATCATACATCATAAAGAATTAATGAGTTCGATAGTGAGTACATTATTTCATTAAAATTCTATTTTAAAAATAAGAGAGTGAAGTTACTGAAGAAATGGGAATTTCTTGAACTCTGTCACTTCGATCAGGATTCCATTAATCTCGTTTTTCATGTGGATAAAGATTTACATTTCTTCCAAGATGTCAATTTTCGAGCTCTTTTATAGAGTATCCAAAACTGTGAGATCGTTTTCTGTTGAAAAGCTGTGCCCTGTTTCATTTATATGTTTAGCTGTTGCCAATTTGTTGCTCCTATCAAGTCTGAAACAACCGATGTGCTCTTTAAATCCCATTTTCAAGTTTCAGCCTGTTTGACCAATGTAATATTTATTGCCCAAGCTGCAAGTAACTTCACAAATTCATGATTTGTTCATTTCTTCTATCGGTTCTGTGCTGTCGTGAATGAATTTCTGTTTCAAATTGTTTTTGGTGGCAAAGATGATCCTGAGATCAGTGGATTTTTATGTTTGGCCATGTTGTCAGAAAATACACCTATATATATGGTATGGTTATGAACCTGGCTACCTCCACATCCTGCTCTTTATTGATGATTGCTTCAACAATGTGTTTGTTTTTGTTATTTATTTTTTGGGGGATTGCATCAATTTCATGTTCATTCTATCCAGTATTGAGTGCTATACGCTTGATTGTGTTTACTTCTGTCTCGTAGTCGTCAGCACCGAGTGGGAATTTCTAAGCTCTGTTTAAAAACACTCTGGAAGCAGCGTGTTTGTGTGAACTGGGGTGTTTGGAGGATGACAGCATCTGTGTTGGTTGGGTTCCTGTGCACACTGGTGTTCAGTGCTGGGTTAGTTTTTGTGAATGTCATGTCCAAAAACATTCTTTTTATTTCATTAGGATGTTCTACGTTAATCGGATGTTTATATGTAAATCACACATGACCCTACACAGAAGTTTAACATTAAAATTAGATAATGGTCGACAGTCTTTTTACTAAATCGTTAGGAATAGAGAAATTTAATATGAATATAAATTAGAAGCCACTTTCTGTGAGTTAAATTGAGAATTTTATTAACTATAGCTTGGGTCTTGTAATTTTCATTTGCAAACAGTAGAAGAGCAGATCTCTATGAAATATTTTTAAAAAAGTGGATCGGAATCGGAGCATTTAAGTATAGTCAGACCATTTTGTAAAGAACGACTTTAGGAACAACAATGTACTGTCAGGATTAATTATTGAAGCAGTAAGATTGCTCTATCTTAACGTTTTTTCAAACATTTGTCGCATTATTGCTGTTTCATATAGCTGAATTACTTTCCTTTGCACTGGGCAAAACTGAAGGAACAGACCCAGACGTATACTGAATCTCACATAAAAAAGCTATATGCAACAGCAATAATGTGACATCTTTCGTTGAACATCAAACGATCAAAATTTTGTAGCAATCGGATTAACGGTTCTCAATTTACAGTGTTGAGTACATTCATAAACACATTGAAAAAGGAACTTGGCTCGAAATTTCCGACTTTCCTTTTTAACTGATCCTATTGTTTTCCTGGTAACTTTTCCAAGACCTTTATGAAAAAAAAATTACCCTTTCCGTCTTGCGAATAGTCAGTTATAGTGCTGAATTCAATCAAAAACTCGAATTTCATGCAAACCTTCTTGTCCTGTCAAACCGTACTCAAATGATACTCTTACAACCATGTGGCAATTGATTTTTATTCATAGAAAAAAATCGCTTTCGGTTTTTCCTAAATTTTCCTACTCTCCGGGCGACCTTTCCAAATTTTTATTTCATGGGAACCTTCCTCTTGCTTTCAACATGAAATGTACAAAATTTTGTCGAATTTGGACGAACAGTGCTGATAGCTCACTAAAAAAAAGCTGTTTCAGTTTTTCCTGGTTTTCCTCTTTTCCGGACTACTTTTCCATATTTTATCGCCGTTCAAACCTTCCCTGGACTTACACTAATATTTCAAGACTAAAATGAGCCAAATCGGTCCAGCAATTCATTTATATATGTATAGATTACCTAATCTAAATTATTCATCATCGCCTGATTTTCTGACACTACATTCCATTACCCTCGTTTTACTCTGGTTAATGTTCATCTTATACCTTCCCTTTGAAGGCACTATCCATTCCGTTTAATTGCTCTTCCAGGTCCTTCGCTGTTTCTGACAGAATTACTATGTCGTGAGCAAACCATGAGGTTCTTATTCCCTCTCCCTGGACTTTCCCTATACAATTTTTTCCTTACATTCCTTCACAGCTTGCTCAGTGTAAAGATTGAACAATAATGGGGAAAGGCTACAACCCTGTCTTACTCCCTTCCCAACCACTGTGACACTTTTATGCTCTTCGTCTCTAATAATTGTGATCTGGTTTTTGTACAACTTCAGTATAACTCTTCGCTCCCTATGTTTTACCCCTGCTATCTTCATAATCAGAAAAAGTGTATTCCAGTCAACAATGTCAAAAGCTTTTTCCAGATGCACAAATACTGAAAACGTAGGATTCCCTTTCCTTGATCTATCTTCTAAGATAGGTCGTAATGTGAGTGTTGCCTAGCAAGTTCCTACATTTCTCCTAAATCCAAACTGATATTTCCCAAGATCGAATTCCACCAGATTATCCATTCTTCTATAAATAATTCGTGTTAGCATTTTGAAACCATGACTTATTAATTTTCCTAGTTACGTGATGCCCTACAGGATTATAACCGGCACCATCTGATCCATGGAATTATTCCTTCTCTCTGGTATTTCTTTACAAATACAACGAACTTCACTGGTAGAGCTCGATGCATAAGCAATTACTTAGCAGATTCTTATCGCGCTGTTGAACATCTCGCTCCCTTTCCCCACTGAGCGCCGCGAATTTCTGCGAAAAACAACCGCAGCAAGAAGGGGATTACGGCTAGCCCTGCTGAATTACAAAGACTGCTCTCGCTTGTAAATTGCTGAGAGCGCGCGAGGGGGGTTCGATAATTGGAAAACTGAAGCGAAAAATTGGGCCGTCGTGGATGAAACATAAAAAGTTTTTATTGCTTAATAAATTACGCGAGTCCTCCTCTAGGCGAAACGAATCTGCCAACTGTTGACTTAGTCCTGCGCAGTCTGCTCTAGACGTGAATAATTCATAGTTTTAGAGGAGCAGTTACTTCGCGAGTCGGTAATGTTCGCGGAAACAATAAACTGCGCCGGCCAGAGACATTTTACGCGAAATAAATGGCTGTCCGACCACGCAGCGACTGCAGCTCTAGTTCGCTTTGTGGAAGCACTGTTGTAGAACCTATAAGTTCATATATGCTACTGGGTGAGTCAGAAGTAGCAGTACACGCTTTTATTTCAAAACAATTAAGCAAACACTGGAATTTCGTGATAGGGTATGGGGGAGGTGAAGTCTCTTTTACGGTATGTGCCGAACATGGGCCTCCTCGTGAATCTAATCTTTTTTATTTTATGTAAATGGAGACGTCTGATTTATCAAAAAACGTCAGTATTTTCTGGCAAGTCCACTCTTGTAAACAGATTTGGCATAGGTGTTACGGTTCAAATGTCACAACAAGATCCCTCTTTTGCAAAAGGTCTCTTGTTCAGTGATGAAGCAAGCTTCTTTGTGAGAGGTGAAGTAACAGTCATAAAAGTTCAAATGTTTGTAAGGATTATGGGGCTTAACTGCAGGTCATCAATCCCTAAACTTACCAACTACTTATGAACTAAATTTTACGAGAGACAGCAAAACCATCCATTCCCGAGGGGGCATTCGAAGCCCCGATGCGGAACGGCCTCACGCATCGGAGCATAGCGCCTCAATGCACTCGGCTACTCCGCCGCCGTTCAACAGTCACAACCACAGATGCTCGTGCAACCAAAATACACATTGGGCTGAACCTTCAAAGGTAGTTTGTTACTTGGTGACGAAAAGGAGGTGTGGAATATGAGATAACTTTGTATGTGGACCCATTTTCAGTGACCAGAACTTAAATACTCAAAGCTACCTGCACATTCCTTAAGATGTGGAGGTTATCTTAGTTCTGAACGAAAATGCTAGCTTTCACTGTTACTTTCAACATAGTGGTACTACACTATATTAAAGAGCCCACAAATTTCCACAACAACACACAGAGTTCCAGAAGAATTGGAAGCCATTAATCATATTGCAATAAACAATAGATTTGGTCCATCACTTATTAACACTATGTCACAACAGATAAAATAGAAACTGAAATAACTATAAAAGATATCACAACAGACACTACCCCATCAGTCAAATATGTAAAAATGCCATACTTGGAGTAATGTCTGCCATACTAGCTAGGCTGTTCAGAAATACAGAAGTAAAAACAAGTTTTACCGCTAACAACAAACTTAGTAGGAAGCTTATGCACAATACAAAATCCCCTGATAGAAAATTTGATTCATCTTTAACTTACAAAATCACCTGTAGCCGATATGACAAACATTACATAGACCAAACAGGCAGAAATTTCAAAACCATATTGAAAGAGCATCTGCCTTGCTACAGATTAAATAAATGTAACGAATCAGGAATTGCAACACACATCAAAGGAACAGGACATCCTGTAAAAATAGAAGAAAACCTTATAGTATAAATAAAAGTAAAAATGTATATCATGGAACAAATGATAACTTAATTCATAAAACAAAATTTGCTGATAGTATCGTTCATGAAATAACAGAATTCAAAAACTCAGCACTCTTCAATAGTCTGAAGCTAATTCTAATGCAATAGTATTAAGATGTGACAGTACCAAACTAAACACTACGAGACAGCCAACTTTCAAATATCACTGCAAATACGTAATGAGTCAAAACTGTCCAGTAATCTTCTGTTAATAATAACGCAATAGTTCCAAAATTTACGAGTGCCAAATAAAAGCAACCAGTCAATCAGCATTGATAATGTCGCTACAATGCGATAATTGATACGTATATACAAAGAGACCGACATCTTCTTTTGTGGATACTGTATTTACATGATTGTGAACAGTTTATATGGTCGAGTGTAATATAAAAACGAGTAGTATAAGAAGCAACGTACAAGTGATTCAATATGCTGCAGCTCCACCAGTGCACCAGAGATGCAGAAGAAACCCTGCAACACGAAAATGCTAAGTGTGCAGCTGACTATCAACATAAGTGAATCACTGGATCATTCCTGTGTACATCCGACACAGGTGGTGAAACAAATCGAACCCAACAGGAAGACCAGCAGATGACAGCACCACCTCTTAGTCAATGGCCATCCACTGCTCTTTTCCCTCCCCCCACCCCACGACTACCCTCAACCACCAATAATAACAAACAGGCTATAAATAAATAAATTATAAGCAGCTAAGAATTTCTGTATATATAAGAAGCGCATGATGATAACAAAACATGCTCCAAACGCGTTGTGCTATTTTAAACATTAACAAATAAAGTGACCGGGAGCAGAAATACGAATATTTATTTATGGAATAGTTGTTCGCAGTGGTTTGACGGCCATTTTCTAGTGGTTGTATTGACCGACGTGATTCTGTGGTGTGGCCACTCAGATTAGCTGATCTCATACCACTTGACTAATATATGTAGAGCCATTTAAAGCAAATCGTATTTGCAGAGAAAATAAACAGACACCATCTCGAACAATACATTGGATGATCGTGTACCAGCAGTTCTGCAGAAATCGTTGTACGAGTGCATGATGATTGGATTCAGCTCCTTCAAAGATACCTTCTCCAAGAAGGACAGCACCTTGAACACACTGAATGAGTATTCATTAAAGATAGCAGTATAGTCTGTAACTCCAAACAAAATGTATTATTACGTTTGAACGATAAGTGATACGTGAAATCTGTTTAAAGGAATGACTTTTTCAGGAAATTCTGATCACACCACCCTCCTTCCAATTTGACTTAGATTGAAGAGCTACGACAAGATGGCTCTCATGTTCGGTACATACCATCAGAAGTAGATCATACCTTACTGGAATATTCAGGTTTTCCAGTTTCGTCGATTTTTCGAAATATAGGGGTGTACTGCAACTTTTGAATCACTCTCTAGATTGCGGTGTGTCTTGTTCTTAATTTCTAACATAAAGGCTCCTCGTAAACAGTTGCTTCCTTTCCAGCTTCAGAGAAGGACTGCCAAGTCATCAGGGTGTCATTAATTACAACGTACGTAGACAGAAGGAAGGGGTGAAAATGTGGCGATTTGTTGAATGGGCTGCTTAAACAATGGCGTTGTCATGACAACACGGGGCAGGCCGTTTGGCTGCCATCAAACACGCCCTGCGCTGTTTACGCATGACGAGTCTGTTATTATTTTGTCGGCAGCGGGAAAACACTTTGTTTGGCGGTTGCCGGACCAAATAGCTCCCTTTTGTTTGAACGCTGCTGAATCGAAGCTGTCGATCGCTACAGCGCTCTGTTCTCTATTAGCTCGTCATGCTGGTTGACTTTACCTGGTGTTCATAGCAGGCAGTGTACCCGCCTATTTCATCGGTACTCTATGGAAACGAGTAATCGAAAGCACTACAAAATAATGTACATTTTGCAGCCGCCACGCTCGCTAATTGCGTTGTCACCGCACGGTACAAATCTCCACCAGGTGACGTAGTGGCACAGGGCAGAGCCGACGACAAAACGAAATTCACGCGTTTTCCTCATCGAGCCTCAAGCACAAACATCCCCGCCCAATTTAGCAGTCAATGAAAAGAGACTGGAAAACAGCATAGGAGTCTAAACTGACTAACAGCTATCGATGAAATTTCCCACCATCCAGTGACTTACAAAACTCGTTTAAAGATATTTCATAGCAGACTGGAAATCCAACTCTCTTAACCAGTAGTATAGTAACAAGAGCGGTTTACAATGGGAAGAAATGAGTAAAAGATAAATCTGAAACATCTAATCAATATAGAACAATGACATTCAAAAGCATTAATATAACATTTATTTACTGCAAATAGGGGTAAGATTTGATTCACGGCAAACGTTATTCAACACTTTAAAGAGTGAAATACAGGGAACGGAAGGTTATTTACAACTTGTACAAAAACCAGATAGCAGTATAATAGTTAAAGGGCATTAAAGGGGAGCACTGATGGGGAAGGGAGTAAGATAGTTTTGTAGCTTTTCTCCAATGCTATTCAATTTGTACATTGAGCAAGCTTTATAAAAAAAGTAAGGAGATATTTAGCTAAGGGCTAAGAAATAGAAACATTGCGTTTTGCCGATGTCATTGTAATTCTGTCAGAAACTACAAAGGACCAGGAAGAGCAATTAAACGGAATGGAAATGAGCGTGTAAGGTGAAAATTTGTTAACATCGAATATTAATTTAAGCATAAGTAAGTCTTAGCTGAAGGCATTTGTGTGGAGAGTTGACGTATACTGGAGTGAAACATGGACGATAAACAGTTCAGGCAGGAAGAGGATGAGGCTTTTGAAATCTGCCACCACGGAAGATTGCTGAAGTTTAGGTAGGTACAGCTTGTAACTAATGAAGAGGTAGTGAACAGAATTGATGAGAATCGGAATTTTTCGCATACCTTGACTAAATGAAGAGCTCGAAGAGTGTGACACATTCTTGTACATCATGGAATCGTAAATTTAGCATTGGAGGGATGTGTGTTGGGTTAAAATAAAGGAAGACCAAGAGACGTATACAGTAAACAGATTCAAATGGATGTGGGAGGAAATGAGGAGGCTAGCTCGGGGTAGAGTAGAGAGGAGAGCTGCATCAAACTAGTCTACACACTGAAGACCACAACAAAAACATAAATAAAATAAAAGCTGTAGCTCCGTCTGGTACTATGATCATTCCCCGGCGTCTTAACACATCGCTCTTTTCTAGCTATACGTTTCTTCGCCGATTCTACGGATTATCTCCTCGTTCGTCACGTTGCAAGTCCACCAAATTTCAACATTCTTCTTTAACACCACACGTCGAACTTTTCGATTCTCTACTTTTGCGGTTTATTCACTGTCCATGATTTTCTACCACACGGCGCTGTGCTCCAAATGGACACTCACATTAAACCCAGTGCTTGACAACTCTAGACTCTTCTTCTCTTCTTGGTCTCAAATGCTCTCTTTGTCTGCGCCTGTCCATTTCTTATGTCCTCTTCACTTCGTCATTCACCTGGAAGTTTGGTTCCAAGATAGCATTTAAGCTGTAAACAGACTTCGGCTACAAGCATTTCCAGAGGAAATCATAATTTGTCGATTATCGCAGCGGCCGTTAAAAAGATTGTAGTTTAAACAGGGCGTCTTTTTCGTCGTTAAGGGTGCACGAATACATAAAAGCCCGATGCTCCTACTGTCAAGGCAGTACCACGTCAGGAAACTGCTCAAATAAAACAGGAGGTGCACACCCTGTATGGCCCAGAAGGATAGAACTGCTTGTCCAGCCAGGGAAGTGGCACCAGAAGTACTATTGTGAGCCTTAAAACACCCGCGCCGTGTGAGAACCACCCAACAAGTGCCCTGAGCACCTCGACTTCCGCTCCCTTCTCCTACCTCTGACAGCGTCTGAGGTGTGGTCCGTGACCACTTGTTAACTTCAGGAAGGCGTAAGCTCGGTGTAAAGTTCAATACTTTGCACAGAGCTTAGCGATATCTCTCGAATTCGTCCTATTAGCAACGTTACTATTCCGAATTTGAGAACTATGCACAGAGTTTAGCCTTGTAGTTGCTGTGGTCTTTAGTCCACAGACAGGTTTGATGCTGCTCTCCATACTACCCTGTCTTATGCAAGCCCCTTCATCTGCGAATAAACACGGCAACGTACATCCTTTTGTATTTGCTTAATGTATTCCTCTCCCGGCCTCCATCTACGATTACTACCCCACACACTTCTTCCTAATACTAAGTTGTCTACTCCTTGGTGTCTCAGAATGTGTCCCACCAATCATTCTCTTCACTTAGTCATGAAACTTCTTTTCCCTCCAGTTCTGTTAAGCACCTTCTCATTAGTTACGTGATCTACCCATCTAATCTTCACCATTCGCCTGTAGCACCACATTTCAAATTCTTCTGTCATCTGTTTTGACTGAACTACTTATCGTCCACGTTTCAGTCCCGTACAATGCTACACACCAGAAAAATGATTTCAGTAAGGATTTCCTAACATTTGTATTAATATTGGATATCAACAAATTTCTCTTCTTCAGAATAGCTTTTCTACCCATAGCCATACTGCATTTTATACCTTGTTTACTTCGGCCATCAGGAGTTATCTTTATACCCAAATAACAAACTCGTGTACTACTTTTATTGTCTTTGTACCAATCTAATTCCTTCAGTATCGCCTGATTTTCTGACACTAGATTCCATTACCGTTGTTTTACTCTTGTTAATATTCATCGAATACCCTCCTGTCAAGGCAGTGTAAATTCCGTTCTATTGCTCTTCCAGTTCCTTTGCTGTCTCTGACGGAATAGCTATGCCACCAGTAAACCGAAAAATTTTTATTTCTTCTCCCTGAACTTTAATTCCTTCTCCACACTTCTCCTTGCATACATTCACAGCTTGCTCAATTTATGAATTGAAGAACTCTGGTGAAAGGCTAGAACCCTGTTAACTCCCTTCCCGACCAACGATTCCTTTCATTTCTTTTCATTGCTTTTCGGTTTTGCTACTACTTGAGCATAACTCTTCGCTCACTATATTTCACCCCTTACGCCTTTCAAATAGTGTACTCAAGTCAGTATTGTGGCAAGCTTTCTTCAGATCTACAAATGCTAAAAACGCAGGTTTTCCTTTCCTTAACCTCTCTTCTAAGATAAGTTGTAATGTGTGTGTTGCCTCTCGTGTTCCTACATTTCTCCTAAATCAAAATTGACCTTCCTTAAGGTCGGATCCCACCAGTGTTTCCATTTGTATATAAATATTTCGTATAAATAATTTGACATATTAAACTAATAGTTGCGTAATTTTCACATTTGTCTGCATTTCCTTTCTTTGGGATTGGAATTACGAAGTTCTTCTTTAAGTCTGTGGGTATTCCCCCTGTCTCATACATCTTGCAACGAAGTTCAACAATTTCTTCATGACTGGCACTTCTGACGATATCAGTTGAAAGACAACCGTTTGTCGTCTTCCATATATTTTCTTATAAAATTGTAAGTTATTTGTTATCGCTAAATTACCATTTTGTTAGAACTAGAAACCCCCTCTTTCCATGCATGAGTAATAGTAATTTTATTTCACGTTTTAAAATATTAGTTTCTGAAATGTTAGTTAATGTTGTTAGGATTTTGTTATTTTAATTATTTATTATTGTGATTATGAATGTGGCAGTAAGTATGGCTTCTCCGCTACGCCACTGTCCCTGTGAGAATGTGTACTTGTTTTACTTGTAAGTGGATGTGCAAGGATCTAATGACTGTCTAAATGTGGGTGGTAATAGCTCGCTTTCCATGGTTCTCTCTGGCTCAGAGTCGATAGTTAGTCGTTACCAACCCCTGCTGCTGATGCGACCAAAGAGGTTTCTAAACCCTTTGGTTACAAGCCAGTCGACAAGCCTTCTCCAGGGCAAGTCACGAGATCTTCTCTCCCCACCACCGCTGTTTTCTAAGATTTTCCAGTTTCCGGTAGCTTCCCCGTGTCTCCTGGCCGCTCGATCTTCACTTGGTGGTGGGATTGATGTGAGGTACGATTGGTTCTTGTCTTGTGCTTGCGGAGATGGTAGGGATTCGTTGTCTAGCATGTTTAACTTAGACTCTTGAACTTAGATTCATTTTTCGGAATATTTTTTCCGATCGTGCGCGGAAATGTGTTCTAGTTTTTCAATCCAGTGATTTCCAACATATCTACATCTGCATCTACATAGATACGCTGCAAATCACATTTAAGTGCCTGGCAGAGGGTTCATTAACCACTTTCATAACCTCTCTCTACCGTTCCATTCTCTAATAGCACGCAGGAAGAAAGAACACCTAAATCGTTCCATTTTCAATCTGATTTCTCTTATTTTATTGGGATGGTCATATCTCCCTAAATAGGTGGGTGCTAGCAAAATACTTTCACATTCAGAAGTAAAAGTCGGTGCTTGAAACTTGGCAAACAGATCACGCCGCAATGTATAAAGTCTTTCTTTTAATGATTTCCACCCCAATTCTTGCAACATTTCCGTGACGCTTTCCCCCTGGTAACGTGATAAAACAAAAAACGAGCTGCCCGTCACTGTACCTTCCAAATATCTTCCGTCAGTCCCACCTGGTGAGGGTCCTACAATGGACAACAGTATTCCAGGAAAGGACGGACAAGTGTGACGTAGGCAGTCTCTTTGGTGGAGCCAATGAAACGTAATCTTTGTTTCGCCTTTCCACAATATTTTCTATGTGTACGCGGTGTATGTGTTACTAGTTGCAGTTTGATAACGGCCTGTTGTATTCAACCCTTTAGTGATTATGTGACGGTGTACGAACTCTGTGTAAATTCCTTCTAGCTCTGTGGGGCCCGATTTCTCACTGACGATATGATCATTTTTGTACAGTGCATATAAAATATTTCTTATCATTTCCTTTCGTGAGTGATATATGATCCACGTAAAATACCTTCAGCTTCCACTATTGTTTGTTCCACGCCAATAAGGCAAGTAACTATTCGTGGTTCCTTCTGATTTCCACTAACATTTCGTGATCTTCTCTCCCTGCCTATTCTTATTTTACTGTTTCTTCTCCAAACTTGTAGTATGCACTCAGTCTTTGTCAGTAATTCTCTCCGAGCCTTGTACAACCTCCTTCAATAGCTTGCTTATTAAATTCTAAACATATCTATGGGTTGCATGATGGATTCATAAAAAAATGACGTTTTGCCATTCGCGCACCCAGGTTCGTCGTTTAGTACACAATCGCAGGCGCTCCTATCTGTGATGCAGTGTCAAGGGTAACCGCAGTCGTGGTCTCCGAGCTGATAGTCCATGCTCCTGCAAACGTCGTCGAACTGTTCGTGCAGATGATTGTTGTCTTGCAAACGTCCCCATCTGTTGACTCAGGCATCGTGACGTGGCTGCACACTCCGTTCCAGCCATGCGGATAAGGTGCCTGTCATCTCGACTGCTAGTGATACGAGGCCGTTGGGATCCAGCACGGCGTTCCGTATTGCTCTCCGATTCCATATTCTGCTAAGTGTCATTGGATCGCGACCAACGCTAGCAGCAATGTCGCGATACGATAAACCGCAATCGCGATAGGCTGCAATCCGACCTTTATCAATGTCGGAAACGATATGGTACATAATTCTCCTCCTAACACGAGGCATCACAAAAACATTTCACGAGGCAACGACGGTCAACTGTTGTTTGTGTATGGGAAATCGGTTGGAAACTTTCCTCGTTTCAGCACATTGTAGATGTCGTCACCGGCGCTCATCGTTTGCATACCACAGCATCTTCTTCCTGTCGGTTAAATTTCCCGTCTGTAGGACGTCATCTTCGTGGTATAGCAATTTTAATGGCCAGGAGTGTACATTACATTACGCCATTACAGTTGCACACCTGCGTGGAATGGACAATATGAGTTTATCCATCAGCTCGTGAGGGATATTTCGGTATTTTGCCATGAATGCAAACGTAGTGGGAAGTACTGGTCTGGCTACAATGCGTCTGCGAAGAGCAGACGCTCAACCGGGTTTAAGTCGGGTGGAGAAGCTGGTGATCATTCCATTCGTTTAATTCGTGTATGTTTTCTACCACTGCAGCTCTATGGGGACGAGCGATATCGTCCACCGCAAAGAACCAATGTCCTACGACACCAGCGTAGGACGCAACAAAAGGTCGAAGGATCTCGTTTCTACGCCTCTGAGCAATCAAGGCGCCATATTTAACAACATAGAGGTCCGTACGTCCACAAATTCTAGCTCCTGCCCACACCATTTGTCCAGCACCATGATATGGTGATGTTTCGAGCACATAATCAGGGTTGTTTCGAGTTCGACGTTCTCTCCAGATGAGGAAACGACGATTGCCCAGCTGGACACAAAATCGTGGCTCACCCGAGACCAGGGCGCGAGGCGCCATTCGTTGCGACTCAAATCCTGTCGTTCCTTCCCCGGTTTCTGCGGGATAAACGGCGTCGTGGTTTCAATGGGCCACACACCTCCGTGCCTAGAGGCCAAATTTCAGAAGGCGATTTCCGACTCTGTGTTGATTTTGCGCGTCCTGTTGGTGCCTGGAGGGTGCGTTGCAGCTGAGTTGCATTCAGCCTCCTGTCTCGACGATCTGTCGACTGGAGAATACAGTGGCACCACAACAGCTGCAGCCACCTCCCTCTGTCTCTGTCCCGCTTCCAACCTTCCTGTGGCTCCCAGTGCCATAGCATGGGGTGAGACACATTGTGGTTGCATTGCACTGCCTTCACTACACCATCTGAACGCAACTGCTTATGTAATTCGTTTCGTAAAGTGAGCCCTAGTCGGCCGCGGTGGCCGAGGGGTCTGCGGTGCGCCAGTGACAGCCTGCACGGCCGCTACGGTCAGGGTTTCGAATCCCCCCTCTGGCATGGATGGTTGTGTCGTCTTTAGTATAAGCTTGTTCATAAGTAGTCTGTTGTCTGAACATTTCTGAAAGTGAACAGTAGTCAACACCAACTCACTTTGTTGCAAATTTCCGTCATTACCACTATCTCGGTTGCCGTAATGTTCTTGTCTTTACTCCGTACAACCGGCGGAATGATTTCGAAACGTATTATTTGGTTCTGCCGATGACAATACTTGAAAACTTATATATCTCGACTGATCCTCTAATTGTTTTCGCAAGTGAACATCTTCATCTCAGCTGTTCCATCTGAAACTTCACAGTAGTTGTTGATTTTTGGGAAAGAGATCGTAATCACTAGCACTGCTGTTAGGAGAGTACGGTGGAAATTCCTCAAAGTCCCATTGCTAGCGGCGCAACAGGTCTACTTCATTAAAACAATTATGGACATGAGTGGGGCTAGTTTAGGGTGACCAGATGTCCCGTATTTTACGGGTCAGTCCCTTATTTAGCCTAAGTGTCCCGTTGTCCAGACAAAATACATACGGTACGCATATTGTCACGTTTTATACTAACCGTCCCATATATTTTGAAATAACGAGTTTTTAAGAAATGTTTACCGTCAAGAAGTGGAGAACGAATGTGCTTACCATCAAACAATAAAGAAAATAGGCCTTCACTCAAAGAGAATGAGGTACGACTTGTAAAGTTCTTTGGTTGGTTGTACGTTATATCCTATAAAAGGAAATGTGCAGGTTGTTAAGTACTGGCCGCGGCGGGGCGGCCGAGCGGATTGAGGCGCTATGCTGCGATGCGCAAGGCAGTTTCCCGTCGGGGGTTCGATTCCCCCCCCCCTCCCCCGTAGTTAAGTACTATAAACTTTAGAAACATTTGAACATTTCTTAAGTACTTTGCAAAAAGATAATGTGTTTCAAGAGTCTGGGTTTATTTATTTATTTATTTATTTATTTTTTTTTTTTTTTACGACACATTAATTGATTATATCGAGAAATGGGTTACACATTTCATACGCTGAAACCATGTAATTGGGTTCAGCTTGAATATCGTGTTCTTTGGAAGTCTGTTCAGCATAGATTAAAGATTTACCGGAGTTTGACGATTTTGAAAGCAACATGTGAAGATCAGCTTTTGGAGGAAGTGAATTCTGCTGAAAACGAATGTCAAGAGTAAATTCAATCGTTGGTAGCAGTGAAGCAAGTTGCATCTGAATATATCCTGTTGAAAAATTTGCAGTTCATTACTGTGTGTGCGACACTGATATTGCTGCAGAAAGAGTGTTCTCCACGACACATAGTTTGCAGACTGGCGAACAGATTTAGTGTGCAAACTGTGAAGTAAATAATAAAATAATAAAAGTCATTTGAAGAATACTTGACGTGTTGGCTTTTATGAGTATCTATGTAAAAATACCGTACTCCTGAATGACACACATCTACATTATTCTGTGCAATACAAAAGAGAGAAATGTGTAAGGTGCGTTAGCAGTAACAATTGTCGTTCCTACTTGTCTGCACGTGATAACTAAACAATAAAATATTTCTTCAATTGGAAAGAAATTTTGTGTTGCGAGTATGTTTGGTTAATTTTTATGTTAGTATTTGACCAGGTATGCCTTCATTATTTGGATTTCCACACATGTAGTTTGTACCTCTTCCCTCCTAACCCCTCCCTCCCTCCCCCGGAAACACCGCGACCCAAGGGTTTCATGTTCTTTCAGAAATTAAATAATTTTTGTTTGTAATAATTGTTTTACACTTAGAAGACGCATTTTGTGATCACAAGAAGCCGAACTGATGAAGAAGTGATTTCAAGAGAAGCAAACGTGAATACGAGATCCACCATAAAATACGAGACATTTTTTGGGGGAGGGGACAAGAGAAACACCGGTATTGGTTTTTTTTTTGTAATACTGTGTGTACTATGTGTTTATGTTAGTGTCATGTTGCATTATTTCGTATGGCAATCTTGGTACCTACCCATATATGTCCCGCATTTTCATTCTGGAAATCTGGTCACCCTAGACTAGTTATATGTTCACTTACAACATCAGGAAGGCAAATTAAACGCCTATCGTCTCATCGAGGTGGGGGTGAATTGTAGGGAAAATCAATAAATAATAGTAGAGTGTGTGTTTAAAAATGTTTAAATAGCTTATGGGACTTAACTACCGGGTCATCAGTCCCTAAACGAACAAACTACTTATGAACTAAGGACGGCACAAATATCCATGCCCGAGGGGGGATTCGAACCCCCGACCGCAGTGGCCGTGCAGACCGTGACTGACGCGACTCAGTCCCCTCGGCCACTGCGGCCGGCTAGGGTGTGTGACAGAGGTGTTTAGGAAATCTGGACGAGCAGCCGTGAAAATGCGCATAGCTTCTTCCGAAAACGAGCCCCGCGTCCATAAAACTCTGCCGCGATGGACGCGTTGTTCACGCTCGCTGGGCGTTCCGCTTCGCTGAGAGACCGGAATCCATTCTCAAAAACGGAACGGCGAGAAGCTCCGGCCGTCGCCAAGTTATGACCGAACGCCAGCGCTTTAACAGCCGAGCAACGAGAACCCATTAGCGGAACATTAATGAGTGCGAGACGGGAGAACCCAAACGACACGGAACCAGCCAGTTCACAGCCGGCGCATAAAGAACCGAGATAAACGGCGTGGCAGACGTGAACGAATTATGGGAAGGCCCCGCCGCGTCACGTGACCTCTGCTGCCGAGGCGTGCAAGTTGGCGGTGTCTGGTTCTCGAGTCGTGCTGTCGGTCGCGAATCGTTTCTTCCGCAGAACCCACCTTGCCCTCGCAGGTTCACTCGAACTCCCAACAGGCGCTGACTCTATACACTAAACATCGTTATCGTAGAAGTCTTAAAAAGAGGCATGCTAGGCTTTCGGTTCTGCTGTCTGTGTCTCACAAGGAGACCACACCGGTATAAGATTTCAGAATTTTTTTTTTTTATATTCATGGTACGTGAAGTTCAGAACTCGTATAACAATCACCCAAAGCCATTCGACGCAACTCACAAAAATTCTCCAGAAAATCGGCTTTGAAGTTTTGCAAGTACTTGCGAGTACCAATAATTTAACCAATTGTAGCCTCTGTCGGAAGCTCAGAAACTTAATTTACGATGTAATCAGGAAGCAAATTAATTTATCTATTTAACAAGAAGGCTTAATTTAAGTAAAAGAAAGAAGCAAACGATGGAGTCTATAGAAGCAAAGCATTCAGTTTTCTCCAAAAGAAGTCAGATATACGTTATCAGAAGAAGCTGACCGAACAAGATACAAACGGGCGAGCACGAGGACGCATTGAGGGAAGTCAGAAGACCCGCAAAAATAAATAAATAAATGAAATAAAATGAAAAAGAGTCGGTAATGTTCTGGCGTCACAACCATAGGGTTGGTGGTTCGAATCCTGCTGTGACATTAATTTTTTACGTTGTGTTCGATAACTTAATTTTAATATCTAATAGTAGTTTTTACGAAAATTGCACGCATGTTAGTTTATTTGTAATTTTCTGTATTTTTAAAAGGTTGTGAATAATGAAGGTTATCTTTGTTCAGTTTGTGAAGAGCTATGACGTTATTTTTTTTTTTTTTTTTTTTTAAAGTGATATACATAGCTAGTAATGGCTTTCCAAGCTGGTAACCTGCTCAACTCTTACTTTGGTGATGACAAGGTTGCACACATGGAATTAGAGAGTCCAAGATCTCTATCTATATATAAAAGCTCGCTCACTCACTCACTGACTAAACACGAAATCTTGAAACTATTGACGCATGAAGCTGAAATTTGGCAGGAATATAGTTTATAGGCAGAAGACGTCAGCTACGAAAGTATTTTGGGATAGGGCTGATAGTTCAGGAGATATGACGTCATAAACAATGGAGACTTCCCCATTTGCGGCATGTGATGGTGTGACTTTATCAGTCCACTGTTTGAAAAGGAGTGCACTTAGCGACTTGCAACAAACTTTAAACATAATTCCAAAACTTTGGAAAACTTTTTCTCGCTGACAACCCCAGCAAAATCATGAAAGAAAGAAAGTTTGTCGGTTACTACTTTTGCGGCGTTCATGCAGTAAAATTAGGGCCTTTGGCAAGGCGTTACTATTTATTACTCATACGTTATTAATCATTATTGACTGTCTTTGCGAGAAATGTCACAGACAGTATGTAATATACCACGGGAATTACGTTATAAATTTTATCACACAACACATAGTTCACGAGATATGACGTCATTAACAATGAGGGCCTAAAAAAACTGCTGCATTAAGCAACAAGGCTGCTCATTTCCTCCTAAACCACTGAAACGATTTCAATCAAATTTGGTACAGAAGAATGCTAAAGATTAGGTGAGTGGATCGTGCAACTAATGAGGAGGTACTAACCCGAACTGGAAAGGAAAGGAATTACTGGCATACCTTGACTAAAAGAAGAAATCGATTTTACCTCACATTCTTAGATATCAAGGAAATTTGAATTTAGCATTGGAGGGAAGTGTGTGGGGTAAAAATCGCAGAGGGAGACCAAGATATGGATACAGTAAGCAGATTCAGATAGATGTAGGTTGCCGTCCTTATGAGGAGATGCCGGCCGCGGTGACGGAGGGGACTGAGGCGCTCCAGTCACGGTCTGCACGGCCACTACGATCGGGGGTTCGAATCCCCCCTCGGGCATGGATACTTATGCCGTCCTTACTCTTAGTTAGTTCATAAGCAGTTTGTAAGTTTAGGGACTGTTGACCCCGTAGTTAAGTCCCATAAGCTATACAAACATTTGAACATTTTTTTAATGAGATGATTCTTGCTCAGGATAGAGTAGGGTGGAGAGCTACATCAAACCAGTCCCCGGGCTGAAGACCATTACATAAAAACAACAAATACTAGCAAACACGGATCACTGAAATTGAAGATCATATAGAAAGTACTGAAATTACGACAGATACAACAGAACTCATTTCAGAGAGGTAATTCACAATGCAGCAGTTTAGGAAAGAAAGAAAACAAGTAGACGAATGTGCCCAAGAGGAAAGGGAACAAAACTCTCAAAGGATGAAAGAAATTTGGAATCAAAGAAAATCTAATGCAATGAAAAGCAGCCAAAACTGGTTGAACGTACCCTCCAAATGCCTTATGCGAAAGAAGAAGAGTAAAGTCAGTAAACGAAAAATGGCTAAGTAGTTGTTTGAAAAAGGACAAATGATAGGCAATAAAACCATAACTAATTAGGTGAAAGACAGATATCGAAGAAAAAGTAGAGAGTCCTTTCAGGAAATGAGAAGAAGTTGTATAAGCATCAAGACCTCGGAGTAGAAATCAATAAAAGGCAAAGAAAGGAAATCAGAAAGTTGGAAGGAACGTACACAAAAGTTATACACGTGAAATTAATGTCGAGATTTTATTATAGAAACCGAAAAGGAAGTAAACGAAGATTTTATGGGAGAAATGGTACTGCGAGAAGAATCTCACACAGCCTTGGGTGCAAACACAGAATACGAGACGAACAGTCAAGTAAATTAGATTATCCCCGCAACGCTTCTTTTTGGCTCACTCTGAGATTAAAAGATGAAAAAGTTAATCAAATGTTCAAATGTTTGTATTTCTATGAGGACTTAACTACTTCGGTTATGCGTACCTAGGCTTACCAACTACGTAAACTAACTTAAGCTAAGAACAACAAATACACCCGTACCAGAGAGAGGACTCGAACCTCCGACGGCGAGCAGCAGCGCGCTCCGCAGCTCAGCGTAAGGGATCGCTGTGCCACTCCACCGCGGCAAAAGTTAATAAATGGAGTCGTGCGAACACAGACTACCTGAGAAAATGCATCACTGCGGCCATGTGGAATGAGACTAGAGTTTAAAAAAAGTATTTTCTATAAAAATCACTACTTATTGGATAGTTAGTGTATTGACTAGATCTTTTTCCCCGGTTTCAGTATAAACATGAAGATCAGTCGAGTTGCCGACTCTGGAGCATGGAACGTATAATTTAGAAAAGCAGTAGTCTTCACATTTTGTCCACGTACTGGCCATCCTCATTAGCTGGGCATGTCCTCCCCCGTACCTCTACGAACTCTTCATCATTCTCTTCCATCTCTCCCCCGTCCTTGTTCATCTCCTCCTTCGCTTCCTCTTATTTTCTATCTACTTCCTCTTCCTACAATTCTCTGTACATTTACTCATTCCTTCGTCGTATTTATTTAAAATGAAAAAATTAGGAACTTAAATTTTTGGTTAAGTCGGCAAATGATCACAAAGTTACCCTTAGAGAAAAGTAAGAAAAAGTAACAATGTTATTTATGTACTTCGATTCTACGATGTTTTGATATACCCTGTTGAAAACTTCGTAAACGTGGCAGCATTGTTGCTGCCCAGTACGTGAGTTACTGCAAGTGAACCGTTTAATTTGATTTCAGGCAACTTTTTTACTTTCGAATATAATTTCTACAACAGCACTTGTTCGGCACTGGAGCTGAACTTGATAACACCTGCATTTCCTACGATGGCGTATTATCTGTAACATAATAATGTGATGACCGGTGGAGATTTTAATTTACCACTCTTAAAGGTTACACTAATTTTGTTCGTGTTTTTTAGCTTATGAATCGAAAGGTCACGGGTTCGATACCTGGTCAGTACTAGGATTTTTATTTGTCACTTTTCACCTCTGGTAATGTTGCTGATGTGAAAAATGTTGAGTAGCACCGGCGCCCGAAATCCACATTGAACTTTACGACCACCTCCAAACAGGACCATGCCTAGTAAAGCACTGTGGTGTTTAAACCAATCTCCGGATTATTTACTGCTTTACCTTGTTTACCTATTCGAGATTCGTTGTCTCCGTTGCATAATTAAAATTAATTATTGTTACATGAGTTTTCGTGTTCTCCTATTAATATTATTACAAATGAATTTCGAATGCTGATAGGTGAAATGAATACAGAACTGTCGGTTCAACACCTCAAGGGTGCAAATGGTAACATGCATTATTTACAGAATAACAGAACTGTCAGTCCGATACCGGGAACAACAGTTTGTATTTCTGGGAAACTTTAGAATTCGAAAGACAGCACTAACCCCACGATTTAGTTTGGAATACAGATTAAATAAATTCAAATTTATGTTTTATAGCAACCGCAGATTCAGAGTATCCTTTTCGTGACGTTCATGAAGGACGCTCTTTGATATTTTAAAGGTAGCAGGGATAAAATAAAGGTAGAAAATGGCCCGCTACTTATAAAGGAAATGAGACTGGAGTCAAAGGTGCCTTAATGGTAGCAATGGTCGAAAAAGGAGTTAAAAAGTGCTATATTCTATCCCCCTCATCGAGTGCTAATAAAATTTCACAATGTTTGGTCAACCACATATATCATTTCTACCCCCAGTTCAGATCGAAACAGCGTACAAAATTAGTGATTTTTCTAGTATGTCCGAATTATCAGATCTTTTTTGTAATCATTTCAAAATTCATTCCTGTAAACATTTATCAAAAAATGAACAAAAAAAAGGGGAATCACGCACACCCTTCGTTCCAATTGTGATTTATATTTTTGAGTTGATAAAAAAATCGCAAAGAAAGAAGCACCTCCAGTTTCTTGACCTGAAATTTCTGTTTTACTGGGAAACCGTCCCTATTTTTTCTATCCCAAAAAACCCTAATCGGTTTATTACAACCATTCCTCTGAAAAAAGTAGGGAAATCAGTCCAGCTGTTTTTAAATAACCTGGTTAGCAATGAACAGCAATTCGTTTTTATGAATCTAAATTAAAATGTCACGAACTGTTTTCTGTCGATATTTCTCTATAGTGTAGCTCTCTCCTGAAGAGAATCGAGGATGGTGGTCCGAAATGACGTATGTCATTTGGCTAGACGGGAATGTTGACAGCTATGATTTCTGAATCCGTGCAACTTAAATTCCTTCAAAGTCTTTTAGTTCATTTAAAATTCAGTTCAATTTGTTTATTTTCTATTTATTTATTTATTGTTTTTTTGTCGCCAAAACCCCACTGTCAAACGTTCAAACTGACCATGTGCGACTGCATCACCACAAAATACTAAATACTAAAAATTGGTCAAAATTATTTATAACAGTCTGTGAATATAAAAGGGTTCTTGTACGAGCTAGGAAGGTAAGTTTCAAACAGTCTGTCAATATAAATAAAGTTTTGATCCCCAGCCCAGTAAATTTATGTGCAAACTTCTAAAAGGTTTTTTTTTTTTTTTTTTTTTTTTTTTTTTACAAACACTGCAACTCAGTATCTATTAATATATATGATACTTACTGTATCATTCAATAATATTACTACTCTCTTCACGAAACTGAATAATAAAAATAAAACATCTCTCCATCATACGTAAATTCTTCATAAAGCTGTACTATACTTTTTGGTAATTAAACACCTTTTCTTCATATATCTTGATTTATTTCATATCTCACTGTCCAAATGCACGAGCAAAATGCATACATCAGCTACATTAAAGACTTCGAAACAAGAACTGAGCTCTTTCATCTACCACACATTTCGCAAACTTTTTTCATTTTTGATTATGTATTTTATTGTGACGGATGGACGTAACACTCGACCGCAGCATCTTCAGGCGCCGCATGGCTGTCGACCCGCGACATGGAGTGCTCGGCTGTTTCACCTCTGGTACCGGCAGAGAAGATGTCATCGCAAGTTGCGCCATTATCACTGCACTTGAAACAAAAACAAACAAACACTAGCCTTAAATATTTCCATGACAAAATGTTATTACATCACTAATTTCAAACAATATATTAAATAAGGACTTTATTTACCTACAAACTGAGCTGATGGAGCCGCTGTGGAGTAGCCGAGTGGTCTAAAGCGTCTCGCTGCGGAGCGCGCGGTTGCTCCCCGTGGAGGTACGAGTATTCCCTGGGGCATGGGTGTGTGTGTTGTCCTTAGGTTAGTTTACCTAGGTTTATGAAGTTTGTAAGCTACGGACTGATGACCACGCAGTCTGGTCCGATAGATTTACAAACATTTGAACATTTTTTGAGTTGATGGAAGGCTGTACCAACAAATTTCACATCCTACTACATAGTAAAGAGTTCAGACAAGAACTGAACATAAAACTTTGAATTGTGGTGGTACAGAAGACTACTTAAAATTAGATGGATAGATCTAATAACTAATCAAGTGTTGCTGAACCGAATTGAGATAGAAAGATGTATGTTACACAACTTTACTACACGATGGGAATGGTAAGTATGAAATAACCTGAGACTTATGGTATCTCCTATTTATTAATTTAGTGAAGTACAGAGTTTAAAATTGAAGAGACAAATGCTTTGAGTACAGTTATCAGTAAACCGCGTATCTTCAGGTTAACATCTATTTTATTCCTGTTCCAATTTGCGTTTTATGACTAAACTTAATACCGTTAGTTATACAGGATCTAAAATTGCCTATTTCGACGTTAACGGCTAATTTTGCCTATTTCGGGATCAAAATTCTACAAAGTGTCTTTTTCGTTTATTTGACTTTAAGTTCTTGTAGTTTCAAAGATTAGAGTTACACGTGAGAATCGAATATGGGAGTACTAAACGTAATATTTGAAACTATTTCGCTCATAGAATTGTGGCCAGTTGTGTATTTCCAGTAAGAAACAGTTGCATAGGCCTTAAGCTGGCTACGAATTCGACGGCGAAGAAAAGTTATGTGAAGGCTCCATCAAGAATACAAGCGTTCCAAGAATAACTCCCAGATGTCCCCCTGCCGCCACAGCCTGTTGTTACTCGCTGGAGCACGTGGCTATCGGTGGCGGAATAGTAGAGTACACAAATCTCGGCTGTCCAGAAGGTTGTTGAAAATATACAGGAGAATGCCGCATCCGTAACTGCAGCAATAAAGTTACTCAAATACTCTTCAGTAAAACGCGACTTGTCTCTCAATATGACAAGAATAATTTCACTATTGGAACGTTCAGGGAGACCAATCTAGAACAATATTTCCTTGCTTGAAAAAGTGAAATTGAAAATTAATGAAACGCTACGTGAAGTAGGGAGAAAAGTATGGGCAAACGCAAACGGTTTTGCAGAAGAACTCCGGTCTGAAGTAGTTGTGTGCAGCTGCCGACATACTCAGTGGTGACTCCAGCTCACCTGACTGCAGCATTCCTATCCAACAAGTATCGAAAATGAAGAACGGCCCTGTCACATCTGTTCATGTGGAAAGAAGTTTTTAGGCCTATAAACTGATTCTGACTGAGAAAAGCAACAGTTTTTCAATAGAAAGCCTAGAAAATGTTTTGGTTATTTACTGTGAAGCCAACTATGATCTATGTGTGTGAAACCACGAATGTATTAATTAAATTATTGTTACATATACGTATTATGGAGGTATTTATCTTGCAGAAACTAAAGATATTAAGAATTACGTTCAACATTAATGTTGCAATGTGCTTGCTATGCTGTGTAAGTGTGTACATTTGAATTTTCCCTGTTTTTAGTAACTGCACTACTGGCCATTAAAATTGCTACACCAAGAAGAAATGCAAATGACAAACGGGTATTCAAAGGACAAATATACTATACTAGAACTCACATATGATAACATTTTCCCGCAATTTGGGTGCATAGATCCTGAGAAATCAGTACCCAGAACAACCACCTCTGGCCGTAATAACGGTCTTGAGAAGCCTGGGCATTGAGTCAAACAGAGCTTGGATGGCGTGTGCAGGTACCGATGCCTATGCAGCTTCAACACGATAACACAGTTCATCAAGAGTAGTGACTAGCGTATTGTAACGAACCAGATGCTCGGCCACCATTGACCAGACGTTTGAAAGAGATTTGGTGAGAGATCTGGAGAATGTGCTGGCCAGGCCAGCAGTCGAACATTTTCGGTATCCAGAAAGGCCCATACAGGACCTGCAACATGCGGTCGTGCATTATCCTGCTGAAATGTAGGGTTTCGCAGGGATCGAATGAAGGGTAGAGCCACGGGTCGTCACACATCTGATATCTAACGGCCACTGTTCAAAGTGCCGTCGATGCAAACAAGAGGTGACCGAGACATGTAACCAATGCCACCCCCCCCCCCCCATACCACCACGCTGGGTGATACGCCTGTATGGCGATGACGAATACACGCTTCCCATGTGCATTCACTGCGATGTCGCCTAACACGGGTGAGACCATCATGATGCTGTAAACAGAACCTGGATTCATCCGAAAAAAAAAAAAAAAAATCGTTTTGCCATTCGTGAACCCAGCTTCGTCGATACGTACACCATAACAGGCGCTCTTGCCTATGATGCAGCGTCAACAGTAACCGCAGCCATGGTCTCCGATAGTCCATGTTGCTGCAAACGTCGTCGAAATGTTCGTACAGATGGTTGTTGTCTTGCAAACGTCCCCATCTATTGACTCAGAGATCGAGACAGGGCTGCACGATACGTTACAGTCATGCGGATAAGATACCTGTCATCTCGACTGCTAGTGATACGAGGTCGTTGGGATCCAGCAGGGCGTTCCGTATTGCCGTCCTGAACCCACCGATTCGATATTCTGCTAACAGTCATTGGATCGTGACAAAAGTGAGCAGCTATGTCGCGATACGGTATACCGCTATCGCGATAAGCTACAATTCGATCTTTATCACAGTTGAATACGTGATGGTAAGCATTTCTTTTCCTTAGACGAGGCATCACGACAACGTTTCATCCGGCATCGACGGTTAACTGCTGTGGGTGTATGACAAATCGGTTGGAAACTTTCCTCATGCCAGGACGTTGTAGGTGTCGCCACTAGCGCCAACCATGTGTGAATGTTCTGAAAAGCTAATCATTTGCATATCACAGCATCTTCTTCCTGTCGGTTAAATTTCGTGTTTGTAGCACGTCATCTTCGTGGGATAGAAATTTTAATGGCCAGGAGTGTATTAACATGCTCACATTTCACCACTACACGTTTTAATTTATTTTTATTGTATCTTCAGCATATTTATTGGAGCAGTGTTTTTCATCCTGTGGGCCGCTATCTCCAGGGAGGTCGCAAGTGTTGTTCGGGTGTTACCATAAAATAACTAGGCGTTCAGTAATACAAAAACGTCTGCCTAAGGGAAATTTATTTGATATTAAAACTGCGGAGTTCCTTTTGTAACACTGATTATCAATTAAACATATTATAATGTGTTCTAAAAATGTTCAAATGTTTGTTAAGCTTATGGGACTTATCTACGGGGTCATCAGTCCCTAAACTTACAAACTACTTATGAACTACTTACGAACTAGGACGGCACAAATATCCATGCCCGAGGGGGGGAGTCGAACCCCCGACCGTACTGGCCGTGCAGACCGTGACTGTAGCGCCTCAGTCTCCTCGGCCACCGCGGCCGGCATAATGTGTTCTATAATACAGTGAGTTAGTGATGAATAAGCACTAAGTCTTGAAAATATTTTCAGGAAACAATCGAAAGGTAATAGAACATGATACAATAAGTAGTTCTGAATAGAAATGAAAAAATGTGTGTGTTCTACGATTTAATTTTTGTTAACTTAGCCGGAGGAACCTCTGAAGGTGGCTTCATAAGCCGAAGACCGAATAAGTGAACAAAAATAAAATCGTAGAAAACACACATAATTGTGTTTTTTCATTCATCTGACTATGTTCTACCAAGAAGCGACGAAAGAATCAGGCAAAATTATTCTGAAAATTTTGAGAAAAACCTTGTTTTTATAAATTGTGTATAGAGTGGAACGTTCCTTAATGAACATAGTTCGCGTTTGAGTCGTCCCTTCAATGCGAAACAATGGTTAAAAATATATTTTTCTGCCGGAAATCTTGTAAACACTGGATAATGTGCTCCATTTCGTAAAATACATAAAGCAATTGTAGAAATTATTTCACCAATAAATCGTAAGTATTATTTATTCAGAGAAGTAGATTTCGACCGCTGTGTGGTCATTATCAATGCTTAAAACCTTAGGTTAAAACAAGTAAAACATTTCGACCTCCATGTTAGAGTAAGTCCATACTCGAAATGTATAACGTGTTTTAACCGTTTTAAGCATGTATAATGACCACAGAGTTGTCGAAATCTAGATGGGCATAAATTAATATTTAGGGCTGATTGGTGAAAAATTTTCTCCAAATCAAATACACAGTCGTTGAGCACAACTGTCACCATGGAATGCATTTTGATACAATTATAACTTCCTGGTAGATTAAAATTGGAACCGGGGCTCGAAGCTGGGACCTTTGCCTTCCGCGGGCAAGCACTCTACCACCGAGATATTCCGAGAAGACTCACGATGCCACCCCACATCTTCACTTCCGCCAGTACTTCGCCTCCTACTTTCCAAAGCGTTTGCCGGCGAAATGCAAAGGTCCCAGGTTCGAGACCCGGTTCCGGCACCCAATTTTAATCTGACAGGAAGTTTCATATCAGTGCACATTCCGCTGCAGAGTGAAAGTTTCATTCTAATAAAATTAAATTTAACATGGTTTCGTTACGGTTCGCCTGAATATTTTATTTGGGAGGGGGTCACACATACAAAAAGTTTGAAAAACACTGTTGTAGAGCCTATTTTACGTTTGATATAGTCTAAATGACGTACTGAAGGAGCCTTTGTTAGGTGCCTGAAACGCACTTTTTATGACCTAAAATCTAGTCTAGTTATCAGACTCAAACGAATGTGACTTTGAGTATCCATTTCCAGATGATGAGCCTTGTATAGGCAGTGCTTAAAGCGGCAGAGCCTCGTCAAAGTGGCAGGCGGACGGAAGACCACAACAACACCGCAAACGTGGACCAAAGAGGGAAGGCGAGTTCAAGGCGGCTGACGGCGGCGCAGCGTCGATATCGCGCTTTCAGGAATTTGCTTCCAATTTGGCTGGTGATTTGCCGCACGACGTAATGGATTCTTTCCCGCGGTCGCTATTGATTTGCTCCGCAGGGAGGCTGCATTCCTCCTCTAACTTACTGCCCCCTAATGAGTTCTGACGCTGAGTGGCAGACAGGATTTTATGGCTCCCTCATTAAGCCTCTCTTCCCGGAAGCCGCTGTAATTGTGTTTATGTTGTAAAATATTGGAAGACGTAAAAACTTTTCAAAAAATCCACAGCTACAGCTAACCCTTTAACAATGAAGAACGTTCTATTTGATTTTTAAAGGCATTCCAATTAGCTTAAAGGGAGCATATGGCAAAAGTTGTCACCAAAAAATAGGAAAGATTTTGACTTGTTGACTCCAAATTATTACTCAATTCTTTGACAACGTTCAGGTGGCAGTAGGCCACATGTTTTAGATAAATATGTAACATACTTACATCTGTACTTATACATATGCCTAAAACAGAATGTTGGTTAATGTTCTTACAAAATATATCGAAAATTATTATATATATATATCAATATATACGTACTGAATATGCCTATATAAATATTTATAAAATATAAATAAAGGAGGAAGAAAAACTCTAAGCCGCGACCGAGTGGCCGAGCGCATTGAGGCGCTATGCTCCGATGCACGAGACTGTTCCCCGTCGAGGATTCGAATCCTCCCTCGGTCACGGGTGTTTGTGTTGTCTTTAGTATAAGGTACTTAAGTAGTTTGTAAGTTTAGGGACTGATGATACCGTAGTTAAGACCCATAAGCTTAAAAAAATTCAATATTTTGAAAAACATCTAAAATTTTTCCCATCAATTTGCTTCTAATTAGGTTCTTTTATACGGTACTCCCGTGAATATTTAGGTACAATCATAAATGAAATTCTGTTAGCTGGTAGTAGTATCAACTGAAAAAGAATGTACCGATTGGGAATTTCTTTTTTAATATATTAATAAGTCCGAGTAAGGTTTCTAGGGAAATAAATAATTTTATACAAAATTCTTGAAACTTTCGTAACCATTTGTTGACACACTGCCTGTTGGCACCTGTCTCGGGTTCTTCGGCGGCGTTTCTTATTATTTTTTTTCCCAACGTTTCCTCAGCTAGAGCAGCCAACATCGTCAGGGATGAACGTTCGAGTGCTGTTGGTGGACTAGAGCACATTATACGGGATATGGTGAAAGTGGTTGGTGACGAAAGGCAAATCTTTGTTACTGCATGCATACAACTGCTCAAATTATCAGTTGAGAGTACAATAAATTGAGATCACATCCACCAGTGAGTGTGACCATCAGCAGCCCTATTCAATGTGGAGGCAGAGTAGCAGATTATTCACCGAGCGAGCGCGATTTATTAGCAACAATTATGCCAGCCATAGGCATAAATGTAATTGTCGTCAGATGTGTACTGTTATATTATACACTATAGTAGCTACTGTGTGGCGACGCGAGGGAATAATGTACGGTTTTGTTGAGTGTCTTTGTTTTTCCTTTTGGTTTTCTCCTTTTTTCTTCTAAAAATTGTTCGTGTGTTTCTCTACTTTCTGCTACCTTTCTAGAGCGTGAACATTATTGTTGGGTGCAAACACTCACAAAGCCATAGAGAAAGTATCGTTCATAATCTTATGTATACAAATCCGCATCTGTGTTCATCGACTGATAAAAGAGAAAAAGTTCCTACTCTCTTTTTATTCATTTTTGCTAATGGAACTGCCATTTCCTCACTGCAACGTCTTTTACTTCATCCATAAGCGTTTCCCTCATCAGTGGCTTCACTATCTAGATATTAAATTTTTGTTTACACATGTTGCCTCACTTTGTTTTGAAATGTGTGGATATTGATAAGGAAGGAACCCTAAACGAATAAAAAATAGATTAAATGATAACTGAATGTCTGGTTAGTCCAGAACAATATCATTACAGTCACAGGTATAATCCGGTGCTTATTAAAAAAATTGCAAGTTAATAACTATCATTTGTTGTGTTGGAAAATGCATGTCGACTACGTAGGTGCAACCAGTTTTAATACCGTAGCTTAATTATAACTGGATAGTGACAAAACTAAATACTGATTTATAATAATTATATTTATTGTAACTGTGCGGATCTGTCAAGCAGTATCCCGTTTTCTGTAACTCACAGTTCCAAAACTTTATATACTCGACTTGCCAACATTGCTTAATTATTAAATTTTCTGTAAAAAGTAAAGTTTTCTATTTAAATAAATTACAATATTAACAGATATTGATAATGTCGAATCCAAATTTTTAGGTTCGTGAATCTAATATTTCAAGGGCGCGAAACTTCGAGAACTACCCTGTTTTACGTAAACTGTAAATCTATTAACATACACTCCTAGCCATCCAAGGTCGGTTTGACTCAATGCCCCGGCGTATCAAGGCCGTTATTACGGCTAGCGGTGGTTGTTCTGGGTACTCAATTTTCACGATCTATGCTCCCCAATTGCGTGAAAATGTAATCACATGTCACTTCTAGTATAATATATTTGTTCAATGAATACCCATTTATCATCTGCATTTCTTCTTGGTGTAGCAATTTTAATACATATCCGTCCAGCCATTTCAGCGTGAAGGCGTAGGAAAAGAATTAAGTAATTGTAAAGTACCCTCCGCCATGCAGCGTACGAAGCTAATTTTAGTATGCTTATAGCCTTCTCGCGACTGCAAGCAATGAGTTGACAAATATTTATCGCAATCTCATGTACGGTATGTCCATTCATAAAATACGAACAAAAAGATAAGAAACCAACATTAATCTTTATGTATTAGATAACAATCATTCAAATTACTTAATTTATGGATACATTTAGGGATTTTGTGATTTAATGCGATATATTGAAAAACATGTATGAAATACAAAACAATTACAGTGTCCTTGTTACTTTTGATAACTCATGCAGCACTTAAAATAATAATATTTATAAAAATATTTAAAATGAAACTTTAGCGTTTTAATAGTTAACATTTGTTGAAAATATGTACTGGTTTTACTATAGTAACATCATTGTAACCGGTTAATGACAAAAATAAATACTGATTTATAAAAAGTAAGATTTATTTATTGTTCCCGGGTTTTTCCGTAAGTAGGAAAGAGACGGACTGAGAAAGAGGACGATAGACGCGATAGAGGAAGAGATCAGTGGACAGAATAAATATTCATGATTTTTCGAGTGACCTCATTTCATTACTTGGCAGGTCTTTCCTTTGTATCTCTACTGTAGCCTGATATTTATATATATATATATATATATATATATATATATATATATATATATATATATATATATATATAAATAATTCTTCCTCTGCATTTTACTCATTTTTAAAATGTGTAATTTCTGCTTACTTCTCTCGCTTAGTTCGAAATATCTGATTTTCCCTACAGCTTTCCGACTGGCGTGTTATTTTCATTTCTGATCTGATGATTCTGTATTAGAACAAAGAAATAATTTATCCCCATATAATTCTGTAGCGACATTCTTACCGTGGAATATGTTTGAAACTGCGATGGAATGGCCGTGCGCACTAAGGCGCCTTTCTACGGTGCACGCGTCCGTTCCACATGAGGTTCTTCCCGCGCGCTGTTCGAGAATGGAATGGGAGATAAGTAGTATAAAGGTGGTTCGATGAACCCTCTGCCAGGCACTCAAATGTGATTTGCAGAGTATCCCATGTAGATGTAGACTTCGATAAAATTTTGAGAAAGGAGGGCCCAGAGCATTTGAATAAAAGCTAGGTAATATGCCGAGTCTACTTTATGGAGAAAGATTTCAGACATAAGTTTTTGTAAATCCGAGAGTAAATGTAATTTGTTCATTACCTGTAGTTTTTAAAAATGGTGGTTAAAGTATTATAACAACAAAAATGTATACCAGGAAGTTTGATTTGAATCCCTTCATTTAAAGCGTAGACGAGGCTTTAGAAATATCAGCACAATAGATTCACTGTCAGCTATTTGTATTTAAGCCAAATTTACATTTTATGAAACACAAGGCTAGAGAGATATTTAAAACAATGTCTTTAACTTTCGTTGTCACTTCCAGTATTTGGCCTGGTGTGCTGCTTTCCGTTCTGGTACCTAATTGCTCAAGGAAACTGTTCATGTAAATAGTTAAAAGTTACGTCATGAACTGTGTTAGTTTCAGTTCGAATTCTATCCAGGTAAATCGTACACATCATAAAAAATAATATTTGTCCGTCTATGCGACTACAATAAGTGCGACCGTATTTCACCATACGCGTTTCGTTTCACTGAATACAAAACATCTACAGTGGTCTGAAATGAGAGCTATGTACAATTTGCTTCATTTTCATAGTTAGTAAAAAATGTGTAAAATGTTGATTTTTTGACTTGCCTACTCTTAAAAAAAATATCTAACATAATACCGTAAACGGCGTTAACAAATGCAAACCTTGCAAAGTAATTTTGGTACGCAGAAAAATAAAACATACATTCACAGAATTTCAAGGCAAGTATAGGCTCGATCCAACAGATGGCACTGCTAGCGGTGTCGCCTGGCAAACGAATGTAAATGCCACGGAGTTTCCGCTATTAGCTTTATACGCTATTTGCTAAAACTCAAGTTCTATATTCCTTATTACATGAATTCCGAATGAAATACCATAGGAAGTCCTGGATTTCGATAAAAGAGGGTAATTGAGTTAATGGTTTGTAACTTTATCAGCCTTTCACGACATTTCCTTCTGACATCTGCTGTTACAGGGCAAACAGTACGGATAAACAGAGCACGACTCTCCTGGAAAAAGGCGAAGAAATTGACAAAACACATCTCCCAAATTGCGCGTTTCAGGAAGTCGATTACGGCTCTCTCACGAGGCATGGAAAACTTTTAAGTGCCGGAAAAAATTATTTCCACCCACCAGGAACAGAGCACGGCATGGGCTTTTGACCTTTGTCCTTCCGGTAGCTTCAGGCAGATCTCTGTGTAAAATTGAAGTTGGTTGCTTTGTTTCTGGGGATCTCTGATGGTATTTCGTGCCTCCCTGTGTGTTTTGTTTGGCGAGTTCTGCGTGGTTGCGCATGTGGGTATTTGCGAGAAAGGTAAAGAGAGAGAGATAGAGAAGCTGCTTGTGTGTGTGTGTGTGTGTGTGTGTGTGTGTGTGTGTGTGTGTTTGCAAACGAGCTCAGTTGAAACCACGCCTTTTCCCTCGCGGTTTGTTAGTCTATTAATTGTTACATTAATATCAGAAGTTGGTTGTGGGCAGTTGCAGAGAAGTTACCTATACTCTCAGATATGACCAGTGCCCTAAGGCAAATGATGCTACCTCTGACAATATCGTTCGGTGAATAGTGCTGTAACATCAACACGGATGAACTATGAACTAGAGTTACCTCACTGTCCATCGAAATAGTCACTTCCCATGACCATGTACAGCTGCGATCTGCCATTATGTCTTGTAACTTTGCACGAAGTCTTCCCTTGGGGCGGTGTTGAACACGTCACGTTTCATTGGATGTCAGGAATATCGCCAAATTCGTTTCTTTCAAAGCGAGTTCGAGTCGAGAGAATAGAAAGAAGTCCGGAGGATTGAGATCGGGCGAGTATGGTGGAGGTTCAAGTTGCAACATGCCCTTTTTTCAGCAGGAGCTGTTTGACGAGATTTACTGCGTGTGGACGAGTGCTGACGTGAACAAACTTCGGGAAACTCGTTGTGCATACTGGCGTCGTACCCCGCGTAGACGTTGCATGAAATGCGTCAAAATTTCATCGTACTTTGCAGGGTTCAACGTCATTTCCTAAGGTAGAAATTCCGTATCGATAATGCCTTGACTACCGAAACAGGAGTTGAGCATCGTTTTGTTGTGTGATTTTTCAGCTAATTTTTTCCTACCAGTCCATGTCGTTAAACGCCGTTACATGTTTTGCCGTTTCGCTTCAGGTTCGTACCGGAGACACCAGGATTCATCCCCAGTGAGAAAACGGTTCAATAAATTGGATGTGGCATCTGCCGTTTCGACAAAATCCTGTGAAGCCTCTAAACTTGACTGCTTCTGTGTGATGTGGCAGAAGACGAAAACACGTTTTCCTCTTCCCTTAGCGAGCAAGGTTGCGCAATGGTAACACTTGCATTAGGTATGACGGTGGTTAAAATCCACCGTGATTTAGGTTTTCCGTGATTTCCGCAATTCAATCAAGGCAAATGCCGGGATGGTTCCTTTCACAGGACACGGTCGATTTCCTTCCCCGTCCTTCCCCAAAATCCGAGCGTAAGCTCCGTCTCTAATGACCACGCTGTCGACGGGACGTTAAACCTTGAGGTTTCTTCTTTCCTTCCTCTTTCCTAACTTCTGAGTAATGAGTTGTCGCACGGATTCTCGGCGAATCCGCTATAATACGCACAATTATTCGGAGATCGTTCGTGATTAATATTCTAGCTTTCTCGATGTTTTGGTCACTGACGGTGGTTATTGCCAGAAATATTTTCCCGGCTTCCTCGAAGGAACAGGAGGACTACTCGTATACACATTTCATGGACAGAGCTTGATCCCCCAAAAAATGTCTCAGCATCGCATGCGTTTTTGTAGGTGTCCCTCTAGGCTTAAAATAAATCATTAATACGATCCTTTGCTAGTCGATTGATCTGTTCTCAGTTGAGAACCATCGCGCTAAACAAGCACTTTGTCTCACTTGTCTAACACGGAAGACACACGGTGCTTAACTGAACTACTGTGGGGGCAGTACATTTTGTCAACACCGGCCGCTACCAGGTGCAACGCTGTGATTCTTCCGTGTTGGACGATCGACCGTTCTGACTTCATTCACCGAACTTTAATCTCGGGGGATGTATATACGAATATAATGTCTCAGATGCATTTAGAAGCAACACCCGCTCGGTTAGCCGTGTGGTCTAACGCACCGCTCTCCGAGACGGAGACGCGTACCGGCCCCGGTTCGAATCCCCCCGGCGGATTAACAATGAGGGGTCGGAGTGCCGGCCAGCCTGGATGTGGTTTTTAGGCGGTTTACCACATACCCCCAAGTCCCGCCTCAGTTACACGATTCGCAAACATTTCATTCCACTTTACTATTTCACACGTATAACACTTTACACAGACATTTGGGGTACACATTTCCTCCCTGGGGGCAGGGGGTGGCGGCAGGAAGGGCATCCAGCCACCCCGTCAATACTGACATGCCAAATCCGCAATAACACATCCGACGTTTCATGTGCCGGAAAAGGGCTGAAGAGAAAAATGCACATGTAAACATACTGTTTGCAGACGAATTTATTCCATCAAAAACATGAAGTGCACTTAAATGCAAGCATTGCGTCCCAATCCTTAAACCACAAAGTTGTGTGATCTCATGCAAAAGTTAGTCGATTATCTTAGTTAGTATTTATGATTATATTAAGTTGGATTAGATTAATACTTGTTCCACAGATCATAAATACATTTCGCAACAATGTGGAAAGTGTCAGTTTAATAAAAGTGTCTATACATAACACTCAATATTTTAAGGGGTCCTTTTATTTATTGTAATTCTTTTAGAGAAATTATTAAGTTTTATTTAAAAATTCATCTAATATGTGGAAGCCGTTGTTATTCATCAATTCTTTTGATTTCTTTTAAAGTACTACTTGGCTATCGTCAGACGTTTGATGTTACTTGGTAAGTGACCAAAGATTTGGCAGCATAATTCACCCCTCTGTGTGGCAAAATCAGATTTAACCTTGAATAGTGAAGATCAGCCTTAATAATAGTGTTGTGGCTATGCACACTGCTATTACGTTTGAACTGGGTGGGCTCGTTATTAAAAAAAAAGACTTAAGTGAATACATATATTGTGAAGCTACTGTGAAGATCCAAAGATCCTTAAATAAAAGGCTGCTGGATGATCTTTAGTGGGCTCTAGCAATTATTCTCATTACACGCTTTTGTGCAAGGAATATTTTTTTACTCGATGTTGAATTGCCCCAGAGTGTAGTCCCACACGAAAGCAGTGAATGTAAACAGGCATACGAAGCTGATTTTCTCAGATGTATCTCACCAAAATTGGCAATGACACTGTTAGAATAAGTAGCTGAACTCAAACGTTTCAGCACATCTTCAATGTGTTTCTTTCAATTCAGTCCCTCATCAATACAAACACCTAAAATTTTGAATATTCTGCCTTAGCGACGGATTTCTGTACAAATTCTGCATTTATTAATGATGTCATGCCGTTTACTGCATGAAATTGTATATACTGGGTTTTGTCAAAGTTTAATTAGAGTCTATTTGTAGAGAACCACTTAATAATTTTCTGAAAGGCATCATTTATAAATATGATCAGTTAGTTCCTGTTTGTCAGGCGTCAAAGGTATACGTGTTTCGCCAGCAAAAAGAAGTAATATAGCCACTTCGTGAATATAGAATGGCAAGTCATTAAGCACAGTAATGGACCCAAGACCGAACCTTGTGGGATCCCATTTTGATAGCTCCCTAGTTAGAGGAATTAGCTGTTTCTTGCATATTATGAAAACTGCTCATTTCATGACAACATGTAATCAAAATAATTGGCATAAATTGTTATCTGACCAACATTTATAGTGGGCGTATCATTATCAGACATGTTTATTTCTGTAACATATATAGTAACTTGTCTATTACACAGCCACATAATGACAGAGGAATATATGTAATGACATGGCAGTTGCAGTTTTTGAACTTTGATACTACCAACGTCAACATTAATTACATGTTTTTCAAAATTGTGTGTTTTTGAGGAGATCTGATTTATTTCTGTAGGTAGTTTGTTTTTCCTCCTTGGCTAACATTTTTTGTGCGTCAGCTACAGATTTTCTAGTAAACGATTCCCTGTGTTTTGACTTTTGTTAAAGTCCTGATCTATCAATTTATGATAGGAAGCGCTCCTAAGTCGATTGCATTCAGCGATTGTCGACATTAATCAGACGAAATCTGCGCTGAGTTGTCGCCCTCGAAGATGCCGTGTACTCTTGACCGCATGCGACTCTGTGTCCATCAGTGCTCTTTTCACACCACACGTTGGCAGCCTCTGGAGTTTGTGGGCCGCCTCTTCTATTGGAATGACGGACCTATTTGAATTTAACTTTTCCCGACACTTCACGCCATCAAATTATGCCTCGAAACACTCCTTTTTGTATGACGACTCTATAATGAGTCGTGCGCTCAAACTACTACAGTATTATGATAATAATATAAATTTTCATTTTGTGTTTAGGATATAAAATGTTTATTTAAGATATAGCATACGGATTTCGATCATTCAATGAAGATCTTCAGTATAGTTTCATGTCCAGCGGACCCACGTACGCCGAATGAAAACTTTATCTGTTGAAATAAATAAAATGACTTGTCAGGATGTTGAAGTTACTATTTATCCGTTTTTGATCGGAAATTGATTTTACGTTCATAACATTTCATACGTTTACATTAAGTAAACGTCTAGAAGAGAACTGCTTTACTTACGGCGGTCTACAATAGCTTTTTTTCTTCCGCACTAATTTGTTCCGCGGACCGAATAGAAATGAACCACAGGCCTCCGGTTGCTGACCTATAGTTTAAAGTTTGGTGTGGAATTCGGTACGTGTAGGCTAGTTGACTTAAAGACTGAGGAATCAAGTGTATCCCACCAGGCACAAAGCCCACAACATGCCAACGCTCTATTTTTTTTACATGTAGATAGTAAACTGGTTTGAAAAATATGTTCCCTTTGTCTGTCCGAATGTGTGTTACAGAAACGTATAAAAATTAGGAGTACATCGGTCGATAACTTTCCGAGATTCTTGGCAAAGACGTTAAACAAAAGCCTCAGTCCCCGGGTGTATAATGCATGCAACCATTTCTTGTGCGTTTCTTTGTTATGCTATATTGTTATTGTACTACGTACTAACGGCAATATTACGGTAGACACCTTAAGTAGAAAAATTTAATTCGGTTTGCAGAATTGAGATTTTAGAGCTTTCATATTATCTTCATATTCTGTAATCATTGGGCTAATGCTGTTGCTCAAAGCAATACGGATATCATCACTTACTTTCAACGATTGTTTGATTTGTTTTTCAGCTGGAAACCCTTGTTCAACTAAACAAACTGTGCAGAAGATCGTGGGATGCTGGAAGGTTTTTACAAAGTGTTATTGTATTATTTCTCTTTTTGCTACAAAATACCCAAGAGAATTAATTCAAATGGATTCTTACAGTTTGTATCATTTTGGAGTTCAATAAGTGTTCACAACACTAGGAGAGACATTTACATATTTCAAATAGATATCCTGTACTTTAATTACTAGTGAATTTATCTTAGAAACACAGTACAATTGAATAGAAATGTGGCCAAAAATTAATATTTTAAAATGAATAGAAGTTTGAAATTATATATCTTTCAGGGAGCATATTATAGCAGCTTACGCAGCACTTGTGGTTTGCGGAACACATGTTTAGAACGACTTGTGACGTGTCTTAAGTTGATGTTGCATTTGGCTTTAGTTTGTGACGACTTGTTTCCACGCTCTAGGCCACTTTGTGACTTGTAAAGCTTGCTTGTGACTTATGTTTCTAAGGCGACAATTTATAAGTCGTAGATTTCGGCTTGGCTTTCACATTTAGTAGAGAATGGACGGGTTCTAAATTTTATTTGTCATCCCGGTATTAAATTTAAGTTGGTAGACCTGCTACTTCTTTCGTAATGAATAAGATGTCTATTTTTCTTGGATTTTTAAACCGTAATATTGGTTCTTTGCACCTACTGAAACTTAAAGCCTTTCTGTAATGTTAGAACATGAAATTCTGTCACTCAGGGGCTGATATTTAATAAACTGATGTTTAGAATAATTAAGTCCCGGTAGTTCAGACAGTTTTGAAGCCAGTCACGAAAGATATTATTTATGGCTGATCGTTTCCCTTCAAATTATTCCTTGAATTATTCTTTATTCTTTAGTAAGATTTTATTCAAAGTCTCTCTCTTGACCGAAACTGTTCAAATATTTTCCACACACATATTAAAGAAATTCTTACGAAAGTCAAAGATACTATCAAATGTTCATATTTATATTAATCATGGACTATATCAGGTATCTAAATACTTCAATTATTGTTTGAGACAATTTTTAAAGTTTCACTGATTCTATATTCTGAAATTAACAAAGTTACAATGAAATCACATTCACAAAAAGCACTACAAACATTCACTATAAGTCACTATATTTTGTAAAATTTCATTACATTTAAGTCTCTGGATAGTATTACATTGTCCACTAACTTTAATTCATCAAGATAAGGTTTTTTATATCAATTCGTTAAACTCACAAAATAAGTTCAAGTTCAAATATCACTAATATGAATCAGTCTATTAACTGGAGGCAGAAATTGCTAATTCTTCCTTCCTAGCCTATCCCGATCAAATGTCCAAAGATCTTGCAACGCAATATCGTATGATCTCGATACTAAATTTTATTGTAAGCAATAAATAATTTATTGGATCCCCTTCTATCTCGAAAAGATTCCCGTCTAATACTTCGAAACTAATTACAGAAACGTAGCTAGTTACAGAGAGAGACCTGAACTCAGATGGAACTAAGCACAGAGAGAGCGAGTAACCCAACTGTTGTTATTGTTATTGTTTAGAGGGGACTAGACTGCGCGGTCATCAGTGTAACCCAACTGTGGATACAAGTTATAACAGCATACTAACAAATGATCTCTGAAATACGAGGTGTTTTGGCCCTCTTATTCCTTGGGCATTACTATTCCGAACTACACTGATATAATTTGAATTTACTAAAATTTTGGAAAAATACGAAATCTTCGCCTCTTAAAAAATTAATGAAAATTAAGAAATGATTAAAAATGGTGATTCTGATGATATGATCGCGGTGTGGTGTTACACACTGTTGTAGTAATTTTATATATAAAACATTGTAGAGTGCCGATTGGTTATTTCCAGCTAGTTTCAACCCACTGTTGGACCCTCTTCAGGATATTGCTCCAAGATGGGGTGCAGTGACGGTACCCGAGAAACTCGCAGCTCTTGCGGTGCTCCACGCCATTTCGGAGTAACACCATGAAGACACTGGGTTGAAAATAATTGGGAATAAGTAACCAATCTTGCGCTCTGTGTTTTTATAAATACAACTAGCTGCGAAATCCGGTATTTCCCGCGTATATATGCATTTTTCCAGTCATATTGCAAACGAAATAGAAATTCGGATTCGTATTCATTGAAAAAGCCTCGAAATTATGAAACAGTAAAACAATGAAATATGCATAATGTACAAAATTATAAGTGCAATATCTAAGGAATCAAAAATAGTAATAAAATATAAATTATGTATAACATTACTTTATTTGAAAGTTTTACTATGAAGAATATTTAGTCCATCTGTTTTTCTCTTTCTGTCCATCCACTTCTACCTTACTATCTTTCTATTTAAGTTTCGTTTTAATGCAGCTCAATAAGGACGACATCGTACATCCTTCACTATGTGTCCTATCATAATATAATTTTTCATATTTGTAGGATGTAATATTGGGAATCTGTCTCTTACCAATAAATAGTGAATGAAGTCTGGTAAATCATGCGTCGGCTGATGGGAAAGTTATTGTCACTCATTGTTTACGATGTCATATATCTTAAACTATGTCTCATAGGTAATTTTTAACCCAACAGTAATTGTTGTCTGATAGTATGCAACATGTGTAACAAGTTTCTTTGAAATTGGTTCATTATTTAGGAGGACATGTGGAAAATTAGCTGTTGATGTAGCAGTTGTTCGGAAATTTCATTGTTTATGACATCATATATCCTGAAATGTGTGTCTTGATATCATGTAAATTTGAAGGTACATTCGGTCGTATATGTGTTTAATGTCTGCAAATTATGTGGTGAATGGTGTTATCAGTAAAGACGTGATCAATCGAAACCTCATGCCTGATGATGCGGTTTTTCACGTACTAAATTGTTTATGCTTTCATATCTCATGAACTATATGCCGAACTGTGATACAGAATCGAAGGAACAGTCAGTGGTATGTATGTGTACTGTCTGAATTGTCTCGCGAATACAACAAAAAGTGTAGAAGCAATAAATTGTCGTGCCAAATGCCATAGATAAACATCATGAACATCGAAAAAATAGTAAGGGATAAACTTCTTTCTGTTTATAATTTTGTTGGGGTTGTCAGCGTGAAAAATTTCGTAAGGATTTAAAATTATGTTCAAAGTTTATTGCAAGTCGCTAAGTGTCTCATCGTCAAATAGTTGATGAATAAAATGACGCTATCACGCGTCGCAAGACGAGGCAGTTTTCATTGATTATGACATGATATCATATGAACTATGTATCGTAGGTGGTTTTTGCAACCATAGCAAATGATTCCTGATCTTAAAGATTATTTGTTCCAAACCTGGTATCAATAGCTCAGTTCGTGTAGTAGCCGAAGTAGCACATTATCGCATGATAGGCCGTTTTTCATGACTGTCATTGTTTATGACGTCATATTTCCTGACGTATGTGCCATAGGTCGTTCTTACCCTGACAACGATTGTTGCCTGAAGGTAAGAAACATGTTTACCAAGTATGGTGGAAATCGTTTTACTAGTTTAAGAGAAGATGTGGAACATACGAGGTATGTCCACAAAGTAAGTTCCGTTTGGTTATATAAAACAAACGTGTACCGATACAGAAAAAATATTTATTGCACAAATATATAAAACTACATAGCTTCCAAAATTTTGTAGGCATTGTCATAGCGTGGCAGAAGTCTCTGTTTGCCTTCTTCGTAGAAGGTTGCCGCCTGTGTTCAAATGTTCAAATGTTTGTATAGCTTATGGGACTTAACTACGGGGTCATCAGTCCCTAAACTTACAAACTACTTATGAACTAGCTAAGACCAAGGACGCCACAAATATGCATGCCCGAGGGGGGATTCGAACCCCCGACCGTAGTAGCCGTGCAGACCGTGACTGGAGCGCCTCAGTCCCCTCAGCCACCGTGGCCACCGCCTGTGTATTCAACCATGTGGTAACATTTTATTTCAGCTCGTCATCATCGCTGAAGTGTTGACCACCATGGACAGGTTTTAGGTGTAAGAAGAAACTCGCTAGGAGCGAGACTGTACGGAGGATGATCAAACACGTCCCAGTGAAATTCCCGTAAGAATTGTTTGGTGACATTCGCCTTGTGAGGTCGGGCGGCAACGTGAAGGGAAGAAGAAGACTCCTTTCATCTCATCTTACACCTAAAGTCTGTCCTTGGTGGTCAACACTTCAATGATGATGAGCTGAAAGAACATGTTTGGCACATGGTTGAATACACAGGCGAAAACCCTACAAAATTTCCGAAGTTATGTAGTAAAGTAGTTGAACAGTTACAGATTTTTATACAATAAATATTTTTTCTGTATCTGTTCACGTTTGGTTTATATAACTAAACGGAACTTACTTTGTGGTTATACCTCGTACATACATACACACATAGAGCCTATTTTATAAGATGTATAAATTATCAGAAGGACGTGGATAGTTCTGTTGAAGCCGCTGGCGATTACTTTTGCATAAAGAAACAAAAGTTTTCAAAAACTTTATTAGTAAGTTGTAAATAAGTGAAATGGGTGACCAAAAATAAGATAGTGATGAACGCCGCACGAATTCATGCGAAATGTTGAGCAGCGTGTACCTCGGACGCAGAGAGTTTACGAGTCCGGCGGGATTTCGGCATTAGCGAGTCACAAAGCGCCGCGCACAGAGGGGCGCATCACCAGGCAGCAGGGGGAGCCAGTGTCGAGCAGCGAGCGGTCCCGGAGGCGGCGCGCCGGGGGCGGAAACACAGGTAGCGGGGGAGGCGGTCCCCGGGGGCGGTGAGGGCAGGGGCGGCTGTTGTGCTGCAAATCAGGGCGCGCCGCGCGCCAGCCGGCCGGGGAGCGCGTGCAATATTCAGCGGCGGCGTGGGCGGCGGCCGGGGGCGGCACTCTGCCGGGGGCGGCGTGGGGGCGGCGGCGGTAGCGCCGCGTGCCGCTGATGGCCGCCCCTTCATAACGCCGCCGTGCAATCTGGAAGACGCCGTCACACGGCGGCGGGGGCGGAGGCGGGGGCGGCGGCGCGGTGACAGCTGGGGGCGGCGGCGGCGGCGGCGGCGGCGGCCTGCTGAGTCGCCAGGACGACCGCGCGGCTCTTGGAGACCGGGATGTTGGCCGTGGCGAATATCCGTGTCACGCTTATTGACGTCTCTCTTGTTAAACGACCTGTCGTCTGTGACTGTTAGGGAGGACTGTATCGCACTGACAAAAACTATGAGTAAATAGATTGGATTACTTCACTTATTTTCTGTACTATTGTCCGAGGCGCGTCCAGAAAGTAAGTTCCGTTTGATGATAAAATGAAATTGTACACAGATACAGAAGAAAATTTTATTGCACAAAATTCTACAACTCTTAAACTACTTTTCCACATAACTGTCGAAATTTTGCAGGCAATTTGTCAAGGCGTGGCACCCGGTTTTGTATACCTTCTTCATATAAATCTGCCACCTGTGTCTTCAACCAGTTGGAAACATCAGTGATCGAGAAATTTGGTGGAAGTCCATAGCGAGAGCACTAATTGTAAACCTACGGTATTCCTGGATCTTGTCATCAATCGCATGAAGCAGTTCTTCGTAACCAAAGGTGGACGCCCACTTCGTTATTCATCGTGCATATCACTACGCCCGCCATTCAACTGTCAGACCCATCTTCTCATCATAGAATAACTCATCGCATTTTGTCCGAAAACATCGCAAATTTGCCGATAAATTTCACTTGGTTTCACTTTCCTCGCATTCAGGAACCGGATCACAGACCTGATTTCACAGGCGGCGGGATTTTCAATCAACGCCGACAATTCAAACAAGCACAAAAAAGCGTACGTAACTGTCAGCGATCTCCAAATGGCGCACGTTCTTCTCCTTGATACACATCGTCTACAGCGCATGTGCGGAACTGCAATCGCAGCGCTGCACCGGAGATAAATTGAAACGGAACTTAACTTTCTGGACGCGCCTCGTATATCGCATTTGCAAATTTGAAATGTTGCTAAAAAGAGTGTTTTACTGGATGTTAGAAAATCCAATTACCAACTTAGGCGTCTTGAGAAACATCAGAAGAGGGCTGATGAAATGAAAAGGTACGAAACGTCGTAACAACCAAACCGTTTAAAATTTACGGGGTGGTCTCGTAAGTTTGGTAAATTTGTATGAAAGAGCGGGAAATTTTCGGAACCTGCACTGTTGTTGGTAAGCCTGATAATTCCACGGATATTACAGCAAGTTTCGAACGGCAGCTGTTGTTAGTTGAATGTTGGCAGGCAGCTGAAGTGGTAACAGCGTAGTTAGTTCCTGAGGATGGATAAAAGCGAATATCTTGCGGTCATTTAACATTTTCATCTGAAGGGTTTGACAGCTGCACAGATCAAATTCGAGTTGGATGAGGTCCATGTGGGTTCTGCACCAACACTGAAGACCATTTATGCTTGGGTGTGAGTGAACAGACGTAATATACTCTAAAAATTGCATAGTCAACCATCAGCTGTTTATTGTATTTAAAACTTTACCGGTTTCGGATATTATCCATAATCACAAGAGTCTGTTAAAATTTTTTACAATCATGAATTATGCACAAGTTGCAATGAAATATGACATAACATAGATGTGTCATCCAGAAAATACTTTGCAGTGGTATAAGTGGAATATAGATGTTCATTTACGAAATTAAAGTTTATCTCTTGTGTTTAAAACTTCTCTTTCCGCAAAAGTCCTGTAATTTAATGTCGACGAATCGTACCTTCATATTACTCACATAAATACTCCTTATCGATAAACACGAATCATCCAATAGTTTGGATTATAAATAGAAGTTCCAAAAACGGTATAAATCGGAGCAACAAGTTCTGGGCAGAGATGCCACTTACGTGCGAATTGTCAACAGATTCTACCTGAAATACTGGTATAGACTCGAAATTTAATATTCCGCTGGTATTCGGTGTGAAACTGATGGTCGGTGCAGGACTCATATCGCAATTTAAGCTCAGATCGCGCGCGGATTTCGCAAATCACGAGAATGCAATATCGCTAGCAGCGTAATTCCCTAAGGCCGCGGAAAACCAAACAGCACGTGCGTTATTCCTGCGGAATAAACAGCGATATTAGCTGGCATATTTAGTGGATGCCGCGACTCATATGTCGTCCTGCTAGGGTTGTTTATGTACAGTCAGGCGATGGAACAACTCGCGTCCATTGCTCCCCAAAATACGCCTTCCTCTCACCCTCCATGACGAATTCCTCTGTGAAGAGTATTGCACGTAGGTCTATATTATTACAGTAATATTTTTGTAAACTGATACTTTTATTTTCGTGGAGATTTGTTGTGGTATTAGTGGCAAATATGAGAAGTAAAAATTACTAATGCTGTAGATGGGCCCACTGAAATACCCCTTAAAAATTGAATTTAAAAATGCTGGTAGGTCCCATCATTAATACAGATCCAGTTGGTATTGAATCCTTTATTGAAGGATTCCCTGGATCTGTATTAATCATGCGAGTTATCAGCAATTTTAAATTCGATTTTGCAGGGGATATGAATATTCCAGTACCTACAGAGTTAACAAGTCCTCTTCCGATACTTGCCATTTTTTCAGTGAATCCTTTATTGTACTCCTTAATAAAGGTTCAGCATCAACTGGGTCATTATTACTCTTGAGACATATCAGCATTAAAAAAATTATTGTTATTACAGTCATTCCCCTCTACCAGAACTTTAGGTCCGATTTAGAACATCTTAAATACTTCAATGCCACAGTCAATAATTCCATAACGTTAACTAGTTAAAAATAAATATTCGGAAAGATTTGCACTAGTCCTAAATTCGGCGCACAGAAGGTGTGGAGAATATCATTACGAAAAATTTGACGTTTTATAGGACAAATGTCAGAAGAGATTTTCAAAACTTTGTTGTAGTTCATTGTCATAGAGATATTCCAAAACTCATAGGCTGATGTTAGAAAACGGTAACAAAACAAGTTACGATTATGTGTAGTGGTTTTTGAATGGATTCCAAAGATAAACTATATGTCACGTCATATGGTCCAATCTTTCTCCTTTATTACAAAGATAATTGCTTACATCACCATAAATTCACGACTGATGTCGCCGACCGCAGTGGCCGAGCGGCCTGCTGCGTCCCAGTCACGGTCCGAACACCCGCTGCGGTCGCGGGTTCGTATCCCACGTCGGGCATGGATGTTTGGGCCTTCTTTAGTATAAGGTAGTTCATAAGTAGTTTGTATGTTTAAGGACTGATGACCCCGTAGTTAATAAAATTTCAACATTTTCAACGACTGATGTGCACAAGGAAGAATTTCGTACATCACAAATGTGAAATCACATTTGCGAATCGAATGAGAGAACAGTGAACATAAATAACGCGCAACAAAAAGAGTAAAGCTGGTTTGAGATGTACACAAGCCTCTAAGAGAGTAGCTCTAGTTCCGTTTGAGAAATGTATAGTTATATCATCACCAAGTAGGTTATGAAGATGGACACAGACTTAATTCCAGTGAAAATATTTGTCCATAACCAGCTCATGTTTTTAAATATTGTCATGTCCCATTTACAGGTTGATGGTAATATAAAACAATATTTGTAAACAGTGTGTGGGAGAACTTTTGAAGGAGCTTGAAACGTTGTTTATCGAATTACAATCCTAACCATTAAAATTGCTACACCACGAAGATGACGTGATACAGACGCGAAATTTAACTGACAGGAAGAAAATGCTGTGATATGGAAATGATTAGCTTTTCAGAGCATTCACACAAGGTTGGCGCCGGTGGCGACACCTATAGCGTGCTGACATGAGGAAAGTTTCCAATCGATTTCTCATACACAAACAGCGGGTGACAGGCGTTGCCTGGTGAAACGTTCTTGTGATGCCTTGTGTAAGGATGAGAAATGCGTACCATCACGTTTCTGACTTTGATAAAGGTCAAATTGCAGCCTATCGCGATTGCGGTTTATCATATAGCGACATTGCTGCTCGCGTTGTACGCGATGCAATCATTGTTAGCAGAATATGGAATCGGTGGGTTCAGGAGGGCACTACGGAACGCCGTGTTGATCCCAACGGCCTCGTATCACTAGCAGTCGAGATGACAGGCATCTTATCCGCATGGCTGTACTGGATCGTGCAGACACAACTCGATCCCTGGGTCAGGAGATAATGTCGTTTCCAAGACAACAACCGTCTGCACGACCACTTCGACGACGTTTGCAGCAGCATGGACTATGAGCTCGGAGAACATGGCTGCGGTTACCCTTAACGCTGCATCACAGACAGGAGCGCCTGCAATGGTGTACGCAACGACGAACCTGGGTACACGAATTGCAAAACGTCATGTTTTCGGATGAATCCAGGTTCTGTTTACAGCATCATGATGGTCGGATCCATGTTTGGCAACATCTCGGTGAACGACATTGGAAGCGTGTATTCGTTATCGACATACTGTGCGCCGGCCGCGGTGGCCGAGGGGACTGAGGCGCTCCATTCACGGTCTGCACGGCCACTACGGTCGGGGGTTCGAATCCCCCCTCGGGCATGGATATTTGTGCTGTCCTTAGTTTTAGCTAGTTCATAAGTAGTTTGTAAGCTTAGGGACTGATGACCCCGTAGTTAATTACCCTAAGTTTTACAAACATTTGAACATTTGAACATACTGTGCGTATCACGCGGCGTGATGTTATGGGTTGCCATTGGTTACACGTCTCGGTTACCTCTTGTTCGCATCGACGGCACTTTGAATAGTGTCCGTTACATTTCTGATGTGTCCCTTGGCTCTACCGTTCATTCGATCCCTGCGAAACCCTACATTTCAGCAGGATAATGCACGACCGCGTGTTGCAGGTCCTGTACGGGCCTTTCTGGACACGGAAAATGTTCGACTGCTGCCCTGGCCACCACATTCTTCACATCTCTCACCAACTTAAAACGTCTGGTCAATGGTGGCCGAGCAACTGTCACTACTCTTGAAGGACTGTGGTATCGTGTTGAAGATGCATGGGCTTCTGTACCTGTACACGCCATCCAAGCTTTGCCCAGGTGTTTCAAGGCCGTTATTACGGCCAGAAGTGGTTGTTCTGGGTACTGATTTTTCTGTATCTATGCACCTAAATTGCATGAAAATGTAATCTTATGTGAGTTCTAGTATATTTGTCCACTGAATACCCGTTTATCATCTGCATTTATTCTTGGTGTAGCAATTTTAATAGCCAGTAGTTTATTACAGAGCTAAAATTTGACATAAACGGCAAGCTGAGTTAACGAGAACTGTGTGTTATGAAACATGTGGAAGACCAATCAGACATCCAAACCCAGTTCAACGACTTACAGAGTCGAATAAGAATTTAATGCACGTACTGGCCAAACGTCAAATTAATCATCGTCCACTCACAAAGAGGTGCAATATCCCGTTAACGCGTTGCGTTCCAGTGTGCAGCAGCAGGCGTAGATGATCCGTAAGAGAAAATCAGCTACCTGTCTCATAGTAAATTCTCGATTACAGATCGATTTCGGCTACACCCTACCTGTCACCAGTATTACAACGTTTATCCGTGGGTTTGGTTGAAGCAGGTGTAGATACACTTGGAGCTGAAACGCGCAAGAGGGTTTTTTCACATCTTGCACGCGTTTCACTTAAGATGTAGCTGCATCTAATGTAACCACAGCTTCTGACATGTGGTGTAAAGTTGATCATGACAAGGATGTAGCCGAAATCGCTCTGTAGTAAACAATTTATTTTGTGACCGTTTACTGTTTACATCTCATATCCTTTATGGTTCGTATAGAAAGTAGAATATTAAAAAAAAAGTGTTCGTCATCACGCAAGGAAACGTACGTCGTGCGTATCACGCAGACTGCACCACAACCTCACTTAACCTGGGTAGTCCGGGCCTCACGAACCCGGCTCACATCAGGAATGACGCACGCAACAATGAACTGTCGTGCTGAACGTTGTTGTTAGTTGAACTATGCTTAGTTAAACAATGCAAAGTGGTTGTTGTGAATTTCAGTACCGAAACTGGTTTGATGCAGGTCTACACCCTACTATACCCTCAGCACGCTTCTTCATCTCCTCATAAGAACTGCAACCCACATCCATCTGAAACTGCTTACTATATTCTCCCTCTGCGAATTTTACCCAAGACACTTCACTCCAATACTAAATTCACGATCTCTTCATTTCTAAGAATGGTTCCACTAATCCATCCCTTCTTTTAGTCAAGTTATGCCAAAAATTCCTTTTCTCCCCAATTCGGTTAAGCACCTCCTCATTAGTTACGTGATCTACACATCTAATCTTCATTATTCGTCGGCAGCACCACATTTTGAAAGCTTCTATCATCTTTTTGTCTGAACTCCTTATTGTCCACGGCACGATGGCTATTCAAATAAACCACAACTCTCCATGCTATCATATCACATTTGCACCAAGTTACGTGACCGCAAGTTGTTTTTTTTTTTTTTTTTTTTTACTTCTACCGTCATTAGCGCCCAGACAGGAACAGAGATTCGCTAGATCTCAAAAAATTTGGTAACTGTCAGCGCATCAAGAAGAGGCTAAAAACGAAAGATAAAAGACAATTAAAAGGGTTAAATATCCTTCGAAAGGTTGGCCAAGTAGATAAAACGCAAAACTCGAGCAGCTGCTCGTGTGTCATCAGCTAAAATTTCCTCCAGAGTAGACGGAAAGTGAAGTGCAACACGGAGATGATTAAAATTAACGCAAGACAATAAAACGTGTCGCACCGTCAGCAATTCACCGCAGGAGCACAGCGGTGCAGGATCGGCGGTTAGCAAATGACGGTGGCTGAAACGGCAGTGACCGATCCGCAACCGGGCCAGGATGACCTCCTCCCGCCTTGAGGGGCGTGATGAGGTCTTCCAAGCGGTCGGGATCGGTTTTACAGTTCGCAATTTATTGTTGTTCAGCGAAATCCACGCACTGTGCCATGACGACATGATACTCCCCCCTCGAAGAGCCCGTTGAACATCGTCCGATGGGACGCAAAAGGTAGCCATGCGAGGCAAAAGAGCTGCTGCCTTGGTTGCTATGTCGGCGGTCTCATTCCCGGGCACACACACGTGGCCAGGGACCCACAGGAAAGAAACGTGACAGCTGTCATCTGCTAGCAACTGGAGGGAGCGTTGCATCCGATACACGAGAGGATGGTTCGAGAAAGGGTCCTTAAGATTCTGCAGGGCACCAAGGGAGTCTGAACATATGGCATAGAAAGGTTGTCGGTGGCGGCAGGTATACAAGACGGCCTGGTGGAGGGCAAAAAGATCAGCCGTGAAATTCGAGCACCGGTCAGGGAGCTTGTATGGAAACGGTTGTCCCCGACGAAGAAGGCAGATCCGACACCGGCAGTGCTCTTGGAACCATCAGTGTAAATAAATATGGCATTATCGAACCGCGAACGGAGTTCGACAAGCCTCGAACGGTATACCAAATCCGGAGTGCTCTCCTTGGGGAGCGAACTAAGTTCAAGGTGAGTGTGAACCTGGGCCTGATACCACGGTGGCAATGGGCTGTCGCTCAACCGAAAGGTGGAAGGAAGGGTAAAATCAAGCCGCTGTAGCAGGCGTCGAAACCGAACTCCAGGTGGAAGCAAGACAATCGCAGACAACTGATATTGGCAATCGAGTGAGTCGTCAAACAATAATCGGTAAGATGGATGGTTGGGCATCGACCGCAAGCGGCATGCGTATCGACACAAGAGTATGTCACGCCGAGTGGTCAAGGATAGTACAGCAGCTTCGGCATACAGACTTTCCACAGGGCTGGTATAAAATGCACCGGTCGCCAGACGTAGTCCCCGATGGTGGATAGAGTTGAGACGGCGGAGAATAGTCGGCCGTGCAGAAGAGTATACAAGGCTTCCGTAGTCGAGCTTCGACTGAACAATGGCCTGGTAAAGGTGAAGCAGGATGGTACGATCCGCTCCCCATGACGTGCCACTGAGGACACGAAGGACGTTAAGGGATCGGGCACAACGGGCAGCCAGGTAGGACACGTGTGGACCAGCAAACTTTACGATCCAACATGAGTCCCAAGAATTTCGTAGTCTCCACAAAAGGGAGAGCAACAGGGCCGAGATGTAGAGAAGGTGGAAGAAATTCCTTGTATCTCAAGAAGTTGATACACACCGTTTTCTCAGTAGAGAATCGGAAGCCGTTTGCGATGCTCCAGGAATATAGACGGTCAAGACAGCGTTGAAGAGAAAGCTCCAAGAGACACGTCCACATGATCGCAAGTCGATAGCTATTCGAGCCGTCTTCGATACAGCGTGTAACGTAAAAATGGCGTCTCGTTTGTTCCAAGTCGTGTGAGGATAACGTCACCGGTGCTGGAGTGGCTCACGGTAAGCGCTCGCTTGTCGATAACAAAATGTTCAAATGTTTGTTAAGCTTATGGGACTTAACTACGGGGTTTTCAGTCCCTAAACTTACAAAGTACTTACCAACTAGCTTATCCTAATGTCGGCACAAATATCGATGCCGGAGGGGGGATTCGAACCCCCAACCGTAGTGGCCGTGCAGATCGTGACTGTTGCGCCTCAGTCCCCTCGGCCACCGTGGCTGGCTGTCGATAAGAGCAGTCGGGAGTGGCCGCGGATGTCGTTGCCCCCGCTATTTGTAACGTGCGCGCCGCGGTAAATAGTTTTGCTGGTAAAACTGGCGGCAGCTGGGGGCATAACTCGTGAGCTGTGTCTAGTGTATGGACAGGACATCATGGGTAACAAACAAGTTCGGCACCGGTGTCGACAATTTCGAAATGGTCGCATAAATGTGCGCGATGAACAACGGAGTGGAATGACCAGTATGCGGACCGTCGACATAGATGTTCCAGTAAACCGATAGCTTAGAGGTTATCGGCGATCGACGATTAGTGGTCGAACTGTGGAATTCCAAAATGTTCCTAGAACTGACGTTACAGGATTTTCACTCGAATGCCTGGATTTTCCCGGCGTCAGACGTCTATGCCGAGAGTGTAGATATGAACGGCGTATTATGTGGAAAAGCGAATTAAACGTGCAGACACATAATATGTCAATAAAGACCTTGTATCTTGAGCTATGTTATGATTATGACCAAATGAAACTTGCTTCTTGTAAACTGTTTCGTTTCTATCGATATCTGAGAACATGAAATACATGAATGGCTTAGAATGGGCTCCAGATAGCCGAAGTTTACCATTGTCAGTCAATGATGCATTCAGTGCACGACACGTAAAAACAATTCCACACCATTGAGCACTCGCCGCCACCTTGCACAGTGACTTGTTGGCATCTGCACTACAAATCATACCGTCAGCTCTTACCAACTGAAATTCTAACTGAGGGGTCTAGTGAGATTGTGAGTTACGCCACTTTGAGGAGAAATGGAGATAAATTGAGTTTTGTAAAGCGCTGTATTTAAGGCATTATCTTACATCATATAAAATAGGGTGTATGTGTGTAAGTATGTTCCACATCTCCTCCTAAACTACTGGACCGATTTCAACCAAACTTGGTACACATGTTCCTTAATATCAGGCAACAATCGCTGTCAGTGTAAGAATCACCTACGACACATACGTAAGGAGATATGACGTCATAAACAATGAGATGCGCGAGAAACTGCTGCGTCAAACGACAATTCTGCACATTTTCTCCTAAACCACTGGACCGATTTCACCCCAATTTGGTACACATATTTCGTTCGTGAGGTAACAACTGCTGTAGGAGCACTAACCACGTGCGACTCATGGTTCAGGAGATATAACGTCATGAACAATAGGAATCGCAAAAAACTGTTACATAATACGACGAGACTTTATAAATACACTGTATGAGAATGACAGTACTTGGCGACTTGCGCCAAACTTTAAACATCAATTCAAACCTTTATTAAACTTTATCTTGCAGACAACCACAGAAAATAATGAAAGGAAAAAAGTTTCTGGCTTACTACTTTTTCGCTGTTTATGAAGCAAAACTATGGCATTCGGTATAACGTTACAATTTATAATTTCTACACTACCAATTGAAGTCGCAGGAAATTTTACAGATAGTATACACACATACAGATGAATATACTTTAGAAATTGTATCACATTAAGATACGCATTTCATGAGATATGAGGACGTAAAGAGTAATGTTCATGGAAAACCTCTCCATCAATCGTCACGTTTTAATCTTTTACTTCTTTCCTACTAACCATTTTCGCAACAGATTTTAACAACATACAGCACTTATACAAATCAATATATTCCTGCAAAATTTTACAATTGTACAACATATCTATACTAATAATAAATCTGTAAATGTAGGCCTGTCGCTGTTCGCTTCAATCTTCAAAACTACTGGACGATTTTCATGTTATTTTCAGTGGAAACATGAGCGAAGATTTGTCCAGGATCTAGGCATGATTTCATCAAAATAGAATCACGAAGTGTTTTTATAGACCGTCATGTCTTTCTGTTCATCTGTTAGAAACCACTTCTCCAAAACTACTTCACAAATTCGCATGGGGTTTTCACAGGTATGGTAACTGCAGCGTAACTGGGACAACATACAGACTTAGTTTAATAAAACTCGGATCACGGAAAGAAGAACATCTCCAAAACTAATAGACGAATTCCCAGGGGTTTTTCACAGGAAACGTAAAGGTAGCTTGCGGTTACAGGAACGCTTCATTTCAGAAAATCAGATCAGAAAAAATTAGATATCACTATTTAAACGTTTCTCTGAGAGCATTCGCAATTGTCTATTTGTAGAGAGTTATCTCCAAAAGTACTAAATGAACATTCATAGGGGTATCACAGATTAATATAGAATATCCTAGGGCAACATTTTATCAAAATCAGATCAGGAAACTAAAAGATATCGTAAATTGAAGTTTTAGGTGTACTTCATGTTTTGAAAGAACGGCATAATGCAGCAAAGAACTAATACATAGCGCTGCGGGTGTTCGTGTGAAGTTCGGGGCAGCGATCGGATTATTAACCATTGAAAATAGTACTTACTCTTTGACTTTTCAAATTTACCATATTTCTAAAAATCGTTTTATTGGTTGCTATGTTCTACGAAATATGATTCAACGCAATGAATATAAAACTGATACAATCCTCGCCGTCTTTAATTCATATAGTTACATACTGATATCACAGTCTAACGTATTTGTACAACTGCTATGGAAGTGTATGTTTCACGCTTGGAGCGACAATAGCGCATCTAACGGAAAGAGAGCCAACCGTAAGAATAATAATTGTTTTCAGTGATATTTCTACTTCATTAAGAAAATAATTATTACCTATTATATTTCAGCTTTCCATGCCTCAGCCTCTCCAGAGATTGTCCAGATATATGATCATGAAAAAAATGTTTTAAATGGCGAATATAACTAATGTATGCTGTAAGCTACAACATATTCACCAAGATATGCCTATTTCTAACACGTTTCCAAACGTATTTAAAATTAAAAAAGAGGAAAGGAAGAAAGAAAGAAAAAGAAACTACTGACTTTTCAAGCGATTTTAACAGGAAATTTGAGCTAAGATTGGGGGCAACATACAGGCATGATTTCATCAAAATCAGATCACGGAAAAAGATACCTCGCAATCTTAAGTGTTTTGAATAAATGTCTGTTCCTCTATTAGAAATACCTAATCTCCTAAGCTACTTCACGGGTTTGCGTGGAGCAACTTCATAAGAGAAATTGTTTTAGATGTAGGTTATGCTTGAAGTATGGATTGTGTAGTTCAGCAAACATACGATAGAAGCGCTTTAGTGCTCGAAATAATTAATAAACACCGCTGCTGCATAATAAAAATGTGGTAGTACATCAAGGAAGCGAACGTCTGTGACAGAATTAAGCAGTCTTATGTCTAGGATTACCAACAAACATTGAACATAGTGTTACTGATTTCGCTTTGTGTTACCCTAAAAGCCATGATACACAAGCCCTCCTTCAACAACCGTTGTGAAGCACGAGCATATAAGCCAGTTTAAACAATAAAGGGGTTACTTTTTTCATCTTAACTTATTGTTATGCAAAAGGAAAAACATCAAATTCAAATGTTTGGTAAGTTAAGGGACTTAACTACGGGGTCATCAGTCCCTAAACTTACAAACTACTTATGAACTACTTACAACTAAGGACGGCACAAATATCCATGCCCGAGGGGGGATTCGAACCCCCGACCGTAGTGGCCGTGCAGACCGTGACTGGAGCGCCTCAGTCCCCTCGGCCACCGCGGCCGGCCTAGAGGTCTGCAAATCGCCGGTTTCGCTCGCTCGTACTCTGTCGAGTGCGCAACGCTCGGCGGTGGCGCGCCGAGTGTGTTACGCTCGCAGCGAGCGTGTTGACACTCGAACGAGGCTGCGTGGGGCGGCGCGGGCACAGGCCGCACAGCGTGGTGCTGCCGCTGTACTCACAAGGAAACCTACCCAAGTGACACTCTCCGATTTTTAATGAAATTCGCATGTAATACATGAAAAACTATGGGACACGTATTTTTTTTTTTTTTTTTTTTTTAACTGCGGGGAAACATATTTAAGGGGTGAAACGGTCCCTCCAAATTGTCGCTAAAATAGAAACATGGCGATAACTTAGAGACTAGTGAAGCGATTTTAACGATTTTTGGTATGAAAGTATCTTTTGATAAAGTTAGAGATTCAACTTCGATCATATAAAAATAATTTTTTGAGCACAAAAAATTGGTCACCTTAGGGGTAGCTGTCCCCCTAATTGTCACTAATCCTGCAATGTACCTAGACCGATTTCTTATGAAGAGATACTTTCATACCAAAAATTATTAAAATCACTTCACTAGTCTAAGTTATCGCGATGTTTCTATTTTAGCGACAATTTTGGAGGGACAGTTTCCCCACTTAAATATGTTTTCCCGCCGTTAAAAAAATATACATGTCGCACACGTTTTCATGTATTATAACATATCCTAATTTCATAAAAATCGGAGGGTGACACTTGAGTAGGTTTCCTTGTCAGTCGCTACGGCAGTGGCTCTGTGGCTCTGAGGAGTGGGCTGCTGTTGCGTCTGACGAACCCCCACTAACTAAAGGAACTAAAATCAGTTATGCTGTAGACGTGTATTCCTGTATAGTAGCATGTAACCGCAATATCATTATACCGCAAACGAGACAAAAAGGTTGTAATGTAATGTTGTGTAAAGGATCCAAAGAGAAACTACGGAACGAACGACGTTTTTATTGCAAGGCACAAAAGTGAATGTTACCGTACAACATACATCGAAAAGTAACAGCATTAGCCCCAAACTATTCGTTGGTGGTATTGTAATTGCAATGTACTGTTAAAATGTCATTGGCGCGTTGTAGATCGAGTCGAGTTCTAGCAGAGACCAGGTTCCCTGCCGCACTAAAAGTGCGTTCAATAGGTGCATTTGAGGCGGGCACACAAAATACTTTTTTTTCCAATACACCTAGCGTAGGAAAGAGTACTGTTGCGTTTCTATCATTCAAGCGGATCGTCGTCTTCACCATCAATTCGTGCTAAATAAAGGTCCACCTTATTGGTGGATTGCGCCTCGCGCATTTCATAGTCCAGCCATTCGAAAACATGCACTTCATTCTTTTGGCTGGTGCACCCGGGTGACATTCTTCAGATGACCCTAAATAAATATAACACGGATATCACTGAAACAGCAGGAGCACCATAAATTCGTACAGCTGAGTAAAGTAGGCAATTGGAATAAGAGGATTTAAATCAGTTATATGAGCATTAGACCGGCATATGACCCTGACACGGACGAAAGCGCGGATCCTATATATTGCACAAAAGCTTGCATCCGTTCTTTATTATGTAAATAAGAAAGACGACAGTGGCAGTGGGGGAATGTTGAAACTGGAAAAATTCCCGTTAAAGACTCACTCGGAAAAGGTAGAGGCGCAGCAACCACCGTGCCAAAATGCACCCCGTTAATATATATTCCCGTAGCAACTGAGATTCAGAAACCTAACCTAACGTGTGTACATCAATATCGTGTATTTAATATCAATATAAAAGACGGACAAAGTATTCCAGGACTTGAGAGTGATAAGAGGAATTGATATAAAATACAATCATTACCTCGTTAAGACGGCAGGTAACACCTACCACTAAACAGAAACTAACAGACCACCAAATGGGAACAAGAAAGTAAGAAAGATCATGGAAAGTTCATTCAGTAAATGATCTTAGCACAGAAACTTTATGTTAATCATGTATAATAACTTGTATGGTAAAGTACAAAATGCGAAACTGAATAGCTAGTTCAACTGGATCGAGAGAACAGCTTTCGAAGCACCCGGGCAAGGAAACAATTCCAAATTTCGAGGTCAAGATTTATTCTCAAGCGTCTAGTTTGCTCCCTACACTCACCTTGGACTCGAGTGGCGCTGCGATGGGCGACCGACTGGTGAGCGGGCAGTGTGGACGGTCGGGCCGGTCGAGCGTGCCCCGCTCGAACGAGCGTGCAGGAAGTCGAGCGCAGCCACACTACTTGCCGCTAGCTGCAGCACCGACACCTGTCGGACTATCATAGAACGACATGTATCACGCGATTCGAGCGAGCAACCGAGCGAGGTGCAGACCTCTATTAGCTACTCCTGCACACTAACACGTTGGGATGTCGACAAGTAGCTACCCAGCCGAGCAGCGGTGGTTGCTATCCTCCAGGCGTCAAGTCTCAGAAGCCCCTGTTCCATTTGTCTGGATTACGATTGCGTTCTTTACCACCTCTGTCAACATTCTGTGATACTATTATACAACAGGGCTACCAACCAACCAGTACTACAGCAAACTTACATACACAGAAGAATGACATAACATGTTTATTAGAAGATAGAGACATAATGCAAATTATGTTTAATAGTTATTAAAGGAGATGGATGTAGGAGGAAGAACTTCATTTTTGAACAATATGTTCTTCCTATAACTGATAAAACAATCTGTAACACTTCAACGTTGGTACGTCTGCAGCTGAAAAAGCGGACAACATCGGTAAGCGGCGGCTCCTCCTCTCACACAAAAAGGTCGCAAGGCTGCACTCATGAGCCGACACCTGCTCCAGAAGGACCGGGAGCCATGCCACGTGATAGACGCAAGATGGCACGAGAGTACTGAAACTGGACAAAGCTCAATATTTCATGTAATTTGGCATAGCCCCCTCTTCTCTGACTAGACCCCTCAATCGGTCTGACCAAGTCGTGCATTACTAGTCGTCTAACGACAAAAAAAGCAAAAAAAAAAAAAAAAAAAAAAAAATATCGGTGCCACGAGAGGCGGTAAAGATCATTTGGTGCTGTTAGCAAAGCCACACGGGTCTGTAGCTGCTATCAGCCTAACGGCAAACTACGACGCACTGTCCTAGTGGGAACAGTTGTCGCTCAGCAAGCCCCACACTGTCCTATGCGTTTATTTCTCGCAGTGTTGCGTCTATATTAGCACTCCCGACTCCACTGTCAGGAGGCAGAGGTAATGCCGGAAATCACGTATTCTCCGCACACTCTTAGCACTGTGGATCCCGGGATATAGAACTCGCTAATCATTTACGAAATGGAACGTCCCATGCGTCTAACTCCATCGATCATTCTGCTTTCAAAGTCTCTTCATTGACGTTGCACGAACATAAACCAGCCGGAAAAACTTTAAAATGATTCAGCGCATTACAATATGACAGACCTGTTAGTGCACAGCCTTTACACATATACTACACAAAGAACTGCACATGTTGGTAAGCCTACGGGACAAAACTGCTAGGCTCATAGGTCACTAGTGTCACAAACTACTTTAACTAACACACCAGTATTCGAGGGGGACTCGAACCCTAGGCGAGGGAGGTCACATAATCCGTGGCATGGCGCCTTAGACAGTGCGGCTTATATATCTCGTATACGCAATACTAGTCTTTCATCACCTTGGTATGGTATGTCGCCATGTCTGGACGACAATACGAATGCTGACTGGCTATGTGCCCATTTAATTCTAGGCATTTTGCAACATATTTGAACTTGCACTTTGCGTACATTCCGAAATGGTTTACCAGACATCCCTTTCGTTGGACTTCATACGCCTGGATATTTTAGAATAACTGTATTGTTCGCCTCAACATGACGTGGCATGGCCGCGACTATAGTCCGCGTCACGTAGAAGGCGGCCCGGTTTTCAGCCGTTCTGCGCATGCCCCTGCATTGCCGCTCGGGCAGCCAATAATGTTCATTCTCGAGGCCAGGGGCTTTCAAACTTTTTGAATCGCGGAACACCTTTTAAAAGTGGAACTAAAGACAGAGCATTAAATTTTACGTCGCAGACATATACTGCAATTGGTATATTGACAAAGTAAGGTAATTTAACAATTTAAGCACATAAAACATTAAGATTAATCACTAAACTATTTATTTAATCCATAAATGCATATTACACAGAACGTCACGAACACATAAGAAAACATTAACAAAACACTTGAGAATAAATTCAGCAGAACAAGTAGATCAACAATTTTTTACACACACTGTAACTACATAGTTACAAGCTTCCCTTGGTTCAATGAGAAAAGTGTGTATGTTTTAATTTTCACAATAAGAATATATCTGGTTGAATATTGGACAGTTGCAACTGAATATCTTGCTCCACATTGAGACGAGATCTGTATTTTGTTTGAGCTAAAACATATGCTGAAAACCCTGAGCCCGCTGCGGACCCGCTGCGGACTAGCCGTGCGTACTGGGGCGCCATGCTGCGATGCGCGCGGTCGTTTGCCGTCGCGGGTTCGAGTCCTCCCGCGGGCATGGGTGTTTGTGTTGTCCTTATGTTAGTTTACCTTAGTTTAAGTAGTTTGTAAGCTACGGACTAAATAACCCAGCAGTTCAGTCTGATAGATTTACATACATTTGAACATTTTTTGAAAGACCCGATTCGCAAAAACAGCCGGCCGCGGTGGCCGAGAGGACTGCGGCGCGCCAGTCACAGTCTGCAAGGCCTCTATGGTCGGGGGTTCGAATCCCCCCTCGGGCATGGATATTTGTGACGTCCTTAGTATTAGTTACTTCATAAGTAGTTTGTAAGTTTAGGGACTGATGGCCCCGTAGTTAAGTCCCACAAGCTCTACAACGATTTGAACATTTCTTCGCAACAATATTTTGTTGAGAAAGGCAGAAGAATAAGTTTAGCTTTATCTGATAAGATTTTAAACTCGTCCTTTAGCGTACATCAAAATAGTGGTGATTGCTTAGATTGAAACTTTGCTGTTCTTTCGGAATCTGATGTCAAATCAAGGAAGCAATTAAACTGCTGCGACGTTAAAGAGACTGGGGTTTTTGATACAGAATACATTTCCTTCAATGTTTTCTAGCAAACTATCTGGAAATAATGAATTCAAAGAATGAAGAAAATGTAACAGGTAAACTTCGAACTCATTTACGATATCGTCAGGAATGTCTGATTCGAATTCATCTCTTAAGACTTTTGTCATTGTAAAATTATCCAGGCTTCCATTTTCCAGTGATTAGGCCCAAAACTTAAGCTTCTTTTTAAATCCTTCGACATTAGCATTAGCATAAAAAAATAGTCACTGCATTTCCTTGGTTGGACAGACATAAATAATACGTTTTGTAAACATATCTAGTAAAGGTACAAAGTATTATCATTTACTTTACTCGATACTTTTCTAGACGCCGCTCAAGGACGAAAAAAAAACTCTTGATTTAAGTCTTTGTCTCATTAATTTGTTAAAAATAAATTAGAATATCCTTACTATTTCACGGAGCATCTGGAGTTCTTTCGCGGATCACCAAGTACTCTGCGGAGCACAGTTTGAGTAACTCTGCTCTAGTCGCATGGCTGGCCGTGCTCTACGTAAATGTTCGTCACGCAGGCTCCACTGTTGGCGCTCGGCCGTAGCTCCTCCCCTCCACGCTTCCCCTATCGCTCCGCCTCTGTCTGAAATATTGCTGGAGGACATTGACATCATGCATCCTCGATGGGTGTCCATAAATTCGTAAGATTACGAGGGGGCGTAGATCTCTTCTGAACGGCACGGTGCAAGGCATACCAGACAGGATCAATAACGTCCAGGTCTGGGAAGTTTGGTGGCCATTGCAGGTGTTCCTGGAGCCACTCTAGCAATTCGGCACATGTGGGGTGTTTCAGTGTCATGCTGCAACTGTCGTAGTCCGTCGGAATGCACAGTGGACATTAATGGATGCAGGTAATCAGCCAGGATGCGTGTCACCTGTCAGAGTCGTATCTACACTACTGGCCATTAAAATTGCTACACCAAGAAGAAATGCAGATGATAAACGGGTATTCATTGTACATATAGATTATAGTAGAACTGACATGTGATTACATTTTCACGCAACTTGGTTGCATAGATCCTGAGAAATCAGTACCTGGAACAACCACCTGTAGCTGTAATAACGACCTAGATACGCCTGGGCATTGAGTCAAACAGAGCTTGGATGGCGTTTACAGGTACAGATGCCCGTGCAGCTTCAACACGAGACAACAGTTCATCAAGTGTAGTGACTGGCGTATTGTGACGAGCCAGTTGCTCGGCCACCATTGATCAGACGTTTTCAGTTGGTGAGAGATTTGGAGAATGTGCTGGCCAGGGCAGCAGTCGAACATTTTCCGTGTCCCGAAAGGCCCGTACAGGACCTGCAACATGCGGTCGTGCATTATGCAGCAGGGATCTAATGAAGGATAGAGACATGGGTCGTAGCACATCTGAAATGTAACGGCCACTGTTCAAAATGCCGTCGACGCAAACAAGACATAACCGTGAGGTGTAATCAGAAGCACCCCATACCATCACGCCGGGTGATACACCAGTATAGGGATGACAAATACACGCTTCCAATGTGGGTACGCCGCGATGTCGCCAAACACGGATGCGACCATCATGATGCTGTAAACAAAACCTGGAATCATCCGAAAAAAAATTACGTTTTGCCATTCGTGCACCCAGGTTCGTCGTTGCGTACACCATCGCAGGCGCTCCTGTCCGTGTCACAGCGTCAAGGGTAAATACATCCATGATCTCCGAGCTGATAGTCCATCCTGCTGCAAACGTCGTCGAACTGTTCGTGCAGATCGTTGTTGTCTTGCGAACGTCCCCATCTAGTGACTAAGAGATCGAGACGTGGCTGCACGATTAGTTACAGCCATGCGGATAAGATGCCTGTCATCTCGACTGCTAGTGATATGAGGCCGTTGGGATCCAGCAGGGCTTTCCGTATTGCCCTCCAGAATCCACTGTTTCCATACTCTGCTAACAGTCATTGGATCGCGAACAACGCAAGAAGCAATGTCAGCATACGATAAACCGCAAACGCAGAAAGCTACAATACGACTTGTTTGAAAGTCGGAAACGTCGTGGTACGCATTTCTCCTCCTTACATGAGGTTTCACAACTACGTTTCACCAGGCAACGCCGGTCAACTGCTGTTTGTGTATGACAAATCTGTTGGTTAACTTTCTTCATATCAGCACGTTGTAGGTGTCGCCACCGGCGCCAACCTTTGTGAACGCTATAAAAACCTAATCATTTGCATATCTCAGCATTTTCTTCCTGTCGGTTAAATTTCGCTTCTGTAGCACGGCATCTTCGAGTTGTAGCAAGTTTAATGGCCAGGAGTGTAGGTGTATCACGGGTCACATATCACTCCAACTGCTCAAGCCGAACACCATTACCGCTGACATGCAGTGTCCGTGGATTCGTCACGTTAACCGCACATGTCCAACCGCTCGATATAACTGAAACTAGTCTCGTCATACCAGGGGAGATGTTTCCTGTCATCAACAGTCCAGTGTCGGTGTTGACGGGCCCAGGCGAGGCATCAACCTATTTAGTCGTGCAGTCAGCAAGGCGACACAATTGGTTCTTCGGACCGAAAAGTCCATATCGATGACGTTTCGTTGACTGGTTGGCACCTTGACACTTGTCTATGGTCCAGCCCCGAAATCCACAGAAATCTGCATTTCTGTCATTTTGTGCAATTCTCTTCAGTCGTCTTTGGCTCCGTTCTTGTAGGATCTTTTTCCGACTGCAGAGAAGTCACAGATTTGATGTGTTACCGTATTTCTCAACTACATCTACATGGGATACTCTGCAAATCACATTTAAGTGCCTGGCAGATGATTCATCGAACCACCTTTATACTATTCATCTCCTATTCCATACTCGAATAGCGCACGGGAAGAAAGAACACTTGAATCTCTCCGTTCGAGCTCTGATTTCTCGTATTTTATTCTAATGATCATTTCTACCTATCTAAGTGGGAGTCAACAATATATTTTCGCCTTCGTTGGTGAATGTTGGCAATTGGAGTTTCGTAAGTAGCCCACGCCGCAGTGATAATTGCCGTTGCTGTAATGATTCCCATCTTATATACTGTATCATTTCCGTAACGCTGTCTCCCCTGTATCGTGACAATATAAAACGAGCTGCCCTTCTTTGGACGCTTTCTATGGCTTCCGTCAAACTCACTTGATAAGGATCCCACACTGGGTAGCAGTACTCCAAAAAAGGACGAACAAGCGTAGTGTATGCAGTTTCTTAAGTAGTTCTGTTGCATCTTTTAAGGGTTCTGCCAATAAAACGCAGTCTCTGGTTCGCCTTTCCCACGACATTATCTACGTGTTATTTCCAGTTTAATTCTGAAGTAATAGTAATTCCTAGGTATTTTATGGAGTTTACGGCCTTAACAGTCGATTGATTTATCTTGTAAACAAAGTTTAACGGATTTTATTTTTCGTAGTCATGTTGACGACTTCACACTTCTCATTATATAGGGTCAATTGCCAATTTCACACCATACTGAAACCTCATTAAAATCGTTCTGCAGTTGGTTTTCATCTTGAGATGATTTTAATAGACGTTAAATGATGGCGTAATCTGCAAACAACCTAAGAGAGCTGCTCAAATACTATCCCAAATCGTTTATGTAGATAAGGAACAGCAGAGGACCAATAACACTACCATGCGGAACGCCGGATATCACCTCTGTTTTAGTCGATGCCTTACCATCGATTACTACAGACTGTGACCTTTCTGACAGGAAATCCCCTATCCAGTCACTGACCTGGGGTGATATTCCATAACCATACAATTTGATTAAAAGTTGTTTGTGAGGTATGGTGTCAAAAGCTTTCTGGAAATCTAGAAATACGAAATCAATTTTAGAACCCTTGTCGATAGAACTCATCACTTCGTGTGAGTAAAGAGCTAGTTGTGTTTCGCATGAACGATATTTTCTAAATCCGTCTTGACCTTGTGTCAATAGATCATTCTGTTCGTGATAATTCATAATATTTGGATACTGAATATGTTCCAAAACCCTGCTACAAATTAACTTTAATGAAATAGGATTGTAGTTTAATGGGTTATTCCTACTGCCTTTCTTGAATACTGGTGTGATCTGTGCAACTTTCCAGTCTTTTGGTATGTATATCTGTTGTATATATATTCTTAATTGAGAGAGCGGTTGTATATGGCTGTTAAGTAAGGAGCTATCAGATCTGCATAAACACATGTAAATCTAAAGGGTGAACAGTCCGGACCAGAAGACTTGTTCTTGTTAAGTGATTTCAGTTGCTCGCTACTCCGATGATATCTACTTCTACGATACTCCTTCTGGCCTCTGTTCGTAATTCGAAATCTGGATTATTGGTCCCTCTTCTTTGGGAATGAATTTCGGAAAGCTGTGTTTAGTAACTCTTTTAGTAGCTCTATCATCGTCAGGATCGCCATTTGTATCGCGTAATGAGGTTATTGTTTGTGTTTTGCCTCTAGTATATTTGTCATATGACCAAAATCTCTTTGTTTACGAGAAAAATTTCCGTTGTGGAATTCTCATCATCTCATCCCTCGTGCGCCGGCTGTAGCACCACGTTCAGACTCACTTCAGCAGTGACTGATAACCTGCCACTGCAGCAGCGGTAGCCGACCTAACGCATGCGCCAGGTTCGTGCTGTCTTACGTGGGCGTTGCTGACAGCAGCACCGTCCTCTGAGTGTTTACGTATCTCTGTGTTTACAAACACATGTTGATACCAGTCTCTCTGACTCTGCGGTGTATGAGCAATTCGTGCAGTTCATGTATGTGGAATAATATAAATGTGTGTGCTCAGGTAAGAATAAACTTTCAAAGGTCGCGTACGTTTGACTAAAAAAAAAATAATAATAATAAACACCACCGGCAGTTCGTAATATGTAAACAGTCAGTCTATCAAATAGCAGAGTATTTGACTGACAACCTGGCAGGAGCATTTGATGAAATATTCTGCTCCAATCGCACTGCAATATTTATTACTGCGAGCGTTAAACAGTTGATATTGTGATAATTTCTGCAAAATCCACATATCACATGTGTTTGAAAATTCGAGCCGGCAAAGAACTGTTTGTCTCACGATTGACATACCTAGTTAAAAAAACAAGTCACCTCTTTCTGATACATACTAGTATAGCCTAGAATGCAACATTTGGATAGGTTAGGGTGTTCTAAGATAGGGTTGATAACTTTTCGAAATTTAGTCCCACCGTTTTTAAACAGCGATTTTCACCGAAAACTTGTAATTTCAACCAAGTAGCATATTAGGTTACTTCATATTTCTATAAATCTGAGCGCAGACTTGGATGCTTAAATTGCTATAAAAAACAGTACTAGTTAATTCTGCAATAATGCGTAACTTATCTTATTTGTGTGTGTATTATCTACTTTCCGAATGCTTTAGGTACTTACTAAACTAAATTAATTACGTTTATTCATGAAGAAAATTTTCTTCTTTCTGCTACTGAAATATGGTCCTATTTCACCTATTCATTGTTAGGCATTTCCAGTATTCATTTCCGTATCTTGTTTATTCCTTTCCTTTTCTTTAATGTGCTAGATGTACATATATACTGGTCAAAACAATTAGAGGATCAACGCCATGGTGATGATGGACGAATGTTGTGATCCGGAGTCGGTATAGGCGGACGTACGGACCTCTGTTTCGTTCGAAATGACTGCTCAGAGGTATAGATCGGACACGATATTCTTCGACCTTTTGTCGTACCGCATGGGACGGGTTCATTTAGGTGGACGATAACGCTCGTCCCCACAGAGCTGGACTGGTGGACAACATGCTTGAAGCAGAGGGAACTGAACGAACGGAATAGTGGCCAGCTTGTTCACCGGAATTAAACCTATTGAGTAAGTCTGGGGTGCACTTGGCAGAAGCATTGCCTTCGGACCAGCACCTCCTACAACTTTTGCAGAGCTGGATACTGCACTCGTGGAAAAATGGCGAGAGAGCTTATTTATAACCTCATACTGCCCATGCCACGTGCTGTACTGGCCGTCCAAGGTGATCACACTCCATATTAGAGCGCAACGATAATGACATTTTCTTTATTATGGTAGCCGCATGGTGCCTCGCTCTAAGTAAACGCCATGTAAACCTCAAGTAAAGAGCTGAGAAAGCAAAATATCGTACTGTGTCACACACAAATTACAATTGTAACCAATATCTGAATAAAATACGTTACCATATTATCTGGCGAGTGATATCTCACCCGACGTCCTAACTGTTCTGAGCAGTGTAGGATAGCTAGATGTCTTCCAGTATGTGTATAGGTTTACACAAAGCCCAAACAATCTGTACTACGAATACCACTGAAAAAGCCTGGCGCTACGTAGGCTAAACATGTTTCACACTCAAGAATAATTTTCATTTTCAAAAAACGGAAATTTTCTCACCTTCACGATAAAATATACCTAATTCAATTTAGCACCTAATTGGAATGGCTGCTAATATTTGCGCCATTATAAGTAAGCTGTAACTAGTATTTCGTCAAATGCTTCCCTACTCATTCCACCATTTCTGGCCTTTCCAGCGTTGCAGTGTGTGCATAGTTACGTCTGAGTGAGTGTGTGAATGTATGTCTTTCTCTTCCTGATGAAAGGCATGGCCGAAAATTTAGGTTGTGAGAATGTGCCTGCCTGCGTTTCATCTATCTTCTGTAAGATCAGTAGTTATCTCTTCTCTGTTGTTGACATTCCAAACTGGATTTTCCATTCTTAGAAGATACGTAGTCACACAGTATTTTAGTTCTTCATAATTAATTTCTTTCCAGACAAATTTTATCGTTTGTAATTGAGGAAATCATCAGCTGAACCAACCAATTCGTCAGACTCTTCCATGACATTGCCTCCATACCTTTGCTTCAGTAGACCTTCAATATCTATCGGTCGTAAATTTCTTGCGTTCAAGAATGTTATGGCAATCCTAACTTTTCAACAGTCGGCATTCTCAATTTTTGAAACGTCGAAAAACTAATAATCAGAAACAGCCACTGCGAACAGCACGTAACATTACACTTGGAAAGCAAGCAACCGGAAGTGTTTCACCCTATCCGGTGATCAGTCTGCTCAATAGCGCTACATACGGACGACCCTCGTACTTTACCCATGACCATAATAGAGGAATATACAGGCGGAGGCACTTAAATTTTTTTGTTCTTTTTTTCGGAATATTTGACTAAATACAAATCGGATTTTAAATATGTAGCAATATTAGCTGTTAACCTCTAACAAGTCTTCGGAATATTTAGAAAATTACCCATTAACAAAAAACTCAGCCCCTGCACCACCCCCGGGCGTGGGAAGTGGTTAACTTTGAACCCCTACATTTATCGCAGATTTTGAGTCTGCGTAAAGAAATATGCAACTATTACATGATATACTTTCTTCGTTTCATGATACATAGCAAAAATAAAAATAAGTGAAAAGTAATACACGTCACGCTAGGAAAATTAAATTACTGTTTTTGATGTTTTTGTCAATGCTATCATGTGATACCTCCCACAATTTAATGAAGCACATACTGTGATAATGCCGTCAGTCTATGGCCAGACATCTCATTGTAATTCAGCGATTCGGACCGTAAAGATGTCTATGCAGTTGTTCCACGAAGTTAACAGTTGCATAAAGAGTAGATATAAGTTCCTCGTCCTTCGTCAAAGATCTGCTAATCTGTTCACTGATAAGAATCTTCCTCCTGCAAGGAATTTTGTTGTTGAACTATTTCAGAAGTTGGAAGAGTTAAACCTTGAGAAAGCGTCCGATGTATATTTTTGGAGATATTACTGTTTTTTCAACAGCCATCAACTCATTTTTATTTTCGCCCTTTACAGAGTTATCTATCATTAGAAAAGTAAACTGTTTCGTACAGGACTTTCATATCTTTCGCCGAGAATACAAATCTGCAATAGGAAATACTAAGTGGCCCAGAGGGTCGAGTTTCACACTAATGGAGAATTTTTTTTTTTTTTTTTTTAATATTCCTAAAAATTGTTTTAAATGCTTCATACTGTAAATGCAGCAAGTATTTGCTTTCTGGAAATGTGGAAATAAGGGGATTCTATAAATCAAGACGTCCACAGGAGTTTTAAACTATTAAAATAGAAAAGGGATCAGTACGTACGGAATAAAAACTTCTAACAACGTGGTACGCAGCGACATTTGCTTCTAAATGTGAATACGATCTGTTTAGAGATCTGTTTTGAGAATGAAGGCCTTATCGGTGAGTCTAGATGATGAAATCTTCTCGGGTTGTCAGCCGAGTCAATACTTAGTTCGTCAGCAATGTTTCGGCCAGTTTCTTTTTTACCATCTTGAGGCGAGGTGTCAGGTTCGTGTCCCGTACTGTTGTTTAAAGACGCTTGACGACGTGCTTCCTTGCGTCCTCTACGTCGATCGGGCCATTCGGCCCGCGAGAGGAATCAGCGCCGCGGTGCGTGGAAGGATGAAAGGCAAAGCTGGTTTGCCGTCGGAAGTTCAAGTCCTCCCTCGGGCATGTGTGTATGTGTGTGTGTGTGTGTTGTTCCTAGGGTAAGTTAGTTTAAGTAGTTTGTAAGTCTAGGGACCGATGACCAGTGCAGTTAGGTCCTAAAACTTTACAAACATTTCAGGATTACTCCCTGAAGATAACCCATGTTCCGACAGAAAAAAAAAAAAAAGTTTATAAAGAAACAGCCGTAATTAATACGTGTTAATAATCCATCGCCGATACCACAGCTATTATTGAAGCGGTCGGTACACACAATATCTCTAATATGGATGGGAGTGGGATAAATTTAAAAATGACGCCAGATCTATTTATTACGAAGTGGAGAGTAAAAATATGTCGTCACAGTCGAGCTGTCCGTCAGTAATACAATTTACATTTTGGGGGGCCCGCTGTCGTCACTCGGTTGTACCGTAGGCCTACTTCGCGTTCGGGCATTAAGCTGGCAGAACAGGAAACAAAATCACGCGCTCGTTTAAAAGCTGTACACTGAGAAAGCTATATCAGCGTAGCATCTGAACAGTGACGCAAATTTGTACGTGATGTCTATTGCTGTGGTTGATACCTAGCACGTGTGTTATTTTCTCCACAAACTATGAGGTCGAGTTGATGAAGTTTCCCTGTAAGTGTGATAACTAGTCTCAAGGCACTGCACATCACTATGTCAAGGTGTCGCCACACTTCTGACGAAACGGTGCCAGTGGACGACGCGGTGAGCAGTGGAGGACACGAAGCGGTCTGCTGAAAGGAGGCGCACTGCGCCGGGGTCAACGAGCGTGCGTCCCCAGAGAGCGGCCCCTGACGGCCATCTGGGAGGTGCATGTGTGCCCGTGGCCGTCAATATCGACAGTAGAGCAGCTGTTTCTGGTGGTATCGCTATCTGCGGTGCTACGCAGGGTAACACACGCTAATAACGTTCACGTCAGACACAGCTTGTTGAAGCGACAGCGCTACGATCGCAGTTCTCAGCATGCGCGGCAATTACTCTGACTCGAGGAGATGACATGTACGCCATTTTCAGATCGCTGCTGCCGACGTGTGCTTTGTAGTGCTTCTTTATAATGTCAGCCGTAATGAGAAATGGCGCCGCGGGTGAAATCAGATCTGCGATTAATTTCCTACGTACAAAGAAAGTTAAACGAAAAGGAAATTCATCGGCAAATCTGCGAGGATTACGGTCAAAATGCTATGAGTGATTCAATCGTCAGCAGATGGGCCAGACTGTACAGTGGCGGTCGCACGGGGTGCACACTGGCGGGGCGGGGCGGCGCCAGGAGCTGTGGCAGGACTGTCCACCCTGCCGGACACGGCTAAGTAGGGGAGGGGAAGTTAGCTGCAGCTCATTTCTCTTTTTAAAGAACAACCATGTTGCCTTTATTTGTAGGAGAACCTTCTAACCAATGTTGCGTTCTTTACGAATGATAAATACAATACTGGCCATTGAAATTGCTACACCAATAAGTAATGCAGATGAAAAACCGGTATTCATAGGACAACTATAATATACTAGAACTGACATGTGATTACTTGGGTGCACAGATCCGGAGAAATCAGTACCCAGAACAGCCACCTATGGCCGTAATACGCCGTGATACGCCTGGGCATTGAGTCAAACAGTGCTTGAATGGCGTGTACGGATACAGGATGCCCTTGCAGCTTCAACACGATACCACAGTTCATCAAGAGTAGTGACTGGCGTATTGTGATGAACTATTTGCTCGGTCACCATTGACCAGACGTTTTCAATTAGTGAGAGATCTGTAGAATGTGCTGACCGGGGCAGCAGTCGAACATTTCCGTAACCAGAAAGGCCCGTACAGGATCTGCAACATGTCGTTGTGCTGAAATGTTGCGTTTCGAGGGATCGAATGAAGGGTAGAGCCACGGGTCGTAACACATCTGAAAACTAACGGCCACTCTTCAAAGTGCCGTCGATGCGTACAAGAGGTGACCGAGACCTGTAACCAATGCCACCCCATAGCATCACGCCGGGTGATACGCCAGCATGGCGATGACGAATACACTTTTCCAATATGCGTTCACCGCGATGTCGCCAAACACGGATCCGAAAACATTACGTTTTGCCATTCGTGTACCCATGTTCGTCGTTGCGTACACCATTGCAGGCGCTCCTGTATGTAGTGCAGCGTCAAAGGTAAATGGAGCCATGGTCTCTGAGATGACAGTCCATCCTACTGCAAACGTCGTCGAACTGTTCGTGCACATGGTTGTTGTCTTACAAACGTCCCATCTGTTGACTCAGGGATCGAGGCGTGGCTGCATGATCCTTTACAGCCATGTGGATAAGAAACCTGTCATCTCGACTGCTAGTGATACGAGGCCGTTGGGATCCAGCACGGTGTTCCGTATTGCCCTCCTGAAATCACCGATTCCATATTCTGCCAACCTCACTGGATCGCGAACAACGCCAGCAGCAAAGTCGTGATACGGTAAACCGCAATCGCGATAGGCTACAATCCGACCTTTCTCAAAGTCGGAAACGTGATGGTACACATTTATCCTCCTTACACGAGGCATCACAATAACGTTTCACCAGGCAACGCCGGTCAACTGTTGTTTGTGTATGAGAAATCGATTGGAAACTTTCCTCATGTCAGCACGTTGTAGGTGTCGCCACCGGCTGCAACCTTGTGTGAATGCTCTGAAAAGCTAATCATTTGCGTATCACAGCATCTTCTTCCTGTCGGTTAAATTTCGCGTCTGTAGCACGTCTTTTTCGTGGTGTAGCAATTTTAATGGCCGGGAGTGTACATGTACAACCGGTCTAGAATACAGCTTGTTGGAGTGACAAGCTTAAGGGCGGCCCTTCCTCTCAACATTCATCTCGTCATCCCCTCACCTCACTGTGCATAATCTCCTCCTCCCTCGCTCTGTCTATTTCTGACTGAATGTGGAGAGAGTATCATCTAAAAATTCGAACTAAGTCGATTAAGAACTTTTTCAGATTTGTGGTACTTACTCTTTCCACATATACAGAATGTTCCGGAATTTCCGTTACAAACTTTGAGCGCTTGTACAGGGGGGAATCAATAAATAATAATTTGATGAGAAACCCATCCGATAATGCCATTCATTGAAACTATGAGGTTTTCTTTAATTTTTGATAATGTGAAACAAGTCTATACTACCGCAAGCTCTTTGCTTTCCGTATTTTACAAGGACGTCATATGTACCAAAAACAAGAACAAACTTGGCCTCTATACTGGCTGAATTAGTGCTTTGGGCACGTTTTGTATTTACATGTGTCTTGCACTCGTCAAGTGTTAACAGCTTTTAAGGTATCCACTGTAGAATCCATGTTTAACAGATTATTTTTTCTTGTCGTGGTAGACGCTACATCCTCCCAAACGATGGAAAGGAAGAATAGAAGCGGTTTGTTTCACAGTGTTCAAATGTTCAAATGTTTGTATAGTCTATGGGACTTAACTACTGGGTCATCAGTCCCTAAACTTACAAACTACTTATGAATTACTTACGAACTAGGACGGCACAAATATCCATGCCCGAGGGGGGATTCGAACCCCCGACCGTAGTGGCCGTGCAGACCGTGACTGGAGCGCCTTAGTCTCCTCGGCCACCGCGGCCGGCGTTTCACAGTGGAAAACATAAAGAACACCTCGTAGCGTCACAGGGTGACATTTCCGGACGTGAAGTCGTTGTCACAAGATGTACTCACTCTCCTGTACGATTCATTGATACTTGTAACAGGAATTTCCGAAAATACTTTATATTTTGAAAATATACAGCTCCTGTACCTCACAATGTTCATTAGTCTTTTGTGTAAAAATTTGTAATAAATCAGTCAAGAGCTTTTTCAGATTTTCCTTTTTTACATTAGGCCCACATACTTACATGCCTTTTATATAACTGTCAAATTATGAAAATATGTGACAGTTTCATCCAAAAACTAGACAAATTTTAACGTTACACATGATGTTTTGGTGTCTTCTTCTTTTTTTCTGAGGGGGCGACAATTTTGCAATTCGCACGGGGCGGCAGCTAGGCTTGCATCGGCACCGAACTGAGCATAACAAAAAACATCTGATGAGCAGTGCACTTCGATACGCTACAGTGAAGAAGGCAATGGTTTTCTTTCTCGGATGGTCACGGGGGATGAAACTTGTGTATCGCATGAAACACCTGAAACCAAGTGACAATTAATGGAGTGAAGGCAAACTTCATTCACAAAGAAGGTTAAGCCTAAGCAAATATTGACACCTCGAAAAGTCATGTGCACCGTTTTGGGACAGAAAAGGCATTTTGTTGATTGATTTCTTACCACGAGGCCAAAGAATCAGTGCACAAGGTTACTGCGAGACCATTAAGAAAACGCGCTGCGCAATACACAACAAGCACCGAGGATTATTGTCAAAAGAGGTTGCTTTTTCCCTCGGTAATGCCCGCCCTCACACGGCGAATGTGACCAAACAACTCTTACGGGAATGTCACTGGGACGTGTTTGATCTCCCTCCGTACAGCCCGGACCTCTATCCTAGCGTGTTACATGTCTTACACCAAAAATATGTCCTTGGTGGTCAACAATTCAACGATGATGACGAGCTGAAAGAGCATGTTACCACAAGGTTGAATACACAGTCGCCAACCTTCTATAAAGAAGACATTCAAAAACTTGTGCCGCGCTATGACAAGTGCCTACAAAATTTCGGAACCTATGTAGAAAAGTAGTTTAGCAATTGTAGATTTTTGTACAATAAATATTTTTTCTGTATCTGTACACGTTTGTTTTATATAGCAAAACAGTACTTTCTTTGTGAACATACCTCATATATGAACTTATTTAGAGACAAAACACTTTGTAATTGTAATACCTACAATTAATTTGATCTTGTGGTCTTTATATTTTACTGATTTATCGTGTAAATGCAGCTTAACGGTTTTGTTAGATCTTATATGAATTGCGTCACACTTCAATTATTTAGGTTGTGTTGCCTATTTTTGCACCGTACATACATCTAAATCGTTTTGCATCTGCTATTCATCGTCTGATTATTTCAGAACCGATAAATGACAGCATCATTCGCGAACAGTCTAAGAGAGCTACTCAGATTGTCCTCCATATCGTTTGTAAAAATTCGGAACAGTAGGGAATCTGTAAAAGTACCTGGGGGATCGACAGATATCATTTTCGTTCTACTTGATGAATTTCCGTCAGTTTGTACATACTGTCTCCTTTCCGAGAGGAAATCAGGAATACAGACCTCGAACTAAGGCGACATTCCATAAGCACGCAATTTGATTATAGGACGTTTGTGAGATACAGTGTGACAAGCATTCCGGAAATGTGGAATTGCTCTGAGATTCCTTTTCGATAGCACTCCTCATTTCCTGTGCGAATGTGAGTTAAAACAGGAATAAACATCTGACAGTTTCGCCGTGATCTACGCAACGTTAAAGGAATGAAAACTTGTGTTAAATATTACGTTTTGGAATATCTCCTTGCATTACTCCACTAAAGTATGTTATCTGACAGTACATACTCTATACCGCATTAACAGTAAGATGTTCAGTTTAACGCGTGGTTTCAATGGACAGACAATATTCTATGACTATACTGACGTCTGTGCTCGGCATAGATAATTCCATCTCCCGTTTATTTTAATCTCCTCGGGTGGACGCATTTCAGATTTCACCGCCGATGGCTTTCAAAGCGGCCGCTATTGTGGTAAGCAGACGTGTCACAACTGTCAGAGCAGTTCCGCAGCTGGAGTGGACGGCTGTTGGCTGCACTGCGCGCAGTGCTGCCACCCCGGAGCGGGGCCAGTGGGTCGGCGGTGCGCCGTCAGCGCGCCTGCGCCTGATGACTGCGGTCGGCCGTGACAGATGAGCGCCGCGCATGATGGATGGGCCGCGGCGACAGCAGCGCGCGTGTCAGCCGCAGCGGCGGCGGCGCGAACCATCAGGCGCAGGCGCGGGGCACTGCGCAGTGCTGCCGATTTAGATTTCCTAAAGCTAAATTTACCACGTTTTTAAGTTATTATCGTGAGAAAAATCGATTACCTTTTGGCATAATTTTAGCGTTTCATCATGATAAATCAACAAAGGTTTATTACATCTACGGTACGGATAGCCTCTGACCGCGTCCACTTCAAACAGCACGTCGCTACTGCGCTCCGAACAGACCGTGGTCCAAAACCAGGACTTGCGCCTTTCGTGGGTAAGCACTGCACCGACTGAGCTACCTGTGTACGCCTCAAGGTCCGACCTCGCAGTTTTAGTTTTGCCACTACATCATCATTAGAGTTCACCAGCAAAAGTCTTAAAGTGACAGAATTTTAAAAGTGATAGATGTTGGGGGATAATGTATTACGCTCAGAAAGAGGTGTATATTTCCGAGGTTGGGGTTTGCTCTTTTGACAACCTTGCAGGAAGTTGAGTCGATATCATGACTAAACACTATACTACGTTACAAATTGGCACAGATGCTTCGCTTTGGTATATTAAATCTCAAGTATAAGCCACTATCAATAAATGATGCAATAACGATGAACGGCGTAGGCAATTACAAATGGAATAGCCGTAGGTGAATGTCCATGTGCGCTTGTGATTGAAATGATTGGTTGGATGTGTCAAATATAGCAATTTTTTCATTCGAATCCCGTTAAAACTATTTTATTTTTTATGTTTGTAACATATTTGAGGATGGAAATATTATTAAACTGCAAGTCTGTTTTACAGTGTTCTGCAGTTTTTCCGTATTCGTTACGATATATGAAAGTGAAAATTTCGAGGAACCTATCAGGAGATTGAAACACGTCTACATAACGTGATCCATTTAATTGACTCCCCATGAACAAATATTGACGAGCTTCAGACTTTTTTTTTTTTTTTTTTTTTTTTTTTTTTTTTTTTTTTTTTTTTTTTTTTTTTTTTTTTAGTGTAGCAAGACACTCCACTCGCAATATGCAAGATACCGGGTATTATATACTGATTTAGTTTTATGTGTATGTAAAATTCTAAGTGTCTATGTTGTACATGAGGCCCCAAATATCTATTAGTATGTACTATGATGTGCTCCAACTGGCCCTGGCTTCCACAGAATGAATGAAACTTTGTATGTAAGAAAGTTTAGGAAGTGCTAGGCGCGCCTCGTCTGTTTTGTGGCGTCGTTGCTTTCAAAATCTGGGTGTTGAATGTCTCTGGGCGAGAAGAAGGAATGCCAACTGCTGAGCAGAACCCAGTCTTAGCAAAGATTCCTAATGTAGCTTGCTCTTAACCTCCTTGGCTGGGGGTTGGTCAGGTTACCTGCCTGACGAACGGTGATGCTCTCTGGGCTTCCCTCCACTACCCCTCCTCAGTAATGGCTAGGCAGTGATGAGGAGAGCTATTCATTCGGTTCTTGGTTCCTGGTAGGGTAAGTACCTCTGGGTTTGGTTCTGCTGTGGCCTCGTGGGTCGACTTAGTACAGGCTCCATAGTTGTACTTATCCTTTTCGGCGAGTTTAATTCTGGGAGTAGCAGCTACACTCTGTGTAGTAATGAGATTTTGCTTAATTTCGTACAGGATTGCTAATTTTATGTTGATTTTTGCTGGAATCGGATTCCAAAGCTCTGATGGTGTTTCGTTAGCATATTTCTTGCACTTTACACCTTTTAAATTATTTCTTCGCCTGTTTAAATATGTTCAGTGTCTTTCGCGTTCTTGTCGTAGTTGAATTGTAATATTTTCTGGTACTCGCGGTGCCTATACTGTTCGTACTTTGTCGACAGAACACTTGGACGATATCAGACTAAGCCTTCAGCTTTTCCATCATTCAGTGCACATGAGTGGTTAATAATTGTATAGCTAATTTGTTAATGTGTTTCCTAGTGAGTGTACCGTGATAATTTTCTTTGAAAATTGTCCATTCTAACTTGTAATCTGTGTACTTGTCGGCCCACGTGTGCGCTGATTAGCGTGTTCCCTGTAGTGGTTATTACCATTAAATAGATCTTTTTCCTCTGTGTAGAAAGAACCGTTGCACGACGACTATCGTGTTTTTAATTTTCATGAAATAGAATTATTTCACTTCTCTAAATTTTTGTGACCGAACTCTGTATTGTGCTGTAGCAATCTGTAACCTTGCTTATCTAATAGATATAATTCCTCTGATCAGAAATCATGGTTACACGATATATTTCGCGATCGTATTGTCTTCGAAATCGATTTTGTTAACTTTTTGCATATTTTGTGTTCCGATTTAGTAGAGTGCTGTATTGATCTAACAACTTTAACCTTCTATAGTTATCTTCTCCCTGTGCTAAAAGAACGACAGAGCGACCGTTTTTAGATATTATTTAATGAAATCTTGATTTAATATATAGTTAGAAGTTCTAGGGAAACTAACTTCCATCTGTACACCGCACTTTGTGGTCTTAAACCAAGTGCGTTTCTTTCTGATAGTTGATCATGAGCCTAAGCCACTAGTTTGACACGTTATGGAAGCGAACTACTATTTCATTGTGCGCGAGTGAACCTTCGATCTGCATTCTCCACATTGCTTGGCTGTCGTCTTGGTGTGTTAGTGTGTTGGTGTCGGGTGCTTGGTAAGTACCTGCATGGCTTGGCGTATGAATCTGTGTGTGAATGTGCTGCAATTCCTCCGTTCCCCCTATGAACCATGATCGTAATTAACCTGTACTCAACTTTGCACATGGGCAATTTTAGGGCCACGTAATTGTGGATATTTTGAATATTTTGTAAGGTGTGTTTTTTATTGTAATTGTAAAAAAATGGTCTTTCCCCTTGTTGTTCTTGTTTTGAACATTAAATTAATTTGTTAAACTATAATCCTTTTGTGCTAATTTAAATTCTCCCCTCATCATTTATTTTGGATTAATGCGGGGTAATTCGTTCATGTATCTTGTGTCTCTGCTCCTTTCTGGAGCAGAGAATATTTTCGTTCCTGTTGCCAACATTTCTGATTTCTGATTTAGATCCATAACTGAGTATCATTATTTAATTGTGTGCAGTTGCCTCTAAAGATTACAGTAAAGGTAGAACTGTTTGCTTAACTTATAGAATCAGAGTTTTGCTTAAGGGAACTGTATACTTCCGCCGCTGTGTGAATATCGCCGTAATGAGATTTTGTGAGCAAGCAGTCAATTGTTATCTTCACAAACACGGCTAGTTAACAGTAAAAAAAAAACAGCGGGCGACTTTCAAGATACAAGGCTATTGGACTTAACTGGGTGACAATTATTCCGTAGCTTACAAACTACTTAACCTAAGGACAACACAAACACCTGTGCCCGAGGGGGGGGGGCGGGATTCGAACCCCCGACGGCGAATGGTCGCGCGCACCGCAGCATGGTGCCCCAGTGCGCTTGGCTAATCTGCCGCGGCCCTTACAGGAGAGTTTATATTGCTATGAAATGAGTACGAATGATATTTTTAAACTTCCTTCTCACATAGACATAGTGACATCACAAATCGTCCTCTGTTGGTTTACGCATGGTATGTGGTAGAGGTAGCACCAATCACGGTGAAGATGTTCTGTGGAAATATACACCTCCCTCCGAGAGGAATGTACAGAGTCCCAACGTCTACTATAGGAATGGTACTGTCAACATAACCGTGGGTATTTTCCAACAGCCTTTCAATCTAGAGCTTTATTCCAATCTCGGTTAAATTTTTTTCACACTTGGCCTTCAAAGCTATAAAAGCATCATTGTCTACCTAAGATTTTGTTGGATGCTTGTTGAAGGATATCTTAGTCCACACTTCGACACTGCTTGACCAATCAACATAAAATCTGTCCGATATATGTAATTTATTCTTCATATACACGGTTAATCACCTAACACTTTCACCGCAAATATTGCGGAAACGGAAAGTGCGAATAATGTGCGGTTTTCACAGAATGAATTCGTAGTCAGCGGCTCGTGTTTTTGGAAACAAACTGATTTTAATATTACTTAGGAAGTGTATTCGTTATGCAAACATACAGTTTTGAATGACATTTTTATCACGTTTAGTTTGGCAGCTACAACCATTCAAAGTTTTGGGGGCAGAGGCTACGACAGTGTATCTGACTGGCTGGTGGTAATGAGACAGTGGGCCGTGCCCCAGAGTCTAGACACTCGGCCAGTCAGCTACGCTATCGCAGCTTCCGCCCCCGAAACTTTGAACGGTTGTAGCTGCCAAACTAAACGTGATAAAAATGTCATTCAAAATTCTTTGTACACAGCTGGTGTCAAAAATTCCAGTGCATGATAGAAACAACCATTGTTCCATTTGGAAAATAGTATGTTTGCATAAAAAATACACTTTCTAGTATTTTTCCAATCTGTTTATTAGCTAACAATACGAGCCCCTGACTACCAATCCATTCTGTGAAAACTGCACATCAATCGCACTTTCCGTTTCCGCAATATTTGCGGTGCAAGTGTTACGTGATTCACCCTGTATAAGGGAGAGAGGAGATAAGCAGAGAACAGGGGAAGGTAATGACAGGTAATAATAATATAAATGTTTGTGTCGCTTATGGGACTTAACTGCAGGGTAATCAGTCTCTAAAAACTAATTACACACTATACAGTACCTTATACTAAAGACAGCACAAACATCCATGACCGAGTGAGGATTCGAACCCCCGAAGGGGAACGAATTCGCCCATCGGAGCAGGGAGGTGGGTAGTGTGTGGGACAAGTGTGTACAGGGAGTGAGACGAAAGTGATGGGCAGATATAGGGGTAGCAGGAAGAGTTAACAAATGGGTGAGCGAACGGTGAGGAGAGACAGACAAATTTATGTATACTAGACAGAGCACCGTAGACAGCAAGTGTTTCGGCTCCGCGGTGCTACGACCCAGCAGATAGGCTCGATTGTGGAGCAGGTTACACTCTGTCCATTAGAAACCTTTCGAGCAGGCGAGATTCTAACAAAGCAGCAGCCACTGCGCGTTATTTAGTTCCCTTTTATGTATTTTTAGAGCATTCTAACAGAAACGCGTAACTCGTGTGGATCTGTGCCACCATTGTCCCTCGGCGTTCCGTCCCATTACAACTGCACCCCACTGTGCTGTCAGCTGTCGACGTGCGCGGTCCGTCTGATGTTTGGTTTTGCAATAAGCGTCACACTGGCGTAACTCACTTCAGCAGAAAAGCGCGCTAGACCCTTTTTGTTCATCCGCGTCCCGAACAGTTCGCCGCTTTGTTGCGAAACGTACGTTTAAAATGACCCTCCAACTTTTTTTTTAAATTTTTCCCCCTTTTTTTAATTTTTTTGTGCAGCCGGCTGTAATGGCTGCTACACAAAGGCCGTCCCTTTGCGCGGAACGCTTTCTCGACAACTATTACGGGAGATAACTTTGAGCACCTTTTGTCGCCAGCGCTATTCGTCGCTCGAGTTCTTATTTATCGCAGCGACAGAGTGTAAAGGGACGAGTTTCCCTTAACATTCGCGCCATTGTCTGGCAGAATTCGTTCGCCGCTGCTAATAGCTTTGCAGGCGCGGAAGTACCTTTCATTGATTGTTTGTGAGTAATTGCAGTAAAAATAGGCGCCCTATCTTTTCCTGCCGCTGTCTATCGATCACCTGTACCGTAGCTAAATACGTCGTTTCACTACGCCAGACGTTGAAATAACTTCTTAAAACTGATATACCACAATCTTTGACATAAGGCTGAAGTTCAGATTTCGATAAAAATACAGCATTTGTGTTTTTAACATGATCTAAAGTAACACTACAGTAAGCTAGTACTAATATACTAGATGACAAGGCTATTTGGGAGACTATCGATTTGTTATTTTGAAATGTAAGGATTAATAAATTTCTGCATGTAGTTCACAGAAAAATAAGAAGTTGTACTGACTACCTGTTTCGGCTCCCTGAGGGAGCGATATTCAAGTCACTGTAAAATCGATCCCTTCCTCTAATCAAAATATGCAAGAAATTTCTTTTCTCTGCAGTTCTGTTTAGCTCCTCCACATTAGATACGTGATCTACCAAACCAATTTCCGTCATTCATCTGTAGCAACACATTTCAAAAGCTTGCATCATACTGATGTCTGTACCCCTCGTCGTTCAAGTTTCACTCCATTAGAATGATATACTAAAGACAAATATTTTAAGTAAAACATGTTCGTAACATTAAAATTAGTATAATAATAATAGTAACAACCAATTTTCAGCTTGGTGGTGTGATATAAAATGAGTATTTAATTTGGTTCAATGGTTGAAGATCGTCAGTCATTGAAAGAGATCGACATATGATATTTTCAAATATATTTTTTATATCACACCACCAATCTGAAAATTTGTTTTAATTTTTTTAATATTGTGCTGCTTTGGCAAACAACCCATTATGCAGTCGTCATAGCTTTAAATTAATGTTGGATGTCAACAAATTTCTCATTTTCACAAAAAGTTTTCTTCCAATAGCCATTCTGCATTTTGATATATATATATATATATATATATATATATATATAGTAAGGTACGTGGCGGTTACTACACTGTACCACTACGAGGCATTTCCTTTCCTATTCTACTTCCAAACAGAAAAGAGGGAAAAAAGTATATCTATATGCCTCTCTGTGCCGCGGCGGATTTGCCGTGAGCACTGGGGCGCCGTGCTGCGGTGCGCGCCGCCGTCCGCCGTCGGGGATTCGAGTCCCCCCTCGAACATGGGTGTTTGTGTTGTCCTTAGGTTAGTTTACCTTAGTTCAAGTAGTTTGTAAGCTATGGACTAATAACCACGCAGTTGAGTCCGATACATTTACAAACATTTGAACATATTACTCTGTAATAGCCCTAATTTCTCTCGTCTTGGTCATCATTACGCGAAATTGTAAGTAGGAGGCAGCAAGATCGTTGTGCAGTCAGATTTAAATCCCGGCCCTCTAAATTTCTCGAAAAGAATGTCGTCTTACCTCCAACGATTCCCCTTTTGAGTTCCCGGAACATTTCTGTGAAACTCGTGCATTGGTCGAAGCTACCAGAAACGAACATAGATGCTCGACTTTCGGAAGTTTTCTGCTACCCAAATGAAAAACCTCATCTTCTACTTTTATTGTCTCATTACCTAGTTTAATTCCTTCAGCATTCCCTGATTTTCTTACACTACATTCCATTAACCTAGATTTACCCTTATTAATCCTCATCGCATAACCTTCTTTCAAAACACTGTCCATTCCGTTCAATTGCTCTTCCAGGTCTTTTGCTGTCTGTGGCAGAATTACAATCTATTCGACAAACCGCAAAGTTTTTATTTTTTCTCCCTGAACTTAAATTCTTGTTCAAAATTTCTACTTGCATTCCTTCACAGCTTGTTCATTGTACAGATTGAATGAAACTGGAGAAAGGCTCCAACCCCGTCACACTTCTTTCCCAATCACTGATCCCCTTTCAAGGCCTCCAACTCTTTTAATTGCTGTCTGCTTTGTGTACAATCTACCCATGCCACCTTCAAAATTTGAAAAATTGCAATCAAAATTATCAAAAGCTTTCTCTGAAAAATTTTGAAACTGCAGGTTTGCCTTTCGTTATCTTCTAGGATAAGTCGTGACGTGAGTATATTCCAAAAATCAAAACTGATCTTAATAGACGTCTGATTCTATCGGCTACTACATTCTTGTGTAAAACAACAATCGAGGTAGAATTTTACAACTATCACTTGTTGTTTTTGTGGTCTTCAATCCGCAGACTGGTTTGATGCAGCTCGACACCCTACCTTGTCCTGTGCAAGCATCTTCATCAGAGAATAAGAAAGGTAACCTAAATCTCCTTACTATATTCGTTCTTCGGTCTCCCACTACGATTTTTACACCACACGCTTCCTTCTTAAGCTAAATGCGCATTCCTTGATGTATCAGCATATGTCCCATCAACCTATCCTTTTCGTTAGTCAGGATGTGCCAGAAACTCATTTTCCATCATACGCCTCTAGCAACACTTTTCAAATACTTCGATCAGCTTTTTGACTGAACTGCTTATCGTCCACGTTTCACTTTCATACATTGCTACACTCCAGGCAAATGCTTTTAGAAAGAACTACCTAATATTTAAATTAAAATTGTAAATCAAAAAATGTTGCTTCTTCATGAACGATTTTCTTTCCATATCCATTCTTCATTTTATATCTACTTCACTTCGGGCATCAGAAGTTATTTTTCGACTCAAATAACAAAATTCATTTATTACTTTTATCTTTTCATTACCTAATCTAATTCCTAGAGCATTGACTGATTTTCTGACATTACATTTTATTTCTTTATTTATCGTATCCAAGATTTAATTTATCTTAAAAAAGTACGATACAAAAATTAAGATAATTATCTTACAATAGAGGAGAAGGATATCTTGTTGTTGTTATCTTCAGTCCGCAGACTGGTTTGATGCAGCTCTCCACGCTACCCTGTCCTGTGTAAGTCTCTTCATCTGAGAATACGTTCGGCAACCTACATCCTTTTGAATCTGCTTACTGTATTCGTCCCTCGGTCTCCCTCTACGATTTTTACCCCACACACTTCCATCTAACGCTAAGTTGACAATTTCTTGATGTATCTTAGTCAGGATATGCCACAAACTCCTTTTCTCCCAAATTCGGTTAAGCACCTCCTCATTAGTTACGTGATCTACCCATCAAATCTTCATCATTCGTCTGTAGCATCACATTTGAAAAGCTTCTGCAATCTTTTTATCTGAACTCCTTATCGTCCATGTTTCAGTGCCATACAATGCTACACTCCAGGCAAATACTTTCAGAAAGGACTTCCTAACATTTAAATTAATATTGGATGTTAACAAGTGTCGCTTTTTTAGAAACGCTTTTCTCCCCATAGCCATTCTGCATTTTATATCTTCTTTACTTCGGCCATCAGAAGTTATCTTGCAACTCAAATAACAAAATTCATCAACTACTTTTATTGTCTCATTACCTAATCTAATTCCTTCAGCAACGCCTGATTTTCTGACATTACATTCCATTTCCTTCGTTTTACTCTTGTTAATGTTCATCTTATACCTTCCTCTCAAGACACTGTCCATTCCATTCAATTGCTCTTCCAGATCCTTTGCGGTCTCTGACAAAATTACTATGTCATCGGTAAACCACAAACTTTTTATTTCTTCTCCCTGAACCTTAATTCCCTCTCCAAATTTCTCCTTCCATTCCTTCACTGCTTACTCAATGTACAGATTGAACAAAATTGGGGAAAGGCTACAACCTTTCTTACTCCCTTGCCAACCTCTGCGTCCCTTACTTGCCCTTCGACTCTAATAACCGCTGTCTGATTTTTGTATAGGTTGAATATAAGTCTTCGCTCCCTATACAGGGTGTTACAAAAAGGTACGGCCAAAGTTTCAGGAATCATTTCTTACAGACAAAGAAAGAAAATATGTTTTATGGACATGTGCCCGGAAACGCTTAATTTCCATGTTAGAGCTCATTTTAATACTTCTCTTCAAATCACAGTAACCATGGAATGGAAACACACAGCAACAGAACGTACCAGCGTGACTTCAAACACTTTGTTACAGGAAATGTTCAAAATGTCGTCCGTTAGCGAGGAAACATGCATCCACCCTCCGCCGCATGGAGTCCCTGATGCGCTGATGCAGCCCTGGAAAATGGCGTATTGTATCACAGCCGCCCACAATACGAGCACGAAGAGTCTCTACATTTGGTACCGGGGATGCGTAGACAAGAGCTTTCAAATGCTCCCATAAATGAAAGTGAAGAGGCTTGAGGTTAGGAGAGCGTGGAGGCCATGGAATTGGCCCGCCTCTAACAATCCATCGGTCACCGAATCTGTTGTTGAGAAGCGTACGAACACGTCGACTGAAATGTGCAGGAGCTCCATCGTGCATGAACCATATGCTGTGTCGTACTTGTAAAGGCACATGTTCTAGCAGCACGGGTAAAGTATCCCGTATGAAATCATGATAACGTGCTCCGGTGAGCGTAGGTGGAAGAACATGAGGCCCAATCAAGACATCACCAACAATTCCTGTCCAAACGTTCACAGGAAATCTGTGTTGATGACGTGAATCGAGGAAGTACAGTACATACTAACGAAACAATTGGATATTGTGACAATTCTCTGCACGAATTATTTCAATTTAAATTTAAAGAGAAATACTAAAATGAGCTCTAACATGGAAATTAATCGTTTCCGGACACATGTCCACATAACATCTTTTGCTTCTTTGTGTGTGAGGAATGTTTTCTGAAAGTTTGGCCGTACCTTTTTGTAACCCCCTGTATTTCACGCCTGCTACCTTCAAAATTTGGAAGAGTGTATTCCAGTCGACATTGTCAAAAGCTTTCACCAAATCTACAAACGCCAAAGACGTAGGTTTGCCCTTCCTTAGCCTATCTTCTAAGATAAGTCGTTATGTGAGTATTGCCTCCCGTGTTCCTACATTTCACCTAAATCCAAATTGATCTTTCCCGAGGTCAGATTCCACAAGTTTTTCCATTCGTCTATAAATAATTCGTGTTAGTATTTTGCAACCATGACTTATTATACGGATCGTTCTGTAATTTTCACTCTTGTCTGCACTTCTTTTCTTTGGAGAATTACAATATACTTCTTGAAGTCGGAGGGTATTTCCCCTGTCTCATACATATTGCATACCAGGTTGAACAGTTTTTTCATGACTGGCCCTCCTAAGGAAATCAGCAGTTCAGACGGAATATCATCTACTCCAGGGGCATTGTTTCGACTCAAGTCCTTCAGCGCTCTGTCAAATTATTCTCGCAGTATCATACCTCCAATCTCATCTTCCTCCACTTGGTCTTCCCTTTCTAGAATACAGCCTTCAAGTTTATTTCCTTTGTATAGGCCCTCTATATACTCCATTCACAGTTCAGCTTTCCCCTCTTCGCCCAGTACTAGATTTCCGCCTGAGTTCTGATATTCATACAGCTGCTTTTCTTGTCTCCAAATCCCTCCTTTATCTTCCTGTAGGCGGTATCTATCTTTCACCTGGTTATGCATTCTTCTACGGTTCTGCATTTGTCCTCTAGCCACTACTGCTTAACCAGTCTGCACTTCCTGTCAATCTCATTTTTCAGACGTCTGTACTCCCTTTTTCCTGCTTCACTTTCTGAATTTTTGTATTTTCTCCTCTCATGAAATAAGTTCAGTATATCCTGTGTTATCCAGGGATTACTATTAGGCCTTGTCCTTCTGCCTATATGAACATCTGCTGCCTTCACTACCCCATCTCTCAGAACTACCCATTCTTCTTCTAATGTATAACTTTCCCCCGTTTCAGCCAATCCTTGCCTAATGCTCATTCTGAAACTCTCAACCACTTCCTGTTCCTTCAATTTGTCCAGGTTCCATCTCCTAACTTTTCTACTTTTTGCAGTTTCTTAAGTTTAAATCTGCAGTTCATACTTTGTTTACAAGATAAATCAATCAAAGGTGAAGGCCGTAAACTCCACAAAATACCCAGGAATTACTATTACTTCAGACTTAAACTGGAAAAAACACGTAGATAATGTCGTGGGAAAGGCGAACCAGAGACTGCGTTTTATTGGCAGAACCCTTAAAACATGCAACAGAACTACAAAAGAAACTGCATACACTACGCTTGTCCGTCCATGTTTGGAGTATTGCTGCCCAGTGTGGGATCTTTGTCAGGTGGGTTTGACGGATGACGTCGAAAGAGTCAAAAGAAGGGCACCTCGTTTCGTATTGTCACGAAACAGGGGGGAGAGCGTTACAGAAATGATACAGGATCTGGGATGGACAACGGCACTTATCGTTGCGGCGTATTCTACTTACGAAACTCCAATCGCCAACATTCTTCTCCGAATGCGAAGATATATTGTTGACTCCCACTTAGACAGGTAGAAATGATCATCAGAATAAAATACGAGAAATCAGAGCTCGAACGAAGAGATTCACGTGTTCTTTCTTCCCGCGCGTTTAGAGAATGGAATGGGAGATAAATGGTATAACAGTAGTTCGATGAACCCTCTGCCAGGCATTTAAAATGTTATTTGCAGAGTATCCCATGTAGATGTAGATAACCAACAAGTTATAGTCACAGTCTACATCTGCCCCTGGATATGTCTTACAGTTTAAAACCTAGTTTCTAAAACTATTCCTTACCATTATAAATCTGGTACATTACAGTGTCTCCTGGTCTCTTCCACGTATACAGCTTTCTTTCGTGATGTTTGAACCAAGTGTTGGTGATCATTAAATTGTGCTCTGCGCAAAATTCTACCAAGCGATCTCCTCTTTCTTTCCTTTATCCCAGCCCATATTCACCTACTACATTTCCTTCTCTTCCCTTTCCTACTACCGAGTTCCATTCCCCCATCAGAATCAAGTTTTCGTCTCCCTTAACTGTCTGAATGATTTCTTTTATCTCCTCATACATTTCTTCGATATCCTCATCATGGACCATGCTAGTTGGCGTATAAACATTCACCACTGTGGTCGGTGTTGGCTTTGTGTGTATCTCTGCTACGATATTGCGTTCACTATGCTGTTCATAGTAATTTACCCGCGTTCCTCTTTTCTTATTCATTATCAGACCTACTCCTGCGTTACCACCAACTGATTTTGTATTTATAACCCTGTACTCACCTGACCCCAAATCCTGTTCATACTGCCACCAAACTTCACTAATCCCTACCATATCTAACTTTAATCTATCCATTTCCCTTTTTAAATTTTCTAGCTTACCTACGCGATTAAGGGTTAGAACATTCCACGCTCCTACCCGTAGAATGCCTGTTTTGTTTTCCTTGATGACGACATCCTCCTGAGTAGTCCCCGCCCGGAGATCCGAATGGGGTACTATTTTACCTCCGGAATATTATACTCAAGAAGACGCCATCATCATATATTCATACAGTAGAGCTGCATGTCCCCGGGAAAAGTAACGGCTATAGTTTGCCCTTGCTTTCAGCCATTAGCAGTAACTGCATGGCAAAGCCACGTTAGCTGATGTTACAAGGCCAGCTCAGTCAGTTATCCAGACTGTTGCCCCTGTAACTACTGAAAAGGCTGCTGCCCCTCTTCAGGAACCACACGTTTGTCTGGCCTCTCCACAGATACCCCTCCGCTGTGGTTGTACCTATGGTTCGGCTATCTGTATCGTTGAGGCACGCAAGCTAGCCCACCTCGGCAATGTCATAGTAGTAGGGAAGTGAATGTTAAATGTAATAATAACGAAAATAAGCGAAAAAATCATAAGACAAAAACATTTAAAAAACTGATTTAATTCTATCAGGAATTTCAGAATTCACATTCCACATGGAATACGTCGCAGCATGGATGGCTTTGTAATTTGCTGCGAGCAAATCTTCCATCGCACAGTTTCGTCCAGCTTCCTGCAGACGAGCAGGTGCCGTGGGTCTTGCAGCTCTCCACACTAGCAGGGCTCATCTGCGCTGGTGTGGCCTTCATATTTACTCTGCACCGTGATTCTACCGTTCGTAGTCTATTCAACACTTTCCAGATCGTATACGGAAGTTCGAATCCAGCTGCAGGTTCTTCTCTGGGCCTCTTCCCTATTCTTTCTGGTTCCAGTTCCTCTCGTCGTGCTTTAGGCGATAGAAGAGTTGATTTGGTTGTTTGTAGGAAACTCTTCCTCGATTTAAGCCTACAAGGCTGGAGGCTATGACCAAATAGCTCTTCGCTTTTTGAAGCTGTTCTCCTTATGCCTGGTCGCATTTGCAGAGGCCCTCTGTAAAACTGGGAAATCCTTATTCAAGAATGTAGAAGGCCAAGCAATGAAATAGAAAAACAGCTTGACTATCAGAAGAAGAGAGGCTGTACAGCAGATCTTACACAGCATCAGGTGAGACAGGATGGGATAGGTCACATGCCATCTGGCTGGAAAACCGTGATCATTGCGAGTATCCAGAATGCAAGGGAAAATCCTTTGTAGCATATCCGATGTGCAGTGCGACCTTCTGATTGAACAAGGAGAGAAATTGCTTTATCAAGTTTCATAATGAGTAGATAAAAATGGAAACTGAATTAGTGTTATTTTCTCAAAAATGTGTATTGTAATAAATAGTAATTGTAATTGATTTATATAGAGACAGTTCTGCTAGTACATGAACATATATCATTGTCTATTTTCCATGTTGTACATCACCACAAAACTGGTAGCACAAGATATTATTACTCAATGCTGCAAGCTGTCCCATATATGGCACAAACCCTTAATTCCAAAATAAACGCTCCCACATAAGATTTAGAATTTTTTAAGTATCTTTAATGAAATCAGGGCATTGTACTTAACGTGTTAAGATTTATTACAAAATAAAAAATAAATAAAAAATAAAAAATAAAAAAGATGCGGTAAGGGATTAAATTGGGAAAAACACTTGTACCTCTTACTTTCAAGTATTGCTGAACACTGTGGGATAGCCATCAAGTAGGACTGAAGGAGAATATAGAAAAACTTTCGAGAAGAGCAGCTCGTTTTGCATTGTCACGATATAGGGGAGAGAGTGTTACAGAAATGACGCTCGAACTGCGGTAGAAATCATTATTTGTTGCAGCAATATTTATTTGCGAAATTTCTTTAACCATCTTTCCGTTTCGAATGCGAACATATTTTGTTAGGACCTTCCTACAAAGGGAGACATGATAATCGAAATAAAATAGGAGAAATAAGACCGAGCCGTATTGGAGAATGCAACGATAGAGAAATATCATAAAAGTTGCTCGATGGACCCTGTGTCACGCACTTCGATGTGACTTGCAGTGTATTTATGTGGATGTAGGACAATCTTTCCTCTCAGAAGTACCGCACAGGTCTGGAGAATACTGGTGGTAATTAGCTGTCGCGACCAGATGTCGTGGTCAGGCGGACACGTGGCACTGCGGGCGTCAGCCGCGTCTCGCACGTGTCCCCGGCGGCAGCTCGGCGCCCCGACACGTGTGCGCGGGCGTACCGGAGGGTGACGTCACGGCACAGGGTGAGCGGGGGCAGCAGGGCGGCAGGGCGGCAGGGCGGCGCACTCCAGCACTGCACTGACGCCTCTGCACAACGTGTCGGTTCAGTAGGGAGCACGGGAGCGACTCGAGGTTGATGTTACCTTCAAATACGGGCATCCGCAGGCAAATGTGGCTATTGTGAAACTTAAATACGCTATGTCTGCAATAAGCTTCACGTCCTGCACCGGCAGCTTCAGGTGCTTATAAATTTATTTAAAAAATCGTTTCTGTGCCTTTTACACTCGTGGCCATTAGAATTGCTACACCACAGAGATGACGTGCTACAGGCACGAAATTTCACTGACAGATAGAAGATGCTGTGATATGCAAATGAAAAGCTTTCCACGGCATTCACACAACGTGCAGACATCAGGAAAGTTTCCAACCGATTTCTGATACACAAACATCAGTTGACCGGCGTTGCCTTGTGAAATGTTGTTGTGATGGATGCCTCGTGTAACGAGGAGAAATGCCTACCATCACGTTTCCGACTTTAATAAAGGTCACATCGTACCCTATCGCCATTGCGGTTTATCGTATCGCGACATTGCTGCTCGCGTTGGTTGCGATCCAGTGACTGTTAGCAGAATATGGAATCAGTGATTTTAGGAAATATTCAAAAGTTTTTAATTCTATCGGGCCAACTTGCGTGATCATCAGCCCTTAGCTTACAAACTGCTTAAACTAAGTGAAACTAACCTAAGGATAACCACACACACCCATGTCCCAGGGAGGACTCGAACCCCCTACGGCGATTCCACCACGGCTGGTTCAGGAGGGCAATACGGAACGCCTTGCTGGATCCCAACGGCCCCGTATCACTAGCAGTCGAAATGACAGGCATGGCTGTAACGGATCGTGCAGCCACGTCTCGATTCCTGAGTCAACAGATGGGGGCGTTTGTAGGGCACAAACCATCTGCACGAACAGTTCGACGACGTTTGCAGCAGCATGGACAATCAGATCGGAGACCATGGCTGCGTTTATCCTTGACGCTGTTTAAATGTTCAAATGTTTCTGCGTGGTCTCGAACCTCCACGGCAAGCAACCGCGCGGTCCGCTCGGCTACTCCACCGCGGCACCCTTGACGCTGCATCCCGGACAGGAGCGCCTGCGATAATGTACGCAACGACGAACCTCGGTGCACTAATGGCAGAACGTCATTTATTGGGGATGAATGCAGGATCCCTTTACAGTATCATGATCGTGGAATCCATGTTTGGCGACATCGCGGTGAATTTTAAGCGTGTATTCGTCGTCGCCATACTGGTGTATCACCCAGTGTTATGGTATGGGGTGCCATTGGTAACACGTCTCCGTCACCTCTTGTTCGCATCGTCGGCACTTTGAACAGTGGCCGTTACATTTCAGATGTATTACGATCCTTGGCTCTCTCCTTCATTCGATCCCTGCGAAACCCTACATTTCAGCAGGATAGTGCGCGACCGCATGTTGCAGTTCCTGTACGGGCCTTTCTAGATACGGAAAATGTTCGACTGCTGCCCTGGCCAGTACATTCTCCAGATCTCTCACCAATTGAAAACGTCTGGTCTATGGTTGCCGAGCAACTGCCTCATCACAATACGCCAGTCACTACTCTTGATGAACCCTGGTACTGTGTTGAAGCTGCATGGGCATCTGTACCTGTACACGCCATCCAAGCTCTGTTTGACTCAAACCCAGGCCTATCAAGGCCGTTATTGCGGTCACGGGTTGTTGTTCTGGCTACTGACTTCTAAGGATCTATGCACCCAAATTACGTGAAGATGTAATCACATGTCAGTTCTAGTATAATATATTTGTCCAATGGATACCCGTTTATCATCTGCATTTCTCCTTGGTGTAGCAATTTTAATGGCCACTAGTGTAACCATTCCTCAGCTTTCATTTCATATGATTAAAGTATTGAACGCTGCTGTCTAACCTGATTGTGAACGTTAGGAAACAGCGTTCAACATTTTAATAATATCTGTCTCTTTTAACGAGCCCTTAGATTTCACGCCAGACGATTAAAAATTTGAAAACTGTTATCTAATTTGAATGTGAACCTTATGTAACAGCATTCAGTATTTTAATCATGGATGTGCCTCTTAACCATTCCCCATCTGCAACGTCAGATGATTAAAACAATGAACTCTTCCGCTTAATGCCAACGTGAACGTTAGGTATCAGTGTTTGGTATTACAATCATCGCTTTGCCAGCTTTCACATAAGATGTTTAAAATATTGAATACTGCTACGTGACGAGAACAACCATATGATTAAAGTATTGAACGCTGCTGTCTAACCTGATTGTGAACATTAGGAAACAGCGTTCAACATTTTAATAATGTCTGTCTCTTTTAACGAGCCCTTAGATTTCACGCCAGGCGATTAAAAATTTGAAAACTGTTATCTAATTTAAATGTGAACCTTAGGTAACAGCATTCAGTATTTTAATCATGGATGTGCCTCGTAACCATTCCCCATCTGTAACGCCAGATGATTAAAACAATGAACTCTTCCGCTTAATCCCAACGTGAACGTTAGGTATCAGTGTTTGGTATTACAATCATCGCTTTGCCAGCTTTCACATAAGATGTTTAAAATATTGAATACTGCTACGTAACGAAAACAACAACGTTAGGTATCAGCGTTCAGTACTGTAATCATTGCTGTGCCTTTTAATACCTCCCCAGATTTCACGTCATATGTTTAAATTAATAAACGGTGCTACCTAACGTGAACGTTAGAGCATTCAATATTTTAATCATCTGACGTGGACGCCAGGGAGTGGCTAAAAGGCACAGTCATTCGTTTTGTTAATTTTCTAAGGACCTGGTGATGCGTCTGCAGGATGCGAAACCTGTAGTGCCCTTATAATAAGAGCTTATTGCATTCAGAGCGGATTTAAGCCTCGCAAACTACACTTCACCGGAAGAGAAATATGTCCCAGAGGTGGCCGGCGTGTCTAGTGCCAGTTTCAAGATTTTGGAATTTGTACAAGTAAGCAAGGGGACACTGGGGCTTAACTCATTGAAATGTTGTGACACCTTTCTACCATAAAAGAGAGTGTTTTCTTACGTACTATTGTACCAAACACGATTTTCGGGATTGGGCTGTTAACCCTCATTGCCCACTCTCTCTTTCCCTTGTATAGATTGCAGGTGCAGCTCTGTGGGTGCATACAGCCCCATAGCCAGCCAGCACTTTTCCCCTCTATTTGCCTCTGATCCAGGCATGTGCCGTAAGAGGGAAGCAAGCCCAGCGGGACACTATAACACTGCCAGAGACTCAGTGAGACAGAGTCTAAACGTCTGAAGGCACTCACTTCCCGACTTCGCTTACGGTGGAAGGGCTAACGGACCTAAACAAATCACTGAGTAGAAATGAGAGACTGTTGTTGTTGTTGTGGTCTTCAGTCCGGAGTCTGGTTTGATTCAGCTCTCAACACTGCACTATCCTAAGCAAACCTCTTTATCTCTTCATAAGAACGGCAACGCACATCCATTCGAATCTGCTTACTGTATTCATCTCTTGATCTCTCCCTCCCCCCCCCCCCACCACACACTTCCCTCCAATGTTAAATTCACTATTTCTTGACGTCTAAGAATGTGCTCTACCAATCAATCCCTTCTTTTAGTCAAAGATTGTCAGAAATACCATTTCTCTCCCATTCTGTTCAGTATCTCCTGATTAGTTACGCGATCTACCAAACTAATCTTCAGCATTCATCTATAGCAACCATCATACATTCAGACAGGAGAGAAAAGAAACGACTGTAGTTTCCCCTTGCTTTCACCCGTTCGCAATAAACGTGTGCCAAATCCACATTATCTGACGTTAGAAGGCCAGCTCAGTCAATCATCTGGACTGTAGCCCCAGCACATACTGAAAAGGCCGCTGTCCATCATCGTTTGTCTGGCCCCTCCACTGATATCCGTCTGCTGCGTTGGCACCTGTGGTACTGCTATCTTTATTGCCGAGGCTCGCAAGACACCCCATGTCGGCAATGTTTGTGGTTTATGGGTGCAGACAGTCACTAATAATAATACAAGAGTGGCCTGGTGTAAGACTTTCAATTGAACACCACTTGGGGGACTTGCATGCCTCTAACCTATTCCAGCTATTCAACCGGGCAAAGGGGACCCACAGTTTAGCGCCAAACACAAACTACGTGTGATGTCTGTTGACTCTTCAAGTCGTTGAGATGTGAAGGGCAAATTACAACGCAGACTTACCGGGTTTCGTTCCAGCCTCGCGTTTTACTCCGTTGCCACCTAACTCACCGTAGGGACTACTGATGACCCGGAATAAAGGAGATCGGTTTCGTCAACACAAATGATGCCCGATATCCGAGGGAAGTTGTCAGTCAGGCAAAAGTATCGGTCGCGTTCACTTGACCTGTGACCATTGATACTAATACCCCGAGCAAAAGGTGCAGAAGCTATACACAAGGCGTGGTACCAACTTAGAACCAACTGACTGTTGGAAAATTTTAACCGGATCTAAACAATTGTTTAGCAGTTTCAGATTCGAATCACCTTTAGACTATTCATCTCCCGTTCCATTCTCGAATAGCGCGCGGGAAGAAAGAATATCTGAATCTCTCCGTTCGAGCTCTGATTTCTCGTATTTTATTCTGATGATCATTTCTATCTATGTAAGTGGGAGTCAAAAATATATTTTCGCATTCGGAGGAGAATGTTGGTGATTGGAGTTTCGTAAGTAGAATACGCCGCAGCGATAAGCGCCGTTGTTGTAATGATTCCCAGTCCAGATCCTGTATCATTTCCGTGACGCTGTCTCCTCTGTATCGTGACGATACAAAACGAGCTGCTCTTCTTTGAACTCTTCGATATCCTCCGTCAAACCCACCTGATAACGATCCCACACTGGGCAGCAATACTCCAAAGAAGGACGCACAAGCGTCGTGTATGCAATTTCTTTAGTAGTTCTGTTGCATGTTTTAAGGGTTCTGCCAATAAAACGCAGTCTCTGGTTCGCCTTTCCTACGACATTATCTACGTGTTCTTTCCAGTTTAAGTCTGAAGTAATAGTAATTCCAAGATATTTTGTGGAGTTTGCGGCCTTCACGATTGATTTATTTATCTTGTAAACAAGGTTTAACGGATTTCTTTTCGTCCTCATGTGAAGACTTCACACTTTGCATTATTTAGAGTCAATTACCAATTTTTAAACCATAGTGATATCTTATTCAGATTGTTCTGCAGTTGGTATTGATCTTCAGATGATTTCACTAGACGGTAAATGACGGCGTCATCTGCAAACAACCTAAGAGAGCTACTTAGATTTTCTCCCAAATCGTTTATGTAAATAAGGAATAGCAGAGGACCAATGACACTCCCTGTGGTACGCCCGATATCACCTCTGTTTTAGTCGATGCCTTACCATCGATTACTACGAACTGTGTCCTCTCTGACAAGAAATCCCCTATCCGGTCGCAAATTTGGGGCGATATATCATAACCACGCAATTTGATTAAAAGCCGTTTGTGAGGTACGGTATCAAAAGCCTTCTGAAAATCAGAAAATACGGAATCATTCTGTTCCATCATTTTGTTCGATCATTCTGTTCGAGATAATTTATAATATTTGAATACAGTAAAATTTAGTAAAATTTCTCAGGTGTTCTTCAATAGTTGTTGATTGTTACAGAGTTACTGTTACTTGTTCCCTACCGTCGGTTGTTCCATAGCAAGGGTAAACCAGTATATTCTGTATAGATAAATTATGCTCCTCGTTAGTGACATATGAAAATCTGTGAAGGGCCGGGACTCAAACCCATATTTCCAACTCAGTATGAGTGGTCGTTCTGATGTTTTCGGTCCATCCCAGATTACAATGCAACACACTGGCTACATTCTTTACCACCGTCCACTGCATTCATCGCCAAGTGCTGCTAACTCCACTTCGATTGCCGCCACTTGGACAATAACGCTAATCGGGACGCACGTCTACGCTTCCAATATTTCTCATATGTCTGAAAGAACGAAAATTATATCTAGATACGCCGAAATGGTAGTTTTTAAGCCTAAGTTCCAAATTATTCAGTTTGACAATTTCTATGTACCTCCGAATAATTAATGATTTAGTTAGCCTATATTCTTTAAGTCTGTGAAAAAATGTTTGAATATGATAAAGAAATACACCTTCTGTTTGTGGACTTCCAAACGTCATATGACAGTATTCAGAGGACAAGTTTGTTTAAGGTCTTGATCGAATTTGGTGTGTCCAAGAAGCTGGTAAGACTTGTATCACTATGTCTTGATGACACAAGATCAAAGATTAAACTGGGTGTTAGAACCACAGGTAGTTTACGGGTAACCACAGGACTAAGGAAAGGGGATAGTCTCTCCTCAGTATTATTCAATCTAGTGCTTGAGAAGATTATTAGAGAAATTGATAGTATCAACCATCAGGGTATCCAGGTAGCAAATAGGAACATCACCCATCTAGCATACGAAGATGATGTAGTCTTAATGACACACACAAAAGAAAATTTGAAGATCTCAATGATGACCATGGAAAGCATAGCAAGCAAATTTGGACTGAAAGTGAACCCCACAAAAACCAAATATGTGATAGTTGGAAGAGCCCTACACCCAGAAATCCAGGAATTAACTGTGGAGATTAACACCTAGAAAAGAGTAAAGGATTTTAAATACCTTGGAAGCATAATTTCAGAAAATTCATTGTCTGAAATCGAAATAAAGGTAATAATTTAACCGGGTAGTAGATGCTTGCACTCACTACACATTTTAACTTCTCAGAGCATATCACGAGCCCTCAAACTAACGTTGCATAAAACATTCTATACTGGTGTCAATGCTGGAGCACTAGAAAACAGGAGGCCGGCCGCAGTGGCCAAGCGATCTGCGGCGCGCCTGTCACAGACTGCACGGTCGCTGCGGTCGGAGGTTCGAATTCCCTGTTGGGCATGGATGTTTGTGACGTCTATAGTATAAGGTAGTTCATAAGTAGTTTGTAAGTTTAGGGACTGATGACCCCGTAGTTAAGTCCCATAAGCTCTACAAATATTTTTGGGAAAACAGGAATTAAACAGGCTCGTAGTTTTCTAAATGAGATCTTTGAGGAGAATATTTGAACCGGTTCAAGACAACATAGCAGGAGAATGGAGGAGAAGGCACAATACAGAATTGGAACAACTCTATAGTGAAAAGAACATAGTGGGCTTGATGAGAAGTAGAAGATTAGAATGGGCAGGGCATGTGGTACGTATGAGTGAGGAGCGATGGCCTAGGGTGGCCATGGAGATGATACCAACAGGCAAAAGACCACTGGGACGACCAAGGAAGAGATGGATGGACGGAATAAAAGAAGACCTGCAAAAACTTGAGGCCGGGAAGAACTGGAAGCAGACAGCAAAGACTCGCAATGAATGGAGAGCCCTGATTATATCATCTCACCGTCCACTGGGCCTGATCGCGTAAAGTAGTAGTAGTAGTAGTAAAGTAAGTTCATTTCTATTTCGATGAATATGCACTAACAATGATGGGCTTGCTAGCCTTAGTGCAAATCGCTTGATTTGAAACCGAACGGTCACGGGTTCGAAATCCGGTAGGACCACGGATTTTTCAGTTTACGTTGTAATCCCGCCTTCGCCTCTCAACAATGTAAGGAGGTTACAGAGACGTACTCAAGGTACCCTCCGTTCCACACCGTCGGGTGGCTTGCGGAGTATGGTTGTAGATGTAGATGTAGATGTAGATGTAGACGTCACGTTAATCTGTATGTCCCCTACCCGGTTAGATAACTGAGGTAGGTTATGGACACGCAAGTCGCCGAAGTGGCATCCAATTTAAAGACTTGCGCCAGGTCACTGAAACACGCGAAATTATTACGGTTCCAACTGACCACTTATGTTACACGTCCATTAAAATTACTTCTTGCTGTTTAGGATGTGCCTAACACATCAATCGTTATTGTGACTGTTAAATACTGCCGTATCTCCTTTTAATGCTGTTATAGCAGAGATTCTTTATATGATACGGCCTTATCCTTACGTTTCATAGTTTGTATCTTTTTGACAGATAAATAGACAGAATACCAGAAACATTGATTAAATATTGTTTTCGTTTTCTTTTGAGTTCCAAGTATTATTACTTCGACTTTACTGTAAATCTGGACGTTGTCTGTAAGATGTTTTGGCTGTGTGTTTTCAGTTATCTATGTTTCTGATCTCATAATATTTTTGGTATAGTGTTCGTAATTAAAATCAGTTTCCTTGTTGAGGATATTCCTAGCACTACATGCGTGCAAGTACATCTCAGTCTCGTCGAAAAGTCTCGATGGTTAGTTCTTTCGCCATTATTTGTAATATTCGCATTGCTCGTTATATCTCGGCTGTGCTTTGTTGCTGGGTTATGTAGCTGAGGCTAGGGGAAGGATTTTTATCGCTATTCTGGTCGTGTTCGTGATAGCTGATGGTAAAATTTATTCCTTTTTGTCATATACAAATTTTATAATAGCACTGTCAGTTGCTTTTGCATTGGCAAAACAACATTTGGCATAATAACACTAACGCCACACAGCAAAGGTATAAATTCAAACGGAAATAATACAAACTACAGCTCAATAAAAATTATGACTAAATCTTAATTACCAAAATATAGATGCAAAATCCAAAAACAGATTTCAGTTAAACCAACATACGTAAAGAGAAAGTAAAATAAAACTAAATCTAATATATATAATGTCGCTGATGCACTGTGACTAAAACTGTCAAATTCGCGAATGCAAAAAGAATTGATATAGTTAGGCCAAATAAAACCTAGCAAATTGGAAAGCATTACACGGTGAAGGAGAACGTGTAACAAGAATAACAGTGAAAGCAATGGCATTTCGTGTACACTCATGGAAAAAAAAGAAAGAAAACACAATGAATTGGATGACGCGGCAGACGGAAATTTTATTGACACGTTCTTGAGGATATGAATAACACACGATCAAAAAGAGAGAGCCATATGCACAAGACCGTGAGCAATCTCGACGCTAATACCGTGTATACCATTGTTTTGCAGCAATACAACCTGTAGTTCTCCCATGTAGTCTGCGGAATGGCCTGTCATGCAGTTTCCACCTGCTACCGAGTGCGGCTCGGCAGCACAGTGGTAGAGTGCCAGACTACAAATACAAATGTTGCGGGTTCGATCCCCGTCAGGTTCTAGGACTCTTATCTGCCACTTTCCACTTCTTTCACCTCTAGCAGTATTGCTGATGTGAAAAATGTCGCGTAGCACCGTGGTTCGGAACCCACGTTAAACTGTAGGTCCCCATATAACTGGCTGGGGAAGTCAGTTCGAAGGTCGGAGGAAGGCAGCGGCATACCACCTCCAAACAGGACCATGCATAATAAATCTTCGGATTGTTGACTGCTTTACCTTACCTCAGATACTGCAGACCGAGCAAGATAACGTTTCGTTTCATCTGGTCCCAAAAATGCTCAATGGTGGTCAGATCTGGGGATCGTCCTGGCCAGGGCAGTTAACGTAAACCTTAAAAAGCATGTTGGGTAGTGTGGGATACATGTGGACGTGCATTGTCCTGTTGGAAAAGTATATCGCCTTTTTGATGCATGAACGGTGGCAGGACCGGTTGAATGATGGTTTTAATGTACTGTGCACTGTTTAATGTTCCCTCGACGATCACCGGAAGAGAACGGCCAGTGTAGGCTGTGGCCCTCCACACCGCGATGCCGGGTATTGGCTTCGTGTTCCTACGCCGTATACTCTCCAGATTTTCGCGCTTCCCTGCACGACGACATAGAAGTGTACAACTGTCATTGGCATCGAGGCAGGAGCGACTCCCATCACTGAAGCAGACATGTCTGTATTCGTCCTTTCATAAGCGCTTATCTCGACATCTCTGGCACAGTGAGCGTAAGATGCCATAACACCACACATGATCGCGCATCCTGGTGTGGGGAACCATACTCTTCAGTGGCAGTTCTCCTTTGGTGTTCGTTGAGAGAACATTGAACAGTACACGGTACATGGAATGCTTATTCAACTCGTCTTGCTACTGTTCATGCTCTGACAGGGTGAAATACTTTTCCGACAGGACAATGCACGTCCACATTTATGTCAACGTCAACTACCCTGTCCATCACATTCCCCAGATCTGTTCCCCAGTGGCGATGTTTGGGACCGGATGAAACGCCATCTTCCGTGGTCTGCACGACCGGCACGTAATCTGGCCGAAGTGAGGCACCGGCTGGAAACTGTAGCCGGCCGCGGTGGCCGAGGGGACTAAGGCGCTCCAGTCAGGGTCTGCACGGCCTCTACGGTCGGGGGTTCGAACCCCCCCTCGGGCATGGATATTTGTGCCGTCCTCGTTCGTAAGTAGTTCATAAGTAGTTTGTAAGTTTAGGGACTGATGACCCCGTAGTTAAGTCCCATAGACTATACAAACATTACATTATGGAAACTGTATGGCAGGCCACCCGAAGTTCGATATTCGGGACCTCTACGATCGTCTTCGTGGGAGAACTGCAGCTTGAATCGCTGCAAAAGGAGGAAAACACGGTACTAGCGTAAACATTGCGCACGCTCTGGTGACTGTACTCACGCAAGTATGTATGTGTGAAGGTCCGTTGTATACATCATCAAGAATGTGTCAGTAAAAGTTCCCTGTGCTGGGTCTACGAATTCATGGTGTTGTTTTCATTTTCCAGGAGTGTAAGTTATAAATTGATAAAATACGAATGTATAGCATGTCCTCTACATATAGTTTGAGTTTGTTAATTACCGAAAATTAAAACAGTCTAGATCGTAGAATTGTTATTTTTATTTCATGACAGGTTTCATTCAACGTAGACCGTCCTCAGGTGACTGACACCAGAATGGCAGGTCGTGTAGTCCGCGCAAGATGGCGTTCCATCCGGTCCCAATCGCGCTCAGTGGGGTCAGATCTGGGGATCGCTGTGTCCAGCGCCACCACCTGCCATACTGCCGCCAGCCACCTGAGGACGGTCTACGTTGAACGAAATAACATAAAAAATGTAACTGGTAAAACATTTGGTATTACAAAGTTTTATAGTTCTTCTCCTACTGTAATCATTTCCATTTATAACGTCTAACGGTTTCTGTTCGTTCGGGTTACTTCTTCGTGGTTTGTGCTGTTCGTCTTAGAGTGCATTTTTGGAAGGAAGATATAGACGTGTGGTGTATTTGTTTACAATGTGAACATTATAAAACACGTCAAGGTTTCACTCATTTCCCAAGAACAGATTTCAGCTGCTTAATGCTTGTTGGAAGAATATATACCAAGTGATATTGTTTTATAACAGAAATAATACTTTATCAAGAATTGTTAAGTTATTATTTCAGGAGTACAAGTGTCTTACACATGTTTGACTCTGTCAACTGGCAAAGAAACTCCCAACACTGTACATTATCTGCCACGAGATTCTGAAAACGTTGAATGAATTCTTTTATTTCACAATTATTTGTTTATAATATCCATTAATACCTCCTAATCTTCTGCAATGGCTACATTTGGTTGATGTGATAGCTGCTTTTCCTGGTATTTTGAATATTTTACAGTGTCAGAAGCAGAGTCTTCATAAAATTCACGGTACAGTTACACAGAACAACATCTTCGAAAATCCTTTGCTACAAAACTAATTTGCGCAAGGAAAGAGACATGTTTTTATTCGTCTAGACGCGTCGGCGAGGATTTCCGGGGACATTCTCGCCTTGCCAACTTACTGATCGATCCACAGCATTCCCCCTGAGCCCGAGGAACGGCGTCCGACTTTTCGTAATCAAATTTAGAGCGGAGTGACCCATTAAAATTTCATATCCTGCGAATTTCTGCCTGCGAAATGAATGGACCAGTGCTACATTTCCGCTACCTCACGCCAAGGAATCGTATTTTACAAAAAGGTTTATTCTTCCGCGTGAAACCGCAGAAATATTTCATTTCGGCTGGGAAAACGATATTCCTGCCAGATGAACACATCGGATGGCATCGGAAATTGCAAGCATTCTGCGTGCTTTATATTGAATGCTACAGATGTTTCTTTTCTTCGAAAGAAGTGTACGGCTTTTACAATAATTTTACCCTGGAGAGACATCAGCCTAAACTTATGAGTCTTGACGGGGATTGTCATGAATTTCTCGAAAAAGATTTGATGCACCCGTTACACGGAAAATACTAAAAGCGAAGTCTATCGCTGACTGACAGAATTCTATCTGATCGGCAAATCAGGAGATTTATTTCTTCTACATGAATTCAAATTTCCTTCATGCTTTCTTTCACAGATTGCTCTGTGTAAAGATTTAGTAACATTGTGCATGTCCAACAACTCAATATCTTTCATATCTTTCAATTATTGTTACTGCATTTTGAGTAGAAGTTTTACGATTTACTTTCGCTACCTGCAATTCACACCTGCTTCCCCGAAAATCAAATATTTCTAATTCTATGGGACTTAATTACTTTGGTTATCAGTCCCAAGGCTTACACTAACCTAAGGGCAACACACACACCCATGCCTGATGGAGGATACGAACCTCCGACGGAGAGCAACAATGCGCTCCGCAGCAAGACGCCTTAGAGCACTCGGCCATTACACCGCGGCTCTGCTTCCTTCAGATATTTCAAATACTGTATTACGCATTAACAAAATCTTTTTATGTAAATGAATGTAGTTCTTCTGCCTTCTCTTAACCTAACTTTTAAGAAAAATTGTTGGATTTGTATTGTCTAGCATATTCCATAATTTTGTCCGAACACAAAATGATTTTCCACAAGGCGGGATTCCACAAGTTATCCCATTCTTCGGTAAATAAATCGTGAAATCTTTTGTAGATTTGAAGAAAGTTTTGACAATGTTGATTGGAAAACAATGTTCGAAATTGTTACGCGAGCAAGGGTAAAAGGCAGGGAATTGAAGGTTATTTACAGCTTGTACAGGAACCATTATTAGCTTTCGGGGTGATCCCACGAAAATATTGAAATTGCGTCCGTAAAGCAATTGTATTAACGTTAACTTTTAATGCTGTAACTCATGGCCATGTTTATGGTATTTCCATCCTGCTACTGTAGCTTTACACTAATATCCTAACAGTTCAAGTGTTGAATTTTTATTTTATTTTATTTGCTGTTTATTTGGGATGTCGGACACTTGCCACGCCGGACATTTGCCACACCTGACCCTTCGCCAGGTAGTCGGATTAGCGGCCCCTCAGGCAAGGGACGCCCTTCCCCGTACTCCTGCTGTTTGCTTCCAATGCTCCGTCTCCGCATCTCACTCGATACAGCCAATATGAAAGACATCTTTTTCTTTGACATCTCACCGAAAAGTACAGCTTCTTTTCAATATCCCGAAATAGGAATATTTATAACTTATGGGGAACGATAGCAATACCGTCGTCTGTTAGTGTGTAATTAGTTTTTCCAACGACAAAATCATATGGATCCATTCTCCCTCCGTAGCTTTCTTCCACAATTACTGAATGCGACAGAAACAGTTCATCGCCATAGAAGGAACACGAAAGGAACGATATAAATATAATTTGAATGTTCGCTGATCATTCAAGTGTGATCACTGCATTTGTACTTATATTAATTGCTGATACTGCAGGGGGAAAAAAAGCAGGAAAGAACGAAACACTTCTCGTGTGGCGAAAAATTTGGTTGAAGTCCAAATCAATGACTCAAAATACATTTACAAAATAGATATATGATCGTCTATGTTTGAATCGTCACCTAAAGTCGACATACAATTTTGAAATATTTGAAATAAGGAAATGAAGGAATGCTATGCTTGTAACGTACACTGTTAGCCTAATTTGTTTAGCTTTGGTATCTACTGAGTCGCAGAAGGGAGTAGCCATAATTTCTATGATCTGCACTACAAAAGAAACAAAAATCAGAACTTGAGGAAATAGTAATGTAATATGTGTACTAACTCACAAGCGAAACTGAAGTCGATAATTCCTGTGAGTTGCATGAGCAGATGTTATACTCGACAACATCCATATCTTGACAAAAATACGCCTTCAGACAGGGTGGCAGATACATCTTCCGAATTTGTTCCAAATGCTTTTTTTAAAAAATTATTTAGAACAATTAGTCCAAGAAACCATTCAAATTGTATTATTTCGAAAATAATCTTGACCTCTTAGTCACAAATACTTCTGAGCATCACGACGGATACAGGGGTAAGTAAACGAAAAGTTGTAGCGAGCTCAAATCCGTAACAAAGACATTTACGAAAACTAAACGCTAAATAAACCTGTTAAAAATATAAAAATTAGGTTGATATCTTGATAGGAGACAGTCTTCATTTTTTTTAAGTGAACTATATAACTGAAGACCATACGTGGCTTACATTCAAAGAAATAGTACCAACAGCACTCGAGGGATTTCTACCAGATAAATTAATGAGACCGAACTGATCCCCCAAAGTACACAAAACAGTACAGAAAACTGTTGCAGAAAATTTAGATGAATGCAAAATCCCCAACATTGCCGAAGTTTTACTGAAACCCGAAATTTAGCGCGGCCTTCAATGCGAAATTCATTTAATAGTTTTCACAACGAAACTCTCTGTACTAATGTGGCGGAAAATCCACAGAGATTCTGGTGCTATGTTATCTACAGCAGCGGAAAGACTCAGTCAATGCCTTTCCTGCGCGATAGCGATCGTAATGTTACTGATGACAATGCCACTAAAGTGGAGTTATTAAATCTATTTTCCCGAAAGTCTTTAACCAAAGAAGACGAAGTAAATATTCCACAATTCGAAATGAGAACTGCTGCAAACATAACATAGAAGTAGATATGCTTGGTGAAGCAAAGCAAATAATCCTATCAAATAAGTGATGTTTCAGACGAAATAATCAAATATGTTTTCAAAAAGTTTAAATACGTCTAACACATTTGTTTATGATATTCTTTTGTAACAATTAATTTTGAATAGTACGCCCCTTGCCTTGTTTCAATAGCTTGTACTGGCCTGATTGAAAATAATCAAAAACATGGTGAGAAACTTAAATTTTTAAGGATTACAGCTAAATGTACTTCATGAGACTGCATCTACTGTACAGTTATTTCTATCCTTGTCTAATTTTGGGGATATGGGAATTATTTCAACACTATAGCTGACGAACTTGTCAACCTTACTAACAGATCTGTTTTAGGGTGTCTGTTGTAGGTGCAATTCTTTTTAAAACCTAAATTTACCTTATCAGTTTAACAAAAATTAGATTTTTAGGAGCTAGTTGCGGTTCTGAAGTTACCGGAAATAATTTTAGAACTCACAATCTTTGACGTTATGGCCATAATATTAGACGGTAGAATAAAATTCTCTTAACGTGCCAAGTATAGAAGCTTTCACCTAAATAGTAAATTGCAAATTTTAGAGCGGTAGATGTAACTATCAGTACTGGAGACAGGAGGATCATTTGAGTGATGTTTAATGTATTTTTTTTTTCTTTGAGCCTAATTCCACTGCCTATTGATTAAACGCTAGTGAACCGAACTGCGACCAGTTGCCGGCAGCGGTGGCCGAGGGGACTGAAGCGCTCCAGTCACGGTCTGCACGGCCACTATGGTCGGGGGTTCGACTACCCCTCGAGCATGGATGTTTGTGCCGTCTTTTGTATAAGGTAGTTGATTAGTAATTTGTAAGTTTAGGGACTGATAACCCCGTAGTTAAGTCCCATACGCTTAACAAACATTTGAAAATTTTTTTGCAACCAGCTAGTTTCATCATTAAGTTACTTTTACATCTGCTTCTACATAGGATACTCTACAAATCACATTTAAGTGCATGGCAGAAGATTCATCGAACCACCTGTATACTATTTCTCTCCCATCCCATTCTCGAAAAGCGCATGGGAAGAAAGAACACATGAATATCTCCGTTCGATCTCTGATTTCTCGTATTTTATTCTGATGATCATTTCTACCTGTGTAAGTGGGAGTTAACAGTATACTTTCGCCTTTGGAGGAGAATGTTGGCGATTGGAGTTACGTAAGGGAGTTGGAACACTTGTGGGGAGTGACACTTGCGCGGAGTGACACTTGCGCGGAACCCGGGACCCTTGGGGCGGCTAATGGCTTTTCCTGGGTACAGGCACACCAAGAAGTCTAGCACTGCTGTTGTGAAGTTTCCATACTGTCAACATAACACGAAACTCAGTGAAATTGCACAACCCTTTCAAAGCTGAAGAGCAATATAGTAACTTGTTCTAACTACATATGAATTCGTTGAGTGTTCCTCTTGAAAATAAAAAGGTATTTTAATAGTGATAATGTTTGGAGAGTTATTAAGACATTCTTTGCTACTACAAGACGATGACTTTCCACAGTCATACCTCCTAAAAGCATATTATTCAGAGCACTAAGCATATCAAGACACCTCCGCAAGCAATAAATATATTAGGCATCCTGCACAGATACGTTGATGTAATTGACCGCTATGTAGTTAACCCCACTATCACGCAACTTACATCTCTTTAAAAATAGCTACTATGCTTTTTAATAGGAGACGCAACCTTAAACCTTCAATTAAAAAACGTTAATAATTAGGCAATGAGTATTTTACATACTTGAATCGTTTATTCGTAGACCCAAAAACGATTTGGCTGTATTCGAATTAGATATACATCGTCATATAGAACCATTTTTACTCCGAACTTGGCATAAACCAACAGGGAGAAACAAGTTGCAAGACTTCCAGGAAAAATGAAGCGAAATTGACAGCCAATAGTTGGTTATAAATTACATTGCCTGTTAACTGTATAAATATAAATTACGGAATACGCGGAACTCCTGTTCAGTACAGTCAAAAAGGTCTAAGGTAATAGGCAGTGGTTTACAATCAGATATCCGTATCACTCTCCTCCTCAAGAAGTCTCTGTGAAGATATATATTCAGAACATTCAAGAAAAAGGTATTGAAACTACAAGAAGCAGCTCATTTACTCAGGAAGGGAAAACGTTATGGTGTCCGTAAATTTGAATGGCTGTATCTCTTTTTTTGATAAAATGTTAAAATCCAATTTACCAGAATTTTGTTTTTCTAAACTCAGTGCCAATTTTTGTTTGTCGAAATTTTTGCAGGAAGTAGTCTTGATGTGATTTCATACTTCTATGCATTAATATTATCAAACATGTAATTTGTGTCACAAATTGCGCGGCCGGTCCGGTCGGACATGGGTATGTTTGTTAGTACTTTGCCTACGTTGTTTTAAGTAATATTAAGTAGTGTAAGTCTAGCGACCGATGACCTAAGTAGTTTGGCCGCATAAGACTACACATATACACGTAATTTATTTATTTCATCACCACATTTAAGTACTAATAATTAAAGAAACTTAAATGTAGAAATTTGAAATAAACACTGAAAACAAGTGATTGGTATTTCTCATAAAATGAATGCACAGAACAGTTGAATTAAGTCTTGTGAATGTACCTACAAAATCTGCCATATGAAAATTGTAGTGTGAGTCCCAAATTTGTTTTTTATGTAATAACATTAAAAACATATTAGAAATTGAGACTCGAAAACCAGTGAAGTTATGGACTTTAAGCGTTTTGTGTTGCTAAATCTTTACATAGTAGACACGATTTCAAAATTTGGTTGCTATCGCCAAAGTAGACGAAACGTTAAATTTTTTGGTGTAATCTTCGCCGTGTAGACTGTATGTTGTAGAAGTCTACGTCGAACCTAATTAGAATCATACCTCTGAGGAGAGAACGTTGTTTGCACTTCTCCTGCGTTTCCAGTCGCCGTGCTGTGCTACGTAACGACATCGTACCGTTCCAATTTACCGAGAGCTATATATGTATTGGTGTGATGTTTGTTCTTTCGAAATAAGACATCACACCAATATATGTATCATTTAGACGCAAAGATTCTGGGTTCTGTTTTCATCGCTAACGCGACTAACAATGTAAACAGTTGAAGGTTATGAGTGCCACTGGAAAAATGCATAAGTAACACCTGTTGTTTGAGACTTGAAGATGACCTGAAATTAGCCGAAATCGATATCTCCTAATAAACATAAGGGTTAGCTGTCTATATTTCATAATGCTACTCTTAACATATTTAAAAGCTGCTCAAAACCACCTACAAAAAACCTTTATAATGAGATTGTATATAATTCCACGATCAAATTGTGTTTTAGTTATTTGTAGAAATACACCTAAAGATCTGCCCTTGCTTTTAGTGCCTTGATCAGCTGTTTATTTTTAGATGTATTACTAGGGACAGGAAAAATTCGCATTTGCGATAAATGCGAATATAGATGCGAATTCTGACTCAAAATGCAGTAAATCCGAAATTGTAGTTAGCAACGGTTGCGCTCAATTCCGATTTCATCACATTCCTCTTCACATGGTGCTGTACTGTAAATCGAGTGATATTTGTGTGATCTCCCTGTTGAATGAGGCTGTGATATCTCCGGGCCGTTGCTACAGCTCCACCTCGCTCGGTGGGCCTTTCCCTGAATACGGCACAGGTAGCGGCTGGAGGGCGTGGAGTAGGGGTGGTGTATCCCTACTTCTGGAACACCCTGTTCACTACCTGCAGCGTCCGGGTCTCCCCGCAAGTGTCTACAAATTCCCTTTTCGCGCAAGTGTCACTCCCCGCAAGTGTCACAAACTCTTACGTAAGCAGATGACCTTCGTCAAACCCACCTGGTAAGAATCCCACACTGGGCAGCAATACTCCAAAAACGGGACGGACAAGCGTAATGTATGTAATTTCTTTAGTAGTTCTGTTGCATCTTTTAAGGGTTACGACCGAGCGCAGTGGTAGCACAGTGGACTCGCATTCGGAAGGATGGTGGTTCAAATCTACCTCCGGCCATCCAGATTTAGGTTTCCCGTGATTTCCCTAAATCACTCCAGGCAAATGCCGGGATGGTTCCTTTGAAAGGGCACGGCCGATTCCCTTCCACATCCTTACCCAAACATCTGAGCGTAAGCTCCGTCTCGAATGACCACGCTGTCGATGGGACGTTAAACTAAAAGGGTTCTGTTAATAAAACGCAGTCTCCAGTTCGCCTTTTCCACGACATTATCTAAGTGTTCTTTCCAATTTAAGTGTGAAGTAATAGTTATTCCTAGGTATTTTGTAGAGTTTACGGCCTTCACTTTTCAGTGATTTCTCTTGTAAACAAAGGTTAATGGATTTCTTTTCGTACTCATGTGGACAACTTCACACTTCACATTATTTAGATTCAGTTACCAATTTTTACACCATAGTGATATCTTATTTAGATCGTTCTGCAGTTGGTTCTGATTTTCAGATTTTTTAACTAGACGGTAAATGACGGCGTCATCTGCAAACAACCTATCAGAGCTACTTAGATTTTCTCCCAAATCGTTTTTGTAAATAAGTAACAGCAGAGGACCAATGACAGTACCCTGTGGATCGCCCGATATCATCTCTATTTTAGTCGATACCTTAGTATCGATTACTACAAATTGTGTCTTCTCTGACAGGAAATCCCTATCCAGTCACAAATTTGGGGCGATATACCATAACCACGTAATTTGATTAAGAGCCGTTGTGAGTTACGGTGTCAAAAGCTAAAAATGTTTAAATGTTTGTAATTTATCGGACCAAACTGCGTGGTCAGCAGTCCGTAGCTTACCAACTATTTAAACTAAAATAAACTAACCTAAGGACAACACACACACCAGTGCCCCAGGGAGGACTCGAACCTCCGACGGCGAGCAACCGCGCGCTCCGCAGCGCAGCGCCTTAGACCGCTCGGCTACTCTACCGCGGGGTGTCAAAAGCCTTTTCGAAATCTAGAAATTCAGAATACAGCCGTGATGTATTTCGAAAATCTGTTTCTTGTGTCTAGAGCTATATAATATTTTTATTCGTTATACTCGACCGGTTTAGGGAGTTGCCGTCATCAACGGGAGATTAACAAAATATTCTACATCAATAACAACAACAAAACATTTTTTCGAGTATGGCAACATCAAATTTACCGTAATTATTGCGACTGTTCCTTGAAAACTGTCCATATTCGTAATATAATTACCTACTGTATATTTGATGCCATATTCGAAAAAATGTTACCTTGTTGTTATTGATGTAAAATATTGTGTTAATCTCCTGAAGATGGGAGCAACTGACGAAACCGGCTGAGTATAACCAATAAAAATATTATACAGTTATGGGTAAAAGAATTATTTCCCAAAACTATATATAAGCACGATGTTTCATGCATGGTTACTAAAAAAAAAAAAAAAAAAAAAAAAAAAAAAAAACACGAAAATCATGTTTTCGGTACAGTCATTGTGAACGGTGCAGATGGACACTGATTATTCACGAAACATCGTGAAATTTCTGCCGTATACTGAAGACTATTCACAAACCACTGTTAATCGTTTTTTTTTTTTTTTTTTTTTTTTTTTTTTTTTTTTTTTTTTTTTTTTTTTTTTACATCTTTATCCGCTTCCAAAAGCCAAAGGTTCAAATTTACAATAATTACTCGCGAAACTACAAAAATCGTTTGTTAGCCTTTTTTAGCGTGAACCGCAAACAAATATCGAATCATATAAAATGGCTGAAATTTTAACAATGCGTTCTGTAAGCATTTATCTAGTGATACCATTTTCCGATTTCGAACATTTTTATCCGTTATTAAGATACATTCGAAAAACCACGATGTCTGGCTTCCAAACTTGCCAACTGTAATGAGATAGAGCGTTCCTTACCGCTCTGAAACTTACCGTTGGTCTTAGGAAATCTACTCGGTGAAAAATTTTGGTATTTCAATATGTTACAGTTCGATACTTTCGCTAGATAAAGGGTTGATTTTAGGGTCATTACAGTTTCTTTGCATCATCAATTTACGTGAACTATTGCAACATATTTGCAAGAGTTTTCGGAGTTAATACACATGGTTTACAATTCCCGTAGGTTTATTTTAGCTCATAGATAGTGGCGTATGAAACTGATAGGAGATAAGGATAGTTTACGTAAATCCGATAGCACAACAGTATCTCACTGTACTCTCGAGGTATTGGTTTCTCATAAGGTGGGAAAACCACTTCTCTCCCAGAGGACATGGCAGCGCTTATGAATTACATATCAATCTATTTAAATAAAACTATTGTGTGATAAAATTTTATACCGGACACGGTACAGAGTGACGTCTTATCCCGATAAGTGATTATTTATCTTCCATCAATAATATGAATTACAGTGGTGAAACGTTACATCCTTGTCTTACCCCTGAAACTACCGTGAAACGAGAACTCAATTTGTCATGAACTGATGCCTGACAATCTACTTATAGGCCTGTAATTTAATTGCCTCCATAACTGTACCTCCTATCCTATAACGCTGTAGAACGAACAATACCTTCCTCCAAGGAACACGGTGGTAAACATATATATAATTCCCTGTTCCAGTCACAGGAATTGTCCATTATCTGCCGAAAGCTGAAGACTTCTGCATGATTCTTCTTTGTTTTATTGACCTCTTTCTCCGCAGTTGCAGTTATACAGTTTGTATAGGTTAGGTTACCGCTTTCTGCAGCTGTAAAATTAGTCTAATATCACAGCGATAAAGAAATGGTGCCAGTCATAAATTCGGTACCAGTGGGTTGACTGCGCATGCGTGAGCTGGTAGCTGTCTGCTGCAGTTATGGTTCCGATCAGTCCGCCATTTTGCTTACTAGTTACGCGTATTTTGACTTTTGTCAAAGTTTGTGGCCGTTTCATCGTCTCAAGGAACTTTCTGAGCAAGTGACTGTATTCTGTATTTCGCAAATATTTTCATGGATGATTTAAGCCTTTGTAAATTTCATTATTATTTAATGTTACGCTAATGTGGAATCACATTGAAATTGAAAAAAAATGTTCAAATGTTTGTAGAACTTATGGGACTTAACTACGGGGTCATCAGTCCCTAAACTTACAAACTACTTATGAACTACCTAAGACTAAGGACGGCACAAATATCCATGCCCGAGGGGGGATTCGAACCCCCGACCGTAGTGGCCGTGCAGACCGTGACTGAAGCGCCTCAGTCCCCTCGGCCACCGCGGCCGGCTATGGAATTGAACAAAGCTGCTTTTAGACTTTTAATAGAGGCTTATAGCGAAGAGCCAGAACTTTTGGATGTTGGGAGTAGCCTGTACCATAATAAGGTACGTATTTTTCAGAGAAACTCATAAATATTAGTTAATAAAGCTTGAAGTTCTAGCAGCATTGGGTTTCTTTACGGTGTTACAGCACGCCAGGAAAGAAAAATTAGACATAATTCCGGAATTCACTTGGATCCTCAGGCATTAATTAGCTCATTACTATGTTGTATGCGTCGCAGTTTTCTTCTTCTTATCTCTGAAGGCACGGTCGTATCCAACACCATTTTTTTTTCTTCGTCGTTGTGTCCACCTTCTAGCAACTAAAGACAATGCAAACGCAGCCTTCGGCATGTCTGAGTTTAACGGCATTGAACTCATTTCCAAAAAATGTACTACTGATAAACAACCCTGGAAAACAACAAAAAACGACACTCGCGGCAAATTCGCCAGTACTGCTCACTCTCTCTTTACTTTTATCGGCTAAATACGCTGTCGCAAGATCTTGTTTGAGCTTATAGTTCGAAACTATTACACTAGGAGCGCTTCAGTAGACTATTATCTATCTTGTCCGCCTTCGTTCATCGTTTAGAAAGGGGTTCAGAGGCTTAGTAATGAGAAAATATTGCTAATATCAAAACATAACAACTTCCTGATATTCTGCGAAGGTTATAATAAATAAGTTTTGCAGAACATCAGGAAGTTGTTCCGTTTTGATATTATTATCATGTTCTGTCAAGCACCGACGGAAAAATCAATTAATTTTGGAAAATATTGGGCTTATGATAGGTGTTCATATTCTTCTGTCCACTCCCTGTACATTTCCCAGACTAGAAGAAATTTACACACGAGATTTAAGGAACACATAAGAATTACCAAACTAACAACACGTCACGTAACAGCAACCTGGCTTAAATTATATCTCAAGCTATCAATATTCGTATTTCTGCTACCAGTAACTCTATTTGTTCGTGTTTAACGTAGCACAACGCGTTTCGAGCATGTTTTGCTCATGTTTGTTTTATAATTTACTTATTTTATTTGTTAATTTTGGTGGTTGGTGGTAGTCGGGGGGGGGGGGGGAATGGGGGGGGGGGGGACAATGAATGGCCACAAACTAAGATGTTGTGGTGTCTTCTGCTGGTCTTCTTGTATGGTGCGATTTGTATCATCACGATTTTCTTGTTCGAAAGCTTCTTCTGCATCTCTGGTGCACTGGTGGAGGTTATACATATTGAATAACTTGTACATTGCTTCTTACACAATAATTTTTTCTATCACACTCTCGCACATACAGACTGTTCACATGCACGTAAATATAGTATTCACAAAACAAGATGGCGGACTGTTTATGTATAGGTTGATTTTGTCCATCTTATGGTTGGACGCTGGAGCTTCATCCGTATGTACAGCAATAAATAATACCAGCGTCATTATGTTGCTTTTTAATGCAGCAAAATGCAGTTCACGCTATTATTAGCTCCTGAAAATGATGGTTTGGCCTATCGAAACTGGTTGCCAATGATTAACAAAATGAAACTACACCTGACGGTGTTAATATTAATTGATGTTCATGTAGAAGAATCGATTACTGCATTGCAGCGATGTTACTGATGTTGATTTATTAGTGACTTTTCTTTGACAGTCGAAAATTTTTAAAAACTATTACATCATTATTACATAAGATTACTGAAGAGTGGATAAAACAACTGGTAGCATACAGGAAGAGCAGCAGAAGACAGCACAAGCTGTTAGTTTACAGCCATCCACTGCCCTCCCACTACACCCGAAAACCAGTAATAACAAATGGAATTTATGTAGTAAATTATAAATAACATAAACATCTATGTATCTATAAAACGTGCCTGATGTTGAACAAAACATGCTCGACACGCGTTGTGCCATGTTAACTTAAATACCAACAAATAAATTGACTGGTAGCAGAAGTACGAATACTTATTTATTGATTCACACTGTCGCTGTTTCTAAATTGAGCCATGACGGCTACAATTAATAATGTCACAAGCTGACGTTTACAAATCTGCAGACACTGTATAGCGTACATAAGACTGATACTGCGTGCTCACACTGGTCAATTAAACCCCGCTATTCACAGTGCGCCCCATGCTGGAGTGCGGTGTCTCCCGCCGCTGTCCGGACCCAGATTCCCCGTCTAGCACGCCCTACTTGGGGCGCGTCGACCCGAGATCGTGTTTACCTCGCCACGGAGCTGCGGGATATCACCGAGAATTACTTCCCGTCTGCGCTGATACGGCTCCGTCGCGCAAGCGAGAGGAATGCCATGCAAATGAGGTGCGGACAAACAACACAGTGGAGGGAGAGGGGTGGGCGCCGCCTCGCCACTTGTTGGGGGCGGCGCGGGGGCGGCGGGGGCGGCGGGGGCGGCGGGGGCGGGGAATCGGATTACGGCGAAGCTGCTGCGCCGTCGTCGCCGCTTCCTTCCGGCGGGCCGCGGCGCTTCCTGGGCACAAAAAGAGGGGAAGGAGATGCAGAGGTTGCAGAGGAGCCGTAGGTGGTGCGTGGCAAAGAAGTAGGGCGGGGGCGGGGGCGGGGGCGGGGGCGGCGCCGCGAGAGTGCGCGGCCGCCCATTTATCAGCCGGTGCTCCGGGGCTGGCTTTGTGGCCGATAAAGCATTCTGCAGGAGAGCTGTTACAGCTCGTTGCTCAGGTCCCTCATAAACTAGAAGCTGAGAAAAGAAAAGGACTGACTTATTCAGATTTGTGACAAATTCATATTCCTACAGGCCTTACTTTCCACACTGTGTATAAATGACCTAGTAGATGGGAACACAAGTTCAGTGAGACAAATTACTGAATATGCTGTAGTTTACATTGTCTCAATGCCAGAAAAGTGAAGAGAAATGAGGGATTATTCGCAGTGTATGGGTGCTTGGTACAGAAAGAGGTAGTTGACACTTGACATAAACAAGTATAACGTGTTGAGAATGCATACACCTGCCCTCCCCTCCGAAATATCAAATATAAAGAAAAAAATAAGTGCGCTATGTGAATTATTTTATTGAAGGCATCGTTGTGGTGCATAGTCGTACTTCCCTGTATTGATGACGGGAGTGGGGTGTTAGTGGTGTGAAGTTCTTGCCCGATATTTTTCTAAAGTAGCAAAATATTTATGATTCAAAGTAAAAATAATAATGCTTGATCTCATTAAAGTAAAAGGTGTTTCAGCGGAAATTATCATCTGAATATGAGCAGAAAAGTTTATAGAAAATATCATGTGGTGTTCATATAAAATTACTTAATATATCTTTACATTAATCTCAACCCCTCTGCCCTTTCAACAAAAGAAAAAAGAAAAAAAAAAAAGAATGCCATAGCTTCGGATAAGTCTCGTTCACGTTGCAGTGTACTACCTGCTCGCTACACTATCTGGACCCAACTGCCCATGTCTTTCGTTTGGTAAACACAAGTCAACACCAACCTCCTCTACAGTAATTATCTGTAATTGCCTCTATCTCTGTTGCCGTAATGTTGTTGTCCCCACTCCGTAGAACGGACAGAAAGGCGTTGAAACATTTTAGTTCTTTCCCCACTTCAGAACCTAGATATCTCACTTGATACCCTAATTATTTTGACCATTGTATGTACATACAACCCTAAAAGTTTCAAACTGTGACTTCAAGTGTGCGTTGAGAGTTGCCGCTTTCTGTATGTTCAGCTCCTTGTGATGCCCAACATACGCTATAATTATGAATCAATTAAGTTAGTAGAAGGTTCTACTGTCGATTATGTAGCGTGGCACAACCGTTGAAGCCACTACGTTCGAGCGAAAGATGCAATACTGTTATGCAGCAGGTAGGTATCATCTTCCTGGAGGAAGAAGGCACCGAACCAGCGTAAATTGTGACGTACGCAATTTGAGTATGCAACCCTTCGTAAAACGCATAGCGTATGAACGGCATAATAACATCTATGGCGGCGCTGGTATCTGCTGGAAATGGCACCTGTCCAAAGGCGACCACGTACAGTAACCGTTTGTACCATATAAGACGCGATTGCAGAAACTTTCCGAATTGGCTTCCATGGTAATGATAAAGGGACAGAAGTTCTCGTATACGCTTTCAAACGGGATTCTTCTGCACTGCACTGATTTAGCGAGTGAAAAACTGAAGGGACTTCTGTAGGCAACTCTGGAACATCCTCTCCTTGTCCAGATTTATTACCCTATGACTGCCGCATGTTTCGATCGCAAGAGGAAGCTTTTGGAAGGCACCGGTTTTCCAAAACGTAGGAAAAAATATCTATTACTTTAAAAGGCTGTATTCTACATTTTACACCCTCTCTGCAATAGAGCGGTGTAATTCAGCAAAAAGTCAAGTTCATAAATTTGTGGTATATGCGATTTACGCGTCTTTTCAACGTGTACTTCTATGAGCCTAGATCGATTTAACCAAACCTTTGCACACGTTTTACCTAAACAGAGTAGGGGAGAGGTGTGGTTAGGGAGAGCGTGGAGAAGCAGCTGGATAGGCGAAGGGAGGGGAACAGAAGGAGAGAGGGAGGTGATGGACAAACTGAAGGGGAAAGGAGAAATTGAAATAGAGAACGGAGTAGGACGAAATGGATAACGGAATGAGGACATTGGCAGAGATGAGGGTTGGTTGAGGGAGAAGTAGGGATAGGATAAGGCAGATGGATGAAGAGGTGAAAATGGAGAGAGAGAGGGAGGGAGAAAGGTGTCGAATATATACGTCGTATGTTCGGTAAACAGTCTGATCTTTATGTAGAAAATGGATGAACATGTTGTCAGTCCATTAGGTTTACAATAATGCATGATGTTCTGTAAAAACAACATTTATCTTCCTTTACTTGAGTAAACATGAAACAGCAACGCAAATCAGGGTATTGTGAAGACTGATGGGTACTTTATGTGAGTTAATGTTCACATCAGTAGTTTTATTTACTTTTCCAATCATTTCACATCACAGTGAGTGGAAGCGGGGCATGACCTCTATCGGCTAGTGTTAGTACAGGTTGGACTCAAGCGAGCAGGGAGACAGCTGCCCACCAAACGCCCACTGTTTCCAGTCCTAACCAGCGCTCTTTCTTACATGTATCGTTAGCTCTGGTTCAGTGGGACAAATAACAGTCTAATTGGGGGCTATCTGTAGCCAGAGGACAGGCGGGTTATCTCAGGGCGTAAAGTGAAGGACTCGAGAGCGGAAGTGGGAGCACAAAGAGCCGCTGTCTCCAGAAGCCGTGGAGGGGCGCCCACCCGTCTGTTCCCTCACGTCGCGGGCGATGCCTGCGACAGAACCTGCCACCGCCGGGTTACGCGCGCTCTAACAGGTTGAGTCTGCGCCAGAGGTGGACACTTCAGATCAAGTCATTTTCGTGATCAGAAGAAGTCTTCTGAACTGCACCTGCCCTTATTTTGCAATCTGCATGATGACGTTGCATGTCATGAGTTCGACAGATAGTTGTTTACCTTGATGAGGAGAATATCGTTTAATAACAACATACACTTCGTAGTAAAACGTAGAAAAAATTTTAGTTTTTCAGAAATAAATGCTTGTGTCAGAAAATGATTCCCAGATGTCTTGCTGTACGGTCAGTAAATAATGAAAGACACCATTAAGTATCTTACCCCAAGGTGCGGCTAATAATCGGTCAAACCTGTTCAGTTTCGTATTTTAGAAATAATAAATACACAGCCCATGTGGCCAGTGCTGGACCCTGTTGGACTTCGTGGCTGTTTTGTGCTCTTAATCTGGTAACTGCTGGGGCAATGTTATCCTTATTAATCTCTTCAGTTTTATTTCAACTTTAATGAGTGAGTGCTTAAGCAAGATCATAAGCATGATTTTCAGCGCCCAACTTTTACTGGAGTGGCACTTTGAATACTTCTGTTATGCAGCTGTTGTACCAAGTTTGATTTAACAAAACACTCAGTAGTGAAACCACTTTATTAAATTGGAAAACTTTAGACCAATTTCTATGTCATCGGTATTTGTTGAAGTTATTGAAAAAGCTGTATATTCAAGTTTAATTTTACATGCCCGATATTCTTCATGGTAAGGGGGCGATCTAAATTGATATATGTTGTGAAATATACAGGGTGATACAAAAAGCTACGGCCAAACTTTCAGGAAACATTCCTCACACACAAAGAAAGAAAATATGTTACGTGGATATGTGTCCGGAAACGCTTAATTTCCATGTTAGAGATCATTTTATTACTTCTCTTCAAATCACAGTAATCATGGAATCTGTGTTGATGACGTGATTGCACAACTGCCTGCGGATTCTCGTCAGCCCACACATGTTGATTGTGAAAATTTACAATTTGATCACGTTGGAATGAAGCCTCATCCATAAATAGAACATTTCCACTGAAATGAGTAGTGACACATTATTGGATGAATCATTCGCGCCGGCCGCTGTGACCGAGGGGACTGAGGCGCTTCAGTCACGATCTGCACAGCCACTACGGTCGGGGGTTCGAATCCCCCCTAGGCATGGATATTTGTGCCGTCCTTAGTTGTAGGTAGTTCATAAGTAGTTTGTAAGTTTAGGGACTGATGACCCCGTAGTTAAGTCCCTTAAGCTTAACAAACATTTGAATTTTTTTTTTATCATTCGCAGAAGTGTACTCACGGAGGCCAATCAGCTCTGCACACGCTGTACTTGGAACGGAAACAACTGGTTCTCCCGCAGCACTCTCCATACAGTGACGTGGTCAACGTTACCTTGTACGTCTCTGACGCTGACATTAGGGTTATCGTCAACTGCACGAAGAATTGCCTCGTCCATTGCAGGTGTCCTCGTCGTTCTAGGTCTTCTCCAATCGCGAGCCATAGGCTGGAATGTTCCGTGCTCCCTAAGACGCCGACCAATTGCTTCGAACGTCTTCCTGCGGGACACCTTCGTTCTGGAAATCTGTCTCGACACAAACGTACCGCGCCACGGCTATTGCCCCGTGCTAATCCATACATCAAATGGGCATCTGCCAACTCCGCATTTGTAAACATTGCACTGACTGCAAAACCACGTTCGTGATGAACACTAACCAGTTGTTGCTACGTATTGATGTGTTTGATGCTAGTACTGTAGAGCAATGAGTTGCATGTCAACACAAGCACTGAAGACAACATTACCTCCCTTCAATTGGGCCAACTAGCAGTGAATTGATAACGTACAGTACATACTAACGAAATAATTGGGTATTTTGACAATTGTATGCACGAATTATTTCAATTTACATTTAAAGAGAAATACTAAAATGATCTTTAACATGGAAATTAAGCGTTTCCGGACACATGTCCACATAACATATTTTCTTTCTTTGTGTGTGAGGAATGTTTCCTGAATGTTTGGCCGTACCTTTTTGTAACACCCTGTATAAATATATATGCCAACATCGCTGTTAAATACTCTGTTCACGATTGCCGGCTTCGACAAAAGTTTGTCGTCAAGTTCGGATCTGCAAACTTCTTTACCTCTACAATTCAAAATACAACGCCTCTCCATGTTTCATTAACAATTCCAAGGAGCAATCGTGATATGTCTTGATGAACACAAATTTTACATCAGCTTGTCATTTGTACCTGCTCGTCATTTATAAGATCTGTAACGTCATAAAATCATGCCACATCATGATTTTATGAAGTTTCAGATCATATAAATGACGAGAATTTACAAAATTGTTGAAAACCAAGCACAGCACGATTGTTGTGTGGAATTGTTAACGATGCATGAAGAGGTGCTGTATTTTGAATTATGAACGTATAGAAGTTTGCAGATCCGAAAAGTATGATATAGGTTTGTCGAAACTGGTAATCTTGAACATAGTATTGAACACTGAGCTATAAGTTTCACAGTATATATCTAGGTTAACTGATCACTCCAGTTGACACGATTTTCTGTTTAACGTACAGTTTGATTTCATTAATAGTGTAACAACCGAAAATCCTGTATTCTCTTTTCTCTGTGAGGTACTGGGTGGTTAAAAAAGGCATTTGATTGTGTTGATCCCAGAATATTGTATCTCATGCAGGAACATTAAGAAATAAAGAAGCTTTGTAGGCCGATGCCGCAGCTCGAGCTGAATGAACCAAGCGTAAACAAGCCGAGGTAAGGCGCTCTGAAGATCTTCTCAAGTGCGAGGTGGAGGGGGGGGGGAGGGGGGAGGGGCAAGACAGGGCACGATCTCAAGATCCGGCACTCAACGAAGTGAACTACCCCCTCCCCCAATTTGAAGAACCAGCTACCACTGATGACGTCAGTGGCGACTTTTACTTCTGAATGTGAAAATATTTTGCTAGCACCCATCTACATGACCATCGCAATAAAATATGAGAAATCAGATTGAAAACGGAACGATTTAGGTGTTCTTTCTTCCCGCGCGCTATTAGAGAATGGAACAGTAGAGAAAAGTTATGAAAGTGGTTAATGAACCCTCTGCCAGGCACTTAAATGTGATTTGCAGAGTATCTATGTAGATGTAGATGTACTCGTAGTTATATTGAACATGGCTTGTTTGCGGACCCATGTTTACAGGGACAGTTTTTCTTCTATTACCGCGCACCTACAACAGTGTAAGTTTGCGCCATCCTTTTTTACACACCCTGTACGTGAGTAAACTGCTGACGGTGGCTTGTGACAGGTTCTCCAGATACATTCATTCGGGTGCACTATGTAAAAACTCATCCTACGGGTCGCAATAAAAGTTGCGTGAATGATATCAAAAGTCCCTGCTGCCAGGTCGTCATTCCTTATAGATTGTTATTGTTGTTGTTGTTGTTCTGGTCTTCAGTCCGCAGACTGGTTTGATGCAGCTCTCCACGCTGCCCTGTCCTGTGCAAGTCTCTTCATCCGACAAGGAGACCTCATGGGTCTCGGACTTTAGGATATTTTGATATGTATGGTGTGGTGTCGCACAAGTACAAAGTGCGCGCCACCTACTTTCGCCGCGCGCCGCCATGCACGCACGGCGCGGCGTTCTCACGACGACAGCCACGAGCGCCCTCTGCGACAACTCCGCTCGTGGCCACCACGGAAAGACATCGGTCACTTCGGACGGAGATAGCAACCAGTTAGGACCTTCGTAATCAGATAGGCACCATTGAAGACTTAGCTATCGTACAGGCACTAGGCAGGCCTCTAACAACTATGTATCAACATTCTGCAGTACTATGTAAAAGTTAAGTATTGTTACATTCTGTGCAATATATATATCTTTCTAATTTACTCTAGTGGTTATAGTTTCTGGCTGCTCCCCTCCGTACCTGCACCAGCGTGCTATTTTTGTTCCTGTGTCGGTCTCGTTCCACTCGGCCACCGACACCTACGACGAGGCTGGGACACAAAAGCGGCGACGAAGTTGGGACACAAAATATGGTACTTGAAGTTCACAACTTAACAATCAGCCAAAGCAATTCGACGCAACTTTCAAAAATTCTCGAGAAAATCGACTTTGAAGTTTTGCAAGTAAGCGTAACTACCAACAATTAAAACACAGGTAACATCGGTAGCGATTGCTCAAGTGGTACCGTTCTGGCCTTCCAATACTAGGGTCGGTGTTTCGAATCCTGTCATCACAGAGATTTTTTTGTTTTTCTTCGTTGCGTTCGAATACTTACACAATTTTAATGGTAATTTTTACGAAAATTGCACGTAATTTTGTTTATTCGCAATATTCTATATTTCATGTAAGGTTGTTAATATCGATAGTTTCAATCCAAAAATAAACACAAGTTACATTTTTTATTACAGTATTGGCTTCACTATTAGTTGACAACTTAGTCGTTAATTGTTCAGTTTGTAAAGAGATACGACGCTGTTTTTGGAAATCATCTCCATAGTTACTAATGTCTACCCAGGTTGCTAACCAACTCAACCATCGTTTCTTCAGCTCGCCTACATACACACAAACAAAAACTGGCGCAGCACGTGGAATCAGAGATCCCAAAATGTTTTATATACTCGTAACTGAATTATAAAACGAAAGATATAGTGTCACAGTGGGATTCGAACCCACGACTCTCTGTACGGGAGGCCAGAACGCTGCCACATATGCTACACCGACAGACGGCGCCAGTATTTTAATTGTTGTCAATTACGTGTCCTTTGCAAGACTTGAAAGTCTATTTTCTGGATAATTTTCGAGAGTTACGTCGAATGGCTTTGACTGATTGTTATTTACGTTCTGAACTTCATGTGGGATAAATATTAAAAAAATTTAAAGTTCGACACCCATGTGGGATAAATATTAAAAAAATTTAAAGTTCGACACCCATGTGGTCTCCTTGTGAGATTTAGAACGGCAACATACATCCTTTTCACTCTGCTTACTCTATTCGCCCCTGGCTCTCCCTCTACAATTTTTACCCTTGTAGATCTCACCACGCTTTCTTGAATTACGACCCTTTGCAAAGTGTGTCTGTAGCTGGAGCGCCTATATCTGCCACTCCTGGTGATGCCACGGCTGTTTACGCAGGGTTCCTTTTATATTCACTTTTTAAACGCGCCAATTTGAAAGGGGCTCGGTGCTCGGCCTTTCAGACGCGCCGGCCGCGGCGATGCCCCGCCGGTAACCGCCCGCTCTAAGACGCCGCTCCCGCAGGTGTCTGCCTGGTGGAGCAGCAGGCAGGTTGGCAGGACTTAGCCGGGCCGCCTACCCCGCCCATTACACGACAAATGGGTCTCGCGGGGCGCAGACGGCTCTGCTTACTTCTCATTAAAGCCTTTCAGGCGGCGCGGGGCTTCTCTTTCAAAAGCCGCCAGCCGCCAGCCGCCCCGTGAAAGCCGACGCCGCAGGCCCGCCAACTTACCGGACTGCCCGCAACCCGAAACCGTATCGCGGCGACGCTCCAGCTCTCACTACGTTACGTTTCCTCGCCTGATGAGGACTTAGGAAAGCTCAAGTTATTACGAGGGGAAGAACTTTCGGCGAAGTTTATCAGGGACTGCCGCACGCGAGATAGACGCGAGGAATAAACGTAACAAAACAGGTCCGTTATAATGTACCAAAATCAATACAGGTATACCCACAAGGGTCAATGTTCGGTCCCCACTTGTTGTTATACAGAAACTAGCTGAAAACTCAGCAAAAACCGAGACTTTTCCTTATTCCCAATCTCCTATCAGTCAACCACCACTTCTACATCTACATCTACATAGATACTCTGCAAATCACATTTAAGTGCCTGGCAGAGGGTTCATTAACCACTTTCATAATCTTTCTCCACCGTTCCATTCTCTAATAGCGCGCGGGAAGAAATAACACAAAAATCGTTCCGTTTTCGATCTCTTTTCTCTTATTTTATTGGGATCATGTCTCCCTATGTAGATGGATGCTAGCAAAATATTTTTCACATTCAGAAGTAAAAATCGGTGATTGAAATGTCTTCCGTCAGTCCCACCTGGTGAGATTCCCACAATGGGCAACAGTACTCCAGGAGAGGACGCACAAGTGTGTTATAGGCAGTCTCATTGGTCGAGCTGTTTCATCTTCGAAGCGTTCTGTCAATGAAACGTAACCTTTGCTTCGCCTTCCCCACAATATTTTCTCTCCAGTCTAAGTTGTTCTTAACTGTAACTCCTAAGTATTTGCTAGAATTTACGACCTTAAGGTTTGACTTATTTATCGTGTAATTGAAGTTCAGCGGATTTCTTTTAGTGGTCATGTGTATTACTTCACACTTGTCATTATTTAGTGTTAATTGCCAATTTTCGCACCATGCAGAAATTTTGTCTAAATCGCTTTGCTGTTCTTTTGATCCTCTGGTGAATTAACTAATCGATAAACGACAGCATCATCCGCGAACAGTCTAAGAGAGCTATTCATATTGTCTCCTAAATCGTTTATAAACACAATAAAGAGTAAGGAACCTATAACGCTTCCCTGGGGAACGCCAAATATCATTTGCCGCCTCTCACTCTCTATCTCTCTCTCTCTCTCTCTCTCTCTCTCTCTCTCTCTGTGTGTGTGTGTGTGTGTGTGTGTGTGTGTGTGTGTGTGTGTGTGTGTGTGTGTGTGTGTGTGTCTACCTATCTACTCTCCCGTCATTTCTGTTCATTTTCTACCCCCTAATTGCTCTTCTTCATACGCTTCCTGACTAAAAAAAAAAATTGTCGCACCCAGATGGTAAGAAGTAAATGAAACTACATATGATGTAGTCTAATGCATTCAGCTACGTCTATGAGGCAATGCGTGTACCTGGCACTATTAACTTATGCTTCACTGACTCGCGGCAGTTGGTTGATACCAACTTAAAGAGGCCTGTGATGTCATGAACACTCTGAGAGGCTTCTACACGTTACAGCCAATCGTTTAGCCACACATGATTGGTGTGCATGTCTACCGAACAGAAATGGAATAATATTGGGCCAATACTTGTGGTTGCTTGCATTTTTTTTTTTTTTTTTTTTCATTATGATTGCGAACCTTTTTGATTCAAGTCTCTTGTTAGGCATGTTATTTTGGCGAGTTTTAACTCGGGATGGTAGACAGGGAAATGAATTTTAAGAAAGACCTGACCCGTTTTAGAAACGAACTTGGGTAATTAAAATATATGGTAGTGTATTTGCAGTACTTCAAAAATTTCCAAATAAGTATTGTGGATTCAAACCAATCAACTAGATAAGCAATGAAAACAGCATGTGATTCTGGAAAGTCTGCACAAAAATGTGAGCATAGTTTCAGAATTCTTCAGGAGCTTCATCACTCTTGGTGCTAGCTCAAAGATGGATGTCATTGTTAAATTTCACACCTATATCTGGTACGTATTTGTCCAACCTCTTTAAATTTTCTAATTTTCTTGGCGTAAGCCGGATTATTATATCGATTTAGGATGAGTAGTATTGAGTCAGTTCGTATTTTCTTTAGAAGGAGAAATTGCTTTTGTACTATCTCTGTGTGAGGATCAGAAGAACGTAACTCCATTTGAGCTACTTTACACGAGAGGCTAAAAAAGGTATTTTAAGATGAAAGTTTCTAGTTACATTGATGTCATATAAATTTAATTGCAAAATAAGTTTATATTACGCCAGTGAAACAAGAAAAATACACCTTAAAAACCTTTTTTCGTCTCTCCTGTGAAGTAGCTAAAATGGAGTTACGTTCTTCCGATCCTCACACAGCGCGTATGTAATTTACGAAAGTTGTCGCAATGACAGGTCCTGATTTTTTACTTGTAATTCGGAATTCGCAATACATATTCACCGCGAAGTAAGATTTTCCTTTGTTAGGCGTTGCTCGTCGAAAACCTTAAGTTGAAAGAACATCTTTTTTGAAGAAGGTAGTCACCAAGTATAGAAAAACTACCCTAAACTATATTAAAATAGAGTCCCTTTCTCTACTACTTGCATATATCGAAGAAACGTGTGGTGTGAGTCTGAATGTTTTAATAGAGCTTCGTGTTAAACTTTGGCGAAATTTTCAGCCTGTACCCGCCTGGTTGTTTACTATGTAGAATATAGAGAGGTTTTGTAACCAAGTTAAACAACAATTTGTCTTTATGAAGCACCTCACACAATGGACCAAAGGAATATCTTTCTTCTTCTCACGACAGTAACACCAGACTCTCAACCGATGAGGAAGGTGGTACAGGCAGAACAGAAATTGGTCGGTAAAAACAACGTCCTTCCAATCCTGTTTATGTTGGCACCACCAAGACTGTCAGTTACGAGTTTGGACGCACCATAGTGAGAGGGAGTAAAAATGTTTCCTAATGCGTCGTCATACTGTCTCGTAACCTATATAATGACATGAGGTGTTATTGGATTCCACTCCCACAAAACCCTAGAAAGTATTGCCGGTACACTGAGAAGCCAGAGTTACGTCTGTGAGGTGTTGGAGCATGTTGTCCTTAGGCTCTTGTTGACGCCCATAGGTGACCAGACGTGGCGCGCCACTTTCAGCTCACTGCTCGGCATGCCTCTTCTCCTGATCCCTCGGCTATCGAAAACCTCTGGTCGATAACTGCCGAACAACTGACGTGGGATATACCACACCCAAAACCTCGTTGATTATAGCCAAAACTGGCGTCATTCCATCGTATTTCTCAATTCACACGGGGATTTATTTTCAGTCCTGTAATATGGTTTTTAGGATGGGTAGCTCTGTAATACATGAGAAACAAATGATTTATCAGCACCAAATAACACCTGTTACTCATTATACGTCACACCGGTACAAATACAGGGTGTACGTAAAGTCCGGGAACACTTTCAGAGGTTGGCACCCTGTTCGGCAGGTGGGGCCACCGCCCGCCTCCGCTTCCGATGACACCGGCCAGTGGACAGTCGCTCTCTGGCCGCCGTGGCGTGCGGAGCCCGGCCTACAACAGCGAGCTGTGCCCATTCCAGCGGTCGTGAATAAGCCATGACCGACTCTAAACTCCGCCCACGCCGCGGGGACGTCGAGTTAAGCCCAAATGCGTGCTGCCTGACGTCCGGCCGAACCGCGTGCGTCACTCCGCTTTAAAAGGTTTTTCCGCCCTCGCAAAGAACTCCTGAAATAGACCGGCCTCTCTCCCCTCTACCACTCTGCCGTGCGTTTCGTTACCAATAGGTAACAGGTGGTGGTAAAGGCGGCAAAAAAGGAGAAACAAACGGCGCAAACGTTATCGCTACCTGTTGTGCTAAGGTGAGTGATATTCTGACCCACCTTAGGTGCGTGGCCCAGTTTCGTACACACAGCATTGCGTATCAACAGTCAGACGACTTGTCTGGGGTATTGTATTTTGTTTGCAGGCCACGAATAAAATTCAGAGAACGACATTACTCAAGTCACAACTTTCTTGTAGCTTACAATGTGTACACAGTGCAAGCATGGAGAATTGTTTGTATGCATTAAAATGGCGTTAGGAGTGACATAACGGGGTAATGACGGGAGGACGTCATGATGTAACTAAATACGTCTGTGTCCAGCGTAAATGTAGTATCCACATCATGGATATATGTGTGTGAGTGTGTGTGTGAGAGAGACAGAGAGAGAGATTCAATAAGTACAGGATGTTGGCTAAAATTGATCAATTTTAATATTAAACGGAAATAAATATGTACGATCTACATGTTATGATCCAGTAACAACAATAGTCTTGTGAGACTGGGTTCTCATTGTTATAAATTGCTGAAAATCTTTTTCAAGTCCAACTGAATGTTAACTGGAAAACGTTATCTTTAATAATTTGATCAGAAACATTTGTTAATTTTAAACTTTTTATTTATATGCCCTATCCGAATTTAGAGACTTATGTCTCATTATCAGGTGCATCTTAAAATTACAATGACATATAATAGTGACTTCTTAAATGTAATAAAATGGCTATTAATAAAATGATTCAGTAGAAAGGGGTATACATTCTTAATGAAAAATGTACTGGGGACACACTATTTTAATTTGTTGCTACACTAAGTACATATACTGCCTTTGTACTGAATGATTTTAGCAAAGATGTTGGGTAGCCATGTTATTACATGACAGACGTCACTATTTTATTTGACTGTAATTTGCGGATTCACCTGATGATGAGACATATGTCTCGAAACTCGGATTGGGCATAGAAATAAAAAACACTTTAAATTCAATTATTAAAGTTGATTAGATAATTATTCCAATTATTAAAGGTGAAGATGTACGGTTGTGGATGATCAGAGGGAAGAAATTTGAGTCAATATTTTTAATTCAGATAGATTCAATTTGGCAATGATATTTAGCACAATACGCTGTGTATTGTCTTCGTGATTTGTCTATGGTCGTGAAATACGAAGAAGCGCACCAGGAACTGTATAATATCAGTTGCACCATTCAGAGAAATAAGCGGGGTTTCAGGTATGAAAACGGAATCCAAATTTAATAAATAGGCATACAAATTACGAAGTTAAGTCAATTTATTCCTTTTCCCTTCAAAGAAATAAAATATTAACAAGACGTAATGTTTTTGTGAAACAGACTGACACGGTGGTTTAAGACAATACTTCAAATAGCGGTAACTTTCTTCCGAAATTCGATTTTGATGAGACAAAGCATACACAGAATATGTTGGAAGACTAGAGATAGAACTTCTAAGAAAGTATTCCGCGACCGCAGAACTGTCATGTGTATTATTTCTCATCGGTATTTTTTTTTTTTTTTTTTTTTTTGTGGATGTGCCATATCTCCCGTGTTACTTACACAATATTAATGATTGCGGCATCATTTTCAAGGTTTCGTTCTCCACTAATGATGAAAAATACACAGATAGGTTACAGTTATTAATTAAATACAATGAAAGAATCCCTGAGACGGATTTTCGTCTCAAATATGTCAAAGACATTATTGATAGAGCTGAAGCATTGAATTAAAATTTGTGGTGCGGCCGGGAATCGAACCCGGACCTCCATGCTTACTAGGCAGACGTCTTAACCGTTAGACTACCACACCACTAACGATTAAGGCGCCTCGGAATAGTCTATGTACGATTTCCCTCCACAACACAAACTTTAATTAAAATTTGTGGTGCGGGTTCGATTCCCGGCCGCACCACAAATTTTAATTCAATGCTTCAGCTCTATCAATAATGTCTTTGACATATTTGAGACGAAAATCCGTCTCAGGGATTCTTTCATTGTATTTAATTGATATTTATATCACCATAACAGGATTGTTCCACCATGTCCATTGCTGAGGTGCTATTCCGCTGCATGGAGAGCCTTGGCAGTAGTGGCAATTATCTTTGGAACAAAGAAGCTGAATTAAAGTTTGTGTTGTGGAGGGAAATCGTACATAGACTATTCCGAGGCGCCTTAATCGTTAGTGGTGTGGTAGTCTAACGGTTAAGACGTCTGCCTAGTAAGCATGAAGGTCCGGGTTCGATTCCCGGCCGCACCACAAATTTTAATTCAATGCTTCAGCTCTATCAATAATGTTACACTTATTGTTTGCACAAACAATCTTTACTTTAAAAAAAAATGTGGACTGTTCGTACAATCTACGTTGATATTCAGCGAACGATCGTAAACAGTACGTGTATTTACGGTTACTCCCATTTTTTTCTTGTTCTTTTTCTTTTTTTTATTCCTTTCTTTTTTGTTTTTTTTTTTTTATTATTGTTTTATCGTGCAGTTTATGACGACTCCTCACATTGTTGAGACGTGAATGCTGGGTTGAAACACATATTGAAAAAAATCGGTGATCTGACTAGGTTTCGAACCCGCGACCCTTCAGTTCCCATTCAAGCGCTTTTCCCCAAGACCACCGCAACTTTTTTTTTTTTTTTTTTTTTTTTTTTTTTTTTTTTTTTTTTTTTTTTTGGGCCTCCAGCCTCCCCTCACAGCCCCTCCTTTTGCTCTCCAAATGTCGCCTTCCCTTTCATGGAAATTTTGTAAAGTAAAAATACTTTTTCAAGCAATAATGAAACTCAAAGTGTTCTTATATTTTCTGTTTCTGAAATGAAGATTATTGCAGCGTTTTCCCTTTGCTGCAGAAAAAAGAATATAAATACAGAAAAAAATGTAGCTTCTGTTGGTATAAATATTGTTCATGCTAAATGAAATGTAAGTTCTTTCACGTAAGCGCAAAAAGAAATTAATTAGAATAAAAATAAAAAGCACAGGTCTCCTTTCTCTTCGGTTCGATTTTAGTGTACTCGCCGCATCAGAGTTCGTCTTCTCGAAGTTTGTTGTTTATTTCGTCCGTTTCTTTCTCTTGTGGTATATCGGTTTCCTGAAACATTTTTTTTTTTCCGGGGTGTATCCTCTCATAACTCTGGTAGCGTCATACGCTGAAAGATCCGCGTTCTTACGGTAAAACATTTAGGAAATGAACTTGTGGAAACTAATTTTCATTGACGTCTGGATCAGCCATTGCACCGAGTATTAACTTAGTTTCCTCAGACGATATAAGAGCAATGTAAAAGGTGCCATCTATTGACAATCTGTTTAACTAACATGAACGAGAGCTCTTGCCGTTGTTTAGATTCTTATTTTTTATGCAAGCCAAAGACCTTCTTTGAAGTAAGCATAGTTTATCACACGATTACGGTTACACACGTCAATGTAACGACAAAAAATTCACAAGTAATCTGACTTAAGCCGCCACAGGATAGCCGTGCGCACTGAGGCGCCGTGCTGCGGTGCGCGCGGCCGTCCGCCGTGGAGGTTCGAGTCGTCCTTGGGGCGTGGTTGTGTGTGCGTGTGTTGTCCTTAGTCTAGTTTAACTTAGTTGGTAAACTAGGCACTAATTACTCAGCAGTTCAGTCCCACAGATTTATTTGCAGGCACGACAGCTCTCGCAGTTTTTTTAAGATTCTTTACGTAAGCGTAGTTTATCACGAGTTTCACACGTCGGTGCACAACAGCGTTGGAATTTCAAGCAAGCGTTATCGTTATACACTGTGCGAATGAATTGTATTTTGTAAAATACACAAGATTTCAAAAAATAAAATAAACGTGAAAAAGTGAATATCTGAGTTTTGTATGTTTCACAATTAATTATATATATTGCATTTAACTACATAAATCTTCTTACAAAGAAACTAATATTTGTTATTAATATTCAAAGTTTATTATCTTTTATGTACGTGTACTTGCATCTGTCTCTTCTTCATTATATCTTACCCATCCCATTAATCAGGCTACAGTGCGAATATTCGCACGGGTCAACTAGTTCACTATCATTATGATTATTATGTTTTCCGTCAACGCGATTCGCCATTGTGGGGCGATCTTCCTCCGTCATCTGCCACTATAGTTGCCGTCATGTAAGAAGGCGCTTTAGCGCGTAGGAGCGAGAGGGGAAGAGTGGGAGGGTAGGAGCTACGGCCGAGCGCCAACAGTGGAGCCTGCAGAAGAAGCATTGCGTAACTCACGGCCAGCCATAAATCTAGAGAATTAATGTTATTGGCTGCCAGTGCTCTAATGGAGGGGGATGCGCAGAACGGCTGAAAACTGGGCCGCCTTCTTACGTGATGCCGACATTAGAGAGTATTAAAATGAACCTGGGATATTTTAATATTTCGGCCAGGCACGCTTTCGTTCAGAGACTTTGCCGATGGAAGCGTTCACGCAAGCCACGCCAGCGTCCCGCCGGCGTGGGGAACGAGACGGAGCCGGCAGGAGGTAGAGAAGTTTCAACTCCAGCACCAGCCGCCAGGCTGCATTCTCTCTCTCCAGGGGCAGCCTGGAGAATTGCCGTGGCTTTGTCCTGAGGATGTACATGGCGAAAGCAGCCTGACTTTAGGAGCGTAGAGACAAATGGCGACAGCGGACACAGGGAAGAGAGGCCCTTACAGCTAAATGGACACAAGAGCGCGTGTGCAGAGAAAGCCCGTCTCTTGCAGATACCAGAGGAGTCGTTTCTAAGAAAATAAGACGGAATCGCAGATAAGACGTGGACCGCTGCAGACGGGAAGAAAACAAGCAAACACCTGCAGTGCACACGTTCGTGAGTAGGAGAGAGACTGGCCTGCATTATAAATAAAGTGGTTCTACCGAAACAATATTTATGGCCAGGGAGAAATGGTATAAGAGACAGGCCTATCACAGACAGCTGCCTCAAAGAACTGTTTTATCTAACCATGAAGGCACGCAGAAGATGAAAACAACACGCTTTATACGTGAGAAATTCGCCAGTTTGCAAGTCTCATCTCAGCCCACAGAAAATTTCCACAGGGGACTGAGTGGCGTGGTCGTGAAAACGGCGCTCAGCTATTGGATGACATTGCAAAACCAACCGACCAATCATAGAGCCAAGAAGACGCAAAATTGCAGGAGAAGCTGTAGCTAGAGAGGGAAGGAACTTGGTGAGAAACAACCGAAGTGGACACTTGTCAGTCGCCGGAGCAGCGAGGAAACGTCGTGTCCATGACCAGTCAGATCGGCCCTGAGAGATTATTGCTTTCCAAATATTTTAATAAATAAAAGTAAATTACATGTGCCAATCCTCTGCGTAAACGGTTATGTTGTCAAATTAATCACTTGAATCAAATGTCCTTACCAGCCTAGTTCCATAATTAATCATTAAATTTTTATTTAATTTTACTACAGGGGGGACGCTTGATTTACCACAAGCTGAATGTACCTTCGAAACTGTATCACAGTACGACACGTAGTTCATGACATATGAGCACATAAACAGTATAATTACCTAGGCTTCCGCGGCCAGAGTCAGAAGCCATAAAAGTTTTCTGGGTGTTGTACCGTGTAATGACGTAAGAAGGCTAATACGTTTTAAAATCAGCGATGGTGGATTCCTTTTTTTTTTTTTTTTTTTTTTTTTTTTTTTTTTTTTTTTTTTGGGGGGGTGGGGGTAGGAATGGAAACTTTATTATGATAGGATGCTGAGGTGGAGGGAGTGGGGGGCAGCCGTTGGTGATTCGTGTTCATCGGCGAATGGGGTGAGGGCTTCCGTTTCTCTCCTGCTGGCCGTGGGCCGCGCGGCGGCAGTTGCTTACTGGTGACGCTCGCGTATTGTGTTGTCAGAACGGCCTATTTCACTGTGATAGCTGGTAGCACAGAGTAACATATACAGAGAAGCAGCCCACCCTAAACCACTGTCCTGCGCTCCCCTCGTAGTTCCGTAAGATGCTAGCAGGTGTCAGGCGGTTCGTTGGCTTAGGGTGCCTCTCGCACGTCAGAGGGTAGCGTGGAGGGGAGGCTAAGGGGAGAGCTCATGCCGCCGCCTGCCATGAGGCCACGGCTGTGTCCGGCGAGCCGGCGTTTGAGGGGAGGTGGTGGTGGGGGCAGCCGCTACCTGCCGACTGCTCTGGCCAGTTTAAAGAGCTGCTTTTGACCGCAGCGCCATCATGGGACATCTTACGGAACTGCTGCAAACCCTCCCTCCCCGCACCCCGGAGCGTAGGACCGGGCCCTTACGGAGGTTTCCAGTCGGTATATATTTGTCTGTGCTGGTAGCCAGGAGGGGGCAAGCCTGAGTCCATCTTCTCTGTTCATGTTATTAGAGTGTTTTAAATTTCGATGGCTTCCCTTATCTTGCGTTTAACTATCCCTGATTGCTTGGCGAATATTCTGGCATCGTAAAATTTTATCTTTCTTCTGCAATCTTGCAGGTGTTCGCCTACTGCAGAGTTATTGTGTTGGCCTAATCGAATGTAGCGTACATGTTCGCGTATGCGCGTTGCCACTGCCCTCCCTGTCTCACCTATGTATACATCCCAACACTCGTTCATGTAAAACCTCCCCACTGAGGCACTCCAGTCACGGTCTGCACGGCCACTACGGTCGGGGGTTCGAATCCCCCCTCGGGCATGGATATTTGTGCCGTCCTTAGTCTTAGCTAGTTCATAAGTAGTTTGTAAGCTTAGGGACTAATGACCCCGTAGTTAAGTCCCATAATTTCTACAAACATTTGAACATTTTTTTTAAAACCGCCTCATCACACAACAAGTTTTAATCTATTACTTCTTTACAACAAATTGTATTCTGAACAGATTTTATAGACAAAACGCACTTATACTAATATACACCTGGAAAATTATACAATTCTACGACATATAACTGAACAACTATAAGATGTACAAATTTGGTAAGTCATTTGTATTTTGATTAATATCTTTCTTTGTTTCGATACTACCCTTACAATTTGATGCATTCGAAAGACAACCTTATTTTTTATATATTCTTCGATGAATTCACATGAAGTGGTAAGTGCCATAGACAATGGATCTCAAATCAATATTTCTGGATTTCCGGAAGGCTTTGGACACTGTACCTCACACGTGGCTTCTAATAAAATTGCCTGCTCATGGAATATCGCCCCAATTGCGCGACTGGATTCACGATTTCCTGTAAGAAAGAACACAGTTCGTAGTAATTGACGGTAAGTCATCGAGTAAAATAGACGTGATATCTGGCGTTCCCCAGGGAAGTGTTATAGGTCCCCTACTCTTCCTTTTGTTTATAAACGATTTAGGAGACAATCTGAATAGCTCCCTTAGACTGTTCGCGGATGATGCTGTCGTTTATCGGTTAGTGAAGTCAACAGAGGATCAAAAGAACTTCAAGTGATTTAGACAAAATTTCTACGTGGTGCAAAAATTGGCAATTAACACTTAATAATGAAAAGTGTGAGGTAATACACATGACCACTAAAACAAATTCGCTGAACTTCAATTATACGATAAATCAGTCAAACCTTAAGGTCGTAAATTCTACCAATTTACGAACAACTTAGACTGGAGAGAACACTTATAAAACATTGTGGGGAAGGCGAACCAAAGGTTACGTTTCATTGACAGATGCTTCGAAGATGTAACAGCTCCACCAAAGAGACTGCCTACATCACACTTGTGCCGTCCTCTCCTGGAGTACTGTTGCCCAGTGTGGGACCATCACCAGATGGCACTGACGGAAGACATTCAGAAGGTTCAGAGAAGGGCAGCTCGTTTTGTTTTATCACGTTACAGGGGGGAGGGGGGGGGGGAGCGTCACGGAAATGTTGCACGATTTGAGGTGGAAATCATTAAAAGAAAGACTTATTCGTTGCGGTGAGATCTATTTGCGGAATTTCAATCACCGACTTTTACTCCGAACTCTGGAAATATTATGCTAGCACCCACCTACATAGGGAGACATGGCCATCCAAATAAAATAAGAAAAATCAGATCGAAAACGACACGATTTAGGTGTTCTTTCTTCCCGAGCGCTATTAGAGAGTGGAACGGTAGCGAAAAGTTATGAAAGTGGTTAATGAACCCTCTGCCAGGTACTTAAATGTGATTTCCAGAGTATCTATTTGGATGTAGATAAATGTAACATGTTTTCAGAAAGAAGGAGATGGGCAGACAGAAAATGGAGAAGTACTAACTTAAGGCAGGAATAAATAAATAAATAAATACGCGTGCAAAGCCTGGTTTTCAGTTAGTTAATCCATAAAAATGAAGAAGAGATTGTCGTAAACTAGCGCTGTGCTTACCAGAAGCGAAAAGAGAGGTCGGTCTGCTACCTTTCAACTTTTATACAAATTTACTGGACTACAGCTGCAGTGTAAAAATTGTGCCTTCGGCACCGAAACACGAGCTTTCGTGGCGAACGGAATTCTGAAATTAACCTCTGTTAAAGACGAGGCTAGGCTGTGTTCACTGAGATACGTTTATGCAGCCAAAGGCTTGGTAACATTTCCACACAGTGCGCTCTAAAACTGTATTCACTGAGTTGTTGTTGTGGTACTTCCACTTGGTCGTTAATTACAAAATTGGCGGATAATCATTCCGTGGAAGTGAATTTGCCAAGTGATCCGTTTTATTGCTGGAAATTCTCGCAAGTGTAGGTGTCCATTGCGCATAAATCGAGCAGCATGTTCAGTCTTTATGGGTTCCAGGAAAGGGGTGAATGACAAACGGCTGAAATGTCAAACGAGAGTGAGATTACACTGTGATTGCATCCATTTGCTTGTAGCGGTCACTTAACGCTACTGGCACAGGTGGGTCCCGTAACAATGCACAATTAATGATTATCCATTGACAGTGTTTCACTATTGATGGTAATTCATTTTACTTATATTATAGGGGTAAAAACAAGGACATATGAATATTTTTATTTTACTTTTTGTGTGTTAACGTGTGTGTGAAAGAGCGAGAGAGAGGGAGAGAGAGTCGTGACGTCATCAGTCCTCTGACAGTCACCAAAGCTTTCCCTTCTGTACCAGACTCTCGTGATATTAGAAAAATATAGCGATTCCGGCAATGCTTCACAAAGAAAATAAGAAAGAATGCCCATTTTCACAGCACAGCGCAGTGAGTTTGTGACACTTGCGCGGAGTGACACTTGCGCGGAAAGGGAATTTGTAGACACTTGCGCGGAGACCCGGACGCTGCAGGGTGTTCCAGAAGTAGGGATACACCACCCCTACTCCTCGCCCTCCAGCCGCTACCTTTGCCGTATTCAGGGAAAGGCCCACCGAGCGAGGTGGAGCAGTAGTAACGGCCGGGAGATATCACAGCCTCATTCAACAGGGAGATAACACGTCATACAAATATCACTCGATTTACAATACAGCACCATGTGAAGAGAAATGTGATGAAATCGGAATTGAGCGCAACTGTTGCTAACTACAATTTCGGATTTACTGCATTTTGAGTCAGAATTCGCATCTATATTCGCATTTATCGCAAATGCGAATTTTTCCTGTCCCTAGTAATACCTCTAAAAATAAACAGCTGATCAAGGCACTAAAAGCAAGGGCAGATCTTTGGGTGTATTACTACAAATAATTAAAACACAATTTGATCGTGGAATTATATACAATCTCATTATAAAGGTTTTTTGTAGGTGGTTTTGAGCAGCTTTTAAATATGTTAGGAATAGCATTATGAAATATAGACAGCTACACCTTATGTTTATTATGAGATATCGATTTCGGCTAATTTCAGGTCATCTTCAAGTCTCAAACAACAGGTGTTACTTTTGCATTTTTCCAGTGGCACTCACAACCTTTAAGTGTTTACACACGCCGGCCGCGGTGGCCGAGGAGACTAAGGCGCTCCAGTCACGGTCTGCACGGCCACTACGGTCGGGGGTTCGAATCCCCCCTCGGGCATGGATATTTGTGCCGTCCTAGTTCGTAAGTAGTTCATAAGTAGTTTGTAAGTTTAGAGACTGATGATCCCGTAGTTAAGTCCCATAGACTATACAAACATTTGAACATTTTGTTAACACGTTGTTAATCGCGTTAGCGATGAAACCAGAACCCAGAATCTTTGCGTCTAAATGATACATATATTGGTGTGATGTCTTATTTCGAAAGAACAGACATCACACCAACACATATATAGCTCTCGGTAAAGTGAAACGGTAGGATGTCGTTACGTAACACAGCACAGCCGACTGGAAACGCAAGAGAAGTGCAAACAACGTTCTCTCCTCAGAGGTATGATTCTAATTAGGTTCGACGTAGACTTCTACAACATACAGTCTACTCAGCGAAGATTAAACAAAAAAATTTAACGTTTCGTCTACTTTGGCGATAGCAACCAAATTTTAAAATCGTGTCTACTATGTAATGATGTAGCAACACAAAACGCTTCAAGTCCAAAACTTCACTGATTTTCGAGTTCTGAATTTTTAATATGTTTTTAATGTTATTACAGAAAAACATATTTGGGACTCACACTACAATTTTCATATGGCAGAATTTGTAGGTACATTCACAAGACATAAGACAACGGTTGTGTGCATTCATCTCATGAGAAATATCAATAATTTGTTTTCAGTGTTTACTTCAAATTTCTCTTTTAAGTTTCTTTAATTATTAGTACTTAAATGTGGTTACGAAATAAATAAATTACGTGTATATGTGTAGTCTCATGCGGCCAAACTACTTAGATCATTGGTCGCTAGACTTACACACTACTTAATCTCACTTAAAATAACTTAGGCAAAGTACAAACAAACATACCTATGTCCGAGGAAGGACTCGAACCTCCGACCGGACCGGTCGCGCAATTTGTGACATAAATTACATGTTTGATAATATTAATGCATAGAAGTATGAAATCACGTCAAGACTACTTCCTGCAAAAATTTCGACAAAAAAAAGTTGGCACTGAGTTTAGAAAAACAAAATTCTGGTTTGTTGGATTTTAACATTTTATCAAAAATTAAATGTTACTACAAGAGATACAGCCTTTCAAATTTACGGGCACCATAACGTTTTCCCTTCCTGAGTAAATGAGCTGCTTCTTATAGTTTCAACACCTTTTTCTTGAATGTTCTGAATATAAATCTTCATACAGACTTCTTGAGGAGGAGAGTGATACGGATATCTGATTGTAAACCACTGCCTACTACCTTAGACATTCTTGACTGTACTGAACAGGAATTCCACGTATTCCGTAATTTATATTTATACAGTAAACAGGCAATGTAATTTATAACCAACTATTGGCTGCCAGTTTCGCTTCATTTTTCCTGGAAGTCTTGCAACTTGTTTCTCCCTGTTGGTTTATGCCAAGTTCGGAGTAAAAATGGTTCTATATGACGGTGATGGAAAATGGAATTTATCTTTAGCATTTTTCGGTGTGTGACATTCCCTTACACATTCCGTATTTCATATATTTCTTAGATGTATTTGTAATTCGAATACAGCCAAATCGTTCTGGGGTCTACGAATAAACGCTTTAAGTATGTAAAATACTCATTGACTTATTAGTAACGTTTTTTTAATTGAAGGTTTAAGGTTGCATCTCCTATTAAAAAGCATAGTAGCTATTTTTAAAGAGATGGAAGTTGCGTGATAGTGGGGTTAACTACATAGCGGTCAATTACATCAACGTATCTGTGCAGGATGCCAAATATATTTATTGCTTGCGCAGGTGTCTTGATATGCTTAGTGTTCTGAATAATATGCTTTTAGGAGGTATTACTGTGGAAAGTCATAGTCTTGTAGTAGCAGAGACTAACTCTCAAAAACATTATCACTATTAAAATACCTTTTTGTTTACAGGAGGAACACTCAACGGATTAATATGTACTTAGAACAAGTCACTATATTGCTCTTCAGCTTGCAAAGGGTTGTGCAATTTCACTGATTTTCGTGTTATGTTGACAGTGTGGAAAGTTGACAACAGCAGTGCTAGACTTCTTGGTGGGCCTGTACCCAGGAAAAGCGATTAGCCGCCCCAAGGGCCCCGGGTTCCGCGCAAGTGTCACTCCGCGCAAGTGTTCCAACCCCAGCGCAGTACAGTCTGTCTCGCAGGCGTTATCAACAGGGAAACCGTTCATTCTACTTTTTTTTTACTTTTTTAAACAAACTAACATTAACGTTACAGCTTTCTCTCTCTTCCTCTTCCCTTCCCTGGAGGTCCCTTTCCATTCTTTCTCTGGCCTGTTGCAGTCCGAACATGTTCAGCTTTGCTAAATCCTTTCTGATTTCTTCAATCCCCGTTGTAGTGGATTTCTTCTTGCAGAAGTATTGAAAGATTTTTTTTCTTATATCACTTTTGTTTATTTTGTACAGATGTCCGAAATTGCCACAATCGTGTACCGCATAGTCCGATATTATTTGTACATTCCATTCGACTTCTAGGGTTTCAAGACTAAATTTCATTTTGTTTTGAAGACTTAATTTTGCATACTAGAGGATGCACTTCTTACTGTAAATATTTTTTCTCTCTCTACATGCTCTTTCCATTTTCAGAATTTCATCTCTAACAGCTTCATTTTCTATCCCATTTTCCTGTTTAGTCTTACCTACGTGCTTCAGATTCCTGACCTTCTCAATGCGTCCCATATGCGTTTGAAGGAATTTTGTTGCATCGTTTTCGTTTGTTATTAATTACGTCTGTTCAACTGAGATACCACATTCAGTTCGACTACGTCCTGTTTGACTCGCGACCTTTTCCAGGTGCTAATTTGTGCTGCTGATGATTTTCGGTTTTCACATAGCGCCTATAAGTCATCCGCAAAAGAGAGACACTCTACTTTCATTCCCTTAGCTTTCTTCTTAGGCACATTCAGTTTATTCCACGACTTTCCAGATTCAAAACCTCACGATCGTCTCTAAGACACAATTGAAGTGCTGAATGGCCACTTCCTTGTCTCACGCATATTTGGAACGGACAAGAGACTTCACCCTGTTTTTAAGGATCGCCTTGAAAATATTTCCGATTTGATCTTGTCCAATATCCCACTGAAAACTCAAAGAGATTTTGGTTATATGTTAAATATACTAGGGGCAAAACACAAACAATATGCTCACTTCTTGACAGTAATGGCGATCCTCCCGATGATAGGGCTACTAAAGCAGAGTTATTAAAAACAGCTTTTCGAAACTCATTCACCAAAGCAGACGAAACCAATATGCAAGATTTCGAATTAGAAACAGAGGCGAGAATGCGTAATGTTGAAGTAGATATCCTCGGAGTAGTGAAGCAATTTGAATCACTTAACAAGTCTTCTGGTTCGGACTGTATACTCATTAGATTTCTATTTGATTATGCTGAAGCGAGAGCTCCTCACTCAAGAGCCATATACAGCCGCTCTCTCAAAGAAGGATCTGTACCAAAAGACTGGAAAGTTGCACAGTTCACGCCTATATTCAAGAAAGGCATTAGGAGTAACCCACTAAACTACAGGCCTATGTCATTGACATCAATTTGCAGCAGGGTTTTGGAACATATCCTGTAATCAAATGTTATGAATTCTCTCGGACAGAATGATCTGTTGACGCAAGGTCAACACGGATTTAGAAAATATCGTTCATGCGAAACACAACTAGTTCTTTATTCACACGAAGTGGTGGGTGCTATCGACAAAGGTTCGCAAATCGATTCCGTATTTCTAGATTCCCAGAAGGCTTTTGACACCGTACCCCAGAAACTGCTTTTAATCAAATTGCGTAGTTGCGGTATATACTCCTAGTTTGCGACTGAATAGATGATTTCCTGTAAAAAACCTGTTCAAATATTTAAGAAGCTTAAGGGACTTAACTACGAGGTCAACAGTCCCTAAACTTACAAATACTTATGAATAACTTATATTAAAAGACAGCACAAACATCCATTCCCGCGGGAGACCTCGGTATCAGCAACGTGGCGCTCCAGACCGCTCGGCTACTCCCATACGACCATTTCCTGTCAGAGAGGACACAGTTTGTAATAATTTATGGCAAGGCATCGACTAAAACAGAGGTGATATCGGGCGTTCCACAGGGTGTGTTATTGGTCCTGTGCTGTTCTTTATTTACATAAACGATTTGGGGGGAAATCTAAGCAGCTCTCTTTGGTTGTTTGCAGATGACGCCATCATTTACCGTCTAGTAAAATCATCTGAAGTTCAAAGCCAACTAAACAGGATATCACTATAGTGAAAAAATTGGCAATTGACTCAATAATGAGATGTGTGAAATCGTCCACATGAGTTGTAAAAGAAATCCGTTAAAATTTGTTTACAAGATAAATCAATCAAAAGTAAAGGCCGTAAACACCACAAAATACCTAGGAATTACTATTACTTCATACTTAAACTGGAGAGAAAACGTAGATAATGTCAAGCGAAAACCTAACCAGAGACTGCATTTTATTCGCATAACCCTAAAAACATGCAACAGAACTACTAAAGAAACTCCGTACACTATACTTGTCCATACTTTTCCTGAGTATTCCTTCCCTGTGCGGAATTCTTCCTACTATTCAACATTCCATAAGGCAGTGTTTTTCATACTTTTTGTAAATGCGCCCCCTTTGGAAGTAGAAATATTCAGGTGACCCCCCTTCCACGAATAAATATTCTGGTTAACTCCCCCAAACCCGTCATTATTACTACGTAGTCTAAAAAAGAACCATGTTTGTAATCTCAAAAGCTACAAATTTAATTTTTTTTCTTTTAATACAATTTGCAAGGAATTTTTTGATGTTTTATCTGTATTTTGCGGAATGGATGGCGTCATTCTTATTTTCATACGAATACAGACAGAAATGTAAATTTTGCGTTGCCATTGATTGGCATTTCAGGCAGGACTCAGAAGCGAATTAGGTTCATTAAGAAAAGTGTCTCTGAATAAACACTTTATAATGAAGTATATTTCTTAGATTTCATTATTGCATCTTCTTCATTTACCTCCTGATTCGTTCTTGTAAACAGTAAACGCTTCCGATTATTTACCGTTAAAATACATATTATCAATCAATCTACATTCGATTAAAATCAGATGTTATGTTAAACAATTAATTACTCCTTTTTACGAAAAATAAATTTTACTTAGGCCTATTCTTCTGTAATATGGAACCTTTTGTTTTCAGTCTTGGTCTTGTCTGGTTGTTATATGGTGCAACTACATTCTCCTATGACGGACATGCTCTGGTCTGGTTCTTATATGGTGCAACGACATTCCTCCTGTGATGGATATGCTCCGGTCTGGTTGTTATATATTGCAACTACTATCTCCTGTAGCTGACATCCACTGGTCTGTTTGTAATAACAAGCTCTGGTGTGGTTGTTATATAGTGAAACTACTTCCTCCTGTAAAAAGCGTGCTTGGTGTAGTTGTTACATAGTGCAACTACTTCCTCCTGGCATGGCCATGTTCTTATCTGGTTCTTAAGAGGTGCAACTACTCTCCTCCTGTGATGGACATGCTCTCATCTGATTGTTATAATGTGCTCTGGTCTGGTTGTTACATAGTGAAACTACTTCCTCCTATGACAATCATGTTCTGGTATTGTTGTTGTTATATAGTGGAACTACTTCCTCCCATGACAGACATGCTCTGGTCTGGTTGTTATATAGTACAATTACTTCCTCCTATGACAGACATGCTATGGTCTCGTTGTTATAACATGCTCTGGCCTGGTTGTTATACAGTGCACCTACTTCCTCATATGACATACATACTCTGGTGTAGTTGTTATATAGTATAACTACTTCCCCTATGATGGAAATATTCTGTTCTACTTAAAATGCTCTGTCTTTGTAGTTATATGTTGCAAATACTTCCTCCTATGATGGACATGCACTGGTCTTGTTGTAACAGGCTCCAGTCTGGTAGTTATATGGTGCAACTAGTTCCTCCTGTGACAGACATGCTATGGTCTGGGTGTTATATAGTGCAAGTACTTCCTCCTATGATGGACATGCACTGGTCTGGTAGTTATATGGTGCAACTACTTCCTCATGTGACAGAATGCTCAAATGTTGAAATGTTTGTTAAGCTTAAGGGACTTAACTGCTGGGTTATCAGTTCTTAAACTTACAAACTGCTTATGAAGTATCTTATACTGAAGACAACACAAACATCTATGCTCAAGGGTGGTACTGACCACCCGACCATAGCAGCCATGGTGACTGTGACTGTGACTGACACACCACAAACCATTTGGCCACTGCGGCTGGCTCAGAGATGCTGTGGTCTGGTTGTTAAATAAACGAAATATTTCCTCCTTTGATGGACATTCTCTGGCCCAGTTGTTATATGGTGCAACTCCTTCCTCCTGTGACAGACATGGCCTGGTCTGGTTGTTGTATAGCACTATGACTTACTCTTGTCACTGACATGCTATGGTATGGTTGTTATAACATGCTCTGGTCTGGTTGTTATATGGTGTTACTACTTCCTCCTATGACAGACATGTTCTGGTCTGGTTGTAGTATAGTACTACTACTTCCACCTGTGATGGAAATGCTCTGGTCTGGTTGTTATAACATGCTCTGTTGTGGTTGTTATATGGTGCAATTACTTCCTTCTATGACAGGCATGCTCTGGTCTGGTTATTATATAGTGCAACTACGTCCTCCTATGATGGACATGCTCTGGCCTTGTTGTTATAACAGGCTCTGGTCTGGTAGTTGTATGGTGCAACTACATCCTCCTGTGATAGGCATGTTCTTGTCTGGTTCCTATAAGGTGCAAAGACTTTCCTACTATAACGGACTTGCTTTGGTCTGGTACAACTACTTCCTACTATGACAGAGATACTCTGTTCTGGTTGTTATATGGTGCAACTACTTCCTCATGTGACAGAAATGGTCGCGTGTGGTTGTTATATAATGGAACTACTTCCACCTATGATCACAAACCATAGATCAATCCTTGCTACTTCCCTGGTTGTCGCGACTTGCAGGTTGAAAAACATTGCTATAAAGGGAGGGTTTGAATTCCCACCACTATGTTCTCAGGTGGGTAGTTAACTCACTACTGTGGATTGTTGCGGTCAGAGAGGAACCATGGCTTTTGTGATTTGTTATGGAACAGACTGCAAACTTGAACAGACAGTCGTGTGACATATTGTCTGTGTTGCACACCATTGCACACCCCGGATATAGAGTTCACCATTAATGGCAGCCGGAACCCACATGCATTACTATCTTCATCTACATCCACATTCCACAAGCCACCTCATTGTGTGTGGCAATGCGCACTTTGTGTACTTTGTCACTTCTTCCTCCTTTATTCCAGTTAGAAAAATGATTGCCGTTATGCCTCCTGGAGGCTCTAATATTTCCAGTTTTATTCTTGTGGTGCTTTTGTGTAATGCAAGTAGTAGGAAGCAGTATACTGGTACACTTGTCAAAAAACAGAAGCCTGTAACTTGATACAGAATGTCTCTCTTACAGCCTCTGCCACTGGAGTTTCCTAATCATCTGTGACACTTTCCTAACGAAGAGAGCTGCTCTCCATTGAATCTTCCGTATGTCTTCTGCCAACATTATCTGTTGTGTATCCTGCACTTAGGAGCAATACTCAAGTGTTGGCCAAACGAGTCTTTTGTAGTCTGGAAGTTACAGCTGGAAATAATGAAGTATGCAGAAATAAATATTATGAATATGCCTATTCTTTAAACCTGTTGGTGCGATAGGATCTCATGTACTCATACAGATAAGTGATATTTTTGTAAGTAAATATAGAAATATTCTCAGAGATACTGTCTAATTGAAGATATCCTGCCAATTTTCGAGAGTCAAGCCGATTATCGAAATTGCCATAGTTTTTCGAAACTCAGCCACATATTCTGTACCAAAAATTTTTAATTTCCAGCTCATTGGCGGTGGGAAGCGGGAACAGAGTTTAGTATCGAAAAGTTGAGGTTTCAGATCCAGCCCGCTGTTAGTATCAGGTGTCACAGGAAGCCATGTGGCAGAGATGAAAAGGTAGATTTATAAGTCAGTCAGTCTCACAGGTGGCTACGAAAGAGGGCGGAGAGGAGAAGATAGGGTGCAGCCATAGGAAACAGGAATAGAAGCAGTTTCATATCAAATTGAACGTCCCGTTGTTGGGTCAGTAGTGGGATGAGGTAGAGTGAGGGAGGGGTTGTGGGAAGGGAAGGAGGATGGAAGAGGAGATGCTTGTGGCATTCAAGAAACAGGGAAGCAGTGCAAGCAGGTGCTTGAGAGGGGGAGAATAACTGGTCCATTTAATTAATTCTGAATTAGACATTTTGGTATATAAGTGGTGCAGACCCTCAGGTGGCTCAGTAGAGTAGAGGGGGTGGAGGAGGGGGTGCGTGGTAACGGTTTTGTCAAACAGTTTTTGGAGTCTAACAATTTTATAACAAAGTTCTCATAGTCTCTCCATCTATAAGCGTTGCACGAGGGAGGAGGGCAGGTGGCTGTGGTACACAGGAAGTAGGATATCATCTTAAGGAGGTTTACGTATAGGGATTAACGAGAAACCTAGTACAGTCCAGTGTGGGAGAGGATGGGGAGGGAGCAAGCTTGAGCTTTCAATCAAAAAGTGCGCTAGGAGCCCCTTTAGGCTACTACTGATGTTCCTGCAGTGCAGGACTAGACACAGCAGTTGTCACTAACATAAGATTACTTTCATGATTGTGCTTTTTTAGACATTACTTATCTTGGTCTTTCATTTTTCTGTCACTCATTATAAACTTTTCTATGGGCCTTTCTCTGATATACAATGCAGCACCTTCCAATTTAAACTTTTTTTGCCTGTTCAATGTGTTGCAGAATAAAGCATTGTCAACAAACCTTTTACTGCTGTCACTATTACCTACTATTTATATTTCTGTCCATAGCTTTAATTTTTTTCTTTTATTTTTATTTATTTATTTATTTCATTTTTATGATAGCTTGCGTACTTTTGCGTTCACACCACACACTTAAAGAGTGTGTTGCATCATGTTGGTACCAAGGCCTCTTCAACATTGACACTCAAAATGTATATTGCATTAAGAACACTATTACTTAGATCACCACACATGTCACTCAACCCACAATAATAATTTCTTGTGGCTCTGTGGCCTGTTGCAAGTCTTTCAATTGCACACCATTTCGGCGACTTATGTGTTCTTAGCCTACCCCAGTTATCCAACAGGGGAAAAGAGACTTACAGCTTAATGTGGAATCCGAACCACATGTCATTTCTGACGACAACACATCGTTGAGAGGTGAAGGATGGGTTAATACACAGACTGAAGAAATCTGAGGTCCAACTGGGTTTTGAACCAGTGACCCTTCGGTTTCCAGTTAAGTACTTCACTCCAAGAACACCGGACCCGACAATCAAGCCTCATGACGATGTAAACAACCACAAAGGAGCAGAGCCAATGTGGCAGAGTAGGAATGACGCTCTGTCAGTTCCAGTCATAACGCCAGGAATGAAGTATAGCACTTGTGTTGGCTGTGGTTCTGCCTTGCCTGGATGATCATAAAAGGTATAGGTTTATTGTTGGTGTGTTGAAAAATAAAAAAGGAAGGGGAGGGGAAGGACGGTATGCAAATGGTTTTCTCACTTGATATTAAATGATAGGCATGGCTGATCCACCATCTAATTTCCAAGTAATAAAACTCATTCGAAATTGTGTAAAGGGGGCAGCCTAATTTGAATGATTTGAGTAAAGAAATTTGTTTTGACTCGTTTTATTCTCTGAAGTCAAATGAATACCAGAGTTGGAAGTAAGATACACAGAATCGAACACAGAACAAATTATACGAATTTACAAAACATAATATACACTCCTACAGTTAGTGACTGGTAAGTCGAAGATAATTGTATTTGATTCTAAACACTTGTGACAACCCACATTTAACTGGAAACCTTAGAGTAATCTAGAGGAGGATTCCGATATCAGATTTCTGTGAATTTACCTAACGTTTTCAACAGTCCGAAAACGTGAATACCCCTTGAAAAACTAGCAAATGCATGCGATACTGTACCAAAACTGTGCTGGCTGGCGATGTCAGCAACACGATGGCTGGGCGGCGGCTGTGTGTGTCGACAGCTGCAAGTCGCGGACCTGGAGATAACTCAGCTTTGTATTCCAGAAGGGACCCCGACGGATCTCATTGCCTACGATCTCACTTGTTGGACTATGATCTGCCACTATAGACAATTTACGTGTGATACACTCATGTACTGTAGGCAGAGGTGACACCAGAACTGTAACAATCACAATTAGCGCATCAGAGTGTTTAATATCAGGCAAGCTGATCTTGCTCTGGGCTTGCCAATACTCAGCACTATTAGTACAAGTTTTGGAACAACTTCAAAACTTGTACCACAAACTCTAAGTACAGCTGCTCGAGGGCAAGTATAAACTGAGAGCAGAAGGGAAGCGTCTGCTCTCCTAGGCTGCTCAAACACCAGTCTCCACTATACTTCCATCTCCTGTCTGCAAAGCATCCAGGATCCGCCTATCTCTATTGGAACGCCAATCTACAGCAAGGCGCCAAAGTACGGCCAATCACGGCTTGTGTTCGGGAGTCGGACAGCCGAACCCCCTTACTATAAAACAGCAGCCAATGGCCAGCTCTCCCGCGTTTCCAGCGGTCGGGCCTCGCCCTTACATCCTGTGTTCTCAAGGTAGTGGCGGATGGCCTTCAGGCACCTTCGAAAACACAGACAGCAAGTTGTTCCCAGCAAACAGCCAAATTCCCTAGCCACTGTATAATTGCAGCGCCCACCAGCTTGGTGCCAGAGATGTACAACGTCCTAGCAGGTGCCACCCTGGCGTTCGCCAACTCGGCGCCAGACTTCTCAGCTCTCCTTTTGCAAAGCACCATACACCGTCATCAGCCAGATGACGGTAACGTGTGCGAAAATACGTGGATGGCTCACGCCTCAGTCCTATCTGCTGTGGCCTTCGGTTGTAAGATGTCTTCCGCGAACTGCTGACCCTCCGAATAACAGAGCCTCCCTTGTGCTAACCACTGGTCGCTGTTAGTTCCGAATGCGTCTTTTACCCTCAATAATAATAATAATAATAATAATAATAATATAATGATAATAATAATAAAAATTAAAAAAAAATAAAAAAATGTTCAACTGTTTGCATAGCTTATGGGACTTAATTACGGGGTCATCAGTCCCTAAACTTACAAACTACTTATGAACTAGCTAATACTAAGGACGGCACAAATATCCATGCCCGAGGGGGGATTCGAAACCCCGACCGTAGTGGCCGTGCAGACAGTGACTGGAGCGCCTCAGTCCCCTCGGCCACGGCGGCCAATTGTTTTTCCCTCCTGATACAGGCCTCACACGACCAAGTAACAGATTATTTCTCTTTCGCTATACGTTATTAAATCGATAACCTGCGGATAATCTAATACAATTAAATGATTCGGACCAAGACAACCCACCAACCAATTTTGAGAGATATTGAAAATGAGGAGAAGCACTGAATAAAATGTGTCACAGCTGTGACTCAGCGCTTCTCGGTATGTTCAGTACCTCTGATAAATTGAAACAATATTTGTGTCTCGGATTTTGATTGTTGTTGATATTGCTGGGGCCGAGCAGTAGGTTCCTAGCTTTACGTCAGGATGAGGCGTGAAACCTGGTGGAGCGCCAGAAGACGCTAGTAAAACAGGATTAGAATTTACAAGTTTAGTCATCTGAACACAATATTATGTGTTGTCGTCACTACCTTGGCAGCAGCTAGATCAGCGCAGACATCTCCTTCGGCGGCGTTAGCTCGCCGTCTCGCTGCGTCTTCTATGGACCGGCTACTACACTGTTCTGACGGAGGTGCCCGCGCCGCGATTTCGAAGTGTTGAAGCAGAGACTGCCAGGAGAAGTCCCCTATCCCTCCTCCGGTGTACGTAGCTGCTTGTGAATCCAGGCTTGGAACCACTGGATGCCGCGGTGACAGTTGACCTGTTGATACCACCGGTAGGGGCAGCACCGGAGCGCTAGGGCGTCGGCAGGACCTCTTGCCTTTAGGAAACCAAACCAATGAAGACTGAGCTGGCCTCAGGCAGCAACTAGATTTAGTGTTGTGAAGACAGTAAACAGCGGTTTACCATCTGTACGGATGACGGTCAGTTCAGAGCGTAGTAGTTGTTTTCGGACTCCATCCCCTAGTTGCGACTAGTGGCTACTAGTCTGTAATGCTTCATGTGTGACATAATATGCATACATAGAGTAGATCATTCGATCGCTGACTACTCTCCTGGGCATCTTCGATCCCAAAGACCAAGTGTCTATACTTCTAAAGACGGGAGTTTACATCTACATAGCCTGGCAGAGGGTTCATTAACTACTTTCGTAATCTTTCTCTACCGTTCCATCCTCTAATAGTGTGTGAGTAGAAAGAACACCTAACTAGTTCCGTTTTCGATACGATTTCTCTTATTTTATTGAGAGGGTCATATCTCCTGATATAGGTGGGTGCTAACAAAATATTTTTACATTCTTAAAAAAGTCGGTGATTGAAATTTCGTAAATAGATCTCGCCGCAACGAATAACGTCTTTCTTTTAATGATTTCCACTTCAAATCGTGCAACATTTTCGTGACGCTTCCCCCCCTTTAACGTGATAAAACAAAACGAGCTGCCCATCTCTAAACCTTCTCAATGTCTTCCGTCAGTCCCGCCTGGTGAGGGCCCCACACTGGGAAACACTACTCGAGTGTGATGTAGGCAGTCTCTTTGGTGGAGCTGTTGCATCTTTGAAGCGTTCTGCAATGAAACGTAACCTTTGGTTCGCTTTCCCCACAATATGTGTTCCCTGCAGTCTACATTGTTCGTAATTGTGACACCTAGGTATTTGGTAGAATTTACGACCTTAAGGTTTGACTGATTTATTGCCTAATTGAAGTTCAGCTGATTTCTTTTAGTGGTCATGTGCATCATTTCACACTTTTCTTTATTTAGTGTCAATATATATACAAAATTGGCTGAAGCTATGCCACAGGAGCCGGTTCGTAATGACCGAATGTGTCCTAATTGTGAGTGCAGCGTTCGCTCAGTGAGCCCTTTAACCGCTGACGTATCATCGGTCTTATTCATTCTTGTGTCAGAGTTACGTGTAGTTATGACAAATATTCCTTGTCTCTCTGTGCTGGTTATCTGTCGCAGTCAACAGTCAACAGACTATAGTCATTTAACTCGCCGACGCAACGTCTGCTGACGTCACGAACAGCTGGCGTCGCTTTTACGACAGAGGGAATGGCCTGCTTCTGCCTAGCTTTGCTGGAAATTGCTTGAGCAATATGAGCTTTTAAGAAGTTTCTCCGTCACAGTTTTGCGCTGTAACAGTATTAATCTGAATTACGCCGAATCGCCGCTCAGTAGTGCTAGAATCTGGACCAACAGTCCCTTGATGACCTAGTGGACAGTATGTCATAACCGAAGAAGGGTATGCATCAGTGCAAGACGACCTGTTACCGATTAATTTTTGTTTTTGTATATCTGTATCCCGGTTTTATATAAATGGTCACGAACCTATGGAATCTTGCTGTTTTTGATGTGCTTATCTTTACAATAAAAAGCATTATCTGTCGTGAAAATTTACTTACACATTTATATTATGGGTACCTTCCTCCTCGATTACTCTCTGTGTCGTTCAACAAGACGTGAATTACTATATAATGACTGAATTACGATGGTTCCTGATAAAAATGTCGAAAGCAGCACGAGATACTTCCTAGCAACGTTTAGTACTCGGGCTAAGTTTCAAGGCACGTTGAACAGCAAGTGTACAGACTGAAATGAATCCTGACGGTGATAGAAAACCGAAACGTTTAGTTACAAATGAAGCTACTTATAGTGTCTGATTCACAGAGGTTATCAACCGAAAATTTCTACCTGTATGAATCTCATGCAGTGCCACAAATTAACGAGATTTTTCTCACGGTAAACGATGTAAGTTTCCAAAATGAAATTTTTACTTTGAAACGGAATGTGCGCTGATACGAAACTTCCTGACAGATTAAAATTGGGTGCCGGAACCGGGGCTCGGACCTGAGACCTTTGCCTTTCGCGGGCAAGCGCTCTACCACTAGGCTATCCCGACACGACTCAACTTCCGTCCTCACAACTTTAGTTCTGCCAGTACCTCGCCTCCTAGTTTCCAAACTTCACAGAAGTTCTCCTGTGAACCTTGCAGAACTAGTACTCCTGGAAGAAAGGATAATGTGAGGATAGACCGTGAAGCATGCCAGGATAGCTCAGTCGGTAAAGCGCTTGCCCGCGAAAGATGAAGTTCCCAGCTGCGAGTCCCGGTTCCGGCACACAATTTTAATCTGCCAGGAAGTTTCGATTTAACTTTACTTATGTAGAATGCAAAGATCACTTAAGCACTACCAAATTAAGAAACGATATACGACATTTTTCATTATACTGTCATGTAATTACTGATATACGTAACAAATAATCAAGACATAGAAGACACAATAATATGTAGGGTTTGTACCCCTCCAACCTCCTCCTTTTGCGACGAAGGAAAAAAATGTTAAAAAATGTTCAAATGTTCTTAAATCTGTGGGACTTACGTTCTTTGGTCATCAGTTGCTAGGCTTACAAACTACTTAAACTCCCTTAACCTTTAGCCCGTACACCGGTCTTTTGGACCGGGGCGACACCCTTCACTCCCCTCCCCACCCCTCTGAGAGCGTATCAGCACTCTGCCCTCAACAGTAGCCTCAAGGCCGTTGAAGAGGAAGTCGAAGTAAATCTTTTCTTCGTTGTGCATGTGTCTGAAGTACCGTAAATATCGAATTGTACTCTCCGCTCCCGGTCAGAAAAGAACGATGTGTATGCGGAATGTCATTATTTTACTCTGTCCAATGTACCCCGTGTACCCTCAAGTTGTATGTTTTTACTTTCACAGTCAACTACAAGTCCGTAACACTGGGACAAATCTACATAGCAAATGTGTGAGAAAACTATGGGGAGGTGTATGATGGAGAAGGGGGAACAGAAAGGCGAACTAAATAGATTTTAAGACAATTAGATGTTAAAAATACCGAAAGAAACGGAAAGAAACGGCACCTCGGTCTTAAATACCGAGTGTACGCTTTGTATACCGTAAGGGGGTGTACGGGGTGAATGTCAAACTAACCTAAGGGCAACACCCGTGCATGAGGGAAGACTCGAACCTGTGACCGCACGCGCCCCACAAGGCACCTTAGATCGTCCGACCACTCCGCCGTGCCTCAATATCGCCTATACTCCGTTCACCGAACCGAGAGACAGACTAAACAGACTGGGGTGCGTGATAAGGGGTGGACAAAACGGGCGCTCGGTTAATGTTGCTACCTGTGTGTCAATCGCTATGGTTCCACGTTGTAATGAAAAAGAGACTGCGGCTGTTGGTCGAGTTTTAATTCAAAATTATTAACTTATCCACCAAAAGCCTTACAGTTTATGTTTGGTATTACATTAATTCTTCTTCATATATTGTGTGACATGGTGTTCTGGATACAACACTGATTTGCAATTTAATTTGTATAGGGCTTGAAGATGGTAATAATGCAATACCGAAACCGGACATTAAATAAAAGAATATAAACTTTACGGCTCTTGGTGGATATGTTAATAATTTGGAATTAAAACCTCTGTATCAGGTGCTGCGTGTTTTGCTATATAGCAGTGATATTAGACGCCACAGATATTCAAAATTCATTTCTTTTAATAATTCATGGAATCTCTGAAAATTGCCCAAATCTGAATTTTCGTTTACGACAATAAGAATATGTCAACAGAACAATAAATCATGTACTTTCGTTCATATCACATTTCTGTGAAAGTCATCAACTCTTTCTGTAAACTTTTATCGTGATGTTTTTTTGGAGACTTCAAAGAGTGTGTGGCTTTGTAATCAATTACCATATGATAAACTGAGGAACTACCAACACCCGTAGATGCAGCTGTTTTTATAACAATATCTATCCTTCATTATTCTGGACACAATAGCTCCGTTTTATACACATTAAGAACTTCATGATTTCTTCTTTGACCGCATCTTGCGTGGATTCAAGATGTAGGATAACATAATGAGTTTACACTTGGGCGATACAGACAACGAAGAGAAAAAGAGATAGAATATGAAAGCTTAATACTTACGCTGCTATTTAGCAACTGGTCCTTTAAGATGAAGTTTCTAGCAATCCTCTAATATCACCCCTCATAACACACACAAACGCTTTACACCTGAAGTGGATGCAGCGACAACGAGCGAGCGCCCCTGTTTTGTACACCCCTGGTTAAGCGCCTCGCTGTGTTTACAGTCCGTCTCTCGTCTCGGTGAACGGAGTATAGTCAGATGGTTTCCTTTCAGGAAAATTGATGGAAAGTTGTTATTTTAATTACAGGGCTACATGTATAGCAGGGCCGACATCGTGCAGTTCTGTCATATCGACTACACGCCAACCAGTGCAGCAACGGCAGAACGAGGGTTTAGAAGGCGCTGCCACACACGACAGTTATGACAAGGCGCGTGCGCTAGCCCTGGCCGCCACGGAGTGCAGCGGCCTCTGTGCTGCGCACTTAACCAGCCGCACTTGCCGGTCGAGCCCAGACAGATGGCCTCCTTACTAGAGCTGTGAGGGTAACGAAACCATGGGTACCCGTATGTATCCGTTACTAAGAGAAACAGTACCCGTTACAAACGTATCGTTACTCGTTACCATTGCCACCCAGACATACGGCCGCTACACTGCTTCTGAAACCGCGAAAAAATATTAACTGTTACTGTTAATTTTACTTTAAAATTTAAAGTCTCCATATTGTAGGTACTGTATGTCTGCTTTTTGAGGCAATGTTACTACTGAGGAAAGGATCAGTACAGTCCATTTCCTTCGTGATTAAAATGCAATTGCCACACAAATTGACCAGAACTAGCGAGACCCACCCGTGATGATCTCCATTTTAAGTATTGCTCCTACATGTTACTTAGATGCTTGGAATGTCAGAATCAATTGGAATATTTCGTAACGAATGCCAGTGTGACCGATCATAACAGTAGCACTACATTTGCGAGCAGTGGGACTGCTGTACTCTATTTTGTAACATTAACAAATAATTTCCGTTCCGTCAAGATGAAAAACAAATAATTATCCATTAAATTAAACCTTTATAGGTAAAAAATACAATAAACTGTATGTTTGCGTTAAAAGTGGAAGCCGAGTCTTCGAGGACTAACCTGCAATCACGGACCAAGAAGTAGAATCTAAAATATTAAAAAAACAATAATAACCATCTAAAATTTACGTAATTAGCATTTAAAGTTCGTTGTGGATGTCTATTCAAAATGTTCAATTGTTTGTAAATCTATCGGACCAAACTGCGTGGTCATCAGTCCGTAGCTTACAAACTACTGAAACCTAGGTAAACTAAACTAAGGACAACACACACACCCATGCCCCAGGGAGGACTCGAACCTCCACGGCGAGCAACCGCGCGCTCCGCAGCGAGACGCTTTAGACCGCTCGGCCTCAGTACCGAATACGTACGGATTGCTGCAGCTCTACTCCCTACCACAAGCACCAGCCAGAAGAATCAGCAAAAAGAATCTGGTCTAGTTCATTAGGTGGCAGTCTTCCTGTACCAGTAGCCAAGACAGTAGAAGTTACGTATTTGCTTATGTGCAGTAAATAAATTGTTCTATTAATCAGTATGGCTGTTTCAGTATTGCTCCGACATCCGCGTCATTATTTGAATGTCAGTTGGTCTTACATTCCCAGTAGCCAACATGTCTGCCAACACAACCATCCTCCTTAGTCCCTGCGTCCCATGTAGAGGACATAAAACAAAATAAATCTGATAACAATATTCAAATGTTAGTCACTGTGCTAGACATCTCGTCACATAAAGGTATGGTGGCTGCACATGTTGTAACTGAAAAATGCATGCTACCTCGACACTTGTGCACTCTCTAGCAGTGTTAAAAGGCTGACAGAACGGAAATGCGGTTTGTTGGCTACGTGTTCACTAAAAATTCCTATGAAACTCTTTATTTAATGTAAAATCAGCATAAACTGTTATTGAAAAGTTTAAATAAAATCATAATAACATATTAATAATAATTTCGTGTGGCTCATTGGCCTGGTGCAAGTCTTTCATTTGGACGCCACATCGGCGACATAAGCTGCAAAGTTATGTATGAGAACCCATACTGACTGTCGTCGTACCAAGTGTGGTGATGTCCCCGTAGCTATAGGGTACATGAGTTTTTATAGAATATAAGAGGCAGGAATTTCTTAAACATACTCCTGGCCATTAAAATTGCTACACCACGAAGATGAAGAGCTGCAGACGCGAAATTTAACCGACAGGAAGAAGATTCTGTGATATGCTAATGATTAGCTTTTCAGAGCATTCCACAAGGTTGGCGCCAGTGGCGACACCTACAACATGCTGACATGAGGAGAGTTTCCAACCGATGTCTCATACACAAACAGCAGTTGACCGGTGTTGCTTGGTAACAGGTTGTTGTGATGCCTCGTGTAAGAAGGAGAAATGCGTACCATCAAGTTTCCGACTTTGATAAAGGTCGGATTGTAGCCTATCGCGATTGTGGTTTATCGTATCGTGACATTGCTGCTCGCGTCAGTCGCGGTCCAATGGCTGTTAGCAGAATATGGAATTGGTGGGTTCAGGAGGGCAATACGAAACGAAGTGCTGGATCCCAACGGCCTCGTATCACTAGCGGTCAAGATGACAGGCATCTTATCCGCATGGCTGTAACGGATCGTGCAGCCACGTCTCGATCCCTGAGTCAACAGTTGGGGACGTTTGCAAGACAACAACTATCTTGGGTGCCATTTGATCCCTGCGAAACACTACATTTCAGCAGGATAATGCTTGACCGCATGTATAGCAGGTCCTGTTCGCGCCTATCTGGATACGGAAAATGTTCGAGTGCTGCCCTGGTCAGCACATTCTCCAGATCTCTTACCAATTGAAAACGTCTGGTCAATGGTGGCCGAGCAACTGGCTCGTCACAATACGCCAGTCCCTACTCTTTATGAACTGTTGTATCGTATTGAAGCTGCTTACCTGTACACGGCATCCAAGCTCTGTTTTACCTAATGCCCAGGAGTATCAAGGCCATTATTATGGCCAGAGGTGGTTGTTCTGGGTACCGATTTCTCAGAAGCTATAAATCCAAATTCTGTGGAAATGTAATCTCATGTCTTTTGTGTCCCAGCCTCGTCGCCGCTTTTGTGTGTGTCTCGTTTCCGTCGTAGGTGTCGGTGGCCGAGTAGACAGACCGAAACAGGAATAAAGGACGCACGCTTGTGCATGTACGAAGGTGAGCAGCCAGTGATACAGCAGAAACTAGAAACACTAAATTAGAACGAGATATATATTGCACAGAATTTATACAATACTTAACTTTTACATACCTCAGTACTGCAGAATGCTGATGCATACTTGAGCTAGAGGCCTGCCTAGTGCCTGTCCGATAGCCAAGTCTTCACTGGTGCCTATCTGATGCCGAAATGTTAACTCGTTCCTATCTCAGTCCCAAGTGAACGATGTCGTTCAGTGGTGGCCACGAGCGGAGTTGTAGCAGAGGGCGCTCGTGGCTGACGTCGTAAGAACGCCGCGGCATGCGTGCATGGCGGCGCGCTGCGAAAGTAGGTGGCGCGCACTTTGGACTTGTGCGACACCACAATGTCAATTCTAGTATAATATATTTGTCTAATGAATACCCGTTTATCATCTGCATTTCTTCCTGGTGTAGCAAATTTAATGGACAGTAGTGTATGTTTGGGACTTTTTTTGTAATATTATTCATCATAACATAGAACAAAATGCAAAAATATTGAAAAAAAAAAAAAATTCCATGGACTGAGGAGATTAATTATTTTTTAATGTCGCAATATATCTTGGAAAATAGTGAAAATATACCACACCCAGCATGCTCTGCATCCCTTTCCTTGCACATAACGAGGTTGCGCCGTGGCCAGCACGCTGGACTCACATCCAGTAGGAAGGTGGTTGATATACGCCTCCGGCCATTCAGATATGATTGCCGCGATTGCCCTACATCTACATCTACATCTACATGGGATACTCTGCAAATCACATTTAAGTGCCTGGCAGAGGGTTCATCGAACAACAATTATACTATTTATCTCCCATTCCATTCTCGAATAGCGCGCGGGAAGAAAGAACACCTGAATCTCTCTGTTCGAGCTCTGATTTCTCTTATTTTATTCTGATGATCATTTCTACCTATGTAAGTGGGAGTTAACAATATATTTTCGCATTCGGAGGAGAATGTTGGCGATTGGAGTTTCGCAAGTAGCCCACGCCGCAGCGATAAGCGCCGTTGTTGTAATGATTCCCATGCCAGATCCTGTATCATTTCCGTAACGCTGTCTCCCCTGTATCGTGACAATACGAAACGAGCTGCCCTTCTTTGGACTCTTTCGATGTCCTCCGTCAAACCCACCTGATAAGGATCCCACACTGGGCTGCAATACTCCAAAAATGGACGGACAAGCGCAGTGTATGCAGTTTCTTTGTAGTTCTGTTGCATCTTTTAAGGGTTCTGCCAATAAAACGCAGTCTCTGGTTCGCCTTTCCCACGATATTATCTACGTGTTCTTTCCAGTTTAAGTCTGAAGTAATAGTAATTCCTCGGTATTTTGTGGAGTTTACGGCCTTCACATTTGATTGATTTATGTTGTAAACAAAGTTTAACGGATTTATTTTCGTACTCATGTGGACGACTTCACACTTCTCATTATTTAGAGTCAATTGCCAATTTTTACACCATACTGATATCTTATTCAGATCGTTCTGCAGTTGGTTTTGATCTTCAGATGATTTTACTAGACGGTAAATGACGGCGTCATCTCCAAACAACCTAAGAGAGCTACTTAGATTTTCCCCTAAATCGTTCATGTAAATAAGGAATAGCAGAGGACCAATAACACTACACTGTGGAACGCCCGATATCACCTCTGTTTTAGTCTATGCCTTACCATCGATTACTACGAACTGTGTCCTCTCTGACAAGAAATCCCCTATCCAATCGCAAATTTGGGGCGATATACCATAACCACGCAATTTGATTAAAAGCCGTTTGTGAGGTACGGTGTAAAAAGCTTTCTGGAAATCAAGAAATACGGAATCGATTTGCGAACCTTTGTCGATAGCACCCATCACTTCGTGTGAATAAAGAGCTAGTTGAGTTTCGCATGAACGATATTTTCTAAATCCGTGTTGACCTTGGGTCAATAGATCGTTCTGTTCGAGATAATTCATAATATTTGAATACAGGATATGTTCCAGAACCTTGCTGCAAATTGACGTCAATGTAATAGGCCTGTAGTTTAGTGGGTTACTCTTACTGCCTTTCTTGAATATATGTGTGACCTGGGCAACTTTCCAATCTTTTGGTACAGATCCTTCTATGAGAGAGCGGTTGTATATGACTGTTAAGTAAGGAGCTATCGCTTCAGCATAATCAGATAGAAATCTAATGGGTATACAATCCGGACCAGAAGACTTGTTCTTGTTAAGTGATTTCAGTTGTTGCACTACTCCGATGATATCTACTTCTATGTTACTCATTACGGCATCTGTTCGTAATTCGAAATCTGGAATATTGGTTTCGTCTTCTTTGGTGAATGAGTTTCTAAAAGCTAAGTTTAGTAACTCTGCTTTTATAGCGCTGTCATCGGCAGGATCGCCATTATTATCACGTAGTGAAGGTATTGTTTGTGACTTGCTCCGAGTATATTTAACATATGATCAAAATCTCTTTGGGTTTTCAGTCAAATTACGAGAAAGAGTTTCGTTGTGATAAAAATTGTAGGCATCTCGCATTGAAATCCTCGCTAAATTTCGAGCTTCTGAGTACGATCGCAAATTCCGGGGATTTCCTGTTCGTTTAAATTTAGTATGCCTTTTCCTTTGCTTTTGCAACAGTGTCCTGACCTGTTTTGTGTACCAATGGGGATCGCCTCCTTCTTTTATTAATTTGTTGTTGTTGTGGTCTTCAGTCCGGAGACTGGTTTGATGCAGCTCTCAACAATACCCTATCCTGAACAATCCTCTTCATCTCCACATAAGAACGACAACCTACATCTGTCTGAATCTGCTTACTGTATCCATCTCTTGGTCTTCTTCTGCGATTTTTTCCCCACACACTTGCCTCCAAAGCTAAATTCACAATTTCTTGATGTCTAAGAATGTGTCCTTCCAATCTATCCCTTCTTTTAGTCAAGGTATGCCAGAAATTTCTTTTCTTCCCAATTCTGTTCAATACCTCCTCATTAGTTACGCGATCCACCCATCTAATCTTCAGCATTCTTCTGTAGCACCATATTTCAAATGCCTCAATCCTCTTCCTGTCCGCACTGTTTATCGTCCATGTCTCACTCCCATACAAGGCAACACTCCATACAAATGCCTTCAGAAAGGACTTCCTTAGGCTTAAATCAATATTCGATGTTAACAAATTTCTCTTTTTCAAGAATGCTTTTCTACCCATTGCCATTCTGCATTTTATATCCTGTGTACTTCGACCATCATTAGTTATTTTACTGCCCAAGTAACTAAACTCACCTACCTCCTTTATTGCTTCGTTTCCCAATCTAATTCCTTCAGCATCACCTGATTTTCTTACACTGTACTCCATTACCCTAGCTTTGCTCTTGTTAATGTTCAACTTATATGCACCTTTCAGCACACTGTCCATTCCGTTCAATTGCTCTTCCAGGTCCTTTGCTGTATCTGACAGAATTAATATGTCATCGACAAAACGCAATGTTTTTAATTCTTCACCCTGAACTTTAATTCCTTCTCCAAATTTCTCCTTGCTTTCCTTTATAGCTTGCTCAATGTACATATTGAATAACAATGGAGAAAGACTACAACCCTGTCTTACTCCTTTTCCAACCACTGCATCCCTTTCATGCCCTTCAACTCTGACAACCACTGTCTGGTTTTTGTACAAGTTGTAAATAACCTTACGCTCCCTATATTTTACTCCTGCTTGCTTCAGAACTTGAATGAGTTTATTTCAATCAACATTGTCAAAAGCCTTCTCCAAATCTACAAAAGCTAGAAATGTACGTTTGCCTTTCCTTAATCTATCCTCTAGGATAAGCCGCAAAGTGAGTATTGCCTCCCGTGTCCCTACATTTCTCCTGAACCTAAACTGATCTTCCCCGAGGTCGGCTTCTACCAGCTTTTCCATCATGTATATAATTCGTGTTAATATTTTGCATCCATGACTTATTAAACTGATGGTTCTGTAGTTTTCACACCTGTCTGCACCTGCTTTCTTTGGAATGGGGATTATAACATTTTTCTTAAAGTCTGAGGGTACTTCGCCTGTCTCATACATCTTACACACCTGGTGAAACAATTTTCTCATGGCTGGTTCTCCCAGAGACTTCAGTAGCTCTGAGGGAATATCATCTACTCCAGGGGCCTTGTTTCGACTTAGGTCTTTCAGGGCTCTGTCAAATTCTTCTCTCAGTACAGTATCTCCTATTCCATCCTCATCTACATCCTCTTCCCTTCCTACAATATTGTCTCGAAGTTAATTTCCTTTGTAGAGCCCCTCTATATACTCTTTCCACCTTTCAGCTTTCCCTTCTTTGCTGAGAACAGGTTTTCCATCAGTCTCCTTGATATTCATAGAGCTGTTTTTCTTATCTCCAAATGTTTATTTTATTTTCCTGTAGGCTGTATCTATTTTTCCCCTATTTATACATTCTTCTACATCCTTGCATTTGCCTTCTAGCCACTCCTGCTTAGCCATTTTGCACTTCCTGTCAATCTCATTTCTTAGTCGTCTGTACTCCATTTTGCCTGTTTCATTTGCTGCATTTTTATATTTTCTCCTTTCATCGATTAAATTTAGTATCTCCTGTGATACCGAAGATTTTTTGTAGGTCTTGCCTTCCTACCTATTTTGTCCTCTGCTACCTTCACTATTTCATCTCTCAATTTTACCCATTCCTCCTCTACTGTTTTATTTTCCCCTGTTTCTGTTATTTGTTGCCTAAAGCTCCCTCTGAAATTCTTAAGAACCTCAGGTTCCTTCAATTTATCCAGGTCCCATCTCCTTGTTTTCCTACCTTTTTGAAGTTTCTTTAGTTTCAGCCTACAGTTCATAACCAACAAGTTATGGTCAGAGTCTATATCTGCCCGTGGGTATGTCTTACACTGTAAAACCTGGTCCCGAAATCTATGTCTTACCATTATAAAATCTATCTGGTATCTCCCGGTGTCTCCTGGTCTCTTCCACGTATACAACCTTTTTTTATGATTCTTGAACCAGGTGTTTGTTATAACTAAATTATGTTCTGTGCAAAATTCTACCAGGCGGCTTCCTCTTTCATTCCTCTTGCCCAGACCATATTCACCTACTATCTTCCCTTCCCTTCCTTGTCCTACTACCGAATTCCAGTCTCCCATAACAATTAAGTTTTCCTCTCCCTTAATTGTCTGAATAATTTCCTTCAGCTCCTCATATATTTCGTCGATTTCCTCATCATCGGCAGAGCTAGTTGGCATATAAACCTGTACTACTGTTGTCGGTGTTGGCTTCGTATCTATCTTGACAATGATAATGCGATCTCTGTGCTGGTCATAGTAGTTTACCCGCATTCCTATTTTCTTATTCATTATCAATCCTACTCCTGTGATACCCCCAATTGATTTTGTTTTCATAATCCTGTACTCACCTGAGCAGAAATCCTGTTCGTCCTGCCACCGAACTTCACTAATCCCCACTATATCTATCTTCAACCTATCCATTTCCCTTTTAAATTTTCTAATTTTCCTACTCGATTAAGGGATCTAACATTCCACGCTCCGACCCGTAGAATGCCAGTATTGTCTTTCCTGATGATCACATCTTCCTGAGTAGTCCCCGCCCGGAGATCCGAATGGGGGACTATTTTACCTCCGGAATATTTTACCCGAGAGGATACCCTCATCATATGTTCATATAGTAGAGCTGCATGTCCTCGGGAAAGGTAACGGCTGTAGTTTCCCCTTGCTTTCAGCCGTTCGCAGTAGCTGTGTGGCAAAGCCACATTAGCTGATGTTACAAGGCCAGCTCAGTCAATCATCCATTATTAATTTATTAGATATAAAACTTTCAATTGCTGTCGATACCACTTCTTTGAATTTGAGCCACATCTGGTCTACACCTACGTTTAGTGTTAGAAACGAGTGGAAGCTGTCTTTCAAGAAGCAATGTATTTTGTTTCTATCTGCTTTCCTGAACAAATATACTTTGCGTTTATTTTTGGTAACTTTGGGACTTTCGATATTCAAATTCGCTACGACAGCTCTGTGTTCACTAATACCTGTATCCGTTTTGATGCTCGTTATGAGCTCAGGATTATTTGTTGCTAAGAGATCAAGTGTGTTTTCACATCCATTTACAATTCTAGTTGGCTCATGAACTAATTGTTCGAAGTAATTCTCAGAGAATGCGTTGAGTACAATTTCGGACGATGTTTTATGCCTACCTGCTGATTTGAAAATATAATTTCACCAACAGATCGAGGGTAAATTAAAATCACCACCTACTATTATCGTGTGATTCGGGCACGTTTTTGTAATTAGACTCAGGTTTTCTTTGATCCTTTCTGCTATTGTATCGTCAGAGTCGGGAGGCCGGTAAAAGGAACCGATTATTAACTTCTTGCGATTTTCGGGTACAACCTCTACCCATAATAGCTCGCACGAACTATCAACTTCAACTTCGCTACATGAAATACTACTTTTGTCAGCGACAAACACGCCCCCACCTATTTTGTTTAATCTATCCTTTCTGAACACCGATATATCTTTTGAAAATACTTCTTCTGAACTTATTTCCGGCTTGAGCCAACTTTCGCTGCCTATAATGATGTGTGTTTCGGTGCTTTCTGTTAACGCTTGCAGTTCTGGAACTTTCCCGACACAGCTACGACAATTTACAACTGTTATACCGATAGTTTCCGGATCTACATTTCTCCTGTGATCCACCTGAACCCTTTGAGATTGCTCATTTTCTATTTCCCCGAAGCTCTTTATCCTAAAAAACCGCCCAGTCCACGCCACACAGCCCCCGGTTCCCCTTGTAGCCACTTCCTGCGTATAGTGGACTCCTGACCTATTCAGCGGAACCCGGAAACCCACCACCCGATGGCGCAAGTCAAGGAATCTGCAGCCTACACGGTCGCAGAACCGTCTGAGCCTCTGATTCAGACCCTGCCACTCCAGGCAAATGCCGAGACGGTTCCTTTCAAAGAGTGTGGCCGACTTTTTTTCCATTTCTGAAAAATAAAAATAAAAAATACATAAATAAAAAATGATTAAAAAATCGAATACTCCATCTATAATGGTCACGGTATCTGACTGTTAAACAATAACCTCACTTCCTTTTCCTCCCCTCTCCAATCGACGAAACAAAAAGATAAAACGCGTGCACTGTTGATTGCACAAGTCACAGTCTCGTTAATTACAGTAATTTGCATTTTCTAAACTCACTATTATATTCTACCAGCATGCTGTTTCATTTTCCGTCGTGACTATGAGAGCAAGGGAAGGATGGGGGAGGGAGGGGAGAATGAGTGTGTCCACCCCTCCCCATCAATCCTCCTTTGTTAGATAAAGATAATTTATATGGTTTTGGGATATGACTACCTGTTCAAAGAACGCCAGATCTGATTTCCACATTATTATGCGCGTCTCTGAGAGTCAGGCAGGCCGCGGCTGCAGTGTGGGTGAGGCGATCGACAGCCTCCCTGTGTCCCAGCAGCGTCCGTCATGGCGCCGTATTACGCAGTAATGCGGTCGCAGCGGCGGCCCGTCATATCCACACCGCAGCGTGGGCGGCCGCGGTCGGCCAGATGCAAGATGCAACGCCGCTGCGGTCGCCGCCGCCGCCGCTGCCGCCTGCCGGCCGCGCGGAGAATTATTACCGGCCAGCGGGACTTCCCCCGGCAGTGGGCGGCCGCGGCTACCTGCTGACAGTGCTGCCAACGCCGCCGGGGCTGCCAACCCGCTCTTCACCCGGAGATCCTGTACCGTGACGAACAGCTGCGCCTCTCCGTCACAGGCTGACGTACGGGCGGGCCGTCCGGCGGACGAGTGTCTGTGGCAGCTGGCGAAACATCTCGTGGCCAGGCCTGTCGTCGCTGGACATGATGGTGTCTCTTTCCTTCATCTGATGCAAAGTTTAAAGTTCCAAAAACTAAATGTATGCGCACAAAGTTACAATAGGCTGTAGGGAATTTTGCTCTCTTTGAAGATAACACTGCGCACTGAATTTTCACTTCCTTGCATTCACCTAAAATATGAATGTTTATGCTTAATTTAAGTGCGCCACGGTTGCACAGTGGTAGAGTGCCAGACTACAAATCCAAAGGTCGTGGGTTCGATCCCCGCCAGGTCCTAGGATTTTTATCTGTCACTTTCCACTTCTTTCCCCTCTGGCAGTATAGCTCATGTGAAAAATACCGAGTAGCACCGTGGTTCGGAACCCACGTTAAACTGTAGGTCCCCCTATAACTGGCTGGGTAAGTCAGTTCGAAGGTCAGAGGGAGGCAACGGCATACCAACTCCAAACAGGACCATGCCTAGTAAAGCACTGTGGTGTTCAAACCAATCTTCGGATTGTTGACTGCTTTACCTTATGCTTAATTTAGTATTGGTTTTATTGAAATATTCGATTATTTACTATTTTAAATAAATTTTTGAAGATAACCATGCAGTGATATTTCTGAGAATTTTGTTTTTCATAATTTCATCTATTACCATTTTTCTGTGGAACTATGTAGTCTAGATAAAGAGCTTTCCAAACTAGGTGTCGCGACACCCTGGCGTGTTGCGTAGAAGCATCAAGGGTGTCGCGAGACTAACAAATTTAGAGTCTAAACAAAAATACTTGTGATAAAATAACACAAAATATCCTTCTCTTCATACGAATTTGAAGACTCGCCTGCAGCTAATCATCCTTCTCTTCATTCAGTGCACCACAGATCACTTTTTAAAGGAACGATCGGTGTACATTAATTGCGTGCTTAGCCGCTAGGCGGCAGCTCTGCTTCAGCAGCATTAGACACTCGGGTTCGTTCAAGCAGCTGCCAGTTGCCAGATTCCAGCAAACTGCGCATGCGCAGAGCTGCTGCTGATACTCGATAACAGCTCTTCCCATGCGCAGTGTGCTGGAACTGGCAGCTGCTTGAACGAACCTTCATAGTCCGCTTTCCTTCTCAAAAACCTGCACCTGAGCGTTTTTTAATGGATTTATCAAAGCCACGTCACCCTCGGTAGCGTTTCTTACAATCAAATGTCAATCAATGATACAGTGGCTGTAAAAGGCATCACAGATTGTAAAAGCAGTCACAATTGTCTACTGACTAAAGCTATTCAGTAGCGATGTTTAGTATGGAGTATGGTCGGGTAGTATTTTAAAGGCAGTGATCTTTGGTTCGAACCCTAGTGTGCGTTAATACTTTTTTCTCTCAGTTTCCTGTATGTAACAGATTCTAGGACCAGAAATTACATTCATATTCTCCCTTGTCACAAATATTTATCCATTTTTTCCGAATATGTCGGGACTTTCGAGGTCGTGGTGAAGCAAGAACCTAACAATACAACTTAAACAATAATTCATCACTTGTCATAAATACATCTTCTTTATTTCTGTAAATAATGTGATAATATTGAACTGAAAGGGATCAGCCACTGTGCTGTCTAAATCAGAAATTCGAGCAGCTAATTTCCAGATGCCGTTGTCAATCGATCCAGTGAAACTGTATCTGGCCCTGACATGTACACACGACAGCGAAAAACCGTCTCCGAAATTCACTTTTCGTGTTTCGGAAGTTGGATCGCATGTAGAAGAATCAAGTATATACTGTATGAGTTAGGCATTTTTGTCTGTGGTGTTACTCTGTTGTACATCTCCGTAATTCCTAATGTTTCCTTTTGTTGCGATGAGTGTACGTAATTGCTGCAGTCAGGATCAACATTAATCATGTCAATGCGTACCAGGATTTCAGTTTCGTTTTGCAAACTACATTACTGCATTTAGGCGATACTTTATTTCTATCCGCCGACCCCCCCCCCCCCCCCCCCGACCACCACCCATCGCTAGAACCATCTAAATTGTACCAAGTTGTTGTTGTTATGGTCTTCAGTCTGGAGACTGATTTGATGCAGCTCTCCACCCTACTCTATCCTGAGCAAGCCTTTCTTTTCATCACCTCATAAGAACGGCAACCCACATCCACTTGAATCTGCTTACTATACGCGTCTCTTGGTCTCCCTCTGCGATTTTTACCCCACAAACTTCCCTCCAATGCCAAATTTACGATTCCTCGATGTCTAAGAACGTGACCTACCAAGCGATCCCTTCTTTTAGTCAGGGTATGCCAAAAATTCCTTTTCTCACCAATTCTGTTCAGTACCTCTTCATTAGTTATGCGATCTACCCACCTAATCTTCAGCATTCTTCTGTAACATCCACATTTCAAAAGCCTCTATTCTCTTCCTGTCCGCACTGCTTATCGTCCATGTTTCACTCCAGTACAAGGCATCACTCCACACAAATGCCTTCAGAAAAGACTTCCTTACACTTAAATTGATATTCGATGTTAGCAAATTTCTCTTTTTCAAAAACGCTTTTCTTCCCATTGCCATTCTGCATTTTATATCCTCTGTACTGCGACCATCGCATGTTATTTTACTACCCAACTAATAAAACTCATCTATCACCTTCATTGTTTCGTTACCTAATGAAATTCCTTCAGCATCGCCTGATTTTCTAAGACCGCATTCCATTATTTTTGTTTTGCTCTTGTTAATGTTCATTTTATACGCTCTCTTCAACACACTGTCCATTCCATTCAACTGCTCTTCCAGGTTCTTTGCTGTCTCTGACAGAATTACAATGTCATCAGCAAAACGCAATGTTTTTATTTCTTCCCCCTGAACTTTAAACCCTATTCCAATTTTTTCCGTGCTTTCCTTCACCGCCTGCTCGATGTACAAATTGAAAAACATCGGAGAAAGGTTACAACCCTGTCTTACTCCCTTCCCAACTGCTGCTTCCCGTTCATGCCCTTCGAGTCTAATAACTGCGGTCTGGCTTTTGTACAAGTTGTAAATAACTCTCCTTTCCCTGTATTTTACCCCCGCCGACTTCAGGATGTGAAAGAGTGTATTCCAGTCAACATTGTCAAACGCTTTCTCCGAATCTACAAAAGCTAAAAATGTAGGTTTGCCTTTCCTTAATCTATCTTCTAAGATAAGACGTAAAGTGAGTATTGCCTCTCGGGTTCCTACGTTCCTCCTGAATCCAGACTGATCTTTCCCGAGGTCAGCTTCTACCAGCTGTTCCATTCTCCTGTAGATAATTCGTGCTAAAATTTTGCAACCATGACTTGTCAAACTGATGGTTCTGTAATTTTCACACCTGCCTGCGCCTGATTTCTTTGAAATGGGGATTATTACATTTTTCTTAAAGTCTGAGGGTATTTCGCGTCTCATACATCCTACAAACCAGTTCAAATAGTTTTGTCACGGCTGGCTCTCCCAGAGACTTTAGTAGCTCTGAGGGTATGTCATCTACTCCTGGGGCCTTGTTCCGACCTAGGTCTTTCAGGGCTCTGTAGAATTCATCTCTCAGTATAGTATCTCCTATTTCATCTTGATATACTTCCTCTTCCCTTCCTACAACATGGTCTCTAAGTTCATTTCCTTTTTAGAGATGCTCTGTGTACTCTTTCCACCTTTCAGCATTCCCTTCCTTGCTGAGAACTGGTTTTCCATATGAGTTCTTGATATTCCTAGAGTTGCTTTTCTTGTCCCCAAATGTCTCTTTTATTTTTCTACAGAATTGCTTTTGGCTTCTAGCCACTCCTGCTTAGCCATTTTCCACTTCCTGTCAATCTCATTCCTTAGTCGTCTGTACTCCATTTTGCCTGTTTCATTTACTGCGTTTTTATATTTTCTCCTTTCATCAATTAAATTTAGTATTTCCTGTGATATCCAAGGATTTTTTTTGTAGGTCTTGCCTTTCTACCTATTTTGTCCTCTGCTGCCTTCACTATTTCATCTCTCAATGCTACCCATTCCTCTTCTACTGTTTTATTTCCTCCTGTTTCTGTCAATTGTTGCCTAAATCTCCCTCTGAAATTTTCCAGAACGTCACGTTCTTTCAATTTGTCTAAGTCCCATCTTCTTACTTTCCTACCTTTCTGCTGTTTGTTCAGTTTCAGCCTACAGTTCATGACTAACAAGTTATGGTCAAAGTCTATATCTGCTCCTGGGTATGTCTTAAAGTTTATAACTTGGTTCCGGAATCTATGTTTTACCATTATAAAATCTATCTGATACCTTCCGGTGTCTCCTGGTCTTTTCCACGTATAAAACCTTCTTTTGTGATTCTTAAACCACGCGTTTGTTACGGTTAAATCATATTCCGTGCAAAATTCTACCAGGCGGCTTCCTCTTTCATTCCTCTTGCCCAGACCATATTCACCTACTATTTTTCCTTCTCTTCCTTTTCCTACTACCGAATTCCGTTCTCCCATCACAATTAAGTTTTCCTATCCCTTAACTGTCTGAATAATTTCCTTTAGCTCCTCATATATTTCTTCGATCTCCTCATCATCGGCAGAGCTAGTTGGCATATAAACCTGTACTACTGTTGCCGGTGTTGGCTTCGTATCTATCTTGACAATGATAATGCGATCACTGTGCTGCTTATAGTAGTTTACCCGCATTCCTGTTTTCTTATTCATTATCAGTCCTATTCCTGTGATACCCCAAACTGATTTTGTTTTCATAATCCTGTACTCACCTGACCAGAAATCCTGTTCGTCCTGCCACCGAACTTCACTAATCCCCACTATATCTAACTTCAACCTATCCATTTCCCTTTTAAATTTTCTAATTTTCCTACTCGATTAAGGGATCTAACATTCCACGCTCAGACCCGTAGAATGCCAGTATTGTATTTCCTGATGACAACATAAAAAAAAAAAAAAATTCAAATGTTTGTAGAACTTATGGGACTTAACTACGGGGTCATCAGTACCTAAGCTTACATACTACTTATGAACTAGCTAAGATTAAGGACGGCACATATATCCATGCCCCAAGGGGGGATTCGAACCCCCGACCGTAGTGGCCGTGCAGACCCTGACTGGAGCGCCTGTCTCCTCGGCCACCGCGGCCGGCGATGACAACATCCTCCTGTGTAGTCCCATCCGAATGGGGGACTATTTTACCTCCGGAATATTTTACCCGACAGGATGCCATCATCATATTTTCATACAGTAGAGCTGCATGTCCTCGGGAAATGTAACGGCTGTAGTTTCCCCTTGCTTTCAGCCGTTCGCAGTAACTGTGTGGCAAAGCCACATTAACTGATGTTACAAGGGCTCACTCAGTCATCCAGACTGTTGCCCCTGTAACTAATGAAAAGGCTGCTGCCCCTCTTCAGGAACCACACGTTTGTCTGGCCTTTCCACAGATACCCCTCTACTGTGGTTGCACCTACTGTACGTCTATCTGTATGGTTGAGGCACGCAAGCCACCCCACCTCGGCAATGTCATATATACATATATGCACCCAAGAGTCACGAATTTCAGTGCGGATCCATTGATAAGCTCGATCCCTAGCGTGAATCCAGTATAAATTACGAGGGAGAGAAAGTAATAGGCAGGGCCACTTACAACCGTATTGTGAAGTTGAGAAATTGGGTTGGAAGGGAAGCGTGCCTGGATAGCCCAATTGGTTAAGGTGAGCATTGGACGGAAGCGGGAAATCTGGCTCGAAACCTGATCCAGCAGAAATTTTCAATCATGCTGTTGAATTTATTTCAGCGCCCTGAAACGGTCGAAATGTTCCAGTATTTCGAATTTGGTTAAGTGTCTGCAGGATGATCTTGGATTGCCTCCAGCAATTTTTCTGATTACACGCTTTTCTTCAATGAATACTTTTTTACTCAGTGATGAATTACCCCAGGAAATGATGCCATAGGCAAGAAGAGAATGAAAATAGGAATACTAAGCTAATTTACTGAGATGTATATCACCAAAATGTGCAATTTCCCTAATAACGTAAGTAGCAGAACTCAAACATTTCAGCAGATCTTCAATGTGGTTTTTACAATTCAACCTTTGCCACAGATTTCTGATCAAATTCTATATTTATTAATGGTGTCATTCCATTTACTATATGGAACTGTATATACTGTGTTTTATCAAAATTTAATGATAGTACATTTGCTGATAACCACTTAATGATTTTCTGAAAGACGTCGTTTACAACTTCTTCAGTTACTTCTTGTCTGTCAGGTGTGATAACTACACTTGTTTCTACAGCAAAAAGAACCAGCTCCCGATATTCACGAATATAGAATGGCAAGACATTAATATATACTAATAAGAACAGCAAAGAGTCCAAGACAGAACCTTGTGGCACCCCATTTTTGATTGTTCCCCAGTTTGAGGAATCAGCTGTTTTCATTTTTTCCGCATATTATGTGAACCACTTATATCAACTTTCTGCACAGTTCCTATGATTCATACCAAAATACTTTAGTTTCTCTAGAAGAATTCCATGATTTACACAATCAAAAGTCTTGGTGAGATCACAAAATATCCCAACGGGATTAGTTTTTTGTGGACACTGAATTAAATGAATGGGGAAAATTAAAAGTTTTTATGCTCAGTCGGGATACGAACGTGGGTCTACTGCTTACTAGGCACTTGCATTTACCATTACGGCACTGGGACACTGTAATAACCACGACTGCACGGACTGCGCTAGCACTCCTACTGCTAGATGGAAGTATTCATCTAATCCAGACACCAATAGCGTAGTTCAACTGCCCAGTTTCACTTTCTAAGCGAGTTATCTCTCAGTTCCCGTAGTAGTTCGGGCTTCCGCAATGAAGAATGCTTTGCAGCCTACAGTGTAGTCCATTCAACTTAACAAACCGAAATAATTCGAAAAATACGCACCATACCCAAAAACTGTCCCAGGCACAAAATTAATATCCCGAACGGGGTCATCAACCAGGTCTGACATCAAATTTCCACCCTTGCCCCCTCTGCTGAAAGGTATTGTGCCTTCTCCATTACACAGAATATAAGGCACAGTAATCAAGAATGACGCCTACCTTTACCCAAAAACAACCAGTGTAAATGACGATTTCTTTGTGTTGTGATACGCAGCGTAATGGACCAGACACAATAGTTGGAAGCACAGAGAGAAATGCTTTTTATTAGGCCTACGTAAAAAACATTTCAAGATTGTTTAGGTACGATATCCCTGATTTTAGTCCTGTAACCTCAAAAAGACAAGAACTGCATAAAATCGCATATGAAAACGGTAAGATGTAATTATGTAATCAAATGCAGTAAAACAGTAAAAGCGGTAAAAATTCTCGAAATGCGTTGAGCTAAGCATAAGAATACATAATGGGTGTAGGATTTCAGTATTTTAGTCCATGAATGACAAAGGTATAGGCTATCCAAAAACATCCGATTATGATGGACGAAACGAAGTTACATTGATTTTCAATGACTGTCATTCAATAAATTTGCGAAAGACAAGTGAGAAATTAAGAAGAAAATAATTATGAACACAGAAACCAGTGAAAAGCGGAAGTACAGGTACACCACATTTGCAGGTAACCTCATGAAATAGAATCAACACATTGTTAACGAACGCCAGAATCAGAAAGAATAATTTGTGGAGAGCTAATAACCGATTACCACAAAGCAGAACAACCTAAGAGAGGAACTACAATAACATTAAGATACGCGTCAACTCTGAATTAAATACATTTTTGAGGTTATAATTTACGCCTAAACTTATGTTAAAGAAATTGACCAACTAGAGGTTTCCAATAAACTGCAGTATCAGACCATAGATTCCGAACTATATCCAGATTGTGATATTTATCGTCTTCTTGGTGCCACAATATCTTTCTTTTTTTCACTAAACATATCTGTTTCTCACAGTCCTTATCTACTGTGTGAGAGCGTCGGTCGATTTGATCGAAGAAAAGAAACTGATTTGATTTGCGCCGACTGTCGGCCGAAGTCTCTGCGTTCGGGCGATGCGGTCGGCCGCACAGTGGCCGTGCCCACATTGGAGTACTGATTTGAAACGATCGGCCGTTTTCCACCGATGTCGGTCGTCGGTAAAACCCAGCGAGATCGGAGCCACTGTGACCACAGCCGTAAGTGCGCACTGCTCTTCCACTGCGGCTACGATCATTTCAACAGCCACAATGTCAGAAAGTCAGTCCAGACTATTGTTGACAGCGTGTTCACCCAGCGAAGAAAAGTGTATTATGAATTTTTTTTAACGTACGTACGTAAATTAGTCTACATTTATGAAAGAAATTGAATCAAGATTTATTTTTATTATTGCCATTATTATGATTATTTTAAGAAAAGAAAATTTGAAGATCATAAGGCAGGGAATAAACAAGTTTACAATCAACAAACACTGAACATTTATGTATAAATACTGTAGGGAAATATTTTTGCAATACATTGCGCATAATAGAAATTTACCCGCGACAAGGAATTTGTAATTTCCGGCCCTTCAGAAAGGAAGGAAAAAGTAATCCCGAGATTTAACTAGCTATTTATGGAACGTAAGCTTATCAGCAGTTTGCTATCCAACTTAAATAATATGCGTACACTATCAACGGAAAGTGATCGAAATTCTAATTGTTATTAGGAAAATAGCAGTTAGTGCACCAGACGAACGTTCGAAATAGGTAAATTCGGTAGCCTTGAATATGATTTTCTCGTCCTGAAATCATCGGATTATAAAGTGATCCTGAGATTAAATTCTCGACGCTGGCCGTCACAGTTCAAATACTAACTGTTTCTTCTGAACATTTGTCACTGGTAGGTTCGATCAATGAGCGAGTGTTTCTGAGATGCTTCGGGAAATCAAATGGGAGTCGCTGGAAGGGAGACTATGTTCTTTCTGAGACTCGAGATTGAGGAAATTAGTGGAGCCGAAATTTGAAGTGGGATCCAAAAAGATTCTACTGCTTCCCATTTACATTTCGTGTAAAGACCGCAAAGATAAGATCAGAGAGATTAGGGCTCGTACAGATGCATACAAGAGTTCGTTTTTCTGTCATTCTGTATGAGAGTGGAAGAGGAAAGCAAGTAACTATTACTGGTACTAGGTACCCTTCGCCACGCACCTTTGATGTATTGCGGAGTATGTATAAAGATCAAGCAACGTTCGGGTATGCTGCCGTGTGACGTCATCGATCACCGCCGATATTTCGACAGGAGGAAACGCTGCCATTCTCAAGGCACAACTGCACTCGAGGAAGCAATGTGCAAGAGTATTTAATACCTCGGTTTGCAAAGGGTAAATAAGGAAGATAATACACACAGTTCAAGTCACTGCAGAGTCAGCGTAACAAAGATGAACAAACTTCAAAAACATCCATATTGACTGTTAATCAACTGGTGAGGCAGCATTCATTCTGTCCCTCTGTTTTTTGATAAGAGACACTGCCGAATTCCAAACAGAATTTAAACCAATACCACCATCTCTGTTTATAAGGTCGCTTGCTGGTTTAATTTCAACAGCTTCCTTAATAACACTATGCCAATAGGTGGGAGTGTATGCCAGAATCTCCGTGTTGTTGTATTCCATAGGATGATTGGTGCCTTGACAGTGTTCTGCAACAGCGGATTTGTTTGGCTGTTGTAAGCGCGTGTAACATTTGTGTTCAAAACACCGGTCTTCGACAGTCTTGATTGCCTGACCAATGCCACAACTGCAAGGAATACGAAATACACCAGCCTTCCGCAAACCAAGATCGTCCTTTACGCACCCGAACAGGGCCTTTGTCTTAGAAGGTGATCGAAGAACAAATTTCACGTCATATTTCCGTAAAATACGACTAATTTTGTTGGAAATGAGTAGGTTTCCTATAAACAGAATGACCCAACGTACCATCAACCTTCCTTCTGACCAACTCATCAAGGAAAGGAAGACGTCCATTATTTTCGACCGCCATATTGAACTGAATATTCGGGTGGATTGAAATCAGGTGATCCGAAAAACCGTTTAAATTCTTACTACCATGAGGCCAAACGACAAACGTGTCGTCTACATACCTGAAAAAAAAAAAAAAAAAAAAAAAAAAAAAACACGCGGATTTCAGAGTAGCTGACACTAAAGCACGTTCCTTGAAATCCTCCATAAACAAATTGGCCACAATAGGTGAACTTGGGCTTCCCATTGAAACTCCATCAGTTTGTTCGTAGTACTGACCATTGAGTAAAAAGTAATTGTAAGTCAGCACATGTCGAAAAAGATTTGTTAAATCGACACCAAACGTAAACTCAATTAGCTGCAACGAATCTGACAGAGGAGAGACGCAACATCAAAACTCACTAAAATATCAGTCATTCAAACGCAATCTCTGCAATCGACGTAAGAAATCCGGCGAGTTCTTAATGTGGTGTTCACACATACCTACCATTGGACTCAACAAACTAGCAAGATGTTTAGCTACACCAGAGCCGTGCAGCGCGCCACATTTACCCGCCCGAGCTCGTCTGCGTCCGGCCGCTGCGCTCTGCTGCCCGCACCGGGGGTAGTCGAGCCCCACTGCGCCGCTGTACACAGCGAGCGAGCCAAGGTGCGCCGTCGAGTCCCGACACTCTCCGGGCGAGCGGGTACCCGCCGGGCCCGTGCAACAGCGCTACAGGCGGCGCTGCGAGCGGGGGAATGCAGACATTTTTCAGCAAGACGTTGTAATACTCACAGCGTAGGCTTCACGCACCTTTTATGCTACCTACATTGCAATTTATAAGTTATCGATCGTTATGTCTGAGATAAATAGCGAACAGGACAGATCGTACCAACGTGCAAGGAGTAGACGATCCGAGGAAGAAAAAAAAAAGACGTTTCCAGGAAATTCGCGGAGAGAATCTACAAGCGTTTAAAGATATCTGGAGACAGCATTGTATGGGAGCGTTTTATGTTGATTGTAGGTAATGAAAATAAACCTGTGGGATTTGCAGAGTGTAATGGTTGCCGTAAATTATTGTCGTTCCGTGATGGCAGTACCACTACGCTGTTACGGCACCTGAATAGCTGCAAAGCTTATCTGAATACTGATTTGAACGGTTGTAGCAATATTCCAGGGTCGGCAAAATCTTTTGTGCTGGAGAAATGTCTAAGAATGTGTGCAATAGATTTGCGGCCCTTCAGCACAGTTGCGGGAGAAGGATTACGAGACCCTGCACAGGCACTGACACAGATAGGAGCACAGTACCCCACTGCAAGTGCCAAAGACGTTCTTCCTCATCCTTCAACAGTTTCTAGAAACGTAAAAAGAATAACAGACGAATGCCGTGTTCGCAAACTACTGGCTTTTTAAAGATTTCATGTTTACCTTGGCAGAATTTTAACTAGATATTTAGTTGGACAACCTTGAACAAAATTAAATATCACATCATCGTAGGGCATATAATTTTTTGTTACATACATGAAATATGTAGACTTACTAGCAACAAGGAACTCAAGAGATTTAAGGAATAATCTTGTTCTTTATGTTAGAGCCATCACATAGTTTAATATGAAGTTAAAGTGAAACACTGTGTAAGTAAATACTGAGCAAAGTATAAAACTACCTACAAATTTCCTGGAGCCGGCTAACGCGAAGCCAACGAGTTTCAACATGTTTAATATTAACGGGGTGAGCCGATTCGGCTACCGTTTTGCTTCTGCACCACAAAATTGGACGTTCTGCTTTTACCAGGTGCATTACTGCGTACGTATTTTTTTTCCCTCGCAACTGATAGTACACTGACAATTCAGTCAGTGAGGAAAAATCCCAAGTGTTTCAAGATACATGAAAGACTGTCCAGCGACTGCGACCTTGAATGTCACCTCTCGAATAGTGGTGACTCCCTCGGGGTTTCAGCTACCACCAGCCAAAGGGAAAAGGGGGAAATATAAAATAAAATAAGACAACAACAATAGTTCTCACGCCTGTATCGAGGAACAGTAATTAGTTTACTTCCCTTGGAGTGGTTAAGCGTAAGCTGTACCTCCCAACATTCTCCCAGTTAATCGTTTCTAATGACCTCGATTGCAATTGATTGTTTATTCTTATTTTTATTCATTTACTTATTTTTTTCTTAGCAGCAAGGAAACGTCAAGCAATTTAGCGAAATGTCCACAGAAACGCTGTTCTAACTCGCGTTGAATGCGTATACTTGCTATCGCAGCACTGATGCTGCTCATTAACTCGCAATTACTCATGATTTGAGACAGCTCTATTACACTCGCGTTAATGTGTGTTCTAAAATGGATCGGTTAGTAAGCTGCCCGCTATCTAACTTTTTCAATACATGATTTGTAAATGAAAAGTTGAATGCTTTGTCAGAAAGCTTAAGTTGCTGTACTATCAGATGTCCAAAAATCAGATTTTTTTACCTTATAGTTTCTTCAGAATCGAGTGAAAAGCATTATGAATGAAAAGCAGACATGTTATTTTTTCCAAGAAAAGTAAAGCTTTTAAGGAAAAACTAAGTTAATAAACCGATGTGGGATGGTCGTTTGTAACGTGAACAGTTTTTACAGTGTGAAAATCGGAACAGTGTATTGTCCGCTAAGAGCGTAGCGGCTGGCGGGCGCGTGCCCCGGCTAGCAGCAGAGCGACACGGGCGGCCGGGCGGACCGGCACTCGGCGGGTAGTTCGGGTAGTTCGGGTACCCGCGCTGCCCGCCGCCGTCCGGTGTGGCTCGTGCCGGCAGGCCGGGCAGCGCGTGGCCAGGCCCGCCCGGGAGGCACGGCTACGAGCCCGGGCGGGTAGCGCAGGCCCGCTGCACGCCTCTGAGCTACACGATATGTCGGAACACCAATGTTTGATATATAGGCCTCAAAGAAATGTTCTCTTCGTGGACGTTAGGAAAGCCATACAATATAGGTGGTAAAGCGCAGTAAGACGACACCCGGAAGCATATCCGTAAGTTGTTTGAATATTCATTACGCCGCGAAAAGTTAAGATTTCACATGTATGTAGATGTATGCAGCGGCGATGTACTCATGTACTCGTCCTGTATGAACTTCCTGTTTTTGAAGGTGATGTAAGCCTTCCTGTATGTAGGCAAAAGTTTTATTTTTATTCCATATGTTTATTAGCAGAATTTGTGCGCAAGTCGGTGGGAGTTACATTTTTAGTTAGGAACGGCTAAGTAGTGGCCGGCAGTAGGAGCCGTTGTAGTTCTCACGGCAGAGACGCACCGTGTGGCGTCGACAGAGGAGAAGGGGCAGCGAAAGTTCCAGAACGACGCCGTCCATGGAATTATTCGTTGGAACCGCAACGTCTCTGCGCCCTTGAAGTGCGGAGAATATGGGGCAAATCTGACACCTATAAGTTATTAATTATTTTATTTAACAATGCTGAGGTGGCATTCAGTAGCAGACGAGGGGTCAACGGAAGTAGGTGCTGATCATTATGTTTTTATTATTATTATTATTATTATTATTATTTTTAATAATGTTCAAAAAGACAAATGAAGTAGTGTTGGTAACGAACATTTACGAATACTTCCGAAGGTGTACGAAGTTTAAGGGAGGTTACGGCCTTGCGTCTGCATCTACATCTATATGGGATACTCTGCAAATGAATTTAAGTGCCTAGCAGAGGGTTCATCGAACCACCTTTATACTATTTATCTCCTATTCCATTCTCGAATAGCGCGCGGGAAGAAAGAACACCTGAATCTCTCCGTTCAACCTCTGATTTCTCGTATTTTATTCTGATGATCTTTTCTAAGTGGGAGTCAAAAATATATTTTTCCATTCGGAGGAAAATGTTGGCGATTGGACTTTCGTAAGTAGCCCACGCCGTACCGGTTAAGACCCGTTGTTGTAATGATTTCCATCCCAGATCCTGTATCATTTCCGTAACGCTGTCTCACCTGTATCGTGACGATACAAAACGAGCTGTTCTTCTTTGGACTCTTGCGATGTCCTCCGTCAAACCCACCTGATAAGGATCCCACACCCGGCAGCAACAATCCAAAAAAGGACGCACAAGCGTAGTGTACGCAGTCTCTTTAGTAGTTCTGATGCATCTTTTAAGGGCTCTGCCAATAAAACGCAGTCTCTGGTTCGCCTTTCCCAAGACATTATCTACGTGTTTTTTTTTTTTTTTTTTTTTTTTTTTTTTTTTTTTTTTTTTCCTGTTTAAGTCTGAGGTAATAGTAATTCCGAGGTATTTTGTGGAGTTTATGGCCTTCAGTTTTGATTGGTTTATCTTGTAAACAAAGTTTAACGGATTTCTTTTCGAACCGGTACTCATGTGGACGACTTCACACTTCTCATCATTTAGAGTCTACTGCCAATTTTTACACCATAATGATACGTTATTTAGATCATTCAGCAGTTAGTTTTGATCTTCAGATGATTTTACTAGACGGTAAAAAACGGCGTCATCTGCAAACAACATAAGAGAGATGTTTAGATTTTCTCCCAAATCGTTTATGTACATAAGTGACAGCAGAGGACCAATAACACTACCCCGTGGAACTCCTGATATCACCTCTGTTTTAGTCGATGCCTTACCATCGATTACTACAAACTGTGTCCTCTCTGACAGGAAATCCCCTATTCAGTCGCAAAGTTGGGGCGATATTGAAATACGACAGTCCGTCGTCTTCCATATATTTTTTGTATATATCTGTAAAGTTATAATGTATTTAATGTCGGTAGATTATCATTTTGTTAAAACTTGAACCCTACTCTTTTCAAGGCATGAGGAATAGTAGTTTTATTTCATGTGTTAAAAATTAGTTAATATTGCTAGGTATTTCTTATTTTGTTAGGTTTATAATTTATTATTATATATATTAATGTGGCATAAATGTGGCTTCTCCGCTACGCTACTGTCCGCATGAGAATGTGTACTTGTTTTACCTTTAAGTGGTTATGCAAGAATCTATTGCTGTCTGAATGTCGGGAGTGATATCCCGCTTTGCATCTCTGGTTCAGAGTCGATTGCTGCTCATGCTACCACAGAAGTTTCCACACCATTTGGTTGCGAACTAGTCGGTTAGCCTTCCCTCGGCGTGAGTCTACTCGTTCTTCGTCCCCACCACCGCTATTTCTTGGGCTTTCCAGATTTCGGTAGCTTTTCGCGCCCCCGTGACCTCTCGGCTGTTCATATTGTGCTGGTCTTCTGGTGACGTAAGGTTGGTTCTGCTCCTGTATTAGGAGATAGTAGCGTGTCATTGTCAAGCACGTTTAACTTAGACCCGTGAACTTAGAATCATTTTTGGGATATCTTCTCCGATCGTATGCGGAAATGTGTTCTCGTTCTTCAATTCAGTGATTTCCAAAGATAAAAAATGTTCAAATGTTTGTGTAGTCTATGGGACTTAACTACGGGGTCATCAGTCCCTAAACTTACAAACTACTTATGAACTACTTACGAACTAGGACGGTACAAATATCCATGCCCGAGGGGGGATTCGAACCCCCGACCGTAGTGGCCGTGCAGACCGTGACTGGAGCGCCTCAGTCCCCTCGGCCACCGCGGCCGGCTGATTTCCAAAGATAAACGCGGCGTGTGTGATTCTAGTTGCAGTTTCATAACGGCCTGGTATGTTAAAACCTTTTGTGATCATGTGGCGGTGTATGAACTCTGTGTAAATACTTTCTAGCTTTGTGGGGCACGATTACTAATAAGTGATATGTTCATTTCTGTACAGTGTTCTCATCCTTTCCTTCCATGACTGATATGTGTTCCACGTGGTTCGTTCATAGAACAAAGCCTTCATCTTCCACTCTTGTTTGTTCCAGGCCCATCAGGCAAGTAATTATGCGCGTATGCTTCTGATTTCCACTAATATTTCGCGATGTTTGCTCCCCACCTATTTTAATTTTGCCGTTTCTTCTCCGACTTGTTGTACGCTCTCTGTCTTTGTTAGTAATTCTCTCTGAGAATCGTACAACCTCCTTCAATAGCTTCCTTATGTAATTCTAAACATTTCTATGGGTTGCATGCTGTAATTCTTAATTTTATTTTTTCGACTTTGTAGTTATTTAACTTTTACGACTATTTTGAGACTGTACTTCATCCGTCTCTGTAAGCGCTCCCTATCGCGTGTAGCTGTATTTCATTCGCTTCCTCATATAATTCTAAGCATTTCTATGGGTTGCATGCTGTAGTTAATTTTCTTTATTTTCCGGAAACTGAATTTATTCAATTTATCGCTTTGCGGAACCACGTGGGTCCGAGTTCCGACTTCCGGGGTTTGCAGCTAGTAGCCTGAATTGACGCCACTTCTCATATGAAACCAGTACCTAGATCGATTTCTAACAGATTGCAATTTAAGAATCCACCGAGATTTTCTATAATGAATCCGATTTTCAACCACTTCACCTTCAGTGGAGTGCGTTTATGTAACGTAGCCGTGTGTCGCCGTTAGCGTGTTTTCTCGCGGTCCATTTCAGATGTAATTTAACTTGGCTATACACACACACCATCTCAAAACAGGCACGACAGACCAGAGTGTTTTTGAATGAGTGTTGTTTGTGAATCCTTCCCCCCAGTAACGTTAAATCATGTATAATTTAGGTTGTGCACGTTCCGCATTAATCCATGTAAGAAATTCATTTTTATTGTATTAACTAAATTGTTTCCCCATTCTTCTAGCTTTCTATTTGAATAAATAAGTTTAATTTCAGCATAATCCGTAAGTTGCCTATAAATTGTAGTTTTAGAGTACCTTCCCTCTTTTATTTAATATTGTTCTTCGCAAGTGCTGAGAACAAGCTCAGATGCAACTTTTCTCATGTCTAAATTCCGTTGAGCCATAAATGTTTTCTTACACACCTTTTTAAGATAACTCTAACTGTGGTGGCTTGCTTATTAATGACTGTGTATAATAACGTGTGAGCTGCTATGTATATTGACCACTGTAGTATTAACTTCCTGTTATTGAAGTAATTTGAAACGAGTCAGTTTTGAGCCGGCCGCGGTGGCCGAGGAGACTGAGGCGCTCCAGTCACGGTCTGCACGGCCACTACGGTCGGGGGTTCGAATCCGTCCTCGGGCCTGGATATTTGTGCCGTCCTAGTTCGTAAGTAGTTCATAAGTTTAGGGACTGACGACCCCGTAGTTAAGTCCCATAAACTATACAAACATTTTTTTTTTTTTTTTTTAATCAATTTGAGATCCCTTTTCGACAGCACTCACGAGTGAGTAAAGAGCTAGTTGTGTTTTGCATGGGCGATATTTTTTAAATCCATGTTGACATTGGATCTATAGATTATTCGGTTCGAGATAATTCATAGTATTTGAATACAGGAAATGTTCCAAAACTCTGCTGCAAATTGACGTCAATGAAATAGGCCTGCAGTTTAGTGGGATACTCCTACTGCCTTTCCTGAATGTAGGTGTGACCTATGCAACTTTCCAATCTTTTGATACAGATCCTTCTTTGAGAGAGCTGTTGTATATGGCTACTAAGTAAGAAGCTATTGCTTCAGTATAATCAGATACAAATCTAATGGGTGTACAGTCCAGACCAGAAGACTTGTTCTTGTTACTTAAGTTGCTTCACTACTCCGAGGATATCTACTTCAACTTTACTCATTCTGGCCTCTGTTTGTGTGACTCTGAAGTCAGTCGGTCTTAGGACCTAGACTGGACCTGTCTCATAGGAAACGCGCCCATATTATCAGCAGTAAATTCATAATTCTTATATTCACAGAATATGTGACATCAACTGCAAATGGGAAAAGCTGAATGTGTGTCCCCAGTGGTGTAGAGGTCAGCACAAGTGCGTAGAAAGTGGGACACCTGGGTTCGAATTCCGGCTGGGTACACTTTTTCAGCTTTGTCCATTCGCAGTTGATGCCATATATTCTGTGAATATGAAAAAATAACAACTGCAGGATCAGTAGTGGCGTCTGTTCTTTCGTAATACATCTACATCTACATCTACATCGATACTCTGCAAATCACATTTAAGTGCCTGGCAGAGGGTTCATTAACCACCTTCATAACTTTTCTCTACCGTTCCATTCTCTAATAGCGCGCGGGAAGAAAGAACACCTAAATCGTTCCGTTTTCGATCTGATTTCTCTTATTTTATTGGGATGGTCATGTCTCCCTAAGTAGGTGGGTGCTAGCAAAATATTTTCTCATTCAGAACTAAAAGTCGGTGATTGAAACTTCGCAAACAGATCACACCGCAATGAATAACGTCTTTCTTTTAATGATTTCCACCCCAATTCGTGCAACATTTCCGTGACGCTTTCCGCCCTGTAACGTGATAAAACAAAACGAGCTGCCCTTCTCTGAATCTTCTCAATGTCTTCCGTCAGTCCCACCTAGTGAGAGTCCCACAAGGGGCAACAGTACTCCAAGAGAGGACGCACAAGTGTGATGTAGGCAGTCTCTTTGGTGGAGCTGGTGCATCGTCTAAGCGTTCTGCCAATGAAATGTAACCTTTGGTTCGCCTTCCCCACAATATTTTCTGTGTGTTCTCTCCAGTCAAAGTTGTTCGTAATTGTAACTCCTAGGTATTTGGTAGAATTTACGACCTTAAGGTTTGACTGATTTATCGCGTAATTGAAGTTCAGCGGATTTCTTTTAGTGGTCATGTGTATTACTTCACACTTTTCTTTATTTAGTGTCAATTGCCAATTTTCGCACCAAGTAGAAATTTTGTCTAAATCACTTTGCAGTTGCTTTTGATCCTCTGTTGACTTCACTAATCGATAAACGACAGCATCATCCGCGAACAGTCTAAGGGAGCTATTCAAATTATCTCCTAAATCGTTTATAAACACGAGGAAGAGTAGGGGACCAATAACGCTTCCCTGTGGAACGCCAGTTATCACTTCTGTTTTACTCGATGACTTACCGTCAATTACGACGAACTGTGTCCTTTCTGATAGGAAATCGTGAATCCAATCGCACAATTGGGGAGATATTCCATAAGCACGCAATTTCATTAGAAGCCGCTTGTGGGGTACAGTATCAAAAGCCTTCCGGAAATCCAGAAATATGGAATCGATTTGAGATCCCTTGTCGATGGCACTTAAAACTTCATGTAAATAAAGGGCAAGCTGTGTTTCGCAAGAGTGATACTTTCTGAATCCGTGCTGACTATTGGTTAATAGGTCGTTCTCTTCGAGGTAGTACATAATATTCGAACAAAGTATATGTTCCAAAATCCTACTGCAAATCGACGTCAAGAGATAGGCCTGTAATTTTGGGGATCACTCCTATTGCCTTTCTTGAATATTGGAGTAATTTGGGCAACTTTACAGTCTTTAGGTACGGATCTTTCGCTGAGTGATCGGTTGTAAATTATAGCTAAGTACGGAGCTATTTCATCAGCATACTCTGAGAGGAATCTAGTTGGTATACAATCTGGCCCGGAAGATTTATTTTTGTTTAGTGACTTAAGTTGTTTTACTACTCCAGGAACATCTACTTCTAAGTTTCGCATGCTGGCAGCTGTTCTTGGATTGAATACTGGAGTGTTCACTTCGTCTTCTTTGGTGAAAGAATTTCGGAAAGATGAGTTTAGTAATTCTGCCTTAGCAGTACTGTCGTCGGTAGTATTACCATTGCTATCGCGTAGTGAAGGTATTGTTTGTGTTTTGCCGCTAGTGTACTTCACATATGACCAGAATTTCTTTGGATTTTCTGCAAGATTACGAGACAGGATTTCGTTGTGGAAACAACTATAAGATTCTCGCATTGAAGTCCGCGCTAGGTTGCGAGTTTCAGTAAAAGATTGCCAGTCTTGCGGATTCTGTGTCTTTTTAAATTTTGCATGCGTTTTTCTTTGTTTCTGCAACAGTGATCTGACCTGTTTTGTGTACCACGGGGGGTCAGCCCCCTCTTTTATTAATTTATTTGGTATAAATCTCTCGATTGCTACTGATATTATGTCTTTGAATGTAAGCCACAACTGATCTACACTCGCATTTTTAGTTTTGAAGGACTGGAGATTATCACTCAGGAAAGCGTGAAGCGAATTTTTATCTGCTTTATTGAATAGATATATTTTTCGTTTATTTTTGGTGCATTTGGGAATTTCGATATTCAGTCTCGCTACTACAACTCGATGTTCGTGTAATCCCTGTATCTGTTTTGATGCTCTTTACTATCTCGGGATTATTTGTTGCTAGAGATCAAGAGTATTTTCGCAACCACGTACTATTCTAGTGGGTTCATGAACTAACTGTTCGAAGTAGTTCTCAGAAAAAGCATTCAGAACTAGTTCGGACGAAGTTTTATATTTGCCCCCGGTTTTGAATACGTAATTATGCCAACATATCGAGGGTAACCACTCCCATGAACCACAGACATTGCTGAGGTGGGGTGGCTTGCGTGCCTCAACGATACAGATAGCCGTACCGTAGGTGCAACCACAGCGGAGGGGTATCTGTGGAGAGGCCAGACAAACGTGTGGTTCCTGAAGAGGGGCAGCAGCCTTTTCAGTAGTTACAGGGGCAACAGTCTGGATGATTGACTGAGCTGGCCTTGTAACATCAGCTAATGTGGCTTTGCCACACAGCTACTGCGAACGGCTGAAAGCAAGGGGAAACTACAGCCGTTACCTTTCCCGAGGACATGCAGCTCTACTGTATGAACATATGATGATGGCATCCTCTCGGGTAAAATATTCCGGAGGTAAAATAGTCCCCCATTGGGATCTCCGGGCGGGGACTACTCAAGAGGATGTTATCATCAGGAAAGACAATACTGGCATTCTACGGATCGGAGCGTGGAATGTTAGATCCCTTAATCGGGTAGGAAAATTAGAAAATTTAAAAAGGGAAATGGATAGGTTGAAGTTAGATATAGTGGGAATTAGTGAAGTTCGGTGGCAGGATGAACAGGATTTCTGGTCAGGTGAGTACAGGATTATAAATACAAAATCAATTGGGGGTATCACAGGAGTAGGATTGATAATGAATAAGAAAATAGGAATGCGGGTAAACTACTATGACCAGCACAGTGATCGCATTATCATTGTCAAGATAGATACGAAGCCAACACCGACAACAGTAGTACAGGTTTATATGCCAACTAGCTCTGCCGATGATGAGGAGATCGAAGAAATATATGAGGAGGTAAAGGAAAATATTCAGACAATTAAGGGAGAGGAAAACTTAATTGTTATGGGAGACTGGAATTCGGTAGTAGGGCAAGGAAGCGAAGGGAAGATAGTAGGTGAATATGGTCTGGGCAAAAGGAATGAAAGAGGAAGCCGCCTGGTAGAATTTTGCACAGAACATAATTTAGTTATAACAAACACCTGGTTCAAGAATCACAAAAGAAGGTTGTATACGTGGAAGAGACCAGGAGACACCGGGAGATACCAGATAGATTTTATAATGGTAAGACATAGATTTCGGAACCAGGTTCTACAGTGTAAGACATACCCAGGGGCAGATATAGACTCTGACCATAACTTGTTGGTTATGAACTGTAGGCTGAAACTAAAGAAACTACAGAAACGTAGGAAAATAAGGAGATGGGACCTGGATAAATTGAAGGAACCTGAGGTTCTTAAGAATTTCAGAGGGAGCTGTAGGCAACAATTGACAGAAACAGGGGAAAATAAAACAGTAGAGGAGGAATGGGTAAAATTGAGAGATGAAATAGTGAAGGTAGCAGAGGACAAAATAGGTAGGAAGGCAAGACCTACAAAAAATCCTTGGATATCACAGGAGATACTAAATTTAATCGATGAAAGGAGAAAATATAAAAATGCAGTAAATGAAACAGGCAAATTGGAGTACAGACGACTAAGAAATGAGATTGACAGGAAATGCAAAATGGCTAAGCAGGAGTGGCTAGAAGGCAAATGCAAGGATGTAGAAGAATGTATAAATAGGGGAAAAATAGATACAGCCTACAGGAAAATAAAAGAAACATTTGGAGATAAGAAAAACAGCTCTATGAATATTAAGGACACTGATGGAAAACCTGTTCTCAGCAAGGAAGGGAAAGCTGAAAGTTGGAAAGAGTATATAGAGGGGCTCTACAAAGGAAATGCACTTCGAGACAATATTGTAGGAAGGGAAGAGGGTGTAGATGAAGATGAAATAGGAGATACTGTACTGAGAGAAGAATTTGACAGAGCCCTGAAAGACCTAAGTCGAAACAAGGCCCCTGGAGTAGATGATATTCCCTCAGAGTTACTGAAGTCTCTGGGAGAACCAGCCATGACAAAATTGTTTCACCTAGTGTGTAAGATGTATGAGACAGGTGAAGTACCCTCAGACTTTAAGAAAAATGTAATAATCCCCATTCCTAAGAAAGCAGGTGCAGACAGGTGTGAAAACTACAGAACCATCAGTTTAATAAGTCATGGCTGCAAAATATTAACGCGAATTATATACAGAAGGATGGAAAAGCTGGTAGAAGCCGACCTCGGGGAAGATCAATTTGGGTTCAGGAGAAGTGTAGGAACACGGGAGGCAATACTCACTTTACGGCTTATCCTAGAAGATAGATTAAGAAAAGGCAAAACTACATTTCTAGCTTTTGTAGATTTGGAGAAGGCTTTTGACAATGTTGATTGGAATAAACTCTTTCAAGTTCTGAAGCAAGCAGGAGTAAAATATAGGGAAAGGAGAGTTATTTACAACTTGTACAAAAGCCAGACTGCAGTTATTAGACTCGAAGGGCATGAAAGGGAAGCATCAGTTGGGAAGGGAGTAAGACAGGGTTGTAATCCTTCTCCAATGTTGTTCAATTTGTATACTGAGCAAGCTACAAAGGAAAGCAAGGAGAAATTTGGTGAAGGAATTAAAGTTCAGGGGGAAGAATTAAAAACATTGCGTTTTGCCGACGACATAGTAATTCTGTCAGATACAGCAAAGGACCTGGAAGAGCAATTGAACGGAATGGACAGTGTGCTGAGAGGTGCATATAAGATGAACATTAACAAGAGCAAAACTAGGGTAATGGAGTGCAGTGTAAGAAAATCAGGTGATGCTCAAGGAATTAGTTTGGGAAACGAAGCAATAAAAGAGGTAGATGAGTTTTGTTACTTGGGCAGTAAAATAACAAATGATGGTCGCAGTACAGAGGATATAAAATGCAGAATGGCAATGGGTAGAAAAGCGTTCTTGAAAAAGAGAAATTTGTTAACATCGAATATTGATTTAAACCTAAGGAAGTCCTTTCTGAAGGCATTTGTATGGAGTGTTGCCTTGTATGGGAGTGAGACATGGACGATAAACAGTGCGGACAGGAAGAGGATTGAGGCTTTTGAAATATGGTGCTACACAAGAATGCTGAAGATTAGGTGGGTGGATCGCGTAACTAATGAGGAGGTACTGAACAGAATTGGGGAGAAAAGAAATTTCTGGCATACCTTGACTAAAAGAAGGGATAGATTGGTAGGACACATTCTTAGACATCAAGGAATGGTGAATTTAGCATTGGAGGGAAGTGTGTGGGGTAAAAATCACAGAGGAAGACCAAGAGATGGATACAGTAAGCAGATTCAGACAGATGTAGGTTGTTGTTCTTATGTGGAGATGAAGAGGCTTGCTCAGGATAGGGTATTGTGGAGAGCTGCATCAAACCAGTCTCCGGACTGAAGACAACAACAACAACATCGAGGGTAAATTAAAGTCGCCACCGATTATAACAGTATGCTTCGGATACCTATTTGAAATATGATTCAAGCTTTCTTTGAACATTTCTGCAACCGCATCGTCTGAGTCAGGGGGCCGATAAAAAGATCCAATTATTAATTTATTTCGGTGGTCAGGTATAACCTCTACCCAGACCAATTCACAGGAAGTATCTGCCTCAATTTCGTTGCAGGATAAACCGTTTGTAACAGCAATAAACACGCCACCCCCTGTTTTATTTATTCTATCCTTTCTGAAGACCATTTGGCCCTTTGAAAAAATTTCGGCCGAATGTATCTCAGGCGTCAGCCAGCTTTCAGAACCTATAACGATTTGTGCCTCAGTACTTTCTATCAGCGCTTGGAGCTCTGGAATTTTCCCAACACAGCTACGACAATTTACAACTGTTACACCAATGGTTTTTATGTCTACTTTCTTCCCGTGTCTAACCTGCCCCCTTTGAGACTGAAACCCATTTTGTGTATTCCCGAGGCCATCTAACCTAAAAAACCGCCCAGTCCACGCCACACAGCCCCCGCTACCCGTGTAGCCGCTTCCTGAGTGTAGTGGACTCCTGACCTATTTAGCGGAACCCGAAAACCCACCACCCTTTGGCGCAAGTCGAGGAATCTGCAGCCGACACGGTCGCTGAACCGTCTGAGCCTCTGATTCAGACCCTCCACTCGGCTCTGAACCAAAGGTCCGCAGTCAGTCCTGTCGACAATGCTGCAGATGGTGAGCTCCGCTTTCATCTTGCAAGCAAGACTGGCAGTCTTAACCACTTCTGATAGCCGCTCAAAACCAGAGAGGATCTCCTCCGATCCAAAGCGACACACATCATTGGTCCCAACATGAGCCACCACCTGCAGTTGGCTGCACCCTGTGCTCTTCATGGCATCCGGAAGGAGCCGTTCCACATCCGGAATGACTCCCCCCGGTATGCACACGGAGTGCACATTGCAATTCTCCCCCTCCCTAGTAGCCATTTTCCTAAGGGCTCCATTACCCGCCTAACGTTGGAGCTCCCAACTACCAATAAACCCACCCTCTGTGAGTGCCCGGATCTTGAAGGCAGAGGGGCGAGTACAGGACAAGCGACACCATCCGCATCAGGAACATCCCCTGCCACAGACAGCGCCTCGAATCTGTTGGCAAGACTAACCGGGGAGGCCTCCACTTCGGTCCCCCGGGAAGTCTTACGCCGCCTGACACGCGCTGAGGGGACCTCCCAATCCACCACGGATTGGGGGGCTACCTCCTCGCGGGCAGTGAGCGGGCTGGCCACAGCCGCAGGCCGATCGGAGGGCACAACAGACGCACAGGGCGTCTGCTGTACCCCCGCGAGCGGCCCACAACAGCGGCGCCCACTCACCGCAGTCTCAAGCGTTGCCAGCGAAGCCAACGCCGCCTGAAGCTGCGAGCGAAAAGTCACCAACTCTGCCTCCATCCGTTCGCAGCAGTTACAGTTCCTAGCCATTCTAAAAACCTTTGTTTCTTCAAAGTAAGTACGTCAGAGGACTCAGTAGTTTGATAAACAGTGAGCTTTGTAAAGTATAGACCTAACGCTAAACTGTTTATTAACGGCGAATCTGAAAAATATATACGCGAGCTAATAAATAAAAAATTCAGTAACTGAGCTGACAAATAAACGCGATTCTTAATAAACAAACACGCGAGCACACTAAAGTATAAAGAGCTGCAAGAGAAAGTACACACGAAATGTAAATAAGTCGCTTCTATTAAGAAGCCGGTTACCGTACAATGTAGAGCTGCTGCTGGTCACGTGTGCACTGGCCGCCGGTCACTGAGCAACGCCATATATTGTTTGCCTTGTATTATGGGGTGGCTAGTAATAAAGCCGCATAATTGGCATCCCGGATTTTATTTAGATGAAATACCTAACCGTAACGAGTTAGTATTTCAGCTCTGCTAATAGCACTTTCACCAGTACTCAAGTGTGATGTGTAACTGTGACGGGACTACGTCACAGAGAGCACTTCCTACAAAACAGCCTACACGTCGGCTCACAAGTGTGGCTCTAAGACAGCTAAGCTTAACTTGCAGATCCCAGATAAACGGTGTGGGCCGGAGAAACCGCACACCCCGTACACTAAGGCGGCCAACACTTTCAAAACTCAATGCGGGACATTTCGTCGATGTGAAGGAAGACTAAGATCACGTGACTCATTGTTCAAATGTTTGTATAGTCTATGGGACTTAACTACGGGGCCATCAGTCCCTAAACTTACAAACTAATTATGAACTACTTACGAACTAGGACGGCACAAATATCCATGCCCGAGGGGGGATTCGAACCCCCGACCGTAGTGGCCGTGCAGACCGTGACTGTAGCGCCTCAGTCCCCGCGGCCACCGCGGCCGGCAGTGACTCATTGTGCCAGTTGTTCTGAAACTAGGAAAAGAAATTTAGCCTACTCATTTACTTTAAAAGTAACTTATCTAACATGAGTGACGTTTTATTCTGAATTTCGAATATTTATTTACAGTTCACAAATATTTTCACATATTCCTATTTTGAATTTTTACGTATTGTTTCGCAGTGACATTTTTGGGGTCTCCTTCGTTGTCGGTATTACTTTTATCCTATCGTGCTCCACACATTTTGATAGTAGGCTACTCCGCCCAAAGAATTATGTTTTGCAATGACCTCGAATTAAATAGGATAAAAACTACTTTTTTAAAACCATTTGAACTACTGTGTTAAGGAAGGTCGTTCACTGAAGTGCAGAGTTTAATTGTGCCTTACTACGTGCAATGCTCACACATTTTCGTTGTTGCATTTTCAGAATTTCACCACCTTTTTATTCCTCAAGGCAGTGGGTTTAAAGATGATATTGTATTTGAATCCAAAAACAGAATTTTTTAATGAGTCATCCTAATGCAGTACAACCTTAAAACAAAATCAGCTCCCGCTGCTAGCGGATTTGTCATTTTGAAATAGTCAGATGAGTGTATTTTTATCTTCTTTTAAACTGTATGTAAGATCACGGCCATTTATTCGTAGATGAAACATTGTGAAGTTGACTTGCAAGCAGTACGACATAGCGCGCCGTACACAAATAGTTTCGACTTGTACTCCTAGACCTAACAATTTTAAAATTAATGGTATCCGGTAACCCTTTGCCATTTTCCAAAACGAGACAACGAGTCGAAATGCGGGACTGTCCCGCAGAATCCATGACGGTTGGCCGCCTTACCCTACACCATCTGCTACGGAATCTTAACTGCGACTGCACTTTCAAGATAGGTTTAGTCATTAGGTGAGGTTCCTGCAGTGTTCCTTTTTCCTCTTCCTTTTTACTTTCATAAACATGGAAGTATATCATTTTGCGCTAATTGACCGTATCAATAAAAAAGAGCACATGCTCCAGATAAGATTCTCAGAGGAAAGGAACGTTATATGAGTAAGTTCACATTTTCTATGACTAAAAACTTGGAAGCATGTGCTCTCAGCAGGAAGTCCATTCTCGCTACCTCCCCTCCTTCTTGAGTGAGTTCTCCGCGTGTCATGTCAGGCACAGATCAGCTGTTCAATTCTATATTTCATTGTTCAAATATGGGGCAGGCGTCTACGTGTTCATTAAGAACTGTACCACGTTTACATATTAGTTTGTTGTGCAACAACATATTTTAAGAGTAAATATGGATTGCTTAGAAAAGTATTCTTCTTACGATATTACAAACTGTTCTTGATGCGAGAAACTTTCTTATTGAAGTTGGTTAGCACAATTTGTGAACGAAATTTTAAGAATGCATTGCATTTCCATCTGTTTGAACGTGTAACGCTGTCAGAGCTTTGTAACGCAAGTACTTTTCGTTAAATGCGACACACAACGGTCTGCTATTAAGCGATAGGGCATGCCATTTTGTTGCAAGAAACAGACTGCTAGGTATGTAATTAAGCAGTTATTAATTTCACTGTCGAGTATACCTACATCTCACATAACAGAAGATACGATTCTGGCCGCGGCAGATAAGCCGCGCGTGCTGGAGCGCCGTGTTGCTGTGCGCGCAGCATTCCGCCGTCGGGGGTTCGAATCTCCCTCGGGTATGGATGTTTGTGTCGTCTTTAGTATAAGGTAGTTCATAATTAGTTTGTAAGTTTAGGGACTGATGACCCCGCAGTTAAGTCCCTTAAGCCTTACAAACATTTGATTAGAAAATTAAAAAAAAAGTTATGATTATGAAGGCAGAAAACGCATCTTAAATAGGTCAACCGATTTGGGTAGAATGAACAAGAGCAGTACAAAAATACTTCAGCAGGCCTACCTTATATTGCAGAAATATTCATTTTGTGATACAGACTGTGACATCCTGGGATGCACTTCATTTGGAAATGACGTCATATGGCCTTATTAATAGACCCTATTTATAAACATTCAATATTATTTCGCGATGTAGATATTTACAACTGTAAAAATACACTCCTAACGAACGGGTAAAACACGCAGGTGAATCTACTTGTGACTTATTTCTATGTCGGTAATGAAAAATCTCCTCTGACATCACTGTTGTCACTATATAAAATGCTTTAATTTTTACAGTTATGACTATTGTGAAGAAAGCAACAAGACAGCAAAATGTTTTTATTTGCATAAACTTTTTAGATCCTCTTGTGTTTCTTCAGACTATCCTACGTATAAATGTACTGTTTTTTGCCTTCTAAGCAACAGAAATTTTGTCATTTGATTATAAACCACAGTAAAACGTAACCTTAACAGAAGTTACTCAGCACCAAGTATGCTAGAATGCTGACTTCTGTAAACAGAGAATTATCTCGTCGTGAGAAACTTGTCTAGTTTTATTCAAACGAAATCTGAGAATGTTCTCTGCTGTGAGCAACTTCCCCCACCCTTTACTCACACTGAGAACATACTCGGTTGAAGTATATTCTCTGACGCGCTTTATTTATGCGAACCTGAATATGGTCTCTGGAATTCATAGTATAGATACTCCGCTTTATTCATACTTCCCAATGTCTCAGCATAGGTGTCTTCAATGACGACTGAGCAAGCATAATATATGGTAAACTTGGCTTTCGTGACATAGGGCCAGTTTGTCATTGTTTTGATAAGTTCCAGGTAAGATTTTAACCTGTCGATAGCGGAGAATTGCGTTTGTCAGTGTATCGTTAGGAGTTAACGTGATGTTAAAAGACCACAAATGGCCGTCAACGAGTGAAATTCTGCTCGTTACACAGCTAACGAACAGTTAAGTGAGAATCTGTATGAAAATGGCAGGATTCCAAAGCACTAAAACACCGCAATATATTCACGTGATACCGATTTATCGCACAAAATAACAGAAGTACTACATGTATGAAAAACTAGTGTGGAATACAGCTTTACTGGAAAATTATATCGTCATATTTCTCGCCCTATCCATGTCAGCAGCGATTAGATGAGTTTGATTTATTGCAGGTACGCAACATAACCTTAAAATTATTGTTCCGATATCAAAATAAAAACTTACGGGTGACGACTAGTTAAGTGAGAATCGGTATGGCGAAAATGGCTAGAATAAGATATTTGGTTGACAATGACGACGATATCAATATTTCGGACGATCTAAAGGTCATTGGTCTATAAGGCGTCCTAGACGTAGTTATGTTCGTCCAAATCATTTTGAATACTGGGATGATGCAGAATTCGTTACATGATTTCGTCTTCGAAAAGCCACGTTGGAAACGCTGCATGAAGAACTCCACGGCCATCTGAAGAGTCCAACAGATAGTTATACATTTTGTGAGTTATCTGTCGTAATAGAAAACAGAATACACTACTTATGTCTGCAAGCTTATTAATTCAGTATTTACTTATGCTTGTTGCTCCTAGTAGAAGGCCTAAAATGTGGTTTCTTCCTCCTATCAACAGGAACAGTACACTTACGCCTATGTGCAAGTTATTGTTTGCACTAGCGTACCACAGACTTTGCAGTATGTTACCATACTAGGCCTTAAGCACTTTTGCTGTCCTGTATGGACAGCATTGAACTCATCTGCCCCAATGTCGCTTCCTTTCCCTTCCATGTTTTTTTTTTTTTTTTTTTTTTTTCTTCCAATGTGTTTATTAAGGACACAAAACTCTCGCACTAACTACTTGTAAAATTCGAGCTTCTTTCACGTTTGTTTGCCATAGCGCCACTCCCATGAACCACGGACATTGCCGAGGTGGGGTGGCTTGCATGCCTCAACGATACAGATAGCCGTACCGTAGGTGCAACCACAGCGGTGGGGTATCTGTGGAGAGGCCAGACAAACGTGTGGTTCCTGAAGAGGGGCAGCACCCTTTTCAGTAGTTACAGGGGCAACAGTCTGGATGATTGACTGAACTGGCCTTGTAACATCAGCTCATGTGGCTTTGCCACACAGTTACTGCGGACGGCTGAAAGCAAGTGGAAACTACAGCTGTTATCTTTCCCGAGTAAATGCAGCTCTACTGTATGAACATATGATGATGGTATCATCTCGGGTAAAATATTCCGGAGGTAAAATAGTCCCCCATTCGGATCTTCGGGCGGGGACTACTCAGGAGGATGTGATCATCAGGAAAGACAATACTGGCATTCTACGGATCGGAGCGTGGAATATTAGATCCCTTAATAGAGTAGGAAAATTAGAAAATTTAAAAAGGGAAATGGATAGGTTGAAGTTAGATATAGTGGGGATTAGTGAAGTTCGGTGGCAGGAAGAACAGGATTTCTGGTCAGGTGAGTACAGGATTATAAATACAAAATCAATTGGGGGTATCACAGGAGTAGGATTGATAATGAATAAGAAAATAGGAATGCGGGTAAACTACTATGACCAGCACAGTGATCGCATTATCATTGTCAAGATAGATACGAAGCCAACACCGACAACAGTAATACAGGTTTATATGCCAACTAGCTCTGCCGATGATGAGGAGATCGAAGAAATATATGAGGAGCTAAAGGAAAATATTCAGACAATTAAGGGAGAGGAAAACTTAATTGTTATGGGAGACTGGAATTCGGTAGTAGGACAAGGAAGGGAAGGGAGGATAGTAGGTGAATATGGTCTGGGCAAAAGGAATGAAAGAGGAAGCCGCCTGGTAGAATTTTGCACAGAACATAATTTAGTTATAACAAACACCTGGTTCAAGAATCACAAAAGAAGGTTGTATACGTGGAAGAGACCAGGAGACACCGGAAGATACCAGATAGATTTTATAATGGTAAGACATAGATTTCGGAACCAGGTTCTACAGTGTAAGACATATCCAGGGGCAGATATAGACTCTGACCATAACTTGTTGGTTATGAACTATAGGCTGAAACTGAAGAAACCACAAAAAGGTAGGAAAATAAGGAGATGGGACCTGGATAAATTGAAGGAACCTGAGGTTCTTAAGAATTTCAGAGGGAGCTTTAGGCAACAATTGACAGAAACAGGGGAAAATAAAACAGTAGAGAAGGAATGGATAAAATTGAGTGATGAAATAGTGAAGGTAGCAGAAGACAAAATAGGTAGGAAGGAAAGACGTACAAAAAATCCTTGGATATCACAGGAGATACTAAATTTAATCGATGAAAGGAGAAAACATAAAAATGCCGTAAATGAAATAGGCAAAATGGAGTACAGACGACTAAGAAATGAGATTGACAGGAAGTGCAAAATGGCTAAGCAGGAGTGGCTAGAAGGCAAATGCAAGGATGTAGAAGAATGTATAAATAGGGGAAAAATATATACAGCCTACAGGAAAATAAAATAAACATTTGGAGATAAGAAAAACAGCTCTATGAATATCAAGGAGACTGATGGAAAACCAGTTCTCAGCAAAGAAGGGAAAGCTGAAAGGTGAAAAGAGTATATAGAGGGGCTCTACAAAGGAAATGAACTTCGAGACAATATTGTAGGAAGGGAAGAGGATGTAGATGAAGATGAAATAGGAGATACTGTACTGGGAGAAAAATTTGACAGAGCCCTGAAAGACCTAAGTCGAAACAAGACCACTGGAGTAGATGATATTCCCTCAGAGTTACTGAAGTCTCTGGGAGAACCAGCCATAACAAAATTGTTTCACCTGGTGTGTAAGATGTATGAGACAGGTGGAGTACCCTCAGACTTTAAGAAAAATGTTATAATCCCCATTCCAAAGAAAGCAGGTGCAGACAGGTGTGAAAACTACAGAACCATCAGTTTAATAAGTCATGGTTGCAAAATATTAACGCGAATTATATACAGACGGATGGAAAAGCTGGTAGAAGCCGACCTCGGGGAAGATTAGTTTGGGTTCAGAAGAAATGTAGGAACACGGGAGGCAATACTCACTTTACGGCTTATCCTAGAAGATAGATTAAGAAAAGGCAAAACTACATTTCTAGCTTTTGTAGATTTGGAGAAGGTTTTTGACAATGTTGATTGGAATTAACTCTTTCAAGTTCTGAAGCAAGCAGGAGTAAAATATAGGGAACGTAAGATTATTTACAACTTGTACAAAATCCAGACAGCGGTTGTCAGAGTTGAAGGGCATGAAAGGGATGCAGTGGTTGGAAAGGGAGTAAGACAGGGTTGTAATCTTTCTCCATTGTTGTTCAATTTGTACAATGAGCAAGCTATAAAGGAAAGCAAGGAGAAATTTGGAGAAGGAATTAAAGTTCAGGGTGAAGAATTAAAAACATTGCGTTTTGCCGACGACTTAGTAATTCTGTCAGATACAGCAAAGGACCTGGAAGAGCAATTGAACGGATTGGACAGTGTGCTGAAAGGTGCATATAAGATGAACATTAACAAGAGCAAAACTAGGGTAATTGAGTGTAAGAAAATCAGGTGATGCTGAAGGAATTTGATTGGGAAACGAAGCAATAAAGGAGATGATGAGTTTTGTTACTTGGGCAGTAAAATAACAAATGATGGTCGCAGTACAGAGGATATAAAATGCAGAATGGCAATGGGTAGAAAAGCGTTCCTGAAAAAGAGAAATTTGTTAACATCGAATATTGATTTAAACCTAAGGTAGTCCTTTCTGAAGGCATTTGTATGGAGTGTTGCATGGTATGGGAGTGAGACATGGACGATAAGAAGTGCGGATAGGAAGAGAATAGAGGCTTTTGAAATGTGGTGCTACAGAAGAATGCTGAAGATTAGGTGGGTGGATCGCGTAACTAATGAGGAGGTACTGAACAGAATTGGGGAGAAAAGGAATTTCTGGCATACCTTGACTAAAATAAGGGATAGATTGGTAGGACACATTCTTGGACATCAAGGAATTGTGAATTTAGCGTTGGAGGGAAGTGTATGGGGAAAAAATCGCAGGGGAAGACCAAGAGACTGATACAGTAAGCAGATTGAGACAGATGTAGGTTGACCTTCTTATGTGGAGATGAAGAGGCTTGTTCAGGATAGGGTATTGTGGAGAGCTGCATCAAACCAGTCTCCGGACTGAAGACCACAACAGCAACAGCACCAAATAACAGCTGTCTGCTAACTTCTTCCCTGATAGTCAAATATGGCGAACAGCTCTTTATTCAGACGGCACTTTCATTTGTTTGTATTGACAACATAGTTTGCTTCACGTTAGGAAAGGAGAGGTGTATTTGGCAATGCCAAACGCAATGCATTTAACTAGCACATTTAACTGGACGTTAAAGGCGTCTTCTCGTTTACTAACGAGAGCATTAACGAGAGATGGACGAACCGGCCCTTAGTATGCTTTCGGTAGTCAACGCCTCAGGTGTGGAAACTGTCACAAACGACGAAGTGGCAGAGTGCGGCAGTCTGTGAGGATCGCACAGCAAGTAGCGAGGTGGCGCAGTGGTAACGCACTGGACTCGCATTCGGTTATTCGGTGGTTCAAATCCACCTCCGGCCATCCAGATTTAGATTTTCCGTGACTTCCATAAATCAGTCGAGGCAAATGCCGGTTTGGTTCCTTTGAAAGGACACGGCCGATTTCTTTCCCTATCCTTAATCAAAACTCCGAGCGTGATCTCCGTCTCTAATGACCACGCTGTAGACGGGACATTAAACCCTAAGCTTGCTCCTCCTTCAAGTAGCGAGAGGCGAGGTCGCGTGGCGCGCCGCACCTCCCGGAGCAGAACGAGAGGCCCGGAGGCCTGCGCCGGCGCCCAGACAAAGATACTCTGTGCTGCGCCCTGCTCCTCACCCCCTCTGCCGCCCGGCGGAAGCCGCCAGGAAGAGAGAAAGAGGCGGCAGGAAGGCCGGGGGTTCCTCGGCGGCGATCTTAATCCCAGGGCGCAAACAGGTCTGCACAAAGCGGCCACAGTGGCGGCGGGGCAGCTGCGCGCCATTCAGCGCCCCAGAGGGCGCCATTCAGCCGCAGAGAAAGGGCGCAGCACGTGGGCGGAAGGGCGGCGTGGGCGGCGGACGCCGCGCAACAGGCTGGCCGCGCTGTTCTCCACTGTGCGCACAGTGGTAACCCTTTTGTCGCCCCGGCCTCATTGTCGCGCCTGGCCCACCTGCCGGCGGGCAGCTGGACAGGTAGTGGGGACCTGTTGACACCCACCACACTCGACTCCCCCCACTTGACCCCAGGTGTAGCGCACGCCTCTCCGCGCCCTGAGCGATTATCGGGATCATCAGCTCAGGGGGACTCACTTACTTTGGGGACGCCGTATTTCGTTTGTCACGCCTACGGGGCGCAAACAGCGGAGAGGTAAAGGCCGCGGTGTTCACTGACCAGACGGCTGCGCTCTTCTCAGGAGGGCTTCGGTACTCTCAAGCGTGTTTCCAGCCTTATAATCCTTTGTCGCGGTTAGAACGTTGATCCTTTCTCAGTAAATACGCCTTAAGCGGACAGCAACGACATTTCTGTTGTTTGTCCCTCTCGCTCTCTGTCATCCGTCCCTCCCTCACTACCTCTCTCTCTCTCTCTCTCTCTCTCTCTCTTGTTATCCATGTAAGCCACAGTAACCATGAAGAAGACAGGCTCCTTTTAAAGGAACAAAATGAAGTCAATGTGTAAATAAATAAATTTGGAAAGGAATGTATTTTCATTACGTTCATCACGATGCTCTAAAATATTTTCCTTGACAGCAATCAACATTCAGTCTGCTGTACACAAGATGAGTTGCACAGTAGAACACATCAGCAACTTACTGACGATAAACCTGAGGCTCTGCACTTTGGAGCCAATTAACGACAGACCGAGAATTCGGTTTCCGCCAGTTTCGGCCAAAATATTGGTTTCGGCCGCAGTTTCAGTTTCGGCCCAAAAATCAGCCGAATCTTCGGCTGTGCGGAAGCTAGCTTTCTTGAACTTACTGATGAAGTCCTGGATGGATTCAGTCAGTAATAACGCTTCACCGTAGTTGCCGGAGCGCCGTTTAACTGCTAGGAGCTTATCCTCTCGCGAAATATTTTTGGTATTTTGTTGTTAACCACAAGATAACGCATAGTATCCTATAGTGATATTCTTATACTAAGTTACGTACAATGAAACTCATTCAGTATTATAATAGTTGAACGGGTTATCGTATTGTTATGCTCAAAAGTGTTGTTAGCGTTTTTCAACGAAAGTGAGAAGTTATTTATAACTAATGTAGACTTAGAAACAGAGATCATGTGGTATACGGCTTTTCCTGTTGAGTTTGCGTAAATTTATACTGACAAAAATCATATTGTTAGTCGGAACTGTCACTTATTTTTCTAAATACTTTCTGCGGAACTGATTGAAGCTGCTTTACAGACTGTAACTTTATGTGCATTATGTATTTAGGAATTCGAAACAGGACATATGTAGTTTGTCGATTGCAAAAGCGGTAAAGAAGATGGCAATAATAAGCTAGCGCTCCCAGGAAAAACATTGTAAAGAGGCTGCTAATGAAGCAAATAGGTAATTACTTCCTGCGTATTTTGTGCTGTGGTAGTCAAGCAGAGCCTCTTTGTGCATCTAAATACTATCCTCCTACAAGAAGATATGCAGGACTGAGGAATTTCTTGTGGTAGCTACGCAGTAGAGTCTCGTGATTGGGACCGGGGCCACCTCGACCTATCGAAATGTATGTGCGAAAAAGAAGTAAATCGACTTTGAAAAGAATACATGCGTAAAAAAATAAGAACTTTTTAAACAATGTATTTAAATAGGCATTTACATTGGCAACCTAAATGTTTAACTATTTACTTCCCGGTGTAATCGTGGAGTGCCTTTTTCGGTGAAGACAGAACGCGTATCAAGTTCAGTTTACTTCTTCTCTAACTTACTGTTTTTTTTTCCTTTTACATGGAAAATGTCACAACGAAACAACGAAGACAACAGAATCCAGAAACTTGAATAAAAGTATCGTCGATTTGTCTAAACCTGCTTGCCTCCCATATCATTTTCTATGGACTCCTGATTTGGCTTACATACACTCAGGAAGGCTTCATACAGGAAGGGGATCTTGGGGAGTGTGATTTGTGGTGTTGTGTAAATTTACGAAAATCCTAACTTAACTACGCAATTTTCGGTTACGGCCGAAGAGGAGCCGAATATTCGGTTACTGTTTCGGTTTCGGCTGCAAATAATGTTTCGATCGGACTCTAGAGCCACTATTTACTAGACTTTTTCGCTTCCAATCAACCATTTCTATCCCTAAATACTCACCGCTCGCAACGGTATATATATTAGCTGAAATACTTACAATTTTCGACTTGTAGACGAAAGTGAGAACATAATAATGTCACGTTTTTTGTCATGGACTTCAGTCCAGGGACACGTTTGATGTAGCTCTACACGCTACCCTGCCCAGTGGATATCAACGGCAACCAACATCCATTCGAACTTGCTTGCAGTAATCGCTTCTCGGCCACCCTCTGCCATTTATACCCCACACATTTTCACAATGCCATTCTGACAATTCCTCGACGTCTCAGAATGTGTCCCACCAATCGATTCCTTCTGTTACTCAAGATAAAGCACAAAATTCGCTGTTAGCCAATTCTATTCAGTAACTCCTTATTAGTTACTTGATCTACCCAACTAATCTTCTTTATTCCTCTGCAGCACCACATTTGAAAATCTTCTTTCCTGTATTTGTCTGAATTCCCATCATCCACATTTCATTCCCGTACAATACAAAACTCATGACACATACTTTCCGAAAGGACTCTGTAACATTTCAATTAATATTCTACGTCAACAAGTTTCTCTTTTCCAGAAATACTTTTCTTACAATTTCCATTCCGCATATTATATATTCTTTACTACGGTCGTCAGAAGTTATTTAGTTATTTTTCTACCCAAATAACAAAAATCCTCTACTTTTGAATGAACCCCCACATTATTTTAAATTATATTCCATTACCCTTGTTCTGCGCTTGTTAATGTTCATCTTCTACCCTATTTTAAGAGACTGTTCATTTCGTTCGATAGCTCCTTGCTTTACTTCACCGTCTGCTCGATGTTTAAACTGAATATCACTACGGAAATGCTGCTACCTTGTCTTAGTCCCACCCCTGCAGCTGCATTCCTTTTACGCCCTTCACACTCACCTCTCTGCTTTTCGTGCAAGGTGAATCTAACCCTTTGCTCGCTATGTTGTACCCCTGCTGCCTTCTGCATCTGAATTAGTGTATTCCAGTGAACATTATCAGAAACTTCGTTCAAATCTATCTTATCAACTTATCTTATAAGCTAATTTTTAATTCGAGTATTGCCTCACGTGTTCTTACCTTTTGTCCAAATAACTGATGTTAGTATTTTGCGACCATGTCTTATTAAAATGATTGTTTTGTAATTTTCGCATTTCTAATCTCATAACTAAGTCATAAGAAGGAAGGAAGATAAGAATTAACGTCCCGTCGACATAGTGGACTTTGAACACAAGCTTAGAATGTTGATGTTAAGCGTCGGAAGCATACCCGCCGAGTCGTTTGACAAGAAGCATCCAAACATTTGCCTAGCGTCACGGAAGATAAATGGATGACCGGAGGTGGGTTTCAACCAGAGCCCTACCGAATGCGAGTCCAGTGAGGTAACCACACTCTGTATAGGGAACCTATGTCCACAAATGTAGTCTATTCACACTGTGAGCACTCCTTTACCAGGCACTCCGAAAAAAAAACTCATCTATTGAAACTTCTTTGCCTCCAATATTTTAGGAGAAGGCAGTATTCACCAAAAGAAAAAGCTATCCAGAAAACACGAACTCTGTAATTGATACCTTAAGAGCTATGGGCATGTTCTTATCTTTAACAATGAGTGCATGTCTCTCCCAGTGGTCAAGAGGACACAGCTCTATGCAGTTTGCAGACCATGTTTACAAGGCATTTTTACAAATATTAGTTGTGCAGGAAGTAGAATAAGTACAGTTTTAGAACAAATGTTTGTCATGTGACAAACATTGTATGTTTATGCAAACATATTTCTAACTTGTTGGGTTGAGTTCGGTTATCAATCAATGTACTCAATTTACAATTTTAGAAAACATATTAATGTTTAAGTTATGATTTATATTTCTGACAAGATGTTCTCAATAACAGTTACCCACTTTGTTGTGTTACATAATCTAACAGATATTCTTCTTCTTCTTCTTCTGCTTATCCATTAATGGATGTTGGCGACCACATGGCGCACCGTTCTTCTGTGAACCGCAGTATGAAGCAGCTGGTCTACACTTCGTAGTCCTGTCCACTGCTTTATATTGTCTTTTTTTTATGGGACTTAACTACGGGGTCATCAGTCCCTAAACTTACAAACTACTTATGAACTAACTAATACTAAGGACCACAAATATCCATGCCCGAGGGGGGATTCGAACCCCCGACCCTAGTGGCCGTGCAGACCGTGACTGGAACACCTCAGTCCCCTCGGTCACCGCGGCCGGCCTTTATATTGTCCAACCAGGATTTTCTACTTCGTCCTTGTTCTTCTTCGTCCCTCTTATTACCAACTGTAGAAGCATATATTTGGTGTTTCGTACTATATGTCCTAGATATGCACCTTTTCTTCTTTTCAACACTGTCAACAATTCTCGCTGCTTGTTCATTCGTTCCAGAACTTTGGTGTTGGTTGTTCTTGCAGTCCAAGGTAATTTAAGCATTCTGCGATAAATCCACATTTAAAAGGCCTCTAACGTCTTCGTTGTTGACATATTCAAAGTCCATCCTTGAGAGCCATATAGAAGCACTGATCAAACGTAGCATTTTACAAATCGGAGTCTAATGTTTAGGTCTAGGTCTGTGCTTGTAAGAATATTCTTAAATTTTATGAAGGCGTTTCGGGCATTCTCTATGCGATATCTTATTTCCAAGCCTGTTCGTCAGGCTTCACAAAGTCTAAGCTCAAACAAGGCAAGACATTTGGTGTTCCTGCATGAAGTACTTGTTTTATCACTTCGATTTGTGCATTTAAATGCTGAACACTTTAGGCATATTTCAGCAGCAAACATTGTATTGGCAATATACCCTAAATACAATATACACTAAATACAACACTTCAAGCTCAACAAGAACATAAGGTAGACTATCGTCAAGTGAACTGACCACCAAAAACATGGCGACCGAGTTTACACAGGTTGCCGCAAAGAGCGCTGTAACTCGTGTGTCAGCCAATGTATGAAATTTAAGCTCGTTGGTTGAAATGGAAGCAGGCTTGACTTCGAAGGCAGGGTTATCAACTGAACACAGCAAATATACTGAAAGCAGGTTTATTGCGAACTGAAACATACACCCGGCACTGACTGCAGAGTGCTCTGCTATTTATACACAAACAGAATGTACCAGAAATTAGAAGAATAGTCATTATGAGAAAAATGCAAAAATTACAAGTGAACATAAGAAACATGTTGTACATTCTGGGAATGATAAATACAAAGAAATAAATTTTTGTTGGTGGACGGGACTGAACCGGCGACTTTCATCACCGCAATCGGTGACGCTATCCATTGCGCCACACCATCAGTCGGATAAGGCGGCAATATTCATATTCACAGAATGTACGACATTAACTGCGAATGGATAAAATTGAAAATGTGTATCCAGCCGGGTTTCGAAGCCGGGTCTCGTGATTTTTAGGCAGTTGCGCTGAACTCTATACCACTGGGGACACAGAGATCACAACACCTGCTCGGAATTACTCAAATAAGCCTCCCGTCACATAAGAATTCTCAGCTTTACCTCTGCCCACTAGAATTCATACTCATAGTTATTGTAAACTAATTCCCAAAAGAGTAAGAGCCTAGGAGTGTCTCCGCACTGAAGAAAGGACTTTTGCCAGTCATCGTCATTTATATAAGTTGTATATTTGTCCCAAAGAACAGACACCACACATGTATAACTTAAATAATGTCCCTTCTCTAGGCTTCTTAATGGCCGCAGTGTTTCTCCCGCAGGCTCCCCTGTTTTAGCGCTAGGCCGTAGCTCCTTCCCTTCACGCTTCCCCTAGCCTATCGCTCCGCCTCTACGCGCAGAAGCGCCTTCATAGATAACGCCAACTATAATAGTGACTAAGCGAGATGCCAAAATCATTTTCATTGGAATAATAGTCAAGAAAGTGTAGTCCATCAACATCGGCTGTAGATTATAAAATTCTCTTTCGTCCAATAACTAGAACATTGCTTGCCAGGGTGGTACAGTGCCATATGAGCAACAAGCGTCGTTACCTGTTAATGTAGCAAGTCTCACAGCGTCACTGAGGAGATCGTCCAAGTCGAATGGTAGGCGCAGCAAGAGAGGCGTTCTGTGTCACGATAGGCGTTTGTGTCAAAACTCTGATCCAAAGTGTTCAAATGTTTCTAAAGCTTATAGGACTTAACTGCGGGGTCATCAATCCCTAAACTTCAAACTATTTATGAACTAGCTTATACTAACCACAGCACAAACATCCATGCCCGAGGCAGGATTTTCGTTCCCCCAACGGGGAACGTCCTTGCATAGCGCTTCAATGCGCTCGGCCGCTCCGCCGCAGCCAAAATTCTGAAAGTGTACTTTTCTTGAAGTTTGGACCAACGTATTGCTTCGTCCTGAATACATTGCACAAAATAACTATAAAGACTGAGTCGTTATCCAGCGAACGGTAGGCGAGCGGGACAGGAAAGTCACTCAGTCTGACGTGACTTACTGAATGTAAATGTAGACGAATTACATACTGGTGATCCACTCGCTTCCTAGGATCTTCACTCCCAAATTTTATTTGTCTGCCATGCAGATGTTCTCCAAACATGAAATAACGAGACCGTTTATATTTAATGTCATAAATTCTCACCAAAAAATTGTGTGAGCACTGGTTTCTCTGATCCCAGACCAAAGAGACCATTGCAAAATCAAATTCAAATGTTTGTAAATCTATCGGACCAAACTGCGTGGTCATCAGTCCGTAGCTTACAAACTACTTAAACCTAGGTAAACTAACCTAAGGACAAACACACACACCCATGCTCCAGGGAGGACTCGAACCTCCACGGCGAGCAACCGCGCCCTCCGCAGCGAGACGCTTTAGATCGCTCGGCTACTCCACCGCGGCGAGACCATTGCGTCACACACATTCCTACACGTGAATCACTGCAGAACTCACCCGTTTCATCTTCCGCTTACTTCCTTCCTCATATCACACAGAGTTCAACCGGCATAACAATGTCTGCGATTCCTATAGTTGGTGAACGTGAAGTTCAAATTTGTAGACCCTCGCTAATACTATCTTTTTTTCCTACCAAAACTTCAGCAACAACATCCAATACCCATAGGATTATTCCTTGTTTATTTCCAGTGCTGTGATAAATGTAAGTGTTGTTTTTCACGCTGCCTTCTGAGCAATTTCTATTCCATTTATTTTAAGAGAGGTTCCGTCTAAAATAGTATTTACATTGTTTTGGTATGACCTGTATGAATATAAACTTTGTTTACTGAGAGGTCATTCTGGCAGTTTTCTTATTCCATGCGATAAGTAGTGATTTCACCTTTTGTGTTGGAGGTACGGTCAATTTGTTTTAACGAGAACTCTCGTGAAATACGGCGCTACGACTTTCTCCTATTAGGAAACCGATGCCCAATTCGTAATTGATCAGGCATCGGCATTACTATTCATTCGAAGTTACTTGCTAATACTGCGGAAATTGCGAAGACTATTGTCGCTAGACGTGCTGCAGCTTTAACCCTATTACCCAACAGCTGATGCCGCAGTAATCCGTATTCTATGTAGAACAGGGCACGGAAAAATTGTGACGTTAAACAACAGACGTTGTCAAAAGAGTAACTGCTCTCCAGCAACATCTGAGGTACGTCGATCTTCATTTTCTCAATATATCCATTACTTTGTTGTACTTCCTCTATAGAAAGTCGTAAGACGTGTTCCGTTAACGTTCTAGTTCCATTTGTCTGGTATGTTGATGCTCGGAAAGCAATAATTTTTGCTGTCATGTTCCAGTTTACAGCAGATGTCAGTATATTAATTGACAGTGATTCAGTTAAAGCTGTGTTCTACGAAATAAGGTAACATCGCGACTCTTTACAGGCGTGTAATTATTCCAAAAGCGTTTCGCGGATTTGCAATAACATGAGCCACTTACAGTACCGTGAAATAGACGGCTATATTCATTTCGATAGAACCAACTCCATGCCAGGCGAATTTTTTATTTTGTACTGTTGCTAATTAACGAACCGGTTGTTCCATTATGTTATAAATATTTCATCATTCGTCTCTATTTTGTTATACACACTTCGATTTAAAGAAGTCATGGAATAGTGACTTCCGCAGATACAGATTTCGTCATCATCGCATTCACGAGATTTCAAGGGCCGATGCATCGTGCACGTCTCTTTTTTTCACTCTGGTGTTTCGTGTCTAAAGGTTTCCGACGCGTTTGTGGTCGCAGTATGGGCATTAAGAGGTATAAACGCAGCTAGACGCATAGAACATCCCGTTTCAGAAATCGTTAAGGAATTCAAAATTCCGCGATCCAGTGTTGATACTTTACCGAGAAGGCAGGCGTCACCTCTCACCACGGACAAAGGAATGTCTGACAGCCGGAATTTATAGTGACTGAGAGCAGTGGCCTAGGAGTAGATTTGCCTGAGATAACAGACAAGCAACGCTGTGGGAAATTACCGTAGATATTGGTATGGAACCTAAGATGGACGCTTCCACTAGGACAACGCACCGACATTTGGTGTTAATGGGGAACGGCAGCAGATGGCCAACTCAAGTTACTTTGCGTCGGCCGGTATTGCACGATCATATCATCGATCTTATCTTTGAGGAAGTAATAACAATAACTTGAAATAAAATGGCCACCACGTCTCATAAATGTCTATTGCAGAAAGCAAGATATATCAATAGGTATTCATAAAATTTATTTGACATAACATTTTCACGTGGCGCTACAAATGAGTATTACAGTGCAATCGCATTTTACATCGTATTTAAAGATGGTGAACAATAAAAACTTGTTATGTGTCGTCGTTGCTACCAGCACAGTTACATTTTGTGTGCGTTCGGAGGAAGATAAGCGGAAAAAAAAGAATCCGTACTTGGGTGATAATGTGGGCCTCACGTCGTGACAAATGAAACATTCACAAAAAGTTGTTTCGGGGCTGCAAGCGGAGGACGTAAAGCTATATATAACTGACTTGAGATTGTTAAGAGTATATATGGGAAGATCGCTTTTTGTATTTTTTATTTTAGGTCACCGGTTTCGACAATCTTGGTTATCATCTTCAGATCATCAACTCTAAATTGTTTCAAAATAGCACCTCATTTGACATGTCGCTTGATGTCTAAGTTAGAAACTTACGTACGTCTACATATTTTAGATGTACTGTTTTAAGTACATATAAAATAGATGTGTAAAATTTAAAATGATTTGCCATAGCTCGACACCTTTTAAAAAATTAGAGTACATTTCATTTCTTGGTGTAAACAAATAAAATTTAAAATGATTTGCCATAGCTCGTCTCTATTTCTTAGTGTTAACATGAGACATTTTTTAAAAAGTGAGACGAGCTACGACAAATCATTTTAAAATTTACACATCTCGTTTATATGTACTTAAAGCAGTACATCAAAAATACCTATGTAGCTTTTTAACTTAGACATGAAACACAATGTCACATAAGGTGCTATTTAAAAAAAAAAGTTAGATTCGAACATCTGAAGATGAAAACCAAAATTGTCGAAACCGGTCATCTAAAACAAAATAAAATATACAAAATGCGCTCTTGGCATATATATTCTTAACAAATAATTTAATCACCCCTTGCTTGAAAATTGTCAAGTATATACACTACTTGAGAGTGGATGCCATGAGCCCTGTGCATAGGCCTAAGAAAATTAAAACCTATATTAAAATTACGTAGCGTAATTCGTGGTTTATCAATATAAACGCATCGTGTTAACGATGAAGAAACGAAATGCGAGAGAACTATTTTCAGAAAGCAATCTGATTGTTAAATTAACAAGATGCAGTCAGTAATTTTGAGAAATTCGTAAACAAAAATTTACTTCTTTACAAGTTAACTCGACAGTACGACCTTGGTTACCGAGGTTAATTCTGCGTCTTGCCTGCAGTGCATAACACTCGTTATGCGACGAATTTTTTCTGACGGAATAAATCTGAAATTGGAATAATGTGTTCCATTTTATAAAATAAACAGCAAAATTCATCATATAATATATATAACTGCACATTTTTCTTACGAGAAATTTATATTAACACAAGCGAAATAAATTTGTTGCGTTTGAAATCATGCACACAAACATGTCTGTGACAGATACAATGGAAACAATTAAAAACAGCTTACTTAAGCACCAACCTGTGACACTACCAGAACTATATGAATTCATTGAATTGTTGACACTAGAACTGTCACAACATTATTTTTCTTTTAATAACAAAATGTACCAATATTAACAAGCTAGAACTTAATTTATTTAAGTTTTTTAATCCCCAAATAGTAAGCAATAAGGAAAAAAGAATGAACTTCCTCGAAGAAATTGATGAAAACAAACTGTAATTACGTCAACTGAAAATGGGCGAAAACCCGAAACGCGTCTTGGCTGAATCAAACGTACTAAAAAGTAGCTGGTTGCTGCTTTTATTGAAATAAAATAATAAGACAGACATGGTTGGAGAGAAGCCACATATTCAAAATGGTTGAATTGCACTGCTCGAAGCGGTCATATATCAAATTGCAGAGAACAAACACTTCTATGATCAATTCTACGACGAGGCCCTATATTTGATAATATTTCTTCGATGAAAGACGAGATATGTCAAAGTTCCCCATTACACTATCAAGTTCCTTTGAACTAAATATTTGACATATAAAGATTGTCAAAGAAATATGATGGTGTAATACCGATCTTAAAGGACGACACAACCTGCAGAGTCTGTTCCGGGCTCTTGTCAGTAACCGAGCGAGGTGGCGCAGTGGTAACACACTAGACTCGTATTCGGGAGGACGGTGGTTCAAATCCAACTCCGACCACCCAGATTAAGGTTTCCGTGATTTCCCTAAATCACTACAGGCAAATGCCAATTTCCTTCCCTATCCTTACCCAAACAACCCGAGTGTAAGCTCCGCCTCTATGACCACGCTGTGGCCGGCCGCGGTGGCCGAGGGGACTGAGGCGCGCCAGTCACGGTCTGCACGGCCACTACGGTCGGAGGTTCGAATCCCCCCTCGGGTTTGGATATCTGTGCCGTCCTTAGTGTAAGTTAGTTCGTAAGTAGTTTGTAAGTTTAGGGACTGATGACCCTGTAGTTAAGTCTCATAAGCTACACAAACATTTGAACATTTGACAACGCTGTCGAAGGGGCGTTAAACACTAATCTTCCATCCTACCTTTCTTGACAGTATCGGTTGAACTCTAGACTTCTATAGAACCGTGGTTTCATCAAATGAGTCCCGATTTCATTTAATAACAGTGGATGATAGGATTTAACTGAAAATGGCTGTGTGTGGTTAATTCGAGACCACGTGCAGTCATTCAAGACTTTCTTGTCCCCAAACAACGATCAACATTTTGTGGATGACAAGGTTACCTTTATCAGGCCGTTGATGTTTAAGATTTGTTTTGAAGAACATACTGTTGAGTCCTGAAGAATCAGTTGGTCAATCATATCGTCCCAGGCCTAGATTGTGATGATGATAGTTTCGAATCGCGTCAATAAATAAACAGCCGCATGTAGCCTTTATATTCCTACAGCGTCCCTAATCACACTGTCTAATAACTGAATCTCAGAAATGGGCGCGTAGCTCATCAGGACTACATGTCACATCCGGAATAAAGACGTATATGGTTTCAAGTCGGTGCAATTTTGGCTTCGATCAGAATTTTACATCAGATTTCTGAGCATTCCACAAGATGAATTAATTTGATGTAACAATTCTGTCGACGTTGTGTAACAGAACGAAAAAGAAACTGAGTTCGAATCCCTTTATTTCAACTTAACTTATGAAGTGAAATATTAAAACTCATAAGAATTTTGTGAAGTGGGAAGATAGTGCATGCCTCACAGAACATACACGCATAAAACTAATTCCCACACTCAAAAATATTTGCTAATAATACCTGATTTGTCCCTATTCCGCTATTTTTATCATGTTGAAAATATGACTCTGTAACTATTGCATGCATTAGAGATGTTGTTTTTGGTAAATGTTTAGCTTTTTGGTAGTTCTTCAGTTGTGACTCTTCTGAGTTTATTATTATTATTTATAGAGATTTTCCTCATCACAGAGGTTTAACTCGGAAATGAGTAAACCTAGTACATAAAGTCTTAAACTAAACATTAAAGTTATTTCTCCAGGTCTCTCAATCTTGAGAGTTCTCTTCTCCTGCCCCGAGTCTTCTCATTTTGTGCTGCATATTTTGAAAGTAATTGGTGACAGGGCGTCGTCTTCGTCTTCTTCTTCTTTTTCTTCTTCTTCTATCAGGTTCCCACTCCGGAACCAGTTTCGGTATTCTGGTGTTCATACTTCGTACATGTTCGTACCAAATTCTTTCTTTTATTTCCATTCTCTTTATTGCTTCGGCGTTCCTTCCTTTTTCTTTCCTGGAAATTCTGGGCGATGTTCTCCAGAAGTCCATCTGTAGAGCTTGTAGTTATTGACCGTGCTTTAGGTTAACAGTTTCAAGTTTCCGCCCCGTACAGAACTATACTCTCTAATCCAGATATATATTCCTGCTCCATAGGACTGAACTGAGAATCCCAATGGCCTCTCGTCCACCGCTAATTCTTTTATTGATTTCCGAGTCTGATTTACCCTCAATTTCTGAAATCGGTCCCAAACAACAGTAAGCCTTCTTTCTTTTGTATATAATTTTCTTCCCCTCTATTTACAATTCATTTGTAATGCTAGTCAATTAATCTGCATTTTGGTCATTAATCTTCAGAGCTCAATTTTTGGATGCTATTGCTAGTTTCATTATACATGTAGTTTGCATCCGTCCAGTCTTGTAGTATGACAACTTGATCATCAGAAGACAATAAATGATGTAGATAAACTCCGTCTCTAATTTCTAACCCCATATTATTACAATTGTGAGACCACGATCTAAGGTAAATAAAGATGTAGATTTTAAATAATGTCGGTGACACGGGACATCCTTGCAGCAGACATTTGCTTGTTCTAAATTTCTGTGAAAGTCTATTACCAATTTTCACTTGGCTTTTCTAGATCCATAAAAATAAATCCTACATTTTTCATGATTCTCCAAATTCTGTCGTAATGTGAAAATATGGTCTAAACGTGATATACTAGCAGTGAAACAACATTTTTCTTCTTGGATTCTAATTTTTCTTCCAGGTTTCTCAATTATTTTCCCCAAAAAATACTCAATAATGTCTTCGTAACACAAATTCCTCGATAGTTCGAACAAATTTTGCGATTCCCTTCCTTAAACATGGTACTAAAGTAACCTAGCTTCATCTTCTTGTGTATAGAATCTCCATGCAACATTTTATTTAATAGCAGCGTAATCAGTTTAAAATTTTGTCACCACCATACTATATAATATCCATATAGATATTGCTTGGTCCAGGTGAATAACTCTTCCCTGATCGTAACATATGAAGTACCGTACTTTCTAAAATTTGGATCTCATAATTATCATTTTTATTTTCTTCCACTGTTCCTTCCTGTAGATATTCCTCTATGTCCTCATTCAAAAATGTTTGGAAATATTCTTTCCACTCCTTTTGTGTTTCCTCTTGTAGACTGGATTTGCCTTTTGTATCTTGACGAAGCCCTTTTAGTATCTACCATGCTTCTTTCTATTTCACATTAACATTGGCACACGTTCTTTCCCATGCTTCATTCTTTACTAACCTTATTTTCCTTTCCACTTCATTTTTTCCCTTGTATATTGATCTTGTTCCTTCTGACTTATCAATCAGTTACTCAATGGGTGCAGTTCGTTTTTCTTTAATGATATTTCTGCTTCATTTGACCACCTCTATGCAAGGACTGTTGTGGTTGTTTTCTTTTATGCCCAGTACCTCTGATGCTATGTTTTTCACATTAATTATTGTGAATTTTATATTTCCTCTGTGCTTCCTTCAAATGGTTCATCCAGCGTCTGTTCCATCCATGCCCTAAATAATGTACTTATACTTTTATCTTGTTGGCTGTCAATATTAAAAGGTAAATTTTGATCTTTCTCGCTACCGTTCGTTTCATTTATGTTTGTTGTATCATTCCTTGGATTCTTCCATGACCAGAAAGATTTCATTTTTACTAGATAGTGGATCAGACATCTTGTAGGGTTTGATGTCCATAATAGACTTTTACGTAACATTCTTCGTTGAGTGAGTTACGTACTGTCGGCTCTAAGGTCGTTAACTCTCAAACATACTTCGTACACAAATGAAGAGCTTGCATCTCTGCAGCTTCGTTGGGTGGCGGAATACAACAAAATATTTTAAAATAATTTTCTTCGAATTATTTTGATAATTAGTCCTGGGCTACCACTTAACGTAGGAAACCATTCAATGAAGGGGTTTAATTAATCTGGAAAATGTAAATGAAACTTCCTAGAAGAGAAACGAACCGTTTAGCTGTAAGGCTATCGCGTTTCCAGAAAAAAATAAAAAATCCCGGAGCCCAGATGCCGGTGAAACGTCTCTCCGCACGCAGTGTGATGGAAATGAGTTCCGCCCTTCCGTCGGCCGCCGGAGGGGACAACATGTTAAAAGCGAGGGAAGAACAGTAAGTAAACGCATCGGCAGCCGTCGAATATTCATAAGTATTTAAATTACTGGCTGTATTTTTAACGAGTCTGGCTGTCTGGCTGCGGAGGTTGGCGGCTTCTGCGAGTCACAGGCGGCTCGGCTCTGTGCGGCTGCGGCGGACGCCGACGCAAATTCCGTTACGTCGACACAATTGCCGCCGCCGCTGATAAAAAAGAAAAAAAAAGCGTCGCATTTCGCGGCCTTTTGTTTCTGCGGACATCTGGCGACTAAAGCCAATATGAGGAGAGAATGAAAAACACCGTACTCCCAGACAATAGGGAAGTGCATTACAAATATGGACATTGCTTGATACACTGCAGGCTGTTTTTAGAGGAGGAGAGGTAGAATGTTTGAAAATTGGAAGAATCATGGACACATTCCCAGGAACATTCCAAAATGATCTCCCACAAATAACTTTATACAAATTAGGCATTTAGCTGCTTCTGTATCCTGTTTCCCTGGGGAAACAATAGTTACATTCCAGTGTCTGAGAGTATTATATGTTTAAATCTTGCTTTTACTTCGTTTATTCTAATTAGTTCTCGTGTTTAGTATATTAAACATGCAAAATTCATCTTTATTACTCAGATAACAAACTAAACTCGCAATCCATGCTGAAACACATACTTTTGAGAATAGATCATCAATCTTCCTCGCAGATTACAACTGATGGCCAGACCGAGATTTGAACCTGGAACCTACACCTTTTGCAGGCAAGCGCTCTACCGATCTAGGTATCCCTGTACGCTTCACGGCCCATACAACTTTACTTCCCAATACATTTATCGTCTAATGGAATTTGTCATTAAATTATCTTTCTTAAACCATATCTCAGTTCATTGGATCAATACTAGAAACATGAATAACTTTCACAAATATTGACAGTACCTCTAAATGGTAGCATTTTTGGCCGTTAGACCGCAGCTTGGATTGGGTTTGGCCTGCTTGGTGCAAGTCTTTAGGTGACGATAATAAAACGACTAGGAGTACAACAAAACAGCCAGTGCCCGTGTGGAGAAAATCTCTGAAGCGACCGGGAATCATGGTGGTAGAAAGGCCCTATTGTTGTATCATCCCTGGGCGGTCAAAATTCAAGTTTTCCAAACAAAGATGTTACACTGAAGTTCTAGCCACCGATAACAACAAAATATTGCCAATCTGTTAATGTTTACTTCTACACCAGAAGGATTACTGATTTTGTTAGACTGTTAGGTGCCAAATCTCAAGTGAAGTTACATGACCATTATTTCATCGTAAAAATTCACGCTGTGATTTACAATTAATTTGCTGCACCTATGTATAAGCCTATGTTCCAATATGCTTGGTGCTAGTCAGGGTATGACACTGACATACTAAAATCATCTTTTGAAAATGTAATTACTCCGGCGTTTAATAATGGACTGTGAGAATGCGACAATGATTTGGTACGTGATAACGTGGCTTCAGTGGGATGTACAGATTGTTCTCTACAACTTTTTATTAACCACTTAATCGAAATTCCGCATCTGCGCTTTGAGGTCTAATATAAGCACTTTCATGTGTGTGGTACCGGTGTATATGTGTGTCTTGCACTATTATAAGAGTTTTGGCGCTGCTGATTGGAAATGTTATGATACACTGAAGCCATTAAATTCCTGTAGCAGTAATATCTTGTTGCTCTGCTTCTCTCTATTAAAATGGTTTGCTTCGAAACAACGCACTGACCTGTTTATAACTGCCTTTTATTGCAAGAATGCTGTCGTGAGGTGGCAAGCGTTCCAGGTGCAAGGTATATCTTGTGAGATTCAACAATGACTTTACGCGGCGAAAGGCTTTTGAAGAGGAACGCCTTATATGAGTTGAAGTAAAATTTGGGCTGATCGTACTAGTAGGAACACACACAAAGTCAATAGCGTCCTATTTTGCAAGCTCCTTGATGTAGCGGCGTGTGGTAGAACATCACACCAAGAAGATCTACCGTTTTATCACTCAGACGGAAACGTCGGAGAGGTTACACTGGATCTAGCTGGAATGAGATTGAGAACAATCCGCGTCTTCGATCTACTGTTCAAACTGCCTCAAAAACTGGTGACTGATGCACTGAGTCCATGCGGCATGGTTATCTGCCATAGGTGTGTTTTCAAACATATAATGTCCTGAATGGTCTGAGACATATAAAGACATTTTTGCATCCCTTGTGGGGATGGCAGTCCGGTTATTAACTTTGTTTATGTTCGTTTGAGCCATCTTGTTACATCACTTTATTTATTTATAAAAAACTCTTTAAATTTAGTGGCCAAGCGCATTGAGGCGCTATACTCCGATGCGCGAGGCCGTTCCCCGCTGGGGGTTCGAATCCCTCCTCGGGCATGAATGTTTCTGTCGTCTTTAGTGCAAGGTGGTTTATAAGTCGTTTGTACAAAAAATGTTCAAATGTTTGTTAAGCTTATGGGACTTAACTACGGGGTTATCAGTCCCTAAACTTACAAACTACTTATCAACTACTTACGAACTAGGATGGCACAAATATCCATGCCCGAGGGGGGCCGTGCGGACCGTGACTGGAGCGCCTTAGTCCCCTCAGCCACCGTGGCCGGCGGTCGTTTGTAAATTTAGGGACTGGTGACCCCACAATTAAGTCCCTTAAGCTTCAGAGACATTTGAACATTTCTTGAAATTATTAAATATCTCGTTAATCCTTCATATAGTTGAAATTCATTATTCTGCTCCTGGGAGGTCGTCATCAGCGACGGCCGCAAATATACAACATAAAAGACATTTCTCAGGCGTTTCATCAGATTCTATGGGAACATAGAACTGGAATAGGAGGCAATGGAGGACGTTCATAGACAAAATCCTAGGCATGACACACATCTTACAAGAAATAACGCAAGGCAGATGGCGGAGGCCATCCGATGAGGCCCCCTGACCTTATACCCAAGTCCAGATGGGTTCGCAGTGCAATTCTATCGCAAATGTGTCACTGTAATGGTACCGAATGTGCTTACATTGCCGGCCGCGGTGGCCGAGGGGACTGAGGCGCTCCAGTCATGGACTGCACGGCCACTACGGTCGGGGGTTCGAATCCCCCCCTCGGGCAAGGATATTTTTGCCGTCCTTAGTCTTAGCTAGTTCATTAGTAGTTTGTAAGCTTAGGGACTGATGAGCCCATAGTTAAGTCCCATAAGTTCTACGAACATTTGAACATTTTTTGTGCTTACATTAGTTTAACAAGATACTCGCGCATGAGTCGCCAGTTATCATCGAATTCGCAAAAGAGTTGATGATTCCAGTTCAAAAACCACAAGGAGGCAAGTGAACATGCGATTATCGCCCTTTGGCACTTCTAAACAGCGACTTTTAGATCCTTAAGTATATAATAGGAGGGCGCTTAAAAAGATTGCTGAAGGATCGAATCAACACGAATCAGACATATGTCGGTGGTACAAGCAATATTAATACGGCCTTGGGAGACTATCGTGATGTTATTGGCCTTGCCAAGAAGTGCCGACTTTGTGCGGTATTGGTAGGCCTCGATTTGACTATGCCTTCGACAGAGTAGATCTTTGCTACGTCAAAACAGTGGTATACCGGATGGGTGTCCCGCCTACCTTTGCTGCTGAATGGTGCCAGTTCAGCAGTGGTGAACAATGGAAGCAGAACGGCACATTTTAAGGTTTTACGAGCAGACAGGGGTGCCCCTTGTCATTCATCTTACATGCGATCGCAATAGAGCCATGTCTTTCAGGCCTTCGCCAACGACTCACACTTCAGTCCTTCAAATGCAGAGCATATGCTGATGATGTAGTGCTTCTAGTGAAGAGCGAAGAGGAGACACACACTGCAATAGATGGCTTCAGACATACGGGAAGACAGCAGGTAACATGGTTAACTTTAGAAAATTACACTTTATATAAGGAGATGTTGGGAACAATAGCAGACAACTACCGGAAGCTGTTGTGCCAATTACGCACATCAGTACGACGCAACGCCCTGCAGTCTATGGGTATGATGCAGGGTAAGAACACTGATCAAACACGTGAGACACCTCCTCCCTTTCCAGCGTTCGATGGCAACGGGGAAACAAGCGGTTTTTTGATACTATGTGAGCTTGGGACATCTCTCTCAGGTGCAGTACGAAACATCACGCTTCCGACGCGAGAAGGTGGTGTTGGCTTTGTCAGTGTTAATGAAACGGCACGGACAATGTATGTTATCACCATGTGCAAACTGTGGCGTTTGCCTAACGGGAGCGATCATAGACGAATTGGCACCGCCATCGCTCGTTCGACCATTCGGTATTGGATATATTACATATCACACGTGCGAACGTTCATCGTAGAACACAGTTATGTTCTAGCAGTTTTGCCAACAGCCCGCCCACCGACACGTACAGCCCGTTTCTAAGGCGTATAGCGAGGAAGTTCCTTGTCACTGACTGGGACGTTGTGTGGCGCACGGTTCTCTACATCGGCCAGCTCAACGTGGTACACGGTGCTTAACCGGAAGTACCCAAACAGGGAGTGACAGTATGCTATCCGTAAGAAAAGACGTCACTTTCCATCCAGCAGTTATTACCTATCTATTCTCATTCACGGAATATATGACATTAACTGCGAATGGGTAAAGTTGAAAATGTGTACCCAGCTGAGACTCGAACCCGGGCCTTCTGCTTTCTAGGCAGTTCGCAGAACGCTACACCACTGGGGACACCTGCACTGAAATACACAAGTACGCCTCCCGTCAGATAAAAATTCCCAACTTTACAACAAAAAAAATTCTAATGTTTGTAAATCTATCGGACCAAACTGCGTGGTCATCAGTCCGCAGCTTACAAACTACTTAAACCTAGGTAAACTAACCTAAGGACAAACCCATGCCCCAGGGAGGACTCGAACCTCCACGGCGAGACGCCTTAGACCGCTCGGCTACTCCACCACAGCCCCAACTTTACCCCTGACTACTAGAACTCCAACTCGTAGTTATTGTAACGTAATTACCGTAAGAAAGGACCATTGTCCGTCATCGGTATCTATATAAGTTATGTATATACGTTTTCAATGCGGAGGCACTCCTAGGCCTTTACTCTTACGGAAATTATGTGACAATGACTACGAGTTTTGAGTTCTAGTGGGCAGAGGTAAAGTTGGGAATTTGTATCTGACGGGAGGCGTGCTTGAGTAATTCCGTGCAGGTGTGGTGATCGCTGTGTCCGCAGTGGCGTAGAAGTCAGCACGACTGCCTGGAAAGCAGGAGACCCGGCTTCAAGACCCGGCTGCGTACACATTTCCAATTTTTCCCATTAGCAGTTAATGCTATACATTCCGCGATTACGAGTGTGCTATCCATTTGACAGACACGCCGTGCCGATGTGGCACGGTTGAACGTACGAGCGCTGTGAGGTGCCTTTCTACGGAGCGCGGTTGCCCCCGTAGGAGATTCGAGTCCTCCCTCGGGCATATATATGTGTGTGTGTGTGTGTGTGTGTGTGTGTGTGTGTGTGCGTGTCGTCCTTAGATTAGTTTCAGCAGTTTGTAAGCTTAGGGACTGATAACCTCAGTACTTATGTCGCATAGATTTACAAATAGTTGAGCATTTTTGTGGCACGCTCGACGCGGACGAACTGCGCTTGGTCTGGTGCTATGTAACACAGCGAGGAAGATCATAGCGTTAATGAGACGCACTGCACAATCAGGAATCTAAACTGACATGGTATTTTTCCCAGAGGAAACGTGTTTTCCACATCAGAAGACGAACGCGGTGGCGTGGGTGACAGTACTTTACATATATCGTGACTAGCTTAACGCCCGCTGTTTCGCATGCGTAGACTGGTTGGTCTGCACCAGTTGTTTCTCCCTCTTAATATAAATTTTCATAGCTATAGCTTAAGTACTATCATAATGAAATGTTGTGATACTACTTGTAGCCGCGGCAGAATGGCCGTGCGTATCGAGGCGCCATGATGCGGTGTGCGCTGCTGTTCGCCGTCGGGGGGTTGGATTCGCTCCTCGGGCATGAGTGTTTGTGTTGTCCTTAGCATAAGGTAGTCCAAGTTAGTTCAACTTAGTTTAATTAGTTTCTAACCCTTAGGAGCCGATAACCCCGTAGTTAAGTCTCTTCAGATATTTGAACATTTGATTTTACTACTTGTAACCTCCTATGGCACCCCTTAATAGTGGAATTTCGAAAAATACCCCAACAGGTGTCTTTTAAATTGCAACCAAGTATGCAAATATCATTTTTCTAATTCGCGGTTCAAAAAATGGCTTAGTAGCAACGTATTTTTTTTTAAAAAAAGTGCTTCATTCCATATTTCACACCCTACATGATTAATTTTCTGAAAATACCGAAACACATGTCTTTTTAATTCTGACCAAGAAAACATATACCAATTTATGGGGTTGTAGCTTCAAAATTGCCTGAATAGCAAAATGTTTTCGAAAAATATCCCCTCTCCAATTTAACTACCTTTATGGTTGAATTTCCAAAAATACCGAATCACGTACTTATTACATTCTAACCAACAATATTCATTTTTTGCAGCTCTACCTTCAAAATTTTTTTTTTTCGAAAAGAATATTTAATCCCTTATTTTCCCTCTTACTTATTGAATTTCCAAAAACATTGAAACTAGTGTTTTTTTAATACTGACCAAGATTCCATATCCGAAGTTTCGTAGTTGTAGCTTAAAATTCGAGTTAGCAGCAACGTAGTTTTGAAAATGAATTTTTTGGGCCCCTATTTAACCCCATTGTTGGCTGAATTTCAAAAAATGCCGAAACACGTATGTTTTAAATTCGAACCCTGAATTAAAATCCGTAATTTTGTAGTTCTAGCTTCAAATTTGCCTGAATAGCAATCTATTGAAAAAAAAAGTTTCATCCCCTATTTCTCCCCCATACTGACGGAATATTGAAAAATCACTTTTTAAATGACGCCTACGGAGCGAAATTAACATCCTCTACAAATTTAAAGTTTCTATCTTCAGTGGTTTGAGCTGGGCGATGATGAGTCAGTCAGTCAGTCAGTCGGGACATTGCCTTTTATATTTGGAGATGTACGTACTGGTCCGTTGGCAATATTTACACGATGGACAGAGGAAGTTAGGACGACTTGGTAGGTACAAGGACAGATAGGTATATCTTTTACAGGTAGTGTCTGCGGACCAAACACCTTGCTGGGATGTGCCGGGTACGAGAAGATGACGAGTGACTGTTTGAAGGAGATAACGAGAAAGTGGACGGACCAGACGTAACAAGTGGGAGAAGATCATCCTGTAACACCGACCGGGTGGTGAGCGCGAAAACAGGAGGTCTCAGTTTAGTTTACGTTGTATGTCTTTCAGGTGCGGTATGCCTCGAATGATGAAGGGTGTCGAAATGGTAACGATATATAGTTATTTTCCCACTATTTCTACGCACATTACGTTTCAGTCGTCAGTGTTCTTCCAGGAAGACTACTGAACTTAATATGCTTTTGTGATTATAATAAAGGTGTATGTTTAAAAATAAATAAATACATTAAAAATTCAGCATGATTACCTTAAAAAGTAGTTAAAAAGTGGCAAAAAACAAAGAAGAGAACAAAAAAAAAATTTTAGGCGACCGCTGGCATGAAGCGGAAAATCAGGGTTCGAATTCCGGTCCAGTACAAGTTTATCAACTTTGCCTCGAATTTATTTCAATCATCTGAAACAGTCCAAATGTTTCAATATATCGAATTCACAAAAAAATTTCGCCTGAGTGGGCCATACGGAAAGAGAAAAAGCTCGCAAAAGGTTTTCTATAACATTACAACCGAATATGAGTAATATTATGCCTTGCACTGTTCGACTTTTAATTACGAAATAGGCGAATATTGTCCACACCATGCACATCTTATATGTAATCATTTTTGAGGAATAACGTTTTCTGTAATAACGCTTCATTGCAATGGATTCTTCATCCAAGTCATTAAATAAAGGTCTATTATCTTCCAGTTTCCATCCCAATTGTGGACAGTGAGCTATTTGATATTTCCTAAACATTCCGTAATTCGTATTTCAAAGTGCCGTATGATGCATTATTATACAACCTGCAACCCCAAACCTCTTCTTTTGTCATTTATTTGCAGCATTTTTGAATCTCGCCAGTCTCCTTCAATATATTAAACAAACCGTCAATACTGTTCTCAGACGGTCGATATTATTATGCATTACTCAATACTGTGCATTAAATGTTAAGCGTCTTCGAGCGCATTTAGATTTATCTACGACTGTATCAAGAGAACTTCATTTGTCGTCATAAATGTCACACGTTATTACCGTGAACTTACGCCACCTTTCAGTCCCCCCTCCCTCACCATAACACAGTAGACTACAGTAAGGTTCATCTGGCTGTAATAATGCAATATTGGCAGTAGTCACTATCCTATAAAGTGACATATGGTCGAAAATCACTAGGAGCGAGTAGCCGTGTCGTATAGAGAATGTGGTGATTCGCACTGAGAAGCTTGACGGCAACTGACTAAATTTCTATAATACAGTAATGCTAAACACCCAAATGTTTATGTAGGCCTTAAACTGGGCGATCCATTTCGTGCACACTGACAGCTACTCAAACTCCATTTCAGTACCTCTCCATTCTATCTGACATACAAATTAGAATTGCATATGATGTTGTTAATCTTGGGCCTACTAACGCGACCAATCAGAAACGTGGCCTGTGCGGGCACGCGGGAAACAAACTATTCAGTCTTATACTAATCTCTGAAGATGTGAGAATGTGCTGTCGTGAGGTTGAGTTCCGCGTGAAATAGATTTTGGGATTAAATGAGCATCAGAGAACGTTAGGCGCGTTTTGAACCATTTGGCATTAAATTTGTGTGAATATATTTTCCTATAATTGCAATGATGTTCGACTAACAAAAATTAGTCTCTGCAGTGAATAAAGATTATTCCCTGCGGTAGTAAAAATTAGACTTAGCTATCTTTGTAATTTTTAAAGTGGAATTCTATCATTTCGAAACTTTTATTGAAGTAGACTTTGGACTTCCGCACTTACTATTCAACGTTGATTGCATGCATGGCTGGATCCACAAACGGTGCGGGACAAAACCATTGGTCCTCTAGAGACGCCCTAATAAGAGACACTTTATCTTCTCCTGGGACCTCGAGAAGTGCGTAACTTTGCCGGAACTTATCGTTACGAGTTTGCAGTCGCGGTCCTCACGAGGGACAACTTGCGCAGTTAGAATGGCCAACACAGAAGTATGCCCCAGCAGGAATACTCCGACTCTCTTACTAATTAATTAATTAGCTGGGCAGTGTGGCTTTAGTACAGCCTTTGCAACATCTGTATCCACATATTTAATCTGCAAATCACATTTAAGTGCTTAGTAGTGAGTTTATCGAACTGCTTTCACAATATTTATCTACGTTCTTTTCCCTTAAATACGCGCAAGAGAATGGAACACCTAAAAGTTTCAGTTTTCGATCTGGTTTATTTTATGACGCAGATACTGTCTTCCTATGTATGTCGGTGCTAACGAAATATGTTCGCGATAGGACCACAAAGTAGGTCAAAGATATATCGGAAATTGTTATCACTGCAAGAAACATTGCCTTCCGTTGAGTCATTTCCACCCTACCTCGTGCATAATTTCTGTGATACTCTGTCGCTTGCATCGTGATAATGAAGCAGGATTTTAGAACATAGACTTTCCTCAAATATTATGAACTACCTCGAAACGAATGACCTCTAATCACACTGCGCCAAATATAGCCACAGTAGTGTGACTGGGATCGTGATTTCCCGTCAGAAAGAACACAGCTGGTTGTAATGGACGGTGAGTCATCGAGTAGAACAGATGTGATATCTGGCGATACACAGGGAACTGTTATAGGGTCCCTACTATTCCTTATTTTTATAAACGGTTTTGGAGACACTCGAATAACTCTGTTACACTCTTCGCAGATGATGCTATCACTTATCGGTTAGTAAGTAACTTGAAAGTTATCTGCATTTACACGATAAATCAGTCATATCTACAAGCCGTAAATTCAACTAAATGCTTTGGACTAACAATTACGAACAACTTAAATTGGAAGGCATAGAAAATATTGTAGGGAAGAGGAACCAAAGGCTACGATTCATTGGCAGAACATTTACAAGATGGAACAGTTCTACTAGAGAAACTGCCTACACTACATTTTTTACTCTTATTTTGGAGTATTGCTGCGCATTGTGGGATCCACACCAGACGGAACTGAGAGAACGATTTAGAGAAAGTTTTATATTATCGTGATGCAGGGAAGAGAATATCGCGGAAGTGATACACGAGTTGGGGTGGAAATCATTAAAAGAAAGGCATTGCTCTTTGAGGCGAGATTTATTTGAGAAATTTCTTTCACCGACTTTCTCTTCCGAATGCGAACATATTTTGTTAGCACCCACCTACACTTGGAGACATGATGATCATCATAAAATAAGAGGAATCAGATGTGAAACAGAAAAGGTTTAGTTGTTCCTTTTTTTTTTTTTTTTTTTTTTTTTTTTTTTTTTTTTTTTTTTTTGCTGCCTGTTAGAGAAAGGAACTGTGTAGAAATGTCATAAAAGTGGTTCGATGAACCCACTGCCATGCACTTCAATGTGACTTGCAGAATATATATGTAAAACGATCTGCTCCTCTCTGAACTGACTCTGTATTCTCTAGTTTCTTTAGTAGAACTGTTGCATCTTCCAAGTGTTCTGACAATGAAACGTAGCGTTTATTTCGTCTTCGCTACGTTATCTTCTGTGCGGCCTATCCAATTTAATCGTTGGAAATTGTAATTCCTAAGTATTTCGTTGAATTTAAGGCCTCCACACTTGATTGATTTATCGTGTATAACGGATTTCTTTTTGTGCTCATAAGAATGACTTCACACAATTCATTATTATAATCAACTGCCATGCTTCGCACCATGCAGATATCTAAATCGTTTTGTAGCTGCTTTTGACCTTCTGGTGACTTCACTAATCGATAAACTACAGCACGATTCAGAAACAGTCTGACAGAGATGCTCAAAATATCTACTAAATCGTTCATAATGGCAAGAAACAATAGGGATCCTATAACACTTCCGTGGAAAACACTAGATATCGCTTGGCTTAGTATTACTAAAATTTATTTTTTGATTCACACTGTATAGCAATTTCGAGAACGTGTAAGTTAATGAAATTTCAGTTTCAAAAAGTTTTCGATACATCGAGAAACTTAAGTAAGTAATCTACACTTATGAAACAGCAAGGAATAATTCGTTTTAAGTTTTCTAACATTTGCCGATTGGACCTACAGCTTTTTACTTAACTAATAAATAGTATTTTGTAACTTACGTAATATTTTTATCTTGGCTACGTTTGGCATCTTCGATCCAGTTTCATTACAAAGACACTTTGTTAAAATTCAACTTCCTAAACATTCTTATTTTCAGGCAATAATTCTTGTAATTACTTATTTACAATGCTTGGAATTAGTTTCCATATGAGCTTCATAAATATATAATAAAAATTTCGGTATAGCTACACGCCATAATTACAAATGTACAATTTTCCTCACTGAAGTATCAGTAAGCTTATGAAAGATTCCTTGAAAATGGCTTAAGGCCGAAACAGGTGTTGGAATAATAATAAAATATTCAACAGCATCGAAAGACAAACCTGTAAAGCCTATACCGTTTTCCGTGAAATAAATATTAAATACTTGCAGGACCATACAAATGCACCCTGTGTTAGAAACGTCAAATAAACACAGGGGTTTGGAAGTACAATGCACTGGACGCCTATAACACTGAGAGAGATCCGTGTCGTTCGAGGGTCACGAAGCGTACTCGAGGGCATCGATTCGTCGCCCGGTAATTTCCAAGCCCCGCAACCACACGGCGGTTGAAAGGCCGTCGCTCGTGACTCGAGAGCGTGAAATCCACCATCCTCATTCAGGCGGGCTTCCTGAGCATTTTCCCCACTTTTTCTGCGAGCCGTCTGAAGGATCGCTCCCACTTAACATTACGCAGACTGAATGTGCGCCGTTCTTGCTGTACGTGACGCGTGCTGTGTCGCTACCGAACTGTTTCTTTCGTTCCCTCTCATACATTAACACCGTTCTAATGGCAGTTGCCAGGCGTTTCCAGTGTTGCAGGAGGCGATTTTAAATATAATGTTGTAGCCTTCTTAAACACTTCTTATTTGCCATCTTAAATTACAGTAAGCATCGTTACATGGACTTCTGAAGGACACAAATACAGTCTTAGCAAATCTGGTTTGAATACAGATTAGACACGCTAACTGCTATTACAGTGTACATCATAACACATACATTACAGTGATAAACTGACACATCACAGTGATCTATCTTGTCTGCTGGCAGTATCAGATGAAGGCATACAGTGAAGACCGACCGTAATTTTTGCAGGTTGGAGTTGGAGTTATAAATACATACGTCACACAGGGTTTTGATTTCCTTGTCGTTGTACAAAACTGCTTTCTGTTATGTGATCTGAAAATAACCATTAACTGGTTGATAATAGTAATCGATGTATCAGTCCTTGCAATCTTGGTCTCAATTTGGTAGATGATTCATTTGAATGCAGTTCTCAGGACCAGCGGAGGATAACGTGGTTCTTTAGCTTAACCGTGTCCACTCATAAAACGCTTTTCAGTAAACTTTTCTGAAAGGTGACATGTATGATGAAAACTCGTTCGTTTTCAACGAGTACTGGTACTATTACTATTTAATTCATTCTTCACTCTAATAGACGGTGCGGGCTGTTTGAGATCCGGCTCATACACAGTCGCGGTTCTCGTCAGCCAGTTATCAGACAAGCTGATTGTTGGGCAAAAAGGAATAAGTAGGAGGGGCTTACCCGTCCCAACATATGCTTTACAGTCAAGGAAAATCTCCCGAAAATCTTGGTCGGAAACAGGGGACTGGCACCACTTTAAATTATTTCTGGGCCGTTATACTCAGTACAAGAAAAAAAAAAAAAAATATTTTGTGTCACAGCCTCGTCGCCACTTTTGTGTCTCTTTTCCGCCGGTTGTCATAGGTGTCGGTGGCCGAGTAGAAAGAGGCCGACACAGGAATAAAGGATGCACGCGTGTGCAGGTACGGGGGTGACCAGCCCGTGGGACAACACAAACTAGAACCACTAGAGTAAATTAGAACGAGGTATATATTGCACAGAATTTATACAATACTTTACTTGGAGAGCAGCAGACTAGTAGAATGTTGATACATAGTTTAGATAGAAGCCTGCCTACTGATGATTCCTAGTGCCTATCCGATAGCCAAGTCTCAACTGGTGCCTATCTGATTCCCAAGTGGCCGATGCAGTTCAGTGGTGGCCACGAGCGGGATAGCAGCAGAGGGCGCTCGTGGCTGACGTCGTAAGAACGCCGCACCGTGCGTGCATGGCGGCGCGCGGCGAAAGTAGGTGGCGCGCACTTCATACTTAATTTGGGCGCCCAGGTTAATCGCGTGACGAGTTCTCACAGACATTATCTCGAGCAGTGTCAAAGGACAAATCTCTCCCTGACTTAATCCCCTTAAGGAACATGGTATTCCGCTCTCATCATCATCAGTTTTCTGCCACACAAAAAGGTCCTTTGCGCGTCCATTTTCAACAGTACATTGCTTCCCTCTTAGTTTTGCTATACGCATTGCCATTCTTCACATGATCTGAAATATCTTACCTCCCGCCTTCCCTTGCACATACCCCTCTAACACTGTTTTTAGCAGACCTTCCTTCCTTCTGAATATATGGCAAATCCAGTTTCGTTTCCTACTGCTGATTGCATCCAGTAACAGTCTTTACTCCCCTACTCTTCTGAGCATCCCCACATTTTTCATTCTCTACATCCAGTTTATTCTTTCTCTCCTCCGCCCTGTCCACAACTCAGAGGCCTCAAGCCTTGCCCTGTCTTTCTTCCTCAACGTCCAGGTTTCGGCGTATACAGGAGGTACATTTCATTATTTTTTGTTTACACCTTACTTCATAATGGTGCAGAAAATCTTATTTTATATACATTGCCTCTTTCCTCGTACCTTATTTTGGTTTTAATTTCTTTGCTGCTCTTATAGTCAGTTTCTATTCAGTTTACAAGCCGTTCTTCTCCATTCAGGATTACATTAGCTTTTTGATGTCCTTCCAGTTCCTTTACTTTTGTTTCTATTCATTTTCATTTCATAAACATTTTCTCTATTATTAATCATATCAATTATATTGTGTGATTCTTTTTCATGTTTTGCTAGAAGGACCATGACGTCTGTAAATCTTAAACACCATATCTCTTTTAATTTTTACTCGCTTGTCATCTCTCATGCAGTGGTCAATAATATTTTCTAACCTTAGATTGAAAATGGTAGAAAAAAATCCCAGCCTTATCTTACTTCTTGTCCTACTTCCAACGTGTTGGTACTTTCATATATAATCTTCGCTAATGCTTTTTGATAAAACTATGAAGAATTTATCAGTTTTCCAATCAACTCTCTTTTTCATCATTAAAGACGCAAGCTTCTACCAGTTCACACAGTCAAAGGTTTTTACCAGATCTATAAAACACAGTTACAGCTCCCCACCTTTTTCTATAACTCTTTCTCCCAAAATTTGCAAGATTCCTATTGCATCTTTTGTTCTTGTATTCTAGAAACGAAATTCGTCTTCAGCCAGATTCTCCTCCTTTACGTTTTTCAGTCTTTCATTAATCATTATTGACATGGTTTCAGCTGCATGTAATATGAGGTTAATTTTCCTGTGATTACTGCATTTCTTGGTGCCAGGTTTCTTTGGTACTGGAATTATAGCCTCTGGACTTTCTCCACTATTTTCTTTTTGCACTCCTTACTTCTTCCATGATAAATGTTGGTCATTCACAGTTTTCAGGGACAAAAGTTCCACAAATGTTGATTTGTGATTTGTGTCATATTGTTTTTGTTGTTGTTGTTGTGGTCTTCAGTTCGCAGAATGGTTTGATGCAGCTCTCCACGATACCCTATCTTGAGCAAGCCTCTTCATCTAAGAATACGTTCGACAACCTACCTCTTTTTGAATCTGCTTACTGTATTCGTCCCTCGGTTTTCCTCTACGATTTTTCCCTACACACTTCCTTCTAATGCTAAGTTGACGAGTCCTTGATGTCTCAGAATGTGTCCCACCAACATATCCCTTCTCTTAGTCAACATATACCACAAACTCCTTTTTACCCCAATTCTCTTGAGCACCTCCTCACTAGTTAGAGAATGGAACGGTAGAGAAACGTTATGAAGGTGGTTAATGAATCCTCTGCCAGGCACTTAAATGTGATTTGCAGAGTATCGATGTAGATGTAGATGTTACGTGATCTACCCATTTAATCTTCATTATCAGTCTGTAACACCACATTTCAAAAGCTTCTATCATCTTTTTGTCTGAACTTATCGCCCACGTTTCACTCCCATACAATGCTACACTCCAGGACGTCTTCGAGATCCTTGTGCACTACTTTTTTGCCTTTACTGACAATTTCCATTGCGGCGCTTCGTGGTAAGTGGCGATCCCATGTACTACAATGCAGCACACCTTCCCTTCCTCTCTAGCTCTTCAATTTTATCGCACTTCTCTTTTAGCCATTTTTCATAGTCTACTTTGTTTCTCTACACGGTTAATTGTTCAGTCCTTGGTATATTTGTCTTGCATCTTCGTGATAGCATTTCCGTGATTCTTCCTTTTCCAGATATTATCTTCTGTAGATGCCACTAATTCACTATGGCAGCCTACTTCAACTTTTCCATTTATATTTCAATTTCTGCAATAAGTAAACTATGGTCGCTGTTAACAATTTCGCCTGATAATGTGTGCACCTTCTTGATTCCATTTCTATATCTTTCTTCCAATAGCATAAAATCAATTTAGTTTCTTTATTCATCACTTGGTAAGCCACGCGTAATAGCCGCGTGTTCTGAGACATAATGCTACCGATTAGGTGGCCGTTCCCACAGGAGGTCCATCGGGTATGTGTGTGTGTGTGTGTGTGTGTGTGTGTGTGTGTGTGGTCCTTAGTGTAAGTTAGTTTATAAGTTTAGAGACTCATGAACATAGGTTTAAAAACATTTCAATGTTTTCGCTTGGTAAATAATAAGTGTAGAGCCTTCTCTTGTTGATTTTGAAAGACGTATTTGCCACTAAAGCTATCTTTCTCTGCAAAAGTGAAGAAGTCGTTCCCCTCTTCCATTGTTTCTTCCTGGATCATTACTACTCCTACAATTAATATTTTGTGACACCCTTAATCATTGTTCATTACTTCTGCTGTTACGCTGTATGAGTCCTCTACAAGCTGGTCATAACGATCTGATTGTGGTATATACATCTGACTACTTACACCACTAAACTTATCGCTTTCATTACATTATCCACACACGTAGCCATTTCCTTTGTCACAATTAGTCGTCCTCAATTTCTCCATTTTATTTGTCCTCCTGAGTAGTACATTACGTATACAGACGACTGCAGTTCTCCACATCCATCCCATCTGACCTTAGCAACTTCTTTGAGATCCGTGTTACTCTTTTCCTCTATCTTATAAGAGTTTCTAATTTTCTTGTCTGTTACAGTGTTATTATATTCCATATACCAATCTTAACTCTGATATTGTGCCTCCTTTCACTCCCCCCCCCCCCCCCCGCCGCCTCTCTCCTACAGATCAGATTGGGAAATTATTTTACCTTCGGATATTGATATTCGATTGTATTTGAAATGTGGAATTGAAGCAATTAGCGGAACAGAAAAGCTGTAAGCCATTTTCAGTTTTGTGAGAAGTTATTTTAGAAACAAAAACTTTCATAGTCCGAGGCCAAAAGAATATTTATATACGAAAGAGCAAAATGTAACTGATGTACAGAGATAATAAATAAATAAATAAATAAATAAATAAAACTGAACGAAGCAGTTATTAATGGGGACGTGAGACGTTCTAGAAATCTCTTAATAGACTGATGACGTCGTTTTCGCACGTGTATAAACCAATAAGAGTATTTATTCATAAATAAACATTTTTTTATTATATAAAGTGATGCAGTAAGAATGAGTACAAAGGAAAGTTCACAAACATTCAAAGCATGCTATAACGTAAGAGTACAATTCCTCCCAACAGAAACAATAGTGTGATAAATGTCTGACAAAAGCGATCAGATACAACACAACAATTGTGAAAATTAGGATTTTTTGGTCGTAAAAACTGTATTTTAGGCACCTAAAATAGGATCCCTTATTAGTTCATTTAGGCTATATAAAACCTAAAATAGGCTCTAATAAAAATAAATTAAAATACAGAGTGTCGACAGTATGAACATCTTATTACTCATTAAAACCAGCAGAATGAATATTTACACAGTTACAGAGCACAGCAATCTATAACATTAATGTTGAAGATAACTCCAAATATTTTTGAGTTCCTGCAAGATAAAGATTTCCGTAACAAAGATGTGGCAATGGTTTAATTAATACATTCGACGATTCACATATTCTGACCATAGTTGGCTTCACAGTAAATAACCAAAATGTTTTCTAGGTTTTCTAGTGGAAAACTGAGGTGCTTTTCTGTCAGCGCCAATTGATACGCTGGAAAAGAACGTTCTACATGAACAGATGTGACGGGGGCGTACTTCATTTTCGACACATGTTGGATAGGAATGCTGCCGTCAGGAGAGCTGAATTTTCCACTGAGTATGTCGGCAGCTGCACACAACTCCTTCATACTTTTTCCCCTACTTCACCTGGCGCTTCATTAATTTCCGTTTTGACTTCTTCAAGAAAAAAAATATTGTCGTAGATAGGTCTCCCTGAGCCTTCTAATTGTGAAATTATTCTTGCCATAAATGTGTAGTAGGCCCTAATGTAAGACAAGTCCCGTTTTAAAGAATAATCTTTGAGTAACTCCATTGCTGCAATTACGGATGCAGCATCCTCCGGTATACTTTCAGCCACCTTCTGGACAGCTGAGAGATGCGTACTGTGGTACTCTGCTGCTATCAGCCACCTGCCTCAGCGGTTGACAACAGGCTCTGGCGGCAGTGGGACATCTGGAAGCTGTTCTTTGAACGCCTGTATTCTTGATGGTGCCTTAATAACAAATTTCTTCACTATAGATATTGCTTTATTTACTCATGCAACTAGTCATCTTGCTGCACGCTGGGCAGAAAAAATTTTTTTTTCCATCTGTCGTATAGTGTGGAAAATCTTATATGATGAAATAGGCACTTTTTAGGATATTAAAACCGAAATAGGCAAAAATAGGCACTAACGTCGAAATAGGCTTTTTTAGGTCCTATAGAATTAACGCTGTTAAGTGTAAATAGTCATGAAAAGAATAAGTACCAGTTTTTATGCAAATAGGAACTCAGCGACAAAATAGGTTTTTACCTAGTTATTAACGACACCTTGCTTCAACGTGGAATGCTTCTGTGGGAGATGATCCAGGCGCATTTTTAAGTGCAGTATTGTGATGTCACTTTTGTATTTGTACTCAAATTTCGTCCATCAAAGTTCACACGCAAACCCGTTGACAGCAATTTTACAAGTGTGTAGACTTAATAGGGTTAGTAAACACAAGGTAAATGTATACTAGACTTTATGAACGTAGTTGTTTCAACATATTCAATCAATAATCATGATTGTTCGTCATGACAATTATTATGCAATTTATGTTTCGCAGCTCGTTTACACCATGTACCTGCATTATAATCAACACAAATATTTACATATTGCCACTTTCGTTGTTACTGCAAACATCAGCTAATGTTCGAACTGGAAATATTACTGACAGATTCTTGAGATTTAATTACCGCATTTTTATGAAATATACGACCAAGCTCGTCAATTCGCAGCTTCGATAAAGTCTGACGAAACCTGATGCACGTCCATATTCAATAGTCAATGGTTATTCCAAACGATAATAACTAGACCGCGGATTTTAGGTAAAAACCTATTTTGTTTCTGAGTTCCTATTTGCATAAAAATTTGTATTTACGCGTTTCATGACTATTTACACTTAATAGCTAGTGTACCACTTTCAGGCCAGTAAATTAATTATCCTTGAAAGGCGAACATTTAGTTACCAATATTAGCACACTACTCTACCGTTGCCAGAAGTAAAATTAGTAAAATTTAAACAAGATTTAGCACATACAGCTTTGATTATTTAGTCGTAGTTGTTTGATTAAAGCTGACTGCTAGTGCTATTTTAGTTTTACTAATCGTTATAATCGAAGTCTGTAGTTGAAAGAAATCACGTTTCATTTACAAGGAGAAAAAACATTTACAAATTATGATTAGCCTATTTGTCTTCCTACGCATTCCACCTACTTCTGGGCTAGTAAAGAAAATGTTTATAAGTATTTTGCAAACGTGTGCACTAAAAACATTTTGCAAATAAACAAATATATGAAACTGAAACAAATAAGCATCTTTGCCAGTAAGCATACACGCACTATTTTCAAGTTAATCAGATATCAACGCTGATTCATTATAATAGAAACTAAAAGGCGAAACACCCTTTATCTATATATGTAAAAATGAATGTTTGTCTGTATGTCCTCTGCATGTTCATAAACCACTCATTCGAATGAAATGAAACTTTGGTGAACTGTTCACCGTACGCCCACGTAAAATTCTGACCCAAAAACAAAAGAGCACGACGCGTAGCTCAGGAGATATGACGTCATAAATAATGAGAGGCCATCGCGGGAGACTACCCAGATTTATGCGTCATTTATTAGAAAATGGGAGTAGTTAGGGACCTGTAACATAGTTTTCATGTAATTTCTGACGTTTATGAAGCGTTTTGTAACTGATCTCTCCCACAAAATAATGAAACGAAAGGAAGTGTACCGCTCACAACAGTTTCGCTGTAGATGCCGTCAAACTGTGGCATCAGGCATGACCTTGTATACAAACCTACAATTTTCTTCTAATGTTTATGAAATTTTGCACACGTAAGCATCAATCTACGAGGACTGTCGCCGTAAGTGTTATGATCACGTACAACACATTGATCACGAGATATGACGTCATAAACAACGAGATGCGCGAAAAACTGCTGCATCAAACGACAGTGTTGAACATTTACTCTTAAACCACTGGACCGATGTCAACCAAATTTGGAGCAGATATTCCTTACCGTGAGGTAACAATGCTAGCTAAGAACCACATACTACACATGGTTCAGGAGATACAACGTCATAAACAATATAGTTTCAACAGACTGTCTCATACTATTCACACACTGTATGCCAATGACAGTACTTAGAGACTTGCAAATTCACTAAATATAATTTCAAACCTTCATTGAAGTTTTTATAGCGGAAAATCGTGGAAAAATTATGAAAGAAAAACTGTTCGCTTATTAATTTTCCGCTGTTCATGGACTAAACCTACGGCATTCGGTATGACGTTACAATTTTTAATTTCTTCACTACAAATTGTAGTCGTAAGAAATTTTGCTGGCAGCATACACACATACAGCTGAATGTAGCTTCGAAATTGTATCACTGTATGACATGTAGTTCATGAGATGAGCACATAAACACTCACCAAGTTTTAATCTATTACTTCTTTACTACTAATTGTATTCCCAAGAGATTTTACAGACATACAACAGTTGTACAAATGATTTAGAAAAAAGAAGATGGAGATGGACAGAGAGAGAAGGGATAGGAGAAGTACTAACTCAAGGCAGGAATAAATACCTGGGCAACGCCGGGTTTTCGGGTAGATTATTATACATTGCTCGTCTTGGATGATCGAAATGAATATAGAAAAATAGTCTCATCATGTGTCGTATTACTTATGAAATAGGTATTCGAGCCTGAAAAACGCGTCTGACATTGCTGTCCTGATTAATGTTATTCACGTAAGGATGGTATATTTAAAATACGACAGAAATTTCAGGAATGAAAAGCAATCGTAAACTGTTGTCTGTTATCCTTCGCATAAACGTGTCATTCAGAGCTCCCGTCAGCCACCGTGCCTCGGATCTGCCAAGATGGCGGCAGCCCCCCCCCCCTCCCCCACACTGGCTTCAAAACAATGTATGGCTTAAATCTGTAGGACCGTTTGCCCTTCTTCCACCTCCATGATTCTCGCATACATCTGCGAGGCAACATGGCCGTCTCCTCAGCTCGCAGATCCATTACTGTCGGTTTATAGCGACAGACAGAGCCCCAGGTACATTTTATAGCTGAGCGGTGTTGGGCCTCAGTATCGATGTCGATCTTGAACCATTAGGCCTACATGTCTGAAACGCAAACCTTTTCTGCAGAACGCACTAGTGCACTAATGCAGATGTCCCGTGAATATGGAATTCCAGTCTCTAGTGATTCAACGCGTTCTGTTGTTTCGGAACATGACTGTACTTCTATCCAACCGCGGACTTCAGTGCAAAGTGTACAATGGGCCTTTTCCGCGTGTCTCATATATATATATATATATATATATATATATATATATATATATATATATATATATATATATATACTGTGCGTCTGTGCGTAGGCCGTGTTCGGAAAGTACGAGGCCTTTGGAGGCGTGTTTTCCAAACGGAGCTGCAACCGAGCCCTCCGGAAACTGGTTTCCCACGGCTGCACTAAATCAGTCCGCCAGTGGGCCGCGTTCATTCGTCATCCGAGACAATGGCTAGTTGCTTCGAAAGCATCGTGAAAGCCGAGCTCGTAGTTCATCATAATGGCCGCCACGTCGACAGAGCGCTGGACATTTATCAGACGGTTGTACTCCCACTCCGAGAAATTGTCTCGGTTTGCTTGACGTATCGGTCCCCGCGGTATATTCTTTGAAGGGTCTCTTATTGCGAACATAGAGGTCGGTCAAGACTATTAGTTTTAAGAGACCCCATGTCTCCACAGCAGACGGGTTACAGCAGTACGAAAATTAATCGTTTGTGATATTCTTTTATTGTCTGTAGCCCAATTACAGCGTCGTACTGACATCTAGGATGGATTAGATCTGCATCTTCGTCTGCATAGTTACTCAGAGGCTGTGAGTACATCGTACCAATTTATATCCAGCTTCCTTTTTTATTCATGTACTGGGAGAGTGAGTCACCAGAGCGTATTTACCGACTAGTGGAGAGGCAGCTAGTATGTCCAAAGTTGGTATGAAATCTGTGATGTGGTTTCGAAACGAGGAATAACTCCTCTACGCAAATAATGGGAAGCGGATTTTGAACAAACGATACACCGTAAGAAAGAAGTTCTTCATAATTTACAGAAAGACAGGTTGCAACTCGTTACGGTCCAATGGAAGGTGGTTTTATAGTACGCAAATGAAATCTACATTTATGTCAAATGTGTAGTTTAATGAATCGGAGTAAAAGTATACAATAGAAACGCATATAAAGTAATAAAAAACAATATTACAATTTTTTTCGCTATACAAGAAGTGTAAGAAAATGAAACAAAAAAATAAAACACTCAAGAAATTATGCGCCAGAATAATAAAATATATGCAGCTTTAGCTATAAGTACAGTGGATGAAAACTACCACATAGAAAAAGCAATAATGTAAGGGAAACTAGTTATAAATAAATACACCACACTATTCAAAAACACATTAAAGGAGCTATTCAGAAATGATGACACAAACAGTTAAATGGCGTAGATAGCCAGACAGACACACACACACACACACACACATACACACAGGCAGAAGCGCATCGAGGGTTCTATTCTGGAGGGGGTCATACGTCACTGATCGTGTTTTCGGATGTCGCCTTCACCCTCCCACTAATTTCCCCAAACCCTACCGCGAAAAAATGCCTTGCCGTTACCTATTAAATATGTGTACGATTTTACTCTCTGTAAAATATTTAATTTTTAATATAAATATTTTAAATTGATTTTCCGTAATATATGTGACGTTTGAATGTACTAATGATAGTAATAAAACCTAATATTTGTCTAGGTCAATTAATACCACAGTTCATCAGCATTATAGCCTCATCAATAGATTGAAATTCCGTAAAACAGTGTTTTTAAACATGAGTGTACAAAACTTTGCGAACAACATACCCCACGCAGTTGATTTAAGAACTATTGTAGGACTTTCGATAACCTTATAACCTGCACAGTGTGAAATCAAAGTCTGCACTCATTGTTACACGTAGCACTATGACAAAGCTTTGTATGCCAACTTTGGCTATACGGGTGTATTAAGGACAGGAATGGCGATTATTTCAGGATTTCGAAAATGCGTTGGCATAAGTCAATAACATCTAATTAGGATATTTGAAGAGGCTAATGTGATGTACGATTATAAATGAAATTTACTCAAACAATAAATACTCCCGTATTTTTTGTACAGATTTCGTATGTAAGAAATGAAAATGTTTCAATTAAAGAGGGTTTTTTTGGGGGGGAGGGGTGTCATTACTCCTATGACCCTACCCTTAGATCCGCCCACTAAGCCCGGGTAGAGAGAGAAAATAACCAAAATTGAAATCCACCACCATCCCACCAGAAAACAAGGTTGCCTGATATGGACACTCACACATTCGATTTTCGCCGAAGTGTAACGATGATTGTCACAGTAATAAGTGCGCAGAATAAGTGTATTGTATGTGTCCGTCTCACAAAAAAAAGCAGAAGGGGAAACATATGCCAAAGGCACCTATAAGTAACACCCAACATAGAATGACACATGAAAGTTACCTACACCTAAAAAGTAACGGTTTCACACCCAGAGTAGGCCTAAATTTTAACCCATCAAAAATTTTAAAAAATGTTGACATAGAATTATTTGGTTGCAGATGACAACTTTACCAATAATGGATGTAGTAAAAATGGACTCAAAATGTAAAACTAAGGTAATAATCGAAACTAAGACATACGGTTTTAGGGCTAACTTCCACATCTCTGTTAACATTAAAATGTGTTCATTTTCACAGATCCACTTGTGATGACACAGAGGCTCCAAAAACCGTTTCGGCACATAGAGAAAAATGAGTTATGCTTGTCAGACTGATCTGGTACCCTAACTTAACCTACAATGATTGGCGTTTGAAAGCTTAAAAAAAGAGCTAATATCACCATTGTATGGTTTCAAGAAAGTGTTTGGCTACGAATTTTATTGCATCACAAAACTGGCCCCGGCCGCAGTGGTCGAGGGGACTGAGGCGCTCCAGTCACGGTCTGCACGGCCACTACGGTCGGGGGTTCGAATCCCCCCTCGGGCATGGATATTTGTTCCGTGTTTTGAATTAAATTTTTGGAGAACGTTATTAATATCAGAATTAGAAAGAGAAAATATTTTACTTTATTTCATATTAGGATACTTAAATAATGTGATATTTATGACTTGCAGGTATCATATTCACTTTCGTTGGAGCATGTTAGAACATAGTTGCATGTAACTCACACAGGGTGGTCCATTAGGTACTATGCCCGTGGGAGACACCGTCAGAATTTTAGTACTCTGCTGTGACTGGTCAGTGTATACAGAGGCTAGGCGCCAAAACTAATTTATCTGATCAAATTTAGAGATATTTAAATTTACTTGACTTTCATAAGACATCAATTATGAATAGCAAGCTACTATTCTGTTGTATAAGATCATTTATTCATCGTATAAAATTGGCTGTGTGTGTGTCTGTACGTTCCACATCTGCTCCTAAACTGCTGGACCGATTTCAAACAAACTTGGTACACATGTTCCTTACTATCAGCTGTCTGGATAAAAACCGCCAACGACATATACGTCAGAAGATATGCGTCATAAGCAATGACATTTGTGAGAAATGGTCGCATCATGCCATAATATTCTACATCGGCTCCTAAATTAATAGACCGATTTCAACCACTGTTGGTGCAAATCTTTCTTAAGGACAGGAATCGTTTGCTATGGTGGCAAAAACCACCTACGATAAATCGTTTATACGGTATCACGGAACTCGAAAGCCAATGAAGAAGTTGTTGTTGTTGTCTCCGATCCGGAGTCTGGTTTGACGCAGCTCTCCACCCTACTCCTATGCAACCCACAATCCATCTGAATCTTCTTACTGTATTCGTCTCTTGGTCTCCCTATGCTATTTTTACCCCGCTCACTTTCCTGCAATGCTAAATTCACGACTCCAATGAAGTGATGGACTTAAACATTGGGTACTGCTACGTCTCCACATAACAGACAAGATTTTGAAATTTTGTTGCTAGAAGAAATGTTCAAATTTTCGTAAACCTATAAAACTGCTATGGCCGTTAGTCCCTAGACTTACAAACTGCTTAAAGTAACAAAACGAACCTAAGGATAACACACACACACACACAAACACACACACACACACACACACACACACACACACATGCTCAAGGAGGACACTAACATCCGACGGATAGCAACCAGGCGCTCCACAGTGAATCGCCTTGGAACACTCGCCACTCCATAGCATCACCAAAGTAGAAGAAAATTTAAATTTATGGTGGAGTCTGCCCTTCAACACTTCACGTCGTATATACTGTATGTTGGCCGCGGCGGAGCGGCCGAATGCATTGAGTCGCTATGCTACGGTGCGCGAGGCCGTTTCCCGTCGGGAGTTCAAATCCCCCCCCCCCGGGCATGGATGTTTGTGCCGTGTTTAGTATAATCTGGTTCATAAGAAGTTAGTAAGTTTAGGGACTGATTAGAAGGCAGTTAAGTTCCATAAGCTTAACAAACATTTGATTTACTGTATGTTGGTCTATAAGCCAACGCCAAACGTTCCTATGAACGCAGCACATTGCTTGCACTTCTCCTACGTCTTCAGTCGGCCGTGGTTTTCCATTTTACAGTGAGCTCTCACAATCACGACGGCAAGCGAGTCCGAAGCTGCCTGCGGCTGACAGGCCGCTGTGCCCCACGTATGGAACACGCTGTCCGTTAACTGCAGTGTCCGGGGCTCCGAACAACACTCTGTGCGGCTGTCACTAACTCGGAAGAGGGAGTGGATGAGGGGCGACCATCGATTTTTTTTTCTTTATTAGTAATTTTAAAGCCTTTGCAGGCAGCCTGGCAGCAGCTGATTGCCTGCTCTACAGCCTAGAGTACATATCTTTTGGATAATTAGGCAATAAACATTCAACGGTGATAAAACTGGTGAGTAAAATACTTTAAAATGGTGAATCACAAAAACATATTGAGAGTTAAAAATTGCAACGATGGCTAAAACACACTGAAACTGTTCAGAAAATCGGTGACGAGGACACTTAATAAAACACATGGCAACACTTTGTTCTGTCTATTCGGCGGCTGATCACATTTCAAAATGCACGAATCGCTTGACACTGCACAGCACTAGACGGCGTTCTACTAAAGATGAGCACTGTAACTCCGCAGGGGAGGGGGGAAAGGGAGGAGTAGCAAAATGTGGGGAGGGGGGCGGGGGGAAAGGGGGATGGGAAGGCGTAAAGACTCCCAGGGATGGGAAAGGAGGAGAGAGCCAAGCGTGGGAGGGAGGGGAGGCGCAGGGGGAAGGAGAGGGGACGCACATATAGGGGGAGGGACTATAGTGGGTAGGAAGGGTACATGTTGGAAAAGGGGCGTCATCTGGGAGAGGAATGAGACAAAAGGATATGGAATGTGTGGAATTAGAGGGAGAGAGGAACAATTTGGTAACGGCATGTCAAAAGCCCGGGATGCAAGAAGAGTTGGGAAACGAGTGTGTGTTGGGATTAAAGTCTGTGGGAAATGTAGTGGAGGCGGAGTTGTTCACGGAACCTTAGCAAGTGGCGGGACGGAATGAGGTCATATAGGATATGTGTGGGGAAGGGAGTCGGTAAGTCTGGTGGAGGGTTTGGTGCATAAGGATTCGTAGGGACTGGTAGTGGGCGAGCTGGGAGGGGAGTGGGAACCCAAGCAGGGTGATGATTTCGTGTGGCAGTTCTGGCCTTCCTGGTGCAAGTGTTTAGTTGTTGCTGCTTGGGTGATTTGTGCATCGATGATGATTAAATGATGATGAGGACGACACAACACCCTGTCCCAGAGGGGAGAAAATCTCGAACCGCACCGGGAATTGAACACGGGCCCCCTGTGTGCTAATTTAGCAGGCTGTCCACTGGACTATGGAGGCAGACGCCCACGCTGGGTGGAAACAGCATAAGATGGTATGCGGTAAGAACTGCTAGGTGTAGAGGATGGTGGATGAGTTGAGACCCTATGTCTGGCCATATAGGAGTTTGAGCAGTTTGAGAGAGAAGAGAGCTTTTTTATGTATGGTAAGGAGGTGGGGTTTCTGATATAGGGAACAGTCGAGGGTGAGGCCAAGGTAATTGAGGGTTTTGGTTTGAGGGATGGGGGTGGTTATAGAGTGTAAGGTATAGGTCGCGGTAGCGTAAGGAGGGGGTGGTGAGACTTATGATGACTGCCTGTGATTTCGTGGTGTTGACGGTAAGGAGACACTGGTTGCAGCAAGTGGAAGCAAATGGAGAGGTGAGACTGAAGTAGGTGTCGGGAGCGAGCCAGAGAGGGGGCGAGGGCTAGGAAGGTTGTGTTGTCAGCGAAGTGTAGGAGGTGGAAGGAGGCTGGGTTTTCGGCATATCCGCTGAGTAGATGGGGTGGAGGACGGGGGAGAGGTCGGAGCCGTAGGGCACACTGGCGGAGGGGTAAACCAAACGGTAGTTGGAATTAGCTGACAGTGACATAGGATGGGCCGTGGGCGATAAAGGAATCCATGAAGCGGACGTAATTAATAGAAAGGGCATAGAGCTGGAATTTGAAAAGGAGACCAGAGGCTTCCTCGATATCGACGGAGATAAAGATAGCGGAATGACGGGAGTTCGTCTGGACGGAAAGGGTGTCACGGAGGAGTTGGTCATCGACAGAGAAGGATGGTTGGAAGCCACATTTGGATAGAGGAAGGAGCTGGTATCGACGGAGATGTTGGTGGACACGGCGAGGGATGAGCATAGAGATAAATCGGGCCAATGAAGTCGTGGCGGGGCAGACTCTCACCCGAGCAGGAAGTTGGTTGGCGAGGGGCTGCATTAAATCAAGCGCGCGCCGCTTGACCCGTGGCCTCATTTCGGCGCGCTGCGCTGTGGAGAGTTCGGGGAGTGGGGTTGGAGAGTCACCAGAGGCAGAGTGGAGTCCGCCGCCAGCAGCGGCCGTCCATCAGCGGCAGGTGCCGCCCAGCCACCAGCCACCAGCCACCAGCCAGCGACCAGCGACCGTGCCCGCGGTCGCCGCCGCTGCAGCCGCGGACGTCCAATTGCTGCCATTTATTTAGGGCCGCGCCGGATCTGGGTCGCGACACCCCCTCCCCACCCCACCCCACCTAGCCGCCCCTATTCTCTTTTTAAATCTCTCCTCCCTCTCACTCCTCACTTCGCCGTCCCTCTCGCGCACTGCGTTCTCCTCCTACTTGCTCGCCGCTTCCCCGTATCTTCGATCTGTCGATAGCGCAGTGGTGGCTACGCGCACTGCCGAAGGCCGAGCGCGCTGACGCCGCACTTGGCTGGCGCCGCGTAGCGCTGTCTGGCAGAAGCCGACGCCGACGCCGACACTCGCTAGTGGGAGCTCCGGGCGCCGCGACGGTTGGCAAGTAGGGCGCCGGTGCCGATGCTGTGTGGGTTACCGCGCACGTCGTGCTTCTCCATTATACAGGGCGAGGCCACAATACAGTTTTTCAGAATATTTGGAAAAATATAAATACGACTTTAAAAATAATTGTAATATAAATTGTTCACGTCGAACACATTAACCCTTTAATGCATGACTCCTTACACGAAGCTATAATAATATCACGAATGATATATAGTACTTATATACTGAGAAAAATTGAAAAAAATGCTTAAAATTATTATGCATTGCTAGCAACAAAAAGTTCATCGCTGGTCAGCTATGTACCTGATGTATAAATGTCACTATTATGCCTCTCATCTTTCCAGAAAGTAACTCATAATGCAACAGTAGTATGTGAATCACTACTTTTACATGGCAAAGTAGGAATACTAATGTAAACAAACGCACATGTTAGGAGTAACTCAATGCACCTAACTGCGGAAATGATCCAGTAGCACTCTGCAATTTATAGTTTCAAGACGAGCTACTACCATACGAACATTATGTATACAAACAGCTAAAAATAAATTTGTGTAAAATTTTCAACAGTTTGAGAATGGAAAAATAAGGTATGTAGCTGATGAGCTACGCAATGCAGTAAAGGGTTAACATAAAGCTCGACCCCCCTATACGACCCCGTGGAACGTCACATCGGTAACATTCAGATCTTAAATAGAAACCCCTATTTATATTGCAGATTTGGAGTCTCCAAGAAAAATTATGTAACTTTTGCATGAAACTTTATTTTTTTATTTTTAGTTTCGTTATAGATGGCGCTGCAATCGGAAAAAATTAATATGAATTAGAAATCATGGAGAAACGGTAACAAATACACAACAGATTAGGACAATCAAAATATAGATTTTGATAATTCTATCATGTCACACCTGTGACAATCGAATGAAGCTCATACTTCGTTCATGCTCACAGTCCGTGGTCAGACTGTTCGTTGCAATTCAATCATTCTAACTGTACACTTCTCTACGCAATTATTCCACGATGTTAACGATTGCGGTGAGAATAAATATTATTCACTCGTACTCTGAGGCTCATACATGTGTTGAAGGAGCTCGTCAATGTTATTCTATCTGGTCCCTGATAGCAATGTTCGTTCTGCAACAACTTTTAAAATGTTGAAATATTTGTAAGCCTATTGGATCAAACTGCTATGGTCATCCTTTCCTAGACTTATAAACAAATTACACTAAATACAGCACACACACACACACACACACACACACACACACACACACACACACGCCCATGCCAGACGAAGCATTCGAACCACCGACGGGAACGGCCACCCAATCAGTGGCGCCTTAGGTCACGCGGCCATTACTGCGCCTAACGACTTTTCGCAGTGTTATGCAACTATTTGCTGAAAGAGTCCGATGTCTGTTCCTGATATTACCGTTTACCAACAATTTCTGTCGATTACAGCCCCATCTATTATCTAATGAAAATTTTGTTTCATAAAAGGATGCATATTTTTTTTACTTAGAATCCAAATCTTCAATAAAAAATAGGAGCTCCTCTTCGAGATAAACTTTTATTGCAACTCTTTTTAATCCGATTTATATTTTTCCAAATATTCCGAAAAACAGTCTCCAGTACCTCGCCCTGTATACTGAGTTATTACTTTCGGCTGTTTGACTCGAAGTAAGAATGTGTTCTTCAGTCTATTATTGGTGGAGTTCATTTGTTGAGAGCAAGTGTTCGCCTGTTTGTAAAATCAGATCGAGTGCACATACTAAAGTGAAGGACATTTTTAACATCAGAACGAATGCGACTAAAAAGGCAACCGGACCTCGGCTGCCAAGCAAACCATAATGCTCAGTGTCTACAAATCTTTACTGCCTATCTAAATGAATAACCATGCGTTAGTTTAAACTGTAGAAGTGGCTTAGCCGCTCATGGACAATGATGGTGAAGTGATGCTGCACATACGTGAGCGCTCGTTAAGAGATATTTGGAAAGACACCAACTAATGCAATATTATGCTTCCAAATAAGGAAAAAAACTGCACTGTCGCTCACGCCGTTACTGTTGTGGCATTTGTCTAACCTTCACAAAATCTTCGCTTTCTATTCTTGTACAAGAATTGTGTGCCAATTTTTGCACATGGATGAAACGACCGAGCCTTAACTGATTTTGAATAAAACTCACCACAATATAAACATCACAGTCATAAATTTTCTCTTTTATCAAAGCAAGACTTATTAGTCTTCAGGGAGTTATTGCGATCGTTATATGAATAAAATTCTTGAATATCCGTCTCCAGATCGCTTATATTTTCTAAAACATTACCGGTTTCGGGACAGCTGCCCATCTTCAGATCAAAATTTTGAAGTTACAGAGTAACCTGTCCTGTAATGAACGAATATTCACAGTCGTTACACAGTCGTACTCTGTAACCTCAAAATTTTGATCTGAAGATGGGCAGCTGTCCCGAAACCGGTAATGTTTTAGAAAATATAAGCGATCTGGAGACGGATATTCAAGAATTTTATTTTATAAATTTTCTCGTAATTACTCTTGTTAGTATTGGATGCTCTCTCCTTTCATCGATTTATCTTTAGACCTTTTCCTTTCTGAATTCATAGTTTTGTTCTCTTTTGAAAATAGTTTTTTCTTTGCTATTTCTTCTTTGGGAAAGTTCTTTTCCTCCTTTTCCTCAATAATGGCTTCTAACTCTTTGTTTATTGCGAATCAGTTAAAACAACAGTCATCCCCCTCTTACGTTTCGCCCTTTTCGTGCTTTCTTTAACTTTCGGAAAGGACATTACAATTTTAGGTGAAGAATGAAATGAGGAGGCCGTATTGTGTATTGTCCAAATTGTCATTCAAGAGCGCCCAGGACTAGACCTGAATGTGTGATCGTCTTCCATTTTAACTTTTGAACTATTAAAAGGTCTACTTTCATCACTCTTCTGCTTCTCCGCCAATAATCTTCTTTATATGTACACCAATTATTTTATTCCTTTATTAATCATCAATGCCCCATGTTTATATATGTTTCCACCCGTGTGAGTGAACTTGTCTGTTCGTATGAATGTGGAAGGTTGCTTTTACTATTGACTGACTGCCGCGCAATGGCTTACAGTCGCCGCTTCGCGCGATAGGCCTCGTTTAGTATAGTTAAAAACGCATGGTTTCGTATGTCGTCTGCACAGCCGTCTTCTAGGTAGCCAGAGACTCCCTTACTTGAAAAGATGGCGAGGTGGCTTGCTCTTAGTTTGGTACCAACATAAACATATACCAAAGAGGTCACAAGAGACCTCTACGGAACAGTAGTAGAGGTAGCGACGTTTGATAGACAGTAAGCTTGGAACGCACATTAACGTCTGGTACGGCCAGGGAACGCTCTTCGCGTGGCCTAACGACTCACCCTTGCCGATGTGAGTATTTCATCGAATCATGCTGAGAGGAAGGCATGCTGTTAGAACTGAAATACCTACACTATAATATCATAATATAGCAACTGTGGGAAAACAGGACAAAAGGAACTAAAAATGTTAGAACTTTATTTGTGATCAGGCATTCCTGGGTTAATACTGAGAGTTTTTCTTAAGTAATTCTTTCGCTATGCGAGGCGAAGTGTTTCTTATTTTTCGGAACTCGAGTAATTTAGTGCAGATTTAGTATTTATATTTTCAATCTGGTATTCATTTTTGTGTCTTTTTATCTCAAGTTAGGATACACGTGTGTGGCCTTCAGCCTTTGCATAAACTTAATATGTCTGAGTTCCTCGCTGCTTTTAAGTAACGTTTTCGTGTAGTGTCTGTTTTCGCAAGCATGCTAAACTCTTTCTCGATTGATTCTGTCTTTGCTATCTTGGTATGACCGAATGCACAACGTGCTTTCGTAACGGTCATTACTTCAGCCTTCGGCCATGCTCTTTATAGATACCATCTTTCTTCTGTTCAATTCTTACTTGTTTATTTTTAAATTAATTAATTTTTGTAAAAGTTCGTTCGTGCACAATATACTTTCAATTTGTGTTTGAAGATGTCCACCATCTCGTCAAAACCCTGCCAACGCTTCGTCTTGCAACTACTGTACCATAAATTGTTCCCGACTGAGTAAGTGTTGCAAGCATTATGCGTGTGTCTGTGAGTGAATGAGTGTGTTTTATTTACCCCCTGTGTATTTGAAAATATGCTCCCAAGTTCTCTCCATATTCAGAAAGGGCGGAAACCATTTTATTACGTGCAGTAACTTAATAATTTAATTCACTGTTGTAGAAGGTGTGTGCTTCATCGTGCTTATTTGGTCTCCCCTTATTTTTGTTTATTTATTTACTGATTTATTGTATAGATAATAATCTAAAGTATCTAACTCCTGTTTTATAATTTCATGCTCCCCGTCTCATGTTTATTTATCTATTCCTTTTTGTATATTATTTTTGTGTTTGTTAAAACGTTGTCTTCTCCCTTAAGGAGTGAGCAGTAGATAAATTTCCGTTGCGCAAGAACTGTGGCCATCCGCAAAGTAATTTGGAGCGGCAGCGAGCATTTCAACTTGTCTTTTCTGATCTCTACGGTCAGAGATTTTTCAATAAAAAATTTAACAAGCTACTTTTACAATTCGCTGAAACCTCGCCAGTTTGATCATCCAACCCGTCTGAAATCAAAAGATAAATAGATTAGCAGCCTAATAAAAGCGATCTCTTTGTCAAAAATGTAGCAGTGCAGCATACTTCCCCATTCCGCCCCACTTCTTTTTTCTCTCTTTATTGTAATTTTGAAGCCACCGGGTGTGGCAGGCTAAAAGCAGCTTCATTGCCGCTCTTCAACCGCGAGTACGTACAGTTTGTCAAGAAGAATTAAAACATCAATGGAGGAAAATAATGCTGAATTTAGAATAATGGAAAGGAGATAAAACTGGAGAATTACAAGAATACCTAAAGAACAGGAGGACACATATGATGAGTTGTAAAATGGCCATGCTGGTGAAAATAGACATATTCACAGTTTTATAACTCAGTGGAGGACAGGAGACGGAGACGAGAGCACACACTTTAAAGCACACGGCAAATCGAATATTCGGCCTGATCGGCGGCTGCTGAAGTACTAAAACACCACTTGAGCACGTAGCACAAACACTGACCCAACACCAAACGGCGCACTGCTAAAATTTGTGGACACAGGTGCCTCGCAGTGGGAAAAGGGGAGGGGGGGGGGAAGCGCGGAAGGAGAAGGACGGGAGGGGAGGGGGGAGGGGAAGGAGGAAAGGCATTAGGACCAAGGAGGTTACAGTCGCTGCAGACGCCCTGAAAAAGTGAAGCCAGCAGTCTGGGCACTCCGTCATTTGTTTGTGCCCAAGACATTGGGCATAGTGAGTGTGTATAGGAGACCTAGTAGTTGAAATGTACGTCATAGATAAATATATACTCCAATGTGACTGGCAATTTAGTTTCTTTACGTAAAGAAGGCAATGGTATTTAAGCGAGAAATCATTGTTTTGGACACAAAAGCATGGTCCCTCTGGCTTCAACCAATGCATGTTCTCAGCATAGATAATGCCGCCACCCTTTATTCTTACCTCCTTTGCAAGGACTGACCGGAGGAAGGAGCTGGGAGAGGAGAGACAAGGTAGGGGACAGGGATGGTAGTGCGGAAGAAGGGAGACGTACAAATACGGGGATGGACTAAGGGTGAAAGGAGGGGTAGACATCAGGACGGAGGGCGTCATCCGGGAGAGGAGGTTGACGTAAGTTACCCTCGGAGAGGACGTGGAGAGTGTGGAGGTGACGGGAGGGAGGGATAGTAAGGAGGCAGAGGGCCAGGATGCAGCAATAGGTGGGAGACGACCGTATTGCGAGATTCTGTTTTACAGGTCACATAGCGGAGGCGGAGGTGTTCGAGGAACTTCGGAAGGTGACGAAAGGGAATCAAGTTGTGAGGGACAGGTCCGACCATGTACGTGGTTTAGGTTATGGAGGTAAGATCACTAAGCAAAGATACGAAAACAAACATTTAACCGCATAAAACTGAGGATTATCAAACACATTTTAAGCATCTAGTAACAATAGTCGTATTGTAACTAAGTAAATAAACTTTTTCTTGCTTCCAATTCGCCAGAAGTTAGAAGGCAGGAGCAAAAATTAGCACAACGAAAACTTCACTCACGAACGCTTACGAAAACCAAACAAACGTGGCTGCCGAGGTTGAGCAGTAACTGTTGTTGTTGCGGTCTTCAATCCAGAGACTGGTCTGATGCAGCTCTCCACGCTACTTTACCCTGAGCAAGCCTTTTCATCTCTTCATAAGAAAGGCAACCCACATCCATTTGAATCTGCTTACTATATACGTCTCTTGGTCTCCCTTTGCGATTTTTCCCCCACACATTTCACTTCAATGCTAAATTTACGATTCCTCGATGTCTAAGAATGTGTCCTACCAAACGATCCTTCTTTTAGTCAAGGTACGCCAAAAACTCTTTTATCACCAATTCTGTTCAGTAACTCTTCGTTAGTTATGCAATCTACCCATCTAATCTTCAGCATTCTTCTGTAGCAACACATTTCAAAAGCCTCTATTCTCTACCTGTCCGCATTGTTTATCATCCACGTTTCACTCTCGTACAAGCCAACACACCACACAAATGCCTTCAGAAAAGACTTCCTTACACTTAAATTAACTTTCGATGTTAGCAAATTTCTCTTCTTCAAAAACGCCTTTCTTCCCATTGCCAATCTGCATTTTATATCCTCTGACGGCGACCAACATGTGTTATTTTACTTCCCAAGTAACAAAACTCATCTACCACCTTCATTGTTTCGTTACCTATTCTAATTCCTTCAGCATCGCCTGCTTTTCTAAGACTGTATTCCATTATCTTTGGTTTGCTCTTGTTAATGTTCATTTTGTACGCTCTCTTCAACACACTGTCCATTCCATTCAACTGCTCTTCCAGGTACTTTGCTGTCTCTAACAGAGTTATAATGTCATCAGCGAAACGCATTGTTTTTATTTCTTCACCCTCAACTTTAATGCCTATTCCAAATTTTTCCTTTCTTTCCCACACCGCCTGTTCGATGTAAAAATTAAATGACATCGGAGAAAGGCTACAACCCTGTCTTACTCCGTTCCCAACTAATGCTTCCCTTTCATACCCTTAGAGTCTAATAACTGCGGTCTGGCTTTTGTACAAGTTGTAATTAACTCTCCTTTCTCTGTATTTTACCCCTGCTGACTTCAGGGTGTATTCCAGGTAACATTGTCAAAAGCTTTCTCCAAATCTACAAAAGCTAAAAATGTAGGTTTGCCTTTCCTTAATTTATCTTCTAAGAAATGATGTAAAGTGACTATTGCCTCCGGGGTTCCTACGTTCCTCCTGAATCCAAACTGATCTTCCCCGAGATCAGATTCTACCAGTTTTTCCATTCCCTTGTAGACAATTCGTGTTAAAATTTTGCAACCATGACATATCAAACTGATGGTTCTGTAATTTTCACACCTGCCTGCGCCTGATTTCTTTTGAATGGGGATTATTACTTAAGTCTGAGTGTTTTCGCCTGTCTCATATATCTTACACACCAGGTGAAACAGTTTCGTCAAGGTTGGCTCTCCCAGAGACTTTAGTAGCTCTGAGGGAATGTCATCTACTCCCGCGGCCTTTTTTCGTCTTTCAGGGCTCTGTCAAATTCATCTGTCAGTATAGTATCTCCTGTTTCATCTTTATCTACTTCCTCTTCCCTTCCTACAACATTGTGTCTAATTTCAGTTCCTTTGTAGAGCTCCTCTATGTACTCTTTCCACCTTTCAGCTTTCCCTTCTATGCAGCGGACTGGTTTTCCATCTGAGTTCTTGATATTCGTGGAGCTGTTTTCTTCTCCCCAAGTGTGTCTTTTATTTTCCTCTAGGCAGTATCTACTTTTCCCCTTCTTATACATTCTTCTACATATTTGCATTTGGCTTCTAGCCACTCCTGCTTAGCCATTTTGCACTTCCTGTCAATCTCATTCCTTAGTCGTCTGTACTCCACTTTGCCTGAGTCATTTACTGCAGACAGTAACTGTCTGAAGTAATTCTATTTGCTACCGCTCGTAGGTAGCAGTGTAGTGGTAAGAGGATGTTGGAGTGCATAGCAACGCCAACTGTAAATTAGTGTGTAGATAATTTAGCGTAAAAGTATTGGTATGTAACTGTTGCAGTATCCGGCATCTTGCCACAACCAGAGCGGCTGACAGAAGACGGCCAGTCGCCTAGCAGTGACAGCGGCCTACATAACAGAAGCTCCGGCCGCGTGACGGAACCGACCCACAAGCCAGCGACCCCAACCACGAGGTTCGGAAACACGACGAAGCAGCACGCGGACATCAATCCGTTCTGGAAGGTTCCAGCGCCGAAATTCAGCACTGGGTGAGGTGATTATAGAACGCCAGCCAGCTCGTCAGGGGTCAGTCACATCGTCCTACCGGTACAGCACCTCCTTAACGCGAAAGTACGTACATCTTCATTCTGTCCAGGTACCCCGTTCCACCCCAGGTTCCCCTGTGTAAGTCTAGGGATTTCAACTTGTTAGCAGTCTTTTGTGTAAATATTTCTGAGCATTTGAACTCAAGTTGATAGCTTCCATTGCTTAAGAACATTGTACATATAAGTTTAAACAGCTAGAATTAAAGCAGCTGGGTCCTTAACTTCGTTGGCGCTCCACTCAGTAACAGCCCACAACAGACGTGACTGAGCTACACAGCGGAACAAGAGCAGGAAAGAAGTGACGAGGCTGTTGCAGAATACCAGTGGTCAGCGGTACAGCTGCAAGTTATACACTGACGGTAAAGAAATTAGTTATTACGAAAAAAATTAGATAAATGTAATTGATTTTTATTGCTGCAGAAAGTGTTGTATCAGAGGCGTGTGTGAGCATTAACCCTTAAATGTATGGTGTTGCATATCTGCAATATCGATTGTAATATCGTTTTATCCGCGTCTAGTGGAAATTTTGTGAACTGACACGTGTTTAACAGATGCAGCAGAGTTTGTAGAGCCGGCCGCGATGGCCGAGGGGTTTGAGGCGCTCCAGTCACGGTCAGCACGGCCACTACGGTTGGGGGTTCGAATCCCCCCGCAGGCATGGATATTTCTGCCTTCCGTAGTCTTAGCTAAGTTCATAAGTAGTTTGTAAGCTTAGGGACTGATGACCCCGTAGTTAAGTCCCATAAGTTCTGCAAACATTTGAACATTTTTTTAGAGTTTGTAGAAAGTGTCTGTGGTGTTAACATCTTTGCTTGTGTTTGAAGAAAACGGCAGGTAATACAAATTTTGGCGTTTTGTTTTCCATAAAAAGAGCCAGTTTTGGAAGGAAGTAAAAATCACACCAATTAAAACAGGTATGGAGAATCATAATAAGCACAAAAATTTGTTTATACTATCCAACTTTGAAAGTTATATAACAAGTTTCTGTATGATGCATATTTTCTATTTTTTTTAACTAGCAACATAGAAATATTTTTACCATTTTTCCCTTCATTTGTACAACTTATAAAACACGAAAATAATTTTTATCGGAATTAAAAAAAATGATCATGCATTAAATGTTAAGTGCAGGTGACTGACGGCGCGGCAACAGCACGGCAGCAGGCACTCTGCAGTAAGTCTGGCCAGAGCTACAGCACTCCTGACTGAGGGGACTGGCGCGGGGTGAGATGTGACGGCAGATAGCGCTAGCTGCACAGCGATCGGCTCGGCCACTAGATCCTCGGCCGGCGCCGTAAAGCAGCGCAGAGCGGCCGTAGGTATCTAGCCAGCCCAGCGCCGTTCAGCTGGGGAGCAGCCAGCGTCCACCGCTGTCGCGTTTTCTGCCGGAAATACCGCCGCACCCGCCGCCGCTGCCCGGAAAACAATTTAGCGGCGGTGCATCGCGGGGCTTTCCGTGGCCGGCGCGCACAGCCAATCTCCTGCTTCTCCTGCTCCCCGCTTCCTCTCTCTCTCTCTCCCTCCCTTCCTCTCTCTGTCCACCCTATCGCGCAGTTCCTAACCCTCTCCACCCCTGACCACCGGCGGACGCCGAACCCCCGCGCGTGTTCCGGCGGCAGCGGGCGCGGCATCCTCGGTGAATTATTCGGCGGCGGGCGCTTAAATTAATTGGGAGGATTCAGGCCGGCGGCTTCGTTACCCGCGGCCCGCTCGGCCGCCACGCCGCCCTCGCTCGTCACCGCCGTCACCACCTGCCGCCGGCCGCTGTTTCGCTCTTCAGCTGTCACGGCCAATTAGGTGCCACGTCGCCGGGCAGGTTTACACCTGAAAGCCGAGGTGTGGGCGCGAAAGGATCCGTACACTTTCGGTGTGAGTAGAGAGTGGTAAACCGCCTTGTGAAAGGGGAGACTTTGTACCGGCGAAAAATGCGCCAAATAGCTACAATTTGTTTTCTGGGTCTTTATTTGCAGGCCGCTTTCGGAAACTCTTGTACTGGCACAGATTAACGGCCAAATGACACTCTAAGACCGGGCCGCGGTGGCCGAGTGGACTGAGGCGCTTCAGTCACGGTCTGCACGGCCACTACGGTCGGGGGTTCGAATCTCCTCTCGGGCATGGATATTTGTACCATCCTTAGTCTTAGTTAGTTCATAAGTACTTTGTAAGTTTAGGGACTGATGACCCCGTAGTTACGTCCCATAGACTATACAAACATTTGAACATTTGAACACTCTACGACACTGGTACACATTTTCTAAAGCTTCACCTCCCATCTCAACACTGGTGCCACAAAAAGTGTTTTAGAATAATAATAATAATACAGAATATCATTCAGCAGACATTAACAAATACTATATCCAAAGTGAAATTTATGGAAAAACTTTCAAAACCGTTCGAGATAAAAACTGGGGTTAGACAAGGTGGTGAGTTATCGCCTTCGTTGTTCAATGTAATTCTAGACATAGTCATGGAAGAATGGGAAAAGAAACTCGAAGGATAAATTTGCTCCAAGCGAGAACCAAAAAACATAACTTACGAATCCCCTACTTAATCTTTGCTGACGATTAAAATAATGGCAGATTCTAGTCAGATGGCTATAAAACAGATAGAAACTCTGAAACAATGTGCTGAGAAAGTCGGCCTGCAGATATCATTTGAAAAGACAGTATTTACAACAACAAATCTACAAGCTTTCAAGTTGCGAACCAAACATAGAGAAATAAACAGAGTATCACACTTTAAATTTTTTGGAGATATTATCTCTGAAAAAAAAAATGCATAACAAAAACAATAGAACAAGCTCGTAAATGTTTAGCATTAGCCAAAACCTCTATAACAAATTATTGCATATCTTTGAGTGGCAAAATTAGACACTACAAAACAGTAATTAAACCATTAATGTTATATGCTAACGAAACCTTCGCTATAAACACAAAAACTAACATAGAAAATCTAAAGAAAGAAGAAGGAAAATTAATTAAGAAAATATTGGGACCAAGATGGACCGAGGATGGATATACACTGCAGAAAACATCCAAAATTGAAGAATACTCTAACATCGAGACAGACATGAGGAAAAGACGTCTCAAATTCTATGGTCACACAATGAGGCTTTCCGAACACAGACTAACAAAAAGAGTAATAAAATACGTATGTTTCCTTGCAAATCGAGAATAATAGATCCAAAATGCTGAAAAAGACTTGGAATTACCGAAAATCACGAATGAAGAAATAGACGCAAGGAACAGTTTTCGAATAAAAGTAGAAAAATTGGAAGTTAAACCAGAAACTAAAGTCCGAAGAACCGGAACAAAATGGAACGAAGAAAGACGATCTAAACGCTCGCGCCGTGGCGGAACGTTTGATTGCATTGAGGGTCTATGCTACGATGCGCGAGGCCGTTCCCCATCGGAGGTTCGAATCCCCCCTCGGGCATGGATATTTGTGCCGTCTTTACTATAAGCTACTTCACAAGTAGTATGTAAGTTTAGCGACTGATAACTCTGCAGTTAAGTCCCTTAAGCTTGACAAACGTTTGAACATTTATTAAATTCTCGCAAACATCTAGTATTAGCCCATGGATTTTTCTAAGCACCGGCCTCTCCAATATTAAGAACTTACTTCGATCTTGTTTACTTTGATAACCGTTTAAAAAATGTTCAAATGTTTGTATAGCTTATGGTACTTAACTACGGGGTCATCAGTCCCTAAACTTACAAACTACTTATCAACTACCTTATACTAAGGACGGCACAAATATCCGTGCCCGAGAGGGGATTCGAACCCCCGACCTAGTGGCCGTGCAGACCGTGACTGGAGCGCCTCAGTGTCCTCGGCCTCCGTGGTCGGCTTGATAACTGTAGAGCTACAAAGAGAATAAATACTTTCAGTTCTCTTTACACATTCCAGGACTTCAGGACATTTTTCATTGCAAAGAGAGCGCTATAACTGGCTTGAATTCTTACTTTTATTTATACTTTATTTGATGTTTCTTCTGATAAAAATGCATCAAGATATTTAAACTCCTTTATTCTCTTGTAGATAGTTACATTTATTTGAATTTGTGAAACATCTAGGGAGCGGTGGTTCCTACCATCATGTGTTTAGTTTGAAACTAGACTGTTATATTCTGTAAGGAAAATCTCAGGCAGTTGAGATCTGCAAATTTAAGTTAAAACGCTCACTGCTGTTGTATATTATTTTATGAGTGGCCACAGTACATGCACAACAGAAAGTTATCAAACTGCTCACTCCTTAAGGGAGCAGCCTACATTTTAACAAACGCAAAATCAATGTTAAAAAATAAATGAATAGATAATTAAACATGGTACGGGGAGCATGAAATTATAAAGCAGAGGTTTGTAACTCTGAATCATAATCTATTCAGTAAAATAACAAGCATAAAACTGTGGGGAGACCAAATTAAGCAGACACCTTGTACAAAAGTGAATTAAGTCATATAATTACTGTCCGTATTAAAATTGTTTCTGTCCTTTATGAATATGGAGGTAGCCTGGAAGCAAATTTTCAAATACATAATGAGTAGCTGAGAGCACATTCATTCATTCACAGAAACACAAATAATGCTTTGTGGTAGATTACAATGCTCAAACACATGAAAGCAGCAGTGAAACGAAGCATCGGCAGAATCTTGACAAGATGGTGGGTGTCTTGATCACAAATTTAAGTATAATGTGCACTAAACGAACTCATGTGTGAGTATGCAGCAGCTCACTATTCTTAAGTACCACATGGTGTGCAACCACACCAAATTTCATAGCATTTACAAACAGAAATTAATTTAAAATTAGTGAGTAAACTGCACACGAGAATTTGTATAGAAGAAAGGTAGTATTAACAAAAGCATGGCTGAAGACCAAAGTAATGACCGTTACGAAAGGACGTGGTGCAATCGGTCATACAAGACAGGAAAGACGGAATCAAATCAGAAAATCAGTGAAATATTTTGCATACTCGCATATACAGAATTGACACAAAAATGTTAGTTAAAAACACGAAGGAAATTCAAACATACTAAGTTTACACAAAGGCTGAAGGCCACACACGTGTATTCTATCTTGAGCAAACCAGAGACATAATCATCACCAGAATGAAAATGCAATTAATAAATTTACACTGAATTACTCGAGTTCTGTAAATTAAGAAACACTTCACCTTGCATAGCGAAAGAATTACTCAAGAAAACTATCTCTGGTAAACCAAGACTGCCTGATCACAAAGAAAGCAAAGTTCTAACAGCATGGCATCCCCTCAGCAATATTCGATGATTTGCTCACTTTGATGGTCGCAGCAAGAGTGAAACCTCGGGCCACTGGATGTAAGGCGTACTAAAAGCGATGAAGAGTGCATTTAGAGCTGACTGTCTACTAACCCCTGCTACCTGAAGAAAATAATACCCTCTACTAGAACTCCAGAGAGGTCTCCTGTCACCTCTTTCGTCCACGATTAGGTTGGTACGACACTAAGAACACGTCCACCTCGCCATCTTGCCAGGTAAGCTTGTCTCTGGTCACCCAGCAGACGCTCTCGCAGACGACAAACGAAGCCATGCGTTCTGAACTGCAGCAAAACGAGGCCTAAAGCGGGAGGCGACGACTATAAGCAATTACGCGGTAGTCAGCAATATTAAAAGCAACCTTCCACGTTCACATGAACACACAAGTTTAATCACATGGGTGGAAACATTTAAATATGGGGCAGACATATATAAACATTAATAAGAAGACTAAAATAATTAACACACATGTAGATGGCATTAGTGGTGCAGAAACACTTTATGTTAACGAACAAACTAAAATGGAACACAACCACACATTCTGTGGATGTGTTTCAAGTTTTTGATGATTTTATTTTCAGGCCAAGTTTTCCGGCTTATGCTTTTAGAGTTTGCATTATGTTCTTAAGTTCATCATGGGACTGGGACATTATTACAATATCATCAGCATAGGCTATGTGGGTTATATTCCTTTCACATACAACTGATCTCTCTCATAACCTTTTCAAGAGCTACATTGAATGAAATTGGTGATAATCTTTCCCCTTGTCTTAGGCCAGTTTTAATAATAATAATAATAATAATAATAATAATACAAATTTGAGCTTCGTGGCTACGGCTGTATTGGAAGCCTGCAACCGCGCCCAATTCAGACAGTGCGCCGCTACCATACACCGTACCAAGTACATTACACCAGCGACAGCTTACGAGGGCGCTGTGAAGACCACGTTAGGGTCCAGCTAACGAGAGCCAAGTGTGCCCTGCTATGTGCCACAGACCTGAACTCCTTATAAGAAGTAATATATCACGAAACTGCCTACTTGTGCCGGACATCCTATCGTATCGACTGCACACCACCCAGCACAGCAGCATGAGAACGACTTTTAGCAGGCGTCGCGCGATTCACGAGAAGAGGCGTGGGCTCACCGACGGCTGGCGCGGAGACAAGCGCAATCTGTAGCCGGCCGCACTTGCTGATCGGAGCCAGGCAGTCGGCTTCCGTACCCACGAGAAGTAAGAAAAGAGGGCGACATTTCTTTCTGTACAGTTATAGCTGTGTTTCAACTGTCTCAAGCTATGAGAAGTTGGTTATTTGATTTCTCACTTGCAACAAATTGTACTGTTAATCAGTATGGCTGTTCCAATGATGCTGTCAAGTTCAGATCATTATTTGTGCGCTGGCTGTTGTGGCATTCCCCACTAGATGACGGTTAAGTATATACTGTACTATCTGGTTGTGCTGGAAGTGGTAACTTTAGTGTACTTGTAAGTTTGAAGTCAACAAGCATATATACTATAGGAGACGCAGCAACAGTCTATCTACTATTTAAAGATATTAGACTGAAGTAGAGGCATTGAATTAAAATTTATGTTGCAGCTGTGATTCTAACCCAGGACGTGCCACATCCTAGGCAGACGCCATAACTACTATGACACCGAGACTTAATGCACACAGCGACTGCATGGACGGTCTTAAGGCACGCCCCCCTCCACTGCACAAACTTCATCTCTGCCCCATATTCCCTTATATAAGTACGTATCAAACTGCCAAGGCTGTACAGCAGCGGAATAGCACCCCAGCCAACAATGTTAACAGGAGATCCTGCCTTATACATCAGGTACAGATGATATATAAACATCAAATAAACATTGCCCAGAGACATATTCTGTGCTGATATCTATGAAAGGCATTAAACTGAATTATGAGGGAAAGTACTGTTGCGGCGCGGGAGTAGCCGAGTGGTCTGGAGCGCCACGTTACGGATCGCGCGTCCTCTCACTTACCAGGTTCGAGTCCTCCCTCGGGCATGGAAGTGTGTGTTGTCCTTAGAATACTTTAACTTACTTTAAGTAGTTTGTAAGACTGATGACCAACGTAGTTTGCTCCATATAATTACAAACATTTAAATTTTGACAGTATTGTTATTAATCTGTTACTGACGCTGTTCTACATAACCCAACTAGTCTCTTACTCCAATGCAGCATAGCATTTATCGCTTGGTTAAGTTCACTGTAACTAATTGTCTGTGTAGACATGGCAACGAGTCATTAAAAGTAAACAGACACACAAAAATTATGCTATAAAATATTTATTTAAAAATATAACCTATAGATTTCGTTCATTGAATGAACATCGTAGGTTCTGAGGAAAGTACGTTCATTGAGTCAGACGGAAGAAATGAATGTTGTAACAGGATTATTACAATGGTGTAATGAAATTACACACCAGTTTCAAGCCCCGGGGACTCGCGTACACCGCACAAATTCTTTGTAATAGTTAAAATACATAAAATGACCTGTTTAACTGAGCTAGCTGCTTACAGTCAGTATGACGCTACGCTTGCAGGCAATTGGTGCCTACCGCCGTCTTTATTTGAGAAATTGTTGTAACACTGTTTTATTTGTTTTTAAAAAAAGCAATAAACTATTAAATGTATAGGAAGTAGTATATGACAATACATAAAATGGATAGGGGCAGTTTCAGTTAATACAGTAAATGGTTTTGAAGATGCCCCAAAAGAGATGCGAAGTCGGCGTTATCCTGAAATAGATTTGGAAACGGTTCTTGTATTTATTCCCAAACCCTAAATGAATTTTGCAAAACTTCCATTTTATTTAATATAAGGGAGCTTAGGGATATGGGTGCTGGCAGTTGGGAAAATATCGCACTAAAAGCTGCAAGAAAGAGTGCCAAGTGTTTTGTCCTTCCCGGCCTATCTTTCAGGAAAGTTTCTGTTCAGGACGGGCGGAATACGTGGACAGCTAAAACAGCTATACAGGTTAGTAATACAAGTTTTATTTACTAATATGGACAAATATACTCAACTTCTAAACATATGTGTCTGTCTTTTCTCGCGTCGACGTGTTATTGTACGATTCTTGCTCCAGTTACCATAGCCACTGCCTATTTCGGGGCCGACTTCAGAGGGCTCTTCCAGACGCATGTCGGCCAAGATATAGCTGCTTGTAGAGGGCGCGCTTCTAGGTTGCTCCCTCCAAGAGGCGGGTCGCCGGCGTGTGATTGGCTGCCGGTCATCCGCTGCCGTTCTCGTGCGTCTGGCGTGTGGCGCTGACTTTACGCCACAACACTTAGTCCGCCTGTAGCTGGCGTAGGTGTACATGTGTCAGGGAGACTGACAACTTAATTTTGGTATACACACTGTAGTGGGACAAGGAGCTACATCCCGTCACAAGCCACTCTATAAGCTCAGTTTGTCAGGTGAGCGTTCAAATTGATAATTTGTTTCATTAAATGTTTGTGATCATGCAGCAGAGTCCTACACGCCGGAACCAAAGATGTGATTGCTGGCCACCAACCGCTGCGAGTCGACGGCCAAAGCTGTACAGATCTTGTTATATTAATAACTGTGAAAGATTGTTAAAATGTATTACGAAGAATGAATCTTATTGAACTGAAGTGTGTAAAAAGTTTAAATGGAAATGAATATTAGTTACAACAGTTATTTCTATGAAGAGTACATTTTTGAAATTTTCTCGAACATTAACAAACTTTAATGGGACTGTACGTTTTTGTGAACGGCGAAGATATGAATGTTTAATTAGAAGTCATCGTTGGTTATTTAAATAGAAGGGTAACCAACTTTAGAAACTTTTGCAATAACTTACGTGAATTTTACTTGGTGGAATCTCTTGAAGGTAAAAACCTTATGAAATTATTTGTGACTCCTGGCTCTTGTGCACATGGACCTAAGCCTTAAATGAAACTAAAATCCTCTTTAAATCTGACAACTTCTTAGAGAGGAAGAACGTAATAATATTTTTCGTGTGTTAGTGGGCGGTACATCGGAAACGAAGTCTATCCACGGTTAAACAATGTTCGTAGGCCTGCCATAAACAACTTCTAAGCTTTTATAAAGAAGAATCTTAATTTCTCAAAAAAAAAAAAAAAATAAATAAAAAAATAAAAAAAAATAAATAAATAAATAAATAAATAAATAAATAAATATATAAAAAAGTAAAAACGGAATTAACAGTTTTTCAGGCAGTCTCTTACCCAATTAAAGACATGTGTTCCCCGACCCACTAAAACATATTAGTATCAACTGCCACTTTTACTCATCACTTAAGAATAACGATTTAGTTTTTACCACTTTCGCGATTGCTCGCGTTGTATTATTATCGATAGAATATCATACCTTAAAATAGATCCTTCACTGATCATGTAATTCACTGTAGGTAAGGTAGATCAATACCTCCGAAGTACTGCAGTTATTACCGTCACATTGAGCATCCACTTGTAACGGGACGCGAGAAGCACACGACACTTGCTGCTCGTGCGTCATACCCATTACTGCTGCATTCTGGGATTGGACGACTTTCGGTCACGTCTCCATGAAACCAAGCGTGCCCACTGGACATTCCGCACTTCACGTCACGATGCAGGAAGCGTTTTCTGCAGCTCTTACCAGGCTCTCAAAATTGCGAGTGCTTGTTACACCGATCAAACATTGGACGGCAAGGGTCAACCTTTGCTTAGGCGAGTGTAGATAAGGAAAGCCATTCCAAGTTTGCATACAGATAAACGACCGCGAAATAGCGACTGATGCCTTGGTTACCCGTTCGGCAGCGAGTAGAACCGAATATTAAATAATAGCCGGCATTTATCCCGCCTGTAATGACCTCATTTCCCCTCGTAGGGCGTAAAATATCGCGCGCACACGCCCGTGGAGCCGTGTCCAGCGCCATAACGGGCCTTTCAACGCAGTCACTTTTACAGCCGACTCATAAACCCGGCTACAGTGACCAGGACTAATATGCAGCCGGAAATTTATGGAGCTGTAGTACGCGCCGAAATATCCTCCAGCGCGAGTCTGAAAAAAAAAGTCACAACGTTCTGCGATACCATGTAATGTGTCTATAATAATAATGTGGTTATCTGTTCCGCCGGACCTAACTGAGGACCAAGACTCTATCGTCATGCAACAAGTCAGTACATGGAGTTCTAAGTCAAGAATGATAAAAAAAATCTGAAAGTAGTCCTACGACCTGACAATCTTAAGCCTAAGTAAATAGAATCAGTAACGAATAAAAGGAATTAGCTTATTTTGAAAAAAAGATCCAGGTGTTCCTCAACAGAGTAAAAGGAATGAGCCATGAATTTACATATGAAAGCTATTGGGTTCTTGTGGCAGCTTATTCAATATGGATGTTGCAGAACACAGCATGCCTTTCGGTACAAGAGTCAGGGAACTTTTATCCCATTGTAGATTCTATTTCTGTCTAGAAGCCGCTAATTCGTGGGAGTAAGCTGATATTGTTATAAACGAACGAATTAAAGAAAATATGTATTATGACGCCAATGTCAGAATCCCAGGCCACTGAAAAAAGGCCAAAAAAAATTCGGGGAGTTAAATCACATATTGCTCGAACCACCCGTTTCTGAGCCACAAATGTTCTTTTTGAATGAGTAGTTACCCCAAAATATAACGCCGTATGTCATATGTGAATGTAAGTAAGCATAGCAGACTACTTCTCGTGTTGAAAACTTATATATTTCAGATACTGTTCTAATGGTAAATGAAGAAGAATTTAGTTGCAAAAGCAACAGAAAAGGCATACTAAATTTAAACGAACACAAAATCCCCAGGATTGGCGATCGTACACAGAAGCTCGAAATTTAGCGAGGATTTCAATGCGAGATGCCTTCAATACTTATCACAACGGAACTCTTTCTCGAAATTTGACTGAAAACAAAAAAAGATTTTGGTCATATGTTAAATATACTAGGGGAAAAACACATGTTGTTGTTGTAATGTTTGTTAAGCTTATGGGACTTAACTACGGGGTCATCAGTCCCTTAACTTACAAACTACTTATGATCTACTTACGAACTAGGACGGCACAAATATCCATGCCCGAGGGGGGATTCGAACCCCCGACCGTAGTGGCCGTGCTGACCGTGACTGAGCGCCTCAGTCACCTCGGCCACCGCGGCCGGCGGAAAAACACAAACAATACCCTCACTACGTGATAGTAATGACGATCCTGCCGATGACAGCGCTACTGATGCAGAGTTACTAAACATAGTATTTAGAAACTCATTCACCAAAGAAGACGAAACCAATATTCCAGATTTCGAATTACGAACAGAGGCCGTAATGAGTAACGTAGAAGTAGGTATCATCGGAGTAGTGCAGCAACTAAAATCACTTAACAAGAACAAGTCTTCTGGTCCGGATGGTATACCCATTAGATTTCTATCTGATTATGCTGAAGCGATAGCCCCTTACTTAACAGCCATATACAACCGCTCTCTGTAGCAAAAGATTGGAAAGTTGCACAGGTCACACATATATTCAAGGACTGAACTACAGGCCTATTTCATTGACGTCACTTTGAAGAAGAGTTTTGGAAATCATCCTGTATTCAAATATTATGAATTATCTCGAACAGAACGATCTATTGACCCAAGGTCAACACGGATTTAGAAAATATCGTTCATGCGAAACACAACTAGCTCTTTATTCACACGAAGTGATGGGTACTATCTACAAGGGTTCGCAAATCGATTCCGTATTTCTTGATTTCCAGGAGGCTTTTGACACCGTACCTCATAAACGGCTTTTAATCAAATTGCGTGGTTATGGTATATCGCCCCAAATTTGCGATTGGATAGGGGATTTCCTGTCAGAGAGAACACAGTTCGTAGTAATCGATGGTAAGGCATCGACTAAAACAGAGGCGTTCCACAGGGTAGTGTTATTGGTCCTCTGTTGTTCCTTATTTACATAAACGATTTAGGGGAAAATGTAAGTAGCTCTCTTAGGTTGCTTGCAGATGACGCCATCATTTAACATTTAGTAAAATCGTCTTAAGGTCAAAACCCACTGCAGAACAATCTGAATAAGATATCAGTATGGTGCAAAAATTGGCAATTGACTCTGAATAATGAGAAGTGTGAAGTGGTCTATATGAGTACGATACGAAATCCGTTAAACTTTGTTTACAAGATAAATCAATCAAAATTGAAGGCCGTAAACTCCACAAATTACCTCAATACTTTTTTTATTTGTCATTCGCTATGACGTTAAGTGATGCTGTTCCTTTTCTTACTTGTTCAGGACTTCGATGGACTTTGTATGCACACATCTGTCTACATTGTACGTCATCTTCTATGATGCTTACGAACCTGTCCCATGATTCAAATGTTCAAATGTTTGTTAAGCTTAAGGGACTTAACTACGGGGTCATCAGTCCCTAAACTTACAAACTACTTATGAACAACCTACAACTAAGGACGGCACAAATATCCATGCCCGAGGGGGGATTCGAACCCCCGACCGTAGTGGCCGTGCAGACCGTGACTGGAGCGCCTCAGTCCCCTCGGCCACCGCGGCCGGCTGTCCCATGATTCATGGTGTACTTGGAGTACTATTTCTTTTGCTGTATTTCTTTTTATTTTGTATGCTTACCAGTTTTCTGCCGTTTTTATTTGCAGAAACATCAGGTATGCTACATTTCTTTGGCTTCTTTGATTTCAGCGTTCCAAATTCTGAGAAATCTTTTCTCGTTTGTTTTCATTCTTTTCGTAAGTGCTTCTGTGATTACGTCAGAGATGTAGGTCTTAATACTATTCCATTCTGTATTGATGTCTTTGCTGAATGGTAATGAAGCAAGCTCTCCTTGTATTCTGTGCTGATAAAGTGTTCTTATACTGTATTTCGGCAGGAGGTTTACTTTGAATAGCTGATATTGTGGTTTATTCTATAGTTTCTTTATTTCCTTCCGTTTCGATAGTATTCTTACCTTACTACCGGAATAGAAATGATCGCTTCCTGGGCCATTTCATCAGTAAACAAATCTGTCCTGCACCAGGTTCTTCATTGTTTGCTGGATTAGTTGAGCCGGCAGCGAATATGCATGGGAATTGATTAATCCTAGATGCCTTTACTTAATTATTCCAATATTCAGTCAATCCTACCCCAGTTACCTATACAGGAAAAGGGGACCAACAGTTTAACTTCGAATCTTAACCACGTGTCGTTTGTGGCGACTCCTCACATATCTGAGCAGTGAAGCTAGCTTAAAACTCAAAGTGAAAAAATCCGTGATCGCAACGCGTCTCGAACCCGCGAACTTTCGCTCAGCAACACAGAACTTCATCGCATGCCCAGACAAGAAACTGAAGAACATGGAGAATTATTGGATAGTTACGTCACCTATATACAAACATTTAATCTGTAATAAAAACATTATTTATTTTATTTATATAGATTGAAACTTTCATATCAGACAAAATCAAACACAATGTGCAAAATTTTATTCAGATCAATTGAGTGGTTACGGAGTAAATAGGAGACAAACATCGTGCCATGCGATTTACACATATATAAACATTAGCAGTATTCAATGAGAGAACTTAATCCTTGTGCACTACATGTAAACTTGTGACTGTCTTCCGTACAGATAATTGTGTTAGTAATTTTAAAATTATTAAAGGCTCAAATCGGCGTAACACCTGTCCGTTACATTAAGATTTATTTCTCCAGATGATCCCGCTGTTCCTAGTACAGGCATGTTTCCAGTTCGTCCATTAAAATCCACGACGACGGTAACACGGTGTGTCTTGTTGACCATGTCCACCTCACACCACTGTAAATTTTTTCCCAGCGCACTGCCTGAAAACTCGTTGCCGATCAAGCGGTGCAGCAGCCGGAGCTGTCAGCAGCGGCGACAGTGAGTCAGGATTTGAGCCACAGTCGCAGTTTGCTACTCATGGTCCAAGACTGAGACGACCTGTGAAACAGCATTCGCACAAAAATGAACCATGAATTAGACACGATAGAGCGTGTCTTAAAACAACTATGTATAAACTTAGGATGTCTTTCTATGCCTACACTGGCTTTAGTAACAATGCAAATTATGAAAATTACGACAGTATTCGTGATAAGTAGGGTGCAGTTTGCAAAATCATTACTGTTAATGTATGTATAAATTGAGGTGTTTGTGCCGATGTTTCACTCTGCAGCCAAAACTACACTTCGCAAACGAATACTGTTTATATGTAGGTGGTAGTAGTAGTAGTAGGTATTAGTTTCCCATTGTGCATTATGGTGGTACAAGATTGATACCGATAACAGGGTGGAAGATATGGGAACTGAAAGTAACCACTTAAGTAAAATTTTACTTGTGGGTGTCAATATTTTGCTCTTCATCCTCAACTACACAACGGAGACGAACGAACTCTCTGTGTTGTTGTAGTACAAAATGTCCCCCCCCCCCCAACCCAAGTATACCACAGCAGTTCCGTGTCGACTGTGCGCAAGATATGGTGGTTGAAAATCGTTAGCTTATATAAAATTCGGGCTGTAGACCAGCGATGGCATTTGACACTATACAGCAAAGAGTTTATATACAGAAACAAGATGCACATTCTTCAGTTGTTTTCTTGAAACAAGCGTACGAATAAAGAAAAATATGTGCATATTGCCATTTGAAAAGTAAAACTACCAAGAAAGATGCCAAAGCGTATGAATGAAATTTCGCGTTCTCGATTCGTTTCTAAAAAATGGAAAACGGCATTGAAAAGTGAATCTACAGACGATCGAAACTTGAAATTTGTAGACGTTGTTTATCTTACACTGTAGGTATCAGTGATTTTTCGATATTCCCATCCCTAAGAGGGTGGAATAGGGAATTAACGGTTTTCTGAAAATACTTTGGTATTGAGGCAATTTTGCAGCAAGAAATACAAAGCTTCGGATTTGGATTTTTGATTCGAAATTCAACCATTAAGCGAGTGAAATAAGGGAAATATTTTAAGGATGCTACTAAGACTATGTTGATGCTATAAATCCAAAAATTTGGATTTGGAACTATGGGTAGAATTTATTAAATGTGTTTCGGGATGTTTTGAATTCTGCCTTCAGTGGTGCAATAGGAGATGGCAAATTGCATTGAAATAAATGATAAGGAAAGCATTTTTAAACCTAAATCTATGAAAATTTATATTTAGAAGTAGAAACAACCAATGCAGACCATCCACTGTACGCGTGCGAAGAAGCGGGAATTAAGCTAGTCTAAAATAAAATCGGCCAGGTGGTATTCAGTTATGACACACGCGATTACTGACATTAAGCGAACCGAAACACTGACAATGTTTGTGAAAACAGTACACAACAGGAAAATGTACACGCATAACTTGACCTTGTGTCCACTAACAGAATGTACTGCAAGAGACATATATGCATGTTTTGTTGGAATATCGGATAGGAATGGTATTGATAACAGTAAGTGTTCCTCAGTTGCTACTGATAGAGCATCTGTTATGAGAGGATTTCGTTCAAGGATGACAACTCTTTTTAAAAACAATTATCCGCGTATGTTACCTGTGCATCGGTTAGCTCTAACAATGATTCAAGCATCAGCAGACTGTTCCGAGCTTGTTCATTTTTAACATATTCTAACAGAATTTATAGTTAGTTTGAACAGTCACCACAGAATTCCAAAGCATTAAGTGATATGCAAGAAATACTTAATGAGCAAAGGAAAAAAATTGTAAAATCTTCCGGTTTCGCTGGCTCTCGCTAGGAATTCTTTGGTTTCTCTTCTAGACAAAGATAAATACCAGAAGCTGCCAGCTCACTGCAAAATGTAAAATGTTTGAAATTTTTGTCACTGTTGAGTTTATGAAAGACGTAATGTTTCTTGTTAACAAATTCTGTTGAACTTTTCGAAAGACACATTTAAAGCCAGAGTGAATCCAAATTTGCATGAACCGACACAGGAGATCGAAAAGCTTAAATTGAAACCTGGTCGAAATTACAGTTCTTTTCTTGACATAGAATATCCAGAATTTCAAGAAGGTGTTCGAGTTTTGTAGACACTTGATAACTGATTGACTACAGCACAGGGATGTAGTTACATCCATCATTTGTACATTCTTAGAGAATTTGCTGATACATTTAAATGAGCGACTAGGGGATTTAGATGGGCTTGTAGTATTTTATGTACTGTATATTAAAAATTACAAAAATGATAGCGAATATGACAATAAAGAAATAAAAAAATGTACTCTAATTAATTCTGTCTGTCTATGAATGTAAAATAAGGATCTGTTACTGGAGTGGACTTTGTTTACGAATGTGTTGAACAGTAGATGTGAGGGAATGAATTTCAAAGAGCTGAAAGAGTTCAAGTAAAACAGAAATATAAAATCAGAAATCAGAAATCGCCTTTCTGCAGAAAGTTAGCAAACTTATGACAATTAATATAGAAAGACCATCTCGCAATAACTTCGATTTTAAAAAGACATTCTCTGTGTGTAGTATGTATAAAAACCGACATATCCAATTGTAATATTATGTATCGCAAAGTGTGCAAATTAATAGTGACGGTTCTTGTAGTGCAGATATTATATGGAATATATGAGTCTGTAATGACTCTGAATGTGTCAAACATTATTTAATAAGGAAAATAATAAAACTTCATTTAGCAGATTACTGTTAGCTTCAGTCGAGTAAACACATATTTCCTTTTTAAATCTCTTATTAATTTGCTTATTCAACATGACAAGATTAGGGCATTAAAGCCCTGCGTTACACCTAAACATCCGTTCTACGTATTTTACATTTCCAATATTATCTGCTCAATTTAAATTTTCGTCGATAATGACATCCAGATTCTTTACTGCTTTCTGATATGGTATTGGATAACCGTTAAGTTGAATAGGAGGTAACTGGTCGCGTAATTGGAAACTTATTAATTTCTGATGGGCTACTAAGATCACTTGCGACCTTTCGGTATTTAATTTTAGTCGCAGGTTTTCCGCCCTTGTTACGCTTGAAGACAGATCCTTACACATCTGGGAAATCGCAGTGTTTATATCTTCTGTCTGGTACTTTAGTAGAGCTGGAGGTCGACTGCATAGACCTGATATTTACAGAAAGTCAAAACCAATGAAATATCGTTGACATACTAGGAGAACAAAAGTGGACATAAAACTGATCCTTGTGGCACCCCAGAAACAACATTTCTCCGGGAGGATTTTTCGTTCCTACAGACAACACTTTGCTGTCGATTTTTTAAGTAGCTTTCAATGTACTTCAGTGCAATATTTGAGAACTTTAGCTGACGCATTTTATTCAAAATTAACAATATCAAGAGCTTTGCTGGTGGTTGCTTTCGTGGTTGTTCATAGAGAAATTCAGGTCATCAGTTATCTTGATTAGTACAGTGTTTGTGCTATAGTTTTTACGAAAGCCGAAGTGACATTTGTCAAAAAAGCTGAATTTGCAGAAGTGTCCGGTAATAGCTTAATTTATAATATTTTCTACTAGAAGAATTTTGCACAAACGTACCAGAGTTTTAACAGATGTAAATGTTTATTTGCGGCTTTTTGCGACATTGTTCTACTTTGTAGCTTAAACACTGGGCGATACTCCAGGCCTCTCGTCGCTGCGCCGGTCGACTCCTTGACGCGGCCCGCGGTCGCCATCGCCATTGTGCTGTTGTGCTGCCGCCGCGGCTGCCATAAATACCATTAGCCGGCGGACAGCCGCGACAAATTCTCCCAATTTGTTTCCCGCGACAGGCAGGCAGCGGCCCACAAAAACCGCCGGGCGTGGCCGCCAGCGGCTCTGAGGCGCGGCCACTTAGCGCTCTGTGGCGGCCCAATCAGAACCCATCACGGCACGGCGTGCGGCAGCCAAACAACGTCAAGACCTCAAGTAATTTCTCTGTCCACTGTTTGGTTAACTAAACATAATGAGGCACATTTTCTTATTTAATCAGTTGTCGATGTCCTCTGACAGAATTAATTCTTAGAGAATTAATTTTTCCTCTACCAACCCCTTCCCGCTCCTTCACCTTCTACCCCGTACATTGTCCCTGTCCATCTCCTCTACCTATCTCTGCCTCCTCTTCCATCTTCTACCCACCTCACATACCCTCTGCTCCTATCTCCTCGTCTCCTGCAACTGATGCAAACAGTGGTTCACGCAGTGCACAGTAAGGCCGAGCCCACACACGGGAGCGAACGTTGCCGCCAACAGTGCTCGTCCAATGTACGGATCGGACAAACACCATTCGTTGGCTGCGTTGCTTGTCGGTATTTTGGGCCAATATCGGTACTCCGTCCACACATTGACCATAACGTTGTTTCATTGTGTCATTGTCGTCTTCTCATCTTGAACTTTGTTTCTTTGTTCGTTCGTTCTTCATCGCCGTTTATTTTAAAATTTCAGAATAAATTTGTAAGTAGTAGACCTGCATCAGAAGGAGATTAATTTGTGAAAGCAACCACAAAAAATCGAAATGCCATGGCAAACGTTTGCTACGATCACTGTCCACTCTAGTCGATATATAACAAGGAAATGTAAACTTTTCAAAGTTAATGCTATTGTTGACACACCTGGTAATGAATGCAATTTCAAAAATAATATTACTTAACATTGCCAGTTGAGGTCACATATTGCTTTCCATTATCGCTAGTGGTGTTATTTACGTGGTTATTTTTAAAACGAAGTGTAGGCTTTTGAAATTGTTTCCTGTATCAAGAAATCCAAGCGAACTTTAGCAGATATAGATTCCAAAAAAATATCTTCCTATTTAATTTGGAGTTCAATCATCTGAAGGGGAACCACTAAATTTTAATAATGTGCATCGACTACTTTTAAAATATCTAAAAAATTTACTGATTTCCACTTGTACAGTATGAAGTGATACAACACACCCCATCATCTTCTTATACATGTTTTTTTTTTATGACAAGTTATGATTATTTATACTCAAAACCACTAATGCATCGGCTGCAATTGGTCCGATCCAAAATGTTTACATTTGCTCTCGACGAACTGAATGTTGGCTCCATTGCGTGGGCGATGTCGAAATATATTGGCAAATGTTGGCGCCAGGTTTGTTACCAATGTGTGGACGCGGAGCTATGTTTCCTGTCCTACGTATTTCTTCCAAACTTTCGTCGATTCATGTCCTCAGGTCAGCTGGTCTCCCCTCCCACCCCCAACCCCCACCTCCAGCTGTCCGTATCTTCCTGCCCTCTCTCTTTCCATCTCATCCTGCCCATTTCTCTGTTAATCTCTACCTCTCGCTTGCCCATCACGTCCTCCTCCCTTTCTCTGCCAAGGCGCCTTAGAAAGCTCAGCCACTCCAGTGCAAACTATACACCTCCTCCTCCCTCCAGCTACAACACCAAGCTTCCGAAAATAATTTCAAGACTTCAAAAATTACAAATTTTTATAATAACAATATCAAAATACAGAACAATCAAACTGAATATAACCAACTTTCGAATGCGTCATGCAGTTTTAACAAACTCTGGTTTAGATGACAACCTATTGTCTCTAGCTATCACCTTGAAAGCGTCACAGTTGTATTTATTTAATGAATGATTTCAACTGATATAATTTTATAATGCAAATACAAGCAGATCATGATATTCTGCACAGTATCATTGAAAATGAGCCACGGCGGAGCAGCCGTGCGCATTGAGGCGCCATGCAGCATTGGGCGAGGCCGTTCCCCGTCGGGGGTTCGAATCCCCCCTCCGGCATGGATGTTTGTACCGTCTTCAGTATAAGCTATTTCATGAGTATTTTGTAACTTTAGGGACTGATGACCCCGCAGTTAAGTCACATAAGCTTTACAAACATTTGAATTGAAAATGCAAGCAGCATAATTTATCTCTCGTACATTTAATTTATTATATATTTTGCCAGTAATTTACGTAAGTAATGTGTGAAGTGAATGGTCGAGCTTAAAAAAGAATGGTTTGTCTATTTACTGATTTCAGACTTTATGTAAATCTAATCAATAGAGTTTTTGTATTTAAATAATGTACTGTTGGTAAAGAAGTGATTTCAGATGGTCAGTTTTTACTTACAGGAATAACTCATCTTAAGATGTATACGGTTTTGGACGGGGTGTCGATCGGCCAATAAGAAAGCCAATGAAGGAACTCCACATCTCGTCTTGGCAGAAGGACCCTCGTGGATGGTGGGAATGATGCGATCGGGCACAGTGTAAAGATTTACGCAGCGAACGCTAGGTGCTCGGGACTCTAGGCGAGAACAAGTGAGCGCCAGTACAGCTGATATTTGTTTCTGTTTTTACACAGGAGCTTACGAGTGTAGAAACGGTGTTAGGGAAACTCAGACTATTTGGATCTGCTGCCAATTCCATGTTGGGTACTCGCAAATTATACGGAGTTTTTGTGTTACATAAATTTATGATTACTTAGTTGGTGAAAGGGATACAAATTTCTGATCGCATACAATGCAACTGTTTAACATTTTATTTAATTTATGAGTACTATTTCATCTGCCCACTTCCATTAAAAAACCAACATCACTGAATAAACCTTATTCAATTAAATCTCTGACTTTTCGTACATAATTTGCAAACGTAATAAAGCCCTTTTTATTAATGATCCAGATGTTATTTGTTTCGTACACTACAACCTATGCATAAAGTGTTTTTAACTACAAGAGCACAGGTAAAATATTATATATCTGCAACTAAGGTAGTTGCTGGGGCAAGAAAGCAGATATGAACGGTTCACCTCTAAGATAACATCCATCCCAACTTCTAAATCAGAACTGTACATAGCCCAATACGCAGGTTCTTACTTGCTTCAATATTAGCTGTGGTAAATACGGCGCAGGGTAAAATGCAAAGTCGCAACTCTGACCCCCTAAAAGGAGCTGCCCTTCTCTGTACTTTCTGTGTATCCTCCGTCAGTCCCACTTGGTGGGGATTCCACAATGTTCAGAAATACTCCAAAATAGGACCGAAAAGTTTAGTATAGGCGCTTTCTTTAATAGACCTCTTGCATCTTCTAAGTGTTTTCATAATGAAATGTAGCCTTTGTTTGAGCTTCCCTTCGATATATGCTATATGTTCTGTCCAACAAAAGTTGTTCAGAACTGTAATTCCTAGACATTTAGTTGTATTTCAGCCTGTAGATTTGAAAGATTTGTCCTGTAAATGAAGTTGAGTGTATTGTTTTAGTTAATGTATGCATGACTTCACACTTTAGGGTGAATTTCTAACTTCCGCAACGTATCTAAATCGTTTTCCAGTTCCTTTTGATCTTCCGGTGACTTAACTAACCGACAAACATCAACAGCCATCCGCCAACAGTCTATGACAGCAGCTCATATTATCATCTAAGACATTTATTAATGCAAGGAACAGCAGAAAACCTATAACACTTCCCTGAGAAACGCTAGATATCACTTCTGTTTTACTCGATGATTTTCCGATAGTGAGGTACAATATCAAAAGCCTTTCGAAAATCTGGAAATGTGGGATCGATTTGAGATCCATTGTCTATAGCATATATGATACTTTCATATACGTGTAATGAACGTCTCAGACCTAAAGCCACCCTCTGAACTGTGATGTGAGTGCGATGTAGACCTGAGACCTGAAGAAGGTCCAATGTACTAGCGTGAACAAAATGAATTCCGCGACATTTTCAACAATCCAAGAATTCCCCTACCACGCCGCGAGGGTAAAAAACATTCTGCTTTTGCGAAACTGAAAACCGTTACTGTTGGCAACACTGATTGCAATTAATACATACAGAACCTGTTTTTTAAACGTCAGATTAGACACTGTGCTGGGAAATCAGTACATCACATTTAATGTCCAGTGCTGTCACAAAACCTGGTGCATCTGCTAGCTGTATGTTCGAGAGCAGACAAAACCGCGATGCCCATTAGATCTCACGTAAAAGGAAAAATGTGTAGTCAGTGAACTCTCCGAATGAACAGTTCAAATATTTAACCTGACCACAGGAGTTTACTGCCCTAGTCACTCTCTCACTGACAGATCGCAATCCCTTGCAGAAGAAGCAGAGATCTTAACATCAAAGATTTGTTTCGATTTAACTTTCAAAACTTCCACACTAACATAACGTTTTGACAATATGAAACAAAAAAGTTTTAAATATTCATTCACCTTGTTACTTACTATTTATAAGCAATAAGGCTACAAATAATATATGGAATATGTAAATAAATAATCCAACTTTCATAAGGTTGCATGCTCAAAGTACACAATATTTATGTAAAGTGACTGGCGAAGTTAACAAATCTTCATAAAATAATATAGGGTGATTCTTACAATAAAGAAGACAGCAACCAACTACTTTTGATTGTGCTATTTGTTTACTAAATAGCGCCGTTACAGGTTTCGAACCTTTAAGTTCATCATCAGACGGCTGTTCACGTCCACATAAATGGTAATTACATTTTTCTATTCAGATAATTTTTCTTGTAGCGATAAGTCTTTGGTTGTATGGTGCCCTACAATACAAAACATGATTGTAATTGCTTACTCCATCGTAAATGTGACTCATGATACTGACAAATGTTATGACCACACTTTTACGATAGAATTTTTCTTGTTGTTCATTTAATTACGTCGAAAAGTCGGTTCAAATAAGTTGTATCGCTGATTACTGCAGTTGTTGCGCCAATGAGCACTTTTTGAATCACTTATGTGGAGAAACATAGCGTGATTAACCACATATAAACACACACACAAACAAAATGTTTTTGGCACATAGAATACATACATGGTGATAATGGCAACATAACATTGTCAAAGATCTTTTCTATCAAAGATATGTACAGTGATTCGGCATTTAAGTATGTTACAAAAGAGAGACATAAAATATTTTACTCAGAATAAACGTTACACATGTGAGTTGTACACTACATTGAGACCTGTATTTACAACTTATTAAAGCAATTTTACTTAGGAATGTAGCACAGGCTGTGGTATACATAGAGTAATGTGAAGAGTGATAAATAAGTGTACATATTTGTGTGTTGCCACTGTGCATTATGTATTTAATTGAAGACCACGTGTTACACGGACATGGTGATACAAGGGGCACATCATGCTGCTTGAAATTGCTGAGTTACTGTAGAGAATACAATGATCATACTACCTTTCCATAATAAACAGATCTCATAAGAGAAACAAAATCAAATGTTACAAGTTTGTTGCTTTCAAGATGAGAGCTTGACCTATCATTTAAGACATGGATTGTTGAAATAGCAACATGCATTTAAAAGTTGGTAATTTCAAGATTAATTTTGCCATATTCAGACTTTTTGGACGTTAACTGTCACAGTTTTCAGGATATTAAAAATGTTATTGGTCCATGAGATGAAGTTAAGAGAATGCTAATCTTCTATGTATCCGTGCCAGAGGGTTCATCTACACCTTCCAAATATTTTTACCGTTGTAATAGCGCACGGGAAAAAGGAACGCCTACATCTTTCAGTATTGGATCTAATGTCCCTTGTTATCATTATCATGTCCCTCTATGTAGGTGGTTGGTAACAAATTAAAGGAAGTAAGTAAAGTTCAGGAACACTTTCAATTATTTATTGCAGCAGAACCAAACACCCACCCACCCACCCACCCACACACACACACACACACACACACACACACATATATATTCGTATGTATCCCCTCCAATTAAAAAGAGAGAGAGAGAGATGTTGAAGAGAAGCATTTGTTTTCATGTCCGACATGCTGAAGATCCCACATTCCGCAGCAACACTCCGAAATAGGTCGTCAAGTGTAGTGTAGGCAATTTCTTTAGTGGAATTACTGCCTCTCCTGGGTGTTCTTCCAATGAAACGTAGCCTTTCGTTTGCCTTACCCACGATAAATTATATGTATCGTCTCCAATTAAAGTTGTTAGAATTTTTTTATTGTTGTTGTTATGGTCTTCAGTCCGGAGACTGGTTTGATGCAGCTCTCCACCCTACTCTATCCTGAGCAAGCCTTTTCATCTCCTCATAAGAACGGCAACCCACATCCACTTGAATCTGCTTACTATACGCGTCTCTTGGTCTCCCTCTGCGATTTTTACCCCACACACTTCCCTCCAATGCTAAATTTACGATTCCCCGATGTATAAGAATGTGTCCTACCAAGCGATCCCTTCTTTTAGTCAGGGTATGCCAAGAATTCCTTTTCTCGCCAATTCTGTTCAGTACTTCTTCATTGGTTATGCGATCTACCCACCTAATCTTCAGCATTCTTCTGTAACACCACATTTCAAAAGCCTCTATTCTCTTCCTGTCCGCACTGCTTATCGTCCATGTTTCACTCCCGTACAAGGCAACACTCCACACAAATGCCTTCAGAAAAGACTTCATTACCCTTAAATTAATATTCGATGTTAGCAAATTTCTCTTTTTCAAAAATGCTTTTCTTCCCATTGCCATTCTGCATTTTATATCCTCTGTACTGCGACCATCGCATGTTATTTTACTACCCAAGTAACAAAAGTCATCTACCACCTTCATTGTTTCGTTACCTAATCTAATTCCTTCAGCATCATTCCTTTCTAAGACAACATTCCATTATTTTTGTTTTGCTCTTGTTAATGTTCATTTTAAACACTTTCCTCAACACACTGTCTATTCCATTCAACTGCTCTTCCAGATCCTTTGCTGTCTCTGACAGAATTACAATGTCATCAGCAAAACGCAATGTTTTTATTTCTTCCCCCTGAACTTTAATCCCTATTCCAAATTTTTCCTTGCTTTCCTTCACCGCCTGCTCGATTTACAAATTGAATAACATCGGAGAAAGGCTACAACCCTGTCTTACTCCCTTCCCAACTGATGCTTCCCTTTCATGCCCTCCGAGTCTAATAACTGCGGTCTGGCTTTTGTACAAGTTATAAATAACTCTCATTTCCTATATTTTACCCCTGCTGACTTCAGAGTTTGAAAGAGTGTATTCCAGTCAACATTGTCAAATGCTTTCTCCAAATCTACAAAAGCTAAAAATGTAGGTTTGCCTTTCCTTAATCTATCTTCTAAGGTAAGACGTAAAGTGAGTATTGCCTCCCGGGTTCCTATGTTCCTCCTGAATCCAAACTGATCTTCCCCGAGGTCAGCTTCTACCAGCTTTCCCATTCTCCTGTAGATAATTCGTGTTAAGATTTTGCAACCATGACTTATCAAACTGATGGTTCTGCAATTTTCACATCTGTCTGCGCCTTATTTCTTTGGAATGGGGATTATTACATTTTTCTTAAAGTCTGAGGGTATTTCGCCTGTCTCATAAATCCTACACACCAGTTCAAATAGTCTTGTCATGGCTGGCTCTCCCAGAGACTTTAGTAGCTCTGAGGGTATGTCATCTACTCCTGGGGCCTGGTTCCGACCTAGGTCTTCCAAGGCTCTGTCAAATTCATCTCTCACTATAGCATCTCCTATTTCATCTTGATCTACTTCCTCTTCCCTTGCTACAACATCGTCTCTAAGTTCACTTCCTTTGTAGAGCTGTTCTATGTATTCTTTCCACCTTTCAGCTTTCCCTTCTTTGCTGAGAACTGGTTTCCCATCTGAGTTCTTGATATTCGTAGAGTTGCTTTTCTTGTCCCCAAATGTCTCTTATATTTTCCTGTAGGCGGTATCTACTTTTCCCCTTCTTATACATTCTTCTACAGATCTGCATTTGGCTTCTAGCCACTCCTGCTTAGCCATTTTGCACTTCCTGTCAATCTCATTTTTAGTCGTCTGTACTCCATTTTGCCTGCTTCATTTACTGCATTTTTATATTTTCTCCTTTCATCAATTAAATCTAGTATTTCCTGTGATATCCAAGGATTTTTTGTAGGTCTTGCCTTTCTACCTATTTTGTCCACTGCTGCCTTCACTATTTCATCTCTTAATGCTACCCATTTCTCTTCTACTATTTTATTTCCCCCTGTTTCTGTCAATTGTTGCCTAAAGCTCCCTCTGAAATTCTCCAGAACTTCACTTTCCTTCAATTTGTCTAAGTCCCATCTCCTTATTTTCCTACCTTTCTGCAGTTTTTTCAGTTTCAGCCTACAGTTCATGACTAACAAGTTATGGTCAGAGTCTATATCTGCCCCTGGGTACGTCTTGCAGTTTACAACCTGGTTCCGGAATCTATGTCTTACCATTATAAAATCTATCTGATACCTTCCGGTGTCTCCTGGTCTCTTCCATGTATACAACCTTCTTTTGTGATTTTTAAAGCAGGTGTTTGTTACGATTAAATCATGTTCCGTGCAAAATTCTACCAGGCGACTTCCTCTTTCATTCCTCCTGCCCAGTCCATATTCACCTCCTTTTTTTCCTTCTCTTCCTTTTCCTACTACCGAATTCCAGTCTCCCATCACAATTAAGTTTTCCTCTCCCTTAACTGTCTGAATAATTTCCTGTAGCTCCTCATATATTTCTTCGATCTCCTCATCATCGGCAGAGCTAGTTGGCATATAAACCTGTACTACTGTTGTCGGTGTTGGCTTCGTATCTATCTTTACAATGATAATGCGATCACTGTGCTGCTCATAGTGGTTTACCCGCATTCCTATTTTCTTATTCATTATCAGTCCTACTCCTGTGATACCCCCAACTGATTTTGTATTTATAATCCTGTACTCACCTGACCAGAAATCCTGTTCATCCTGCCAACGAACTTCACTAATCCCCACTATATCTAACTTCAACCTATCCATTTCCCTTTTTAAATTTTCTAATTTTCCTACCCAATTAAGGGATCTAACATTCCACGCTCCGATCCGTAGAATGCCAGTATTGTCTTTCCTGATGAGAACATCCTCCTGAGTAGTCCCCGCCCGGAGATCCGAATGGGGGTCTATTTTACTTCCGGAATATTTTACCCGAGAGGATGCCATCATCATATTTCCATACAGTAGAGCTGCATGTCCTCGGGAAAAGAACGGCTGTAGTTTCCTCTTGCTTTCAGCCGTTCGCAGTAGCTGTGTGGCAAACCCACATTAGCTGATGTTACAAGGCCAGCTCAGTCAATCATCCAGACTGTTGCCCCTGTAACTACTGAAAAGGCTGCTGCCCCTCTTCAGGAACCACACGTTTGTCCGGCCTCTCCACAGATACCCCTCCGCTGTGGTTGCACCTACGGTACGGCTGTCTGCATCGTTGAGGCACGCAAGCCACCCCACATCGGCAATGTCTGTGGTTCATGGGGGTGGTGTTAAGCTATTATTAAGTAAAGTTATGGTTATTAAGTGTTTAAATTCATATGCGTATCAGGTAGCACGCTGGGAAGGTAGGGCCTAAACAGACGTTTCAAACAATTCTATGCACTGAACTTGCATTCTTTGTGCATATTTAGGTTTGAGAAGTACCGACTGCGGAATCAACATTCGGAGATGAAAACTTACCTTGCTAACCGTGTGTATCGCTGTCGTGTATCCCCAGTAAGACGAGGCCCACTCCTACGCTACTTGCTGTTCCTGGCCCTCTCCTGCCCCGCCTGCCATTTATACGACTTTGTGCGGCCTGCAGGCCCCCAGGGCAACCCCTCCTACCGGCGGGCGCGCAATTTCCATGCGGACACAGCCTTAACAGGATTCCGTCTGTGGTCTCCGGCACGTGACATTTTTGCTGTCATGCACGCCATCAATTTCCGCGGCTCCCTCTGCCGGATAGCAATCTGCCAGCACCCTCTCCCCTCTCCCCCATCCCCCATTCCGCTCTCACTCGCCGCCTCTGCCCCCGCCTTCATATCTCATTCACTACTTCTGCACCCGAAATTCCTTTGCAGTAGGAACAACTGTACAATTAATAATAATAACTAAATTTTCCGCTCGGTAGTATGATATGAAATATCAATTTAAAAATATCCCTTATCGATTTCATTCAGTAACTGAACAATACATCCACATTCATACTCCGCAAACCAACTGACGGTGTATGTCAGAGGGCACTTTGTCGACCATCGTCACTTCGTCCTGCCGCGGCGGATTAGCCGCGCGTGCTGGAGCGCCGTGTTGTGGTGCGCGCGGCAGTCGGCCGTCGGGGGTTCGAATCCCCCCTCGGGCATGGATGTTTGTGTCGTCTTTAGTATAAGATAGTTCATAAGTAGTTCGTAAGTTTAGGGACTGATGACCCCGCAGTTAAGTCCTTCTTTCTCAGGTGACAATGAGACTAACCCCTGGAAAAAGACTAAATTCTGCTTGTTCTGTGCTCCAGTGATTATCTGTGTTGTGTTTTCATCAAATTTCTGTGTCAAACTAAATTGTAATTGTCACAGCATTATTATAATTAAGAAAAAATCTAGTTATTATTAAAGCTTTACTTTCAGGGTGGTCACTACTTTAAAATCATTTTTCCCAGTTTATGTTCCAGTGGAGGTAGTCGGCTTGACTTCTGAATGGCACACATACAGTCGCAATATATTACTTACTAAATATCGATTATCTTGTATCGCCTTAGTATGAACAGTGCCTAACAAGGAGACCATCGGTATCAGATTTTAGAATTACGCCTAGGTATTTGAACGACGCGACAGCATCAAGAAGCTCGTACTAATGCTCTATTTGAACATTATGGGATTGTTTTTTCTACTCAGGCGCATCACCTTACATTTTTCTACATTGAGAGCTAGCTGCCAATCTTCGCACCAACTAGAAATTTTGTCTAAGTCATCCTGTATGCTATTACAGTCAGTTACAGACGACACCCTCCCATACACCACAGCATCATCAGCAAACAGCCGCAAATTACAACTTACTCTGTCCATCAGATCATTTATATAGATAGAAAATAATAGCGGTCCTATCACACTCCCCTGGGGCACGCCTAAATTTTGAAAAGAGCAACAACATTTCAAGGTTAGCTGCTTCCAAAGCAATTTGTTGCTATCGAAAAGAATTTCCAAAAACTTGGCTCCTCACAAACTGAACAATCAATGACTACCATCGTGAACTAATAGTAAACAAATTAACTAATCTTTTTTCATTGAAACTATCATTATTATGAACCTTCTATTAAAATATAGAACATTACGAATAAACAAAAATTCCTGCACTTTTCATAAAAATTACCATTTGATATTAAAATTGTGTAATATTCGAACACAACAAAAAAAGATGAACAACCTTTCACGACAGGCTTCGAACCACCGACCGTAGCGTTGTTATGTCGCTACGCTTCAATTTCAGTTACACCGACATACACTGCAATTCATTAATGCTCGGTACTTACGCTTACTTGCAAAACTTTAAAGTCGATTTCCTCGAGAATTTTGAGAGTTGCGTCGATTGGCTTTGGCTGATTGGCAATTGAGTTCTGTACTTCACGTACGATGAATATCAGAAAAGCTAAAATTCGTTACCCATGTGGTCTCCTTGTAAGAGCTGAATGCTGGTAGACTGTCGACGACGTAAATACAACCGCTGAAGAATGGGCGTAACTAGCTCATGGACTTTTATCGTACCAGACTACACTGAAAATTATCCCTGCCTTTCCAGCTTGGGAGCAGCATTAGTAGCGCCGTTTACAGCAGTTTCGCCGTTAATATTGCGTCTTATCCAGGCCGGCAGTTGGGATCAGCGTTAACGTCCGCGGGTTAGCCGTCGACTGGAGCCGCGGCCACGATGGGATCGCCGAGGACAGCCGCTGTGGGGTGGGAAAAAACGGGGGCGCCACTGCTCTAGCAGACAATTACTGCCGCGCGTGAGATATGAACTGCCAAGTCGCCATCGCCGCCATAATCTTAATGGCGCGGGCGTAAACAAGCGCGCAGGCTGGCCAACATTACGCCGCCGCCGCTCATAGGAGGCCGTGCAGGGCGCCAACTGCCGCGGCATTACGCATAAGTAAGGGCGCGCATATTGCCGCGTATATTTCACTCTCGCGGCCGTATTGCTTTATTTCCGAGGCGGCCCGGGATGGCCCTGTGAGATACGGCGCAGAGGCCGGCGGCTTTGCCGAAAGTGCGAGCGCGCGCGAGCGCCACTTAAAATGCGCTTTCCTTCCTTCCTTCCTTCCTCTTTTATTTTTTTACGAGTATCCGTGTCGGGAACAAAACGGAACGCCGAAGTTTGTACTCTCTATAGGAGACGATATTCTGGTGTAAACGGCGATAAAGCGACAGGGCGTATCCTGCCAGATGGCTCTCTTTTTACGGCGTCTCGACACGCTCCATAAATCACCCTCACGACCAGCTGCCTCTCGAATAAGGTTCGGCAGCTCGTTTTTAACATTTTCCGTTCTCGTTTGCAGACGCGAAAAAACGGGTTGTCAGTGACTTACGTGTATTCTTAATAACGTTTCACCTCGTCTAGTGTCGATGCATGCGCAAGAGTTCTGGCACAAATAACGTACTGCTGTTATACCAGGCCAACGATATTTGGAGTAGCGTAGATAAAGGTTTAGTTGCGAGCCACGCAGTACAGCGATCAAACTAGAACAGATGAGAAATTGCGTCAGACGGGTACTGCATGAGTAGCTCAAGAAGGTGTGAAACACTTGTGTTTGGATGATGCCGGTGTTAGCACAGATAAAATAAGCAGAAGATCCGCCTTCAAGCCCCAGGAGTGGCATAAATTTTCATATGTGCACGTTCTTTAACATACTCAGTTACTAGCATCTCATACAAAAATGCTCCCTCTAAATGCACATTTATATGTCGTATTTATATGTACATAGATTCGCTTGCAAACAGATGTCGATGTTTTGAAAGTTGTTTCACTTCCCAGCACTTAGCACACCAAGTTCCCAAAATCATACATTCTAAAATCTTCTTCGCCCGTAAATAAGATTTAGGAGTATTACTTGTTCAATTCCGATACCATATAATGAATTTTTTATATCAAGGATTGTAACTCAACACCACTTTCGCCGCAGGGTATTGGGCTACGCGAATTGACGTGACGGACAGCGTGAATTGGCCTTGTCGCCTGTTATACAACGCCCCATCTGATTTTTTAATTTTGTTGTTGCTAGAAAACATTACAGAAACATTCCACTACTAGCCATGTTTACAAATACGAACGTTATGTCAAGGTAATGTCAGATATTTAACCTCGAAATAAAACAGCTGTAGTGGCGAGGAAGCTGTAACCACTAGCGCTCGAAGAGGTTACATTTCTCACTGCAGGAAACAGAAGACGAGCGATTTGTTTGATCAAATCTAGGCCGAGGCCTGAGATTTGATGAAATATTGGACGACGTTCCCATTACACTACGTCCAATTTATCTTTGTCCAATCCTTTGAGAAGTAATTTGATAGTGTAATACCGGCCTAAGCGCTCGTGAGAGGGAAGGAATGATCTCGCCCGTACGCAATACGGGCGGGGTCGACAGCGGCCGGTACGGACACCGTGCTGCAAGGCAGGCCGCAAGACGAGACGCAGGTCCGTGAGGTGACGCAGCGTGACTCACGTCAAACTCCTCACGGAGCGTGAGTCACGGCGACAGGCGCTGCAAGTCGGATCTCAGTTCCGTGCCGCAGTTTGCTGCGGAACGTCAGCTGCGCTGCGTGACAATGGCGAGGGGTGTGGGAAGACGAGGCTCACGAACACCTGGCAGAGATGGCGAGCGAGTAATTCTGCTGCGTTAACACATCAGAATCGGATTCCGATTCTGAGTGTTTGCTCGAAACATCAGTTTGATGAAACAAAAAGCAGAAAAAGTGCATACTTGAAAAGAAAACAATCTCATGGGGACTTCGCTTTAACCGAGGAATTTGATGAGGAAAAATTCACGAACTATATTAGATTAAACCGTAATCAAGTTCACGAAGTGCATGGTTTCATCAAGAATCAGACTGAGAACGAGGGATGCAACGTGTCAAGGCCGATTGGAAGGAGAAACTAGCTGTGTTATAATATAAGAAATGAATCAGTCACCTATATTGCCTACACTGCATTATGTAATATAATATTATGATAACCATTCACAGAGAGTAACAATTAAGCGTTTATAGAAAAATCTTTATTGAATAAAAATAATAATATTCTAACGGCCAAAATGATCTATAATAACAAACAGAAATTGCCTCTGTAGATCAAATGTGTGCGTAAATATCGATATTCTTACTAACAGAAATTCATTCCCAGAGAAATTATTAATAAACGAAAGGAAGTCGTGCCGATTGAAGCCGTAGCTGAAGTGCTTTGTTGCAACACACAATTCTCGTGTGGGGTTTGGGATGGACTGCTGGAATGGGGTGGAGTTTATGAAGTGGTGTGGGATGGATTGGGACAACTCGTGATGTGATAGCTGCTGATTTGTGATGGACTGTGGGGTTCTCTCGGAAATGTTCAGCAGTGAGGTCTCCATTTCTGCAACCACACGGAAAATGTCGTTTCTGACAACAAATGGAGTTGATGGTAAGATGTTCCTTGTCATCTGGTACATAGACGTGAACAAGTGGTACAGAGGATCAGCACTCGTACAGATTCAGTTAGCTTTACTTCCACTGCGAACTATCGAACACAATGTCAACAGCCAGAGTCACCGTGACTCCAGTAGGAAACTGCGTACGGGAGGCTGCGGTGCTCAGGCTCGCCGCGCGCAGCGGCTGCGTCACGTCACGTCACGTCACGTCGCGTCACGCCCCAACGCGCGCGGCTGCAGAAACTCACCGTGACTCACCCTGCGTCACGTCACGGACCTGCGTCTCAACTTGCGGCCAGCCTTTAAGTGTGAAACACCTTGTCTGGCGGCCAGGAGCTTGATGTAAGGCCGTAAATTCATCTAAATACTTACAAATAACACTTACAATCATCTTAAATTGGAAGGAACAAAAAACATATATATAGTGTAGAGAAGGCGAACCAAAGGCTACGTCTCATTGGCAGACCACTTAGAAGATTCAACAGTTCTACTGAAGAAACAGCCTGCAAAACACTCGTGCGCCTAATTTTGGAGTATTGCTGCCCATTGTGGGATCCACAGCAAGTGGGACTGACGGATGATTTAGAGAAAGTCCGGAGAAAGGCAGCTAGATTTGTATTGTCGCAATGTAGGGGTGAGTGTGCCGCGGAAGTGATGCATGAGTTGGGGTGGAAATCATTTTTAGAAAGAGGTTATTTGTTGCGACGAGATTTTTTTGAGAATTTTCTTTTAACAACTTTCTCTTCCAAATGCGAACATATTTCGTTAGCAACCAAATTATATAGGGAGACACGATTCATGCAATAAATTAGAGAAATCAGTTCGAAAACGGAAATATTTAGGTGTTGCTTTTTTCCCGCAGGCTGATTGAGAATGGAACTATAGAGAAATATCACAAAAGGGGCTCGATGAACCCCCTGTCATGTACTTCAATCTAAGTGTCAGAGATTTACGTAGATGTAGACAAACCAATACCAAGCCACACATCGCCTAGTACGGTTGTTTTTCTTCCATGTCATACACACCCACACCAACTATAAATTCTATTTATTGCATTACAATTTTTAGCAACAAATGTAAGCTATTTATATATATATATATATATATATATATATATATATATATATATATATATATATATATATATATATGTTCCTCTTTTATTTGTGTTTTTTTCCTATTTCTAAATGCTAAAAGTATGTAACAACGGTGCGCCCCATGTATTATGCAATATGTAAAATTGCAAACGTACATGCTGTTCTATATTAAAAGGCAGCAGGACTCTAAACGAGAAGTAAATGAAGTGAAATGAATATTGGATATCCTTCACGCACTATCTCGAACGGGTGATATGTACATTAAAGCTAAATAAAATTGGCCTAGATACTGCTAGAGCTAATTGGAAATGTTTACAGTAACCCGTTCTGTAAAATCAATAATGATATCTTACTTGTTGACGAATTGGGTGCTTATTTCTTCCAAATCGCAGAAACCTTTTCCTCTGAAGTCAAACATGAAAGAAGCAATATGAAAGGAGTTCAAATCAAATGTCTGTAAATCTATCGGACCAAACTGCTTGGTCATCAGTCCGTAGCTTACAAACTACTTAAACGTAGGTAAACTAACCTAAGGACAACACACACACCAATGCCCCAGGGAGGACTCGAACCTCCACGGCGAGCAACCGCGCGCTCCGCAGCGAGGCGCTTTAGACCACTAGCCTACTCTACCGCGGCTGTGAAAGGAGTAACAGACATTAATGGCCTCTCATTAGGTATTTTAAAGCTGATGGGCAGGGAATCTATAAAGCATTACACAAAGATATTTTCCGGTTGCTTGCCTAGTGGAACATTAGCAAAATGTTGGAACAAAGTCAAAATAAACTTAATACATAAAAAGGGTAGTTCCAAAGATATAAAGAACTTCGCCCTATCATTTTCCTGTCCATACTATACGAAATTTTTACCACAACATTGAACACCAGATTGAGCACAATACTTGACCCACTGAACGAGTCGAATTACGGACAGGTTTTAGTACAATTGGCCAGACCTTCCTACTACGTGACACTAAAAGTATAAGAAATAAGTAGAAGCTTCCTCCTTGATTTGCCTTTATATATTCTGAAAACCTTTTGTTCAGTCACCTAGCTGCTCATGAAGCTCTAACAGAAAAAGGAATAAAACAGGGCTATATGTAATATAATATATAAAATCTGCACTGGCTTTGTGAGCGTTGTTGACGAAACCGATGAAGTTCCCCTTGAGAAGGATATAAGACTATATTTTCGGAAGTCCTAGAAAAAGATATGTCTTAATTCAATTGAGAAAAAAAGTGGAAATCAATTTCCCGGAAAAGACTGAACAATTTTAGGTTTGCAGATGATATTGTTCTTTTTGCAAATAGTAGTTAGAAAACTTGCGTTAGTATATGCTTTGAAGTTTGTCTGAAAATAAACATTGTTAAAACCCAGATCATAATCAGTGAATGGACACCGGAAGGACGTACATCTGTTTGAAGTACATCAATTAACTCCAAAGAGCCACAGAGTACGTCTATCTGGGCCAACTAATTGACATGAGAGGCGATTTAAAGCCGGAAGTATTTCGACGTACCGCGGCGGAGCGGCCGAGCGCACTGAGGCGCTATGCTACGATGCGTAATGCCGTCCCCCGTCGGGGGATCGAATCCCCCCTCGGGCATGGATGTTTGTGCCGTCTTTAGTATAAGCTACTTCATAAGTATTTTGTAAGTTCAGGGACTGATGACCCCGCTGTTTAGACCCATAAGCTTTACAAACATTTGAACATTTATTTCGACGTTTTGAATTATACTGCGAAGCATACAGGAGACACTCTTCAAAGCTTGAGATGTCGGCTGAACCGAACAAACCAGTTTTTGACGAAAGTGTACTCCCAGTAATAACTAACGTCTGTGAAACACGGGCATTAAATGAGTTCATTGTTATGAAACTGATAGTGACACAAACAGGTACGGGAAGAGGATTGTTGAGTTACACAAAGAAAGACAGAAAGAGAGCAACAGAGATCAGAAGTACAGTATATCATAGGTCACCGACACAATGGAAAGAGTGAAAACATCGAAATAGCAGTGGGCTGGTCATGCTGCACCAGCAAAGGGTGGTAGATAGTAAAGATAAGTTCTAGACTGGAGCTCAGTTCACCAAAATATACCACTAGAAAGACCACCAGACAGAGGGGGCAGAGTTTTGAGAAAGACAGCTGAGTTCAGTTGGCAACGGAAAGCTCGGGATTGAAATGAATAGGAGGACTATTACGATACTACGTCACACGCCGACTCAAATTGACCACATAACTACGTGATAGAGCTGGCTGAGGCGACGAATTCGTGATCATGAAGTGTGAACTGATAATGCCAATTATCTCTCTCTCTTTGCCAAAGGATGTCAGGTCATTATAAGTCTAAAATCTCAACATGACATATCTGCATATTGGTTGTAATGTAGAGGTACAGGTAAACAAATGATTACAGTTTCATAAGCGGATGATTTATTCCAGAAAAGTTCTTCACGAATTGAGGTAGTCATCTGCCGTTGATCTTCCTCTGCCCTGTAATTACCTACTACGCTTCGCCGAGCAACGAGCAAAGGTAAGACACTGGATCGCATTCGGGAAGAAGTTGCTTCAAATCCACCTCTGGCCATCGAGATTTAGGTGTTGCATGATTTTCAAATCAAATGTTCAAATGTTTCTAGAGCTTATGGAACTTAACTACGGGGCCATCAGTCCCTAAAATTACAAACTACTTATGAACTACTTACGAACTAGGACGGCACAAATATCCATGCCCGAGGGGGGATTCGAACCCCCGACCGTAGTGGCCGTGCAGACCGTGACTGGAGCGCCTTAGTCCCCTCGGCCACCGCGGCCGGCGAGCTCCCTTCCTTCTTTCATTTCGCTGCCGGGGAGTGTGTTGAGGGCCGCTAGCAGAGTGGGATGCGTCTGCCGCTGTGACGTCATGCGGTGGACAGCGGGACCCCCGGGAAATTTCCCGCGCACAGTGCCAAGCTACCAACAGCGACACACTGCACGCCGTCTCTTCAACCAATTCAGAAAAGTTCGTAATGTCGCGCCAAACGAAATGCGGTTGGCATCCCTGCACACGCCTGTCCCGCATTTGTAACCGCCGAAGTTTCATCATTGTATGTCTGTTAGCTATTGTTCAGTTCTTCATTGAGTAGAACTTAGTGTCGCAAAGTTTGCGAATTTCGAGATGACAGAGTAACGGTAACAACGCGTGAACGCAAAGGAAAAGAAAAATAAATAAATAAAGGGAAAAAAAACTTTACAGTACGAAAAGATACTCTATGATGAGTACTTAAGGCTTACTCCGTGTTATGGATGCTGTTTCAGAACATCCGGACGGGTTATAAAGATGACACACGTTGAGGATGCCTTTCGACATTCACTGACGATGCTCCTGTTAGAAGAGAGATTGTAGAAAAGAGAAGAATGTACCATTTCAGTTGGATCACGTCATAAAATCCTGACACAGCATCTTGGAATAAATCGTTTTGCCGTCAGATTCACCCTACATGTCATTATTCAATACCTGAAAGACAACCGCCTCGCAATTTTTGAGCAACTTTTAGATCTCGCAAATGAGAACGACATGTTCCTTAAGAGAATCGTAATTGGTGATGAAACGTGGGTCTACGGTTATGATGCCGGTACCAAGGTTCAATCTCCATAAAGGATCCGATAAGTTTCTCCAAGGTGAAATAGAGCAGTCTGCAAAGCTACAGAAACGGCGAGTTTTCGGCAACTTCTTATTAACCCAGAAAGTGCGTAATTATTTTTGTTTAATTTTTTTCTCTGAAGCTAATAATTACCTTCATATGACTACACAAGATCGTTATAAGTGGTTTTTTTCACAATTACGCCATTAGTTTTACAATAACACTCTTCTTTCTGGAATTACGTGAAAATGAATGTGTTGTAATTTTAATCTGATGAATCATTATTATTAAAACAATATTTAAGATGAAATATATAAATATTTCAGAAACTGAAGAAAGTTCAAAAAATAGAAACCCAACTAGAAGTAAATCTTCAATATCTTATGTATGGACCTCAATTTTACAGCACTAACCAACCACTTTGCAATGGACAATACAAGCCAGAATTGAAGAGCAATGCGAGCAGGCTATTCAAAGAAATAAACTATGACACTGTGCACGAAATTTCCCGTCACCTATTATTTTATAAGTTACAGAGGCAAACACAGTGATTCAATCACCCTGTGTGTGTGTGTGTGTGTGTGTGTGTGTGTGTGTGTGTGTGTGTGTGTGTGACAGCAAGCAGCATTGTGAGTACTTCAAAAATACCTGCAGAGTTCAGCAAAAGCTTTAAAATAAAGCAAAACGAGTCTAGTCTAAATTGACTAATTTACAGTTACAGAAACGGTAACCTAACCTTTACAAACTGAAAAAGATTTCGTTGAGCCAGCTCAAATGTCAAAACCATATTAGTTGTTTCCTTTGACTTTGAAAGAATAGTTCGTCACGAATTCGTGCAACAGGGAGAAATAGTCGATGTTGCGAAACTTGCGAAGAAATTTCGGAAGGTAGAGTTTTGAAGTGTGGTGAGACATGTCATGTCTCTTGCATAAAGATAACGCACCCTCATATTATTTCACCTTGCTGTGTGGCTAATGTGCAAAAATCTAAATTCTTATGCTGCCTCTCCAGACCTACCCCCTGAGGTCTATCTTTGATTTCCAAAGTTAAAAACCCCGTTGAAAGGACGAAGATCTCCAACGACAGTCGGAATAAAAGGAAAGTAGCAGACGCCACTTGGCACAATCCACCAAGACTGTTTCCGAAAGTGGACACGACATAGGAGCGGTGTACCAATTACGGAGGAGACAATTCAGAAGGACACCATGCACAATAAGTAAAAAGTAAGTGTAGATAAATTTTATGGAGAAAGATCTGGACATTTTCGAACAGTCTTCTTATTCTGAAAGTTCCAATTGTTTTGTGCCCGATTACTAGTGAATTTGGTCGCGTGCGATACTTTTCAGGAGCAGTCACGGATCAGGGCTTTTATTTTCTGTATCGTAGTTATTACTGAAAATGAGTAGAAAACTCTAATTGTTTTGTTGCTACGTGCAAAACAGTTGCTAAAAATATTCCAGGCATACTCTTTCATCGCTTTTCCAAAGCCGTGGAAGCTCAGAAGACATTGGTTGCTAGATGTAAGGGCAAAGATGAAGTTGATATTTACCACGCATGCACCACACAGCGAAACACGTCTACTGAATGTGTGGTCATGTTCCATTTTGACTGATTCATCAACCTAAAGTGTTTCTGCACCATTAATGTTATCTTTCTGTGTGATAATTATTTTATTCTTTTTGTTAATGATCAGTGCCCCATGTTTGTATATGTCTCCCCCCATTTATATATGTTTCCACCCGTGTGATTGAACTTGTATGTTCATGTGAATGTGAATGTGTGCTCTTAATACTGACTGACTGCCGCGCAATGGCTTACAGTCGCCGCCTCCCGCTTTAGGCCTCGTTTTGCTGTAGTTAAGAACGCATGGCTTCGTTTGCGCTAGCGTCTGATGGGTGGCCTGAGACAAGCTTACTTGGCAGGATGGCGAGGTGGCCGTGTTGTTAGTGTCGTACCAACCTAGTCTTGGACGAAGGAGGTGACAGAACACCTCTCAGGGAGCGGTTGAAGAGGGAATTGTCTTGGCCAGGAAGCAAGGGTGGGTAAACACCAGTCGCTGAACGCACCCTGTGTCGCTTTTAGTGCGCTCTTCATCCAGTGTATGGCGGGACGAGGGGGGGTGAGGGTTTTCCGAGGTCTTAGAGCTTTAGTCTTCACTCTTCATTCTGGCTCCGACGACTGTGGAAGTAAGTACTCCGCCGAATCATGCTGAGGGGAATGCATGCTGTTAGAACTTCACTTTTTTTGTGATCACGCAGTCTTGGTTTTCAGTGATAGTTTTTTTCAGTAATTCTTTCCCTATGAGAGAAAAAAGAGTTTAATTTACGCAACTGGAGTAAATTCAATGTAAATTTCTTATCTGCATTTTTATTCCAGTGATGATTTTGTGTCCTGTTTTGCTCAAGTTAGAATACACGTTTGTGGCCTTCAGCATTTGTGTAAATTTAGTATATTTGAATTTCCTTGTTGTTTTTAACTGACTTTTCACGTAGTTTATGTATCTGTGAGTATGCTAAATATTTCTTAGATTTTCTTGTTTGATTCCGTCTTTCATTTCTTGTAATACCGATTACAACACATGCTTTCGTAACGGACGTTACTTCATCCTTCAGCCATGCTTTATTAATACTAGCTTTCTTCTATGCGAATTCTCGCGTGTGCCTTACTCACTTATTCTAAATTAATTTCTGTTTGTAAATGTTATGAAACTCTGCACGGCCGCACACCACGTGGTACTTAAGAACAGTGAGCCACTGCCTCCCCAAACATGAGTCTGTTAGTGTACAGTATATTTGAAAAATTTTGTGATCAAGAGGCCCGCCATCTTTTCCCTGCTGCTTTCATGTGTTCCAGGATCATAATGTACTGACAAGCTTTATGTGTCTGTCTGTGAGTGAATGAATGTGCTTTCAGCTACCTATTGTGTATTTGAAAATTTCTTCCCACGTTACCTCCATATTCATAAATGGCAGAAACAATTTTAATATGAGTAAGCCGGCCGCAGTGGCCGAGGGTACTGAGGCGCTCCAGTCACGGTCTGCACGGTCAGTATGGTCGGGGGTTCGAATCCCCCCTCGGGCATGGATATTTGTACCGTTCTTAGTAGTAGCTAGTTCATAACTAGTTTGTAAATTTTGGGACTGATGACCCCGTAGTTAATTCCCATAATCTATACAAACATTTTAACATTTTTTGAATATGAGTAATTATATGTTTTAATTCACTTTTGTACAAGATGTGTGCCTAATTTGGACTCCCCACATTTATTTGCTTGTTATTTTACTGAATAGATTATGATTTTGAAGTATCAAACCTCTGCTGTATGATTTCATGCTCCCCGTACCATGTTTAATTATCTTTTCATTTATTTTTTTAACATTGATTTTGTGTTTGTTAAAATGTTGGCTGCTGCCTTAAAGAGTGAGCAGATAGATAAATTTCCGGTGCGCATGTACTGTAGCCACTCAAAGTAATTTAGAGCAGCAGTGAGCGTTTCAACTTACATCCGCAGACCTCAACTGCCCGAGATTTTGCTTAATTTAATAACAGGCTACTTTCAACAGGAGAATAAATTAGCAACCTGAGGAACCTGTACCCTCGCACAAAATGCCAAAGTGGCACAGTGAGTTTACAGATTCCAGCACCGTCTTATAGTACCACTCAAGAACAAGTAAGAATAAATTTGTTGCGAACAGTAGTTTCGGAGACGATAAGAGAACCATTTAGAGACCCAATCTTGAAATTCAAGAATATAAACTTTTTTTTAACTGTCCAGTTATGAGGGCAAGAGGACATCTCCTTCGTTTTGGAAATGATTTCTATAATCGATAATTTCCTTTATTGCTTTCTGTAATCTGTATTTATAAAATAGTGTGTCCATGGGTGTGTGTTTTTGTGTTGCAAACATATCTACAGTTTTGTTGCAATATTGATAAATTTTTGCGCATTTACTCTTCAAACCAAGAGAAAGGTCGCTCTGGGTGTAAGAATCACGTAATAGCCATAGTTCAGGAGATGTGACGTCATAAGCAATGAAATGCTCTACAAACTGCTGCATCACGCGACAATATTGCTCACGTTCTCCTTAATCAATGAACCGAAATCAAACACATTTGGTGCGCATATTTTTTACCGCAAGGTAACAAATTTCGTACGGGTAAGAACAGCCTACGACTCATACACTAAATTAACATGCACCACATCTTCCCGAAGACGAAAACCGATTTTCGTAAACCGTTTTTCGCTTGTCGTGTTTTCATGGCATAGCCTGAATTGGATTTCCTAGCCCACTTAACATGGCGGCTGTAAAACAGCTGATTCAGTGCCTGATTTAGTTAGCACAATCGCTATTTTTCTTTATTTAAATACCCAGATTTATGTTCACTCTAATGTTTATACTTTTATTTCACATTAGAAAATATCACACTTTCCATATGTGCTGAAGATTCTTAAGAAGAAAACACAATCTGACAAGTCATGAACGCTTCAGGAACGGTTGCGTTTACATGGGCACGAAAATCGATTGTGGAACTGGAAAACCGCTTTAGACAAGCGGATTTCCAGAATCGATTTTGGACTGTTTACATGACCAACCAAAACCGGAATTGGAAAATCGGTTTACGACATCCGGTTTTGGGAGCCCATGTAAACGGGGTGATACTTCAGGAGGCATGACGCGTATTGGTCGCCTACAAAATCTGGTTTTTAGTTTCGATCTTGACGAGAATTTGCACAGTTAACGTTCAAAGCAAGACGAAGTGCGCTCTCTGTATAAAATTTAATTTGTAACTTGGCAGAAGGTAGGCCCTACAGATATGGACTTTGACAAAATCCACACATTCGCCGCAATCTTGATGAAATTTTGCTCATTTGTTGAAACAAGAGGAAGGTCGCTGTCGAAAACAAATTATGTATGGCACATGGAGAAAGGTGCTTTAATTACCAACTTCGCCAAAATCTACATTTCTATTCCAATCTTTAGGAAATCTTGTATACATGACCTTCACGAAGCTACGATATGGCGTATGGCAGAGGGTACATTGCTGTACGTTTTACGCTGATTCGCTGTTCAACACGGAAGTTGGTAGACACATGTGATTTTACATAATGAGGTGGACGAAAATATGACGTAGGAAGTGCATCCGGTCGGCCATTAAAATTAACCGTGCCTGTTCCATAACGAAGCACGCCGACTGCGCCAGTGGGAAAAAGCACAAGAAAAAGAAGCAAAGGTGAGGGGAAGAAGTAATGAAATGAGGGGGAATGTCAAAGAGAGGTGTTCGGCAGAGGGCAGGCTGAAGAGACCGGGGAGTAGGATAAGACGAGGTGAAGAAGTGTATAAAAAGAGAGAGGAAAGGAGGTGATAGGACTAACAAGAGTGCGGAAGAAATGAACACCCGGGCAGCACCTGGTTTCCAGCTAGTAACAACAAGGTTTCTGGGCCACCAATTCAGCCAACCTGTCCAACATACAAGAAGAAATGTCTCTCGATAAATGCAAAACTCAAACACTATCACTCCGTTATTAAACCTGAAGCCATCTATGCTAGTGAAACAATGTTCAAGATGAACACCAAATCAACAAAAGACAAACTACAGAAAGCAGGCAGGGGAATCCTTAGAACAATAATAAACAAAAAATACCAAGTAGAGTGACAGTGGCGACTATTACCTAACGAAGTTGTATACCAAGAAATTGAGACAGTAACTGATACAATGCGGAAAATGAGAGTTGCTTTTTCTGCCACATTTCCAGACTACTAGAAACCAGGGTACTGAAACAACTGTTCACCTACTTTTGGAAAAGTAAGACCAAGAACAACTGGTTCAAAAAAGTTCAAGATGACTTAAATGAGTTAGGCTTGACAATGCAACAAATTGTAGGCAGAGAAGAGAAGAAGATTCTGAAACTCGGTGACACGAGATTTAAATTAAAGACATTTACACACAAAAAGGACTCCATAACAGATGAAGAAAAGGCAGCCAGGTCGGAAAGGATGAAGATGTTTTGGGAGCAGAAGAGGAGAGCCAAATCTACAACTAGGATTAAGACTTAAATGGATATGGATTGATTAAATTGCTCCATTGTGGGTGTAAATTATCTAAATAAATAAATAAAATAATAGCTTTCGACAATGCTGTCCGTTTTTAATGGATCGCGTGTGGGCGTAATGGCGATTCTACAATCACAACGTGTTGGCTGTGAAATATGCCGAAAAATAGTCACTCAAGTGGTAAGTCTAAATACGTATTCGACCAGTACTTAACATCATAACACCATTACACATGTCACATGATAAAGACCTCTCTTATTCTTCATAAGTGCAAAAATGTATCCTCGATCTACTATATAGAGCGCCCTTTTTCCAATTGTGACCAAACCGCTCCAAGAACAAATCTATAAAAACCTAATTACATTCATTACAATTAGTATTCTACGTAAGATAAATACATATTGTATCAATGCATCGTGGAATTTAAATATTAACATAAATCTCTTTGCCTCAGGCAAAGGTATATCTTTGTGCAAAAAACCAGCCGATTGCCATTCCAGTGATGTTTGTAAAGTAAAGAATGTTAAGCTTTCTGGGGGGACGCTACACGCTCCCTTCCCCACCCCTCACCGCGGAACTCAGTGCCTGGAATTCGCTCACAGGTGGGTTGCAGAACTTAATTTAGGCGCCAAGAGAACGACCTATTAAACAATAGTCAATACGGATTCAGAAAGTACCGCTATTGCGAAACACAGCTTGCCCTTTATTCATATAAGTGATAAGTGCCATCGACAAAGGATCTCAAATCGATTCCATATTTATGGATTTCCGGAAGGCTTTTGAAACTGTACCTCACAAGCAGCTTCGAATGGAATTGCATACTTATTGAATATCGCCCCAATTGTGCGATTGGATTCATGATTTCCTATCAAAAAGGACACAGTTCGTAGTAATTGACGGTAAGTCATCGAGTAAAACAGAAGTGATATCTGACGTTTCCCAGGGAAGCTTTATAGGCCCCCTACTCTTCCTCGTGTTTATAAACGATTTAGGAGACAATCTCATAGCTCCCCTACTCTGTTCGCGGATGATGCTGTCGTTTATCGGTTAGTGAAGTTAACAGAGGATCAAAAGCAACTGCAAAGCGACAGACAAAATTTCTCCATGGAGGAAAAATTTGGAAATTTACACTAAATAAAGAAAAGTGTAAAGTAAAACATATGACCACTAAAAGAAATCCGCTGAACTTCATTTTCGGGAGAAATCAGTCAAATCTTAAGGGCGTAAATTCTACCAAATACCTAGGAGTTACAATTACTGACAACTTAGACTGGAGAGAACACACAAAAAATATTGTGGGGAAGGCGAACCAAAGGTTACGTTTCATTGGCCGAACGCTTCGAAGATGCAACAGCTCCACCAAAGGGACTGCCTACATCACACGTGTGCGTCCTCTCCTGGAGTACTGTTGTCCAGTGTGGGACCCTCAGCAGGTGGGACTGACGGAAGACATTGAGAACGTTTAGAGAAGGGCAGCTCGTTCTGTTTTATCACGTTACAGGGGGGAAAGCGTCACGGAAATCTTGCACGATTTGAGGTGGAAATCATTAAAAGAAAGACGTTATTAGCTGCAGTGAGTCTTATTTACGAATGAATGTGAAAATATATTGAAAATATTTTGCTAGCACCCACCTACATAGGGAGACATGACAATACCAATAAAATAAGAGAAATCAGATCGAATACGGAACGATTTAGGTCTTATTTCTTCCCGCGCGCTTTTAGAGAATGGAACGATAGAGAAAGGTTATTAAAGTTGTTCATGAACCAAAAATGTGTTCACATGTAGTAGAGGTTATGGGACTTAACTACGGGGTCATCAGTCCCTAAACCTACAAACTACTTATGAATTAGCTTATACTGAAGACGGCTAAACGTCCATTCGAACCGCCGTCCGCAGCGGTCGCGCAGACCGTGACTGACACGCCGCAGACCACTCGGCCACCGCGGCCGGCAGTTAATGAACCTTCTGCCAGGCACTTAAATGTGATTTGCAGAGTATCTATGTAGATGTAAATGAAGAGCTGTCCGCCAGTTTTGAACTTGACTGCAGACGTCGGTTGGGGGCGTTCATATACGTTACTAAATAGTTATACGTCAAGAAGGTTATTTAAAGTTTAACATCGTTATATACTGTGGAGCTCTCTCAGAGGCGAATATTTCTGTGTTGCTTCATTGCTCCCTTGCGGCGCAGGACGAACCGCCTCTGGTACACAGTTAATTGATTCGCTTTTAACAGCAAGTTAATAAAAGGTTTACGTGAAGCAGATAATTAAAGTACACCACAACAGATTTTATTTACACAAAATTAATTTCATTTTTATATTAACTGGTAACAATCAGCCGTATAGAAAGTAAACAAATTGTTTTCAGGAGAATCTTCAACTCATTAATGGAAGCCGCAGGAGATGTTTCTGAATGTTATTTGTGGTTAGCGTAAGTTATAGTAAACGATATATCATCCATAACAAAATGTTCAAATGTTTATATAGTCTATGGGACTTAACTACGGGGTCATCAGTCCCTAAACTTACAAACTACTTATGAACTACTTACGAACTAGGACGGCACAAATATCCATGCCCGAGGGGGGATTCGAACCCCCGACCGTAGTGGCCGTGCAGACCGTGACTGAAGCGCATCAGTCCCCGCGGCCACCGCGGCCGGCATCCAAAACATATACGAAATCCTAGGAGCAACCATGGAGATGTAATCCTGTGAACAAAGGGCTCAGTTTAAAGAAGGGTGTACGACAGTGATAGAAAATTTTGTACCTACGCTTAAATTTATACTGAGAAGTAGCAATGACGGAAATGAAAGCCAGGGAGGGATTAGCTTCCGGTTATTCGCCGATGACATTACAGTCGCCACATAGCGCTGACGTCCTTCCAGAAGGACGAGAACAGCAGCTTACTTTCTTATTCTTGTCTGTAATAATTCGTGCACAGTGTCATATTTTATTTCTATGAATCGCCTGCTCCAACTGCAGATCAATTATAGCTTGTATTGTCGATTGCACAGTGGTTGGATACAGCTGAAAAGTTGAGGTTCACACAGACGATACTGAAGACTTCCTCGTACTTGGGTTTATATTTCTTGAATTTTCTTCGATTTATGAGACATTTATACGTATATATTTCATCTTAAATGTGGTTTTAATAATAATGACTCGTCAGATGAAAATTATAAAATATTCAGTTTGACCCCATTCCAGAAAGAAGGGCAGTATTGCAAAACTAATGGCGTTATAGTGAAAAAAAAATCGCACAGACGTGTTTACTGCACACTTTAGATTTATAGTTTTATAAGATTTTGCAAACATTTTGGACCAAAATAATAATGTAAATAATAAAAAATTAATTAAGAAGAGTGTCTGAAACCTCTTTAGGAAAAAATGTTAAGGTAGTGGCGGGTTCCGAACCACCGACCTTTAGCATCATAGACCAACGGCTTACCCACTACGCTTCGGCTGTCAATCAAACGACAAGTCCTTTAATCTCATACTATTGATGGCCGTTGTTAACTGATGCTAATATGGCATTTGTAGACACTAGATTATCATTAATCGTACGAAGAACGATGTGTTTTTGTTAATTCTTCAGTGCGTCAGTGCTTTGAAATGACAACGTGTAAGTTATAATAAGAAAATCATCAAATACGCAACGCAAGATGGCGTATGCCAGAGAGAGTTCTGGGCGAGGAATGTCACGTGACATCGGCGAACTGCTGGTTTTCGTTAATTCAATGGAGTGTGTCAAATCTCCGTTATTTTTGCAAATATGTCTCAAACGATACGCGATATGAAAAAAAACATAAGGGAGTAAAATTGTAGAGAATTTTCTCGTCTACCAATTAGGTTATTCAATTTTCGTGTCAGATGAACGGTTTGTTTTCAATTACAATTATATTACAAAAGGCTTTTTTTGGTATTACTACCGTATTTTTTGTCCGAAAAATTTGAAAAAGGGAGTTTCTGGTCTCTGGCGGCCTACAATCATGTCTGTAAAATTTGGCGCTGATCGGTTGAACGGTTCGTCTTAAAAAAAGGGAACACGTTACAGACAGACAGACAACCCAAAATCGCCGTTATTTTTGCAAAAATGTTTGAAACGTTACGAGATAAAAAAAAAAAATACATAAGGAAGCAAAGTTGTAGAGAAGTTTCTCCTCTACAAATTCGGTTATTCAATTTTCGTGTCAGATGAATAGTTAAGCCGTTATTTTCATTTAAATTTCGAGCTGTCAAAAGATGATCGCAAAGGCCCACTTTTAGTGTTACTACCGTAACCTAAAGTGTGCCAAAAATCACTTATAGCGATGTTGTGCAGTCTAATGAAGGTAATTAATAGCTTCTGAGAAAAAAATTAAACCAAAAATAATTCCTCGCTCTCTGGGTGTAACCGGAAGTGTGATCCGAAGAAAACCGGATATAACGGCAAATGGAGGAAAAGCCGCGGCGTAGCGGCAGAGCGCATTGAGGCGTTATGGTGTTATGCGTGAGTCCATTCCCCGTCGTGGGTTCGCATCCCCGTCGGGCAAGGCTGTTTCTGCTGTATTTAGTATAAGTTAGGTCATAAGTAGTTTGTAAGTTTAGGGACTGATGACCCCGTCGTTAAGTCCCATAAGCTCTACAAACATTTGATTTTTGTCTAATATATAAGTCCACAGAGTAAAGGAACGGAACGGAACGAACCATTTCAGGTTAGTTGTACTAACGTGCGGGATGTCAGCGGCGGTGAGATGTGGGGCGGCACCGTGAGTCGTGTCGGGATAGCTCAGTGGTAGAGAGCTTGCCCGCGAAAGGCAAAGGTCCCAGATTTGAGTCCCAGCACATAATTTGAATCTGCCAGGAAGTACAATATCAGCACACTCTCCACTGCAGAGTGAATGTTTCATTCTGGTTACAGCTTATGTTAGGAAACATGATTAGAATTGAATTGTCTATTCAACAACAAGAAGGACGTTTTCAACATGCAATATGAATAATTTGTAAGTGAAATTGAATATTCAGTAAATTAATAACTTGTGTTTAACTGAGTTTCATTTCGGTATATTCACTGCGGCATACGGCATGCGCGGCTGTCATACGGCAGTGCGGAGAGACTTTTTGAACACCCTGTATAAGGAATGAGGGGGTTTCTCCGCAGAATCTGCGAGGAAAGTAACATATGGAGAACACTGACGAAACGATGGGAGAAAATGACAGCAGACATGTTACGACTTAAGGGTGTGGCCTGAAGTTGGGTGTGGAACTCCGTCTGTCGTCTTTATCGTTCTCCTGTTAACCGTCTGAATTACAATGATGTCATAGGACGCCTCCTATCAGCATAGGACCTCCATTTTCCTAACGAAGTGCAGCAACTCTGCGTGGAACCCACTCAGCAAGTCGATAGACGTTTCCTACAGGAGTAAGGAGTCAGGCTGCCTGTACGGCCATCAGTAACAGAGGAGTGTTGCTGGTGCAGAAACTTGTGCCAGAGCTGACCTTTCTGTTGTGGCTGATAAATGTACCGATGGGATTCATATGGGGTGATCAGGATGACGAAATCATTCGCTGGGACTGCCTCCAACGTTTTTCAAACCAATCGCCAACAGTCGCGACCCGCTGACATAGTACGTGGAGATCCACAGAATGACAACGTTGTTGAATTCGGAGTCTATGACTAGTAACAAGTCCATTTCCAGTCAGTGATCGGCTGACTAAGATCCATGTACAAACGGCCCACATCAATATAGAGCAATTACCAGCTTGCTCAGTGCGTGTTAACAAAAAAGAAAAAAAAAATGTTCAATTCAAATATTTGTAAATCTGTTGTTGTTGTGGTATTCAGTCCAGAGACTGGTTTGATGCAGCTCCGCCGCGGTGGAGTACTTGAGCGGTCTAAAGCGTCTCGCTGCGGAGCGCGCGGCTGCTCGTCGTGTAGGTTCGAGTCCTCCCTAGGGCATGGGTGTGTGTGTGTTTGTCCTTAGCTTTACCTAGCTTTAAGTAGTTTGTAAGCTACGGACAGATGACCACGTAGTTTGGTCCGATAGATTTACAAACATTTGAACATTTGATGCAGCTCTCCACAGTACCCTATCCTGAGCAAGCTTCTTCATCTCCACATAAGAACGGCAACCTACATCTGTCTGAATCTGCTTACTGTAACCATCTTTTGGTCTTCCTCTGCGGTTTTTACCCCACACACTTCCCTCCAACGCTAAATTCACAATTCCTTGATGTCTAAGAATGTGTCCTACCAATCGATCCCTTCTTTTAGTCAAGGTATGCCAGAAATTTATTTTCTCCACAATTCTGTTCAGTACCTCGTCATTAGTTACGCGATCCACCCACCTAATCTTCAGTATTCTTCTGTAGCACCACATTTCAAAAGCCTCAATTCTCTTCCTGTTCGCACTGTTTATCGTCCAGGTTTCACTCCCATACAAGGCAACACTCCATACAAATGCCTTCAGGAAGGACTTCCTTAGGCTTAAATCAATATTCGCTGTTAACAAATTTCTCTTTTTCAAGAACGCCTTTCTACCCATTTCCATTCTGCATTTTATATCCTCTGTACTGCGACCATCATTTGTTATTTTACTGCCCAAGTAACAAAACTCATCTACCTCCTTTATTGTTTCGTTACCTAATCTAATTCCTACTGCATCACCTGATTTTCTTACACTGCACTCCATTACCCTAGTTTTGCTCTTGTTAATGTTCATCTTATATGCACCTTTCAGCACGCCGTTCATTCCATTCAATTGCTCTTCCAGGTCGTTTGCTGTACCTGACAGAATTACTATGTCGCCAGCAAAACGCAATGTTTTTAATTCTTCCCCCTGAACTTTAATTCCTTCTCCAAATTTCTCCTTGATTTCCTTTATAGCTTGCTCAATGTACGAATTGAATAATATTGGAGAAAGGCTACATCCCTGTCTTACTCCCTTTCCAACCACTGCATCCCTTTCATGCCCTTCAACTCCGAGAACCGCTGTCTGGTTTTTGTACAAGTTGTAAATAACCTTACGCTCCCTGCTTGCTTCAGAACTTGAAAGAGTTTATTCCAAACAACATTGTCAAAAGCCTTCTCCAAATCTACAAAAGCTACAAATGTAGGTTTGCCTTTTCTTAATCTAACTTCTAGGATAAGCCGTGTTCCTACATTTCTCCTGAATCCAAACTGATCTTCCCCGAGGTCGGCTTTTCCATCCTTCTGTAAATAATTCGTGTTAATATTTTGCAACCAAGATTTATTAAACTGATGGTTCTGTAGTTTTTACACCTGTCTGCACCTGCTTTCTATGGAATGGGGATTATAACGTTTTTCTTAAAGTCTGTCTCATACATCTTACACACCAGGTGAAACAATTTTGTCGTGGCTGGTTCTCCCAGAGACTTCAGTAGCTCTGAAGGAATATCATCTACTCCAGGGGCCTTGTTTCGACTTAGGTCTTTCAGTGCTCTGTCAAATGCATCTCTCAGTATAGTATCCCCTATTTCATCCTCTTCTACTTCTTCTCGCCTTTCTACAATATTGTCTCGAAGTTCATTTCCTTTGTAGAGCCCCTCTATATACTCTTTCCACCTTACAGCTTTCCATTCTTTGCTGAGAACTGGTTTTCCGTCAGTGTCTTTGATATTCATAGAGCTGTTTTTCTTATCTCCAAATGTTTCTTTTATTTTCCTGTAGGCTGTATCTATTTTTCCCCTGTTTATACATTCTTCTACATCCTTGCATTTGCCTTCTAGCCACTCCTGCTTTGCCATTTTGCACTTCCTGTCAATCACATTTCTTAGTCGCCTGTTTCATTTACTGCATTTTTATATTTTCTCCGTTCATCGATTAAATTTAGTACCTCTTGTGATATCCAAGGATTTTTGTATGTCTTGCCTTCCTACCTATTTTGTCCTCTGCTGCCTTCTCTATTTCATCTCTCAATGGTACCCTTTCCTCCTCTACTATTTTATTTTCCCCCGTTTCTGTCAATTTTTGCCTAAAGCTCCCTCTGAAATTCTTAAGAACTTCAGGTTCCTTCAATCTATCCAGGTCCTTTCTCCTTATTTTCCTACCTTTTTGTAGATTCTTCAATTTTAGCTTACAGTTCATAATCAACAAGTTATGGTCAGAGTCTATATCTGCCCCTAGGTATGTCTTGCAGTTTAAAATCTGGTTCCGAAATCTATGTCTTACCATTATAAAATCTATCTGGAATCTCCCGGTGTCTCCTGGTCTCTTCCACGTATACAACCTTCTTTTGTGATTCTTAAACCAGGTGTTTGTTGTAACTAAATTATGTTCGTGCAAAATTCTACCAGGCGGCTTCCTCTTTCATTCTGTTGCCCAGACCATATTCACCTACTATTTTCCCTTACCTTCCTTGTCCTACTCCGAATTCCAGTGTCCCATAACAATTACATTTTCCTCTCCCTTAATTGTCTGAATAATTTCCTTTAGCTCCTCATATATTTCTTCGATCTCCTCATCATCGACAGAGCTAGTTGTCATATAAACCTTACTACTGTGGTCGGTGTTGGCTTCGTATCTATCTTGGCTACGATAATGCGATCACTGTGTTGCTCCTTGTAGTTTACCCGCATTCCTGTTTTCTTATTCATTGTCAGTCCTACACCTGTAATGCCCCAACTGATTTTGTATTTATAATCCTGTACTCACTTGATCAGAAATCCTGTTCCTCTTTCCACCCAACTTCACTAATCCCCTCTATATCTAACGTCAACCATATCCATTTCTCTTTTTAAATTTTCTAGCTTCCCTACCCGATTAAGGGATCCATAGAAAGCCAGTGTTGTCTATACTGATGATCACGTCCTCCTGAGTAGCTACGCCCGGAGATCCGAATGGGGGACTATTTTACCTACGGAATATTTTACTCGAGAGGATGCCATCAAACGTATGTTCATACAGTAGAGCTGCATGTCCTCGGGAAAAGTAACGGCTGTAGCTGTAGTTTCCCCTTGCTTTCAGCCGTTTGCAGGAACTGTGTGGCAAAGCCACATTAGCCTCAGTCAATCATCCAGACTGTTGCCTCAGTAACTACTGAAAAGGCTGCTGCCCCTCTTCAGGAACCACACGTTTGTCTGGCCTCTCCACAGATATCCCTCCTTTGTGGTTGCACCTACGGTACGGCTATTTGTATCGTTGAGGCACGCAAGCCACCCCACCTCGGCAATGTCTGTGGTTCATGGGAGTGGATCTAGGGGACTTAAAATCTTTCTTAACATCTTTGGTTATCAGTCCCTAGGCTTACAAACTACTTAAACTAAGTGAAACTAACGTAAGGACAACACACACTCATATGCCCGAGGGAGGACTCAAATCCCCAACGGCGAGCAATCACGCGCTTCGCAGCAAGACGCCTTAGAACACTCGGCCACTTCACGGCGGCCCCTGTTAACAACGTGGATCCAAGGCTTCGTGAAGTCTGAACCACACTCGAACCCTACCACTAGGTTTTACTATCAGAAATCGGTCAATGAACTGAGCATGACACGGTTATCCATTCGAATACGATACAAACGATATGATCTTCAGCCCAGGAGGGAAAGAGAGTAGTCGTCTTCGACCGTAACTTATTAACGCCTGACTGTCGTACACCAGACTAAGTATCCATTCCATAAAAAGGAAACCAACTTTCGCAGTAATACATGCCATTGTAATTAATTTTGTCGTAATTTTTTGTTTCTCAAAATTTTCCTTTCTTTTCTTTCACTTATGTCTGATCACTGCTTCCTCTCCCTGAATATAAATCACGTCTCCAAATTTTCGTATCGTTTGTGTTCGATTTCCTTCGGAGGTTTCTCAACACCGTTTGTTCTTCGTCTCCCTGAACGTGCATTCTGTTTCCCATATCATTTATTTGGTTTTCTTTATAGCTTACCTCGCTTGTTTACGGTTCAGAATAAAAGTTAAGACCGCGCGACAAGTTGTATTCCAAGTATCCTTTATTAATCGATGGCTCTTTCAGGACAAATGTCAAACTCTTGGCGTACACTCTTAGTTGCCTGCGTGAATGGCACACCATTCATATAAGTGACGACACAGTAAAGGCAATGTATTCAGCAACTTCAGTGGACGTACACCGAGTGTCGTAGTGAAGAAGAGTCATCAACATCCGTTTTCTGCTGCATTAACAGGTCCTTTGCCTCTCCATTTTCTGCGATCCATTGCTTCCTTCGTAAGCCTGCTGAAGTTGTACCTTCTATCACATCATCCAGCATCTGACATCTTTTCTTTCCTCGCTTCCTTTTCCCTTCTTCATAACCTTCTAAAATGGTTTTATCAGTCCGTCATTCTTTCTCAAAATATTCCCAATCCAATTTCCTTTTCTTCTATTTATTACATCTAGTAACTTTTTTTTCTCCGACTCTTCTCAGTACCTCTTCATTTTTTACTCAATCCATCCAACTTATTCTTTCCATCCTCCGCCATGTCCACATCTCAAAAGCCTCCAGCTTCTGTCTGTCTTTCTTTCTCAAAGAAGAAGAATACTTCAGTGAGATTCGTGTCAGAGCAGGAAGACAACATTAAACTTTGTCTCACTGAAGTTTGAAGCCTGTGTCCAAATTCTTTATTCGTTTTCTTCACAACTTGCTCACCCCTCTTTATACTTGAACCTGCTCTACTTTCCCCCCCTTCTCGAAACATTTAATTAATTTCCGTAACTGGTTGCACAACTCTCTTTCTTTGTCACTGAACTTCGAAACTTTCTTTAAATTTTCCATTCATTTCCATAACTACATGCACTCCCACCCAGTGGCGTAACTATGGGGGGGGGGGGGATAGAACACCCCCCCCCCAGACACCGAAATGGAAAAAAAAAAAATCGTATTACAGCAATCTGGTAAAGGTAAAGGTTGGAAACTTGGGGTGTTTTACCGTAAGCTTTCATTGGATGGGAATGAATTAGTTTCTTCAACGGGAGTGGTAGATGGTAGTCTGTCTGGAAACTACTATAATTTTGATCGTCAAGCAGATCTATCCCGCCATCCCCCCCCCCCCCCCCCCAAAGCCAATTCCTAGTTACGCCACTGCTTCCACCCATCATTACACTTCATCTCGCTGAATTACCACTTCACTAGGTTTTTCATTCTTTTCTCTAACTGATTTCAGACACCCAGCTTTAATTCCTTCTCCTAATTTGCGATTGATTCCCCTTACTGTTCCCTTACCTGTTTGTACTTTGCCTTCAACAACTGTATCTCATTTTCCAAATTTGTCTTTCATTTCTTTGACGTCTCGCTCACTCCTCTTCATATTTCTCGAACTTTATTTCCGTTTCGTATATTTATCTCGCTATTGCTTTGGTTCTCAGTCAGCACTGTTTAGAATGTCCGACGGCCACGCAGCACGCAAGTGCGTGGCACGCAGCTGGAGCCGGCAGTGTTGTCGGCGGGCACGCGTCGCTGGCGGCCGTGTCCGGTGCCGGGCCAGCGCGCACGCGGAACCGCGGCCGGCAAGAAGAGCGACCGCAGCGGCACGGGCGGGGCGGGGCGGGGCGGCCCAGGCGGTGGCTGGCCGCGGCAAAAAGCGGCCGCTCTCACGGCCGTGAACCCGCGCGGCCGCCGCGCACGAGCCAGCCGAGGCCAGGCCAGCCCAGGCCAGGCCAGGCCGCGGTGCCTGCCCACACCGACCACTGTGCCGCGCTATCCGGAGCAGGGCGCGAAGGGCACAGTGCCGCAGGGACGCGCAGCCAGTGGGCGGGTGGCAACGGCACAGAAAGTACCAGCTCTGCTGGCAGAGATGACAGTCACAACCACGGCCGTCTTAATGATTTAGGGAGCCAGGGTGCGAAAGGGGGGAAAAATATACGAGGCGCGTCCAGAAAGTAATAAAATGAAATTGTACACAAATACAGAAGAAATTTTTATTGCACCAAATTCTACAGCTCTTAAACTACTTTTCCACATAACTGCCAGAATTTTTTAAGCACTTGTCATAGCGTGCCACAAGTTTTTGCATGCATCCATAACAGAAGGTTGCTGCCTGTGTATTCAGCCATGTGGTAACAGCTCTTTATCATCGTTGAAGTGTTGACCACCAACGACACACAATATAAAATAATTGGATGTAATCAAACGGAATGACCCGTAAATTTCAATAGGTGATTAACAATGTAGCTGCACATACTCTCTGATTGTGACTCCTGTGTTTGTTCTCTCTTTCTGGGGAAGCTCATAGTGACAGGCGCAGATCGTGAAACTTTGTCGTTGTGAGCACGACGTCACTACTGGAGTACTGCCTGTTGAGGCTCACAACAGGGTAGTGTATCATTTCTTTATCTTCGGGTACTCAGGAGTGTTGCAAACTCGTATCACTGTAATATCTAACTCGTTTCCCTACTGCATATAGTAGTTCAGGTCAGATTTGATTTTTAAATCTTCATTTCCAATACAGGAAGAGTAGTCGGTGAAATCTGCGCCATTGTGTTGGATGAGACAGGCAACGCGTGTGCCGTGGCCTAGCAACCACATCGCCGGGATGTTCTACTTCTGGGGTAGCGTAACTCCGATTCTAGAGTAGTTTTTGGCTATGAACTGAGTACTGTTGGATGTCCTACTGAGGCATACCTCTCCAACTCCAGTCCAACTGGTGCTCTGGATCATCAAACTCCCTAACTTATTGGATGACCTATCCTGTAGGTATACTGCTACAAAAGTTGTCATTTGGAGGGAGATCCGACGACCTTACTTGCAAAGTTACAGTTTGGGGAACGCGTAGACAAGCAACAGAAAGTCTCGCTTTGTGCGATCGGTCATTATCTTGCTGAAATGTAAGCTCAGCATGGCTTGTCTTGAAGGACGACAAGAGGGGCTTACCTTCGGCTTTCCCCGCGCTGTAAGGCTGCCACGGAGGTCAAACAGTGGGACTAAGCAATGGAATTAAATGAAACCACAGAGTTCGGCTTGTAGGGCCTGTTTGTGGTGCATCCCACTCGTCCCCAGGGCGTCTTGGACACGTCTACACTGGTCATCGGGGCACAGAAGTGGGAATCATCAAGACAGTTCTACTGCAGTCAATGACATTCTAGGCAGAATGTGCCCGACACCACGGCAAACGGGCTTTTAGCTGAACAGAGATCAACGATAGTCGCTGTAGGGGACGACGTGGGTCCAGACCCCTTTCTGCGATCACATACGCATTGTCACAGAAGTTCCCCGGCCACGTCGAATCGGTGATGGTAATGAATGCTGGATTCTGTGAACTAACGACTGCTAGGTCTTAACTTTCTGTCGCCTTTTTCGGTTGAACACTTACTTCTTGAAGCCATGTTCTGTCATGGTGCACCAAATCTTGCCAACATCCTCAAAGAGTCGCGTCGCTTCTGTTCAAATGTTCACCGACTGGGCTATTAGGCCTTTCCAATAGGTATAATGCTGCAAACGTTGTCATTTGGGGAGAGATCCGACGACCCTACTAGCCAAGTTACGGTTTGGCGTACACGTAGACAAGCAACAGAAACTCTCACTGTGTGCGGTTAGACAACTTTATCTTGCTGAAATGTAAGCGCAGCATAGCTTGTCTTGCAGGACGACAAGAGGAGCTTATCGTCGGCATTCCCTGCGCTGTAAGGGTGCCAAACAAGAGGAATGTCACTGACTGTGTAAAATTTCGTTCGGAGTATGATGGAGGGTACTTAACTTACGGAATTTTACAAAATACATAGTTTTGCTCCAATCTTTATGAATATTTGCACACATGACCTTTAAACCAAGAGAAAGAACACTGGCTACATGAATGTTAGAGTGGTACATGACAGAGGGTACCTTGCAGAAAACTTTGCCGAGAGAGGGAAAGGTGGAAACGAACAGAGAGATGGGAGAGAGAGAGGTGGATGCAGAGAGAGTTGGGAAGGGGAGGTGGACTACGAGTGTGTAGGATAAATAAACACCCGGGCAAAGCCGGGTTTACGGCTAGTATTGTATAATACATTGTCAGTTTCCTTGCCGCGTCCATTCATGATAGTAACTCACGATTAAATTTGTTGTGCCACACCCTCTTTAAAAACATAATCCCAGTATGTGGAATCCTGGGACAAAATATGTCATAGCGACTACGTACCTCTTGTGTGGGATTAAATTTTTTGAAATCACTTACGAAATGACCATGGGTTCTCCGCTGTCTCCAGCAGTTGTTTATCTTGAGGAATTAGCACTAAATTTAGCTCCCCTCCGTCCATATGTATTTTTTCGCTATGCTGATAATATTTTCATGGCGTGACCACATGGCATGGAAGCTATTGGGAACTTCTTGGAACACATGAAAAGTACACACCCGATAATCCAGTTTACTGCTGAAACGGATAAGGAACGAAAGGTGCCTATTTTAGATGATTTAATACAATAGAGATCAGATGGACGTATTGGCCACTCTGTGCCACAAATCAACGCATACCAATTTGAACCGAAGTTCACAGAATTTCCAAAACCCTGTTTACGAAATAGCCTTCAATACTGATGTACAGAGTCAAAACAGTTTCTGATGAGAACCACTTGGATTCCGAAATTAATCATCTCAAGCATGTGTTCCCGAAGAATGGCTATAGTAATATAAATACTGCGTGAATATATTGAACAATCACGTGATGCCCGACCGACTGCCTTTCTGTGAATTTACATCTAGTGAAACAGGCAGAGTCCTTGGGAGATGAGGTGTCAGAACAATTTTCCGACCTGCAAGGAGAATAAAGTAGACGTTGGACCTCAGGATTCCTGGTTTTTATAACAAACCACGTGAGTGCGGAAGCAGCTACATCGGTCACTCTATCCCTACAGTTTTCTACCACTCTACAGAAGTTATGAAATAGGCAGTCACTGAAAAGAACCCGACAAACAATCACAAAATCCTCTTCAAAGAAGCAAAATTTTGTTCCAGGTCTCAAGAAACTCGGATTCTCCAGTTAAGGATCCTATGGAAATAAGAATGTGCGGGAACAACTTTAATCGATATGGCAGTTATAATATTATCGGTGCATGGAAGCGAGAGTTCGGTACAGAGAAGCAGCAGGGTCATTTCGCACAGTGTCTCGACTCTACTGGAGTTGTGGCGCCACCAGCGCAGACGTTGACGCCACATGTGTAACAGTTGCCGACCAATCGGAAACTGACCAATCGGAAGCAGTGAACAGGCTATTTAAGGCCACCGTAGCACTAGCATAGACAGTACTGCTGTGAGAGTAACGTAAACAAGTGTATCCACATGTATTCTTTGCAGAAGGAAACAGTACTCGTTACAAACGTATCGTTACTACTCTCGTTACCAGAGTCACATAGTGAAACCTGTTCACTCACCAACGCCGTCAAGCTAACACTGAACAAATAGAAAATCTTTAGAGAGTCTTTTATCTTTTCCTATGGTGCACTCAGGCGAGATTTTTAATTTGAAACGCTTTTCCCACTACTTGTCACACAATCTATGAACCCACCCGCGACGTCCATTTACGTACTATTCCCACATTCTACCTTGACGTTCAAAATGTTCAAATGTTTGTTAAGCTTATGGGACTTAACTACGGGGTCATCAGTCCCTAAACTTACAAACTACTTATGAACTACTTACGAACTAGTACGGCACAAATATCCATGCCCGAGGGGGGATTCGAACCCCCGACCGTAGAGGCCGTGCAGACCGTGACTGAAGCGCCTCAGTCTCTTAGGCCACCGCGGCCGGCCTACCTTGATGCTTGGTCTGTGGTTCGCTCATGTAATCTCAGAATCAATCGGAATATTTTGTGACGAATGTCATTGAGACCGATCATTGTTATAGCAGCGGGACTGTTGCACAGTAATCTTTGACATTAACAATTACAATTAATTGAAATTTTCGTCGGTGCTTGACAGAACATGATAATAATATCAAAAAGGAACCACTTCGTGATGTTCTGAAAAACTGATTTATTCGTCACAAACCGGCTTCCGGCTTCTTAGGCCATCATCAGGTGACAAGTGACTGTAGTATACATGTTTTCAAAGATGTTACAAACATGCTACGATTTACAAAGAGGTTATCACAGAAAATCGATACTTTACAGGAAAGTTCATTACAAGTACATAGTTATGAAAGATATTAACATTGATTTCAATAAACATTCGGCTCAGGATGGCAGTTTAGTATTAAATGATCAGATCCAGTTTCCCTTTACACCTCTACTGAAGTAAGTTTTATTTTTCAACTTTCCTTCTCGACAAAAATAATCATGCCAGTTTTGATCCTTTACATATACTTATTATATTTTTATATAAATGTTAATAACTCTCATAAATACATACTTGTAATGTACTTTCGCGCGAACTAGTCGATTTTCTGTGATAACATCTTTGTAAATCGTAACATGTTTGTAACATCTTTGAAAACATGTATACTACAGTCAGTTGTCACCTGATGATGGCCTAAGAAGCCGAAATCCGGTTTATGACGAATAAATAAGTTTCGCAGAACATCAGGAAGTTGTTCGTTTTTCATATTATTAACAAATAAGATAATACCGTCATGAATTCATACGTATCCCTTGCGTAGATTATAACTTTTCAATACTTTTTACAAAATTCTTACATACAAGACCAAATCAAAACCAAATAGTTAACCATTAAACCGAAACCGTAAAAGGTAACAAAAAATAAAAATAAAAGTATTTATATTCAAAGCGGACGTCAGATAACGGAGTATTAATCTGCAAAATAATCTGAAATATATAACAACAAAAATAACCATCTAAAATCATAGAGCTACACAATATGTGCTTAAAATTAGCCACGGAACTCTGTATAAATTACTCGCCTTGGAATAAATTTCGGAAGCATTCTGCGTATTAGTTTTCGTCACAGAGCTCGTATCGATACGATAGATGCGACTAACGAAATGTTTTCAAGAGCAATTTCTTATCGATACGGTACATGCTAGTAACTAAATATATTCAGAAGTTCGTATCGATACGGTGGATGCGAGTAACGATATGTATTCATGAGTAACGAATCAGTAGTTCCAGTCAGCCAAAGTCTTCGTCACTCAGTACCGAATGCATACGGTTTGCTGCAGCTCTATTACAGAGTCAGTTGCTCCTGACGAGAACGATGAAGGTACTGGTCGTAAGCTTGAATTGACGCGACAAGAAGACCAACATTGTTTAGCCCACAGAAGATTCGTCGTGAAAGATGTCGCTCTCACCTACATATATTGTTTAAGCACCTGTCTGAAAGGTGTAGTTATTCTCCAACTGAGAACACGGAATGAAATTCTCAAGAAATGTATTGCCTGGTAACGACAGTTCACCTGTTATCGATCGTTACCAGCTGTGTTGTAAAACTACTGTGGCATCACATATTCAGCCGCCAAAGTTTACAGTTTTATTTTTTCAGTCGAAATCTGTACATACCAATCCTCGTACTTTTTTTCTGGGCATTTGAAAACTATCACTATATTACCATAGTCACACAAACGATTAGTAGCTTCTCGAATTAAAGTGAAACTGTTATCACACGAGATGATTAATTTCCAATGTATATTTGTCCTTATGAATTGTTTCTGGTAAATTTTATAATCTTCACGGAACCGCCGAGCCTACCACCTCGGGTTTTTCTCCGCATCAGTTCGTCGAAATGAGGCGATACTTCACTCACGCCAACGTCTGGTTGAAGGCTGAAGTAACGATGTACGATACGGCAGGCCATTTCGAGGAATTCACGCGGCTGTGGAGGGGAGAAGTCTGCGTTAGTTAAGCCGGCTGGCGAAGCAAAGGCAGCTCGGCCGCCGTGTACACAGGACGCATTGTCTGCCGTTCTCGGAACCTCGTGTTCCCCTCTGCCGGACACCGGTATAGCTACGTCGAAGATTTTCGCGGGGTTCTCTCAGTTCGGTTCAAGAGCAAGAAAGATCATACAGAACGAGGTGACCAAAGACACTGTATGATGGCGGCAGCATTACGTAAGCAAAGTAAAAAATGGCGATGTAATCACGGAGCTGTCATTTGCACTCTGCTATGATTCACGTCTGTTGTTGTTTTTTTTAAGCTTTTTTTAAAGCACGTTTACTGGCCTGCATCGCCACTTTTTAACCAGGGAAAGGTAATTTTATATTTTTGTAGTACTTTTAAAGGCTTGCTTTAAATGCTCTTTCTTAATTAGTTGAACATTCATGATTTCGTACTTTGATAATTTTTTTACAATTTAAATTTCAACAAATTAACTTTTGGTTCTCACAATTTGAGGGCTAATTATTAAGTATTGTTAATATTAAAGAAATTATTTTCAATATGTGTATATGTTTACATCTGTAGAATCTGTTACATCATATCTATGAGAGGTTATTAATTTTTGTATTTTTCAGGGGCAATGTACAATTATTTTTGGGGAGTATTGGAAAGTTACTCGTTATTCTGAATACTGTTGAGGTTTGAACATACAGAAAGAGGGGATCAGGCCAAAAGGTCGCGTCGGCGCAATAGTTTTGGCTTAGTTAGCTTAGTTACCTATGGGCGAATGTGTGGAGCTACAGCAGTTTTACGTCGCAGCTGGTAAGGATCGAACATTTCCATAATCCTCATTTGCCCAGTGGTGGGATTGGTCTGCAGTGACAAGCTGAGAGTGTTTCACTGTTTTGAATGTTGACGTAGCCACAGTGTGTGTGTGTGTGTGTGTGTGTGTGTGTGTGTGTGTGTGTGTCTATATTCGTGTTTCTGCATGTGTTAATGATAGGTACGTTGAGGTTTATTGAGGTTTGTTTCCTCATGTCTAGGTGTCTTGGTGTGATTGTGTTGTAGGTAAGGGGTTTCATGGTTAGTGCTAGATCTGGTAAGGTTCTAGTAGTGTTCTGCGATAATGTAAGCTCTGAACTGAGGTATTTAAATTTAGGGGGTGCGTGGTCTTGTGGTCAGTAGGAATTCTAACTCCGGCCGTTTTGTCAAGGTGTGTTTTCCGTAATTCGCGCGGAGTTTAAACATTATGCTTAGCAGTGGTTGCACATGTATTACGTTGTAGAGTTCGTTGCTCGGTGTGAGTGGTGAGAACCTTGCGAACTACGGAGTAAACGTCGTTCAGTCGGGTATACTCGATGCGCCACCGACTGAGGAATACCGTCGAGAGGGGCGCTGACGTATTATAAGACAGGTGTTAAAAAAGGTAAAGCAATCAGAAGATATGTTTGAACACCACAGTGCTTTACTAGGCATGGTCCTGTTTGGAGGTGGTATGCCGTTGCCTTCCTCCGACCTTCGAACTGACTTACCCAGCCAGTTATAGGGGGATCTACAGTTTAACGTGGGTTCCCAACCACGGTGCTACTCGGTATTTTTCACATCAGCAACACTGCCAGAGGTGAAAGAGGTGGGAAGTGATAGATAAAAATCGTAGACCTGGTGTCTTATAGAAGTTTTGTATGTGTGTATGGCAGTTTCGGCGCTAGAGCCCTGAATACGTCCTTGTTCAGTCGTACTAATCCTTGTCGCTTTCGTGTTTTGTCTGAAAGGCAGTTGAGATGCATGGCTGCCTTCGTGGTTACGTCCACACGACGGGGATTAACGGACTTCGAACGCGAAATGGTGTTCAAGCTCGACTCATGCGACGAACAGTTCAGTTCTAAAACCGGTGAGGTTTCCAATGAAATTCAGTTCGACTTTTCGCGGATAATGCTGCAGTACTTCGAGAATTTACGATGCTGGAAAATGGTTGGGAATTGTAAGGGGTGTTCAGTGTATTGGCGAGTGGTGCAAGGAGCGGAACTCCCTCGGTATGAAGAAATGCAACGTACTGCGAAAAACAGAAAGAGGGGTCGTTTATCGTGTGGTTACTCAAACGGAGAACAGTGCTAGAAACAAAATCATTTCAAAGAGTATCCAAAAGAAGTTTCGCAACAAAAGGAGTATCCCGAAAACAATAAGAGTATCGGGGACTCCCGAATTATCGACCGATGGGGAACTGGTCACTACAACGGTATCCCAAGTAGTTAAAACAAAGTGAGAAACCTATGTTACCGATAATGCCTCTCCCAGCCATAGAAGATACGGAGAATTGAGTATAAGAAAAGGGAGAGAAAGTAAGGGAAAAGCCAACTATCTTCCGGCGGGCGAGACCATAACAACTATTTTGTTGGCATAGAGACGTGGAAGAAAACAATTCAATTTAACCCCTTCTGTCCCCTAGCTTTTAGTGTCAGTCGGCTGCCTTATGATTGACAGCCGATAAAAAAATAATAATTAAAATAAATAAATAAATTTAAAAAACAAAGCATCTTCCTACCCTCCCCCCCACCCCCACGAAATGTTTGGTAGTGCTCAGCACCCACACAGAATGAGGAAGTAAAGAAAAAGAAAGTCATATACACTCCTGGCCATTAAAATTGTTACACCACGAAGAATACGTGCTACAGACGCGAAATATCACCGACAGAAAGAAGATGCTGTGATACGCAATTGATTAACATTTCAGAGGATTCACAGAAGGTTGGCGCCGGTGTCGACACCTACAACGTGCTGACATGAGAAAAATTTCAAACCGATTTCTCATAGACAACAGGAGTTGACTAGCGTTGCTTGGTGAAACGTTGTTGTGATGCCTCGTGTAAGGAGGAGAAATGCGTACCATCAGGTTTCCGACTTTGATAAAGGTCGGATTGTAGCCTATCGCGATTGCGGTTTATCGTATCCCGACATTGCTTCTCGCGTTGGTCGCGATCCAATCAGTGTTAGCAGAATATGGAATCGACGGTTTCAGGAGGGCAATACGGAACGCCGTTCTGGATCCCAACGGCCTCGTATCACTAGCAGCCGACGTGATAGGCATCTTATCCGCATGGCTGCAACGGATCGTGCACCACGTCTCGATCCCTGAGTCAACAGATGGGGCCGTTTGCAAGACAACAAATCATCTGCACGAAAAGTCGACGACGTTTGCAGTAGCATGGACTATCAGCTCAGAGACCATGGCTGCGGTTACTCTTGATGCTGCATCACAGACAGGAGTGCCTGCGATTGGGTATGCAGCGACGAACCTGGGTTGCACGAATGGCAAAACGTCATTTTTTCGGATGAATCCAGGTTGTGTTTACAGCATCATGACGGTCGCACCACCTCGTTGTTTGGTCCCAAATGTCCACCAACACACACACACACACACACACACACACACACACACACACACACAAACACATGGTCGCACCCGTGTTTGGCGACATCGCGGTGAACGCACTTGGAAGCGTGTATTCGTCGTCGCCATACTAGCGCATCACGCGGCGTGATGGTATGGGGTGTCATTGGTTATACGTCTCGGTCACCTCTTGTTCGCATCGACGGCACTTTGAATAGTGGCCGTTACATTTCATATGTGTTACGAGCCGTGGCTCTACCCTTCATTCGATCCATGCGAAACCCTACATTTCAGCAAGATAATGCACGACCGCATGTTGCAGGTCTTGTACGGGCCTTTCCGGATACGAAAAATGTTATATTTATATAACCATTAACACTTCGGAAATTATAAATTGTGTGCCAGCAGATGCCCTCTCCAGGATTGAAGTGATCGCTGATGCACTTGACTTTGTGGCCCTAGCTCAGGCACAACAAGTTGACGACGAACTGCAGGACTTGTTAACACGACCATCAGGTTTGCAGCTCCGCCAGGTGCAAGTGCCGCCATCCAGTGTCATGTTGTACTGTGATGTCTCTACTTCAAAACCAAGACCGTTTGTCACAGTAGATTTCCGGCAGCAGGCAATCGCCTCCCTCCACAGTTCTTATTGTACCACGTACTCCAGGATGTGAAAGATTGTGGAGGGAGGCGAGTGCCTGCTGCCGGAAATCTACTGTGACAAACGGTCTTGGTTTTGAAGTAGAGACATCACAGTACAACATGACATTGGATGGCACCTGGCGGAGCTGCAAACCTGATGGTCGTGTTAACAAGTCCTGCAGTTCGACGTCAACTTGTTGTGCCTGAGCTAGGGCCACAAAGTCAAGTGCATCAGCGATCACTTCAATCCTGGAGAGGGCGTCTGCTGGCCCAATTGTAAATAACACATATTTTGATGTCGTTGGCTCGCAAACACAATCTTGTCAGTGGCTGTCATTTCTAGCAGTGGTCCACATGGCTCTTATTAGTGCGGGAGGGGGGGGGGAGGGGAGGGAACTATCCCCAGGTTGGATCAATTTATGACTGATGTAACAATCCGATTTCATATAATTTTAATTGGATGGACGAGAACACTGCAATATATTTTTTATTTATTTATTCACTAGATATGTCTTTCGCCCAAATGCAGTCATGAGGTATCTTTCTGCAAAACCGGATTTTCCGTTATCAACATGTAGTCAAGTACTATGTAAATAAAACAGAAATTTTCAGTCATATACGGTGCAGTACATACGGTATTCAGAGGCTGTATCCTGCCTTAACTGAGTTATTCGATATTTATGAGGTGTTCTTTTAACCTTATACTTCCATCTAAGAATTACAGTTATTTACCTGCCAGTGTCTCAGAATACTGTACGTAGACAAATTATTTTTCCAAAGAGATTACATAAAAGTTAATAGAGATGGCATTATTTTATTTACAATTTTGTAATGTATGTCAATATGTAGGGATTTGGGATTAAACATTTTTATTCGCAATGTTAGAAAAACTCTGTCAAACATAAATTTATTATTTTCTTATTTAGTCTTTGGTTGACTTTAGCATTATAGTATAATCTATGATCAGTGGTGAGCTTTGTCCAGCGATAATGTATGGAAAAAATTACTATAAAATTTTTGTGTTTAAAATCGGTTTGATCGTATATTAAATGACTTGCGTCGCTAGTTGCGTGAATACATACTTCAATTTCTTCTAGAATGTTCATACGTATCCCTTCTGTATGATACGTAACATTTCGAGTGTATTTTCCGTAGTGCCTATTGTGTTTTCGAGTGGTAAGTACCGGTAAAGTGGTTGGGTTTTTCTCACTCCGCTAGTGTGTTCTTTATAAAGAATGATGCAATTACGCCCGATTTTGGCCTATATAATATTTATCGCCACGATCAGTTGGACAAGCTTCATTAAATTCCATTTTCGAGATGGACGAACATCGGCATTGGCTTGTGTGTCAAAATAGTTAACTCAGCTAAGAAGTGCAAAATGCAGCCTCATTATACACATCTTCATGCAAAACATTAGGAACATAGAGGAGCGAAGCACACAGAGGGTTAGCAGCCGAGCGTAATAACAAATACGCAGAAATGAACCAATGAATGAATTCAGCACGGACGTTGTAACTATTCATCGGTCCCTGTCAGCAGTGCAACTACGTGTGGTAATGGTAGATATTATCAAGTGTGTCCGTTTCGTGCTGCGTCGCGGTGTAAATAACCACCAATTCAAAAGGTTCCTGAAAGATGTGCAATTGTAGCTTTATGTTTTGTGCACTATGATCCCGATTACACCACCTTTCTGCGTAATTAACATGACTGTGTACTAGGGGATCGAAGGTTCATTTCGAAGATTTTTTTTACAACCCTAATGATTTTCCTGGATTGGACAAGAAATAGTTTTTGTTTATATTTCTGGGCAAATAAAAGCACTGTGATATACTAATAATAATGTGCTGTAATTAGTCTTTAATACTTCTTATTCAGTAATGTACATTCGCTAAACGTAATTAAAAACTTTTATAATACTTCCCAACAGTTTATAAATTTTGCCCCAAATTTGGCGCCCCTAAAATCTGCAGCTCTAGGCTCCAGTCCACTGGAAAATCCGTCATTGGATTGGTGCTTTTTCCAGGTTCCACACAAGAATCAGATAAATAGAGCCACTAATTTTGTACGTACATTGCCTGGCTTATTCTCTGAACCTTGTGATCCAAGAAGTAGAGCAAAGTGAATCCACGAGCACCCACACTGATTTTCAAAAGTCAGCGTCCCTGGTGGTATTCTCTTCAGAGAGTAACAGTGCGTTACGCGAAAGAATTTACTGCCGCAAATTCCGAGTATAAAAACAACACAAACAAGTTGGAGAAACGCTATTGACTACTGTGTGAGTAAAGGTTCAAAGCAGAAACTTCTTTATATATAAAGCAGAGTGTACGTAAGCTTGTGTGCGCGTTTCGTATACAAATCAACAGTTTTCTTCCAATGTTTACGAAAGTTTGCACACGTAAGCTTCAATCCATGAGGACGGTAGCCGTAATTGTTAGGTATGACGTCATAAACAATGAGATACGTGAAAAACTGCTGCATCAAACGACAGTGTTGCACATTTCCTCCCAAAACATTGGACTGATTTCAACCCAATTTGGTGGACATATTCCTTACCGTGAGCTAACAATGCTGTCGGCGTAAGAACCACATACGACACATGAAAAAATGTTCACATGTTTGTATAGCTTATGGGACTTAACTACGGGGTCATCAGTCCCTAAACTTACAAACGACCTATGAACTAGCTAATCCTAAGGACGGCACAAATATCCATGCCCTAGGGGGATTCGAACCCCCGACCGTAGTGGCCGTGCAGACCGTGAGTGGAGCGCCTCAGTCCCTTCGGCCACCGCGGCCGGCTACGACACATGGTTCAGAAGATACAACGTCATAAACGTCATATAGTTGCAAGAAATTGCCACATAATGCGATGAGACGTTAATCTCACATTGTGTGAGAATGTCGCTACTTAACGACTTGCAACCAATCTTAAACATAATTTCAAACCTTTATTGAGCTTTTTCTTCTTGACAACGATAGAATATTATGAAAGGAAAAAAAAAAAGTTTCTTGCTTACTACTTTTCCGCCATTCATGGACTAAAACAACGGCATTCGGTATGACGTTACGATTTATAACTCCTACACTACAAATTGAAGTCGCAGGAAATTTTACACACAGTATGCGCACATATAGCTAAGTACCTTCGAAATTGTATCACAGTACGACACGTAGTTCATGAGTTATGAGCACATAAACAGTAAAGTCCATGGAAAACTGCCCTATCATGCACCAAGTTTTAATCTATTACTTATTTACTACTAATTGTATTCGCAACATATATTACAGACATACATCACTTATGCAAATGAATACATAACCGAAAAATTATTCAGTATACATGAGATCGTGCGAATTTTATATGCCATTTGTATCTTGATTGCTATCTTTCTTTGTTTGGATACTGCACGTACAATTTTGTACATTATACTACAGATTTTTATTTCTTATATATATTCACCGATAAATATATCGTGTTTTTAGAAAAAAAGAGATGGTTAGAGAGAGAAGGGATACGAGAAGTACTAACTCAAGGCCGGCCGCGGTGGCCGAGCGGTCTGCGGCGGCCCAGTCGCAGTCTGCACGGCTGCTACGGTCGGGGGTTCGAATCCCCCCTCGGGCATGGATGTTTGTGCCGTCTTTAGTCTAAGGTAGCTGATAAGTAGTTTGTAAGTTTAGGGACTGATGACCCCGCAGTTAAGTTCCTTAAGCTTAACATACATTTGAACATTTGAACTAACTCAAGGCAGGAATAAATAAATAAATTTTCGGGCAACGCCGTGGTTTTAGCTAGTGTCATATAAATGAACCAACACAACTTCTTCCCATACAATGTGGTTGCATATCTTTTTACGAAAATAAACCGTCAATATGTAACGTGACAGTTGCAACGAGTAAATGTCACGTCACAATAAATTGTGGTAAGCTCGGTGGAAAAAAGTTCTTAGAGGTTGCCTAAGGGTTAAAACTGACGTCTGTGGCTGAACTATAGAAGTGATGAGTATGATCGAAACATCTAGACTCTGCTTTTACTTGCATATAAGTCTACAGAGAGAGGACCCGGCGAGAGAATGCTTAAATGGCAAACGATCAACAGGCTTCACGGAAAGCGGTATTTAGATACAGCGAGAAACGACAGAAATGGAGATTCAATGGACATACAAAACATAGAGGAAATATCATAAAAAATTGGTAGTGAGTAGGTTTAATTCCTCGGCCAGAAATCTGTATAAAAGACACGGGATCTTCCAGTCAAAGAGCAAAGTAAATTTCCGTTCTGCCTCACGGTTAGCCAGAAAACTGACGAGAAACGCGAATTAATTTAAGCCTGTTGTCAACCACGTTTCTTCCTAGGAAATGGGAAACATTCAACCGCAGTTTCTGCTTCTCTTGACAACGCCCCCGCCTGACAACTTTCGCCGCAGCTCGCTCTTCTTAGAATCGCGCTTTTCCAAAGAATATGTCGTCCGCGAGAACGGCGATCTTAATTGACGTTTCACGAGCAAAATGGAGCGCAGCAACAGTCGCCGCCATTCGAAGCACTGAATGGTCTGTCTGTACCGTCTGTTCGTAAGAAATCCTGTAACTCCAGGCGTGGGCGGGGACGGCCATTGTATGTCATCCACCCACGCGGCTTCTCGGTCGATCTGCAGAAGGTTGGTCCCTCGTGGCTTGGAAACTGTAGCGGAATACGGAGAATGAGGCAGTTTGCTTGCACCTGATTCCCTCTTCTGTGAAAAGTATTGTCACGTATCACAGTAATAACTAGTTCGACCCCTTTTTGAACATAGTAGTCTATATCGTATGCTTCTTTACACTAATCGCACTCAAAAATCATTGTTATAAATTAATTAAATGGAGTCTCACTAAGTGGAAATCTATATTAATAATAAGAGAAAAACAAACACAAAAATTCATTAAAGTAGTAAATGAATGTATTAGCACTTATCTTGCACTGATAGATTCCAAACCTCATCAGGTGCCACCTTCAATTTCTCCATCTACCAACCGATCCTCTCGCTTGGCTACCAGACGCGATCCTCCCCCGACTGACTCCAGACTGCTACTACTTCTTACTCAGAGGCAAAACCACTGCCCACCGGCCGCCAAAGATAATCTTACTTCACCGTAACAAAGATGGCTCTATAAGATGTTGCCAACCTATATAGCGTAAACTTAGGATTCGAGATTTTCATTCAGTAGTCCCCTTACACTATATAAATATAGAGGAAAGGCATTTGTTGTAACCACGTACTGATTATTAAGCTAGAAAATGAGCTTTGTTCTTTGACGTCGAACTGTCACCTTGTTTCAATCGTTAAGTAGCTCCATTTCTGCTTGGGTCGCTGTCTAAACGCACGTCTGATAAAAACATGGCGGACACCGGCCGGTTGGCGATTCTCTCCCTGTTCAGACTCTCTACGTGAGAGCACAGTGCAACTCCACCACGCAGCCAGAACTGAGTCGAGGCATTTCAGAGTGCTCACGGTGGTAATTAAAATCTTCGACTATAATGACAAAAGAAGCTTTCAATGGACTTCCCTCAAAGGTAGTGGTAAGATGAACCAAGGGATAAGCCGTCAAGAACTGGAAACCTAAACAGCAAACTGTTCAAGTGTGAGATGTGTTTGGAATATGCCGAGGCGCAGAATCGTGGTCATGTGGTAACGGTATTGGACTCCGAAGCGGGAGGTCTGCGTAAAAAACCCGCCAGTGCTCCAGTTTCCTTTATTGTTGGGATCAACTCGGACGACTTTAAGTCTTGCTGCACTTAGAACTGAGACTGGCTTTTCTCTGAACGCAGACTTCCATCATTCGCTGTGAGTGCGCCTGCTTGTCCAAGGGGCACCGTGTCTTCTTTTCGGATGCTGGTCTCGGGTTATTCCGTTTGTCACTAACTTCTTTCGGAAAAGAACTCTGTCAAAGGCATCTTCGGATTTGATATGTAGCATCTGGAGGTCTTCTTTGGTGTTTTTAAAACATGACATCGTAGTTTTTGGTTTTGAATAAAAAGAGAGAAATATATTTTTGATTAGCCTATTGCCTTCCATTCGTTTGAGGTGATCATAAAATCGTGTCCGTCTTTTACGTATTGTGTCTGTAATTTTTTTCTATTTTGCTCTAGACTTCCTTGTTGGATCTATTTTGATGGATGCCGTTTTCGTTCTTGGATCCTAGGATTCCTCTAACGATAATGCGTTCATTTTTCTCCAGTTCTTCGACGAGTCCTTTATCAACATTTAAGGATAAGGATTCAGCTGCATACATAACTAATGGCTTCAAAACCGTTTCGTAGTTATGTATCTTAGTGTTTTGAGAAAGGAATTTCTTATTGTAGATCTTGCGGAAGGTTTGATAGGCTGCTTATATTTTTCATTTCCATTTCCTAAGTGCTTCCTTGTGCAGAGCATTTTTTATTATGATCTCACCTAGGTACTTGAATTTGTCCACCGGGTAATGACTTCATATTTAGTACGAAGTTTTGAAGGGTCGTCTTTAATGTTAGTCATGATATTTGCAGACTAGTTTGTTCAGCGATTACTTGTAACAGTTCGATTTGAACTCTAGCGGTGTCCATGTTGTACGCCAGAATGGTAATGTTGTCGGCAAAGGCTAAGCAGTCCACCGCGATTCCCTTTGATTTGGTTCCTATTCGTAACGGGCTATAGTTGATTCACATTAATCTTTCGCGCCAAGTGATGATGATCTTTTGAAGGACCATCACCTTGCCTGACCCCTGTTTTGACCTCAAAGAAACACAAGGAATTTTACTTAACATTTTACTTTAGATTTTTGCTATATAGGCGTCGTCGGGAACTAACAATCTCCAGTGGAACGCACTCACCTGAAGATGGCTGAACGGTTGTCAGGCGAAATATCGTGGCAAGAAGTCGACGGAATCCGGCTGCAATCCCGAAACTTTATGGAATATTCAGTACACCGGGAAAACTTCAAGAATCACAATTTTACTTTGGATTTTGTATTCGTTAGAGTAGCTTTAATTATAGAACATTGATTATGTGGTAAGAATATATTACAGTCGCAAATAAATGTGATGAATAGTGAGAGCAGGGCAGATGACGCATGGGCCTCTCCACGCAAAGAAAACTACGTTGCATTGTGTTGTGAACTATATTTAAACCAAGAAATTCCAAAACCGAAACCAACAAAACGGAATGTGTTCTAACGTATGGTAGTTATGGAGAACAAATTATAGGCCTCTTCCTTGCAACCTAGCACTTCGCAGTTCCAAACGGAAATTAAAACACGACAAGTAAACAAAGTTGAAAGCAACGAACAGATACGTCAATGATATTTGATAATCTTGTGGGGAAAAAAATTGAGAACCAGGCATATTTGAACATAAATAACCTGCTTCGAAGTCCAATTCCGTAACTAAATAACCATGACACTGCGACTGTTTAAATTTCCTCGATGGACAAGGTTGCACACTTTTGCGTGGACCGTTCGCCGTTTCTACTTTACTTTCCTCCACAGTTCATTATACTTTCTTTCAGCTTTCATGCTTGACCAGTATTCAGATTTTGACGGCCCGTTTATTGCGTCTTACCAGTAAATGTCAGAGAGTATGGGAGGTGCTGCGATTGAGAGTTTCCCTGGTATCTACAATGTTTAAATGTAATATTTACAGCAAATGTTCATGATAAGCAATCTCTTTGCAGTATTTTAGATCCCTAATGTCTATCATAGCTCTACCTCTTACAATATTATGAGATGGCGTTTTACAGCGAGTTGTTTCTGCGACTTCTTATGGATTTATTTTACGGAAAGCTTGGTGGTTTTATGCAGTCAATATTGAATACCGTGAACAGGAAGTGTCTCGGTGGAAGCTTTGTGATACCTGGATACTCATCGCCTCTTATTTAGCGACTGCCAGTGGAGGTGCATGATCATCGCCGTGGCCGTGGCGCTCGCCAAACGAACTCGAGACGAATCGCTCGACTCCAACCGTGTCCTTTACTTCTGCCTGGGCGTATCTCACCGTCGCGCATCACCAGGTTCCCGGATGCGCACCATTAACAACAAGGGTCACACGAAAAGGTACAGCGTCACAAACAGGGAAGAGGTGCAAGTGTCAAAGAGTCCGCGAGAGATAGTCTCGAAATTGATCATAAACTTTTACCTGTTTACATTATGTTTGAATGTCAAAAATATCATATAGGGGCTACACAAGGAACTGTATTATATAAAGAGACGAATAAGTACATGATAATGAGATAGGGCATACGACACCGCGACAAGAATCTTAGAGAACACAAAACTACACTACTGTCCATAAAAATTGCTACACCAATCGGAAATGCAGATTCGAATTGAAAAGTAGTCTCTGTTGCAAATTATAATATTTATTACTTTTTAACGCGTTTCGCGCTTTTGGCGCATCATCAGAACACTGTAACAGGGAAAATATACAAATGTCAGTTTCATGCCGCGGACCTATCCACTATTAGGAAATAATGAATTGGGGTCGTGAACATACCTCAGAAACAGCTGGATAGCATTAGTTGGCGTAAAAGCACACGATGCTCAGCACTCTGGACTGGATAAAATCTGAGAATTTAATAAAAAGCAGCTGATAGTCATGTCCACGCAGTTACGTTAACGTCGGAGGTTCGAGTCCTCTCTCGGGCATCGGTATGTATGTTGTCTTTAGCACAAGTTGTAAGTTTTTCCTTGCAGCTCTTTGGGCCATTCTGAGACTTAACATAGATTTCCCAGTTTCCCGAGTTTTCTTACGGACTTGTTTAAACTCATGGACTTTTATCGAAGATATAGAGTAGTTTATCCTCAGACAAAACATTAGGACGAACACTGCTCGGTGAAACTGCCACGGAATTCGTCCTTCGAAATCTGTTAATCAAATCACGCACACTTTCGAGACGTGGGTTGTTATCTCCGGGAAAACTGAATTAAACGATTGAAGATCTGAAACTGTGTATTTACCACCAGCCTTGAACACTTTTTCGACTAAAAACACACATTCTTCAATAACGCAAAGTTCAAATAATAACTTAGAAACATCGATGGATCTTGGAAGATGACATGCCCACATATATTACTATCAGTTTTGAAATACTGACTGTCAATATCCTTATAAACTGTCACACGAGATCTTCTGTATCTTCTACAACGCGGCATAATCACGTTAATGCAACTAAAGGATAGGCAGACGTCGACTGCTGCGTCTTGTAATTGAATAAAAATGAAGAAATAATATGTATCAATACGTTTGTAAATGACCTAAAATTAACATATTATAATCATGTGTAAAAGAGCAGTGCATGAAAGAGACATGTAGAACAGGCTAAATATTATAACGGGTAAAGCATAGAGAAAAAAACTTGGTTTCGTTGTGTAGTACAGGATATATGTAGATATAATAACTGTGGATACAACATCCACTCACAGCAAGTACGTAATATAATCATACCTGTGTTCTTGACATAAGTATATTATGGTACTTGCTGTGAGTGGATGCTGTATCCACAATTATCATACCTATATATTTCCTATACTACATAACTAAAGCCAATTTTTTTCTATATGCTTTACCCGTTACGATATGTAGCCTAAGGTCTACCTGTGTACTTTATGCACTGCTCCTTTTTACACTTGATTATAATATGTTAATTTTAGGTCATTTAGAAATGCACTGATAAATATTAGTATGCATGCTACGTTATAATACTATGCTCAATACCATCCCTTAGTCTTCATCCGCATATGTCCATTATAATTGTACTATTGTGTTGCAGGATAACATTCTGCTATATTCCCTAACATTACCTTTTTACGCATATTTCGTTTACTTTACTTTATACTTTGACAAACATTGGTTGTTATGGGACATATTTATTTATTGTTTTCATGGTCCAAACTGTCATTTCACGTAGTGTTGACATAACACAGTCGCCATGACACCTCATCAGAGATATATCATGTGATGGCGGCCAAAGGTATGCTATTTTCACACCATCAATATATCTCTGCTAACTTTATAAGATCAACTATGTAGTTCTCAATAAGTTTGTTACTTGCTCTTTGAATTCTTAGACCCTGGCCTACCTCATGCAGCCTAACTGACGAATGTAATCAGTCTGTTTAGTTTTGTAAGTATCTTCTGGCTGAAGCTACTGGGTTTTGTCATATTTCATTGTAACTTGTGTATAACTCACGATTGTAATTTTTAACAGACTTTTCTAGTGATGGATAATGTCCAAAATTTTATTGTAAATACAATAACCAGCTGATGTTTGACAATATGCATTTTTTAAAAGTATATTACCGCTGTTAAAACACATCTCAGTAAATATTGTAATATTATCGGAGGAATGTCTTTATTTCTGACGTCATATCTCGTGACGTTTGTGTTGTAGGGGGCTGTTACCGCGACTGTGATTGTTCCCTGACAGCAGTGTTGCCAACAGTTAAATTGAGCCTGCCACCAGTTTCAAGTGCAAAACCACTAGAAAAAACCACTTACAAAAATGCCCCTACTCTCATCACTAAAATTTCCAAAAAATGTTTTTTTAATTATTATGATATAAAACATTAAGTATATTTGTAATTTGTTTGCTTTATTCTTAAATAATAAAATATTACAATTAATAGTAGATGCTCTGTTTTATTAAAACTGCCCAATAACGATTTGATGAGAGATTCGTACAGACCATGAAATAAATAAATAATGCTGTTCCTGCTCTATTGTCGACAGAAAATCAGAAAAATTAATTTCCATCGTAAAAGAAAACTTTAGTGACAAAATATTTGCATTGTCACATCATTAACATTGCCTTTGCCAACATAATCACGCAAGGCAGCCGGGATAGGAACTAAAGATTAACAAAAGAAACATCACTACATTCTTTAAATAAATAAATAAATTTATTTATTTTAGATGCTTCTTTGGCATCTCATGCGACTTCAAATATCCATAGTGACTCTTTAATGATTTACCACAAAATTTGCACTTTGTTACCTGACCATTGGTGCTTTCAATAACTTGAAGACAATCTTTTAAATGTGGGTATTGAAGCCAATAATCCCAAAACTTTTGCAAGTACTGTATTGTAGGTTCGGCATAGTTATATACGTAGAAAGTCGTGAAATAATACCATATATCGCGAATCGCAATAATGTTCTGTGCACACCAAGAACGACGACAGTCGAGTACTTTTTCTGCACACGTGACATGACGCACCCTCCGTGAACCAAGAAGCGCTCAGTTGTTATTCGGAGCGACAGTGAAATAAGTCAGCACCCATTCTTTGAAACTGGTTGCTGCATTCCCTGAACCTGCGCGAGCCGCCTTCCCTCGTGAAATGAACTAGCTGCTACTAAAGACTGTTCATTTTACAGGGAATCCCGTACGTAATCTCTGGAGAGTGAGGGTTCGATTAATGTCATATTGTGATGCATTACTGTTTGTCTTCCGAGTAAAAGTAAAATATCTAGAAACACTTAAATAGTGTAGGAGATCACATTTTCCGTAGCTGAAACTGAATTCTTCTAACCCACTATAAAATCCACCAGCCACTAGAAGCCATGTTGTGCCACTAAAGGAAGTGTAGAAACCACCAGATTTAGTGGAAAACCTACTAAGTTGGCAACACTGCCTGACAGTAAGGAACGTGTGTAACAAGTTTGTTTGAAATAGGTCTAGTAGTTCAGGATGAGCTGTGGAATGTAGATACATATATACATATCCCCAAACAGGCAAAAATGTTTCCAGAAATAAGAGACAAAGAGGTTTGTGAAGTGTAAAAACGGAGTGGCTGTAGGGAAGCAGAGTCGTAACTGGAGACCACCTCAGCAGCACCAGACGGCTGCCGTGTGCCACACAGTGCAGGCCGCTGTTGGCCAGTACCGCGCCCAACCATCCAGTGGGTCCGCGCAGTGCCGCGCCCAACCATCCAGTGGGTCCGCGCAGTGCCGCGCCCAACCATCCAGTGGGGCCGCGCAGTGCCGCGCCCAACCATCCAGTGGGGCCGCGCAGTGCCGCGCCCAACCATCCAGCAGGTCCGCGCAGTGCCGCTGGCGCGCAGTTGCTGCACTGTGTGTGAGCGGCGCGGCGCAACAGGCGGGTCGTTAGCGTGGCGGCTGCGCCAGACACACGCTGCACCGCTAACAGCCCGCCACCCAACTTGGGACGGGCGACCCGCCCGCCGGTAATTGGGGAAACAAGTGCATCGCGGGACTTTAGCGTCTGCACAGCTGCAGGGGAAGGAAGGCGGGCTGAGCCGGGGGTTTCCAGACCGCGAAACCCGGCTAACGGGCCTCCGCTAAGGGAAACGCCTTCCCAGCCGAGGACTCCCATCTGGCTGAAAGCTGTCACTCCTGAAGTTTCTGCGAGACGTTCCGAGGGGCTGCCTTCTAGTCTAAATGTGTTTCTCCGCCATGCAATCCACGGTGTGGCGTGTAGTGCGGCGTAATGTTGTACCGAGTTCGGTGCCCTTCCTGCTCTGCATCTGCACCCACACAAACTCACCACTGCGAAACGATTTCGGCAGCCCAACTACGTGAACCGCAATGCTAAACCGGACCCTTCATCCACTGCTTCTGAAGTAATACCTACTAAGTCTGAACCATTCTGCCTGGCCGCCCATGTGCTTCCGCCAAACGAGCATTCCCAAAGTGTTTCGTCTGTCTATATTTAATAATGTGTTATTAAAACATTGTAATAAAATTAATGTTTCATTTACAAGTATCTTCGTTTGATAGAGCTCGTTCAGAATGCTAGATAATTTTATTTGAATTAAATTTTTAGAGGTTTCTGGCATCGGGAATCGAACCCGAGTCTCCTGACAGATAGGGAGTGGGTCAGACTATTTATTTTTTTATTTTTTTATTTTTTTTTTTTTTTTTTTTTTACCGAGCCAGAATTTGGCATGGCAGCAGCATGTTACACCACTCTTCAGCCGACGTGATTTATAGAATGGATGAAATGAAAGATTAAAATACAACTGAGATTAAAACTGGTGTGTTTAAAATAGATATACTGAAATACGGATGTTACACAAAATCACTCCTCCCCCATAGTGGAAGTATAGCGGTAAATTTTTCCAAGTCTTGGTTGCTGCAGAAGCATTGTGGTGTGTCGACAGAACAGGGAAGGGGAACAGCAGCTACTTTCCGTTTGCAAAGTCTATGGGACTCAACTACGGGGTCATCAGTCCCTAAACTTACAAACTAGCTAATACTAAGGACGGCACAAATATCCATGCCCGAGGGGGGATTCGAACCCCCGACCGTAGCGGCCGCACAGACCGTGACTGGAGCGTCTCAGTCTCCTCGGCCACCGCGGCTGGCTACTTTCCGTCATACTTACTGGGTCAAGCTGACAGGAATAGACGAACATGTGCCGGACTAAATAGCACGCATCAGCAGAAGTTGAATGGAACAGTATGAGCTTGCAGTATCACGTCACTTCGTTACGTGAGAAACCAACGCCGACACATTCTTTTGACAGGGCCGATGCGGTCATGACAGAGCACGTAGGGGAAATACCAGCCACTACACACACACTATTTATATACCCCAGCACTTGAGTTCAGAGTAGGTCGGTGAGATGAATCGATGGCTTACACTTCGTAGCACTCGATTCCTTGACATATTCTAACGTTGGTACAAGTCAAACGGCGCAGCAGAGGGGTCGCCTACCCCAACACACCAGCTAGTGCGGACGCAGCCGCACTGTCAGCGCACAGTACGGCAGGAGGCTGCCGACGCCATAGACCCGGTCACCTGGAGTACGCAGCAATCTGTACCACTTCAGAATAAATGTTTTACTGAACAATATTCTTTCATTACGCCAACGCCGACACCAATACCACAGCTACCTCTTCCTGCAGGGCACACCGTGGCGGTTAGGTTTCTGACCTCCTGACAAATAACCAGCTCTACAACACCTCCTGAGTGCGCGCCCACCAAGGGGTGCGCCAGCAACCGCTCGACCCCCTGCAAAATGAATGCCACGGTGGCCTAAAAACACAGTGATGAACACAGACACTGATTACGGACGACGAGAAATACACAATATATAAAATACACTGGCGACACTGGTTTGTGTTGCGGCGGTCGCAACGAGTTAAAATAGTCATTTAACGGACGCATTGCACCGTTGTAAACCGAAGCTGTCTTCTTATTAGACGTTTCTGAAATAAAGCAGTCCAAAAGGTTATATAATTGTAGTGTATACTGCGCCAACTAAACTAATCATAGAAGTATTACAGCTGTGCGGCATTGGTCGAACGCTCCAAGACGCCATGCTGAGGAGTCCTGCCTCATTAAGGCGGCCAACTGTCCCGCATTGGCGGACTGAATAAAAGTGCCCCGTGAAATGCCTGATTTATCCGCGTTCCAGTAATTTTCACATTACACGAAATGCAGATATGCTGATTATTCCCAAGTATCAGCATATGAATTTAGGATCTAAGAATGTGATTATACGCAGACTCTTCGTTCCTTAGTGTACAATATATATATATATATATATATATATATATATATATATATATATATATGACACGTCCACTCAATGTGAGGTCGTGTTCCACTTTTGATTTATTAACTAACGTAAAGTGCTGCTGCACCATTGATAGTATCAGTCTGTGTGTTAATTACTTTATCCTTTTTATTAATGATCAATGCCTCATGTTTATATATGTTTTCCCCCTATTTATTTCTTTCCACCCGTGTGATAAAACGTATGAATGTGTTCGTATGAAAGTGGAAGGTTGTTCTTAATACTGACTGACTGCCGCACAGTGGCTTACAGTCGCCGCCTCCCGCTTTAGGCCTCGTTTTTCTGTAGTTAAGAACGCAGGGCTGGCGTCTGCTGGGTGGCAAGAGGCAAGCTTACTTGGTGAGACGGCGAGGTGGCCGTGTTCTTAGTGTCGTACCAACTAAATCTTGGTCAAAAGAGGTGACAGGAGACCTTTCTGGGAGCGATTGTACAGGGAATTGTCTTGGCCAGGTAGCAAGGGTTGTTAAACATGAAATATGTCTGTACAAATTCAATAATATTGTTTCGCCTTTCTTGTATCGATATTTGGATGTAAAATGTTACATGAACTTCTTTGAGTAACTACGTCTATGGTTTACTCTGTTGTGTAACATCTCTGTCAAAGACTATGAATGTGAGTAGTAGCTCAACAGAAAGAGAGCTCTGGTATTGATCGGACGTGCTTTGGTTAGCTGATTTTGTACGAGCTGATGGAATAATTTTCAAATCTGATTTTCACAGACACAGTTCTGTCTTTATAAGATTTTGTATCATTCATATATGTATCAGTCTGAGAAGGTTTTGTTGTTCTTCAATTATAAGGTAAGGTAATCATTATTGTTAATAATAAATGAGAAAGTTGAACTTCTTTACGTGTTTCGCTTTTGTAGTTGAAAGGTAACCCTTTTCCTTTCATTGAAAGTTATTGGCTATTAAATTCAAAGCATAATATTGACTAAGCTGAGTTTGATTAACATATTTCTTTACTGATGTGACGTTTAATAAAAATAGTGATTGTTGTGTAATAATACACAGATGAAAAGATGCTAAGTTACTGCAATCAGTCAGTCAGCGAAATAAATTCTTGCAGAGGCATTATTACAAAGTGGTTTGTGTTTTTCCAGATTTCTCACACAGTCAAATTTATGCTGTAGTCAGTTAGCCTTATACAGACTACGTATTGTTCTTGCTGTGCTCAAAATATTCGTTGAGCTTTCAATCAGTCTAAACCCACTGTTTCCTAATTAGCTGTGCAGGCATTAATATCAGGTCCATAAGTAAACAGAATTATAGTGTTAATGAATAATAAACAATGTGTTCATCTAATCTTTAATCAGCTTGATTGGAAAGATAGTTATTGTGAGTGTTAACTACCAGGTGATGACAATTATTAATACTGCATTTAACACCAGATTAGTTTTTTAATGAGTAGCTTTTAAAAGAATCTCCATTAGCTGGCTCACTATTGCCAAATCCTTGTAGCGACCCTGTTTTTTCCAATCAATATAACAGCCTTTACTATATCCCACCAAACAACATACCAGTTGTACACACTAGTCCCTGAACGCACACCCCGTGAATGGCGGGGGGCCGCGGTGGAGTAGCCGAGCGGTCTAAAGCGTCTCGCTGAGGAGCGCGCGGTTGCTCGCCGTGGAGGTTCGAGTCCTCCTTGGGGCATGGGTGTGTGTGTTTGTCATTAGGTTAGTTTACCTAGGTTTAAGTAGTTTTTAAGCTACGGACTGATGACCACGTAGTTTGGTCCGATAGATTTACAAACATTTGAACATTTGAATGGCGGGGGGAGGCTTTTCCGAGGCCTTACAGCTTTAGTCTTCACTCTTCATCCTGGCTCCGACGACCTTCGAAGTAAGTACTCCGCTGAATCATGCTGTGGGCAAGGCATGCTGTTATTACTTTGATTTATTTGAGATCAGGCAGTCTTGGTCTTTCAGTGATAGTTCACTCGAGTAAGTCTTTCGTTATGAGAGGCGAAGTGTATATTAATTTATGGAACTCGAGGAAATTCTGTGTAAATTTACAATTTGCATTTTCATTCCAGTGATGATTGTGTGTCTGGTTTTGCTCAAATTAGAATACACGTGTGTGGTCTTCAGCCTTTGTGTAAACTTAGTGTGTTTGAATTTCCTTGCTGTTTTTAACTGACTTTTCGCGTCGTTACTGAATCCGCGAATATGCTAAATAATACTCATACTTTCTGATTTGATTCCGTCTTTCCTGTCCTGTATGACCGATTGTACCACATGCTTTCGTAGCGGTTGCTACTTCAGCCTTCAGCCATGCTTTTATAAGTACTAGCTTTCTTCTATACGAAATCTCGCGTGTGCTTTACTCTCTTATTCTAAATTAACTTATGTTTGTATATACTATGTAATGCTATGTAATTCACCATGTAGTACATATGAATAGAGAACCGCTGCCCCCACACACATGAGTTCATTTAAGTGCACAGTATATTTAAAAAAAATTGTGATAGACACCTGCCATCTCGTTAAAACGCCGCCGACGCTTCGTTTCGGCACTGCTTTCAAGGAGAGTGATGTACCACTAAGCATTATGCGCGTGTCTGTGAATGATTGAACGTGCTTTTAGCTACCCATTGTGTGTTTGCAGATTTCCTCCCACGTTACCTCCATATTCATAAAAGGAAGAAACAATTTTATTATGGGCAGTAATTTTATGATTTAATTCACTTTTGTACAAGGCATGTGCTTAATTTGGTCTCCCTACATTTATTTGCTTGTTTATGTTACTGAATAGATTATGATTTTAAAGTATCAAACCTCTACTTCATGATTTCATGCTGCCCATTCCATGTTTAATTATCTATTCATTTACTTTTTAACATTTATTTTGTATTTGTTACGTTTCCTGTTCCCTTAAAGTGTGAGCAGTTAGATAAATTTCTGTTGCGTATGTACTGTGGCCACTCCTAAAATATGTGGAGCACCAGTGAGCGTTTCAACTTACATTTGTAGATCTCAACTGGCTTATGCTTATTTTAATAACAGGCAACTTTCACATAACATACCGCTGCCAGGATTCGTCCTTCTGGCGTATCTTGATTTCATTTTTAAATTTTGTTTCTTTCTCTAGATGCCCTCCCGTCCTTTGAATGTGTGTGTGTGTGTGTGTGTGTGTGTGTGTGTGTGTGTGTGTGTGTGTGTGTGTGCGTATGAATGAGTAGAAATCGCAAGCGCTAGTGCACTTATTGTGTTTTCAGTGTGCATTGCCAGCGCATTTGTTTTCTCTTTCAGTAGTGATCATTTTTCTATATGCATTTTTGGGGGAAATAAGTGTCGAGTTTACGCAGTGTGAAATGCGAGCGCAGTTACAACTGCATTGCGTGTCAGAACAAATTTTGCATGTGAAATTCTTACAGAGGCAGCACATGTTCTGAACACGTGGAGGCCAGGAACTTGTTGCTTTGGTATTTCAGTGTGAATATTGTAATAAGCATGTGAATATTTTAACGTGATTTCAAAAATGGATAGCGTTTCAGTATCGGCAATTGAAACCCATAGGCGAAACGCTCAAGAGGGACAGAAAATAGAAAAACACGATAGGTCCGAGGAATTAGACTCAGTTGCTAAAGAAAATCAGCATTTTGTCTGATGTGACACTGCGAACGCGGAAGATGTTTTTCAAAGAAAAAATAATCTTTCCATTGAAAACCATGTACAAAGCGCAGGGAATGGGTCAATTAGAGACGAGCAGTCCGCCGGAAACCACCAGCCGGGCCCCTCTTGTGTTTCGAATTATGGAAATAACCCTGGGGGGGGGGGGGGGGGGGGACCGCATGGACACCGGTAGCCGCGTTACCTGATGTGCTCACCGTCCTATTCAAACAAATGACAGCGCAGATTTCCGAACAAATGAGAGAGCAGTCGAATGAGGTTCCCGAACGTTTTTCTAAGATAGATCACCGTACTAAAGACCAGTTTCGCGAAATAAAAGAACATTCGAAACAGGACGCTGAACAAATGTGAGAATAGTCGAAACAGGTCGCTGAACAAATGAAAGAGAAATCTAAACAGGTCACTGAACAAATAAAAGAGCAATCGAAACAGGTCACTGAACAAATAAAATAGCAGTCGCGAAAGATTGATGAGCTATTTGACGAAATGTAATAACAGGTCGCGGGTATTACAAGAAATGTCTAGCCTCGGCGAGCAACTGGCTGAGGGAGTCAGCAGGAACAGTGCGGAGATAGAAACCGTAAAATCTCGCGTTGAAAGCTTGGAGTCGCGGGTCGGCGGTCTTGCCAAACGCATCGAAACTGTTGATTCGCGTGTCGACGACGTGCGAAGTGCTCACTCAGGTGAAAACTGTGCGTGAACACATCGGAAAACACGTGGAAACAGTTCAAACCACTAGCGGTGCGGTTTCTAGCCATGTCGATGTTGTGACCGCTGCTGTTACTAGTGTGCAGCCCACACTAGAAGATGTCGTACACGGATTGCACGGGTGAACTTAAACCCCATGGAGCTCTTAAACGAGACCATGCTGATGAACCACATGTGCAAATGGCTCAGCAAGAGGTGTCTGCGTGCAATAACAGCCGAGAGGCACGCGGTACTTGTAGCAACCCCGTCGAGAGAATGGGGCGATATTCCGATTCTGCTTTTGAGGATGAGAGTGAGCCTCACCGGGCAAGCTCGAGCAGTGCTCAAAACAGGACATGCGCTGTAATCGGGACCCAGCACCGGGCTTCGATTACAAACAAATTTCAAGTATTCCAGAATGTGCCCGGTGGAATACATCCGCTGGTGTGGGTAGACCAATTTGACTTCTCCCTTCCACCGAACTGGTCCAAAGGCCATAAAATCGAGTTCGTGCGTGGACACCTGGAAAGTGAACCCTCGACGTGAATCAGGTCGTCCCCGCGGTTTGCCGAAAGCTATGAAAGCTTCCGACAATACATTTTGGCTTTGTACTGGTCAGAGATTCAGCAGGACCGCGTGCGCCACAACATACAAACGATGCCGCCCTTCGGACTGTCGAAATTTGCCAGTCCGGCCGAGTTTTTTCAGGACACGTTAAATAAGAACTATTATTTAACCAACCCCTATCCGGTACCTGAACTGATTAGAATTTGTTTGGGTAAGCTGCCACGACGCATTCGCAACGGTCTCTTAGCAGGGAGATGGAAAGATTACGTGGAACGGTTTCAAGCCAGTCTAGATGATCTACATTTTGATTATGACCCCCTGAAGAATAACTTTCCAGTCAAACAGGGAAAGGGGAATAATAATCAGAATCAGGCACCAGAGAGGGAGCAAAATAGTAGTTCTGATCGGCAGTCTTGAGGAAATGGCCAGCGAACACAGCAAAATGGGCAGTGGCGCAATCAAAATGAAAATGGGTACAAGGGTGTCACCGTGTGGGAACAAAAAGCCCAAGTGGGGGAATGGCAACAACTGGCACGCCGACAATAACAAACCGCCGGATAAAAATTCCAAGCATGTTCACTGGAATCGGCCAAACACGCCGCCGCAGGGTGTCGAAATGCGTTCGTCCGACCCAAACCATAACAAAAAGCCTGACGCGCCACCCAGACTCTCGCTGCAAAACAATGACGTACTTACTAGGTTCCTTCCTGCTTATGGTATGACAATGAACAAGAGACAGAACACGTGAGATGGAAAAAGTTTGATGACGTAGCAGAAGTCCTCTTAAAGAAGGATTCGGTGTGTAGTAATATTTCTTGTGTATTTTCTATACGTTACCATTCCATGTTTTTATTGTATATTTTGTTTGTCTTCCACTGCTTTTAGGCGTTAAAGAACGCGCCAACAACACGTCGTATAGAAGTCGCATTTACAATTGTCTACTTTGTGGGTTTTCCACTGGTTTACGGCGTTAAAGGTTGCGTCGACTATGTGTTGTGTAGAAGACGCATTTGTTATATTTGTTATCCTGCATATGGGTATATGCAGCGCAGGGTGAGTTAAGTTGTGATCTGTACAGTCAGCTGACACGTGAGTCATGCTGATCCGGTGCACACGCTTAAAAGTTGTGGCGCCGTCAGTAATGTTGACTCTGTTAAACACAAGTTTGAATACTACTTTACTACGCAGCGCCTGTGTATGGGGTAAATTTGGTTTAAATTTTTACTCGTTCGTGCACGTTGTTAAACTGCTGTACCATATATGTGATTTAAGTACAATTAGTACCAAAACAAAGTGTAATATTTTAGGGTGTACCTTTCTTTTCAGCTGTGCTACAGAAATTTAATGTTTTCAAGTTGTATTGATGTCCAGTACCGTCAGTGAACGAATAGGAAAGGCATGTTCCTCCAGAGCAGGAAGGACAGTAATTAGTACTGCCACAGCCAGTGTGTGTGTGCCCTGCGTACTTGAAATTGCCAATGTGTTGCGTTTTGTAAGTTGACATAATGGTGCCACCTCCCGGACAGAAACGGGTTAGTGCTTGGTGAAGCGTAAAAGGTGTTAAGGACATATTATGCGTAGTTGTGACAAGGGTGTGTAATGCCAACTGGGTGACGTATCTAATTTACCAATTAAGTAATCAAACCAAAATGCAAGCTTTAACATGACGGACTTGACTGTGTGCATTCCTAACGGAATTTTTGCCATTGTATTTTTGCAGGAAACTATGTTTGGCGCAATATAAAAAATGAGAAGGACGTACTGAAGCAACTACCTTACCAGTCCCACTTCAATTTTGTAGAAGAGGAGAAGTCGCAGCCCAGTGTACAAGGTCGAGCCCATGATTAATGCGACCACAGTGCCCGAATTTGGAAAACTACGAGCAGTACAAATTAGGGATATGTAACATAATTACCTTCTATTGTAAATTTTGTTAGAACCGAGGTAACAAATGTTCAAATGTTTGTATAGCTTATGGGACTTAATTACGGGGTCATCAGTCCCTAAACTTACAAACTATTTATGAACTAGCTAATCCCTGTCCCTGTGATAGTATTCGGAAATTTCTTAAACATTTCTCATATGTTATAACTTTTGTTTGATAAGTGTGAGCCACGATTTGTAAAAACTAAGTGACCCGAATAATGTAGTTTATTTACGATTCTGTAATTTACCTTACTGTTTTCACCTATTTCATTGTTGCATGGAAATGCTTAAAGATGACTGAATATAATAAAATAAATAAAAAATAAAATAAAATAATAAATTACCTGTGTAATTTTTCCATTTGTATGTTGTGACGTTTGTGAGTGTTAGGTTGCACCAGCATAATTAACAGCGCTGGGGAACGAATATATCTCAAAAAAATGTTTTCTAAGTGTCGAGGGAAACAGTTCATCCGTGACATGCTGCATCGTGAAACGCCGGCTGGCGTACCCCCGCCACCAAGCGCGGCGCCACACTGAGACAATCGAGTGTGGTGTGGGGGCCTGCCGCTAGTCCAGCCCGCAGCAGAGGAGGACGAGTCTTTATTTGCCCCACATGCGCCGATGGCGGGGTACAACAGATGACCGACAGGGAGTTAGGAAACGCCCCCTGACGCAGCCGTTGCCTGCAGCCGGCAAATTCTGGAAACGAGGTCGCCGCTGGTCCAGCTGCCGACATGCACCCTGCTGAACGGCACTCAATGAGAGCAGCAGGCGTTCCACATCCTAGCCTCCTGCTGGGATGTCAGAACCTCACAAACACTATGCCATGAAGGCATGGCAATGCCCCTTGTGATCACTCACTATCGAGGGTGCTTACAAAGTTCCTATTTGCCTAATGCATGATGACTGATCCAACCATTGCCACTGAGACAGAGAGGAATATACTGTGGTGAGGTGAACCTGGAGCTGGAAAGAGGGACAATCAACGACGACTATGCCCACTGAACAACCACTTTTCAGTAGTAAAGTGTTAAATAAGTGTGGGTTGTAGTTCCCACCAAGTTTTTCTGAAGAGTACATCCTCCCCGCCGATGCCCCTAAGTTTCTATCATTGTGTGACAAAACTTCGGTCATCAATGTACTTAAAAAAAAGTAAGGGAACACTCACCATATTGAAGCGAACGTGCGAACGTGACTTTATCTTTAAAGACACTCCAAGAATGGTGAACTGCTGCCCCCCCCCCTCCCCCCCCCCACACACACACGAGATCGTTTAGTGCACAGTATGTTTAAAAAAACATTGTGTTCAAGACACCTGCCATCTCGTCAAGACACTGCTGACGCTTCGTTTTGCCGCTGCTTTCAAGTGTTCCTGGAGAGTGATGTACTGCTAGACACTATCTGCATGTCTGTGAATGAATGAATGTGCTTTCAGTTACTCATTGTGTATTTGAAAATTTCCTCCCAAATTACCTCCATATTCATATAACGCAGAAACAATTTCTTTATGAGCAGTAATTTTGTGATTTAATTCACTTTTGTACAAGGTGTGTGCTTTAAATGTTTGTAAGCTTAAGGGACTTAACTATGGGGTCATCAGTCCCTAAACTTACAAACTACTGATGAACTACCTTATACTAAAGACGTCATAAACATCCATACCCAAGGGAGGATTCGAACCCCCGACCGTAGCGGCCATGCTGGCTGTGACTGGCGCACTGCAGACCGCTCGGCCACTGCGGCCTGCAAACAGTAGGTTCCATGCAAAGCATTCTGGAGATTTTACAAATTGTGTTTGCGTGTTTCGCAGAGTTCTTTGAACAACGAGAGTTGGAACTTAAATAGTGGCTACACTGCTATGAAGACACTATGCAATGGAACCTACTATTATCGCTGAAAGCACACATTGTTGACGTACCTATTTCACCTCCGAGCAAAATTAAATCGCCCGTCCCACGTCACCGGCGTGAGCATAATCGTTGGAAACAGTCACTTGTGAGCGAACGGCCTAATGTAACGGTGACACTTTGGTTTTGAAATAGGAACAACAGAGTTGAATCGATAGTGAATGCGCCAGAGTTGATACAGCACGACAGTGCCATCAAGGTCTTCAAGAGGCGTGAAGGAATAGGCATTGCCCTAAAGAACAGTGGCACTTTTGGTAATAGCCTTCAACAAAGGTCGGCGAACTGTGGCAGACACGCATGGGACAGGTCGTCCTAGCGTCTCTGAAGAAGAAATGAATACTGGTTCCGAAGATGAAGGAACCACTTTGCGCATTCGCTTCAGAACTGTCGCAGAGATTCGACAGGCAGTAGACCGCTCCAATCACACCAACAAGACAACAGTCTCTGCTAACGGTATACTGCGCCTTCCACATCGCTGGCAACGGGTTCTACACAACGCTGGTGATTACTTTGAAGGACAGTAACAGGTCGAAACATGTAACACTTTTGTATCGGTTGTGAGTAAATAGTTGCCACTATGAGTTCCAAATCTCGTAATTTTCTTGTTTTGCTTAGCAATGGCGTCGACTGTTAAAAAGCTATGTTGTCAACTCACGAAAGACTTGCGAATGTAGTTCCAGTTTTTACAGAAGTGTACAGCACCTTCAGACGTTCGGTGCAAAACGTGCAATGGCGTGTTCTCCGTTTCTCTCGGCAGTAAACACGATATACGACGTCATTTATCATCTGACAACCATAAAAGAGCGCAGACCGCTACAGGTCCACCACCACTCTCAACTTTTTGTCGTCAGGAAAATTTAGCTGACTCCTAAGAACGTGCAAGACCGAAGATTTGTGGTTTTTTCCGCGCGGTAAGTCATAATGAGAGCTCTAGATTCATGTATTGCACTTCTTAATTAATTCAAAGAGTGTTTCAAAAGAAGTTTCGCTGCGGAAAAACTAGGTGCGTAGCAATAAAAAAGAATGTGATTGCGCCTTTTTCTTTAGATAACTTACAGGCAGAAGACTTTTCATTTATCTGTATCTGTTCAGACGTTTCAGACCACAAAGATCTCAAAATATTTCCAATACTAGTGCGATACGTTCATCCAAATTCTGGAATTAATGTAAAAATATTAAATATCCTGATTTTATTCGGTGAAAATGCAGTTATTGTAATTATATGATTCTTTAATGCACATTCTGTAAAAACATGCACTCAAGGAGAAAGTCATAGAAATTTGTGCAGATAATGCGAATTCATATTTTTGCGGAGTTCAACGTAAAGGAACGTAATGTTTTCTTCTAATTTCAAGCTGGCTTATAGAGAAAAATAGATGGCGCGTGGTGTGCAGCACAAAACGCTACACAAACATCAGCAGTTGTTACCAGTGTACGTCGAATATATTGTTGTGAATATTTATTCGTACTTGTATATGTGGACAGTGTGTGTAGAAGCTCGCAAAGATTTTTGCGAAGAAACATAAATGCAATAAAATAATGTTGAGATATAGTAAAACACGATGGCTTGCACTTCTGCCTGCAGTTGAGAAAGTCCTACAAATTTACTTACCATTCAAATGTTACTTTCTATTGCAAGGAAAATGCGCAGCTGTGCTACACGCATTCTTTTCAAAGGAAAGTTCTACGCTTCGGTTAAAATTTGTGCACGTAAAAGCCGATTTATTTAATGACCCTGTGAAGATGATGGAAGAAGATAAAATTTCTTTTACGGAAGTTTCACAGTTGTTTATGGATCTCAAAAATAACTACACAGCGCGCTTACAAAACGATTTTATTCCTCTAAGCATACAAAATGAGCTAAGAAGTATTGTGTAGAGTGGGAAAATTTTATGGGACATGGACCTAACTTCTGTGATAGCTGCAACAAGTACGTACAGAAGTATATGCATGAGTACTATGAATCAAGTCCTCTTTTAGGCTTGTGACCTCATCTACTGTTCTTAGTAGCACTCCCACGTCATCAGCATACGCCCCTGTAGTGAATTTAACACCCGAAAGTTGTAATCCAGAGAGTTTCGTGGTAACCCTTTTGAGTATCGGCTCCAAGGAGAGCACATACAGCAGCATAGAGAGAGGACTGCCCTGTGGGACCCCCCTTTCAATGTTTATAGCCCCAGTTAATTGTCCATTGACAGCTATGTTAGTCGTTATCCCTGTAATCAAATTTCGTACCACTTTTAAAACTCTTTCTTCCAGGCCTACTTCCTTCATTACCTTTTCCAGGTATTGATGATTTACTCGATCAAACGCTTTATTATAATCTATAAAAAATAGTGCACGCTTTATATTTGTAACGGAGGCTATGGATATGACATCTCTGTAGGCAGAAATTGTGTTCATGACAGTTCGTGCAGGGAAACAGGATTGGTGTTTTCCAATAATTTTACTTATGGGAAGACTCATTCTACTGGCAACTGCCCGGGCGATGGTTTTATAATCAAAATTCAGCAAAGTAATAGGCCTGAAGTTGTCGATGCATTTTCGTCCCTTGTTTTTGGGAACTAAAACAATTTTCCCTTCCTTAAACTCTTTAGGAACTACGACACCTTTTAATATTTCGTTTAGAATATCCGTAAAAGTTGGTTCTATAAGGTGCCAAAATTTACAATAAAATTCTTTTGGCAACCCATCAGGTCCAGGGGATTTGTTGGGCGGCGACCTTGAAATGAGATCTAAAATTTCACGTTCTGTAAACGCAGTTAATATGTCACTGTTATCAGAATTAATTTCCGGAGTAAGTACTTGAAAAAATTCACCTACTGCACCCTCATCAACATGTTCCAGATAATACAATTCTGTATAATGTTGATGTATTTCCTGTACTATGTCGTTTTGATTTACGAGCAGTCTACCATTTGACGTCAATAGCTTATCAATGAACGTCCGTCTTCGGTTGGTATTATATTTAATTACATGGTACAGAAATGTTATCTCTTTAACTATCAGAGAGCGTGATTTGAACTTTATTTTCAGACCCTCTAATTGTGTGCGCTTCATACTAAGTAATTTTGCTTTGATGCTCTTGATTTGTTGGAAGTGCGATCCATTGTTGTCAGATTTATCATAGAGCTATCTTAATATAGAATAATAAAATTCTGTGGTGTTGTTTTATTTCCCTAGCTTTTTGTCTGCCGTAGTTTATCACACACTGACGAAGTTTTCGTTTTGCGTGATTTGTCCACCAGTCTACTTTGGATTGATAGCGGCTGAGGGATCTGAGACAAACGTTCCATGTGACCCTGACGTCGTCTTCTAATTCTCTGTCTTGTAAAAGCGAGATATTAAGCATCCATTGTGATCTATACAGTTTGGTGGGCTGTTTATCGAGGTCCAGTGTTACAGCAAGCGCACAATGGTCAGAGAATACTGCAGGGATTACCTCCGCGGCGCGAACCCTGTCACTAATGTTATCCGTCACATATAGGCGGTGAAAGCGGCTGCATGAGTGGGCGGTGAAGTAGGTGAATCTCACCAATGTGGGGTACTTCAACTCCCACGCATCCTGCAGCTTTATATGTTTTACAAGTTCGTGCAGCTCTTTACAGTAATTGAAATGAGGATGCTGATCTTCTGCACGTAAAACGCAATTAAAGTCGCCACCTAATAATATGTATTGCGGGTTTTTCCTTAGAAGGTAGATAATCTCCTCCTTGAAATATCTGGAACGTTCAGTTTTATTAGAATTCCCCGACGGAGCGTATAAATTTACCACGGTGACATTATAAAAATTAAAACTGATAGCTCGACCGGATTCCAATTTTTCAATCTCTTGAAATGGAATACCGTCTTTAATTAAAACTGCAGTACCGGTACTGTTCTCTAGGGCTATGTTTTCTATGGTGTTGAAGCCCGATATACGGAGGTTCGTTGTTAACACCTCCTGTAACAGCAAAATATCGGCTTTAGATTCGTAAACAAACTGTTTGAAGTTTCAGGTCAGAGGTGATTCTACTGATGTTCAGGGTTACAACTTTATATGCCTGCATCTAACTAGTCCAGAAAAGCACTACTTTTTAACTTTCCCCCCTCCCGCGTCCGCGTCCCAATCCTTTGATGCTTTGCCACTTGTTTTCTTAGTATCAGTCTTGTATTGAGAGTCAGAGTTTTTATTTTTCTTTCGCGCAGCGTTCATTTTCGGCTGTACTTTACTCCTCCGCCTCCCACTGCTGGTGAAACCCACAGCAGAAGGCGAGGTGGGCGGCTCGCTGCAGACGTCCAGCTCCATATCAGAGTGCGACAGTAGGCGGGCTGCGGCCCCGCCGGCTCGCCACTTCCTGCTTCGCTTTCCATTTCCGCGTCCCTGTTTATGTTTACGTCCGCTCTGTTTTGGACGCTGCTCTGACTTGGCGCGGTTTGTGTATTGACAACAGGATCACAGTTCGGATTGTTTACTATCAGAGGTTCGGTTTGATCATCTCCACTAACACCTGGGTCGGGTTTGCCTGGTGTCCCTAGGTCTACGTGTTGTACTTCCTCTACTGATGTTTGCAGCACGGGTGATAGAATTTCTTCCCGTTGCTGCGGTTCGGATTCTATACTAGAACTGTTTGAAATCTGTATGGGATTTCTTTCAATTATTGTATCCGTACCGGGTGTAGGAACTTTAATTTCTAACACGGTGTTAACGGTGTTTTTGCTGTTATCCTGTGACGAATGTTCGAATTTGTCATTCGCACTACTTTCATCAGAGGTTCGTCTCCGTTTATTAGCTACAACTGGGGTAATGACTTTAGTGGGCACCTGATCTAAGTTTACTTTTGCTGGCAGTGGTGGAAATTCAGCCGGGACCAGAGGTGGTTGCTCAGAAAAACTGCTACTGGGTGTTGGGTCATCAACTTCCCGAGTGGATGCTACTAATTCAGCTAACGTCAGTTTTTTACGTTGTTGTAAGTTATTTCTTAATACAACCGGATTTTCGGACAATACTGACGCGTATGTCCGCTTTGGTTACAGATGTAACACGTTTCTTCCTAACCAGTATATGTCACATGAGCCCTGTACCCACAGACAGTGATATGGCAGGGAATATTAGTTCTAACGTGCATTTCTACTGATCTTATACCACTGAAACATTAAAGTTTATGTTGCTTTGACCAGCGCTCGTTTCTAATTGGTTTAATATCGCCATAACATGATAACACCTCTCTAAGATAACAATTTTCTACTTCTGGCGGCAAATTGAAAACGCGAACATTCTTATATTCAATACCGGCATTAGATATGGAAACTGTACTTACCGTTGAGTCTCAATGTCGAAATTGAGCAGATGTTCCGTGTTTCATCAGGATTTTGTCTAGTTGAACGGGTTCCAGTAACTTGACATAAAAGCAGTATTCATCCAAATCGTAATAAGCAGTATGTATATGTTCAGAGACGATTCCAAAAACGCTGTTGATCCAATCATGAACTTCTAGCGAACTCGGTTGCTTATTCCTGGTTGCCTTATCAAAATCTAAACGCAGAATGCACTTCCTGGGGACCTTCTTTACCATATTTACGGTTTTAGCGGCCGAGACCGCTAACATTTACACAACACACGCACCAGAACACTAAGTGACGATACTGCACAACAAGTGAAAACTTAACACGAAAGAAAGAGCTGTTCGCGACTTGTGAACGCTTTAAACTGTGAGCACACTCCCTGACGTCCTCACGCTACCGCGCTTCAAGCGCCACTCGAAAACCGTTAGACCACATCACTAACGGTTAAAGCGCTTAGGAATAGTCGAAGTACGATTTCCCTCCACATCACAAACTTTAATTTTTCATGGAGAGCCTTGGGAGTAGTGGCAATTATCTTTGGAACACAGAAGCTGAATTAAAGTTTGTGTTGTGGAGGGAAATCGTACATAGACTATTCCATGGCGCCTTAATCGTTGGTGGTGTGGTAGTCTAACGGTTAAGACGTCTGCTTAGTAAGCATGGAGGTTCGGGTTCGATTCCCTGCCGCATCACAAATTTTAATTCAATGCTTCAGATTTATCAATAATGTCTATGACATAATCGAGACGAAAATCTGTCTCAGGGATTGTTTATTTGTATTAAATTTATAAAAGTTTAATAAAGATTTAAAATTAGAAAGTCTCTTATTTTAGATATGTTATTTTGAAAGTAAATGAGTTCTTCGTCGCTTGTGTTTCATTACTAGTTTCAGAATAACGGCACAACTAAGAGGTGGGGGGTTGAACCACCTGCATCTGTTTCCAAGTGAACGGGGACGGGGGGCCTGATTTCGTTTTGCCACCCTGGACTTCTGACAGGCCTAGTCCCTCGCTGACACTGAGTCATGTGCTCACAGTCCCACCCACAGATTGCAAGAGACTGCTACGGCCAGCAATCTATAAACTTCATAAACTGACGTACATTAGGGACAACGCACACACCCATCCACGGGGGAAGACTTGAACCTCCGGCGGGAGTTGCCGCTCAGTCTGTATCATTACGCCTCAGACTACGCGGCTCGCCTTTCACGTCACTCAAAACGTCCCGCACTGGGATTTGAACATGTTGGCCGCCTTATCCCACGGGTATGGGTGTATATGTAGTCCTTAGCATTATTTAGTTTAATCCGTTGCTGAGTCAAGGGACTGATAATCACCGAAGTTTGATCCCATAACTATACAAAAATTTGAACGTTTTCAAGTATTATGTTTCAATAATTAGCTAACGTTTCCTTTCTAAACCAACTCATTGTTGTTTGGTCCATTAACTATTATATTGTTGACACTTGATTCGTTAATTGAATCATTAGCATCGATGGATAAATGTAGCACGAAAATGTTTAGTTTGTAATCATAACTGCAAAATGAAAACGTTTGTTGTGTGTGAATTACTTATTTCTCTTCACAAAGAGCCTGTGGTAACTGTCGCCTGGTAATTTAAAAGAGAATTAATTGTGTGTTTCTCTTACGCATTTAAAAAGAGCAGGGTTAAAAAAAAACCATTTTCAAATGTTTCAGCAACTGTTCTCTTGTTTACTCTCTTTAAATTGCAACACTTGATATATAGGCCTCTTCCAATCGACAGCCCAATTTACACTTTCAACTGATACTGTTTACTCATTTCTGTCGTCGTAGCCATACAATCAAACGTTGCTCACGAGAGAATTTTGCCGGAACTTACTGCGACGATTACATTGGTAACATTTTGAATCGATTTCTGGAAGATACAGTTACATACTTTAGAATTCACTAGAGTGTTGGCCTACGGCGGCCAACTGTTTCAAATCCCAATGACGGACGTTCGAGGATGTGGACAGGGACTATGAACACGTCACTCTGTAAGTCTGTCGGAGGCCCGGGGCGACAAAACAAAATGAGACGCCCTCCATCCCCTTGGAAATAGATGTATTACTAGAATAAAGATTAGAAAATAGGTAGCTGTGGAAATTTGGAACCTCCGCGAAAGAGAGGCCAAGGCAGGAAAAAAGGAGGCTACGAAAGAACTTATTTACTTTTAAATGGGAGTTGAGGGTAAGTCTCCATGCATCCCGACTGTGCTGAAATTAGATACAATTTATTAATTTTTCATTTATTTTTAAAATAGTATTTCTGACATGAATGACTTGGTTTTGATTTAGAATTTCATAAAATTTTTCACAAGTTCTCATATTGAATTTTACAGTCAGCATTGCACGTAGCGTATCAACTTTAAGTAAAGTTTTTTTTCCGATATAAATTAATAAAATGCAGCTGTAAGAAAATTACCTATTGGAGGTCGTCAAAAAATTTCAAAATTCAGGATGCGTAATAATATACTCTAGTAATAATAATTTCGTTACTGAATGTTGCAGCAAATCACAACTAATGGGTCACAACAACACATTCGCAGTGAAAGTTAAAATTTTGAATAAAAATGATATTAATTAACTTGAAACAGTCACTGTGGTAATTAATTACGCTTGGTCCTATCTGACTTAGCATTGACTACATCCTCCAACTAACATCTCTTACGATTCACGAAGAGCACAACTTCACTAATAAATGTGTCAGAATTCAAGTAGTGGTGATAGCGCGTTCGTGTTATAATAAAAAAATCGTAATACCAGATAGACTCTGATTGCAAAGATAATAGCTCAGTACAGTGAAACTCCGTGGTGCAATGAGCTTCACAAATACTACAGTCAAAGTTCCCAATAATTTTGATAATATTGTTTAAAGTATTCAAGTTCCTTATAAAACCTTACGTGAACTATTTTTGATTAATTGGTTCCAGGGCCTGGGAAGAGTACGCGTGTAACTGGCTGAGCAGAGTCTGGCATTTAATGTATTTCATAAAAATTACTTTCTTCAAGTCTGGTAAAACTACTATAATACTTTGAATACTGCTAGCCTGGCTACTTTCTATATAAATGAAACCAACTCTACGTGCAAACTCTCTAGCAAGTTAAACTCTTTGTCGTAATAATTGGTTACATAACTTAGAACAGCACTGCACTTTAATTACTAGTCTCTGTGGTTGTAGCACGTTTAGCAATTCTTTAACTCGTCTAGCAATTTCTTTATAAACTGATCGTAATTACTTTAAAAATGATTGAACTGGTTAGTCAATGTGCAGGCTTGCATAATCAACATAAACTAATAATGGTGATAATGGGGTGACGACAACTACTTACAAAATTAAGACTGGTTTCAAAATAACTCATATATAATTGAACCAAAATTCTGATTGGGTTGACACTACATTTACATGCATACAAAATAAAATGTTACAAAAGTACTCATCTGCTTTCGTCGTCTACGTCGTGAAGTCCATACAAGACAGATATGATTACAATACGTACTCTTACTGCTGGGTCAAAAATATTTTTTATCGACAAGTCCTTGTTCAGCTCATCTGGCTGAAATCTCCATGCATTGATATCACCTCGATACACCTTCAAATCTCATTAATTATAGCAACGATCACTCTCGGTGACAATAGACTTGATAACGAAATAATTACTTTTGTTGCACACATGAAAAAACATTACTCTGATCACTTTCGAGTATAAATAAACTTATTTCACACTTCCTTCAATAGATTAAACAGTACGCCTCTCTGGCTTATTGCAATTGCACTAAACTCGCGCCACACTGCGCCTAATGTGCCTCTGCACCATCAACAAAACATTTATGTGTTTACTATAGCGAGTCCGCTCCGCGACTGCTTCAGCAGCGCGACACTCACAGCTACTACTTCTGTACCAAAGACAGTCTTTATAACAGGTTCAACATTTTCTCTGGCGCATTGCTAACTTACAGCATAAGAATGTCCGTGCATTCATGCGGGTTTACACATATAGTACATGTTTACACTAAATGATTCAATATAGAAAATGACGTTACATAAGAAATATATCTAGCATACAAGGAATGAAAAAGACATGAAATAAAAAAAAATTAAGACAATATATACATTACGTTAAATCAAACTGTAAGATACAGCGACAGGTGTACTCTTACATCCTGCCCGTGTTGGAAAAAAAAAAAAAAAAAAAAAAAAAAAAAAAAAAAAAAAAAAAAAAAAAATCTTGTTTACCTTAAAACACATATTTCACCTAGGAAAAATTACATGACATAAAATAAAGATACATAATATTGATTACATGGAATTACATAAGATACAAAAGGTAGGAAGTTATATTACATTATTTGCAAAATTTGATATGTTGGGATGCGTCGGTGTGTGACGTAATCGGCGTATAAACCTGCAAAAAATAGCACTGCACTCAATTGACCTTCACCGCCGAGCTTGATAGCTCCACCTTATTGCACATCACTTTACACGCTACATTTCGTAGTCCAGTTGGATGAAGCGGTGAGTGTTCCTTTGAAGTCGCTACCGCCCATGGCTGTCGGCTGCTTTCAAGTCGTTCGCGCCTGCTGCTGACCGCGCGACGCGATTGTTGCCTCTGGTAGCGGCTGCCGCTGGCGGCACGTCTAATGTCCGAGAGCGCATTGTCGCCGCTCCGCAGGCCCGCATACCAAGCTCTCATCCACTTGTTTTGTTTATTGTGTGCTAACCTGCAAACGGGGCTTAGCTTCAGTCTTTCATCTCGCATTCACATACACAGTAATTAAAATAAATGATAAGTTATACAATACATTAATATCTTCAAGTCATGTTAATTACATGATATTTACATTAGTTTGAATTTTTCTGATGTAGTGTAGTTCCCCTTACAATATTTTGATTACAAATTACACATTAATAATAGAATTTTTTAACGTCACATAGGTGTCTGAGTCCTACATTTTTGTTGTTCTTTATGGACACCAGTTCCATATCATTAGCATGTTTGATTTTATTTACACGTGAGGGTCCCAAATACCACCGGTAAAACGTCTTGCATCCGTTATCATGTGGTGTACCCAGCTTTTTGTTTCGTAGTAAGACAAGGTCTCCTTCTTCAAATTTTCTTTCTGGATATCTATTATTATGGGTTCTGTTCCTGGCCTCAGCACTTTTCTTTAAATTCTGCACAGCTAAAGATCGTATTCTCCTTCTGTTTATACGGACGTTATTCACTGGCAGCTTAATCATACTTCGGATGGGGTTCTTTGCTGGTGTACCCTGTTGTATCTTGATTGGTTCGTACCCAGTTGAGGTGTGTACAAGGTTGTTGGTAACATCTTCAAATTCGTTCAGGTATAAGTCCCAGGATTTTTGATTCTTGTAGGCATACGTGCGTAAAAATCGGCCCAATTCTCGCATCACCCTCTCGCAAATGTTACTCTGAGGTCTGTACCGTCAAATGTAAATCGGCTTGATTTTATTTCTCCTCAGCATCTGCTTCCAAGTCTCGGACACATACTGCGGTCCATTATCGCTTAACACTTTCTTAACATTACGGTAATTCGGCAGTATATATTTCTCAAATTCTTTGCTGACGGTCTTCGCTTTGCTCTCTTTTACGGCCATATGATCACGTATTTCGATAGTACATCTATCGCCGCTAGAACATATCGATAACCACCTCTAGATTTGATAACAGGTCCGTACAAATCGGTCGCTATAATTTCATTCACCTGTGCTGGCAAAATGGCGTTCCACTTGGTTCGCATTGTGGTTGTACTGGGCTTCATGGTTTTGCAAATTTTGCATATTCTTAGAACTTTTCTGACCCTTCGCAACATATATGGAAAATAAGTAACTTCCTCCAATTTTGCTTTGCATCTAACAGGTCCGCAGTGTCCGAATTTCAGATGTATGAACCAAATAAGCTTGTTTCTAATTTCTTCTGGTACGTATATATTCCAGCCTTGATCATCGCCGCCTTTCCTGAAGTATAATTTGCTTCAAATTATCTACATGAAAATTGCTCAGAAATCCTTTCCTTAATACTTTAATTTAAAGAGTTCTAAAAGGTGTATAACATGGCCAAGTTTTGTTTCCTTCATGGAAATACTACCAGAGATATATCAACTCAAAGTTGCTGAAAATTCAAGGACGCATTTTTGGAAGCTGTGCTATGGTTATAAACAAATGACCGTACATCCGAAAATATTGAATTTCTGAAGCTGAAACTTAACCAGTGTTCATTTAGTACATGTGTGAAGGTTCATACAAAATTTCATCAAAATCCATGAGGGTCATGCGGGAGCCTCTAGATCACTTAGCGTGGAATGATCCTTTTGGTATTAGCGACTTCTTTAGTATCATTCAAAGTTTTTCGGGGAAAATTTAGAGGATTTATACTAGATTATCAAGTAATAACTTTTATTCGTTGTCATTTAAAAGAGACTTTTGAGCCAAAAATACTTAGGCCTAACTGTTACATTACACCCATGTAGTGACTGGTTCTCGTTGAACGTTTAGTTAACATCTTCACAGCCATTTTTTGCGACTAAAGTGCAAAGCATAATTTTTCATTTATTATGGCACTAATTTGCAATATGTTGCTCGTAAACAACTCATTCGCACTCCGATTTGTTTACAAAGTGTAAATTGTACGGCCATTTCTGATTTCTTGCCTGGACGCCTCTCCTGATCGGCTGCCTTCGCCTCCCGTCATTCATAGCGCCGCTGCCAACATAACACGTCGAGCAGCTGCCCTGTTTATGAAAACTAAAATTTAACCATAAAATCTATTGTGTTAGCAAAATAAGTATTACGTTTGATACGACTCATGAATGTGTTTGCATCTCTCAACAGCAGCTTACTTTTCAAGTTCACGCTTTTCCGATAGAGGCAACACGAACTTTTTATTTTATTTTATTTTATTTATATTTTATTTTTAGGTTTGACACATCTTACACCAGAGGATTTGTACTCTCATCCAAATGTGTGTTACATTCTCCTCAAGGTAGAAGCATGTTCTTAATCGTGTTGCCAAGATATGATACGTGTTTTAGAGAATATTGTCAATAACTATTAATCACGGCATATAAGTGTATAAAAACCATATGTGTGACTCACCACAAACGATTTCTTAATGTTGTATTCGCAAGTGGGTCTAATATGAAACTTTTTACCAAATTACATCATTTTAATAATTACGTGCGAAAAAAGAGGGTTCCAAAGAGTTATCAAAGCTAAAAGCTATTTTAGCTATTTTAGAAAAATCTAGGGAATTTTTCTTAAAAATGGAGTCTTTTGAATACTATTTAGCGACTTTTTGGAGGAAGAAGTTGGCAATACTGCTGCAACCTCATAGAACCAGAAGTGGTTACCCTGGGCTAACAGCAAGTGGTGTTTCACTTAGTCAAACTATATATGTAATTCTTTTTATGTATAGTAGACAACGAAAGGTAATGAACATAATCACACTCATAAGTCCTATGTTAATATCTTAATTCAATCGTACTGCTTACGATGTGGGGGAATAATCTTCAGTTTGCGGAATGTGAAAATTACCGGGAATGCGGGACAAATTAGAATTTTGCGGGACGCTTTCATTGAGTCTTCCAATACGGGACGTGCCCGCCTAATCCGGAATGGTTTGCCGCCGTACGCCTGACTGTTACAGACATTATTTTCAGACGAGAGTTCGTTCTGAAACTGCTCACCTGGAACACTGCAATGTTACAAGTGAAATCTTCCCGTTGCTATCTAGAAATCTTTAACATCTAAAACACGCTGCCACCAAAGAACTGTTAACGCACAAGCGAAGAACTTGAAACAAAATAATCATGATCCACTTCCCCGAAGAACATTTCATTTTTGAACTGTCAGCTCAAGAATGTCGCGCAGTGAGATAATATTCAAAATCAAAGCTATACGTGGGATCACAGACTGGAGACATTTCGCTTTTAAACTGTTTTTAAAAACAGTTGACTAGCGGACTCATTGTTATGCAACTGTATGGGAGTCTCTCATGATTTATCTCTGGTGCAGTAAGCACATGTCTCCGACAAGATTGTAGCGTTTAACCACTTATTTTCATGGTCGGATATTTAATGTAGAATTGCATTTCTTATTTAACGCTTCGAGTTAATTGCCTTGTAATTTCTCTTACAGATTACACAAAATATTTTTGAACCTCCGAATTCATATGATCACACGTTCGCCTTTACGGCAGACGAGAAATCCCAACTTATGCCAAATAAAACGCCGCCCAGAAAATCTTCAGATTACGAATTCCTATAAAGCTATAGGATTTACCGTCACATATTCAGCAATTTAAAATTTAATACTGTTTGCACTGTATGACCTAGTAAAGGAGATAATTTCCCTGGGGAATTAATACTAAAATACTTTAGTCCCTTTTTTTAAAGGTACACTACAAAGTAGCGAATCGAGGCGCAACACGAATTTCAAGTATAGATAGGTTGTGTTTTATGTTTCAGGTCAAAGGAACACACGGTATATCTAAGAAATCATTAAGGAAAACATAGTTAAGAAACGGAAACCAAAGTCTCTTGCGAAACGTTCGACTTTACTTCGTGCTGAGGGAAACTACAGAAGGTAGGATAATTGAACATTCGTCCTTAACTTTATAGCAGTTAATTTCTTTGATCTAAAGTAGAGATTTAGTTGTAGTGAAGTACACAATTGTAGTGTTTGTTCTGTACTGTACATTGCCGAAAACAATATATAAAATACAAGTCTTCCTCTCAGATTCTGTAAGTTGTTAGTGAATGTGCACTACTGGCAATGAAAATTGCTACACCAAGAAGAAATGCAGATGATAAATGGGTATCCATTGGACAAATATATTATACTACAACTGGCATGTGATTACATTTTCACGCAATCTGACTGCATAGATCCTGAGAAAGCAGTACCCAGAACCACCACCTCTGGCCGTAACAACAGCATTGATACGTCTGGGCATTGAGTCAAACGGAGCTTGGTTGACGTGTACAGGTACAGATGCCCTGCAGCTTCAACACGATACCACAGTTCATCAAGAGTAATGACTGGCGTATTGTGACGAGCCAGTTGCTCTGCCACCTTTGACCAGACGTTTTCAATTGGTGAGACATCTGGTGAATGTGCTGGTCAGAGTAGCAGTCGAACTCTTTCCGTATCCAGAAAGGCCCGTTCAGGACCTGCAACATGCGGTCGTGCATTATCCTGCTGAAATGTAGGGTTTCGCAGGGAATGAACGGTAGAGCCACGAGTCGTAACACATCTGAAATGTAACGGCCACTGTTCAGAGTGCCGTAGATGCGAACAAGAGGTGACCGAGACGTGTAACCAATGGCAGCCCATACCATCACGTCGGGTGATACTCCAGTATGCCGATGACGAATACACACCTCCAGTGTGCGTTCACCGCGATGTTGCCAAACACAGATGCGACTTTCATGATGCTGTAAACCCAGGTTCGTCGTTGCGTACACCATCGCAGGCGCTCCTGTCTGTGATGCAGCGTCAAGGGTAACCGCAGCAATGGTCTCCGAACTAATAGTCCATGCTGCTGCAAACGTTTTCTTGCAAACGTCCCCATCTGTTGGCTCAGGGATCGAGACGTGGCTGCACGATCCGTTACTGCCATGTGGATAAGATTCTGTCATCTTGACTGTTAGTGATACGAAGTCGTTGGGATCCAGCACGGCGTTCCGTATTGCCCTCCTGAATTGTCGCGGTACAAGAAACCGCAATTGTGATAGGTTACAATCCGACTTTTATCAATGTCGGAAACGTGACAGTACGCATTTCTCCTCCTTACACGAAGCATCACAACTACGTTTCACCAGGCAACGTCGGTAAACTGCTGTTTGTGTATGAGAAATCGGTTGGAAACTTTCCTCATGTCAGGACGTTGTAGGTGTCGCCAACGTCACCAACCTTGTGTGAATGCTCTGAAAAGCCAATCATTTGCATATCGCAGCATCTTCTTCCTGTCGGTTAAATTTCGCGTCTGTAGCATGTCATCTTCGTGGTGTAGCAATTTTAATAGCCAGGAGTGTAGTGACACTGGATATTTTTAGTATAACAGATTTACAATTTTAGATTTTTCCTTTTTGTATTACATGTCTTTGAAGAGTGTTTCGTTTAGCGACAAGGCTTCCAACGCCACGGCGGGATGACCACTCGGTCAGGGACTCCATGCCATCCGCTCCCGTCACAGTTTCGATAGTCCGTCACGCATGGGTTTACGTTTTGCTCTTGGCATATGTTAGTTTGTAAGTTTAGTGCCGATGACCCCAGCTGTTTGGTGCCTTAGGTTTATGAACGTTGGAATATTTTTGATGGCTTATGATCACAAATCTAAAAGTAACCAGAATGTGATCAAATTCGTGATCTCCAGATAGCAAACTACAGCCGCATTTTGAAGACACAGTAATTCTTCAACAGGAAAATTTGTCAAGTGAACTTTGACGTACTACGTAACGACAATGTAAATGACGCTCGGGCAGATTTGCCTTCAGATACCTAATCCCTTTATTGAAGGCATCAATGCAGTAATGTCCCCAACTGCCCAGTTTTAGGGTATATATTCCGGTTTTTAAACAATCGCTGTAGTGTCTGGTCAAACGTTCTGACTGGATATAAAATTTCCGGTTTACGGAAATTAGGCTACATACATATTTACTAATTTAATTTTCAATTTTTTAGTGGGGTGAAATAATAAAAATGAAGTCAATTACACTTTTCAACGCGATTATTCTTGGGTTTCAATACTTTGAATAGGATTGTGTCACAAGTTGGGAGCATTGTAGATTTGTCGCAACGAATACTCAGGTATAGAATGCAATTTTATCCATATATGCTGCTTTCAGTACTTTTTCATTATCATCTGTGATACCGTTTCGACTATGGAGTTATCATCAGGTTTTGTTTTTCATGCCGTCTTCCATAATATAACCGTTTATCGCTGTTTTGGTGTGATTTATAATGTAACACAGTTATTTCAATAGTACACCGCTTTCTTAATTTCCGAAAGATAAAATGGCGGTATATACGAACCAATTACCAAAATAACATGACTCAAACGGAAACAGCGATAGAAAGCGTTATTCTCTGCCACTATGGGCATAAAAAACAAAACCTGTGTAGCCGAAATTAGAACATAACTGATAATAAAAAATATTGAAAACAGAATATATGAATGAAATTACTTGTGTCATTTGTAGACCAAAAAATTACGGCTCGTTCATTAATTGGACAGCAATATCTTTAATATTAGTATGTCTTTTTTGTAAGCACCGATAATAAAATGGAAATGTGATATTGTCACGGCTTCTTTGTTGTTTTTTGCCGCTATATAAAGGTGCAGAAGAACGAATAGACATAAACTGATACTGTAACTTAGCTGTATTGTGCATGTGTGAGATGCTGTTATCATAAGAAAATACAGTCCATTATTCGGACTGTCTTTAATAGGTTGTCTTATTGCAACGCTCTTCAAATGACTTCACTACAATCGAAAACAATGGAGACTGCAGTGTAATTGAATGCAAACCCTGACTGATCTCTTTGTGTACTTTGATACGGCTCATCGAACAAATGAACGCTCCATCTTGAAAGACAGCTGTTTGCAATCTTCCCTAGGTTTTTAACTTTGTAATTTGTCTAAGATCACTAGACGGGCTTTTTTGCTAAACGAGAACCCCTTTCTTTCGGAAGCATGAGCAATAGCATTTCATTTCATGTTTTTAAATGTTAGTTTCTGTAATATTGAAGGGATATTATTAAGCTAATAGTTTATCATTGTGTCTATGAATGTGACGCCACTATCACTGTGAGAATGTGTACTTGCTTTATTCTGTAGGTGCATGTATGAGAATCTTCTAGCATGGGAGTCTGTGTGTATGTATGAGAATTTTCGTCGTCGGCTGCTGGCTGCTCGGGACTAGTGTTTCTCTGCCTTCGAATCGATAGGTAGTCGTTACCAACGTCTGCGTTTGATGCTACCAAAGAGGTTCCTCCACTCTTTGGTTTCAAGTTGGGTTGGCAATGCCTAGTAGTGAACCTCGATAGGATGCGCGAGTTTAAGCTCTCCCCACCACCTCGATTTTCTTGTGTTTTACCGATTTTCGGCCCTGGCCGGCGACTCGGGGTGCCGACTTCTACACTGTGTGGCTGCACTTCGACCTGGTAAGACGTTCTGATATTCTTATATTCTTTCCTACTTTGAGATGGTAGCGATTTGTTGTCTGATTTGTTCAAGTTAGACTTCTGAACTTCATTTTTTGGAATAAATTTCTCCGATCATGTACGGAAATGTATTCAATTTCATTTCGGCGCTTTTGCGTAGGTAAACGTGGTGAATATTGTAACTAATTCGGTTTGATAATGGCTGGGAATCGCTAAACTTGGTGAGACTAGCTGGTGGTGTACGAACTCGATTTAATTTCTTTCTAGCTTTGTGGGATGCAACTTATGTGCAGGAATATTCTTATTCTGTGTAGTGCATGTGAAATATTTTTTTTTTCCATTTTGTCCTTCCGCCAGTGATATGTATTCCATGTCGTGTGTTCTTAGAACAAAGCCTTCTGCTACCCCTGTTTCTGTTTCTATGCCCTTCAGGCAAGAAATTATGCATACATCTTTCTGATTTCCCCTAGTACATCGCGATCTCCTCCCCATCTATTTTAAATTGCTGTTTTGTTTCCAAGCTTGTACTTTGCATTCGGACACCGTCAGTAAATTCTCTTCTAGCCTTGTACAACCCCCTTTATTAGCTTGCTTATGAAATACCACGTATTCCTAGGGGCTGCATGCCGTATTTCTTAGTTGATTTTCTCCGCCTTTGAATGTATTCCATTTTTTTATTTTATTTATTTATTTTATATTTTTGTAGACTGGAATTTGTCCATCCGTGTAAACCCTTCCAATAGCGTCTAACTGTATTTCTTTAGCTTCCTTATGATATCTTACGCATTTCTAAGGGCTGCATTCCGTAGCTATTTTTCTACATTGGTCGGAAATTGAATTTTGTATTTTTTACTGGTTTTCGAAACCACGTGGTACCGAACTCCGACTTCAAGCGTTTACTAGCTAGTCACTTGAGGTTTCGCCACTGCTCACATGCCAGTGCCTTACTATTGTGTATTCGTGCTTCGTAATTTATGATTCCGTTGATTTTTGTTGAAATGAATATGACCTTGAAGCACTTCGAGTTCAGTGGGGTGCGACTGTGTAACGTAGCAGACACGTGCCGTGTGTCTCAGTAAGTCTGCATGCTGACGGTTTGATTTAAATGAAAATTAAGCTCGCTATTATCATGTATCATCTCAAGTAAAGAAAGACAGATCAGAACCACCTACGAAGTTTGTTTTCCTTGTTTTGTGTGGCACATCCTGGTTCGCTAAATTTCGCCTACGATAGCGGCGCCTGCTTCTGCTTCGTATCAGCACGCTGAGTTGGGTTAGTTTCGCTTTGCTTCGCGCGTGTGAGTGGATGAATGGACGTTGATTGTAAATCCTTCCCCCTCTGGTGTTCAGTTCAGATTACTTTAACTTCACATTAAATGGTATGCATATTTATTGTTTAAAAAATTGATTCCCCCATTTGCTCATGTTTGAAGTGAATAAATAATTTATTATGAGTAAAATTTTAGCCTTCTTATGAATATTTGTTAATGAATACCTTCCCCTTTTATTTAATGTTGTTTTTCACCAGTGCTGAGAACAAATTCCGACGCATATTATCATATTTTTATTTCCGTTGCGCCATAAATGTTCTGACAGCCACCTTCATGAAATGGTTTAGTTCGGGGTGGCTTGTGTATTAATGATTGTGTGTAATTCTCGTGATCTACGATGTGTCTTGGCCGCCGTCTCTTTGTCTTCCTGCTGCTAAAGTAAATTTTGATTCAGTTCTAAATTCTGGGCCAGGGAACAAGATTCTGTTGCAGGAAGTAGTTAGTAGTTCATACGAATGCTTTAGCTGGTTTTTTTACGGCCAGAATTATATGTTTAAAGTAAGCTTTTAACTGGCTCCTTTCAGCTAGAATTAATTTTTCAATTAACGGTGATCTTACAATCTTTAACCATTGTTGCGCGTAAATGATTGCAGTATCAAAGTATTTTATCGTGGCTGTATTAGGTGAAGTGAATACGAAGTGCGTTTAGTTAAAAACTGTAGTTACTGATACGAGTCTGTGCTTTAGGATATGCCCGAAAGAACAAACTCCATATTAATTGTATACCTGCCTCCCGGCAAGAAAGACTATTTTAAGTTCAAGCTGATGCACAAATACGCTCCATCACTTGCGGAAATAGAGTTAGACTTCGAGAAAAGGACGCTACCACCGTAGTGTGCTATTTTACAAGAATTTGCGCACGACAGGAAGCATGTCTGCAGAGACCAGTCGCCGTCGTGGCAGCTCAGCGCATTCGCTTAGAGGTTCGTCATCTATAATAATAATAAATAATAATAATAGAATAAGCCAAAAACGCAAGTATCAACGTAGAAAAACTATGAACCCACGTCCACACTGAAAGAAAAGAATTTTTTTTTTTAGGATTCCGTTGGTCCTATCCTGCACAAAATTTCAATCTGGTCATTAAATTTATTTGAATGCCCTGCAGCGATCGAGATGTTTGAATATTTCAAGTTCGTGAAATTGAAGTGTTTACGTACTGCATTGTAATGACAGTGATGTGTGTTCGCATATAACATCGTATAATAGTGAGCTTCTAGATTTCAGCAGGCTAGAAAACAGCGCCAGGAGTGTGATTTACATGACAAATGGCCACAAGAAACGGAGTTTTCGGGGAGGCTTTCGCAGAAAGATGAATGTACCGGACAATGTAAAACACAAGAACTTTTAGAGTGAAATACGACTCAGAGACAGCGGTAAGGCATCATGCCAGTACCAAGACTCGTATTAATACGGTGCGGGATGTGTTAAGAAGTTGTAAAGGTATTCGTGCCAGTGGGAGCTAGTCAGGAAGAGGAAGTGACAGTAACGTGACTGACATTAAAACACCATGGAATGAGACATAACAAGACTGTGCAAATACTCCCCTAGCTAAGTTTTTACTTCGAGATACGAGATTATCATCAAAATTCACTGTGCACGGACTAAAACTGCAGCTATAGTACAGAATGTTATGGGTAAGCACCCCCTGCAACAAAATCTGAAAAAAAGTTGTAACTACTCCATTTCCGATCGCGTTTGATGTTTCAAATAAAGGAAATATAAAGTTATTGCCAGTTGCTATCCGGTGCTTCAATATATGGGAATGATTTCAGCTATAATACATTTTCATGAATAATGTGAAGATACTTCAACGCCGGCCGCGGTGGCCGAGGGGACTAAGGCGCTCCAGTCACGGTCTTCACGGCAACTACGGTCGGGGGTTCGAATCCCCCCTCGGGCATGGATATTTGTGCCGTCCTAGTTCGTAAGTAGTTCATAAGTAGTTTGTGAGTTTAGGGACTGATGCCCCGTAGTTAAGTCCCATAGTCTATACAAACATTTTGATACTTCAACTTCTATTAAAATAGGGGAAATTTTGAATTGGTCTTTATACTGACAGCTGCTGGTAGATATAGTCGTAAAATGTGGAGCCGGATTCGAACCCAGGACCTCCTGCTAAATAGGCAGTTGAGAGACACATGTGCTTGAACACAACTGCATGAGCGTGTGCCCCGTCTGACCCAAACTTTCGTACGTTCTTCTTCTTCGACCACTGTACTGAATGACCCTGTATCCCAGCCAGGAGTTCATTCCTCGTAATCCTCTGCAGTGAAATGTGCATCAGTCCTCGACATTGAGACTTGACAATTAAGAACTGCGGCGTCTGTTCCTTCGGACATGTCTGGTTGTATGATTACGAGCTGGAGCCCTAAAATACGAATGATGATGATGCGTTCTTTAAGCATCTTGCCGACAGAAGTTTCGTTAGCGTCTTCGTAAAAATCTATAGTAACTTCTCTAATTAATAATGAAAAGTTTTATTAACATCAAAAAAATTTTGTATTTGCCACCTCGGTTGGAAATCAAAAAATACTTTTTCGATGTTCCTTAAAATTCAGCCAAGTTATCAGGGGGAAAAGGAAATGAAATATATATGGAAATATTTGATTGTAACATCAGGTACTCCATCCAACGCCACCCCTCTTGTAGAAATGAAATTTCTAGTAATGCCGAAATAAGTACTCCTTCATTTATTTTCGAGCAACCGAATTCAATTTAAAAAATGGGTTAGCACGATTGCTATCTAGCGGTAGAATGACTGTAACTGCGACGAAGAGCGTGTTGTCAGCAATCGAAGTCAAAGTTTCGCGGTAGCAGAATAACGTCATTTCATTATAAACCAATATTTCGCTTGTTAAATAATATTTATTTACAATTGCTTTACGTTACATTTCAGTAGCATTACATTACGAGAATACCATTTCACAGTCCTACATTTCAAAAATTCTTTTGTGTGTGGTAAATCTTGAAGCAGGGAAAGGCGCAAAGTGTCGTATTGCATTCCTTACAACACGTTTTAGTCTGCTTCCGCTTCTTCTGCGCTCTACAGACAACGCAAGTTCTGTAGCTGCTCCACTCATCAGGTAGGTGAGGCCCTGCTGTCAGTCTCGACGGACATTCTGATCTTTTTCCTCCACTCAATCTTCTTTTTACCACTTTATATTTTTCCAGGATTTCCTGTATGACTCCCACTTGAAAGTTGGCATAGCTAATGTTTCTTACAAATTTCTTATACAGGCAGTATGCTTTGAAAAGCGACATGTCCAAGGTGTGAATGAACATCTTGTGATACCATTTAGTGGATTTTGTTATGCTTTCCACGGTCTTTATTACTATGTTACTTTTATCGACAGAGCCCAATGATTTATTGTAGTCTAATACTACTGAATGTTTCAATTGCTTCGCGCCTGTCTGACTATCCATCTTCGATGTTTCCACCATTTCTGTAGAGTGGACTGTTGAAAGCATATATACATCTTTTTTGTCACGCCATTTCAGTGCCAACAGACATTCAGATGCAGAAAGGAAAGTAAGTTCTCCTTTCTTTAGTTTCTCAGGCATGTTAGGCATATCTTTTCTTGTGTGCCTGACTGTACCACAAGCAATTGTTGCCCGGTCATACAACCAACAAAACAGGACAAGACTTGTGTACCAATTGTCACAGTACAGTGTATGTCCCTTCTACAAATATGGCTCTACCCATGTCGCTACAACTTTCCTGAGATACCGAGATCAAAGTTCTCAATATCTGTATGTGAGCCACAGTAGACAATAAAATCTAAAATATAATTTGTCTGAACGTCGGTCGCAAATAATGAATATCTTTATTCCAAAACGGCTACGTTTAGCAGGTACGTACTGCTTGATTTTTAGCCTGCCTTTGAGTAAAACAAGACTTTCATCTAGCACAATTTTTCATAAAGATAGAAATTTTACTTATATTGTTTTCTGATGTGGTCAATTACTGGCCTTAGCTTATACAAATAGTCACTGTCGTGAGGCTCTTCGTTATTGGTGAAATGTAAAAACCGCAAGATATGTTGAAATCGGTTTCTAGGAAGCAGTTTAGAAATTATTGGTGTGTGAATAACTGGATTCTCAGACCACTATTCAGACAGGTTCAGTTGTTTTACTCTTATCATGATAAACATAGTGGCAATAAAGATGTAAATATAATTTTCATTCACGACGCTCTATGGATCCTTTCTGGAACGCGACCACCAGCCACCATTTGGTAGAAGTATCTGTTAGTTTCCTCACACAAAACGTTTATGAAATCTGCGCTAAGGAACAACTGAAAGAAACTTAGCATACTGTCACTGTCTACGATACCTTTTAGTCCAGAGGTAGCTGCGTCAAACGCGTGTTTCTTCGGATTCAAGTTTTCATTTTTCCAACTCTGTGGATGTCAATGGAACAGCAGGAGTAGCACATGTACGTGGTGTAGAAGCAGCTACAATAGGCGTTTTATGTTCATCGTCAGATTCGCACAATGATTCACTTTCATCCTCAAAGTCACTACCCAGTATTAGGGAAAGAGTTTCCTCCACAGTATATCTCTTGTCTGCCATATCACTTCTAGTAGAAACTGAGGTTAACAACACGTCAGATATAAACAAGGAGGGAAACGAGCAGTACAATTCAAGCGAAACCAACGCTTTGAAACTGAATACAACTGCCATCTAGTGAACTACAGACTATCAACAAAGCCGCTAGATGGTGCATAAGTCAAACTTCCAGACAAGTCGATGGTAGTGAAGCGGAGAAATATGACGCGAGGCGGAACTGCTACAGCACATGGAGCACATTCGCTCCCGACTTCTACAGAAGTTCACCGTAGCGAAAGGGTTAATACTAAACAAGTAGCTTAATAGAGACTCCACCCATTACATATACTGGGTTCACAATTATGCCCCAGTGCCAAATTCTGGGTAACGATTAACACGGGCTAACGTGATCCCGCAGCAAAATTTTGGTGTTCGGTGCAACAAGGCTGTTACTTTATCACGGTCAGTGTTCTTCCCGGATAGGACGTGCTATACATATATTAAAACAAATGCGGTGACATGGATTTGAAGCCGGCCGCGGTGGCCGAGGTGACTGAGGCGCTCCAGTCACGGTCAGCTCGGCCACCACGGTCGGGGGTTCGAATCCCCCCTCGGGCATGGATATTTGTGCCGTCCTAGTTCATAAGTAGTTTGTAAGTTTAGGGACTGATGACCCCGTTGTTAAGTCCCACAGGCTTAAACATTAAAAAAAAAAAAAAAAAAAAAAAAAAAAAAAAAACTACTGCTCACCTTGCGGAAATGGGTCTCCCGTTAACTGGTAACTTATTGCCAATTCGTGCATCACACGGCAATCCAATATGCATATTCAGCGACGCTGCGAATATTGAATCAAATACCTTTCTGACGAGGCAATTTCTCCACCCTGTCTAGATACGTCGGAGGAGTGGGTTCGCTCCGGACTGGAGGAGCGGTGGTAGCGGTGGGCGGGGCAGAGGGCGGGCGCGGCAGGTAGCGAGGCGGTGATGGATGGCGCGCCATAATGGCGTGATGTACGCCTCTATTAACCTTTGGCGCCACAGGTCGGCCGCCTGTCACCGCCGCCGGCCGTATTGACGGTCCGACCGGCCGGCCAGCGATCCTGGCTGTGCACCGCGACTGCCGCTGCCACTGCCGCGCTGTGTCCGCACGCCGTCGATATCCGCGCTATGCGGGGCCCAAGGCTGCCGCGAGGGGAACGGACTGACGCGCTAGCCACGGCATTACGTCAGCCACTATCCAAACTGTGGTGTCGCACAAGTCTAAAGTGCGCGCCACTTACTTTCGCCGCGCGCCGCCATGCACGCACGGCGCGGCGGTTTTACGACGTCAGCCACGAGCGCCCTCTGCTACAACTCCGCTCGTGGCCACCGCTGAACGACATCGTTCTCTTGGGACTGACATAGGAACCAGCTAACACTTCGGAATCAGATAGGCACCAGTGAAGACTTGGCTCTCGGATAGGCACTAGGCAGGCCTACAGCTCATCTATGTATCAGCATTCTGCAGTACTGAGCTGTGTAAAAGTTAAGTATTACTAAGTCTCTAAGAAATATATATCTCGTTCTAATTTACTCTAGTGTTTCTAGTTTCTGCTGTCCCACTGGCTGGTCACCTCCTACCTGCACAAGCGTACATCCTTTATTCCTGTGTCGGTCTTTCTACTTGGCCACCGACACCTACGACGGAACGAGGCCGGCCGCGGTGGCCGTGGAGACTGAGGCGCTCCAGTCACGGTCAGCACGGCCACTACGGTCGGGGGTTCGAATCCCCCTTCGGGCATGGATATTTGTGCCGTCCTAGTTCGTAAGTAGTTCATAAGTAGTTTGTAAGTTTAGGGACTGATGACCCCGTAGTTAAGTCCCATAAGCTTAACAAACATTTGAACATTTGAACGGAACGAGACACAAAAGCGGCGACGAGGCTGGGACAAAAAAGAAACTACCTGCAGCGCAAAAAATATAACGGCTTGCTGTCATTTTATAGTAAAATGTAATGCGTAAAAATTGGCGACCGTGACAGGACCCTAGCTTTCTCCTGTGCACGAGCATGCTAGTGGCTTCAGTCATTCAAAATGGATGTAGGGATGCAGGATTATGACATTCCAACACGTGTTACTGTACATATGCCATAAGCATCAACAGAAGGAAGTACAGTGAATATCATATAAATAAAAATCTTTAGCTCTGTGTATCTAAGAGCATCAGCTGAGAACGGCTTCACCATCTGGATGACCTTGTTTTTGTATGAAAGCACATTTTTGAAATCTCTACTGAACCTGAAAAATTTGAAAAAAATGAAAGTGGATTTTTGTATGTGATTTTCAATGAACTCAACTCTATGACTCTCACTTCTAACGAAGGAGAGAGAGGTAATTTTTTTCTGTTATGTTCGATGTGATCCGGAGATTTTTTCAGAAAACTATATCGGGAATATTTTAAAGGAAAGTTGGAAATTTGGAACAATCCCCAAAAATCACGGCTGACGACAGAACGACATATTTGCTTCGACTGATCACTATCAAATTTGTCACATTTCTTTTTTTAATTAATTAATTTATTTATTTTATTTATTTATTTTTTTATCGAGAAAGTTTGCCCTCCGCACCCCAACATGCAGCAGACGTCGACGCTATTTAACCGATCAGTACACTTCACCACCGTTTTAACAATCACCATTAAACTTCGTAGTTGTTAGATATATGTATGTTTCCATGGAGCCGGCCGCGGTGGCCGAGGGGACTGCGGCGCGCCAGTCACGGTCTGCACGGCCACTACGGTCGGGGGTTCTAATCCCCCCTCGGGCATGGATATTTTTGTCGTCCTTAGTGTTAGCTACTTCATAAGTAGTTTGTAAGTTTAGGGACTGATGACCCCGTAGTTAAGTCCCATAAGTTCTACAAACATTTGAACACTTTTGTTGCCATGGAGGAGTTGTTTACCCAGTACAAGCCGCTGTAATATGCAGGGCTGAGGGTAGCTTTCAGTAGGATTTGACGCCGTTTATCCACTGAACATGATAATTGACAGGTGTATGTAATAGAGTTAAGTGAAAAGGAATGTCCCGTAGCTGAAAGTAGCATGCGGCAGACCTCAGCTGTTAGTAAGTCTAAATCAGTAGCAAAGTCTTTTAGAAGAAAGGAGCTTCTGTTGTTAAGTGCCTCCCACAACAGAGATGTTGGCCAGAATTTGCGAAAAGTTTTTGGGGTTGAGTTTGACTTCAGTTACTGTTAACATCGGGGATTTATGCAGTAATTTTTCGAAGTATAATCTGGTAGTGATGGTGGCTCGAGCTGGGAATAATTTTGATAGGGGTGGGGATTATGACGTAAGTAGTGCTCTGGAAGAGAAAGATAGTTAAACTGGTGGTGATATAGCTGATATATCTTGATATAGCTGGCAGACGTGTTAACATGAGGCTCAAGGAGGTACTGATGGTGGATGGCATGGCTCACATAACAGTGGTGTCAGTTGAGACTATTGTTTGGGGTAACTTCTCTGAGACGAAAATGGTACTTACTGCCCAGAGGGGAGGTTCCAGCAATATTTGGTCTAGGCTAGTAAACCTCTTGCAACCCCTTTTTATTAGCCTGAGAATTGTGACATTGGCCTCTCGATATGAAGTTTTCTTGAATGTCGCTTGTTTTCTTGTGAAGAGTTGGCAGATTTCACTCAGTTAATACTCGACAGAAATCGAATCTGCACTTGGATCACACCTCCTCGTCTCCTGTGCAGAAATGTGTGCAGTAGTCTGCCGTATCCATTTTCAGTAAGCTGGCGCACGATTTCAAAAAGCTTATTAGTAACCCACAAATGTCCAAATTTTAATCGAATAAATATCAGCAAATAATACAATTCCTTGAGACATCATGACTCGCTCTTTCTATTTTGTCGAGGAATTCTAGCAAAAATTAAAAAATTAACCAAATTTCTGTGTTACGTCGTTGGTTCTTCCTAGTTATGCTCAAGCCTGTCGTGTGCATAGGATTGGTATACGTTTCACTTATCTACTATTGCTTTCTTTTTACAACTTGACGTATTAACTCGTCCAATTGTCATAGAGACTTGCTCCTTTACTGGTCCCTGCTCGACTTGTTAAATACACGTAAATAAATAATCATATCTTGAACAGCGGCAGTCCACATTATGATGGATCGAATAACAGTTAGCTGATCTTACCTACATACGTACAAATGAACGTCGTAATAGCCGCACGGGACGGCCATGCAAGTCTGCGGCGGCATGGAACGGATTGCGAGGCTGCTGTACGTCGGAGTCTCAAGTCCTCCCTTGGGCGTGGATTTGTGTTGTTCTTAGCATACGTTAGTTGGTGTAAGAATAAGATATCGACACTTTGCATTTTGGTCCCTTAGGACTACAAATATTGGAACATATGAAATTTAAATGCCTTTTTCTTGCTACAGTCTACATTTATTTCGGTTGCAGTCTGGATTCGTCTGTAATATGGAAATGTTTGCTACGGCGAAATGAAACAAAAAGCAGTTTCCGGCCGCCATAAACGGATAACTATTCAAACAACTGAGCGTTCCTTAATTATAAAAGCAAAACACATCTACCACGCAGTTGAACATCGATCCCAGCAAAAAAGTAGATTTCACTTTATTAAAGGTGGAACAGGGAGTCACAAACCTTTGGGTCAAATTGAAACAGGTTCTGTAAACAAAGATCGGAGAGACGATCTGTGGTAATTTAATATAATAAACATAAAATCATTAATGTCACAATCACAGACTTATTTCACTCTACTTATCTGTTTCGGCTCTTTAACGAGTCATCATAAAACATGTTGGAAAAGCAGAATTGTCATCACACATTACACCACTTTATACGATTTTATTAATATTTCAACACGTTGCACCGTGATGTAGTTACATTACCCGGGTATATTTTTTGTTACAAGACATGGCCTGCTCCACGGTCATAATTGAAAAATTCTGTTACCTTCCAAGGATATGATAACAAGATTTTAATGGCAGTGACCTTTTAACTGCAGAACATTCTATTATAAGAGTGATTTGAGTGTAACAGTATGACTTTTAGACCTGCACTGAGTATTGAACGTCGTAATATCATGAGAAAAATTAGAATTCTCACGGAAATATTCAAGTATTCATTTTTATTGCGCGCTATTCTACGCTTGATCCACTGCCGAAATACTGTATGAAAGTGGTACAATAAAACCTTTGACGCGCTTTTAAGTATGAAATGCAGCGTATTTATGTATAAGGAGATGAAAGCGGTATCGTAGAAGTATTGGAATGATAGGAATAGATTTTTGCATCATATTCAATAAATTGGACTTATGAACGCCAGAGAAGCGTAAAATAGTTTCGCGAATAACGCCACATTTTCGCCGCCCGCTTCGCGCCCCTAGCCTAGGCTGCGATGCGCCATTTCGCTGTGAATAACGAGCTACGCTCACCGCAAGTCGGGTTACATCGGCGTCGTCTGTTTCCTTTATGGATTATGCGCCGCCGGCGTCGGCATAAGTGGCTGAGCGTCGTACGGCCGGGAAACCGAATTCACTTCTCTCCCCAATAGTTTTCATTTCTTCTGCCCGCTCACAGTCCATCAGTCAGGGCCTTTCAGAGCGTGAAATAGAGTGAGAGATATATTGTCGAGGGGGCGGGGGGAGGGGGCGGCGCAGAATTTGATGGAGAATTTTTCGATATCACCCGCGGCGAATTTCTATGTCGCTCCGCTGCGGACGACGGGCGAAATGCAGAGGAATTTTTTCTTTTTTTGCTTTTTGGTGTTTTCTCCGGGAAATCATATTAAGGTTTTTTCGACACGTCACGGAACTTTCCGCGTTATATGGATGGAATGAAACAATTCTAAGCTTGTATGACGAGGAAAAGGCCACACCCGGGTCTTTCAACGTGACAAAACCTGGGACTGAAGTGGAATGCCAAAACGTCGTAACTAATCTTAGTCGCCGATCACAAATGAATACGTTCACAAATACGCCACTAGTTAAGTCTCATTCAACTTGACGGGATCGCAATACTATAACAGGAAACAGTTAAGAGTTTGGGCGTAATTATCGACGAACATATAAAATGGGCAAATAATACCACTGCGTTAAAGACAAAGGTGAAGCGATGAATTAAACTTTGTGATGAGGCCGGGATCGAACCCGGACCTCCACGCTTACTAGGCAGACGTCTTACCAGTAGACCACGGCACCACTAGTGATTAAAGCTCGAGACGGAAAACAGTCTCAGGGTTTGTAAATTTCTATATACATTAATACCATTTCAGCATGCAGGAAGACCTACGCTTGCCTCCATGCCCTCAGAAAGTTTCCTAAAATCTTTCCACGAGATGTAAAATGGTGCAATCACTCATTCTACGGAACCTTCAAAATTGTTATTTGATTCAGTATGGTATAATTAACGAAAATACAAGACGGTTAGAGTTAACCTTGACTGTATGTGTACATTTGTATGACCATAACATGCTTCATACAGCCAGTTAGGGTGATTAAGACCGGAATAATTACGGGACTACACACGCTATGTCTTTTCCATCGACTGTTCAGTGAGCAAGCACCCCAGTTCATCACTTCAGAATTTAAAACACCTCTCGTGCCATCATAATATTAACACAATATTACGTAGTATCCTAGCTGCATCCACTCATGAAACGAAAATATTTGCAAACTCTATCGCTGTCACTTCTGTTCGCCTCTGTTCTCGTCGAAAATTTTAGTCTTTTTTTACTTTTAAGAAAAAATTGAAACAATACCTTCTGTCATCCTTTTAAGACTTTCACCAATAGTCGCGTATACAGTCAACTCTCTCTGTTACTGATATGGTGTCTGTTCTTTCCAGGGATGTCCGAAAAGAAGAGATACCATATCAATAACTGTAAATACCCCACAACAGGCAATAGACAATTTCGATGCGGACGCATTCAAACGCTCGATCCCTTGCGGGAATCCCGTATAGGCTGCGAGCGAGAGGAATAAATGCTGCCCAAGCTGAGAATTTGGTTGAAATGGAAGCGTGCCTGGGTAGCCTAATTTCTTTAGGCGACCGCTGGCCCGAAACGGTATATTCGGGTTTGAATGCCGGATCAGCACAAATTATCAATTTTGTCGTTGAATTTATTCCACTCCCCCCCCCCCCCAAACGGTCAGAATATATCAATATTTCGATTTCGTAACTTTCTCTGTGTCTGATAGTAAAAGCAAAGCTCTTCTCTCTTTGTCCTCTTTCTTTCCCATAAATCATGCCACCTGCTCTTCCGTTATATCTCATGGTTTGTGTATGTGCTGTCCCCCATATTAGTTCCCTATTTAACTGATAAGTTTCAATAACATTAGTTAAAAATTGTGTGAAAATACTGTTTACATTATGCCACTGATGTAAAAGCGTCTTGCCACCAAAGTCTTGCAATGTGAGAACAATTAATTATGTAAAGTATTATTATCTATGTCATTGGTGATGTGTAAGTAATAGTAGCAACGCTTGTTATTCCTCTTGTTAGTCAGGTCTTGGTTGAGACAGGACATCTTGTAAGAGATACGTAGTTATAGTACAGGCATTGTTAGATTGTTTTATTAAATGAGATCTGAAAAATAGATAAGGTGTGCATTATGTGTACAAAGTTTACTAAAATATTTTAAAATATACATATCGAACATACTTGTTTTATTTAATTTTCAAATAACTGTTGATTCCCAACTTGACACATTTCAGCAAAACTTCACAACAATAATGTCAGCAATTTCCGTTATTAATTATTAATTATCTCAGCGAGCAGCCGACGACCGTGAACCCAGCAGCATTCCGCCACCCCAACGCAGCAAATTAAAAATTAAAGTTCATGTAAATAGTTGGAATATCTTAGAAATTCTGACAATATTTTTACCACGTAAGTAGCGTTTCTACGCAAAGAAGTACAACGGAATAACGATTGTGACGTTATTGAATTTCAGTGGGAAATTAGAATGGGCAGAATAAGTTTTGCTCTTAATTTCCGAACAGTGTTGAACAGACTTTCGGTTGCGAAATACTTTCACGGTTGAAAAGTGGCACAGTGTTGTAAAAATACATGACCAATAAGTATTATTTAAATGGCCAGCTGTCGCAATAACAAATAAAATAATGATATCACGTTTACCGATCATGCTTAATGTAAATACAGAACCAATTTATATACACTTACTTTTTTCTCTCTCTCTCTCTCTCTCTCTATCTTTCTCTCTCTCTCTCTCTTCCACCACTTCCTTTATGCCCATTGCTGCTAGCAGCCAAAACTCATATCCTACCGTTATGTATATCTGACATGTTTGTTTGTTACATATCAAATAAGAAAATAAACTTTTCTTGTTAGGGTTGTTCGGTATTTTATTTCAGATAAACTTAATTGTAATCTTCAGATCTCTAATTTTTTTTTTTTTTTTTTTTTTTTTTTTTTTTTTTTTAAGGAAGGAAAAAAATAGCACCTCTCCATACATTACTTATGACTGTTATGTCGTGTTGTGTCATTGTTCATTACAATTTGCGTGTGCTTGCCATTTATAACATCTAAAACGTCGTCATTTAAAATCACATGCTACAGCCCTTCACTTTTAGAAACAATCACAAAACACTTATTTCCTCACTTGTTAACACCTGTATATGAAGTGTGAACAAGCGAGTAAAAAATAATTTTACATTACGGCACATCTGACATTGTAGATATCATAAATGACGAGCACATGCAAATAATTACAAAACATGACACATCACGACTGAACTGTGGAGTCATACATAATGTATCGAGACGTGCTGTTTTTGAAATGATGAGATCTTAAGATTTCAAGTAAGTTTGTCGAAACCGGTGATCTATCTTCAAATCTCATAAAATTGGCTCTTTGTATGTATGAGTGTATATATGTTTCACATCTGCTCATGAACTAATGGACCGATTTCAACTAAACTTGAGCCGGCCGCGGTGGCCGAGGTGACTGAGGCGCTCCAGTCACGGTCAGCACGGCCACTACGGTCGGGGGTTCGAATCCCCCCTCGGGCATGGATATTTGTGCCGTCCTAGTTCGTAAGTAGTTCATAAGTAGTTTGTAAGTTTAGGGACTGATGACCCCGTAGTTAAGTCCCATAAGCTTAACAAACATTTGAACATCAACTAAACTTGGTACACGTGTTCATTACTATCAGGCAACAATCGCTGTCGAGGTGAGAACCGCCTACGACACATACGTCAGGAGATACTACGTCATAGACAATGACACTCGTGAAAAATGGCCGTATCATGCGATAATTTTCTATTACAAGTAGTTCATATGAAATCACACCATGAACAATGAAAACTGACCCATTTTGCGACGCGTGATTGCGTGATTTTATTCGTCAACTATTAGAGAATGAGAGCACAGCGACCTGCAATAAACTTTAAACATAATTTCAAATCTTTACTAAAATATTTCTCGCTGACATCCCAAGAAAACGATGAAAGGAAAAAGATTTATCGCTAACTACTTTTTTCATGTTCGTGATGTATATCTACGACATTTGGCATGACGTTACAAGTTTTTATTTATACACTGAAAACTGCTTTCGCAAGTCATTTCACATACAGTACACAAGCATAGCAATGAATGTTCCTAGGATATTATGTCAGAGTTCGTCCTACAGTTCATGAGATATGAAGTCATAAACAATTTGGTTCATGAAGAACCTCATCATCACGGATGAGATTTCCATTTATTACGTTTTTACTACTAACAGCATTCAAGACATATTTTGCAGACATTAGGCATGTTTACCACTGAATGTACTCTCAGATTTACATCATAGTACCACACGTATTTCAGGAGATATACGACATAAACAATGAAATTTCCGAATAACAGCTACATCATTCGCTATTTTTACACATCCCCTCCTAATATAATGGACCGATTTCAACTAAGCGTGGTACACATAGTGGTTACTATTAGACAACGATCTCTGTGGAGTAAAGAACTACCTAAGACACATGGTTCAGGAGATATGATGCAGTAAACAATGCGTCAGAAAAACTTTGCTATCCCGTGACGCGTGATTTACGAGGCCTAATTCATACTGTATTTATTTATCGCAGACAATTTACGAATGTTACACTCTACAAAGCTGGAAAATTATAGTATTGCAGAACACAAAATAAGGATATATGATGTAGTAGGTATTGTGCCGCACGAAAACGAAAATTGAAGGGACAGATAGTAAGGTAGAAGGGGAAGAACGAGATGGACTAATATAAGAAAGAAAGAAATACAGAACGCACGAATGACCCTTATTGCTACAGATCTATCTTTTAACTTCAAGAGACCGCAGTTTCCAGTGAGGTTTGGATTTTCTGTTACGATCAAGAAATCACCGGGACAATCTGTTAAATAGCGCGGAGTGCATTTGACGTCTCCATGATTCTCACATGGAAGACGCTATGTCGCCTGCTCATGGGTGGACCCATCAAAGCATTTATTCATACTTGCTCCTGGTCAAGTAACAAGAAATATTGTTTACAGTCAAGTTTTGAATTAGATTAATGTAATACATTGTGTTTTATTGCTATTTTTCTTTCCTTGGATACCGTAGTTATAATTGTGTACATTATGCATATTTTTGTTTTTCGTGTATCATAATTTCTAAACTGTTTTCCTCAATATATGAAGATGAAATCTTTTCCGAATTTTTATTTTAGTTTCTAACTTTAGAATGGAAAAATGCATATACACACGGACAATACCGGGTTCAGCAGCAAGTCACCCCCTTGGTTTGAAAAACGTCAAGCACATGCAGAATAAAAATTGTGTGTATGTCTTTTTGTTATCTGTACTGTCTGAAGCTTTTAAGTTTTATAGATTTCGTATAACTACTGTAAAATTGGAAATGTAAATTTTTAGAACATCTGGTTAAGTGTGAGAGAGGGTTTGGTGGCCGTAATATTGCAAGGTTAATAAATAAATGAGTAAACAATTAAAAATAAAAATAATTTGGTCATAAATACATGGGCACATGATGAAACTGTTGGAAATAGACCCTAAGCGATTATCTTCTGGTGCTTTTCTCCATCGGCTGACCTGTCTATTACGGGGACCGTTTTCACTAAAGAGTCTCTGACATTTTATATCATTATACTGATCAGCCAAACAATTATGGCCGTTATTTCCACCTTCTTCGGCGATAACAGCGGCGTGGAAGCAACCAGACCCTCATACGTCACTGGAGGCAGCTGACGCGACACCTAGACACCAAGACGCCTGGTTCCAGTAAACTCCTGGGAGAGTGCGATGGCCTCAGTCTGGTGTGGCGCCACATTGAATTGCTCCCCTCACTGTGTTCGACCGGCTTCTGACCTTGTCAGTTGCAGAAACAACACATTAGTTGCGACTCGCCTCTGTGATCCGAGATCCATTCCTTCACACTCGTGGCTTTGTGACGTGGTGTATTATCTTGCTACTTCCGTTGTGAAATACTTCGGGAACTCAAATGGTAGTCGCTGGGGGGAAGGTGGCATTCTTTTCGAGAAGCACTGCTGAAGAAATGTAGGGCTGGTATTTGAGGCGGTCTGCAGAACGATTGTGCTGCCGCCAACCTACATTTCGTGTGAAGACCAGAAAGATAAGGTCAGAACGATTAGGTCTCGTACGGATCCATACAAGCATCCGTTTTTCCCCCGCTCCATATGTGAGTGAAACAGGAGAGGAAGTAACCAGTGCCGCGGTGGAGTAGCCGAGCCGGCCGCGGTGGCCGAGGAGACTGAGGCGCTCCAGTCACGGTCTGCACGGCCACTACGGTCGGGGGTTCCAATCCCCCCTCGGGCATGGATATTTGTGCCGTCCTAGTTCGTAAGCAGTTCGTAAGTAGTTTGTAAGTTTAGGGACTGATGACCCCGTAGTTAAGTCCCATAGACTATACAAACATTTGTAAACATTTGAGTAGCCGAGCAGTCTAAAGCGTCTCGCTGCGGAGCGCGCGGTTGCTCGCCGTGGAGGTTCGAGTCCTCCCTGGCGCATGTCCTTAGGTTAGTTTACCTAGGTTTAAGTAGTTTGTAAGCTACGGACTGATGACCACGCAGTTTGGTCCGATAGATCTACAAACATTTGAAATTTCTCTCTCTCTCTCTCTTTTTTTTTTTTTTTTTTTTTTTTTTTTTTTTTTTTTTTTTTTTTTTTTTTTAAAGTAATCAGTAGTGGTACTGAGTACCTTCCGCCACGCACATTTCCGTGGATTGCGGAGTATGTATGAAGATGTAGATGTGTGTACTCTTTAATAGGGAATGATTACAGCCATGAGGCTCAGTGTGATACCAGCGTGTAAAACAAACAATCGCCATGCGACGGAGACGCCTCATGCATAAAAAATTAAATAAATAAATAAAAAATTTAAGCTTAAGGGACACAACTGCGGGGTCATCAGTCCCTAAACTGACAAACTACTTATGAACTACCGTATACTAAAGACGGCACAAACAGCCATGCCCGAGGGGGGATTCGAACCCCCGACCGTAGCGGCCGTGAAGACTGTGACTGGCGCGCCGCAGACCGCTCGGCCCACCGCGACGGCCCACTCGTGCTTCCTTCAGCCCACTGAGAGGGTGTAAAGAGGGTCAAATGTGGTTGGGTGATTCTTTAGGAGAACGTACTGCGTCAGTTATGCGACGATGCTGGTTTCAGTGTGAGGCGAGGTTCCAGATGTGGTGCCAACAGAGGACTGAAAAGCGGCTCTGAGAAGCCAGAGGTTTCGACACGAACTGCTGCCAACCGGTTACTGACAGTGGGGCTAGGGATAGGCATTAGGCACACAGCTTTTACTGGTGCCGTCAGAGGGTTATTGGAATGGCGGGCCGCAGTCTTCAGCGATAAAGCAGATGCCGCCTGACGAAAGTGAACACGAGACGAAGACCTCGTGTAGTGCATTCGTCCAAGACAGGCTGGCCCCACACCAAGACTTATGACGTGGTGCAGTAAACAATAACTCTCGTTCACCTTTGGTCTTGTTTGGACGAAAATATGACCAACGCTGGGTACGTGAGGAAATGTGACCAACTCTGGGTAAGTGAAGAATTTCGTAAGAATCGTTCGTTAGCCATTCTTGCAACAGAAGGTGGTAAGGTGTTCTAATAGGATAATGCTCTTCCGCACACTGCACTTGAAACTCAACGTGTTCTGTAAAACTTGTAGCATCTTTCCTGCCAGCACGATCTCCTGCGTGTCTCCAATGGAGCATGTGTCAGATATGATAGGACGACAACTGACGCGTGCGATTCGTTAATCCACGACTCTTGCGGGACTACGGGAACAGATCCAGCAGGCGTCGAATAATTTATCCCAAATAGGTTTTGCCTTTTTTGCAATCGAATGGATGTCTCAGTCATCTGCATTGTCAACTGTGTTGGCTACCTCACGTACTAATAACGTACAAGTATGGGTGTCTTAGTAACTATCGACAACTGCCGCTTCAGTACCGCTTCTTCCATTGATCTGCAAATGTAGTAATTTACTACACACCATATGGTCTGTTTCATCAATAAATCTTGAGTCAGTTGGAAAACTCTAAGAGGGTGTAGTTATTTTGACTTCCGGCGGTGTGTTTACCGACATGTCTTGTACTGCTAACTTACAAATTGGATATAGCACGGAAGCGACAAGTAAACGAATGGAGTTTTTATTTCTATTATTTTTTTTTCTTTTTTTAACATTGGAGAGCTTAAGAAACTGGAATGGGCATTTACATGCAAATATAGAGATACGTAAACACACAAAAGGACGGCGCTTTTCTTGGCAACACCTATATAAGACAACAGGAGCGTGGTGAAAGCGTTAGATCGATTATTGCTGCTAAAATGGCAAGTTACCACGACTTAACTGTCTTTGAACGTGGTCTTACAGCCGGCGCACGACACATTCGTGGTAGCGATGGGAAGGAGAGTTTCCAGTACGACCATTTCACGAGTGCACCGTGAATATTGCGAGTCCTATAAAACATCAAATTGCCGACATCTCTGTCGCCGGAAAAAGATCTCGCAAGGACGGGACAAACGACGAATAACGAGAACAGTTCACCATGACATAAGTGAAATCCTTTCGCAAATGGCTGCGGATTTGAGTGCTGGACCATCAACATGGGTCAGCGTGAGGACCGTTGAATAAAGCATCATGGGTAGTGTATTTTAGTGCCGAAGGCCCAATGGTGTACCCATGCTGACTGCACGACACGAAATTATGCCTCGCCTGGGTCTGTAAACAGCGACACTGGACTGCTAATGACTGGAAACAGGTTGCCTGGCCTGACGAGTCTTTCTCAAACTGTAGTGAGCGGCAGGAATTGTACGTGTGTGGAGACAGACTCACGAATCGATGGACCCTTGATTGATTGATTGATTGATTTATCCAGGGAAGCCCAAACAGTCTTGGTTCAACCCGCCACTGCCCGCACCGAAACTAAGTTTATTGTGCGGTATCGCTCCCTGTGTATCTAGTAAAGCCAACCAATGCCCTTGAACAGTGCAAGGAGTCCCTTTACCAGTTCTTTATTAGACACAATTTCTTCGGGTCTGGTTGTCCCAAATATTCTGTGCCTTTTATTCTCCAATGAAATGCATTCGAAGATTAGATGTGATGCAGTTTCATCACCGTCATCACAGATCCTACATTTAGGGTCCTCTTCTGTTATTCCCATTGTACGTAGGTGTTTTTTGAAATTACCATGGCCTGTCAGCAATCCAACCATGAGTCTAATCTCTCTCCTGTTCAGACCCAGGATTGCAGAGCTTCTTTTAAAACATGGCTTTGGCATCATTACCTTGCCATGTTTTTGTTGATGGACTTTGGTCCAAGATTCTACGTGCTGTCTTCTGAGACAGTTACGTAGCTCCAATTTGATCATTGCCTTGGTGATTGTCAGGACAGGTTCCGGTCCAATAAATGGAGTCTCTGTCTGCATCCTGGCTAATCTGTCAGCATGTTCGTTGCCACTGATCCCCGAGTGGCCAGGGACCCACAATAGGTTTACTCTATTGCTTTCCCCTAGCTCCACCAGAACCCTGTGACATTCTGCAACAATTTTAAACCTTGTTGCAGGAGCTGCCAGTGATCTCAGGGCTGCCTGGATGGACCCCTAATGTCAGTGAGACAATGTTGAAGCTGGAGGAGCCTTTGTAATGATGCGGGGCATGTGAAATGACAGGTCTAGATACAACTCTGACCAGGGACGTGTACGTGCGCATCATGTCTGACCACACACATCCATTAATGTCCATTGTGTATTTCGTCGCATTTGGGGTATTCCAGCAGAACAATGGGAAACCCCGGCGTCTAGAATTTGTATAGAGTGACTCTAGGGACATTCTTCTGAGTTGAAAGACCTCCGCGGGCAACCAAACACCCCGAACATGAACGTTATTGAGCATATGTGGGATGCCTTGTAACAAGTGATCTGCCTGCCCTGGTGCTATAAGGGTTTACTGACAGTCCTGCAGGTTTCAAGGCGTCATTCCCTCCAGCGCTACTTCATACATTAGTCGAGTCCACGCCACCTCGGGCTCTTCTTCGTCTTCACAGAGGCCCTACACCATGTTAGAGAGGTGTAAACGTTTCTTCGGCTCTCGGATGTACTTCAGAACTTGTGACAGATATATGATTATCACTTCTCCTTTTTACTGGTACTCATCATTCTTTTAAAATTACATAGGGACGTATACATATCCAGTGCAGAAGCACAAACAAGTGTTTCTAATGTTCAGAGTAATTTCTTATATCATTTTATCTTGTGTTCATTTATACAGAGTGAATCAAAATTCGCCACTCGGGTTTCGCAGTGCGATTCCTCACGTGCTAGCAATAAAAAAATGTCTGTCACAAAATTTCGTCCTGGGCATATTTCCAGCAGTAAATGGACGTCAAAGGCTGAGGGGATGTCTTGTTACATACGTCAGTGCGTTTCACGATTATACAATAACAGCAACAAACTTCAAGGGGTTGTAGAAGGCGTCTTGAGGAACAAAATGAACATAGAAACCCATGCCCGGTAACGGCATTCAGTGCCGCTACAGAGCGTCGAAGTTGCTGGAGGGGATGTCTATCGGCAGGAGCTGGTGCCTGTAACTTGGACTCTCCGTAGCGTCGCTGAATGGCGTTTCTGGGCATGTGTTTTATGCTCGTTTCGTTCTTCAAGACGCCTTTTACATCCCTTAGAAGTTTGCAGTTGTGTAATTTTGCAACACACTTGTGGGACACACATCCATCTTAGTCTTCGACGTCCATTTACTGCCAGAAATATGCCCAGAAGAGAGAGACATTTTTTTATTGTTAGCAAGTGACGACGGGTGCTGCGAAGATCGAATGCGCGAATTTTGATTCACCCTGTACTTTTAATGTTACTTTCTAGCTCGAGCTTCTGACAAGATTTCCATGTTGTTCACGGGGAAACTATGTTAACTTATAGTTTCAACCGAACAAAGGCGAGTCTGTTCGTACGCGACCTCTATGTTTCCGGTCCCTTGCTCGTGACATGTAGAGCGACTCCCATTAATTTCAGCGCACTTCGTTAATTAGAAGACGCCCGCGTCTAGGTGCACTAATTAGGAGTCTGACTGCGGCTCGACGTTCGCAGCAAGTGTGGAGGAACTCGCGATATGCAGAGGGCGCTCTTAGCGCAGAGGCGGAGGTCGCAGTTCTGGAACGGGACGCGCCGGCGCCAGCCCAGCTAGTTCCGCCAGTTCCGCCCAGAAGTAGAGCACGGCTCCAACTCCCCCGGCAGCCGGCGAATGTGCCTCCTCCTTATTAATACTCCCTGTCTGGTTTATTTAACGGCTGCAGCACCCAAATATACCATTAACGAGATTAGAGAAGCTCATTTTTGTGTGTATGAAATAACTGAAGTCAAACTCCAAGCACACTGGGTCTCGGGTTACAGTTTATCCTCTCAACAGAAGTAACTACAAAGTTTGGCATTCATCACGACTAGCACTTTGTTTTCTGAAAAAGTTTCCTTTGCATGTGCCCTTAAATACAACCTTTTACGACTTAGTATTTACTGATTTCAACCTTTCCATACCTCTAAATATTCTGACAAGTAACTATTGATGAGGACTTGTTTATATGTTTTAAACGCAATGAAAGCCCTTCCAATTTATAGTTAGTATCATTTTCCAAAGAGTTACAGCACAAAGATATAATTTTTTAAATGGAACAATTGTTTTTTCTATCATGCCGTTGAAACCAGCTGCGTCCAAATCAATTTAAATTACATTCCTATCACTGTTAGTTTGGGAGCTACAACCCTTCAAAGTTTAGGGGCTACGACAGCGTATCTGACTGGCTGGTGGTCATGAGACAGTGGGCCGTGCCCCAGGGGATAGCCACTCCGCCAGTCAGCTACGCTATCGCAGCCACCGCCCCCGGAACTTTGAAGGGTTGTAGCTCCCAAACTAACAGTGATAGGAATATAGTTTAAATTGATTTGGACGCAGCTGGTTTAAACGAATCCAATACAAGATAGAAAAAACTATTGTTAAATTTAAAAATTTATATCTTTGTGATGTAAGTCTTTGGAAAATGATACAATAAAGTATGTTCATACCTCCACAGAAAGTGTAATATTTCTTGTGTTGACCTACCGCATTAAATTTTCCCGTCACCTATTATTTTATGTTACAGAGGCAAACACACTTAGTGAAACACCCTGTATATATATATATATATATATATATATATATATATATATATATATATATATATATATCGTAGTAGTTAAAAAATAACCGTCTCATGTCTCATGACAATACTACTGTTAAATCTTTCGTAAATGACCCTTTTCTCTATGTATTTTTTGTGGTTTATGTACGATATACAGGGTGTATAAAAAATACGGTGCAAACTTGCATTGCTGAAAGTATACGATAATAGAAGCAAAAATTCCCCAGTAAACTTGGGTCCGCAAACCAGCCGTTTGCGAGATAATTACCAATGTATGGTTCCTAGCCGCCACTGACGTCGTTGTAAACATCGTCCTAGTTACTACACATTAATTTGAAATTTAGGTTTTCCTATTAATATTTACATGGCATTTAGTTCTGATTTCACTGTAGTCATTGTAAACACTGTCGTATCTAGGTCAGATGGAGCTCCGGCACATTTTGTTGCTGCTGTGAGACGGCATCTAACGCGCAGATACGGCCAGATATGGATAGCAAGAGGCGGACCTGTACCTTGGCCTGCAAGATCACCTGAGCTAAATCCTTTGGATTTTTGTGTATGCGGTCTCCTCAAAAGCACATCCGTTAACACGTTTGAAGAAATCGAGTGGATAATTGTTCACGTTTGTCAAGAATTAAGAAGTTATGCAGGGGTTTTCGAAAAAATTCGAAATTCATTGCAGAGACGAGCACAGTGTAGAATCCAGATGCAATGAAGCCACTTCGAACATCTACTTTAACAGGTAACCAATACAGGAAATGTGAAGTAAATGTGAGGTAAAACCTAAAAGTAAAGTCCAAATTTCAAATTAATTTGTACTACCTAGGACGATGTTTACAATGACGTCAAACTGCTCGTTTGTAGACCCATGTTTACTGGAACATGTTTTCTTCTATTATCGTATACTTTCAGCAGTGTAAGTTTGTGCCATATTTTTATACACCCTGTATATGTGTGTGTTTAAATGTTCAAACTTTTGTGAAGCTTATGGGACTTTACTGCGGGGTCATCAGTTCGTAAACTTACTAAACTTACAAACTACTTGTGAACTAACTTATACTAAAGGCACCACAAACATCCATGCCCGAGGGAGGATTCGAACCTCCGACACGGGAGGCAGCGCGATCCGCAACGTGGCGCTCCAGACCTCTCGGCTACTCCCGCGCGGCTATATGTGTATAATATACACCAAATTAACCATCGAAACTTTGTCCATAAAGCATATGCCTATGACGTATTTACATGGCTGCTTTACTTCTTATGAAGAAAAAAGTGCTTCATTATGGAACAAGCGTAAGATACTCCATAGATAAATTTCTTATCACAATATTTACTTACATTCAACTCTGAACTGAATTATCATGGGGATTTGGTCAGCCAAAATTTCAGCTGGCTTATGTCGAATATCATACTATAGTCAAGCATATCACTGCTATTACCACGTAAAATTTCATGCATAAAATTTATTTTCCTAGCCAATTACCTCCTTCTTTCAACAACGTACAATGCGGTCTCTTTGTGTGATGCAAGTTGTAGTGTTTACTCTATAGCAGTTTAATCGGAGTGAACCTCTGGACTGGACACCAGAACCTGCAGCCACCGATGGCACCAGACAACGACAAATGGAACGAGACACCATCATGAGAGCTGTCCAACACCAAGACACAGAAAACCAAAGGCGACACCAGAATCAGGACGCGAAAATTGACGCCTGTGCCACTACAGACAATAACTCATACATCCCACCTATCGGACACGTCCGTGAACACGAGGAAGATGACGGAGACAACCACCGCGTTGCTCCCTATAGCTGGGACTCTGACAAAATCTTGTCCTTGCACTACCTGTTTCACACACGGGTTTGAGCCGGAAACTATGAGCCGAAGAAAGGCCCAGTTCAGTGCAAAAATTGCCGGTGGCTGGTCCATACGAGGCTGTACTGTCATCTCCCCAGCTGATGTGTAAAATGTGCCGGGTCTCATCTGTCGGCGGCAGTAGACAAATATGCCCACTCGGCCTCCATCAGAAGGCGATGAAAAAACGAATCACCGTACAGACTGCAACACTGGTTAAGCAAATCAGTGACAAGGCACGGGAGGTGCTCATCCTGCTTGACGGAATAGCGTAACTTCTCGATTAATAGATCGTTGAGGAGTCCAGATCGTAACCTGATAATAGCTATCTGCAACACAACAGGGGTCCAGAATTAACTACGTGAACTGGAACTTTTTATCCAGCTGCACTTAGCTGACGTGCTGCTTTTATCGGAATCAGAAATTCCATATGTCCTTTACGCTTTGAAACCTGTCCCTCTGTCGGACAGAACGGCTGACACGGGCAATTGGAGGGACGGCCATCGGCATACAACGCTCGCTAACGCACTACGTGGAGCCAGTTCCGCAACTAGTCACACGAACTGTGCACACGAACCACCAGCCTGTGACGCTCACTGCGACCTACATTGGATCTGCGGAGGACCGCCGTCGCGAAGACGTTGAACACATCCTACGGATTGAGAAAGCCGTCACTTGGCGACCTAAATGCTAAAAATGTCATATGGAACTGCTGCTAGACGAACCACAAGGGTGAGATGTTTCATCAACTTGAAATGGGTATGCCCATCAAGGTTCACAGTTCGGACAAGCCGACTTACAAGCCCCACTTTCCTGTTACTGCTGGATATAGCAGTAACAAGGAACGTCATGACAGCTTTGGACCACGACCCAGTGCTCACACAACTACACCCTCTGGCGCTGCCGAGGCACCTGATCACACAGAAGTTAACCAACTGGCCACAGTTCCAGAGGAAGTTGACAAACTCTGAGGATCCCACCCTCCTCCTGCAAGACACTGCTAGTACTTTACTTAATGTGGAAGATCTGAACCACAGCTAGCGAACCGATAATATCACGCACACGGACGGGACGAGGAGATAGGAGGATCTGACTCCTGTACTCGAGGAATTAAAACACCAGGACAACCTGCGCCGTAAGCGCTGGCAACAGTACAGAAAGCCCGCGGTTGACAGTAGTAGACGAACCGCCTCAAACGATAACTCCCACGACGCCTAGTAAAGTGGCACCAGGATATCTCTGAATACGAGATGGAGGGCTTCCTGTTACAAGCAAAGGGCTATTGGTACATCGTGATAGCACTCTAAAACAGCAAACAACCTCAGCGCGCGAGCCTCTTGCAACATTGTATGAGGAACCAACTCTCGATTCCGCACCTCCAGTTAATCCCAATGGAGCACAACAGCGAACGGGGCACGAGGCACACCGCGGAGCAGCTCTTACTACAAGCAACGGAATCTGTGTCGTAACTCGCCACTCTCTCTGAGGTCAGAAACACGATTACATCTCGCAGACGAGCATCTGCACCCAGCTTGAGCGGCATTATCAATGAACGCCTTAAGCAGCTGGCTTGGAGGTCGTTAGTTTTACTCACGCGAGATTTTAATAAATGCCTCCGACTCCAGTACTTCCCTGATCAGTTGAAGAGAGTGGAGATCATACCAATTCCCAAATGCGGCAAGGCTCTCCAGTTACCTCACAGCTACTGCCCACTGAGCCTCCTCCCCACTATGAACAAAATTCAGGAAATGATCATGCTGAGGAGTTGTGAACACTACTGCTGGACCACCATACCATCCGGGCTGAACAGTTCGACGATAAACAGAAACTCCTCAGAGATGCAAGTCTTCCGCTTAGTCGAACACGTGACAACCACCCTCAACCAGGCCAATCATACCGCGGCGGTATTTTTGTACTCGCAAAAGACTTATGATACGCTCTGGAGGGACAGATTACTGGAAAATTTCTTTATACAATCCGCGATAGAAGACTCTTACGCCAATGTCATCGCCGACTTTCTGCGAGACAGGACAATAGCAGCGGCATATGAAAAGGCCACCTCAAGCACCAGGGACACAGTGGCTGGTATCCCTCAGGGCTCAGTGCTCTCACCACTGCTCTTTTACATCATCATTAATTTAGTGCAAAACACTGCGACGTTAGTTCTACGAGTTTGGCCAGCATTATATGTTCTACAGATGTTTAGTAACAAAATGCGTCCATAGATGGTACGAATATGAACAGTGCGGTGTTGCACTTTGTCTGAAACCCTTGGCTGAAATTTTCCGCAGTAAAAATCAATATGATTGTGTGTGAAATTTGTATGCAGTTACTGCAGACTGACAGAAAGGTGTAATGTAGTGTCATACTATTGGTTAAAAATAAATCACAATTGCATTATCTTATTTGAATGACTTTTCTAAATTCTCAAAAACATCTAAGTATATTCTATAACTGTATCTTAAAGCAATGCATTCCAAAGTGGTTTCTTTCGCACGGAATTAAAGTAGAAACGTGCAGCTTCAAAATATTACTAAATTTCCCAAAATCCTAAGAGTAGATTTCATTGAAAAAAATTTTGCCTACATCTTGAAGACAAATTACTCACGTTTCCAAAAATGTGTGGTTTATTTACTTTTAAATAGTCATCAAAGCTCTTTGAACGAATTTCTGCACACTGGCCACGCTTATGCTCCAGGCAATGGATATCACTATAAACATTCCATGCCTGCCACAGTCATGGAAATAATATACAGGGATCTTGCAAATAAATAATTACTTAGGAAATGTCTACATTGCCGAACACAAAATCCAAGTGAGAGTGTCAACAGCTGTGTGTGGCCGAAAACAGTGTTTGTTGAATGGAGAGTAATCAAAATAGGTTGGTTGGATGCTGTTATCTGTTTCAATGATGGTGTAATTAGTAGGAGAAAAGTAATGGACAGATTAGGCATCCAACTAAGAAATGATATGATAGCTGTTCTGACTGTCATAGATCGTCACCGACTAGTTGAAGCTGGAATGGCCGCGGAAGCCACCATTAAAGAGTTCAAATGTTCAAATGTTTGTAGAACTTATGGGACTTAACTACGGGGTCATCAGTCCCTAAACTTACAAACTACTTATGAACTAGGTAATACTAAGGACGGCACAAATATCCATGCCCGAGGGGGTATTCGAAGCCCCGACCGTAGTGGCCGTGCTGAACGTGACTGTCACGCCGCAGACAGTTCGGCCACTGCGGTCGGCACACTAAAGAGTCCATAGTCTGAAAAAGTCTGCAGACGACAAAGAAGTACCTAGCCAGCACGATTATGCCACTGGAATGTTCTGAAAGAGGCATACGGCGAGTCAAAAACACTGTGAACATTTTTTTCTCATTTTCTCCTAACTACAATTTTCGAAAATTAGATACATATATCTTAATAATGATTTTATCTATGTTCACGAAATATCTCCCAATTGAAGAATGGGGCAGTATTTTTGTATTATACCTAATACATTTCATAAATGATCTATGTTTGTCATTCTGTGTATTTTCAACAGTAATTTTTAGACAAAATAGTAATGAAGTGTAATACGGGTTTTCCTATTTCCTCAGATATACTCCAAACTACAAACCAAGAGGCATAATGGGCTTCTACGAATGTTGACAGGAGCCTGCCACATTCTAAATGCTATTAGACTGACGACGCAACAGAAAATGGTTCCAATATGCGAACATGTATTACAGAAACATCTATTAGGCAAAATATCGTAATTCTTAAACTATTACTGATATCACAATAAATTTCCTATTACAGCTTGAGTTAATGTCAGTGTTGGTACAAATCACAACTTCCTCCGCATTGTAGATCAAGAGTAATGTGCACCGAAAGCAAGGTGTGAAAATGGCGCGTGTTCACGGCCAGGTCCCCTAGCGGTCCAGGCAGCGGGTCGTAAAAAAGGGGGCTACCTGGACAGCAGTGAAGTTTTAGTATGTTGTGTGTAGGTACTCAGTGGAGTAGAATCTGAGATTGCGACCTCGATGACCCAGTGCTAACTTTGCAGGGGCCGAGAAACCTCGAAATGTTTGGCCTTTTTCCACTATTTCGCTTATAACTTCTAAACCATGAGCTCTTCGAGAAACATACCTCGGAACAAAGTTGAAGAGCATAAAATATCCTACACATTTCATTGGAGAAAAGTGTTTTTTGACCCACTAATGACTGAGATACAGATGGTCAAAAATACAGTAATTTTCTAAAATTACCAAAAATAGCTCCAAAACTCACTTTTTTTTTGTCTCATAGTCCAGTCGTGATAAACCTTAAAATTACATAAATCGGAAGTAATTGCTACGATAGGTTTCATTGTTTTAATGGCTACGTTTGTGGCCCAATATGAATATCCTAGGGCCGGCCGCGGTGGCCGAGGGGACTAAGACGCTCCAGTCACGGTCCGCACGGCCACTACGGTCGGGGGTTCGAATCCCCCCTCGGGCATGGATATTTGTGCCGTCCTAGTTCGTAAGTAGTTCATTAGTAGTTTGTAAGTTTAGGGACTGATGACCCCGTAGTTAAGTCCCATAGATTATAAATAAAAAAAAAAAAAAAAAAAAAAAAAAAAAAAAAAGAATATCCTAGGTTTTCCCCCTTGGTAGAGTTGTGCATAAGTGGTGAGGGGCGGGGCAAAAATGTACCCGAAAAAGGGGTATTTTTCCGGTTTTGTGGTTATATCTCGTAAATGACTCACAATGTCTAAAACGTAGTAAATTTAAAAGTTATAGGGCATGAAATTCTGCAGTCAATGAGACTATCCGAATATTTTTGGGCCACCCGTTTCCATAATACTGCTCTTCAAAATTGGACCAATTTTACATGTTCCTGAAAAATTTTCGTTGTAATCTCTTTAATTTATAGGAGTATACCCACTGGCCTATAAGACAAAAAATTGAGTTTTGGAGCTATTTTGGTAATTTTAGAAAATTACTGTATTTTTGACCATCTGTATCTCAGTCATTAGTGGGCCAAAAAATACTTTTGACCAGGGAAATATGTAGGTAATTTTATGCTCTTCAACTTTGTTCAGAGGTATGTTTAGCGAAAAACGCATTGTTTAGAAGTTATAAGCGAAATAGTGAAAAAAGGCCAAAAATTCACTGTTTTTCGGCCCCTGCGAAGTTAGCACAGGGTCCTCGAGGTCGAAAGATTCTATTCCATTGAGTACCTACACATAACATACTACAATTTCATTAAGTTCGGAGTACTTTCCAGGTAAAAGAACCTGACTGCTGGACTATTAAGGTAGTGGCGTTTTCCTTCCGCGTTACCGCTATTACACGGAACGTGATGTAATTTTGGGTAGGGTGTTTGTGTCCTTTGATTAAGTTCTGCTATTTGTTCCATATCGTTTCTTGGCCTCTAAACATCTTGTTTCAGCAGGTGTAGCTGGACTTTTTCGCTCGCGCTCTGCCTGCATTTTGGTTCTGTATTCTCTCTCGGTGTACGTGGGTCTGTGCATTCACAGCGTTAAGTCCTTCAAAGGTACTGTCTGGTGTTTTCCAGTTGTAAAAAGATGTTATCAGCGCAACCACTGGCTTTCCTGGTTTGCACCCTCCGCGTTTGCGCTGCCGGCCCGGAGCGCGACTGTGTTTTTAAGGTAGTGCTTTGCCTTGCACGTTGCCCTACTACCCGGAACGGAAAGTCATTTGGTTATTCAGTGTTCAAGTTATCTGCCCATTGTTAAAGGTTTGTGGACGATATGTAGTATTGTGATTACTTTTCTGTTTTTAAGTTGGTGTTAAAATTTTGTCATTTCTTCCTTCGTGTCGCATTCTAATGTTAGCTTGTTGTATTTGCTGTTAAATTGTGGCCTGTTGTTGCCAGGGAGAAGAAGTTGGAGGAGAAATAATTCTCTTTGAGATAGTAAAGTTCCCCAGACATTTGTTTAATAAAGATCACATAAAACAAGTCTGTTTTGAAGTTAATGAAATTTTCAAGTAATAAAATTTAATGACAACGAACTGTATTTCCAAGTAGCAGCAGGTTGAGAACATGGAAGATAAAAAAAAAAAAGTTAATTTATTTAAGACATTATATCTGTGATGTCAAAATGATAATGTATTTTGTATCAAAAATAATAAGTAGTTTAAGGTATGTTTGTGTTGCCCTTATTTTCAATTTATAGCTGTGTTGCAAGTTTGTAGTAAATTTAAGTTTTCTTTTTAAAGTTCATTTCAGATGTAACAGTAATGCTGTCATAATTATTTAGGTGTTATATTATTTCCCAAATTTTATATGTAATTTCTTATACTTAAACAAGTGCATGCTCAAATAAATTTAGCTGTTATCTCTGTTGAAGCAATTCTTGTTCTTTAATTGAATTCTGTCCTGCAGAATCTGATATATGAGTTATTTTACTTAAATAAAATCTTTGTTAATAGGGTCTGATTTTAAAACAGCGTACTGAGGAAAATAGATGGACAAGTAACGAAAATTAACGGCTGTGGCATAAGAGGAAACAGACATAGTGGCCATAATCAAAATCTACAGATCGAGATGGTATGGTAACGTGGTGAGAAAAAATGCCGGAATTTTAGGAGATGCGATGGTAAACAGACCGGAGGGAAAGAGACCTCTGGGAAGGCCAAGCATTCTTGGATGAATGACGTTTGGAAGGACCTGCTGAAGATGGGACGGAATGAAGAAGCTGAAGACAGAGAGGAATGGCGCACTTTTGTACGTGAGGCTAAGGATCGGCTACGTTCCAAATGGTTCTGGCAGTAAAAATAATTGGTTTAGTAACCGACCTAAGCCATTCTACATCCCTCTCTTCATTTTACCCTCTACCGAATTTTGCACAATCCACTCATTATAAATACTTATTGTTTGTGTGAAGTGAAATATTTTGATGAAGTTTTTATTTAGTGATGGAATGCAGAGATATTTTTTGAAGAATTTTGTTAGTGAGACTGATTTTTTTTTAATGATTGAAGCAGAGTGCAATTGAAATAATTATAATTATCTACGATTATTTCCGTTTTAAGGCAGCTAAGTGATAATATGAAACGTACGACAAGTTTACTCAACTGTTTTGTGGAAGGTTTTGACAGATTGTTCAAATTTACAGATGCTAATAAGGGACCAAAGTAATGAGGTTATCGGTTCCTAGATTTAAAAACTTGTTGAACTGGCCTATGATACGGACAACAGACACATCATAGCCCAAGGGAGAACTCGGAGTTCATACGCGAGCAGCCGCGCGATTCGTAACGTGGCGCTCGAGACCACACGGCCATTCCCTTACTCCTGTTATAACATATTTTAACGAAAATGTACTCGCTCAAGAACTCGAAACTTCGTTTAATGTGAAAAATTGGAAGAACAAGTTTTCTTTTTTATTCTGTTACGCAGAAGCCATTCATTCGCCAGCTGAAGAAGTCTCATCGGACAAATATGCGAAAAATTATTTGAGGGACTTACTGAGAAAGTTCAAACTTAGAAGGATTCATAAGAATAAAACCAGTGGGAATTATAAGAAAAAAGGGGGCCATGGCACTGCAAAATTCAAAATGTTCAAATGTTTGTATAGTCTATAGGACTTAACTACGGGTCATCAGTCCCTAAACTTACAAACTACTTATGAACTAGCTTACACTAAGGACGGCACAAATATCCATGCCCGAGGGGGGATTCGAACCCCCGACCGTAGTGGCCGTGCTGACCGTGACTGAAGCGCCTCAGTCCCCTCGGCCACCGCGGCGGCCGGCAGGGCACGCACCTTACAGCGGTGCTGGTTGTGCAGCCTCTGGTATATCACGCCTATTGGCTCTCCCCCGTGTCCTGGGCACGGCCCTCGGCTGCTGAGTGGCAGCCGGCCTGCTGAGCGACTGCTGCCGCGGTCGTTAGCGGCCGTGTTTGCCGGCCGCCGGCCCGGCGCCCACCTGGCTGCATATTCAGGCAGACGGCGGCAGACACGACGCACGCCGCCTCCGCCTCCCCTGCGCGCCAATATTGATGAGGCCCACGCCTAATAAACACCCGCAGCCGCTAGCGCGCATGCGCATGCCAGTGGCGTCTGGCGTCTGGCGACCCCGCCAGGACGCAAGTTTGCGCATTAGCGGCGCGCCGCTTGACGGCCTACAAATTCCCCAACAAGGCTCGTTAGCCGGCGACACCGAGCGCAGGCCGGCGACAGGAACAGGAAACGACAGCCGCGAGGTTGCGGTCGCGCTTTGAGTCAACGTTGCCTCCTAACTCCATCACATCCTGTCGTCGCGACACACTCTGTACGAGGCGCGTTTTTTAAGTAGGTGAAGGTCGGATAAGTTGACGAGAAGTCTAAGATGACGAATTTTCAATTTGTCCGATAACTCTACAAAAATGTTCAAATGTTTGTACAGTCTATGGGACTTAACTACGGGATCATCAGTCCATAAACTTGTGTTGTTGTTGTGGTCTTCAGTCCGGAGATTGGTTTGATGCAGCTCTCCACAATACCCTATCCTGAGCAAGCCTCTTCATCTCCACATAAGAACGGCAACCTACATCTGTCTGAATCTGCTTACTGTATCCATCTCTTGGTCTTCCTCTACGGTTTTTACCCCACACACTTCCCTCCAACGCTAAATTCACAATTCCTTGATGTCTAATAATGTGTCCTACCAATCTATCCCTTCTTTTAGTCAAGGTATGCCAGAAATTTCTTTTCTCCCCAATTCTGTTCAGTACCTCCTCATTAGTTACGCGATCCACCCACCTAATCTTGAGCATTCTTCTGTAGCACCATATTTCAAAAGCCTCAATCCTCTTCCTGTCCGCACTGTTTATCGTCCATGTCTCACTCCCATACAAGGCAACACTCCATACAAATGCCTTCAGAAAGGACTTCCTTAGGCTTAAATCAATATTCGATGTTAACAAATTTCTCTTTTTCAAGAACGCTTTTCTACCCATTGCCATTCTGCACTTTATATCCTCTGTACTGCGACCTTCATTTGTTATTTTACTGCGCAAGTAACAAAACTCATCTACCTCCTTTATTGCTTCGGTACCTAATCTAATTCCTTCAGCATCACCTGATTTCCTTACACTGCGCTCCATTACCCTAGTTTTGTTCTTGTTAATGTTCATCTTATATGCACCTTTCAGTACACTGTCCATTCCGTTCAATTGCTCTTCCAGGTCCTTTGCTGTATCTGACAGAATTACTATGTCGTCGGCAAAACGCAATGTTTTTAATTCTTCACCCTGGACTTTAATTCCCTACTTATGAGCTAACTAAGACTAAGGACGGCACAAATATCTATGCCCGAGGGGGTATTTAAACCCCCGACCGCAGTGGCCGTGCAGACTGTGACTGGAGCGCCTCAGTCCCCTCGGCCACCGCGGCCAGCGATAAGTCTACAGATAGTGCAACGTACACTTATAGTATTGCTTCCTCAGCGCGCTCTGAAGGCATGTGTGTTCAAACAGAACCGCTTCGTCATTATGTTTTGTGGACAACAGAGGCCCAGAAGTTGAAGCTCTTTTTGTAACATTTTTTCCTGCGGCTTAAATACGCTTCATACAAGTAATACTTCTGCATTAATGAATATGAGTTGATTTCTCTTAAACTTTATGGATTTACTGATGTTTAAATAACGGTTTAATGAATTTATTGTGTGAGACTGTGTGCATTTATAAGTCTGAATCCAAATGTCGACTACGGGTAAGATGACGAATTGTGCAGTTCATAAGGAAGACAGGGTGACAGAAATGGAGCAAGGAATCATTGAAAGAGTCAATGCGGCGTAAGCCTGTTAAAGGCGCCGCTAGGAAGTTCGACTTTCCTGAAGCTACTTTAGGTCACTATGTTATAAAACATGTTGATGAAGTAGGAACTGCTCAGCATACGGGCTTAAATTACTGGGATGGAAAGGAGAAATATTACGTTTGTGTCTCTTTTGATAAGTAGATAAGCATCAACAAAAGTCTTTGTTTTTTAAATAAAATGTTCATATCGTCATCTTACCCTACCTGTAGAGTAAGTTGACGAATAGTACTATCACTAACAAACACAGGTCTTGCTAAATACTCTTCAGTCTTACGAAACGTTTAAGAGCTTTAATACAAGCATTTGATTTCGACGTAACGGTCAGAAAAAATATATCTTAATGTCATCATCTACCCGACTTTCCCCTAAGTTCCGTTTGAACAGAAGTACACAACGAAAGGTATTTCAAAAACCTGAATTTATTTTCAGAAAGTACATACTTTACATTTCGACATAGTTGTCAAGTTTGTTCAAACACTTATCATGCCTCTCAACCAGTTTTGAAATACCCTCTTCATACAACCTTGCCGCCTGTTCCGTTAACCAAGAGTGTACTGCCGTTTTGTAAAGCACTGATCTCGGCACGTCAAGAAATTCGTTTGAGAGACCTTTTACAGTGAAGTTCCTGTTCTCACGAATCCCCGCTTCAGCTGAAACCTCCAAATGGTGTGTAATTGAAGATGGGCGACCGGAGCGCTCCCTATCATGGACGTTGTCACTGTCATCTTTGAATTCTCGTACCCACTTACGCACTTAGCTTTACTCATAACAGTATCACCGTACATTTCGCAAATCTGTCGATGAATTTCTGCAGCAGACAGGTTCCTTGGTGACAAAGACCATATCAATGAGCGAACCTCACACGCGGCGCGGGCGAGTTGACAGCATAAAACAGTTTGAAAGCACAGAACAAAACCGTACTGGTTAGCTACAGAGCTGCAACTGAGCACAGTTGTTTTTCGAGGCATGCCGGTACACGACGCATGTGCGCGAACTACGAGTGTTTACAACAAAATGGAACTTACTTAAAAAAAAAAAAAAAAAAAAAAAAAGAAAACCACGCCTCGTGGAATAGTTTGTTGACATTGCGTTACTAATTTGAGGTGACAATGGCCGTAGGATAATTCCGGATATAATGTAGCATCTCCATTGGCACAGCGAAATGCAACAATTCGTTGCGGAATGCACTCAACAAGTCGTTGGAAGCCCACTGCCAAGATAAACCAAAGTAAATTCCTCACTACAGGCCTCGAAAGGCCCACCGGGTATACACCAGTCGCCGCGTCGTCCTCCGGGCGCAGCCCTCCACAGGCCCAGAGGCTGCAGTGGTTTTCTTGACGGGAGCCGCTACTTCTTCATCAAGCAGCTCCTCAATTGGCCACGGAACCCCGCTTGCCAACAGCGCTCGGCTGACCCGGACGCAAGTACTAAAACATGTTAATATACAGACTGTTACTGACTATAATATATCCACAATTATATCTGAAATCAACAACTAAAGATGCCAAAAGAGCGAAAATGGAGATTGTTCCTTAACTAGATATGTGCTATACACGCCATTCTGCTAAATATTATGACGCGTTTACGTACTATGGGACTATCACCGTGTTGATGAGTATTGTCAAAATGTTCAAATGTTTGTAGAGCTTATGGGACTTAACTACGGAGTCATCAATCCCTAAACCTACAAACTACTTATGAACTAGCTTACACTAAGGACGGCACAAATATCCGTGCTCGAGGGGGGTCTCGAACCCCCGACCGTAGTGGCCTGAGTATTGTCTTTGTAATATTTAACATTTCTGAATTACGAAGGATTTTCAGCCTACAAGACTTCACAGGACGACTTCGAACAGTATATTTTCTTGCTTTGTTGGTTGTGAAGGCAGTAGCGTTTAGAATTTTTGAATCAAAGTTTTACATCTTGTTTATTCGCATAATTCCTTACAGAGATATAACAAGGGATAAAAGCAGCTCCTTTCGTATTATAGCGATATAAGGAACAGAGTGATACGGAAATGGTGCACGAGGTGGGGTGGAAACCATTAAAGAAGGGCGTTATTCATTGCTGCGAGATCTATTTGCGAAATTTTTTCACCAAATTTCTCCTCCGATTGCGAACTTATGTTGTTACTTTTCACGTACACATGGAAAAGTAGTCATCATCATAAAATAGGAGAAATTAGATCGAAAACTGAAAGATTTCGGAGATCCACTTTCTAGTCTGACAGAGAATGGAACGGTAGAAAGATATTATGGAAGCGATTCGAAGAACCCTGTGCCATCCAAATACTGTTATTTGCAGAGTAAGTATGTAAATGTAGATGGTGGAAATCAATTGCGCCTAAGACCTACTGAAGTCATATATCGAAGTTGTCAGCGAGGCACTGTGGAATCTTGTGGTTGCCCTATAATGATATTGAATTGATCCTCTGGTCGAAGTGAACTGATCGCTAATTAAAAATGGTTATATTGGACTACCTGGGAACCATTTGCAGCCATTTATCAAATTTTTAAAACTACGTAAACTAAGTTAAACTAAGGACAACACAACCCCATGCCTGAGGGAGGACTCAAACCTCCGACGATGGAAGTCGTGAGATTCGTAACGTGGCGCTCCAGACTGCGGCAGCTAGTCATCAACTTCAGAAGTAACGATGGAATTATTATGGATGAAAATGCACCATTTCTCTGCGACATGATTGCTGGGGAATGGTTCGAAGAACACTCTGGATAAATGTACCAAATGGTTTGACCCGTCAGATTGTCCCATTTCTGGGACGTTTGTGTACAAATCCTGCACTGGCGACAGTTTCGCCTTAATAGATGTCATTAGAGGCAGCATGTGTTTATACTCCTGTAGGCTTCTAATCACCTGTGAGTCAACGTCAGATCGAGTTGGTGCATTTCGCCGGATGTTTACAGGTCCGACACGATATTCAGAAGTATCCTGTGACTTTTCTGACCTCATCGTATGTTGCCAGGTATATTACTGAGGAATGATTTATGGATGGGTTCAGGTTCCATAACGATTATGGAAGTTGACTTTTATTCCTGATAACGCGTAAACTCGCATTCGCGATGAAGTTGGCTCAAATCCACCTCCAGCCATCGAGATTTACGTTTTCCGTGATTTCCCGAAATCGCTCTTATAAAATACCACGGCCGCTATTTTCCCCATCCTTACCCAAAAATTCGTTTCATATCATTCTCGCAAAGAGTGTTTTCATACGATTATGTCACTTATGTATGCTGATATGAGCTGTACAGCGTACAGCGCCATCTGTTAGCAGCTTTGTAACTATTATTTCAAACTGCTGTATAAACTTCTTACATATTTCACAATAAAATTGCCGTTTACTGCAGTCCTCTATCTGTCTTTGATTTCGAGATATTTAATTTTGAAATCAGGGAGTCCTTTTCTGGATACCCTGTATTGATTAATATTGCTAGGTTTTTCTTATTTTGTTATGTTAATAATTTATTATTATATTAATTAACGTGGCATAAATGTGACTTCTCCGCTACACCACTGTCCCTGTGAAAATGTGTACTAGTCTTACTTTTAAGTGGATGTGCGAGAATCTATGCCTGTCTGAATGTAGGGGGTAATAGCTCGCTTTGCATCATTCTCTCTGGCTCAGAGTCGATAGCTGCTGAGGCTACCAAAGAGGTTTCTACATCCTTTGGTTACAGTTCAGTGGTCGAGATTACTCTAGGGCGAGTCTCGTCATCCCCACCACCGCTTGTCTTGGATTTTCCGGCTTCCAGTGGCTTCCCACGTTTCATGGCCGCTCGGGCTGCGCATTCTATACTGGGCGTCTGAAGAAGTAAGATTGGTTCTTCTCTTGTATCCGCGAGATGGTAGCATTTCATTGTCTAGCACGTTTAACTTAGATTCGTGAAAAAAGAATCATTTTTTTGGAATATTTTCTCCAATCCTGTGCAGAATGTGTTCTCGTTTTTCAATTCAGTGATTTCCAATAGATAAACGTGGTGTGTGTGAGATTCTGGGTGAGTTTGACAACAGCCTGGTATGTTAAAACCTTTTGTGATCATGTGGCGGGGTATGAACTCTGTGTAAATACTTTCTAGCTTTGTGGGGCCCGATTTATAATAGGTGATATGTTCATTTTATACAGTGCATGTAAATATCTTCTCATCCTTTCCTTCCATGAGTGATATGTGTTCCACATGGTTGGTTCATAGAACAAAGCCTTCAGCTTCCACTCTTGTTTCTTCCACGCCCATCAGGTAAGTAACTATGCGGGTATCCTTCTAATTTCCACTAATATTTCGCGATCTTCTCTCCCCGCCTATTTAATTTTGCTGTTTCTTCACCGACTTGTAGTATGCACCCTGTCTTTGTCAGTAATTCTCTCTGAGCCTTGTACAATCTCTTTCAGTAGCTTCTTTATGTAATTCTAAAGATTTCTATGAGTTGCATGCTGTAATTCTTAATTTTATTTTTTCGACTTTGTAATTATTTCACTTTTACGAGATTTTTTAGACTGCATTTCATCCGTCTCTGTAGTCCCCCCTATCGCGTGTAGCTGTATTTCATTCTCTTTCTTATATAATTCTAAGCATTTATATTGGTTGCATGCTGTAGTTAATTTTCTTTATTTTTCGGAAACTGAATATATTCAGTTTTATCGGTTTTCGGAACCACGTGGGTCCGAGTTCCGACTTCCGGGGTTCGCAGCTAGTCGCCTGAGTTCACGCCACTTCTCATATAAAACCAGTACCTAGATCGATTCCTAATTGACTGCAATTTAAGAATTCACCATGATTAAGTATAATGAATCCGATTTTCAACCACTTCACTTTCAGTGCATTGCGTTCACGTAACGTAGCCGTGTGTCGCCATTAGCGTGTTTAATCGTGGTCCAAATGTAATTTAACTTAGCTATACACATGCACTATCTCAAAATAGGCACGTAAGACCGAAGCCAGCTTCAAAGTGTTTTTGTATATCGTGTTTTGTGCTACCTCCGACTTGCTGAATTTCGCCCTACGACAGCGGCGCCTGCTTCCGCCTCGTCTCAGCACGCTGATTTTGGTGAGTTTCGCTGTGGCATTGCGTGTGTGTGAGAGAATGAGTGTTGTACGTGAATCCTTCCCCCCAGTTGCATTAAATCATGTATAATTTAGACTGGGCACCATCCGCATTAATCCATGTAATAGATGCATTTTTATTGTATTAACAAATTTGGTTTCCTGTTTTGCTTGTTTTCTATCTGAATAAACAAGTTTAAGTTCAGCATAATCCGTAAGTTGCCTAAAAGTAGTTTCAGAGCACCATCCCTCTTTTATTTAATATTGTTCTTCACAAGTGCTGAGAACAAGATCAGATGCAATGTTTCTTACGTCCAAATGCCGTTGCGCCATAAATGTCTCCTTAGCCACCTGTCTAAGATAATTTTGTGGTGGCTTGCTTATTATTGTCTGTGTGTAATAACGTGTGAGCTTCTATGTATATTGACCACTGTAGTACTAACTACCTGTTATTGAAGTAATTTGAAACGAGTCAATTCTCAGTTTGGGCCAGGGAACGAGGCTTTTTAGCAGGGAGTAACCAGTAGTTCACACGTTCCTCATTTGCTAATTTTAGTGATAAATGAAGGCTCTTGTTACAAACAGTGGTCGACTTTTATCTTTCTCATTATGAATTCCTACTTCATCTCCAATGACCTGATCTTCGACAGACTATGAAAATCTAGGTATCCTTACCTAAACATCAGCAAGCTATACACTACTGTTTGTTCGAAGTCTTCTAGGAGGTTAAATTTTTACGGCAGCTGAAATCCTGAGCCTACTGTGAATAATACTTATCGTAATAAGGACTTCACTACCTGCGTTTACGCATTGATTTGCTCTAGGAATATACGCTCAGAAAATTTTCATACGAAACCATATTCTGACGGGCGTAACCTCCTAGCTCACGCAGCTGGTTAAGAAACTGAGTCATGATTCGCGTTTCCTAATGAAAAGTGCTGCGTTTGGGAGCTTTTTAATTTCTTTTAGCCACGAGCGAGTAGCCTAGCGGTCTGGATCGTCATGTAGCCGATCACGTAGCCCCCCGCGTCGGAGGTTCGAATTCTCCCTTGGGCATGGATGTTTGTGCTGTGTTTAGTATAAGTTTCTTCATAAGTAGTTTGTAAGTTTAGGGACTGATGATTCCATAATTACGTCCCATAAGCTTCACAAACATTTGGACATAATTTCTTTTATCAATAATAATGACTACGGGCTCAGACTTGCAAATAATACTCCAAAGTGGGTCGAGCGAAGGTTTTCTTTATGTTACTTACATTATCAGTGAATTATACTTTCAACAAATATGAGTCTAGCATCTTCTCTTGTTACAACAGTTCCATGTGGTCGTTCTACTTTAAAGCACACAGTTCACATACGCCCGGATATCTAATGGATGTTAACATCTCCAACGGTTGAAATCATGCTACTGCAAAAGTTCCTGTTGGGAAAATAAATAGGGTTTTGGACAAGACTTTCCGTGAAGATCATTTATCAACATCATGTGTCGACTTTCTGTCCGTATTCATGACAGTATTATAGCATTGTGATTGCTCCGAATACCAACGCACGGAGCTGCTGATTTTATTGTCTACTTAATGTGTATGTTTTGCAAAAACAATGTGTATATTGTACAAAAATCGATGTAAGTGTGAGTGTATGTGTGATACAGATGTTTTCCTAAGCTACTGAACCGATTTCAACCAAACGTGGTACACATACACGTAACCGTCAGAAAATATTTGCTGTAGGGGTAAAAACCACAGACAGAATGTCTACCAGATATGACGTCACAAATAATCAGATGCGCTAAGTTCTGCCGTTATCATAATGTGCGTGAATAACGAGGCCTTATACATGCGTATTCATGCACTGTTTCAGAATGAGAACACTTAAACAACTTACAACAAATTTTACACATTTGAAAAATTTACGACTTTTTTCCCTCACTGACAAGAGCAGCAACATAATAAAAGGAAAGAGGTTTGTAGCGTACTGTTTTTCCGTTGTTTGTGCTGTAAACCTACGGTATTAAGCGTGCGTTCCAATTTGTTAGTTATAAAATACTGACATTAATCACTAGAGATTTTACGGGTAATATCCATATATACCACCGAAAGCACCGTTAAAATTGCAATATAGTACGACACTTAATTTAGGAGATATAAGGTCATAAATAATGAGATTCATAAAAAACCTTCCTTTATCACTTGACGAAATTTATTACGTGTGTACTACTAACTCTATTCGCAGCACATTTCGCAGACAGTTTCCTAATATTTCACTCTAAGTACATGGAAAATATTATAGTGGGACACATTATTCAGGAGATAAGACGTCGGAAGGAATAAGCTGCGTGAAAAGAAAACAGAAATGTAAAGGGAGTGAGGCACAAGGGAGGGCAGAATGAAATAGAATGAGAATGCAATTAATACCAGTGAGCTACGCTTGTAAATGGAAATCTAGAGTACATCAAAGTCTGACGGACAAACCAAACGCAGAATGACGTAACGAAACGCTCTCTATATAATGAAGAAGTCGTAATTATGATCGTATCGTGCGCGTCTGTCCTAAACCCACATGAACGAAAGGGGTGGTGCTTAATATCAGCCACCGCTTGCACCAGCTATCGAAGAAAAATAACGATATTCTTGCTGCTAGTTTTTTTGTCTTCAAATGTTTCTTTTGCAGTATGCGGTATTTATCATGCATTTTCCTTCTAGCCACCCAATCTTAGCCAATCTCCACTAGCTATCAATCTCATTTCTTAGTCGTCTGTACTCCATTTTACCTCCTTCATTTTCTGCCTTTTTATGTCTTCTCCTTTCATCAATTAAATTTAGTATTTCCTGTGATATGCAAGGATTTTTTCGTAGCTCTTGCTGGAGTGGGACATTTATTTAACCGTCCACTATTTTCCTTAGAAAGCACAATTTCGCAGTAATTCAGTGATTAATTCTTTAATGTTCTTGAATGTTATTAATGCCTGAGAACATATACTTGTGAGAATTTCACTCGCCTTTGTTTGTTTCACGTGTAACGACGGTGCTGCAGCAGTACGCAGTGACGGGTTCTCCGCAGAAGTCAGCGAGAAAATGCCGGTTGCTGTCGTTGATTAGCCGAAGGTCGGCGCGCTGAACTGCAAGACACTGCCTGCTGTTGCGGACCGCGATTGACACTTTTTTTTTAAATGTAAATGAAAAATGTTTGTTTCTTTTTGGATTCTCATTGAGATAAAGTTTCGTTGCAATTGTGATTTGTAATACTGAATTTTGAATATCACTTACGTCACATAATTTTAAAATAAAAAGTTTAAAACTGAAGTTACTGATAAGTGTCCACGATTTCTAAATATTGAATCAAGATGTGCAAATGATTTTTCTTAAGTGATGGTAATTCTGAAATGAATTTTGAATGTGTTCTGAACGACTTACACGAAAGTTGTGTGTTCCCAAAGTGGCACGATTATTGACATTACGATATCGATAACAGTAACAGACGAGCTATGGAATAAACAGAGACTATCATACCAACTGAAATGAAAATTTTGACTCAGGTTTGGCCAATCCATTGGATCTTACTGTGGAATAAAATTTTGATTTAATTCATTTCTTCAATTTGAGGAACTTTATTAAGAAGAATATAAAGTTTAGTATTAACGGTCATTTAAATTTTTTGTTGTTGGGGTGCTAGTTAACTTCGGGTACGAAGTCATAGTCATTCAAGAAGCTGTTTGTTTATTATATCTGAAGTAACTCAAAAACTAGTACCAGCACAATGTCTTCCTACCTGTTTCGTCCTCATACATTTCTTCGATCTCGTCATCGTCGGCAGAGCTAGATGACATGTAATCTTGCATTAGTCTAGTCGGTGTTGGCTTCGTATCTATCTAGACTACGTTAATGCGATGACTGGGCTACTCCTACTAGTTTACCCGCATTCTCATTTTCTTATTCATTATTAGACCTACACTTGTAATACTCACAAATGATTCTGTATTTATAATACTGTACACACGTGACTCAAAATCCTGTTCCTCTTCCCACCAAACTTCCATAATACCCACTATATCTAGCTTCATCCTATCTATTTCGCTTTTTAAATTTTCTAACCTTGCTATTCGATTAAGGGATCTAACATTCCACGGTCCAATCCATAGAATGCCAGTGTTGTCTTTCCTAATTTCCTCCTGAGTAGTCCCCACTCGGAGATCCGAATCGAGGACTATTTTACCTGCGGAATACATTACTCAAGAGGTTGCCATCGACATATATTCATTCAGTAGAGATGTATGTCCTTGGTAAAAGTAACGGCTGTTGTAGTTTCCCCTTGCTTTCAACATTCGCAGTATGAGAAAGCCACATTAGCTGATGTTGCAAGATCAGCTCAGTCAATCATCCAGCCTGTTGCCTCTTCAACTACTGAAAAAGCTGTTGCCTGTTTTCAGAAACCACATGTTTGTCCGGTCTCTCCACAGATGCTCCTCCGCCGTAGTTACACCTATGATACGGCTATCTGTACCTCTGAGGCACGCAAGCCAACCCACCTCGGCAATTTCCGTGATTCAGGGGATGGTGATAAGATACACAATTCTGCGAGAAGATTTCGACAGAGCACTAAAATATTTGAGTCGAAACAAGGTTTCGAGCAGATAATGTTCCCACAGATTTACTGATGCCCTTCAAAAAACTGTTCAAATGTTTGTTAAGCTTATGGGACTTAACTGCTGGGTCATCAGTCCCTAAACTTATAAACTACTTATAAACTAACTTATACTAAAGACAACATAAACATCCATGTCCGAGGGACAATTCGAACCCCTGACGGGAAGCCCTTCAGAGACGTAGTCATGACAAAACTATTCTATTCGGTGCCCAATATCCATGAGACAGCAGATATATCCCCAGACATAAAAATTATATAATAATTCAAAATAACTCAGAAGCAGACTGGTACGAAAAAGAACTATCGGAATAATAACTCATGGTTGAAAAATAATTAAACGAATTGTTCAAAGAAAAATCTAAAAATTAGTAGAATCCGACCTGAGGGAAGATTAGTTTGGATTTACGAAAAATGTAGGAACATACGACGCAATACTGACCTTGCGACTTCTTTCAGAAGACACTTAGGGAAAGAAAGAGCTGCGTTTGTGCTGTGCCGACCATCCAGACTGCATCACCAACAAGTTTCGGAGATATCTCAGTCAAATCCATTTGGGAATAACGCGTGTTACAGAGGTCACATGATTTAAAGAATAGCCCCAAGTGAAGTGAGCAAGGCGATGCAATAAGAGCTGAGTGTGGCTCCGTTGCTGGCGATAACTGCTGCTACAAGCATCGGCACCGAATCGAAGAACCTCTGGATGAGTTGCTGTGGTTGAGCAGTCCGTGCTGCTTCCACATTGGAAATCGTGTCGTAGTCTTTCTGCAATAGATTGAAGGCGAGACGTCGGGAGAACAGAGAACTGAAGGCAGCAATGCAATCTCATCAATGTGCAAAGAAGTCTTAACAATGCATACAACTTGTCGCCGCGCATTGTATGGGAGGCCAGTAGGTTCTAATACCCGAGGGAATTTATTTAGGAACTGATACAGGGAAAGTAGTACATGAGCTTTGCTGTACGTGCAGTGGAAAATTTTGATGGTCGGACGGGTGAAAACACAGAATGGAGAATGGAAGATGAGCAATTTGTTAACCCTAATTATGAATTTAAGTGTTAGAATGTCATTTCTGAATGTATGAGTGCGGAAGTGTGGAAGTGCCACTCCCATGAACCACAGACATTGCCGAGGTGGGGTGGCTTGCGTGCCTCAACGATACAGATAGCCGTACCGTAGGTGCAACCACAGCGGAGGGGTATCTGTGGAGAGGCCAGACAAACGTGTGGTTCCTGAAGAGGGGCAGCAGCCTTTTCAATAGTTACAGGGGCAACAGTCTGGATGATTGACTGAGCTGGCCTTGTAACATCAGCTAATGTGGCTTTGCCACACAGCTACTGCGAACGGCTGAAAGCAAGGGGAAACTACAGCCGTTACCTTTCCCGAGGACATGCAGCTCTACTGTATTAACATATGATGATGGCATCCTCTCGGGTAAAGTATTCCGGAGGTAAAATAGTCCCCCATTCGGATCTCCGGGCGGGGATTACTCAGGAGGATGTGATCATCAGGAAAGACAATACTGGCATTCTTCGGGTCGGAGCGTGGAATGTTAGACCCCTTAATCGAGTAGGAAAATTAGAAAATTTAAAAAGGGAAATGCATAGGTTGAAGTTAGATATAGTGGGGATTAGTGAAGTTCGGTGGCAGGATGAACAGGATTTCTGGTCAGGTGAGTACAGGATTATAAATACAAAATCAATTGGGGGTATCACAGGAGTAGGATTGATAATGAATAAGAAAATAGGAATGCTGGTAAACTACTATGACCAGCACAGTGATCGCATTATCATTGTCAAGATAGATACGAAGCCAACACCGACAACAGTAGTACAGGTTTATATGCCAACTAGCACTGCCGATGATGAGGAAATCGAAGAAATATAAGAGGAAATTATTCAGACAATTAAGGGAGAAGAAAACTTAATTGTTATGGGAGACTGGAATTCGGTAGTAGGACAAGGAAGGGAAGGGAAGATAGTAGGTGAATATGGTCTGGGCAAAAGGAATGAAAGAGGAAGCCGCCTGGTAGAATTTTGCACAGAACATAATTTAGTTATAACAAACACCTGGTTCAAGAATCACAAAAGAAGGTTGTATACGTGGAAGAGACCAGGAGACACCGGAAGGTATCAGATAGATTTTATAATGTTAAAACATAGATTCCGGAACCAGGTTATCAACTGTAAGACATACCCAGGGGCCGATATAGACTCTGACCATAACTTGTTAGTCATGAACTGTAGGCTGAAACTGAAAAAACTGCAGAATGGTAGGAAAATAAGGAGATGGGACCTAGATAAATTGAAGGAACGTGAAGTTCTGGAGAATTTCAGAGAAACATTTAGGCAACAATTGACAGATACAGGGGGAAATAAAACAGTAGGAGAGGAATGGGTAAAATTGAGAGATGAAATAATGAAGGTAGCAGAGGACAAAATAGGTAGGAATGCAAGACCTACAAAAAATCTTTGGATATCACAGGAGATTCTAAATTTAATCGATGAAAGGAGAAAATATAAAAATGCAGTAAATGAAACAGGCAAAATGGAGCACAGACGACTAAGAAATGAGATTGACAGGAAGTGCAAAATGGCTAAGCAGGAGTGGCTAGAAGGCAAATGCAAGGATCTAGAAGAATGTATAAATAGGGAAAAAATAGATACAGCCTACAGAAAAATAAAAGAAACATTTGGAGATAAGAAAAACAGATCTGTGAATATCAAGGACACTGATGGAAAACCAGTTCTCAGCAAAGAAGGGAAAGCTGAAAGGTGGAAAGAGTATATAGAGGGGCTCTACAAAGGAAACGAACTCGGAGACAATATTGTAGGAAGGGAGGAGGATGTAGATGAAGATGAAATAGGAGATACTGTATTGAGAGAAGAATTTGACAGAGCCCTGAAAGACCTAAGTCGAAACAAGGCCCCGGTAGTAGATGATATTCCCTCAGAGCTACTGAAGTCTCTGGGAGAACCAGCCATGACAAACCTGTTTCACCTGGTGCGTAAGATATATGAGACAGGAGAAGTACCCCCAGACTTTAAGAAAAATGTTATAATCCCCATTCCAAAGAAAGCAGGTGCAGACAGGTGTGAAAACTACAGAACCATCAGTCTAATAAGTCATGGATGCAAAATATTAACACGAATTATATACAGAAGGATGGAAAAGCTGGTGGAAGCCGACCTCGGGGAAGATTAGTTTGGATTCAGGAGAAATGTAGGAACACGGGAGGCAATACTCACTTTACGGCTTATCCTAGAAGATAGATTAAGAAAAGGCAAACCTACATTTCTAGCTTTTGTAGATTTGGAGAAGGCTTTTGACAATGTTGATTGGAATAAACTCTTTCAAGTTCTGAAGCAAGCAGGAGTAAAATATAGGGAACGTAAGGTTATTTATAACTTGTACAAAAACCAGACAGCGGTTATCAGAGTTGAAGGGCATGAAAAGGATGCAGTGGTTGGAAAGGGAGTAAGACAGGGTTGTAGTCTTTATCCATTGTTATTCAATTTGTACATTGAGCAAGCTATAAAGGAAAGCAAGGAGAAATTTAGAGAAGGAATTAAAGTTCAGGGTGAAGAATTAAAAACATTGCGTTTTGCCGACGACATTGTAATAATCTCAGAGACAGCAAAGGACCTGGAAGAGCAGTTGAAGGGAATGGACAGTGTGCTGAAAGGTGCATATAAGATGAACATTAACAAGAGCAAAACTAGGGTAATGGAGTGCAGTGTAAGGAAATCAGATGATGCTGAGGGAATTAGATTGAGAACGAAGCAATAAAGGAGGTAGATGAGTTTTGTTATTTGGGCAGTAAAATAACAAATGATTGTCGCAGTACAGAGAATATAAAATGCAGAATGGCAATGGGTAGAAAAGCGTTCTTGAAAAAGAGAAATTTGTTAACATCGAATATTGATTTAAGCCTAAGGAAGTCTTTTCTGAAGGCATTTGTATGGAGTGTTGCCTTGTATGGGAGTGAGACATGGACGATAAACAGTGCGGACAGGAAGAGGATTGAGGCTTTTGAAATATGGTGCTACAGAAGAATGCTGAAGATTAGGTGGGTGGATCGCGTAACTAATGAGCAGGTATGGAACAGAATTGGAGAGAAAAGAAATTTCTGGCATATCTTGACTAAAAGAAGGGATAGATTGGTAGGACACATTCTTAGACATCAAGGAATTGTGAATTTAGCATTGGAGGGAAGTGTGTGGGATAAAAATCGCAGAGGAAGACCAAGAGATGGATACAGTAAGCAGATTTAGACAGATGTAGGTTGCCGTTCTTATGTGGAGATGAAGAGGCTTGCTGAGGATAGGGTATTGTGGAGAGCTGCATCAAACCAGTCTCCGGACTGAAGACAACAACAACAACGAGTGCGGAATGTAGCCTTTTAAGCGAGTGAAACGTGGACGGTAAGTAGAAGAGGAGTAGAAGTGGAGAAGAAGAGGATAGAGGAAGTAGAAATGCAATGCTACGAAGTTCAGGTGGGTAGATCGTGTAACTAATGGAAAGCTACTGAAAAGAACTGAGGGAAAAAGTTAATGGGATAACTTGACTAAAAGAAGTGATCAATTAATGGGGCTCATTCTGAGAGATCAAGGAATAGTCGATTTAGATTATAGTTAGAGTGCAGGGTAAAAATCGCAGAGGGAGACCACGATGCGAGTGCAGTAAAACGGCCCACGTTGCTGTGGGTTGTCGTTATTAGGAGAGGAAGAGGTTTGCACAGGATGTATAACTGCTTGGAAAATATCTTCGGACTTAAAACCACAAGAACGAAATGTTATCATGACTTTGTTAACAAAATCAACGAGGTCGTTTCTATATCACAAGAGTCCAAACCTTCCTCTGAGGTCACTGATTCTATTAACCATAGATTTTTCACTGTGATATTTCAGGCTTGCAGGCCGTCTAAAATTCTGGTAATCTGCCGTGATTGGCCGATGCCGCGTAAGAAGGGCATTGCGGTCCGGAACACCACGTAACTGTAACTGTAACACCACGTATCACTGTCGGAATAACTACACTTCTCAATACTATTAGGAGATCAGGTGATATATCATACACAGTATACACATGGTACAGTATTTTATTCAGATATAGGCTACAATTGTAATTTGTGGTTGATACAGTACAATAGATCGCTGACTCATCTCTTTACTTAAGGTTTACATACGTTTACTTACAGCGACATACAGTGGGGTACCACAATGCGCGGTTGCTAGCCGTCGGAGGTTCGAGTCCTCACATCAGTTCTTGTGCGACACTTGACCATTCTTCCATGAGTGACATATCCAGATCAGCAACCGTCATAGGAGGGGGGGAGGGGGGTGTTCAAATGTTTGTAGAACTTATGGGACTTAACTACGGAGTCATCAGTCCCTAAGCTTACAAACTACTTACGAACTAGCTAAGACTAAGGACGGCACAAATCTCCATGCCCGAGGGGGGATTCGAACCCCCGACAGTAGTGGCCGTGCAGACCGTGACTGGAGCGCCTCAGTCCCCTCGGCCACCGCGGACGGCGGAGGGGTGTGTTGCTGGTCTGGCTGCAGTACTTCTTACATGTGCATTCCACACGTGCTCATTCGGTTGTAAGTTCGGTGAACAAGCTGACCACTCCATTCGATCACTTCCTTCAACTTCAAGCATATTTTCCACCAGTGTAGCTTTATGACAACGAGCATTATCGTCCACCTGAAGGAACCCATCTCTTATGGCACCAGCATAGGGCACATCAAAAGGTCGGAGGATCTCGTCTCTATTCATCTGGGCAAACAAAGCGCCATTCTGAACGACATAGAGGTCCGTACAACCGCCGATACTGACTTCTGCGCACACCATTCGTCCACCACCATGATACGGTGATGTTTCCGGCACTAAAGTAGGACTGTTCCGAGGTCCAGTCCCCCCCCCCCTCCCTACATGAGGGAACTAAACACAAAATACCAACAAATAATATAATTCCTTGAGACAACATTGTCTCGTTATACCAAAACGTATTAAACATAAGAAGAGGCAATAAATTAAAATTTGTGCTGTGGCCAGGATTCGAACCCGGGACCCCCTACTTACCGGGTCTCAGATAACACAGCGTTGCTTTAAGACAGTCCGTGTAGTCGCTTTGGCTGCAACGCTGTGTTAGCTGAGTGGTCCCCAGTTGCGCCTCAGACGTGTCAGAGTGAGGAAGTGCCTGACCGCTCCGAGTCGCCGGCAGTTTGTTTACGCTGTGCACGCGTCGCTTCGTTTCGAATACCTGTGTCATTGTGCATACGTTTGATCGCGTCTGTGACTTGATTGGTAACTTTGTGTACTTCTTTGCGTCATATGCAATTAGCCCTGTTAGGTTAATTTGCAGCATGGCCCCAACGATACCCAGGAAGAACACCCTGCTATTTGAATTTGAAAAATCAACCCGAAACAAGCAACCGAGCTCACTGGAAGTGCATGATTGGGTAACGGGAACCTTTGGAATCAACACCGATCAGGTTCATACAGCCTACTATGATTTGGAACAATACTGTTTTTACGTCAAACTGATTAACCCGGTGCTACTGGAACGTCAGGTGGTTCAACATGGAGGGGACGCTGAATTTCGTCATCGAGATGGATCGGTGAGTACTGTGAAAATTTCTAATGCTAGTGTAGAGTATAAAAATGTGCGAATCTTTAAGCTGCCCCCTGTAGTAGAGAACTGCTTTCTAAAAGAGGTCTTACTGCAATACGGTGACATTAGGAACATTCACCTTGAACGGTGATCCAGTCAGTATAAATTGCAATGCTACAATGGCGTCCGCTCCGTTGAAATGCACGTTAAAGTAAATATCCCGTCACACATCACTGTTTGCGGGCATAGAGCTCAGATTCAGTATTCTGGTCAAGTATCGATATGTTATATTTGTAATCAAAGTGGTCAAGTAAGGAAAGACTGTCCACAACGTGTCACAATTTCGAAACCCACCCTCCAGCAGCGCAAAAACTGACGCTAGCTGATCTCTTTCCAGAAAATCGTGTCGAAGCAGCTAGTATACCAGGACCCTCTGTCACTGAAAAAGATGCAGAGCAGACTCCTAGCAAAGAGTTCCCTCCGTTGCCTCAAAAGCCGGTCGCGGATTCGAACCCGCTCAAAAGTGTCATAACCACTGCACCTACCAAGCGGCGTAAAACTCGCGATGGTAACAGCACTGACGAGGAAACGCAGGATCCCGAAAAACCGGAAAAACTTCAAAAGACAAACATTGTACGACCGTCAATTGACGTAGAAATGTACGATGACGTCACACAGAAACCCGCGATGCAACCCGTAATTGAGCAGGAAGTAGAGCAGGAAGTAGTGCCTCCGTCAGAGTGTTCCTCGCCGTCAACACCTCAAAGCGCGGTGCCACCACAATCCCACCAGGAAGCGATGCCCGATGTAAACATACACAGAATGGAAATCACTGCAGGTCAGAAAACCGTATACAGGCAACGCGAACACGAAAGAAACGCCGGTGGCGACACCGGTAACAAACAAAGTTTCGTCAGCAGTGTATACACACTGCCTGATTCAGGAATTGTAAACACACACGCGACCATTGCAGGCACTAGCGGTGACTCGCCGGACGACGGGCAAAGTTCAGTCCTGTGAAGTTGGCACCCCTTTTTTGGAAAATGTACATTTTTTTCAGAGTTCTAGACAGATATACAATAGTTCTGGAGTTCTCTGTACAAAATTTAAATAGTTCTGCATAATTTCGCCGAAAAAATAGGAAAAATTACCACAAACTTGAGTTCTTTTAGTTTTTTTTAAATAATTATTTGCCTATTAGCACAAACATAGTTCTGATCACAGTTCTAAATAGATATCAAAGAGTTCTACAGGAAATCCTAATGATATTTTTCTGTGCAGATTATACTTTATCAGATAAATGCAGTAATGTAGAATCCATTGTCGCGTTACTGTAAATTGGCTCCATTTTTTGGAGAAATACACATTGTTTTTTGGGATTCTGTGTACATATACTATAGTTCTAGAGTTCATGTGAATATTTCTATGTAATTGCCTGAAAAAAATATTTGGAATATCTGATAAGCTGTCTTATTTGTGCCCGTTATTCGAGAAATATACATTTTTCTTAGGTCCTGACAGATATTCTATCCGCTGCACATTCAATTTTTGTTTTTACGTCTGAGTGATTACTGCTTATCGTAAACAAGAACTATTGCACATGTCCCTAGAACTCTGTAAAAAAAGTCTAATTTTTTAGAAAAAACGGATGCAAATTCCACAGTAGCATGTAAATGAATACTCCATTATTGTAATTATCTCATAAAGTATAACCAGCACAGAAAAATGCTATTAGGATTTCTTGTAGAACTCTTTGACAGCTATTTAAAACTGTGATCAGAACTATGTTTGCGCTAATAGGCAAATAATTATTTAAAAAACTAAAATAAACTCAAGTTTGTGGTAATTTTTACTATTTTTTTCGGCGAAATTTTGCAGAACTATTCAAAATTTGTACAGAGAACTCCGGAACTATTGTATATCTGTCTAGAACTCTGAAAAAAAATTACATTTTTGAAAAAAGGGGTGCCAACTTCACAGCTCTCCCACTATTCAGAATTGCGATATTTCACGAAATTCTGCAGAACTATTTAAATTTTGTACAGAGCACTCTAGAACTATTGCATATCAGTCTAGAACTCTGAAAAAAATTTACAGTTTTGAAAAAAGGGGTGCCAACTTCACACGACTCAGGCGCAATTTTGTGTAGTTTTTCTCGCTATTTACGCAATTAGCTCGTGAACTATTATCTGGGCAAAAAAATATCATTAGGATTTTCTGCAGAACTCTTTGAGAGCTATTTAGAACTGTGATCAGAACTATGTTTGAACAATTAGGCAAAAAATTATTTGGAAAAAACTAAAATTTGTTACAATTTTTTGTAATTTTTTCTCGAATTAGTGCAGAACTATTTAAATTTTGTACAGAGAACTCCAGAACTATTGCATATCTGCCTAGAACTCTGAAAAAAATGCACATTTTTGAGAAAAGGGGTGCCAACTTCACAGTAGCGTGTAAATGGATTCCCCATTAATGCAATTATCTCATGAAGTATAATCTGCACAGAAAAATGTCATTAGGATTTCCTGTGGAACTCTTTGAGAGCTATTTAGAACTGTGATCAGAACTATGTTTGAACAATTAGCCAGAAAATTATTTTGAAAAAAGTAATTTTTGTGGTAATTTTTCCTATTTTTTCGGCGAAATTATGCAGAACTATTTAAATTTTGTACAGAGAACTCCAGAACTATTGTATATCTGTCTAGAACTCTGAAAAAAATGTACATTTTCCAAAAAAGGGGTGCCAACTTCACAGGACTGCAAAGTTCGGCGCGCACCAAAGACGCGGTAGCTGCAAATCTGAAGACAGAAGTGAGGCAAGATTTTCAAACGTCGGTAAACATTGAAAAATTGCCCTCCACTTCTCGGACAAAGAAAACGGTACAGCCTAATGTGATCGTAACGCGCAGCAAAAACAAAAGTAAAGAGCGGACTGATCACACAAAAACCAGCGAAGGATTAGATGTTCGAATAGCCACGAAGATGGATTGGCGAGATTCTGATGATCCTATAAATTTAAAATAGCATGCTACCCAGTAGGACACAAGCGTACAAACTGATAAGTGTAAATATAACTGGTCTAACATCCGATCTGAAACTTGCAGCATTTAAACAATTCGTTTACTATTCTGAGGCTGGTATCTTATTTTTCAGGAAGTAGCTGTTTCTACATTACAAATCCCAGGTTTTCACGCAATAGAGAACGTAGCCTATCAAAAACACACAGGCACGGCCATCCTAGTCCGGGAAGGAATACCCGTAATAGATATTGAAAAGCTCGAGTCTGGTCGTGGCATTGCTTGCAAAGTATTTGATGTCACATTCTGACCGAAGTGTCTTCTTCAAAGATGAAATTATCTATTTATTACGAAAGGATCCACCGAATATCTTGCTAGGAGTGGGCTTCAATTGTGTCCTGCACCGAACAGACCAACAGCCGAACTTTAATTATTGTAAAGATCTTCATGAACTTGTCAACAACATTAGGCTGCAAGACACATGGGAATTCTTTTACCCTACCCAAGTAAAATTCACGTTTTTCACTCCCACCTCCAATAGTCGTATCGACAGGATTTATACATCGTCCCACCTAAGTAAACGTCTTAATGATGTTGATGTCATACCAGCACCATTTACAGACCACAGTACATACGCCGTGACAATCACTCTAGACAGGCAACCCACTAAAAGATTCAGATGGCAGTGGATGTTGAACACATCGCACCTCCAGGATATAGAACTTGAAGAGGTTATCCTAACAACTTGGAATACTCATCTACGCTCTATGGATAGATACAGTTCCAAATTAGAGTGGTAGACTCTTACAGCCAATAGGAAACTAAGGCAAGCTTTAATCTCTTATAGTTATCATAGAACACGGGAAAAGAAACGGACCACCGAATTTTACTACACAGTTCTAAGAGAATTATACGAAAAATCCGATGACAGTAACACTGACACAGCACAAATTAAGAAATTAAAAGCGAAATTAATTAGTATCAAGAGAAGACAACTTGAGGGACTAAAAATCAAGTCCAAAGCGAAATCTGTTCGTGAGAGCGAGATAACATCTCTGTACCATCTCATTAAGCACAGTAAACGTCGTGCACGAACTTTCATAGATTGCCTTACCGCACCTGATGGTGCTCTACTAGTGGAACAAAAAGACATTGTGCAAGAATTCCGAAACTTTTACGGAGATTTGTATTCCGAGGTACCATTTGATAACAATCTAGCATCTGTGTTCATTCAAAAACTTGTATGTAATGTAACAGCAGACGACAACGCAGATCTGTTGTCGGATTTTACCGTTTCAGACATCTTAGAATTAATCGTGCACTCCCCCGCCAACAAGTCCCCTGGGCCAGATGGACTGCCCAAAGAATTCTATCACCGTTTCTGGCACATCATTGGGCCGACCTTCACTGATATTATAAACGAAATTATCCGTGGGCAGAATATACCGAAAGTGTTTCAAGGAGGCAAAGTCGTTTTAGTTCCAAAAAACCGTCGCCACCACACCTTTGACAACTTCAGACCAATCATGTTGGTAAACTTTGATTACAAGACTGTGGCGAGAGCAATTAAAAGTAGGATGACTCCAATAGCTAAAAAAGTCATCCAGTATCACCAGACGTGTATCCCAGGTAGGACTATCATCATGACCACTATAGCCGAAATCAGGGATGTCATTGGGATTAGTGCAGCAACCAATGTCGACTGTGCCTTACTTTTTGTCGACTTCTCGAAGGCTTTTGACCGTGTCAATCACCAATATGTGCTGAGAATCATGGGGAGGGTCGGGTTAAATAACAGAGCTGTTACCGCGTTGCGAAACATGATCACGGAAATAACCACTAGAATTAACACCAATGGACAACTGACGAAAGCCATCAATGTCAACAGAGGAGTACCAAAGGGCAGTCCCCTCTCTATGATGTTACACGCCTTTCATTGGAACCACTTTTACGAACACTACAGACAAAGTTGCCAGGGCTATCTCATTCGCAGGCACCCTTTGCTATTCATGCGTATGCAGATGACGTGGTAGCAGTCGTTCGTACTGAAGACGAAATAGGGATATTGAAATCAGAGATAGATAGTTATGGTCGGGTGTCAGGATCACGGATCAACGAAGAGAAATGCAAAATGGTCAGCCTTAGAGGTTTCGAACGGGTAACGACCACGTGGGTAAACATAGTGGAAAATCCCAAATCCCAGGGAATTATTTTCGATAAAGGTCCACTAAAAATGGCTGCAAAAAGTTGGACTACGGTCATAAATGGTATGCAGGGACTCATCTTTGAAAACAATTGGCGAGCTGTGACGCTTTTGGAAAAAAACAAAATTGTCAACATTTACGTTTTTTCCAAAGCATACTACCTGGCACAAGTATTTCCATTACCGACATTACCAGCTAAGAAGATCATGAAGTTAGCCAGCAAATTTTTATGGACGGGTAACGTATTTAAACTGGACTGCCTCACGCTTATGGAAGGTGGACTGGGCCTAACTGACGTCGAACGGAAGGCCACAGCACTGTTTCTCAAGCGAACATTACGAACGATATCTGACAATCCACAAACCCTGACTGCAAAACTGTTCCAAATAGTATGTCTGAAAAGTATGAGCCCACCGATCGATATCAGTAGGATTGACTACCATTTGAAGCATGTGCGACAGTACTACCTCGAACTAAGCCATGTCCGTGGCGACATGTTAACTGGCCCGATTTTAAAAACCAAGGCTCTAATGCAGCACTGGCGTCGAAACAATAAAGCAAACACCATTGAAACCAAGTTTCCTTCTTGCCACTGGAAAATTGTGTGGAAGAATATTAGTCCTCAGCCACTAACAATGGAAGTTGCATTGATGTGGTATCGAGTGGTGAATAACACAGTGGCCACTAACGAAAAATTGTATCGGATAGGATTAAAACAAACCGACAAATGTATTAAGTCTGGACTTGTCGACACATGAATACACCGTTTCACCTGAAGTAGACATTTAGAAAACTGGAAATGGGTCACTGATATACTTGCACAGTTATCAAACGGGTCGACAACATATAGGCCTGAGTTATTAACAAAACCGGATAAAATGTTCTACCCCCTGCAAAGAATAACACGGTGATGTGGCTATTAGCAAATTATGTCATCACACAACGCGGAGAAGATGACTTGACCAGTCTCCGTGCTTATATGCAAACAGAACTCTGGCAGCTACGAAAGACAGAAAATTTACCAAAGTTTTTTGGCAATAGAATGAACATTGTTTTTCAGAAAGTAGGAGTCGGTTAGTACACCACCCACAACTATCAATGTAGAGTGACGAATTGCTGAAGTTGAACAGCAACACAGTCTGTGCGTACTGATTCAGATGCTTCACGGAGGTAGTTCCGTTTCCACGAAGGAATGTTATGTTTTGTTAGTTTTAAATGGTTTCTGCTATTTTACCTAGTTTCTTTAGTTCAAATTCTTAATTTCATGAAGAAAAAACACAGTATAAACAGAAACTGTGGATTGTGGGTGGCTGGTGCTAATCCAGGGGGCTGCAAGTCGTTTTGTTCAACTGCAGTAGTGTTTGGCTGCACTGCATAAACGCTGTCAGGCGGGAGTCTAGTAAGTAGAAGGTCCTGGGTTCGAATTCCGGCAATAAAACAAATTTTAATTCATTGCCTCTCCTTATGTTTACACACAAAATCTTGATTCATCCCAGAACAGAACCCGGCTCCTTACGCTAAGAATCCAATCCTGATGTTACTCCCGATGTTACTGATTTTATTGCTGACTAAATGGGGTCGTAGTTTTAATGGGACACACACGATAGGCCTCCGTGCATAGAGGCCACTTTTCCGAAGTACATTTCTGACTGTTTGTATCGATATTGCGCGTCCTGCTGTTGCCTGGAGGGTGGTTTGCAGCTGAGTTACTTCCAGCTTCGTGTCTCGACGGGCTGTTAACCGGGATTACCGGTCGTTTGTTACTAATGTTACTAGTGACGGACCTGGCCCTCCCTTCTTTCGACGGCTCCTGTTATTTGAAATAGCGTCCAGGTCCTGCATATGACACTTTGCGACTTTGCCACCTGCCTCTGTGTCTGTCTCGTTTCCAACCTCGTTGTGGCTCTCCGTGCCACAGCTTCTGGTAAGTCACGCTGATGTTGCATTGAACTACCTGCTCACCACACTATCTGAACCCGTCTGCTAGTGTAATTGGTTCGCCACGGCGCATTAGCCGTGCACATTGATGCGCCGTGGTGCGGTGCGCGCGGACGTTCGCCGTCGGCTTTTACTCGAATTGCTTGGTTGTGGAACATCGCCCCGGATTTGTGACTAGATAGGGGATTTCCTGTCAGAGAGGACACAGTTTGTAGTAATCGGTGGTAAGGCAATGACTAAAACAGACGTGATATCGGGCGTTTCCACAGGGTAGAGTTATTTGCAGATGACGCCATCATTTATCGTCTGGTAAAGTTATCTGAAGATCAAAACCAACTGCAGAACGATTTAAATAAGATATCAGTATGGTGTAAAAATTGGCAATTGACTATAAATAATGAGAAGTGTGAAGTCATCCACATGAGTACGAAAAGAAATCAGTTAAACTTTGTTTACAAGATAAATCAGTCAAATGTGAAGGCCGTCAACTCCACTAAATACCTAGGAATTACTATTCAGACTTAAACTGGAAAGAACACGTAGGTAATGTCGTAGGAAAGGCGAACCAGAGACTGCGTTTTACTGGCAGAACGCTTAAAAGATGCAACGTAAGTACTAAAGAGACTGCATACACTACGCTTATCCGTCCTCTTTTGGAGTACTGATGCCCAGTGTGGGATCCTTATGAAGTGGGTTTGATGGAGGACATCGAAAGAGACCAAAGAAGAGCAGCTCGTTTTGTATTGTTACGATACAGGGGTGACAGTGTCATGGAAATGATACAGGATCTGGGAATGATTACAACAACCGCGGTTATCGTTGCGGCGTAGTCTACTTACGAAACTCCAATCACCAACATTCTCCTTCGAATGCAAAAATATATTGTTGACGCCCACCTACATAGGTAGAAATGATCATCATAATAGAATACGAGAAATCAGAGCTCGAACGGAGATATTCAGATGTTATTTCTTCCCGCGCGCTATTCGAGAATGGAATAGGAGATGAATAGCATTAAGGTGAACCCTCTGCCAGGCACGTAAATGTGATTTACAGACTGTCACATGTAGATGTAGATGTCGAGTGCCCCCTCGGGCATGAGTGTCTGTGTTGTCCTTAGGTTAGTTTACCTTACTGTAAGTAGTTTGTAAGCTACTGATTAATAACGCAGCAGTTGAGTACGATAGATTTACAAACATTTGTACATTTTTAATTGGTTTGGCAGAGTAAACATAAGTTAACACAAACCCCTTCTGCAGGAACTTTCTGTCATGATCTCTTTTGTCGTAATGTTGCTGTCGCCACACAGTAGAAGCGGTAGAAAGGCGTCGAACCATTTTAGTTCATTCAACTTATTTAATGTGGTATCTGTTCATTCGGTCATGCGCGAAAGAACAAGCACCATGTAAATAATTGTGTATTTGCCCCTTCAGGCAATTCAGAATTTCAGTGCGGACGCATGAATACTCTCGATCCCTTGCGTAAATGCAGTATAGGAGGCGAGCAAGTGGAATCAAATGCGCAGGGGCGCTATAATGAAAGCGTGCTACTAAGTGAGAATTTGGGTTGGGAGGGAAGCGTGCCTGCATAGCCTAATTGGGTTCGAATCCTGGTCCAGCAAAAATTTTCATCTTTGTCATTGGATTTATTTCAGCGCGCTGAAACGGTCGAAATGTTTAAATATTTAATTCTTCAGAGGAGATAGGCTGGCTAGCCAGTACTTACCTTTTTGCTTTACCGCCGATAGTCTCACACAGAAAGAAAAAAGGACGAAAGTAGAACTAGCTTTCGCAACAGGGTTCCTTCTTCAGATAAGAGACAAAGGAAGAAAAAACGAATTGGAAAGGAATAGGATGATAATTCACGACCTAGGTCATGAGGATGGTGTTTGAGATTTGCGGAAGTCAGAGATACTGTTTATTTGATGAAGATCCTCATGACCTAGGACGTGAATTACCTTCCCCTTCCTTTCTAAATTTTCAAATGATGTTAAGCTTAAGGGACCTAACTGCGGGGTCATCAGTCCCTAAACTTACAAACTACTTATGAACTACCGGATTTAGAAAATATCGTTCATGCGAAACACAACTAGATCTTTGTTCACACTAAGTGCTGGGCGCTATCGACAAGGGTTCGCAAATCGATTTCGTATTTCTGGATTTCCAGAAAGCTTCTTACACTGTATCTCACAAACGGCTTTTAATCAAATTGCGTGGTTATGGTGTATCGCCCCAACTTTGCTACTGGATAGGGGATTTACTGTCAGAGAGGATACAGTTTGTAGTAATCGATGGTAAGGCATCAACTAAAGCAGAGGTGATATCGGGCGTTCCACAGCGTAGTGTTATTGGTCCTCTGCTGTTCCTTATTTACATAAACGATTTGGAAGAAAATGTAAGCAGCTCTCTTAGGTTGTTTGCAGATGACGGCGTCATTTATCGTCTAGTAAAATCATCTGAAGATAAAAAGCAACAGCAGAATGATCTAAATAACGTATCAGTATGGTGTAGAAATTGGCAGTTGACTCTAAATGATGAGAAGTGTGAAGTCGTCCACATGAGTACCGGTTCGAAAAGGAATCCGTTAAACTTTGTTTACAATATTAATCAATCAAAACTGAAGGCCTTAAACTCAAAAAAAAAAAACTAGGAACTACTATTACTTCAGACTTAAACTGGAAAGAACACGTAGATAATGTCGTGGGAAAGGCGAAACAGAGACTGCGTTTTATTGCCAGAACCCTTAAAAGATGCAACAGAACTACAAAAGAAACTGCATACACTACGCTTGTCCGTCTTCATTTGGAGTATTTCTGCCCAGTGTGGGATCCTTACCATGTGGGTTTGACGGAGAAGGGCAGGTCGTTAGTATTGTCGCGATACAGGGGAGACGGAAATGATATAGGGTCTGGGATGGGAATCATTACAACAACGGCGCTTATCGCTGCGGCGTGGGCTATTTACGAAACTTCAATCACCAACATTCTCCTCCTAAGGCAAAAATACATTGTTGACTCCATAAGTAGAAATGATGATCAGAATAAAATACGAGAAATCAGAGCTCGAACGGCGAGATACGAGAATGGAATAAAACCCTCTGCCAGGCAATTAAATGTGATTTGCAATCCCATGTAGATGTACCTTATACTAAAGACTAGACAGACATCCATGCCCGAGGGGGGATTCGAACCCCCGACCGTTCATCTACATCTACATCTACATGGGATACTCTGCAAATCACATTTAAGTGCCTGGCAGAGCGTTCATCGAACCACCGTTTTACTATTTTATCTCCCATTCCATTCTCGAATAGCGCGTGGGAAGAATGAACACCTGAATATCTCCGTTCGCGCTCTGATGTCTCGTATTTTATTCTGATGATCATTTCTACCTATGTAAGTGGGAGTCAACAATTTATTTTCGCAATCGGAGGAGAATGTTGGCGATTGTAGTTTCGTGAGCAGCCCACACCGCAGCGATAAGCGTCGTTGTTTTAATGATTCCCATCCCAGATCCTGTATCATTTCCGTAACGCTGTCTCCCGTGTATCGTGACAATACGAAACGAGCTGCCCTTCTTTGGACTCTTTCGATGTCCTCCATCAAACCCACCTGATAAGGATCCCACACTAGACAGCAATATTCCATAAAATGACGGACAAGCGTAGTGTACGCAGTTTCTTTAGTAGTTCTGTTGCATCTTTTAAGGGTTCTGCCAATAGAACGCAGTCTCTGGTTCGCCTTTCCCACGACACTATGTGTTCTTTCCAATTTAAGTCAGAAGTAATTGTAATTCCTAGGTATTTTGTGGAGTTTACAGCCTTTACATTTGACTGATTTATCATGTAAACAAAGTTTAACGGATTTCTTTTCGTACTCATGTGGACGACTTCACACTTCTCATTATTTAGAGTCAATTGCCAATTCTTATACCGTACACATATCTTCTTCAAATCGTTCTGCAGTTGGTTTTGATCTTCAGATGATTTCACTAGACGGTAAATGACGGCGTCATCTGCAAACAACCTAAGAGAGCTACTTAGATTTTCCCCTAAATCGTTTATGTAAATAAGGAACAGCAGAGGACCAATAACACTACCCCGTGGAATGCCCGATATCGCCTCTGTTTTAGTCGATGTCATACCATCGATTACTACTAACTGTGTCCTCTCAGAGAGGAAATCCCCTATCTAGTTGCAAATGTAGGGCGAGATACCGTAACCACGCAATTTGATTAAAAGCCGTTTGTGAGGTACGGTGTCAAAAGCCTTCTGGAAATCAAAGAATACGGAATCAATTTGCGAACCCTTGTCGATAGCATACATCACATCCTGTGGGTAAAGAGCTAGTTGCGTTTAGCATGAAAGATATTTTCTAAATCCATGTTGACCTTGGGCCAATAGATCATTCTGTTCGAGATAATTCATAATATTTGAATACACGATATTTTCCAAAACCCTGCTGCAAATTGAATTTAATTAAATAGGCCTGTAGTTTAATGTGTTACTCCTACTGCCTTTCTTGAATATCGTTGTGACTTGTGCAACTTTCCAAAGTTTGGTACAGATACTTCTCTGAGAGAGCGGTTGTATATGGTTGTTAAGTAAGGGGCTATCGCTTCAGCATAATCAGATAGAAATCTAATGGGTATACAAACCGGACAGAAGTTGCTTTACTACTCCGATAATATCTACTTAAACGCTACTCATTACGGCATCTGTTCGTAATTCGAAATCTGGAATATTGGTTTCGTCTTCTTTGGTGAATGAGTTTCTAAAAGCTATGTTTAGTAACTCTGCTTTAGTAACGCTGTCATCGGCAGGATCGCCATTACTATCACGTAATGAGAGTATTGTTTGTGTTTTGCCCCTAATATGTTACTCTGTGCCCTAGTATATTTAACATATGACCAAAATCTCTTTGGTTTTTCAGTCAAATTTCGAGAAAGAGTTTCGTTATGATAAGTATTGTAGGCATCTCGCATTGAAGTCCTCGATAAATTTCGAGCTTCCGTGTAGGATCGCCAATCCTGGGGATTTTGTGTTCGTTTAATATTTAATATGCCTTTTCCGTTGCTTTTGCAACAGTGTGCTTACCTGTTTTGTGTACCAAGGAGTATCACCTCCTTCTTTTATTAATTTATTACGTATAAAACTGTCAATTGCTGTCGATACCACTTCTTTAAATTTGAGCCACATCTAGTCTACGCCTACATTTAGTGTTAGAAACGAGTGGAAGCTATCTTTCAAGAAGCAATGTATTTTATTTATATCTGCTTTCTGGAACAAATATACGTTTCGTTTATTTTTGGTAACTTTGGGACTTTCGATATACAATCTCGCTACAACAGCTCTGTGTTCACTAATACCTGTATCCGTTTTGATGCTCATTATGAGCTCAGGATTGTTTGTTGCTAAGAGATCAAGAGTGTTTTCACATCCATTTACAATTCTACTTGGCTCAAGAACTAATTGTTCGAAGTAATTCTCAGAGAATGCGTTGAGTACAATTTCACACGATGTTTTATGCGTACCTCCTGATTTGAAAACATAATTTCGCCAACAGATTGAGGGTAAATTAAAATCTCCGCCTACTATTATCGTATGAGTCGGATACGTGTTTGTAATTTGACTCAGGTTTTCTTCGATCCTTTCTGCTATTGTATCGTCAGAGTCGGGAGGCCGGTGAAAGGAACCAATTACTAACTTCTTACGATTTTCAGGTACAACCTCTACCCCTAATAACTCACAGGAATTATCAACTTCAACTTCGCTACACGAAAGACTACTTTTGACAGCGACAAACACGCCTCCGCCTATTTTGTTTAATCTATCCTTTCTGAAAACAGTTCGATCTTTTGCAAAAACTTCTGCTGAACTTACTTATTTTCGGCTTGAGCCAACTTTCACTGCCTACAATGATGTGTGATTCGGTGCTTTCTATTAACTCTTGGAGTTCTGGTATTTTCCCGACACAGCTACGACAATTTCTAACTGTTATACCGATAGTTCCTAGATCTGCATTTCTCCTGTGATCCACCTGCACCCTTTGAGATTGCCAATTTTGTTTTTCCCCGAAGCCCTTTATCCTAAAAAACCGCCCAGTTCACGCCACACAGCCCCCGCTACCCGTGTAGCCGCTTCCTGCGTATAGTGGACTCCTGACCTATTCAGCCGATCCCGGAAACCATCCGATGGCGCAAGTCAAGGAATCTGCAGCCTACATGGTCGCAGAACCGCCTGAGCCTCTGATTCAGACCCTCCACTCGGCTCTGTACCAGAGGTCCACAGTCGGTCCTGTCAACTATGCTGCAGATGGTGAGCTCTGCTTTCATCTTGCAAGCAAGACTGGCAGTCTTTACCACTTCAGTTAGCTGCTCGAAACCTGAAAGGATCTCTTCAGATCCGAAACGACACACATCATTGGTACTGACGTGAGCCACCACCTGCAGTTGGCTGCACCCCGTACCCTTCATGGCATCCGGGAGGACCCGTTCCACATCTGCAACGATTCCACCCGGTATGCACACGGGCCGGCCGCGGTGGCCGAGGTGACTGAGGCGCTTCAGTCACGGTCAGCACGGCCACTACGGTCGGGGGTTCGAATCCCCCCTCGGGCATGGATATTTGTGCCGTCCTAGTTTGTAAGTAGTTCATAAGTAGTTTGTAAGTTTAGGGACTGATAACCCCGTAGTTAAGTCCCACAAGCTTAGCAAACATTTGAACATTTTTTTATGCACACGGAGTGCACGTTGGCCTTCTTCCCCTCCTTGGCAGCTATCTCTCTAAGGGGCTCCATCACCCGCCTAACGTTGGAGCTCCGAACTACAAGTAAACCCACCCTCTGTGAGAGCCCAGATCTTGCAGGCTGGGAGGTGACCTCAGGTTGAGAGACACCATCCGACTCAGGAACGTTGTCCTGAGCAGATAGCGCCTCAAACCTGTTCGCAAGACGAACCGCGTAGGCCTCACGATCGGTCCCCCAGATTGTCTTGCGCCTCCTGTCACGCACTGGACCGACCTCCCACGCAACCACAGTTTGGGAGTCTGCCTCACTGCTGGCAGTATCAGGGCATGTCGCCGCCGCAGGCCGGTAGGTGGAGACGACGGGAGTCCTTTCGGTCCCCACTACCGGCCAACGACGCCCCTCGATCGCAGGCGACGTTAACACAGCCTGAAGCTGGGAGACGGCATCCGCACACAGCAGTCCCTATTCATGATTATAGTCGAGAAAACAGAAACTACAGTCGCGATGGACTCAAAGGAATACTACACTGTTTGTTAAGCGGTAACCCTGTTTCGAAACAAAGACAGACGACTGTCAAGACGCAATTTACACGACGGAATAATACACTAATCAGATATTCAACGCGAATTGGAATCAATAAATTTAATGAACGGAAGGGAAAACGCACTGAAAAGTCAACATATGTAGCTTCTAGAGAGATGCCGGTTACCCTTACAACTGATAATTTACTGCTAAATCCCCGGAGACGTGTGCGCTGTACGACGTCCGCTGGGCGTAGCGGCCGTGCAGACTGTAACTGGCGCGCAGACCGCTCGGCCACAGCGGCCGGCCCTTCCTTTGCCATTCCTTTTTTCTTACCTTCTGTCTTTCCTGAAGAATAAACCCTGTCCCGAAAACTTGTTTTATTTTCATCCTTTTTTCTTTCTGTCTGAGACATCGGCAGTACAGCAAAAAGGTGAGTACTGGCAAACCAGCCTATCTTTTCTGAAGAATAATTTATCAACTCTGTGGAGAATTTCTGTCGTTAATTAAATATTTAATTCGTTAGTTTATTCGGAAGATGAGAATACTCCAGATCCTAGTCATTCCATTTGATCCCTTAATTGTTTTGACCAATATAAAAAAAAATTCCCTTCTGCAGTATCACCCTTCAGTCTACAGACAACATTAACAAGTAAGCAGACAGACGTAAGACACAGAGCAAATGTGGCAGGCGGCGTTAACTTGATCCACGGGAACGGAGCGACTCGGCGAGAAGTTGTTACGTCGCGTCAGCACGTGGCGCGCACGTATCCGGCCGGTCTGCAGGGAAATAAGCAGCAGCCAGCGAGTGGCGGCAGGCGGCAGGCGGAGGCCGAATGCCGTCGACGTCGACGTCGTCACCGCCACCGCCGGCCCCCTGGGACCGCCGCCGGGTTGTCTGGGCGCCTCGTCACGCCGACGCCGACGCAGGCGCCGCTCTCATTAAAGGTCGTCGCGACGCCCTAATTCTGCCCGGGCGTGGAGCGCACCTGTCTCGCTATTCGTCGCAGCGCGCCTCTGCGAAAACCAGCGCGACAGCGCTTTATTGCGTTTCTCGTAACTCCAGCAGCACTGTGTCTCGCATCCGGCCGACAGCGCTACGGAGGAATACGAGACTGGGAGACGCCGCAATTTGCTTACGACTCCGGCGGTAACGAGTCAGGTGATACGGCCCGACGTCACAACCTGTTACTCCGAATGAGGAATATTATTTCCACTTTGTCGAAATGGCTTGATGGCGTACTGTAGACTTGACGCACTATGTAGGGGTTAATCTCTTCAATATACAAGTAAATACGTGAATATAGAGATTAAGAGGAGTTAGTACGCCCTTTACCGACAATGTCACATTTAGTCACTTGAGTTCTTCAGTATTTCAGGATTCACTTTAGTAATTGAGATGAAACTTTTACCTGGCATTAAACTGTATGTTCTGAGTCTACTGAGCTACAGTAACTGCATTTCAGCCAGTACTTTCGGAAATACAATTTTTTAATTACTCACTTAAAATTTTGGGACCTTTTTTGTACGTTATCCTAAATAATACATCTTATAAAATAGGTTGTATGTGGGTAGATGGGAATGTATGTTCCAGATCTCCTCCTATAATAATGGTCCGATTAAAACCAAATTTGGTACACATGTTCCTTACTATCAGGCAACAATCGCTGTCGGGATAAGAACCATCTACGACGCATACGTAACGAGATATGACGTCATAAACAATGACACTCGTGAAAAACGGCGGCATCATGCGATAATATTCTACATCTGCTCATAAACTAATGGACTGATTTCAAACAAATTTGGTTGGGTAAGGTGGTACAAATTCGATATAGGTACAATTCCGATCAACATAAGGTTTCGCGCCATTTGTCAGTCTCGTTGTGTGGCATTGTAGTGTTGCATGTTTCTACAGCTCCTCCTGTCTTTTCCAAGAATACAACACTTTGTACTAAGGAGATATGCATTTTTTCCTGTTAAGTGGTAAGTCAAGCTACTTACTCTAACGCACTCGTATAAATTACCTAGTTAAGGGTGACTGGATTCGCTGCCAAAAATGCTATGTTTGGTACCACGAACTATGCGTTGGTGTGTGACAGAAAAAGTTATTTTTATGTGGAAGATGCCCGTAATCAAAACTGTATGAGGATTTGATCACAATTGTACCTAGTGTGGTACATTTTCGGTAGATTTTTCTCAATTCTGAAACCTTTTTTTGTGTTTATACCAACATTTGTAATTGTCTAATATTTGTGTTACATATTCATTAAACATCCAACAACAAGTGCCATAGTTAAAAATTATTTGTTTTCTCAATATATTTCCAGTTATAATAACATTTGTCTGAAATGATCGAAATTGTACCACCTTACCCTACAAATATTCTTTAAGATCAGGAATCATTCACTATCTTGGCAAAAACCACCTTCGATACATAGTTTATAAGATATCATGACATAAGCTATGAAAACTACCCCATCTTACGGCTCGTGATAGCGTGATTTTATTCGCCAACTACACTTCTAGAAAATGAAAAAAGGACGTCAATGAATTTGTCAACCCAGCAGAGGATGTATACAACTTACGAACACGCACCTCAACATACCAGAGCGTGCACAATCTCGACGCTAGTACCGCAGGATGCAACTTTCTCATGGAGACGCCGGCCGCGGAGGACGAGGGGACTGAGGCGCTCCAGTCACGGTCTGCACGGCCACTACGGTTGGGGGTTCGAATCCACCCTCGGGCATGGATATTTGTGCCGTCCTTAGTATTAGTTAGTTCAAAAGTAGTTTAGAAGTTTAGGGACTGATGACCCCGCAGTTAAGTCCCATAAGCTATTCAAACATTTGAACATTTTTCTAATGGAGACGGCCATAGAGGTCCCGAATGAGGTCGTAAAGTATGGTCTGCAATGCAGTTTCTATGTTATGCCTCAGTATATGTACGAGATACGTGTGGACGTGCATTGTCCTGTTGGAAAAACACATCGCCTTGTTCGTGCAGGAACCTGGGCAAAACGGGTTGAATGATAGTTTCATAGTACACTATACTGTTCAATTTTCCCACATCGAACACCAGAGGAGAACGGCTAGTGTAGGTTATGGATCCCCACACCACGATGCCAGATGTCGGCCCCGTTTTCCTCTTTTGCGTACACTCAAGATTTTCGCACTCCCCTCACGACACCACACACGCGTAAGACCATCATTGGCACCGAGGCAGCGACGACTCTCATCACTGAATACAACACGTCTACATTCGTCCCTTCATAAGCGCCTACCGTGACACAATTGGAGGCGGGATGAACGACGTTGGGGCGTGAGCGGAGGAAATTCTAACGGCACGCATGATCGTTCATCACTGTGAGGGGAGCGATATTCTACACTCGCCATTCTACTCTGGTGATTATCTAGAGAACTTCCAACAATGCACGGTACACAGAAACCGTCATTTAATCCGTGTTGCCACCACTCATGCACCAACAAGGTGATATGCTTTTCCAACAGGACAACGCAGATCCATATGTATCCCGTACCAACAACATGCTCTTCAAGGTGTACAACTACCCTGGCCAGCACGATATCGAGATATCTCCTCAATGAGCATGTTTGGGACGGCATGAAACGTCATGTTGGGCGGTCTGCATGAGCGGCACGAAATCTGGCCCAACTGTGCCACCAGGTGGAAATTACGTGGCAGACAATTCCACAAAACCACATTCGGAACATCTACGATCGTCTTCACGAAAGAATTACAGCTTGCATTGCTGCAAAAGGCGGGTATACTCGGTACTGACGCCAACATTGCAGACGCTCTGGTGACTGTACTCACGTGCCTGTGTGATCGTGTGATGTATACATCCTCAAGAATGTGTCAATAAAATTTCACTCTGCTGGGTCGACGAATTCATGGTGTTATTTTTTCATTTTACATATTTGAGAATGAGAGCATTTAGCGACTTGCAATAAACCTTAAACATAATTTCAAATTTTTATGAAACTTTTTCTCCCTGACCACCCCAACAAAAGGATGAAAAGAAAAAATTTTATCACTTACTACTTTTCCGATGTTCATGATGTATATCTATGGCATTTCGCATGTAGTTACAAGTTATTACTCCTATACTATAAATAGTATTCGCGAGACACTTCACAGACAGTACACATACACACCACTGAATGTTCCTTCGATATTATATCTCAATTCGAGATACAGTTCATGTGATATGAAGTCGTAAACATTTTGGTTTCGATTTATTACATGTTTACTGCTAACACCATTCACGCCATATTTTACAGACATTAGGCACATATACCACTGAATGTACATTTCAATTTACATCATACTACTACACTTATTTAAGGAGATATAACGTCATAAAGAATGAAATTTCCGAATAACTGCACATCAGGGGCTATTTTTCCACATCTTTCTACACTAATGGATCGATTTCAACTAAACTTGGTACACTTATTGCTTACTATCAGACAACATTCGCTGTGGGGTTAAAAACTACGAACAACACATAGATCAGGAGATATGACGTCGAAAACAGAAAGTCACAAAAACTTTCCCATCGCACGAGGCGTGTTTTACAAGACTAAATTCATCCACTATTTATTCATCGCAGATTAGAAAGGTCATTGGAATGCTTAACTCAGTCCTATGGATCAGAAACGTAATGAACAGTACAAAAAAAATCATATATAAATCTATATTTGAGAGTGCAGTTCTGTACGGAGTGGAAACCTTGACCATAAACAGAAGCACACTAAGAAACTACAAGCTTTAGAGATGGATTTCTGGAGAAGATCGGCCAGAATTTCCAGGAAAGAAAAAAAAAGAAACATCGAAATAATAAAGAGGATGGAAATAATAGAAAGAATAGATGAGGTGATGGATAGAAAGAAATTACGGTGGTACGGGCATGTAAGAAGAATGGAGGACAGCAGAATACCGAAGATGGTACTGGAGTGGCAACCTGTGGGGAGAAGAAGAAGAGGACGACCGGTGACCACCTGGGTCAAAAATGTACAGCTCACAATGAATAGACTGGGCGCAGAAGAAGAGGACACAAAAGATAGACACACGTGGAGAAATATAGTGAATAATTAGTGTAAAACCTTATATACTATGTGTATTCATTTCTGGGCGTATTAGTATTTTGGAGGTAAACCTCTGTAATGAGGACAATCTCAATAATAATAATAATAAATAAAAAAATAAAAAAAAAATAAATAAAAGAGATAGTTTCTTAATATTACGTACTACAAATCTGGAAAATTATATTACTGTAGGACACATAACTAGGTTATATTATGATGTCGTAAATATTGAGGTACATGAAAACGAAAGTAAGATGGGCAGATAGTAACGCAGAAGATGATATAGCGAAAGGGAAGATATATGGAGGCTGGGTTTATGACACAGAGAGAAAGAATGGAAAGGAAGAGATAGGTAGGAAGGGGATAGAATAGAGAGATGGGAAGGAGGGAGGATGGTTTATGCAAACATAAAGTGGTTAGGAAGTGACATACGAGGAAGAGATTGACAGTAGGCGGTGTTGGCATGAGACGTTGTGGAGAAGAAATGCAGAGAGAGGGAGAGGGAAGAGAAGGTTGGTAAGAGAGAGAGGGAGATGGACAGGTGGGTTGAGGATGAGGTGGTCATTGAGTAATGGAGGATGAGATGTATGAAGGGAATGGGAACATGAAATACATAAAAAGGTGTATGGAATAGATCTGTACCGTTTCTAATATGAGACTGGAAACATCATACACCCGGGAAATGCAGGGTTCCACAGCTAGTCTAATATATAAAAATTAATGTTTGTTTGTCTTTTTATTCGTATTTTCTGTAAGGCTATACCGTACATTAGATTGGGATAAAACTTTGTCAAGATATTACTTGCGAAGGTTGTAGGCATAATTATGTGATTGTACGACAAATAATTTAGGACATATAACGTTAGGAACAATGAGATGCGGAAAACTGCCGCTTTATGAATGACGTTTAAATGTATTACTTCTTACTTAATGCATACGAAACGTATGTACTAATGAATGCTAATGAATGAAACTACAAAATTATTTCTTTCTGCCAATTATAGTTTATGAGACATGACGTCATAAACACTGAAGCGCGTGGGGAAACTGCTGCATCATGTTCGTATTGTATGCGTCGCCGTTCAAATGTTTGTAAATCTATCGGACCAAACTGCGTGACCATCAGTCCGTAGTTTACAAACTACCTAAACTAAGGTAAACTAACCTAAGAACACACACATACACACACACACACACACACACACACACACACACACACACACATGCCCCAGGGAGGACTCGAACCTCCGACGGTGAGCAACCGCGCGCTCCGCAGCGAGGCGCCTTAGACCGCTCGGCTACTCCGTTAATCTGATTGTGATTAAACTTTGTACACTGAATCTTCAAAACAAGAGTAAAGACACTATCTACGTAAAATTTTGTATGGTGCATAGTGGTGGGTACTTATCAATAAACTTCGACAACATCTACGGTTTTACTCAGATCTCGACGAAATTTTGTACACCACACCTTCAAACTAGAGGAACGAAAGGATACACGTAAGATTTCATACGGTGCATGTCAGAGGGTACGGTTCACTACACTTAAAAACCACATCACTGATCACCGTGAAAGTTAACAAGAGTTACATAATTGTTAACAGATGGAGCAGACAATGGACTCGGGTGGTGGAGGAGGAGTTTGACAGAGAAGAGGAGGGGATTGACAGAGGAAGGGGAGGGTGGAGATAGGCAGCGAGGGGTAGTAGGATGTGAACAGAGAGAGAGGAGATGAGATGAGGAAATGGGCAGGGATAAAAGGAACGAGAATTTGGACAGGGAGACAAAGGGGAAGGAGAGATGGGCTAACTTAAGACTGGAATTAATATGTACCAGGGAGACGCCGGATTTTCAGCTCTATGTTATTACTCCTTGAAAATTTGAATCTACTCGAAACGGTTTCTAAGATTTATAAAAAGCTGCAACAAAAATTTAAGTTTTCAGGAACGACTTGTAAATTTTGAATAGACTGTAACTCACTTAATATGTGCTCCTTTTTATTTTATTTTTTATTTATTTATTTATTTTTTTAATTTTTTTTTTTTTTTTTTTTTTTTTTTTTTTTTTTTTTTTTTTTTTTGTCACTCAGAAACACTCTGCACCTTACTGTATACCATTCTCTTGATATTTCTCCAAGTTTTTTCTTCCTTCTGGACTCCTTAGTGGCCAACTGCGCTGCATGTTCTGCTTTATCAATACGAACCTTGTCCGTCCATTCAATTTCTCTGATGCAGTTTGTTCCAGAATTAATATGCTGTAGCTCTTTCACCCTACCAATTTTGCCATTGTTAAAAGTAATAGCAGCATCACTGACCCCCCACTTTAGTGTCTTCATTCCAATACTATCACAGGGAATCCATATAAGACACTGAACGGCTCATTGGGATTTTGTGTCTGACCATGCAGACACTTGTTCAGTGAAGAAGTTCTGCACACAAACGTTTTCACAGATCACCGTGCTCTGCAGTTATTGACGTTTGCCAGACTTCCACCTGATCAGTTAGGCAGATGGGCTTTGTACTTACAAAAACTTGGTTTTACAGAGGTTCTCATTCCTGTTTTAGAAAACGTAGCTGCAGATGCATTATCACGCTCTCTCGATCGACACACAACAATCTGTCCATTGATTTTTGCTAATCCAATTTCAGCCTACTTCACATTTAACACGTCGCTTTTAAGAATTACGTCTCTTCCTCTTTGAAGGGTATTTCCTCTATAAAAAAATGTTCAAATGTTTGTTAAGCTTATGGGACTTAACTACGGGGTCATCAGTCCCTAAACTTACAAACTACTTCTGAACTACTTACGAACTAGGACGGCACAAATATCCATGCCCGAGGGGGGATTGGAACCCCCGACCGTAGTGGCCGTGCTGACCGTGACTGGAGCGCCTCAGTCCCCTCGGCCACCGCGGCCGGCTATTTCCTCTATAGAAGACAAAGATTCGATGTTGAATATCATCAAGCAGCAATGTTGTGAGAAGTCGATTTCGTCTGTTAGATATCATTATTTAGTTAGATTAGATTAGATTAATACTTGTTCCATAGGACATATATACGGCATTTCGAAATGACGTGGAACGTGTCAGTTTAGTAAATGGTGTCTATACATGACAATATTTTAAGGAATTTTTAATTTTCATTTTTTTATTATTACTTTATTTTTATTTTGTGTTATCTAAAAGTGTAGAAGGAGTAGTCATTCAGAAATTCCTTTAATTTGTTTTTAAATACCAGTTGGCTAGGTCAGATTTTTGATGCTACTTGGTAGGTGACCGAAGAGTTTTGTAGCAGCATAATTCACCACTTTCTGAGAAAAAGTTAGATTTAACCTTGATTAGTGAATATCACCCTTTCTCCTAGTGTTGTAGTTATACACACTGCTATTGCGTTTGTTAATAACAGATTTCAAGAGTAAATACATTATATTGTGAAGCTACAGTGAAGATCCCTAGATCATTAAATAATTGTCTGCAGGATGTTATTGGATGGACTTCAGCAATTATTCGGATTACACGCTTTTGTACAATGAATACTTTTTTACTCAATGTTAAATTACGTTAGAATATGATCCCATATGAAAGCAGTGAATGAAAATAGGCATAGTAAGCTAATTTACTGAGATGTATATCACCAAATTTTGGAATGACCCTGATAGCATAAACAGCTTAACTCAAACGTTTCAGGAGATCTTCAATGTGTTTCTTCCAATTCAATCCCTCGTCAATGCAAACACCTAATAATTTTGAACATTCTACCTTAGCTACAGATTTATGTTCAAAGTCGAAATTTATTAATGGTGTCATGCCAGTTACTGTACGAAACTGTATATCCTGGGTTTTATCAAAGTTTAGTGAGAGTCTATTTGTAGAGAACCACTTAATAATTTTCTGAAAGTCATCATTTAAAATTTCATCAGTTAATTCCTGATTGTCAGGCTTGTATCGTCAGCAAAAAGAACTAGCTTAGCATCTTCGTGAATATAGAGTGGCAAGTAATTAATATATATTAAGAACAGAAAAGGACCCAAGACCGAACCTTTTGGGACCCTATTATTGATAACTCCCCAGTTAGAAGAATTACTTGTTTCTTCTGTAACAGGTGATCTGTTTATTTCAACTTTTTGCCCTCTTCCAGTTAAGTATTATTTAAACCATTTGTGCACTGTCCCACTCATGCCATAATACGTAAGCTTATCTAGAAGAATCTCATGATTTACACAATCAAAAGCCTTTAATACATCACAAAAAATCCCAACTGGTGATGTCCGGTTATTCAAAGCATTTAATATTTCTTCAGTTAATTTATCAGTGAAGGTAGTACCGAACAACATTTTTTTAAATGCTTAAAGTCTGACATCACTTGTCTTCTTTACATTCCACAATATCTACTTAACAAACTGATTTGCACATTATGGCCCAAGAATATGTTTTCTTCTACTTCGAGCGTTTGCTGTTTTCTGAGTAGAGGAAAATGCAGCACCCTTGTTTTGCTTAAATGTAAACTATGCCACAAAGCTAAATCCGATGTATCTTCGCATTTTGCTCGTCATTTTACTTCTATTGCTATAAAACCACTTTATCTAGAATACATGGATCTCTATGGTCCAGGCCCTTCAAAAGACATGGATTTCATTATGTGTTTGCTGTAGTGTATCTCAGGTCCATATTTGATTCTTTTATGGCATAATGCAAAGCTTCGGCCAAGACTGTTTCAGCAGCATTTGTAACTTTTTAGAAGAAAGGAGATCATGTAAAACATGTAATCTCTGACAATGGACCACAATTTCTAACACAAATGTTCACTCTCATCCCAGCAAGTAGAAATACGAAATTAGTTTCTATCTCTTTGAACCACAAATGTTCAAATGTTTGTTAAGTTTATGGGACTAGTCTATAGGACTTAAGTACGGGTCATCAGTCCTTAACCTTACAAACTACTTACGAACTACCTTATACTAAGGACGGCACAAATATCCATGCCCGAGGGGGGATTGAACCCCCGACCGCAGTGGCCATGCAGACCGTGACTGGAGCGCCTCAAGTCCCGCGGCCACCGCGGCCTTTGAACCACACAGCTACTAATCCTGCAGAAAGGATCATGAAAGAGATAGGCAATTAATTTAGACTTTACTGCCTCAGTAAAGGCACAAAATGGGATCTATATATTTTTATATTTTCAAGGACATAGTAAATTTTTTACCAAACGATTCTACCCTACTTTTTCCATATTATGTTCTAAAAGGCAAATACCCTTCAGACAAAAGTAGAGAAATCATGCCCTTTCCAAAATCAAGATGTTTAACACTTCACAAAATTTTCTTGATCAACCTGATACTACACAAGACCTCATGTACCAACACAATTCATCACGCTCCACACTTACTTACGTTCTCATACTTAACTCAAAGTACCGTCCAAATAAATTTCTAAACACCGCTGAGGTCTTGATATAGACCATTCCCGGCACGTAGCCGGTGTTCTCCGATTTCCAATGTTGTTCTTGTTTCTTCGTGATCCTGATAATTATGAATTCCTCCATTTCCCTATCCTTCATCCACATTTTATTTCAGATTTAGGAAACCTTATTGCACTTTACTTATTTAGTTGTTCTTCTTCACTGTTCCCTGAGTTCCTCAACACAATGTACTGCTTTCTTGCATTTTTCTGGATTCGACCAGTTCTCCATACAAAATCACTTCAATGTTTTTTCTCTATTCATTTGAATTATTGTCTTGACTTGATTTTTGAAAATACAGAAAGGCCAATAACGTTTCTTTAACTGGATGACATTTCTTATCTCTAAAGATAATAGCACGTCCTTTTCTTCTTTTTCTTTACGTAAGTTGTACGTTAAATGAAATAATCAAATATAGCATATACCTCTGATATATTATCTCATAATCCCTACGAAGAACAACATACATTGCACGTTATCCGCAGGTCGCGTCAAAGAGGATTAGCAGAATAGAAGAGAGAGAGAGAGAGAGAGAGAGAGAGAGAGAGAGAGAGAGAGAGGATGGGGCTAGAGAGAGAGAAGGACATGCGTAAAAAGTGTAATGATATGTGCACAGAATAGCTTTCAGAGTAGTTATTTCACTAAAAGCCATACAGACCATCCAGTATTGGGAGTTAATTATAATGGGTTCTCGGTATATGACGTTCCATTACGAGGTCCACTCTAACCACAGGTACGTATTAACGACGACTCTATGAACTATTCATCGAAACATTCAGAGATCAAACACATTACAATTTTCGACCTCAATGTATTCATTATGTCGTATATATTAATTATATGTTTGTAGTACATTTTATGTCTGTGCCTCATACTTCACAGCGGTATTCATTGTCAATCAATCTTCAACACAGCCGCAGTGTTTGTTGACATAAGGAAAGCTTATGACCAGATTTGGTGAGACGAGTTGATACGGAAACTTCATAAACATAATACCACACAAGATTGTTCTACAAATCTAATCGCATTTTTTTTTTTTTTTTTTTTTTTTTTTTTCGTGACGGGAGGAGGTCCTCGAGATAGAAGGCAAATAGTCGGATACTAGAGTGGCAAGTGGGGGGGAGGGGGGCAAGGGTCCAATATTATCTCCAATGTTGCGTAATATACAGGGTATTTCCGAAAGAGAGAGCAAAACTTTTACATGACATGGACAATACTCCACTGACCCTTTTGATGTAGGGTACCTGAGGCTGAAAATAAATTTGAAGACAAAGCGGTAATTTGATTATTCTGATCATTAATTTGCTGTATAAGTTTTGAGGACAAAGTAGTAACTTGATCCTTTATCTGCTGTGTAAGATTTTAGGGCAAAGCAGAAACTTGGTTATGGATCTGTTGTGTAAGACTTGAGGACAGAGCAGAAGTTTGATTCTTTTGTTCATTAATCTGTTGGGTTAAATTCGCTGACATGTTTATAAGTAAAGCTTCAAATATCCCGATCCAATCATCTGGTGGATTATGTGAACTGCTCCCTGGTGTAGAAGTGTTATCGGACGCGATAGTCGCGACCGATTGCTCTGTGCCGAAATTTTCTGTTATTAATTCCGCCGGCCGGGCCGCCATACTGACCTCTGCGGACGGAACTAATTGTTGTATGTTACTACTACTACTACTTTCTTCGGTATTCATTGCTAGGGTTTAGCTACGGGTTTTGACCATACTAATTGTGAATAAAATGAGAGAAGTTGATTTCTGTCTATCGTCACGCGCTCAGTTAATTTTAAATAAATTAATAAACATCACACTGTAATGGCGGACTTGATACAGAAAGGAGGACAGCACACGGAACAAGAGAGATTCGTGAAGCTAATATTTGCGCACGGCAACCACGTTTGTGCACTTCTAGAATTTTCCTAACAATGAACTGGCTAACTATAGAAATATTCGGAAAAAAGACAATATTGCTAAAAGAAATGCTGAATAGAAATGCGCATACAAGCGACAGATACGAGAATCTATTAAAGATCCAAATAAGCCAAATTGCTGGTCCGTCTTACCTGTGTGATGTGATATCTTGTTACGCGACGTGACGGCTCCAGATAATACAAAATTTTATGGGTCGGTCTTGAAATCTCGTTTTCTTTAAAACATCGGTTCAGGAACGGCTCGTACAATATTGTAGTTGTAGTACATGAAATAAAATAGGATTAGACACATACAATGGTGGTATGAAACATTGGTAACAATATTACGTAAATCTTAATTATTTTCAATTACTAGCTATTTTACAAAATTCACAGGGTGGATATAAATGAAAAGGAAACATTTTTTTTTCTTTTTTTTTTCTTTACCGACATTCAGTCCTGTCGCAAAGGGAGCCAATTGTAACGTTGCCCTTGCTTCGTATGATGCCATAATTGTTAAAAGTAGATTCCGCGATTATATTTTTTGGACAAGGAATTGATGGTACCGTATGTTTGAATTTGAAATAACTTAAAGTATAGCACAAAGCATCAAAGATAAACAAAAGATAAATAAAATTTAAGTGTATCGTTACATACAGGGTGTTTCCGAAAGAAAGAGCAAAATTTTAATATGACATGGACAATACTCCACTGACCCTTATGAGGTAGGGTACCTGAGGCTGAAAATAAATTGTCTTCTACTTTAATTTGTTAAATTTCACCTTATTTACAACTATCATCTGTACAAATTTACATGTACTGTGCTGTTTATTTTAATTTACATTTTCAATAAAACACAGGAGATAATTGTGTAATATTCTGCAAATTTCTTGTTTTTACAGACCGGTATTTGACTGTTACTCCATTAATAGTTGCACACTGCAGAGATATAGCAACGTAGCTTGGAAGTGTAAGGTTCCAATATCAAAGATCTTCGATAGACTGGGATGTATACAGCGAAGAGACGGACGAATGATATAACCAATGAGTGGAAAAGAAAAATCTGGGAGAGAGACATATGCAGACATTGACAGTGAGGGGACGATGCCTACTTGACTACAAATGGGGACTAATATTAACACAAGCTCCCAGTTATCTAGTACCCTAGCTGTGCTTGTTCATAAAACGAAAACATTTGCAAACTCCTTCGTGATCTCTGCTGTTCGCCTCTGGCACAAGCTGCCCTGTTCTCGTCGCGCGATTCAATCTTCTGCTACGTTTAAGAAAACGTTGAAACACTTCCTTATGTCACCTTCTTAAAACTCTCACGAAAACTCACGTATACAGTCACGTTTCTCTCTGTGTGATAGTAAAATCAATGCTCTTCTCTCCGTTATTTCTCTTCCTCCTCTATCTTTCACCATAATCTGCTCTTCCGTTATATCTCCTTCAGTGAATATTAGCCGGCCGCGGTGGCCGAGGGGACTGCGGTGCGCCAGTCACGGTCTCTACGGCCACTACGATCGGGGGTTCGAATCCGCCCTGGGGCATGGATTTTTGTGTCGTCCTTAGTGTTAGCTAGATCGTAAGTAGTTTGTAAGTTTAGGGACTGATGACCCCGTAGTTAAGTCGCATAAGCTATACAAACATTTGAACATTTTAGTGAATATTATTACACTTATTTTTCTCCCCCTTTGCCACCCTTTTCTCCATGCCCGTTGCTGCTAGCAGCCGTAATTAAAACCTTTCCGTACTGTAATACATGCCATGCTTGTTATTTAACAAATACGAATGTAAATCGTATGTATGTTCTTCTGTTATTTGTACTGATTGAAAAGTTTAGTTTTTGTAGTTTTAGCATAGCTTCTGTAATACTGGAAATTGAAAATGTGTAGAACGCCAGGTTATGTAAATGAGTAAATAAATAAAATAAAAATAGGTCACAATTTAGCATTTCTTGTCTTAGAAGATCGGGAATATTTTTGCATGCCAAAATTTTTTGCGAGGACGGCGGAATGAGGATTGATGATGCTGGTTCCCTATTTTTCTGTCAGAGTCTTTTAAACAGGAATATACTTGTCTTCTTTGTGCTCCGAGAGGAGCATTTACGAGCTGGTACTTTTATCTCCTTGTCACCGATTCTTCGAAAACGCGATATAGGTGTGCTGCTTAATTCTTTTCGTAACTAAATCTCCTTCACACCTCCTTAATATCGTGGGCATATGTAGGCCATCTCCCCCTGCAACCGTGACTAAATGACGGTGAGTCGATTCGGTACCCCTCGATTGGGATCCGCATTATCATTGACGTATTAAGGACGGCAAAGTGCGAGAAAGGATAGTTGATTCGTAACGCAGCTGGACCCTCGAGACGGGGGATCGTTTCTCACCTGGCTTCGGCGCTAAACAGCTCACTCGAGCACTCGAGGCGTGAATCAGCCACGACCACTCCTAGCGGGCGCCGCGCCGCTCTAACAGGCCGTAGCGCTCCCCCTGAGCACCTGCGACGCGGCGGCAATTGCCTGCTGGAGAGGCACTCTCTGCGCCTCTGGGCCCGCACCACGCCGTCACGCTCCGCTCGCCGGCGGCCATTAGGGAGAGCTCCCGGCTCCCGACTCCCGGCTCCCCCCAATTGCCTCCCACAGACTTTCCTGTCTTGGCCCACTCGCTGACGAATCCTCCGACGCGCCTTAAGAGCCTGCGTGACGCGGCGTTTCCCCGGCCGCGTGCGGTCTGTGAATCAGCTGGAATTATAATCACCCCATTTGGACGGAATGTGTGTGTGTGGGCGAGTGGGCTGTGTGGGGCGCGTCGAGAGGCCGGGAGTGGCGGGTGATTTACCTGCTGCGGCGCGGCCATTACGCGGCTGGGAGCTTCTCAGCGCTCCTTAAAACGCGGCGGAGCACAAAAAGCGCGGGCACTGGCTGCGCCTGCCGTTCAGTCACCGTGGCGGGCGACGTGACGTGACGCGACGCGAGCCTCCGACAGGGCGGCCGAGCGAGCACCAGACAACGCCGACTCTACGTGGCGGAGACAGTACACGGTCGCCGCAGCCAGTGACGTGCTGTCGTCTTACGAGGGAACGACATCACCCCCCCCCCCCCCATCACCAACATCTTTTTTTCTCCTTCTTGCTTGCCCATTTGTCTAGATCAACCACACAAAACCCAGGCCCTGATGGCCGGCAATCGAACTCGAGACCCCCTCCCCGAATGCGAAGTTATCGTGCTACTACTCACTAACACCGCTCGGTTATACGAGGCGCGTCCAGAAAGTAAGTTCCGTTTCAATTTATCTCCGCTGCAGCGCTGCGATTGCAGTTCCGCACATGCGCTGTAGACGATGTGTATCAAGGAGAAGAACGTGCGCCATTTGGAGATCGCTGTCAGTTACTTACGCTTTGTTGTGCTTGTTTGAAATGTCGGCGTTGATTGAAAATCGCGCCGCCTGTGAAATCAGGTCGGTGATTCGAATTCTGAATGCGAGGAAAGTGAAATCAAGTGAAATTTATCGGCAAATTTGCGATGTTTACGGACCAAATGCGATGAGTGATTCGATGGTGAGAAGATGGGTCCGACAGTTCAATGGCGGGCGTAGTGATGTGCACGACGAAAAACGAAGTGGGCGTCCACCTTTGGTTACAGAAGAACTGATTCACGCGATTTTCATCTCTTCTTACATCTCAAGTCTTTCCTTGGCAAGCCGGCCGCGGTGGCCGAGGAGACTGAGGCGCTTCAGTCACGGTCTGCACGGCCACTACGGTCGGGCGTTCGAATCCCCCCTCGGGCATGGATATTTGTGCCGTCTTTAGTATAAGGTAGTTGATAAGTAGTTTCTAAGTTTAGGGACTGATGACGCCGTAGTTAAGTCCCATAAGCTTAACAAACACTTGAACATTTTACTTCCTTGGCGGTCATCAGTTCACCAATGACGACGAGCTGAAAGAAACTGTTTCCAACTGGTTCAGACACAGGCGGCAGATTTCTATGAAGAAGGTATACAAAACCTGGCACCACGCTATGACAAATGCCTACAAAATTTCGGCAGTTATGTGGAAAAGTAGTTTAAGAGTTGTAGAATTTTGTGCAATAAAAATTTCTTCTCTATCTGTTTACGATTTCATTTTGTTACCAAACGCGTCTCGTAATTGAAGAAAAAGACTGTCTTCAAACCTATGAGACTTTTGTTTGATTGGGCATGGGGTAAAAAGAGGTGGCCGGTACTAGAGTCTTTCAACTGAGCCAGAGTTTAGCTTACGATGAGAATTCTTTCATCGCCCTCCCCCCTCCCCCAGCAGGCTGCCTTGGGTCTGCCCCTGATTTTCAGACCCTGCCAACCACTCGATTCATCTATGAAGCTCGCTGGCGAATGAACACAAATGAGCGTCCTCTCTATCTTACAGATTCTGTGGGAATCGGCCAGGACGTTCATGCCAGTAAGTCGAATCAAAATTAACTCACGTTTTCACGTTTAACTGTGGCTAGGACTTGAACCCAGGACCTCTCAGTTACTAGGGAGGCACTAAACCGCTCTATTTATTTCTTTATTTCGTTCCTCTCGATCTGTTCGTTGTTGTCCGATGTTTTCGGCGCTGCTTTTTTATTACAGGGGGCGTTCAGCCTTCTGACCTGGCACGGCGTCCACCTAAACAGCTCAGCCAACACGGCGTATCGGATAACGCGCCCACACGGACTGTCTTCCATGACGTCTCCCTCCACATCACATACTGTAATTCTGCCTTAATGTTCCCTGTGAAATAAGTATCATTATAATAACCTGACATCTTATTGTTTGATACAGGAAACGATCTTAATATGATACTTACAGGGTGTCCAGAACAGGGCTTCCTGATTTCAAAATTAAATATCTCGAAAACAAAGATCGATAGCGGAATGCAGTAAATGGTATGTTTATTCTGAAAGCTGTAAGAATTTTATACAGCAGTTTGAAATAATAGTTACAAAAGCTGCTAACAGATGGCGCTGTACGCTGTACAGCTCAAATCAGCATACATAATTGAAATAATCGTATGAAAACACACTTTGCAAACAATTACATCACAGTGTTTCCAAATGTTCACCATTGGCACTACAGAGGTGGCGCAAACGAAGAATAAAATTCGCCATCACATTTCGTAGTGTCTCAACCGAAATGGATTCACATGCCACAGAGATGAGTTTGTGACACTTGCGAGGAGTGACACTTGTGGGGAAAGGGAATGTGTAGACACTTGCGGGGAGACCCGGACGCTGCAGGTAGTGAACAGGGTTTTCCAGTAGTAGGGATACACCACCCCTACTCCACGCCCTCCAGCCGCTACCTGTGCCGTATTCAGGGAAAGGCCCACCGAGCGAGGTGGAGCTGTAGTAACGGCCCGGAGATATCACAGCCTCATTCAACAGGGAGATAACACGTCATACAAATATCACTCGATTTACAATACAGCACCATGTGAAGAGGAATGTGATGAAATCGGAATTGAGTGCAACCGTTGCTAACTACAATTTCGAATTTACTGCATTTTGAGTCAGAATTCGCATCTATATTCGCATTTATCGCAAATGCGTAATTTTTCCTGTCCCTAGTAATAACTCTAAAAATAAACAGCTGATCAAGGCTCTAAAAGCAAGGGCAGATCTTTGGGTGTATTACGACAAATAACTCAAACACAATTTGATCGTGGAATTATATACAATCTCATTATAAAGGTTTTTTGTAGGTGGTTTTGACACCTTATGTTTATTATGGGATATCGATTTCGGCTAATTTCAGCTCATCTTCAAGTCTCAAACAACAGGTGTTACTTATGCATTTTTCCAGTGGCACTCATAACCTTTAACTGTTTACACACGAGGTCTAACGTTGTTAATCGCGTTAGCGATGAATCCAGAACCCAGAATCTTTGCGTCTAAATGATACATATATTGGTGTGATGTCTTATTTCGAAAGAACAGACTTCACACCAATACATATATAGCTTTCGGTAAAGTGGAACAGTACGATGTCGTTACGTAGCACAGCACAGCCGACTGGAAACGCAGGAGAAGTGCAAACAACGTTCTCTCCTCAGAGGTATGTTTCTAATTAGGTTCGACGTAGACTTCTACAACATACAGTCTACACGGCGAAGATTACACCAAAACATTTAACGTTTCGTCTACTTTGGCGATAGCAACCAAATTTTAAAATCGTGTCTACTATGTAAAGATTTAGCAACACAAAAGTCCATAACTTCACAGATTTTCGATTTCTGAATTTTTAAAATATTTTTAATGTTATTACAGAAAAAACAAATTTGGGACTCACACTACAATTTTCATATGGCAGATTTTATAGGTACATTCACAAGACATAATTCAACGGTTGTGTGCATTCATCTTATGAGAAATATCAATCATTTGTTTTCAGTGTTTATTTCAAATTTCTACATTTAAGTTTCTTTAATTATTAGTACTTAAATGTGATTATGAAATAAATAAATTGCGTGTATATGTGTAGTCTTATGCGGCCAAACTACTTAGGTCATTGGTCGCTAGAGTTACACACTACTTAATCTTACTTAAAATAACTTAGGCAAAGTACAAACAAACATACCCATGTCCGAGGAAGGACTCGAACCTCCGACCGGACCGGTCGCGCAATTTGTGACACAAATTACATGTTTGATAATATTAATGCATAGAAGTATGAAATCACGTCAAGACTACTTCCTGCAAAAATTTTGACAAAAAAAGTTGGCACTGAGTTTAGAAAAACAAAATTCTGGTATATTATATTTTAACATTTTATCAAAAAATGAATGTTACTTTTTTTTTTTTTTTTTTTTTTTTTTTTTTTTTTTTTTTTTTTTTTTTACTACAAGAGGTACAGCCATTCAAATTTACGGCCACCATAACGTTTTCCCTTCCTGAGTAAATGAGCTGCTTCTTGTAGTTTCAACACCTTTTTCTTGAATGTTCTGAATATCAATCTTCACACAGACTTCTTGAGGAGGAGAGTGATACGGATATCTGATTGTAAACCACTGCCTATTACCTTAGACCTTTTTGACTGTACTAAACAGTAGTTCCGCGTATTCCGTAATTTATATTTATACAGTTAACAGGCAATGTAATTTATAACCAACTATTGGCTGCCAATTTCGCTTCATTTTTCCTGGAAGTCTTGCAACTTGTTTCTCCCTGTTGGTTTATGCCGAGTTCGGAGTAATAATGGTTCTATATGATGGTGATGGAAAATAGAATTTATCTTCAGCATTTTTCGGTGTGTGACATTCCCTTACACATTCCGTATTTCATATATTTCTTAGATGTATTTGTAATTGGAATACAGCCAAATCGTTTAGGGGTCTACGAATAAACGCTTCAAGTATGTAAAATACTCATTGACTTATTATTAACGTTTTTTAACTGAAGGTTTAAGGTTGCGTCTCCTATTAAAAAGCATAGTAGCTATTTTTAAAGAGATGGAAGTTGCGTGATAGTGGGGTTAACTATATAGCGGTCAATTACATCAACGTATCTGTGCAGGATGCCTAATATATTTATTGCTTGCGCAGGTGTCTTGATATGCTTAGTGTTCTGAATAATATGCTTTTAGGAGGTATGACTGAGGAAAGTCATCGTCTTGTAGTAGCAGAGACTGTCTTAATAACTCTCCAAACATTATCACCATTAAAATACCTTTTTGTTTACAGGAGGAACACTCAACGGATTAATATGTAGTTAGAACAAGTAACTATATTGCTATGTTGACAGTGTGGAAACTTGACAACAGCGGTGCTGGACTTCTTGGTGTGTCTGTACCCAGGAAAAGCCATTAGCCACCCCAAGGGCCCCGGGTTCCGCGCAAGTGTCACTCCGCGCAAGTGTTCCAACCCCCACAGAGATCACCGATTCAAGCTCGTCCAGCGTGGCGGGATGCTTCTGGTAGAGAATGTCTTTCACTGCGCCCCACAAAAGAAAAGGTCACAGGGAGTCAAATCCGGCGAATATGGAGGCCAATCCATGCCTGCACCAGTAAATTATGATATTCCAAAGCAATGACTCGATTCCCGAAGTATTCCTCAAGAAACCGATGTGGTCGGACTCCATCTTGCATAAACCATTCAGAATCTGGTCGATCCTCTAACGCTTGCTGTGTGGCGACAAATTGTTCCAAAATTGCAACGTAACGTCCACCAGTGACCGTTTCTCCAATGAAAAAAGGGCCGATAATGCCTCTGCTGCATACTGTAGCCCACTCAGTAACTTTAGGAGAATACAGGGGTTTCGCTTCACACAAATATGGCTTTTCGGAACTCCAAAATCGCCAGTTCTGCTTATTCACGTATCCATTCAGGTGGAAGTGTGCTTCATCTGTAAACCAGATGCAGCCAACATCAAATTCTTCACTATCAATCATTGTGAGCATCTGATTAGCAAGGGCAACCCTTTGTTGCACAGCTCGTACGGGTATGGCCTGGTGCGTTTGAGTTTTGAATGAAAACGTGTAGGCTCTTTCTCAGTATTTTCTGCGTGCTGGTACGCTTCAAACTAGTCTCAGATGCAATTCTACGGACGGATGACATGGATTTCGCTGAATAATTCCAGAAACTGTGGCCATATTTTCAGGCGTAACTGCGGTTTGCTTGCGGCCAACATGCCCCACAAAATCATCAGTTACGCTGTCTGTTCGTTGAAAATTTGCGAAGAGCGTACGAATGGTTTTCCCATCGGGTTCTTTTGTAACATTAAATCGTGCTTGAAAACTTCGCCTTGTTGCCGTAGGACTCTCTTCTAACCTGTGGTACTCTAGCAGCAGAAAAACGCGTAGTACAATGGAGTACATGGTTTTAATCTCTTCCTTCGGTAAGCTAACCTCTTTTCACGTTTCAATAGTGTAACTGATCGCTCTGGGCTTCAGATCACTATTTATGCTAGGCATTACGTATGGCCGCGGTGAAGTAGCCGAGCGGTCTAAAGCGCCTCGTACGGAGCGTGCGGTTGCTCGCCGTGGAGGTTCGAGTTCTCCCTGGGGCATGGGTGTGTGTGTTTGTCCTTAGGTTAGTTTACCCAGTTTGAAGCAGTTTGTAAGCTACGGACTGATGACAACGCAGTTTGGTCCGATAGATTTACAAACATTTGAACATTTTGAACATTACATATGGCGATTACAGCGCCATATGTTAGCAGTTTATTTCAATCTGATATATAAACTTCTTACAGCTTTCACAATAAACATACCGTTTACTGCATTCCTCTATCGAGCTTTGTTTTCGTGATATTTAATTTTGAAATCAGGGAGTCCTTTTCTGGATATCCTGTACCAATCTCTTATGAGACCTTTATTTGCCATAGATCGCTTATATATAACACGTTACAGAGTCATTATGAAATCTGTAACAATGAACACACAAAACTACTGTGAAAAAAGTAATCTTCCTAATTTTCAGAACCTGCTTTTTTTTTTCATGGCTTCCGCATCTGTTTCAAATGCTGCAGCAGAGAGAATTATTTCTCACTCAAATATAGGTCGGCCTTTCAAACGAAATCGGCAGTGTTCCTCCTTGCAAATGTCGGCCTTCAGTTCGGGACAGTTTGTTTCGGCGTGCTAGGCGCCTGCTACTCACAGCGGCACTGGTGCTGTCGCTTAGTTTTCTATCAGTCATCGTTATAAAACTCCCTGCGATTCGCCACATCTGTTTTATTTTTTTTATTTTTTATTTTTTTTCGAGTTGAGAATAAATCTTCCGATTCTTTTAAACCAACATACTCGACCTGGCAACGCCATTACGGACCAATACATACGGCTGACAATAATGAACTGTTCGCTGTTAATTGCAGAAATCATTTATAACTCCCTTCCAATAAAAACTGTTACTACCATGAAAGCGCACCCAAAATTTTTCTTTATTTGGGAGACATATAATTAATATGCTCATAAACTAAGTATCGGCGTATTATGTTGCCATTTTGAAGTGTTTACAAAAATTACAAAACAGACCCACTGGATGTTGAAGTAAAAGTAAACTATTATTTCACTTTTCATTTATAAACACGAAAATTAAAACTTCGTAGCCGTTTTCAAGTGTTTACAACAAATATTCCAAATCAACATATTGAACGTCAAATTAAAAAATAAATAAATAAATAAAACCTAATCTTTGAAAGCCTTTTTTTTTGCCAAACGAAAACCCCTCTCGTTCGGAGGCATGAGAAACAACATTTTATTTCATGTGTTTGAATGTTAGTTTCTGTAATATTGCTGGGATTTTATTTTGCTAATAATTTATCATTGTGTCTATGAATGCGGTAAGATGAACAGTTGCTCCGTGACGCCACTGTCCCTGTGAGAATGTGTACTTGCTTTATGCTGTATGTGCATGTATGAGAATCTTCTACCATGGCGGTCTGACAAGGGAACGGTCCAATAACACATGTCGAAACCTACACTGAAATTCTTTACATAGGCAGAAGACAACGAAAGATATGAACTGTCAAAATTTTAACTGCTAAGAGGCACTGTAAGTATTTTTAAAAAATAGCTGAAAATTGCCAAGTTCGTATAGCACGAGGTGGCGGTAGAAATGTAGACCCCTACTGGAGCTGTAGCAACAGCGCATTCACAACTAGGCGCGCGCGCGCGCGCGCGCGCACACACACACACACACACACACACACACACACACACACAGACCCACAGTCGAGGTCGGCGGTATATTGTAAACAGGAAACACGACACAACCAGATCGTAATTTGTAAAGGACGTTTCAGGTTATCGTTCGTCTATTATCAGTAGAATTTTGCAGTATTGGTAAGTATTGACAATAAAGATAAAGTTGAATTAATATTTATTGTGCTTTCGTCAGGCATGCCTGCTTATAGTATCTTTTTTTTTTTTCGTCTTCCAGTTTCACAGTAATGTGGAATCCAATTAACGTTCTCAATTTAGCAAAGATGAAATACAAAGAACGTGGTTCCCAGCCGAAATCACCTACTTCTCCTGAGGACGTACATATGTGTCAATGACACACATGTGTCGTTTGTTGATTGATTTCCTTGATATTCATTCGAATGATATGGACAATTCGTTTGAAATTGTGGAAACGTTAGAAGAAACAGAAAACAACTGTGACAATTCCACGAACTGTGCCTCGGACGACGTCAGTTGGGCCAGCAACAGTTCTGAAGAAGAAAAACACGTACTACATCAGGTTTCAGCGACAAAGAACAGGCAGTGAAATATCGGTTAAACGAAGGATGGAAAAAACGCTTGAAGTTAAGCAGTGTGCAAAGGCGTTTTCGTTTCGTAAAATCTAAGCGTGAACTTTATAAAGAAAAAATTACTTGAAGTAAGAAACATGCGCCAAACGGAAAATCGAAAACATCTGAAAGAAAAACTGTTCGAAAGACTTAGAACTACTCGTGGGAGGCAGTGCACCGTTACCGATGGAGATCTACGAGACTGGGCCCTCCAAATTGCATCTGAAACGAACCTTGCTAACTTCTAGGCTTCTTCGACCTGGCTACAAAGGTTCAAGAAATTGTTTAGAATAGGAAGTCGAAAAATTACCAAGTTTACGTGACGTAAATGTGTAGAGCAGCTACCAGTGATAGACAATGTCATAGAGAAGTTCATAAGTGACATAAACATGAAACTTGCTGTTATCCTTGCAACAGCTGTTTATAACACTGATCAGTCAGGTTTCGTGAAAGAACTGCGTGCACACTGCAGTTTATCATTTCGGGGTGAATAAAAAGACGGAATTGATTGCCCAATCAATGAATGCAATGACACATTCATATACGATAATGACAGTGATAAGTATGAGTGGTTTACTGTTTCCGCAGCTGTATATCTGTCTTCAAGAACCTCAAGGCAAATTAGGACCAAAAATTAAAAAAATTGACTGTTTAATTGAAAAAAATCTTGTAATCGACGTATCACAATCTGGAAAAATGGGACAGAAAAATTTTCAACATTTCGTTCGAAACTTATTCCTATCAGTTACAGAAACTAATTCATTACTTTTGTTGGGTTCATAGTCTGGACATAATGACGCCTCTGTTTTTGTGGAGGACGGCGAAAAATCTATGAATGTAATGTGGATTCCGCCTGGAACTACTAGTACGATTCAACCTCCCGATAAGGAATTTTTTCGACAGTGGAAAGCATTTTTTAGATAATTATCAGACAACATAATTTCCGATACCTCTCTCTCATTTCAGGTTTATCAGCGCAACAGTATTCTTAAGCTCCAGTCATTTGTGCATTACTAGGTTTCTTCGGCACGCTGTACAGATTTGTTCAAGTATGCCTAGTATGCAGCACAATATGCAGCACAACGGCCGGGACCATTTCTGACTCCGTCCCAGTTCTGTCTAAATAAAACTAGTGGTTACAGCGAAGTGCCTGAATACATGAATTTTTCCTTTGTTCGGTGTGCCTGGTGCAAAAAAAAAAATTTGTTTTTGTCATTCAATAGACACTTCGCATTTTTGTGACGACTACATGGAATAAACGGAAAACTATTTAACTGATAGTCAAATGCGCAAAATTCAAAAATTGTTTTAAGGAATGGCCGAAAGGAACTGTTATAAAATGTGGTACTGCTAGACACATTTCATTTCAACAAATTACAAGTCTACATTGACATCAAACACTGTCATGAATTTATTTTCTGTGCTAACCACTTTTATCAGAATTTCATGGGCGAGAGTTGAACTGTCGGTATCAAGTTATTCAAAACATGTTTGTATCGTTAAAGCCAGGTGTTTACCAGAGCAAACAAACTAACAAGGAAGAGCAAAAGAAAATTCTATCTGGTTACCCAGTAGGCCTCTTGCTGGTCTTTCAACTGGACGCCACTGCAGCTGCTTAGGTGACCCTAACCTTTCCCAGTTACCTGATCTGAAAATAGAGACCTGCAGTTTAACGTGTAACCCGAACTACATTTCTTTCGTACCCATTCCACCATCTTTGAGCACTGAATGCTCGGCTAAAAATCATAGTAAGAAAACTTGTGGTCTGAACGGGATTTGAGTCCGCGCTCTCTGGTTCACGAAGTGCGCACTTTGCCACTACACCAGTAGACCAGTGGACCTGATAGGTGTAGTGTTAACGCCAGCCGTGTCACCTCCTTAGATGATGCTCGACGTTGGTAATTAGTGTTCTCTTTATATGAATCTGCTCAATGTTAATGAGAAGCCAGAGAAAAATTGCAGCCCACATACAAGGAAAATTTTGGACCAGTGCTAAGGAGAGATGGAGATGGATTCCGTGTAAAGTGCGCGATCTCAATGCGTTTCTCGCTTCCATACAAATTGATACACATGAATTCTTACTTCCCTTCGCCATTTTGCATACTCCGACAAAAATAGTGTACTCGCCATGCACAATAATCCTCACTGAATAGCAAAGTTTCTCGCTGTGGCTCCAACAAGGTATAGCTGTATGCTGTATGCCGAATATTACCTCCAAAAACTAAAAACGAATAACACACAGTTCCCAGGTAAAGTTTGCTACCTCGTGTTCTCTTCCGTTCCCTCTAGTATAAACGATTCAACCCATACACAAGCGAATGGTAGTCAATTTTCTGCAAATGCTCATTCGTTCGTTTTCGCTTCCATTCACTACATTGTAAACTAGAATTTAGGTGCTTTATATTGGTGACTGTGAACTCTGCATAATTCCGCTACGTGGCGCTGTGTGAGCAATTCGCCGACTTGCACGCTAAGCGGGCAGGGCTGTACAAACCGCTGTTATAAGCTGTTCTTCGCGCGGCAAAAATGCGTAACATCAAAATTTATATATATACTTGCAGTGCCTCTTAGCAGCTAAAATTTTGGGACTGCATTTCTTTCGTTGTCTTCTTTCTGTGCAAAAAATTTCAGGTTATGTTTCAACATGTCTTATTGGACTGTTCCCTTGTGAGTGTAAGTATGAGAATTTTCATCATTGGCTGCTGGCTGAGGGCTTTGCATCTCTGTCTTCGTGTCGATAGGCAGTCGTTACCAACCTCTGCTTTTGATGCTACCAAAGACGTTCCTCCACCCTTTGGTTATAAGTTGGGTTGGTAATGCCCAGTTAGTGAACCTCGGTTGGACGCGCGAGTTTAAGTTCTCCCCCCTCTCGCTTTTCGTGGGTTTTGCCGACTTCCGGCCCATTTCCGAACGCTGGTGGCGGGTTCGTGGGCCAGCTAGACATTCTGTGGCTGTGCTTCGAGCTGGTAAGACGTTCTGATTTTCTTTCCTCTCTTGAGATGGTAGCGATTCGTTGTCTGCTTTGTAAAAGTTAGATTTCAGATCTTAGGTTCATTTTTTGGGATAAGTTTCTCTGATCATGTACGGAAATGTATTCAATTTCATTTCGGTGATTTTGCACAGGTAAACATGGTGAATATGCAACTAATTCGGTTTAATAACGCCTGGGAATCGGTAATCTGTGTGAGACTAGCTGGCGGTGTATGAACTCTGCTTAATTTCTTTCAAGCTTTGTGGAATGCGACTAATATGCAGGAATATTTTTATTCTGTGTGGTGCATGTGAAATATTTCTTTCCATTTCCTCCTTCCGCAAGTGATATATACTCCACGTGGTGTGTTCTTAGAACAAAGCCTTCAGCTACCCCTGTGTCTGTTTCTAGGCCCTTCAGGCAAGAAATCATGTATGTATCTTTGTGATTTTCCATATTACATCGTGATCTCCTCTCCGTCTATTTTAAATTGTTGTTTCGTTTACAAACTTGTAATTTGCATTCGGACTCCATTAGTAAATTCTTTTCTAGCCTTGTACGATGCCCTTTATTAGCTTGCTTATGAAATACTACGTATTTCTAGGGGCTGCATGCCGTATTTGATTTACCCCGACTTTAAATTTATTCCACTTTTCTGATTTTTGAAGACTGCACTTCGTCCATCCGTGTAAAACCTTCCCAATCGTGTCTAACTGTATTTCTTTAGCTTCCTCATGATATCCTAAGCATTTCTAAGGGTTGCATGCCGTAGCTATTTTTCTTTATTTTTCGGAAATTGAATTTTTTTTTCTGGTTTTCGGAATCACGTGGCTCCGAAGTCCGACTTCAAGGGTTTATAGCTAGTCACTTGAGTTCTCGCCACTGCTCACACACCAGTGTCTTCTATTGTATATTCTTGCTTCTTAATCTGTGTTTCCGTTGGTTTTTGTTGAAATGAATGCGATATTTAAGCAGTTCGCCTTCAGTGGGGTGTGAATATGTAATGTAGCAGACACGTGCTGTGTGTCTCAATAATTTCGCATGCTCGCGGTTTGATTTGATTGGAAATTAATCTCGCTATTATCGCGTACCATCTCAAGTAAAGAAAGACAGATCAGAGCTACCTACGAAGTTTATTTTTTCTTGTCTTGTGTGGTACATCCTGGTTCGCTGAATTTCGTCTACGATAGCGGCGCCTGCTTCTGCCTCGTGTCACCACGCTGAGTTAGGTGAGTTTCGCTTTGCTTCGCTAGTGTGAGTGGCTGAATGCTTGTTGATTGTAAATCCCTCCCCCGACGATGTTCAGATTGCTTTTATTTAATTTAGTAGCTCAATGAGATGCATTTTTATTGTTTAACAAAATTGGTGCCCCCTTTTGCTCATGTTTGAACTGAATAAATAATTTATTGTCAGTGAATTTTTATCCTTCTTATAAATATTTAATGTTGTTTTCTACCAGTGCTGAGAACAAATTCAGATGCATATTATAATTTTTGAATTCCATTGTGCCATAAATGTTTCTCAGCCACCTTCATGAAATTGTTTAGTTCGCGGTGGCTTGTATATTAATGACTGTGTGTAATTCTCGTGATCTACGACGTATGTTGGTGACCGTCTCTTTGTCTTCCTGCTGCCAAAGTAAAGTTTGAGTCAGATCTAAATTCTGGAGCCATGGAACAAGATTCTGTTGCAGGAAGTAGTCAGTAGTTCATGGGGATCCTTTAGCTGGATTTACGGCCAGAGTAATATGTTTAAAGTAAGCTTTTAACTGGCTCTTTCATCCAGAATTAATTTTACAATTAACGGTGGTCTTTCACCTTTGATTTGAAATAATATCAAAGGAGCAAATTATTACAGTCTTCAATTATGTATACCTTTGGTCTTCAGTCACTAAAGTAATGGATTTCGTATATGTGGTGATATTTCCCAAAATTTACTTTTTTAGTTATGATGGCCGTAATAATTCAATTATGAATCAATTATAATCCATTTTACACTATAAAATGAGGTTGCCATAAGATAAATTTTTAATAATAACTTGCCGCGGTTTAGTGGCCGAGGTGGAACCTGCGGTTGGTCCCCATCGAAAGTTCGAGTCCTCCCACGGGCATGGGTGTTCGTGTTGTCCTTAGCATTAGTTAGTTTAAGTAGTTTGTAAGCTTAGGCACTGACGACCAACGTCATTAATTCCCTTACATTTACAAATATTTGGACATAATAATAACAAACAATGTAGTGACTGTGATAAGCGCCATCTAGGACACTCTTGATGAAAAAATTTTGTAAACAAAGCCAGATACTGTAATGGCTCCATGTGATTGCCTTTTGCGTAATCTTGTCACCAGATAGTTTACAAACGATACTGGTCAGCCATCTTTCAGCCTTAGGAGATGAGTGAACAATTCTTGCTTTCAACACGGGACGCTTATGCTCTGTGCTTAAGTCACTCATATACACTTCCTACTACAACACCAAATATAATAACAATTATACTCGAGTAATATATGACAATTCGCTTAATTTCGTCAAGGTCAAAAGTGCATTTATTTACAGATGTGATTATGAAATATTTTATTTTATTATGGAAATTTGGCATAATTTTCTCTTTAATGACACACAATTCGACAAAACCCACATAAGGTAATTTTATTTTTATGACACACATTTTTTTCGTGAATTTAGAAAGTGATCAATTTTAACATTCTACTTTTCGTTTTTCGGTGAAATTAGACTGACCAATCTGGAAACCAAAACCACCATATTATATGAATCAGGGGTAACAGTTCAGCAGGTTAGCTGAGCCACATTATTGTAGAACAGCATGTTAAAAGGCAGTAATTTTGTAATCATTCACTTCCAAGTCAAAGTTAAGTTCAGTTTTATTTTTTATTTTATTTTCTTTTTCTTTTAATTTGTCATTTAGTAGGTTGATTTTGTAGTATTTGTTGTAAACATCTAAAAATGGTGATGTAATTTTCATTCACAGAAACAGGAGATTAATTTACATTTAAAAAAATATAAACAGAAGACATTGAGAAGGTTCAGAGAAGGGCAGCTCATTTTATCACGTTATAAGGGGGGGGGGGGAGCGTCACGGAAATGTTGCACGATTTGAGGTGAAAATCATTAAAAGCAAGATGTTACTCGTTGCGGCGAGATCTATTTGCGAAATTTCAGTCACAAACTTTTACTTCTGAATGTGAAAATACTTTGCTAGCACCCAAATTCATAGGGAGACATGACCAACCGAATAAAATAAGAGAAATCAGATCGAAAACGGAACGATTTAGGTGTTCTTTCTTCCCGCACGCTATTAGAGAATGGAACGGTAGAGAAAGGTTATGAAAGTGGTTAACGTACCCTCTGCCAGGTACTTAAATGTGATTTTCAGAGTATCTGTATAGTTGCAAATGAAGAGTATGTTCGTTTTCTACAAATTTTGTAAATACCTGCAAATAACGGCATAAAAAAACGGTAAAGCAGTCAACAATCCTAAGATTGGTTTGAACACCACAGTGCTTTTCTAGGCATGGTCCTGATTGGAGGTGGTATGCCGTTGCCTTCCTCCGACCTTCGAGCTGACTTACCCAGCCAGTTATAGGGGGACCTACAGTTTAACGTGGGTTCCGTACCACGGTGCTACTCGGTATTTTTCACATGAGCAATACTGCCAGAGGGGAAAGAAGTGGAAAGTGACAGATAAAAATCCCAGGATCTGGCGGGGATCGAACCCGGGACCTTTGGATTTGTGTCTAGCACTCTACCACTGTGCAACCGAGGCGCACAATAACGGCATAGTATATCGAAACTAGTTGTGTTTGTAGTAAATAAAAAAGTGTGTTGGTTTATAAGTGTATTAATCGTATGTATCGCAAATAAATTAATCTTAGACAGTTGCAGTATTTACCGGCAATATGTTAGAATATAAATATGTTCCTTTCTTTCAGGCAAATTTAGCAGACGTACCAAACCAAGCTGTGGGGTTTAACCTGTCTAAAAGAAGGGACCGGATGAGAGAAATGTCTCCTGGAATTTCAGACGATTACCGCCTTCTGGGAATAAGGATTTCTGTCCGGTGACAGTGAAACTATGGTCGCTGCCGTTGATTTAGCGTTTCACTGTTCGCTTCCTAGTAGGCAAATGTCTGAAATTTGTCCTCACAACGAATCGTTTGTTGCTTGACGCTGTCAACTGTTTATTTAGCCTCCTCCGCTGAAATACTACGTTAATTAGTGGTTAAAGCAGACACGCACTGCTTGGTACGTATGTGACACACGGCACCGAATCATATAGAGAATAACATAGCTTCGCCCAGAGCAGTGCTCCATAATTAATTCAACGGCAATAAAGCGAAGCGCAGCCTGCTTTTTCAGCTACCAGCAGTACGTCAGGCGTTTTTTCAGAAGTTCGTGTGCGGCACAAAAGGCTCCTCTGAAATGTCACGAGTGCAGAGGAATATAATTACTGTCAGCACGTCTTCACGTAATAAGGGCTCTGGAGAGATTATTTAAATGAGTTTTCAAAGTAGATTGAACTTCTCTTAACGGGAAGTCTTAATGCTGTAGATGTTTGTAGAGATATTTTCGGCTCTTAGGATGAGGCGAGAGTTAATTCCCTTTTCTACACGAATTCTGGTTTAGTTGTATAATTTGCTCTCTCAGAACGAAATAACGTTATCAAGAGGATCACTCTGTAGGGAAAACGAAAATGGCTTCCGCAAATTTACGGCTTATTCCGAGACGCCCTCTGCGCGCCAGCTGTGTCATGAATATTAATGTCGAGAAAAGTAACTAATATCGCAGTGAACTGGCAGTTCTGAACTAGTTTCCTGACGACTGTGAAGGGTGCTAACAGAAGGCGGACGCATATACTCGAGACAGCTGCCTACTTCCGAAGACCGAATAAGATGCTTGGGCAGAAAAAATGAACTTGGAGCCATATTTTATTTCCGAAGAGACATCGAGTGCCCCCAGAGCGCTACACCGTGTCTGCAGTTGCAGAGTACAGTGTTACGATGGGACGTCGTCTGTACGGCTACTGTATTGCGGTTCCGTTATTTTGGTAGAGCCCTACACAATGCGCAGTAACGAATAACAAGTGACAACCTCACTGATTAGCAACAACTTTATGAGCAGCTAAATGGTATCGATAAAGAAACTCGTCCAGGCGACAGAAGAGGCAAATCACGAGGTCTCACTGCTGTTGTGAGTAACACGCCGATACGTGTAGTTGTCAGTGGACTTGTTATCCGTGTGGAGAACGGAGATGGTGCGGAATTTGAGTTTGACCGAGAGTGTGATCACTGGACGCCGGATTTTAGGTAAAAACCCATTTTGTTCCTGAGTTCCCATTTGCATAAAAATTTGTACTTGTGTGTTTCATGACTATTTACCCTTAATAGCGTCAGGCCCAATTCAATAGGACCTAAAAAAAAGCGTATTTCGACGTTAGTGCCTAATTTTGCCTATTTCGGCTTTAATGTCCTACATAAAATAGATCACGGATCTTCAGGTTAAAACCTATTTTATAAGTTGGTACTTTTGCGTATTAAAAATTACAATGTTAATCGTAGACGCCCTCTATAGCTAAATTACTGCCCTTCGCGCATTTTCTCGCTGCTGTCTACAGGCAATCCTATCAAACTACTCTGTTTCGTGAAAGGTATTATACGTGAATTTTCCGGTTCGAAAAATAATCTGCCATTAGTGAACTGTTTTCATCTGAAGCATCGGTAGACTCCATTAGCTTGTTCAGATGGGGCGGTCATCTGTCAGGTGCCATATGTCCAGCAATGAGTACGGTACTTCCCCTACCGCTCTCATGCACCGCAGTGAAAAAAAAAAAAAAAAAATAAGAAATAAAGTCATCGTTCACTTTTTCGCAGCGAGAACAAATCAGTACATTGTGTAGCGAATGCCGTGTCAAGTGTTACTGACGTTCTAAGTGCGAAATAAATTCTAGTTTCTGTGCGAGAATACCACACCATGCCGAAAACAGCTACTTCAAAGTCTACTCATATAATGCAGTGGCTGCAAGATTATCCGCATTGTACAAAAAATAGGAAAATTATTTTCTGCCAAGCATGCAACAAGGAGGTTAGTTCATGTTTCGCTTAGGCTTCTTATTTTCCTGTCACTTACGATTCTTTTTTATCGCTATTCTTTAGTAATACGAAATACTCTTTATATGCGATTCCAAACTGCATTTCCATTTTGTGGTGTCGCACAAGTACAAAGTGCGCGCCACCTACTTTCGCCGCGCGCCGCCATGCATGCACGGCGCGGCGTTCTTCCGACGACAGCCACGAGCGCCCTCTGGTACAACGCCGCTCGTGGCCACCACTGAAGGACTTCGCACTTCGGACTTCGGACTGAGATAGCAACGAGTGAGGACCTTCGTAATCCGATAGGCACGAGTGAAGACTTTGCTATTGTACAGGCACTAGGCAGGCCTCTAACAACTATGTATCAACATTCTGCCGTACTCTGTAAAAGTTAAGTATTGTTACATTCTTGTGCAATATATATCTTTCTAATTTACTCGAGTGTTTATAGTTTCTGGCTGCTCCCCTCCGTACCTGCACCAGCGTGTCGGTCTCGTTCTACTCGGCCACCGACACCTACAACGAGGCTGGGACACAAAAGCGGCGACGAAGTCGGGACACAAAAGTGGCGACGAGGAGTGATAGAACCTTGGACCAGCCCTCTTGCAGCAGCCAGACAGCAGCAGTCGGAGCACGCAGAAATTGCTCCCGCCCACCCACCCTTATTATAAGATTTTTGGGGGAACAAATTCTGTTACGTATTTTGTGGACTTTGTTGCAGAGCGTCCTCATTTATCTTGCATTTGTGTTTTGTACTAATTTACTTGTATACGCGGCGCCTAATCGGTCAGCATGGCCACTACCCCGAACCCAAACTTAATGGAAATTATTCAGTTACAGACGGCGCAAATTACCCAGCTGCTCCAGGCCGTGTCGCAGTTGACGACACAGGCTGCTCACCAACAACAACAGTCGTCACATCAGCAGCCCACACCTGCCGCCGCAACACTTCCTACGTTTCGCCAATACAACGAACGTGAGGAAGAATGGAGTGATTATCTGGCGCAGTTTCAAGAACTCGTCGCGGCTCATCAACTTACAGGTCAGACTGTTAAGCATCTTTTATTGTCTGTGGTGGGCCCCAAAACTTTCGTACTATTGCAAAAACTTTTCCCTCTCGCATCTCCTCGTGATGTAGACTTTGAACAAATTGTAGATGCACTGAATGCTCATTATGAGAGAAAAGTTCTTGTAGCCGCTGCACGGTACCGATTTTTCAGACTTAAAAAAATTACCGCAGCAGTCACACCAAGAGTGGATTACGGAATTGAAGGGCTTAACCCGCCAATGTAAATTTACTTGCTCTTGTGGACTTTCGTATAGTGACGTGATGTTGAGGGATGCGATTACGCAGAATATTCAGGACCCCAGAATTAGAGCAGCAATTCTGAAACAGTCTGACCCCTCATTAGACAGTGTACTGCAGCTTATAGAAGCGCATGATACTTTTGACTTAGCAGATGTAGAAATGCAAAGCCACAGTGTAAATTCAGTGCGCCGCAACGGACGCTTTCCTAGCCGTAGTTCTCAGTATAGCACTAGTGATTCTTATTTTTCTACCGGCCGTGCTGAACAGACAGTGAACAGTAGCCGGAGTAAAAGTGCGACGCAAAGGTCGCCCCGTAGTGTTAGAAACAGTAATTTGAATAACGGGCGCCAACGCTCATTTCAGAAAAATGTACGTAAATCTTGCCCCCAGTGTGTGTCTCGCCACAAGCGTGCTCATTGCCCTAGTCGCAACGCAACCTGTTATCAATGTGGCAAATCAGGACATGTGCAGTCTGTGTGTATGCAAATTAAAAACTCAAAGAACAGTAACGTTAGAAACAGTGCTTCGCAGAGTGCGAGAACAGTTCATTCTGTAAATGTTATACGGGCTGTGGAATTGGACTGTGCTTTCCTTGGATCTCAATTGCAACAAAGTAGTTCTGCGCCTATGGCAAAACTATATAGTGCACCACGTAGCAAGCGCCGACGAGCGCGTAACACAGTGCAACGGAAAAGGGTTCGGGACAAGCAAAATGATTATGAACATTGCATTCCTGTAGTGAAAATAGTGCCTTTTGCAACTGCTCCTTGTAATAGTGCCCAGTACTGTGTAGCTAGTGACAGTAGACACCAAGTAGCTACTCAAAAGTGTAGTGCAGTAGTTAGTACATCTGGAGTAGCTTCGCATTGCGCGGACGCCGATCCGGCGGTAGTGTCATCTAGTGACAGTGTGGTTAATCCGCTGTGTGCCGAGTATGCGCCGCTTCCTACCGCACGCAACCAGCGCAAGGGCAGTAAACAAACCGTAGCAGACGTTGCCCACATTCGCGCCCCTGTCGAGCGCCGCAAGCAAAAACTGTTTGTGACTCTCTTCATAGAAAATAAGAAGGTGCAATTTCAGCTTGATACTGGTTCCGCTGTCACATTAATAAATAAAGATACTTACGAACTTCTGGGTTCGCCAAAATTGTCGCCGTCACAGCAAGTGTTAACAGCTTATACAGGTGAAAATATTCCCGTGCTAGGAACATGTAGCCTGCCTGCCTCTTTTCAAGGTGTTACGAAAACAGTTGCTTTTGTTGTTCTTCAGGCCAAATCTACGCAGAACATTTTTGGATTAGATGCTTTTGACTTGTTTGGTTTATCAATTCAAAGAGATGTGCTTCAAATTTCGTCAATAGTGCCTCAGGATAAAATCAATGCATTGTGTGACAAATATAGTGACTTGTTTTCGCCGGAACTAGGTTGTGCAAAAGACTTCGTGGCACATGTAACTTTAAAAGAATCTGCAGTTCCAAAATTTCGTAAAGCTAGACCAGTGCCTATCGCCTTGCGTGATACAGTTGCCGAAGAACTTAAACGTTGGCAAGACAGTGGTGTGATTTCTCCTGTTTCTGCGAGTCAGTGGGCCTCGCCTATAGTAATTATACCCAAGCCGTCAGGAAAACTTCGTCTCTGTGCGGACTTTAAATCAACAGTGAACAGTCAAACAATTGTAGACACTTACCCTCTGCCCAGACCTGAGGAACTGATGGACAAATTAGGACAGTCTCGCTTCTTTTCTAAGATTGATTTAGCAGAGGCATACTTACAGATTCCACTTGATGACGAGTCAAAAAAGTTTTTCGTCATTAATACTCACATGGGCCTTTTTCAATTTCAACGCCTACCCTTTGGCAGTTCTTCCGCCCCCGCTATTTTTCAGCGTTTTTTGGAACAGCTGACAGTTTCTGTACCGTGTTGTTCGAACTATTTAGATGATATTGTGGTATCCGGACGTACAGTTGAAGAACATTTAGCAAACCTGGAGTGCCTTTTCAAAGTTTTGACTGCAGCAGGTCTACGTTGTAATAAAGCAAAGTGTTCGTTTTTTCAAACCGAAATAGAGTACCTAGGCCATGTGATTAATGCCCAAGGAATTCATCCCTTACAGTCACATCTTCGAGCAATCAAAGACTTGCCTCCTCCTAAGAATGTGCATGAATTGCAAGCAGTAATGGGAAAGCTTAACTATTATTTCAGATTTATTCCCAATGCCTCTCAGATTGCAGCTCCACTGCATCACTTACGTAGGAAGAATGTTCCTTTTGTTTGGTCCAAAGATTGCCAGGTTGCCTTTGACAACTTAAAGTCCGCACTACTGAGTGATGCATGTTTGATTCCCTTTGACCCCCAGAAGCCTGTAGTGTTAGCAGTTGACGCCTCATCGTACGGCCTAGGCGCTGTAATCTCACATCGTATTGGATGTCACGATCGTCCTATTGCCTTTGCATCCAAGCTACTGACGCCGACGCAACAGAATTACAGTCAGATAGAAAAGGAGGCCTTAGCAATCATTTACGGCGTCGCAAAGTTTCATCATTATCTCTATGGCAGAAAATTCTATTTGTTGACAGACCACAAGCCTCTCACGTCGTTGTTCTCACCCACAAAGCCAATTCCGCCACGTACGGCACAAAAGCTTCAGAGATGGTCCTTGATATTGTCAAATTATCAGTATGAGATTTTGTACCGACCTACCACTAAACATGCCAACGCGGACACACTTTCCCGACTTCCGGTTGGCCAGGATGTATCATTTGATTCTTCGGAAATGGCATGTTGTCAGATAGACTCCAGAGATGCTTCCGCTGTCGCAGATTTCCCTTTGAACTCTCGTCGGGTTGCACAGGAAACAGCTGCGGATGCAGACCTAAGTGTGGTAGCACGTTTTGTTCGCTCAGGGTGGCCTGCCAGAGCCAAAGACATTGATCGGCCTCTGGTTCGACGTTATTTTGCACAACGTCATGCATTATCTTTAAGTCAGGGTGTACTGTTGTTGCATACCGACAACAACCAAGCAAGAGTAATTGTTCCTCGTTCCCTGCAACGAGAAGTGTTACGCCTCCTGCATCAAGGACATTGGGGCATTGTTAGGACAAAGCAACTGGCCAGACGTCATTGTACCTGGGTTGGTATGGACGCTCAGATAGAGGACATGACGTCACAGTGTACTGTTTGTGCGGAGCATCAGGCGGCTCCACCGCAACGTTTCTCAGACTGGCCACGCCCCAAGGGACCATGGCAACGTTTACATATTGACTTTGCCGGACCATTCTGGAATACGCGCTGGTTAATTGTTGTAGACGCTTTCAGCAAGTTTCCTTTTGTGATTGCCATGAACTCAACGACGGCGTCTAGTACAATCAGTGCCTTAACATCAGTGTTTTGCATCGAAGGCTTGCCTGAAACTATCGTCAGTGACAATGGGCCTCAGTTTGTTAGTGCGGAATTTCAACAGTTTTGTCGTGTGAATGGCATTCAGCATATCACCACCGCGCCTTTTCACCCTCAGTCCAATGGTGAAGCAGAACGTTTCGTTCGAACATTCAAGTCTCACATGGAGAAGATGAAAGGTCAGCACTCCAGGCAGCAAGCTCTTCAAATTTTCCTGTCTACGTATCGGTGCATGCCACGTGACGGCCCGTCTCCTGCCGAGCTGCTACACGGCCGCCGTCACCGCACTCTCCTTCACCTGCTGCAGCCTCCCACGCACCGAGTCGGTTCGTATGGCGCTACGCGTTTTCAGGTTTCTACGCCGGTGCTGTACAGGGTGTTTGCTGGAAACAAGAAGACATGGTTGCCGGGCACCATTCAACGCGTGCTTGGGCGCAATATGTTTGTTGTACGTTCTTCCACAGGGTCGGAGCTGCGGCGCCACGCAAACCAATTGCGCCTGCACAGACCGCGCGATCCTGTCTCCGGTTTCTTGATTCCAGACCCAGTTCACCGCCAGGGAGCACAACCACATCGTTCGTCCCCGGACTACGAGATCCCTATGGACGTCGACGTACATCCGACGCAGTCGTCGCCGCCGCTGTCGCCGCCGCAGATGACAGCGTCACCGAGAGGGACTCCGGGACCGTGCGGGCCCCCCCAGCTTGGGCCACGCACCTCAGAAGATGACCTGCTCCCTCTGGGCGGGGGCGGGCGCCCTTCCCCAGGTTTCGGCGGGTTCCCTGGAGGATCGCAAGGCGGATGCCGGGGCGCGGACGGCGTCTCGATCCCGGCCTCCGCTACGACGCCCGTCCCACCAGTAACGCCCCCGCCCAGGCCCTCCTCCCAGTGCCGTCGCCGTGGCCCTCAGCCCTACGCCACGACGGCGCGGCGGTTTGGGGGGGAGGGGTGTGGTGTCGCACAAGTACAAAGTGCGCGCCACCTACTTTCGCCGCGCGCCGCCATGCATGCACGGCGCGGCGTTCTTCCGACGACAGCCACGAGCGCCCTCTGGTACAACGCCGCTCGTGGCCACCACTGAAGGACTTCGCACTTCGGACTTCGGACTGAGATAGCAACGAGTGAGGACCTTCGTAATCCGATAGGCACGAGTGAAGACTTTGCTATTGTACAGGCACTAGGCAGGCCTCTAACAACTATGTATCAACATTCTGCCGTACTCTGTAAAAGTTAAGTATTGTTACATTCTTGTGCAATATATATCTTTCTAATTTACTCGAGTGTTTATAGTTTCTGGCTGCTCCCCTCCGTACCTGCACCAGCGTGTCGGTCTCGTTCTACTCGGCCACCGACACCTACAACGAGGCTGGGACACAAAAGCGGCGACGAAGTCGGGACACAAAACATTTCTCTCGTATTAAGTTTCGAGTATTGAGAAATCACACTTATCTCAGCATGCAAATGGAATCGCACATAAAGCTAATGTTGAACGAAAGTCAAAATTTAAGCAAACTCTTTTAACCAATAAATCTGGTTAATCCCCCCCCCCCCCCCAAAAAAAAAAAAAAACAAGTTCTGCAGTGATTTGTGTCATGCATTTGTGGCAGCAAACATCCCCTTTCGGAAACTAGAAACTACTGACAGACTTGGCCGTTACATTGCAAACCTGATTATTGGCAAGCTAGATCCAGATGCTCCATCCAGGGCTCATTTGTTTTACTCAAAACAGCTTGCAAATACTAAGCAACATACAATATCACAGTTTGTGAACAATGAGCTTAAGGTGCTATACCCAAACGGAGCGGATGCGAATAATGTGCTTCTCGCTGTCACTGATGCTGCTGCATATGTAATAGCAGCGTTTCAATAATTAAAAGTATTCTACCCATTGATGCTGCACGTAACTTGTGTAGTGCATGGGATCAACTGCATAGCAGAGCAATTAAGGCTACAATTTCCTAAAGTAAATAAAGTAATATCTATAGTGAAGAAAATTTTTGTTAAGGCACCATCAAGTATACTAGCGTTCAGAGAACAGCTTCCAGATGTCCCACTGCCAAAAAATGTTCAAATGTTTGTTAAGCTTATGGGACTTAACTACGGTCATCAGTCCCTAAACTTACGAACTACTTATGAACTACTTACGAACTAGGACGGCATAAATATCCATGCCCGAGGGGGGATTCGAACCCCCGACCGTAGTGTGTCCCACTGCCGCCAGAGCCTGTTGTCTCCCGCTGGGGCAGGTGGCTGATAGCAGCAGAGTAGCACAGTACGCATCTCTCAGCTGTCCAGAAGGTGGCTGAAAATATACCGGAGGATGCTGCATCCGTAACTGCAGCAATGGAGTTACTCAAAGATTATTCTTTAAAATGGGACTTGTCTTACCTTAGGGCCCACTACATATTGATGACAAGAATAATTTCACAATTAAAAGGCTCAGGGAGACCTACCTACGACAATATTTCCTTGCTTGAAGAAGTCAAAATGAAAATTAATGAAGCGCCAGGTGAAGTAGGGGAAAAAGTACTGAAGGAGTTGTGTGCAGCTGCCGATATACTCAGTGGAAAATCCAGCACTCCTGACTGCAGCATTCCTATCCAGCATGTGCCGGAAATGAAGAACGGCCCTGTCATCTGTTGATGAAGAACGTTCTTTTTCAGCGTATCAATTGATTCTGACAGACAAGCGCCACAGTTTTTCCCCCAGAAAACAAACAGCGTGACCTAAGCAGTATCCAAATAAAAAATTATATGACTGTGGCTTAAGAAAATGGGCAAGACCCGAAACTAGTCAGCATTAAAAAAAAAAGCAGTTTTGATGCCATATTTAAAAATGTCTTTCTTAAAACCTAGAAAAGATTTCGGTTATTTACTCTGAAGAAAACTATGATCAGAATATGTGAAACTACGAATGTATTCATTAAACCATTGCAACTACTTTTTTACGGAGATCTTTATCTTGCAGGAACTCAAAAATATTTGGAGTTATGTTCAACATTAATGTTATAGATTGCTGTGCTCTGTAACTGTGTAAATATTCATTCTCCTTGTTATAATGAGTAATAAGATGTTCATACTGTCAACACTGTGTATTTTAATTTATTTTTATTTCCTCTGTATCATTTTTATTAGAGCCTATTTTAGGTTTTATATAGCTTAAATGAACTACTGAAGGAGGCTATTTTAGGTGCCTAAAACACACTTTTTACGACCTAAAAATCCGTGGTCTAGTGATCACCGTAAGACTCGACGAAAGTATTTTTGATACTGCACCACTTGTCGGGTTTCAAATAGTGCTATGGAATCTCCATGAAGTGGCGAAACTACGTCCAAACTTCTGAGGATTGGGCGGCAGCCTCTAATATATTACAGACGTGGAGCATCGTAGACCGAGCAGACAGGTGAAACAGGACCGGTGACGGTCTAACATCAGACTTTAATTTTGTGCAGAGTACGAGTGTGTCTGAACTCACGGCACACTCAGCACTGCTGACGATGGGTATCCACAACCGACGTTCGACACATGTGCCCATATTAACACTAAAAGGATCGCACCGGAGAATCTTACCGATGACCATTGTACAGTGTATCTAAACATGTTATGAAAATTGGCTATATGTGCGTATTTATGTTACACATCTTCTCCTAAACTACTGGACCGATTTCAACAAGACTTGGTAGATAAGTTCCTCACCTTCAGGTAACAATTGCTGTCGGCATAAGAACCACCTACGACACATACTTCAAGATATACTACGTCATAAACAATGACATTCGTGAGAAACGGCTGCATCAAGCGATGATATTCTACATCTGCTCCTAAAGGACTGGACCAATTTTAACAAAATTTGGTACAAATATTCTTTAACTTGAGGAATCATCTGCTATGGACGTAAAAACTACCTACTATATGTAGTTCATACAATATCACGTCTTAAGCGCTGAAAACTGTCCCATATGTCGGCGCGTGATAGTGTGATTTTATTCGTCAACTATTTGAGAATGACAACTTTAATCTGAATCTGTACAAAATGTCTTCTCCCTGTAAACTCCAGAAAAATGATAAAAGCCCCCCCACTCCCCAAAAAAATACACTTTCGCTTACTACTTTTTGGATATCCATTATGTATATCCACGGCATTTTGAATGACTTTAGAAGTTATTACTTCTACATTGTAAATTGACATTTCACAGACAGGACACATGTACACATACATACCGCTGAATGATCCTTCGATATTGCATCACATGTCGACATATAGTTCATGAAATATGAAGTCATAAACAATTGGATTCATGAAAAACCGCATCATGATGCATGAAGTTTAGATTTATTGCGTCTTTACTGCTAACACCATTCACGACGTATTTTGCAGACATTAGGCTTATGTACCATCAAATTCACATCATAGTACGGCTCATATTGAGGGACTATGACGACATAAATAATAAAATTTCCGAATAACGACTCCATAATGCGCTATTTTTCCACATCTCCTAGTAAAGTAATGGACCAATTTCAACTAAACTTGATAAACATATTGCTTACTATCAGACAACAATCGCTGTGTGATTAAAAACTACCGAAGACACTTATTTAAGGGGATATGACGTCGTAAAGAATGAGTCACTCAAACTTTCCCAACACCGACGCGTTTTACGAGTCTTCAGTCATCCATTATTTATTATTGTGTATGTTCCAAGGGAACAGACATTGGCGGTGATCGGCAGCAGAGATAAATATATCCATGTATATACTTCGCAAATCGCGAAATTTTCCGACGTCTGCTGCTCCTGTAAGATGGACAAACGATCTAAAACACATGAAATTTGTGCCGGACCGGGAATCGAACCCGGGTCTCCCGCTTTTCGCTTTAGCTCTGGCCGGGGATCGTGTACGGGTGGCCGAGTGGTTAAGGCAACCGCTCGCGAAAAGCGGTAGACTCGGGTTCGAGTCCCGGTCCGGCACAACTTTTCATGTGTTGTAGATCATTTTTCCATCTTACAGGAGCAGCAGACGTCAGAAAATTTCGCGATTTGCTAAGTATATACATGGATATATTTATCTTTGCTGCGGATCACCGCCAACGTCTGTTGCCTTGGAACGTCTTTCCTCCGCAGATTTGGCTTTACATAAATGATGTATTCTACAACTGAAGTAACGTTTTAATAACAGCTGTATTGGGCTCGAGTAATGATATTCCTTTTTGTGTCCCAAATTCGTCGCCGCTTTTGTGTCCCAGCCTCGTCGTAGGTGTCGGTGGCCGAGTGGAATGAGACCGACACAGGAATAAAGATAGCACGCTGGTGCAGGTACGGAGGGGAGCAGCCAGAAACTATAAACACTCGAGTAAATTAGAAAGAGATATATATTGCACAGAATGTAACAATACTTAACTTTTACATAGTACTGCAGAATGTTGATACATAGTTGTTAGAGGCCTGCCTAGTGCCTGTACGATAGCAAAGTCTTCACTGGTGCCTGATTACGAAGGTCCTAACTGGTTGCTATCTCAGTCTCAAGTGCTGACTGGTTCCTCTCTCAGTCCGAAGTGACCGGTGTCTTTCCGTGGTGGCCACGAGCGGGGTTGCAGCAGAGGGCGCTCGTGGCTGTCGTCGTGAGAACGCCGCGCCGTGCGTGCATGGCGGCGCGCGGCGAAAGTAGGTGGCGCGCACTTTGTACTTGTGCGACACCACATTCCTCCCAAATTTCCGACGATACCATTAAGTTCTCCTATTTGGTAAACAAAGAAGGTCTCTCTCCCAACATTCTAAATACATACACATACATTCGCAAAAGAAAATTGTTCTTCCCTAATGACGTTTCATGAATCCTCAGAACTCTTTCTGCCAATTCGAATAGTTTTACAAGATCATTAGAGGGATTCAACAGACTGTCTTTCATACCTTTTAATGCGATTAATCCTATTTTATTATCATTTCTAGGAGTAAGGAGAACTTCCAATTAATCTAAACACTTCATTATTTTACTCATTTGGCTAATGATGCTTCCAGAAATATATTAAACTACTTTTTCGGAATATAATGTCAGCATTTCGTATTCTGGTACATAGCCATGGTCAAACCGCTCTCTGTATTACTTAAATCATGATTTGCAATAGGTAATAAAAGAGTTTCCATGTCTCCTGCTTGGCTACATGACATATCTTCAAATCAAGCTGATTCAGCTATCTGACTTCTTTTTTAGAACTCCTTGCTAGCGATTTTTTTTAAGCCGCTTTGTACTATTTTTTACTTATTGAAAATACGATACTCCAACAGTCTTATTACCGCGATTTCTACAGTTAAATGCTGCGTACACATAAAATGTGAAACCAAAACACGTAAACAGCATCGGTTTAACTTCCGTATTCAGCGCACTAGACGTTGAAAAAAATGGCTGCCACAGTTCCTGGTTGCTGCCGCAAGGAGCGCTGTTCACCCAGAGATAGCCTCTCTATGTAGCTTATAGAGCTCGTTGCGCGCGACTCAATCGCGGCGACAAGTCGCCAGTGTGTAACTGCTCGTCAGTACATGGCCCCTTTGTGGTGGGCGGAGGCCGGCTGAGTTCGTCTGTCTACGGAATGTTAATGCTCCCTGCCAACCTTAGTTATGTAACAGCAATGTGCACCGTAGCCATCGTGAATGTACTGTTGATTCGTGCATGCCGTTGATTGTGCCTTCCATCTTGTTATTTACTAAAATAACTCCATGTACCCCAATGACACCTTTTAGAAAAAGGATATCATTGAAAGTGGTGTGAAGAATGTAATTCGGATTGTTATTCAGTGTTGCGACAATAAAGAGGCAGAAAGCGTTGCTCCACCCACTTAATAAGTGCCTTAAAATTATTCAGATTTCGGATATGAAGTTTCGAATTTTCCATTAGTCAAACATTAAAGTGATTCTTAATCTCGTGTTCCTTCTGTGACTCTTTAACTCATTAATGTTCTTTCTTTTTAAACCTGTGATCTATAGGCCGTAAACTGGCTGCACTGGGAGGAAGAGGCGGGGCTTACTCTAACAGCCAATGAGCTACGAGGTGAAGGTAAGTTTCTGCTTCCAACATTTTCCGATCAAGGGCAACGTATAATTGCGTTACCTGCAGGTAGTTCGCTAATGCCTGTCCTCCTAGTGTTAACAGCAGGACAGCGGCAACTACGATTAACGTGGTCACGTGACTGTCTCCCCTGGACGTTGTAGCAGTAATAGAGAGTTGCAGGCACTGATAAATCGTTATCTTGCTCATCATGCCGGTGAGATGGTACGAATCTGTCGTCTCCCAGAGAACAAATACTTGGCACCTATAGAGTGGTCCGTGGAATGGAAACAAGGTGGCTGCCGCTCACTTATGCTCTGGGGAAGATCACGCGGTCATCTAGCGGAGCTCGTGCAATGCATCTGGACGGCCCACTGGTTGCAGAGCACGTCCACCCCTTCACGACGAAACTGTTTCCCAACTGCAGTGTGCCTGTGCACTTAGCGCTCCACGTCACAAGGCGACGACTGTGATGGAGTGCATCGAGGAACTGATTGGCGAGTTGCAGTTGATGTGCTGGGCCCCAAGTCTTCAGATCTGAAACCGATCGAATACACTTTGGATGTGACTAAGCAGTGCGTCAGACCACATCGCCCCCCACCCCATTCAAGGGAACTGGATGACCTGTGTGTCGAGGTGCTGTGCTAAATCTATCCAGCGACCTACCAAGCACTCACTGCCTCCATGGCAAGACACGTTGTTGCTGTCATCCTTAACAAAGTTGGACTTACGCGCTATTGGTTACATATTCATAATATTCTCTCTTACCAGAGTATGTAATACTATCGATTCCAGCAATACTTCGTGACTGCTGTATTTGTATGGGTATTAGATATACGCCCTACTCCACTTCTCCCCGTTCCGCTACCCGTATCTTCCCCTACCCCCACACTCATTTCGTCTCCTGGAATTTGTCGAGTGACGTTGAAAAACTGGCATAACATTCTTCCATACTTGTTTGTATGTCGATTGTAGGCAGCCATAAGGTACATCAACATCTACATACACACTCCGCAATCCACCCTACGGTGGGTGGTGAAGGAATCTCAGTATCACTACTAGTTACTTCCAATAAATTTCGGATGGCAGCAGTTCAAATTCCACTTCTTCAACACATATTTCGGCCGCTTATCGTCAGGCCATTGTCAGAGTGAATCCAAGGACAAACGACGATACGCTGCCGTAATAATAGTGGAACATCTGGAATTTGCACGGCTGCACACCTGAACTTTATTGGATTGTTCCTTATGCCGTGAAAAGTTGAAAATGCGCATACTAGTTACGTGCTTTCCTATTTCACTCCCATATAGAACGTGGGAAAACAGAATGCTTGTACGCATCCGGACTAGCCCGAATCTCTCTTATCTTTGTGTACTTAACGTGAAATGTAGGTTTGTGACAATAAAATCGTTCTGTAGTCGGCCTCAAACTCCGGCCCTCTGAATTTCTTCAACAGAATTTCTGGAAAGAACGTCGCCTTCCCTCCGGCGACTTCGAGTTCCCGAAGCATTTCAGTGACACTCGCGTTGATCGAATCTACCAGTTACAAACCTAGCCGCCCCCTCTAAACTGCCTATAGCCTATGTCCTCTAAGTCGCATTGGAATATCCGTGCTCACTGAGGCGCCGTGATGCTACCGTTCGCCGTCGGAGGTTCGAGTCTTCCCTCGGGCATGGATGTATGTGTTGTTCTTAGGTTACTTTAGCTTAGTTTAAGTAGTTTGCAAGCTAGGGACTCATAAACAAGCAGGTAAGTCGCATAGATTTAAAAAATATTTGAACATTTTTCCCCTCCTTTAAACCGATTTTTTGGGGAACCCAAACACTTGAGCCATACTCAAGACGGGACCGTACAAGCGTTTTATACGCGGTCTCCTTTACAGACGAATCACATCTTCCCAAAACTCACCCAATAAACCGAAGTCGATAATCCGCCTTCCCCACGACTGTCTTTTATTTGCTCATTCCATGGCACATCGTTGTACATCGTTACGCCAACATGTTTAATTGACACGACTCCGTCAATCAGTACACTATTGTATAAGAACGTCATAGAATTGCTTCTCCTACTCATCTGCATCACCTTACATTTTTCTACATCTACTGCTCCGTAGCACAGTGGTAGAGTGCAGGATTACAACTCTGAAAATCGCGGGTTCGATCCCCGCCAGGTCCTAAGATTTTTATCTGTCACTTTCCACTTCGTTCACCTTTGGCATCGTTGCTGCTGTGAAAAATACCGAGTAGCACTGTGGTTCGGAACCCACGTTAAACTGTAGGTCCCCCTATAAGTGGCACGGTAAGAGTTCAGATGTCGGAGGAAGGCAACGGCATACCACCTCCAAACAGGAGCATGCCTAGTAAAGCACTGTGTTCAATCGAATCTTCGGATTGTTGACTGTTCTCTACCTAGTGCTACTTGTCATTCCACACACCACCTAGAAATTCGGTCAAAGTAAACCTGCACCCTAATACAGCCATTACATGAGGACACCCTCTTGTACACCACAGCTTCACCAGCAAACAGCCGCAGATTGTGACTCAGTCTGTCAGTCAGATCATCTATGTAGATAGAAAATAATAGCGGTTCTATCACACTTCCCTGGGGCACCCTTGACGATACCTTAGTCTCTGATGAACACTCGCCATCGAGGACAGCGTAGTGGGTTCTATTACTGAAGTATTTTTGAGCGACTAACATATGTGGCTACCTATTCTGTAAGCCCATACTTTCGTTAGTAGTATGTAGTGTGCCACCGTGTCACTTTCTGAAAATCGTGAAATATGCAGTTCGCCTGTTTCCTTCATATATATATATAACACACAAGATGTCAGAGAGCGGGGCAAGATGGGTTTCGCATGATCGATTCTTCCGTAGCCGTGATGGTGCCCAGACACTTTCTCTACCCTCTCTGTTTGCCTCCTTCATCACTCTTTCTACATGTCATCTTCCCGTATCATTCTCTGACGTTCAGCTTTGTTTATTACATCGGTTACGAATTTCTTCTTTTTCTTTAAGACCCACTAAAGGAACAAAATAAAAGTCACATAATTGTGTTTACAGTGTTGTATGTAATAAGCAACAGAATTTACAACACTGAAAATTTGACCAGAGAATAAAATGACCTGCTATCGCACTTCAACTGCGAGTTAAAATAAATGAAATCGAAAATTTTCGGAGCAAAACACAGCAACTTTTTCTGGTAGACGGCTCCAACATACAACCGTACATTGTTGTTTTTATATACACAGCCAGATATAAAAACTAGTACGCCTTCTTAGCGTTTTCCAGTTCATTGAATATTTATTGTTGAAACAATGCATATGGAGAACATTGCATGTTTACATTTACAGACCAGTAGCAGAAGCGGCGCTGAGGTGCCAGGTGTCAATCCCTGCTGACACACTGTGCTGCTGCCTGGTGTAGCCTCCACGTGCGGCAACACAGGAGGTGCTTCTGGCACCCATTCGATCGTACAGACGGCGATTACTGACTCACGTACATTGATCCCCTCTCGCTCGATTGTCCACGTAGTTCTACGAGAGTGTAGGTTGACGAGTCGGGCTTGTCACCTGTTTGTCTCATCGTAACCACGACATTAATAATAGGCCACTGTACGAAATAAAAGCTTAATCATGGAAGGAGGCATCCAGATAAAAATTGACTGTTATAAAAAAGCTTAATTTTATCAGTAAAATTAGCGAGAGAAACGTGTGAACTACGGGCTACTCCCTGCTGTAAAACTTCGTTCCCTGGCCCTAATTTTGAACTGACTTGGTTCAGATTAGTCTAACAACAGGAAGTTAACAACACAGTGGCCAATGTACAGAGCATTTCACACGAAATTACACACAGACATTAATAAACAAACCACCACAATTGAAGTTATTTCATAAAGTTGGCTAAGAAAACATTTATGGCGCAACGGAACTTAAAACATAAAAAATTGCATCTGAGCTTGTTCTCAGCACTGTTGAAAAACAATATAAAATAAAAAGGGGGAAGGTGCTCGAAAACTACTATTTATAGGCAAGTCAAAATTATACTGAACTTTACTTGTTTATTCAGCTCGAACACAAGCAAAATGGGGAACCAATTTTGTTAATACAATAAAAAGCATCCCATTTACAGGAACTAATAATGACGATGCCCAGCATTGAAATTAACATAAATTACTCAGAACTTAGCGCTACCGGAGGGAAGATTTACAAACAACACTCACTCGCTCACACACACGCAATGCAACAGCGAAACAGTCAGCCTGCTGAAACGAGGCAGAAGTAGGCGCCGCTATCGTAGGCGAAATCAGCAAACCCGGAGGTACCACACAACACAAATATCTCGAAAACAAACATCGATAGAGGGATGTAGTTAACGGTATGTTTATTGTGAAAGCTGTAAGAAGTTTATACAGCAGTTTGAAATAATAGTTACAAAAGCTGCTAACAGACGGCGCTGTACGCTGTACAGCTCATATCAGCATACATAAGTGAATGAAATAAACGTATGAAAACACTGTTTGCAAAAAATCACATCACAATGTTTTCAAAATGTTCACCATTGTCACTACAGAGGTGGCGCAAATGAAGAATGAAATTCGCCATTACATTTCGTAGTGTCTCGACCGAAATGGATTCACATGCCACAGAGATCGCCGATTCAAGCTCGTCCAGCGTAGCGGGATGCTTCGGGTAGACCATATCTATCACTGTGCCCACAAAAAAAAAAAAAAAAAAAAAAAAAAAAAAAAAAAAAAAAAAGTCACAGGGAGTCAAATACGACGAATATGGAGGCCAATCCATGCCTGCACCAGTAAATTTGGGATATTCCAAAGCAATGACTCGATGCCCGAAGTATTCCTTAAGAAAGCGAAAAACTTGTTCGGTTCGATGTGGTCGGGCTCCATCTTGCATAAACCATTCAGTACCTGGCCAGTCCTCTAACGCTTGCTGTGTGGCGACAAATTGTTCCAAAATTGCAACGTAACGTGCACCAGTGACTGTTTCTCGAATGAAAAAAGGGCCGATAATGCCTCTGCTGCATACTGCAGCCCACTCAGTAACTTTAGGAGAATACAGGGGTTTCGCTTCACACAAATATGGCTTTTCGGAACTCCAAAATCGCCAGTTCTGCTTATTCACGTATCCATTCAGGTGGAAGTGTGCTTCATCTGTAAACCAGATGCAGCCAACATCAAATTCTTCACTATCAATCATTGTGAGCATCTGATTAGCAAGGGTAACCCTTTGTTGCACAGCTCGTACGGGTATGGCCTGGTGCGTTTGAGTTTTGAATGAAAACGTGTAGGCTCTTTCTCAGTATTTTCTGCGGGCTGGTACGCTTCAAACTAGTCTCAGATGCAATTCTACGGACGGACTACATTGGATTTCGCTGAATAATTCCAGAAACTGTGGCCATATTTTCAAGCGTAACTGCGGTTTGCTTGCGGCCAACATGCCCCACTATATCATCAGTTACGTTGCTTGTTTGTTGAAATTTTGCGAATAGCGTACGAATGGCTTTCGCATCGGGTCCTTTTGGAACATTAAATCGAGCCTGAAAACTTCGCCTTGTTGCCGTAGGACTTTCTTCTAACCTGTAGTACTCTATTAGCAGAAATACGCGTTGTGCAATGGAGTACATGGTTTTAATCTCTTCCTTCGGTACGCTAACCTCATTTCACGTTTCAATGGTGGAACTGATCGCTCTGGGCTTCGGATCACTATTTATACTAGGCATTACGTATGACGATTACAGCGCCATCTGTTAGCAGCTTTTGTAACTATTATTCCAAACTGCTGTATAAACTTCTTACAGCTTTCACAATAAACATACCGTTTACTGCATTCCTCTATCGATCTTTGTTTTCGAGATATTTAATTTTGAAATCAGGGAGTCCTTTTCTGGACACCGTGTATAATAAAACTGCGAAGATGGCTCTGGTCTGTCGCGCATGATTTGAGATGGTGCGTGAGCATAGCAAAGTTAAGTTGCATTTAGATTAGACACAGGTGACGTTACATGATCTCACTCCACTGAAGGTGAAATGGTTAAAAATCGAAATCATTGCACAAAATCACGGTGGATTCTTAAGTTGCAATGGTTTTTTGAGAAGTGGCGTAAATTGAGGTGACTAGCTGCAAATCCCCGAAGTCGGAGTTCGGACCCACGTGGTTCCGAAAACCGATAAATATTTATAAATTCAATTTCCGAAAAATAAAGAAAATTAACTACGGCATGCAACCCCTAGAACTGCGTAGAATTTCATTAGGAAGCTACTGAAATGCAGCAACATGCGATCGGAAGCGATTACAGAGACGGATGAAATTCAATCTCAACACCCGGAAAAGTGAAATAATTACAAAGTCGGAAAAATAAAAATAAAAACTACGGCATGCAACCCACAGAAATGTTTTCATAAGCAAGTTATTGAAGGAGATTGTGCAAGGCTCGGAGAGTATTACTTACAAAGACTGAGTGCATAGTACAAGTTCTGAGAAGAAACAGCAAAATTAAAAATAGGCGGGGAGAGAAGATCGCGAAATATTTGTGGAAATCAGAAGGATACCTGCATAGTTACTTGCCTGATGGGCATGGAACAAACAAACGTGGAAGCTGAAGGCTTTGTTCTAAGGTAGTCGATGACTTCTGTCACCTCAGTGCACAATTAGGTGTGTGGGATTTGTGTTTTTTGCAATACTATAATTACTTCCAGCAGAGGATTTTTGGCACTCTTGATTGAAAATGTAGCAAATCACTAAATTCATTGAATTACGCATACTTTTCCTGCTTCGGTATTCATATTTTGTCCTCTCTTATCTCTATTAAAATGCCACCTGTACTAGAATGGAACGTTTTGCTATTTTCAAACCCATGCTGGCAGCGAGAAACTTTTGTAAACGTAATAGGCGTGTATGCAGAGTCGGTGTTTGTGTTCAGCTTTCTTTGCGTATTTGTGGTAATGAACAGAACACAAATTAACCCCGCTGTAATACAACTCTATAAGTAGAAGACGGAAGAAATGTAAAGCATTCACGAAACATCCAATTCCCTGTCTCATGACGTACCGTGCTTTGTTGTTCCCAACCCTTTGAGATTTCTGAATTGTTCGTGACCTTGTCTGGCCAAGAATATACTCATCCCCATGAACTGGCGAATACTGGTCATTTGACCGCCGAACACGTATTAAGCATGTATCTGAACGTTGTGGCTCGCAGAAACCATAAACATGACGTCTTTGCCACGAAGCCTAATCACGATATGTAACGACTATAAAATTAGCTGAGGGTCTCGGAGGTGTTGTATGGCTGCAAAAATGCGCTCCGGTTCATAAGATGTAAAAGTTTGTTGAGCAGCGATGCTGTATAGTGCGTGGATATTACAATTCCATTCTAGGGTCCATAATAGTATCGATATGGACGGTAGTTGGGATTATAGTCGGTCGATGGGTAATGAGCCAGAAGTATCATAAGCGAGAGATGTAATTAGAGTGTCAGTCTCAGGATTCACAGGGGATCATTAATGAGGAGAGAAGTCATACATAAAATTAGACAAAGTACACACAGACGTCAGTGAATAATTCAGGATTATGGATACCGCATGTTATTTCTTATGCAATCAATAGCAAGAAAAATTACAAAGAGAATGGCATTGGTTTCAACGTAATAAATGGGTTACAACTGGAGAAAATGCGAAGTTGACGTTTTTGATACATGAAGTGTGCGGCTAGCGCGTCCAGATGTTTGAGAAACACTGTTGAAATTTGGCACAATCATTCAACCTTCCGCGGATAAAGGTTTTCAAATCCGCAAGCTATCGAATAATCCCTGCCAAAGGATACCTACCAGTAGACTTGGATACAGAGTTCACAAGTAGAACTAGAAGCAGTATTTACAGTTCGGGGAACGAAAACCGAATTTTTCGCACCGCATTGCTAACGGAGCAAGAGTAGCTCTAACGTTGACTCTGACGGTACTTACTCCAAGCTAACTCACCTGCCCAGGGTGGCAATAGCGTTGACAGGAAGACTGTATTAATTGTTCCAATAGCACGTTATAGAAATCGGGACATTGCTTCTCAAATCGGGACAATTTTAATAAATAGATTAGGTGGGTGGACGGCGTAACTAATGAGAAGGTACTGAACAGAACTGGGGAGAAATGGAATTTCTGGCATACCTCGACCAAAAGAAGGCTTCGACTAATAGGACACATTCTTAGACATCGAGGAATTGTGAACTTAGTGTTGAAGGGAAGTGTGTTGGATAAAAATCTCAGAGGAAGACCATGAGATGAATATAGTAAGCAAATTCAAATTGATGTAGCTTGCCGTTCTTACAGAACTGGGGAGAAATGGAATTTCTGGCATACCTCGACCAAAAGAAGGCTTCGACTAATAGGACACATTCTTAGACATCGAGGAATTGTGAACTTAGTGTTGAAGGGAAGTGTGTTGGATAAAAATCTCAGAGGGAGACCATGAGATGAATATAGTAAGCAAATTCAAATTGATGTAGCTTGCCGTTCTTACAGAACTGGGGAGAAATGGAATTTCTGGCATACCTCGACCAAAAGAAGGCTTCGACTAATAGGACACATTCTTAGACATCGAGGAATTGTGAACTTAGTGTTGAAGGGAAGTGTGTTGGATAAAAATCTCAGAGGGAGACCATGAGATGAATATAGTAAGCAAATTCAAATTGATGTAGCTTGCCGTTCTTACAGAACTGGGGAGAAATGGAATTTCTGGCATACCTCGACCAAAAGAAGGCTTCGACTAATAGGACACATTCTTAGACATCGAGGAATTGTGAACTTAGTGTTGAAGGGAAGTGTGTTGGATAAAAATCTCAGAGGGAGACCATGAGATGAATATAGTAAGCAAATTCAAATTGATGTAGCTTGCCGTTCTTACAGAACAGGGGAGAAATGGAATTTCTGGCATACCTCGACCAAAAGAAGGCTTCGACTAATAGGACACATTCTTAGACATCGAGGAATTGTGAACTTAGTGTTGAAGGAAAGTGTGTTGGATAAAAATCTCAGAGGAAGACCATGAGATGAATATAGTAAGCAAATTCAAATTGATGTAGCTTGCCGTTCTTACAGAACTGCGGAGAAATGGAATTTCTGGCATACCTCGACCAAAAGAAGGCTTCGACTAATAGGACACATTCTTAGACATCGAGGAATTGTGAACTTAGTGTTGAAGGGAAGTGTGTTGGATAAAAATCTCAGAGGAAGACCATGAGATGAATATAGTAAGCAAATTCAAATTGATGTAGCTTGCCGTTCTTACAGAACTGGGGAGAAATGGAATTTCTGGCATACCTCGACCAAAAGAAGGCTTCGACTAATAGGACACATTCTTAGACATCGAGGAATTGTGAACTTAGTGTTGAAGGGAAGTGTGTTGGATAAAAATCTCAGAGGGAGACCATGAGATGAATATAGTAAGCAAATTCAAATTGATGTAGCTTGCCGTTCTTACAGAACTGGGGAGAAATGGAATTTCTGGCATACCTCGACCAAAAGAAGGCTTCGACTAATAGGACACATTCTTAGACATCGAGGAATTGTGAACTTAGTGTTGAAGGGAAGTGTGTTGGATAAAAATCTCAGAGGGAGACCATGAGATGAATATAGTAAGCAAATTCAAATTGATGTAGCTTGCCGTTCTTACAGAACTGGGGAGAAATGAAATTTCTGGCATACCTCGACCAAAAGAAGGCTTCGACTAATAGGACACATTCTTAGACATCGAGGAATTGTGAACTTAGTGTTGAAGGGAAGTGTGTTGGATAAAAATCTCAGAGGGAGACCATGAGATGAATATAGTAAGCAAATTCAAATTGATGTAGCTTGCCGTTCTTACAGAACAGGGGAGAAATGGAATTTCTGGCATACCTCGACCAAAAGAAGGCTTCGACTAATAGGACACATTCTTAGACATCGAGGAATTGTGAACTTAGTGTTGAAGGGAAGTGTGTTGGATAAAAATCTCAGAGGGAGACCATGAGATGAATATAGTAAGCAAATTCAAATTGATGTAGCTTGCCGTTCTTACAGAACTGGGGAGAAATGGAATTTCTGGCATACCTCGACCAAAAGAAGGCTTCGACTAATAGGACACATTCTTAGACATCGAGGAATTGTGAACTTAGTGTTGAAGGGAAGTGTGTTGGATAAAAATCTCAGAGGGAGACCATGAGATGAATATAGTAAGCAAATTCAAATTGATGTAGCTTGCCGTTCTTACAGAACTGGGGAGAAATGGAATTTCTGGCATACCTCGACCAAAAGAAGGCTTCGACTAATAGGACACATTCTTAGACATCGAGGAATTGTGAACTTAGTGTTGAAGGGAAGTGTGTTGGATAAAAATCTCAGAGGAAGACCATGAGATGAATATAGTAAGCAAATTCAAATTGATGTAGCTTGCCGTTCTTACAGAACTGGGGAGAAATGGAATTTCTGGCATACCTCGACCAAAAGAAGGCTTCGACTAATAGGACACATTCTTAGACATCGAGGAATTGTGAACTTAGTGTTGAAGGGAAGTGTGTTGGATAAAAATCTCAGAGGGAGACCATGAGATGAATATAGTAAGCAAATTCAAATTGATGTAGCTTGCCGTTCTTACAGAACTGGGGAGAAATGAAATTTCTGGCATACCTCGACCAAAAGAAGGCTTCGACTAATAGGACACATTCTTAGACATCGAGGAATTGTGAACTTAGTGTTGAAGGGAAGTGTGTTGGATAAAAATCTCAGAGGAAGACCATGAGATGAATATAGTAAGCAAATTCAAATTGATGTAGCTTGCCGTTCTTACAGAACTGGGGAGAAATGGAATTTCTGGCATACCTCGACCAAAAGAAGGCTTCGACTAATAGGACACATTCTTAGACATCGAGGAATTGTGAACTTAGTGTTGAAGGGAAGTGTGTTGGATAAAAATCTCAGAGGGAGACCATGAGATGAATATAGTAAGCAAATTCAAATTGATGTAGCTTGCCGTTCTTACAGAACTGGGGAGAAATGGAATTTCTGGCATACCTCGACCAAAAGAAGGCTTCGACTAATAGGACACATTCTTAGACATCGAGGAATTGTGAACTTAGTGTTGAAGGGAAGTGTGTTGGATAAAAATCTCAGAGGAAGACCATGAGATGAATATAGTAAGCAAATTCAAATTGATGTAGCTTGCCGTTCTTACAGAACTGGGGAGAAATGGAATTTCTGGCATACCTCGACCAAAAGAAGGCTTCGACTAATAGGACACATTCTTAGACATCGAGGAATTGTGAACTTAGTGTTGAAGGGAAGTGTGTTGGATAAAAATCTCAGAGGAAGACCATGAGATGAATATAGTAAGCAAATTCAAATTGATGTAGCTTGCCGTTCTTACAGAACTGGGGAGAAATGGAATTTCTGGCATACCTCGACCAAAAGAAGGCTTCGACTAATAGGACACATTCTTAGACATCGAGGAATTGTGAACTTAGTGTTGAAGGGAAGTGTGTTGGATAAAAATCTCAGAGGGAGACCATGAGATGAATATAGTAAGCAAATTCAAATTGATGTAGCTTGCCGTTCTTACAGAACTGGGGAGAAATGGAATTTCTGGCATACCTCGACCAAAAGAAGGCTTCGACTAATAGGACACATTCTTAGACATCGAGGAATTGTGAACTTAGTGTTGAAGGGAAGTGTGTTGGATAAAAATCTCAGAGGGAGACCATGAGATGAATATAGTAAGCAAATTCAAATTGATGTAGCTTGCCGTTCTTACAGAACTGGGGAGAAATGGAATTTCTGGCATACCTCGACCAAAAGAAGGCTTCGACTAATAGGACACATTCTTAGACATCGAGGAATTGTGAACTTAGTGTTGAAGGGAAGTGTGTTGGATAAAAATCTCAGAGGGAGACCATGAGATGAATATAGTAAGCAAATTCAAATTGATGTAGCTTGCCGTTCTTACAGAACTGGGGAGAAATGAAATTTCTGGCATACCTCGACCAAAAGAAGGCTTCGACTAATAGGACACATTCTTAGACATCGAGGAATTGTGAACTTAGTGTTGAAGGGAAGTGTGTTGGATAAAAATCTCAGAGGGAGACCATGAGATGAATATAGTAAGCAAATTCAAATTGATGTAGCTTGCCGTTCTTACAGAACTGGGGAGAAATGGAATTTCTGGCATACCTCGACCAAAAGAAGGCTTCGACTAATAGGACACATTCTTAGACATCGAGGAATTGTGAACTTAGTGTTGAAGGGAAGTGTGTTGGATAAAAATCTCAGAGGGAGACCATGAGATGAATATAGTAAGCAAATTCAAATTGATGTAGCTTGCCGTTCTTACAGAACTGGGGAGAAATGGAATTTCTGGCATACCTCGACCAAAAGAAGGCTTCGACTAATAGGACACATTCTTAGACATCGAGGAATTGTGAACTTAGTGTTGAAGGGAAGTGTGTTGGATAAAAATCTCAGAGGGAGACCATGAGATGAATATAGTAAGCAAATTCAAATTGATGTAGCTTGCCGTTCTTACAGAACTGGGGAGAAATGGAATTTCTGGCATACCTCGACCAAAAGAAGGCTTCGACTAATAGGACACATTCTTAGACATCGAGGAATTGTGAACTTAGTGTTGAAGGGAAGTGTGTTGGATAAAAATCTCAGAGGAAGGCCATGAGATGAATATAGTAAGCAAATTCAAATTGATGTAGCTTGCCGTTCTTACAGAACTGGGGAGAAATGGAATTTCTGGCATACCTCGACCAAAAGAAGGCTTCGACTAATAGGACACATTCTTAGACATCGAGGAATTGTGAACTTAGTGTTGAAGGGAAGTGTGTTGGATAAAAATCTCAGAGGGAGACCATGAGATGAATATAGTAAGCAAATTCAAATTGATGTAGCTTGCCGTTCTTACAGAACTGGGGAGAAATGGAATTTCTGGCATACCTCGACCAAAAGAAGGCTTCGACTAATAGGACACATTCTTAGACATCGAGGAATTGTGAACTTAGTGTTGAAGGGAAGTGTGTTGGATAAAAATCTCAGAGGGAGACCATGAGATGAATATAGTAAGCAAATTCAAATTGATGTAGCTTGCCGTTCTTACAGAACTGGGGAGAAATGGAATTTCTGGCATACCTCGACCAAAAGAAGGCTTCGACTAATAGGACACATTCTTAGACATCGAGGAATTGTGAACTTAGTGTTGAAGGGAAGTGTGTTGGATAAAAATCTCAGAGGGAGACCATGAGATGAATATAGTAAGCAAATTCAAATTGATGTAGCTTGCCGTTCTTACAGAACTGGGGAGAAATGGAATTTCTGGCATACCTCGACCAAAAGAAGGCTTCGACTAATAGGACACATTCTTAGACATCGAGGAATTGTGAACTTAGTGTTGAAGGGAAGTGTGTTGGATAAAAATCTCAGAGGGAGACCATGAGATGAATATAGTAAGCAAATTCAAATTGATGTAGCTTGCCGTTCTTACAGAACTGGGGAGAAATGGAATTTCTGGCATACCTCGACCAAAAGAAGGCTTCGACTAATAGGACACATTCTTAGACATCGAGGAATTGTGAACTTAGTGTTGAAGGGAAGTGTGTTGGATAAAAATCTCAGAGGGAGACCATGAGATGAATATAGTAAGCAAATTCAAATTGATGTAGCTTGCCGTTCTTACAGAACTGGGGAGAAATGGAATTTCTGGCATACCTCGACCAAAAGAAGGCTTCGACTAATAGGACACATTCTTAGACATCGAGGAATTGTGAACTTAGTGTTGAAGGGAAGTGTGATGGATAAAAATCTCAGAGGGAGACCATGAGATGAATATAGTAAGCAAATTCAAATTGATGTAGCTTGCCGTTCTTACAGAACAGGGGAGAAATGGAATTTCTGGCATACCTCGACCAAAAGAAGGCTTCGACTAATAGGACACATTCTTAGACATCGAGGAATTGTGAACTTAGTGTTGAAGGGAAGTGTGTTGGATAAAAATCTCAGAGGAAGACCATGAGATGAATATAGTAAGCAAATTCAAATTGATGTAGCTTGCCGTTCTTACAGAACTGGGGAGAAATGGAATTTCTGGCATACCTCGACCAAAAGAAGGCTTCGACTAATAGGACACATTCTTAGACATCGAGGAATTGTGAACTTAGTGTTGAAGGGAAGTGTGTTGGATAAAAATCTCAGAGGGAGACCATGAGATGAATATAGTAAGCAAATTCAAATTGATGTAGCTTGCCGTTCTTACAGAACTGGGGAGAAATGGAATTTCTGGCATACCTCGACCAAAAGAAGGCTTCGACTAATAGGACACATTCTTAGACATCGAGGAATTGTGAACTTAGTGTTGAAGGGAAGTGTGTTGGATAAAAATCTCAGAGGGAGACCATGAGATGAATATAGTAAGCAAATTCAAATTGATGTAGCTTGCCGTTCTTACAGAACTGGGGAGAAATGGAATTTCTGGCATACCTCGACCAAAAGAAGGCTTCGACTAATAGGACACATTCTTAGACATCGAGGAATTGTGAACTTAGTGTTGAAGGGAAGTGTGTTGGATAAAAATCTCAGAGGGAGACCATGAGATGAATATAGTAAGCAAATTCAAATTGATGTAGCTTGCCGTTCTTACAGAACTGGGGAGAAATGGAATTTCTGGCATACCTCGACCAAAAGAAGGCTTCGACTAATAGGACACATTCTTAGACATCGAGGAATTGTGAACTTAGTGTTGAAGGGAAGTGTGTTGGATAAAAATCTCAGAGGGAGACCATGAGATGAATATAGTAAGCAAATTCAAATTGATGTAGCTTGCCGTTCTTACAGAACTGGGGAGAAATGGAATTTCTGGCATACCTCGACCAAAAGAAGGCTTCGACTAATAGGACACATTCTTAGACATCGAGGAATTGTGAACTTAGTGTTGAAGGGAAGTGTGTTGGATAAAAATCTCAGAGGGAGACCATGAGATGAATATAGTAAGCAAATTCAAATTGATGTAGCTTGCCGTTCTTACAGAACTGGGGAGAAATGGAATTTCTGGCATACCTCGACCAAAAGAAGGCTTCGACTAATAGGACACATTCTTAGACATCGAGGAATTGTGAACTTAGTGTTGAAGGGAAGTGTGTTGGATAAAAATCTCAGAGGGAGACCATGAGATGAATATAGTAAGCAAATTCAAATTGATGTAGCTTGCCGTTCTTACAGAACTGGGGAGAAATGGAATTTCTGGCATACCTCGACCAAAAGAAGGCTTCGACTAATAGGACACATTCTTAGACATCGAGGAATTGTGAACTTAGTGTTGAAGGGAAGTGTGTTGGATAAAAATCTCAGAGGGAGACCATGAGATGAATATAGTAAGCAAATTCAAATTGATGTAGCTTGCCGTTCTTACAGAACTGGGGAGAAATGGAATTTCTGGCATACCTCGACCAAAAGAAGGCTTCGACTAATAGGACACATTTTTAGACATCGAGGAATTGTGAACTTAGTGTTGAAGGGAAGTGTGTTGGATAAAAATCTCAGAGGGAGACCATGAGATGAATATAGTAAGCAAATTCAAATTGATGTAGCTTGCCGTTCTTACAGAACTGGGGAGAAATGGAATTTCTGGCATACCTCGACCAAAAGAAGGCTTCGACTAATAGGACACATTCTTAGACATCGAGGAATTGTGAACTTAGTGTTGAAGGGAAGTGTGTTGGATAAAAATCTCAGAGGGAGACCATGAGATGAATATAGTAAGCAAATTCAAATTGATGTAGCTTGCCGTTCTTACAGAACTGGGGAGAAATGGAATTTCTGGCATACCTCGACCAAAAGAAGGCTTCGACTAATAGGACACATTCTTAGACATCGAGGAATTGTGAACTTAGTGTTGAAGGGAAGTGTGTTGGATAAAAATCTCAGAGGGAGACCATGAGATGAATATAGTAAGCAAATTCAAATTGATGTAGCTTGCCGTTCTTACAGAACTGGGGAGAAATGGAATTTCTGGCATACCTCGACCAAAAGAAGGCTTCGACTAATAGGACACATTCTTAGACATCGAGGAATTGTGAACTTAGTGTTGAAGGGAAGTGTGTTGGATAAAAATCTCAGAGGGAGACCATGAGATGAATATAGTAAGCAAATTCAAATTGATGTAGCTTGCCGTTCTTACAGAACTGGGGAGAAATGGAATTTCTGGCATACCTCGACCAAAAGAAGGCTTCGACTAATAGGACACATTCTTAGACATCGAGGAATTGTGAACTTAGTGTTGAAGGGAAGTGTGTTGGATAAAAATCTCAGAGGAAGACCATGAGATGAATATAGTAAGCAAATTCAAATTGATGTAGCTTGCCGTTCTTACAGAACTGGGGAGAAATGGAATTTCTGGCATACCTCGACCAAAAGAAGGCTTCGACTAATAGGACACATTCTTAGACATCGAGGAATTGTGAACTTAGTGTTGAAGGGAAGTGTGTTGGATAAAAATCTCAGAGGGAGACCATGAGATGAATATAGTAAGCAAATTCAAATTGATGTAGCTTGCCGTTCTTACAGAACTGGGGAGAAATGGAATTTCTGGCATACCTCGACCAAAAGAAGGCTTCGACTAATAGGACACATTCTTAGACATCGAGGAATTGTGAACTTAGTGTTGAAGGGAAGTGTGTTGGATAAAAATCTCAGAGGGAGACCATGAGATGAATATAGTAAGCAAATTCAAATTGATGTAGCTTGCCGTTCTTACAGAACTGGGGAGAAATGGAATTTCTGGCATACCTCGACCAAAAGAAGGCTTCGACTAATAGGACACATTCTTAGACATCGAGGAATTGTGAACTTAGTGTTGAAGGGAAGTGTGTTGGATAAAAATCTCAGAGGGAGACCATGAGATGAATATAGTAAGCAAATTCAAATTGATGTAGCTTGCCGTTCTTACAGAACTGGGGAGAAATGGAATTTCTGGCATACCTCGACCAAAAGAAGGCTTCGACTAATAGGACACATTCTTAGACATCGAGGAATTGTGAACTTAGTGTTGAAGGGAAGTGTGTTGGATAAAAATCTCAGAGGGAGACCATGAGATGAATATAGTAAGCAAATTCAAATTGATGTAGCTTGCCGTTCTTACAGAACTGGGGAGAAATGGAATTTCTGGCATACCTCGACCAAAAGAAGGCTTCGACTAATAGGACACATTCTTAGACATCGAGGAATTGTGAACTTAGTGTTGAAGGGAAGTGTGTTGGATAAAAATCTCAGAGGGAGACCATGAGATGAATATAGTAAGCAAATTCAAATTGATGTAGCTTGCCGGTCTTACAGAACTGGGGAGAAATGGAATTTCTGGCATACCTCGACCAAAAGAAGGCTTCGACTAATAGGACACATTCTTAGACATCGAGGAATTGTGAACTTAGTGTTGAAGGGAAGTGTGTTGGATAAAAATCTCAGAGGGAGACCATGAGATGAATATAGTAAGCAAATTCAAATTGATGTAGCTTGCCGTTCTTACAGAACTGGGGAGAAATGGAATTTCTGGCATACCTCGACCAAAAGAAGGCTTCGACTAATAGGACACATTCTTAGACATCGAGGAATTGTGAACTTAGTGTTGAAGGGAAGTGTGTTGGATAAAAATCTCAGAGGGAGACCATGAGATGAATATAGTAAGCAAATTCAAATTGATGTAGCTTGCCGTTCTTACAGAACTGGGGAGAAATGGAATTTCTGTCATACCTCGACCAAAAGAAGGCTTCGACTAATAGGACACATTCTTAGACATCGAGGAATTGTGAACTTAGTGTTGAAGGGAAGTGTGTTGGATAAAAATCTCAGAGGAAGACCATGAGATGAATATAGTAAGCAAATTCAAATTGATGTAGCTTGCCGTTCTTACAGAACTGGGGAGAAATGGAATTTCTGGCATACCTCGACCAAAAGAAGGCTTCGACTAATAGGACACATTCCTAGACATCGAGGAATTGTGAACTTAGTGTTGAAGGGAAGTGTGTTGGATAAAAATCTCAGAGGGAGACCATGAGATGAATATAGTAAGCAAATTCAAATTGATGTAGCTTGCCGTTCTTACAGAACTGGGGAGAAATGGAATTTCTGGCATACCTCGACCAAAAGAAGGCTTCGACTAATAGGACACATTCTTAGACATCGAGGAATTGTGAACTTAGTGTTGAAGGGAAGTGTGTTGGATAAAAATCTCAGAGGGAGACCATGAGATGAATATAGTAAGCAAATTCAAATTGATGTAGCTTGCCGTTCTTACAGAACTGGGGAGAAATGGAATTTCTGGCATACCTCGACCAAAAGAAGGCTTCGACTAATAGGACACATTCTTAGACATCGAGGAATTGTGAACTTAGTGTTGAAGGGAAGTGTGTTGGATAAAAATCTCAGAGGGAGACCATGAGATGAATATAGTAAGCAAATTCAAATTGATGTAGCTTGCCGTTCTTACAGAACTGGGGAGAAATGGAATTTCTGGCATACCTCGACCAAAAGAAGGCTTCGACTAATAGGACACATTCTTAGACATCGAGGAATTGTGAACTTAGTGTTGAAGGGAAGTGTGTTGGATAAAAATCTCAGAGGGAGACCATGAGATGAATATAGTAAGCAAATTCAAATTGATGTAGCTTGCCGTTCTTACAGAACTGGGGAGAAATGGAATTTCTGGCATACCTCGACCAAAAGAAGGCTTCGACTAATAGGACACATTCTTAGACATCGAGGAATTGTGAACTTAGTGTTGAAGGGAAGTGTGTTGGATAAAAATCTCAGAGGGAGACCATGAGATGAATATAGTAAGCAAATTCAAATTGATGTAGCTTGCCGTTCTTACAGAACTGGGGAGAAATGGAATTTCTGGCATACCTCGACCAAAAGAAGGCTTCGACTAATAGGACACATTCTTAGACATCGAGGAATTGTGAACTTAGTGTTGAAGGGAAGTGTGTTGGATAAAAATCTCAGAGGGAGACCATGAGATGAATATAGTAAGCAAATTCAAATTGATGTAGCTTGCCGTTCTTACAGAACTGGGGAGAAATGGAATTTCTGGCATACCTCGACCAAAAGAAGGCTTCGACTAATAGGACACATTCTTAGACATCGAGGAATTGTGAACTTAGTGTTGAAGGGAAGTGTGTTGGATAAAAATCTCAGAGGGAGACCATGAGATGAATATAGTAAGCAAATTCAAATTGATGTAGCTTGCCGTTCTTACAGAACTGGGGAGAAATGGAATTTCTGGCATACCTCGACCAAAAGAAGGCTTCGACTAATAGGACACATTCTTAGACATCGAGGAATTGTGAACTTAGTGTTGAAGGGAAGTGTGTTGGATAAAAATCTCAGAGGGAGACCATGAGATGAATATAGTAAGCAAATTCAAATTGATGTAGCTTGCCGTTCTTACAGAACTGGGGAGAAATGGAATTTCTGGCATACCTCGACCAAAAGAAGGCTTCGACTAATAGGACACATTCTTAGACATCGAGGAATTGTGAACTTAGTGTTGAAGGGAAGTGTGTTGGATAAAAATCTCAGAGGGAGACCATGAGATGAATATAGTAAGCAAATTCAAATTGATGTAGCTTGCCGTTCTTACAGAACTGGGGAGAAATGGAATTTCTGGCATACCTCGACCAAAAGAAGGCTTCGACTAATAGGACACATTCTTAGACATCGAGGAATTGTGAACTTAGTGTTGAAGGGAAGTGTGTTGGATAAAAATCTCAGAGGAAGACCATGAGATGAATATAGTAAGCAAATTCAAATTGATGTAGCTTGCCGTTCTTACAGAACTGGGGAGAAATGGAATTTCTGGCATACCTCGACCAAAAGAAGGCTTCGACTAATAGGACACATTCTTAGACATCGAGGAATTGTGAACTTAGTGTTGAAGGGAAGTGTGTTGGATAAAAATCTCAGAGGGAGACCATGAGATGAATATAGTAAGCAAATTCAAATTGATGTAGCTTGCCGTTCTTACAGAACTGGGGAGAAATGGAATTTCTGGCATACCTCGACCAAAAGAAGGCTTCGACTAATAGGACACATTCTTAGACATCGAGGAATTGTGAACTTAGTGTTGAAGGGAAGTGTGTTGGATAAAAATCTCAGAGGGAGACCATGAGATGAATATAGTAAGCAAATTCAAATTGATGTAGCTTGCCGTTCTTACAGAACTGGGGAGAAATGGAATTTCTGGCATACCTCGACCAAAAGAAGGCTTCGACTAATAGGACACATTCTTAGACATCGAGGAATTGTGAACTTAGTGTTGAAGGGAAGTGTGTTGGATAAAAATCTCAGAGGGAGACCATGAGATGAATATAGTAAGCAAATTCAAATTGATGTAGCTTGCCGTTCTTACAGAACTGGGGAGAAATGGAATTTCTGGCATACCTCGACCAAAAGAAGGCTTCGACTAATAGGACACATTCTTAGACATCGAGGAATTGTGAACTTAGTGTTGAAGGGAAGTGTGTTGGATAAAAATCTCAGAGGGAGACCATGAGATGAATATAGTAAGCAAATTCAAATTGATGTAGCTTGCCGTTCTTACAGAACTGGGGAGAAATGGAATTTCTGGCATACCTCGACCAAAAGAAGGCTTCGACTAATAGGACACATTCTTAGACATCGAGGAATTGTGAACTTAGTGTTGAAGGGAAGTGTGTTGGATAAAAATCTCAGAGGGAGACCATGAGATGAATATAGTAAGCAAATTCAAATTGATGTAGCTTGCCGTTCTTACAGAACTGGGGAGAAATGGAATTTCTGGCATACCTCGACCAAAAGAAGGCTTCGACTAATAGGACACATTCTTAGACATCGAGGAATTGTGAACTTAGTGTTGAAGGGAAGTGTGTTGGATAAAAATCTCAGAGGGAGACCATGAGATGAATATAGTAAGCAAATTCAAATTGATGTAGCTTGCCGTTCTTACAGAACTGGGGAGAAATGGAATTTCTGGCATACCTCGACCAAAAGAAGGCTTCGACTAATAGGACACATTCTTAGACATCGAGGAATTGTGAACTTAGTGTTGAAGGGAAGTGTGTTGGATAAAAATCTCAGAGGGAGACCATGAGATGAATATAGTAAGCAAATTCAAATTGATGTAGCTTGCCGTTCTTACAGAACTGGGGAGAAATGGAATTTCTGGCATACCTCGACCAAAAGAAGGCTTCGACTAATAGGACACATTCTTAGACATCGAGGAATTGTGAACTTAGTGTTGAAGGGAAGTGTGTTGGATAAAAATCTCAGAGGGAGACCATGAGATGAATATAGTAAGCAAATTCAAATTGATGTAGCTTGCCGTTCTTACAGAACTGGGGAGAAATGGAATTTCTGTCATACCTCGACCAAAAGAAGGCTTCGACTAATAGGACACATTCTTAGACATCGAGGAATTGTGAACTTAGTGTTGAAGGGAAGTGTGTTGGATAAAAATCTCAGAGGAAGACCATGAGATGAATATAGTAAGCAAATTCAAATTGATGTAGCTTGCCGTTCTTACAGAACTGGGGAGAAATGGAATTTCTGGCATACCTCGACCAAAAGAAGGCTTCGACTAATAGGACACATTCCTAGACATCGAGGAATTGTGAACTTAGTGTTGAAGGGAAGTGTGTTGGATAAAAATCTCAGAGGGAGACCATGAGATGAATATAGTAAGCAAATTCAAATTGATGTAGCTTGCCGTTCTTACAGAACTGGGGAGAAATGGAATTTCTGGCATACCTCGACCAAAAGAAGGCTTCGACTAATAGGACACATTCTTAGACATCGAGGAATTGTGAACTTAGTGTTGAAGGGAAGTGTGTTGGATAAAAATCTCAGAGGGAGACCATGAGATGAATATAGTAAGCAAATTCAAATTGATGTAGCTTGCCGTTCTTACAGAACTGGGGAGAAATGGAATTTCTGGCATACCTCGACCAAAAGAAGGCTTCGACTAATAGGACACATTCTTAGACATCGAGGAATTGTGAACTTAGTGTTGAAGGGAAGTGTGTTGGATAAAAATCTCAGAGGGAGACCATGAGATGAATATAGTAAGCAAATTCAAATTGATGTAGCTTGCCGTTCTTACAGAACTGGGGAGAAATGGAATTTCTGGCATACCTCGACCAAAAGAAGGCTTCGACTAATAGGACACATTCTTAGACATCGAGGAATTGTGAACTTAGTGTTGAAGGGAAGTGTGTTGGATAAAAATCTCAGAGGGAGACCATGAGATGAATATAGTAAGCAAATTCAAATTGATGTAGCTTGCCGTTCTTACAGAACTGGGGAGAAATGGAATTTCTGGCATACCTCGACCAAAAGAAGGCTTCGACTAATAGGACACATTCTTAGACATCGAGGAATTGTGAACTTAGTGTTGAAGGGAAGTGTGTTGGATAAAAATCTCAGAGGGAGACCATGAGATGAATATAGTAAGCAAATTCAAATTGATGTAGCTTGCCGTTCTTACAGAACTGGGGAGAAATGGAATTTCTGGCATACCTCGACCAAAAGAAGGCTTCGACTAATAGGACACATTCTTAGACATCGAGGAATTGTGAACTTAGTGTTGAAGGGAAGTGTGTTGGATAAAAATCTCAGAGGGAGACCATGAGATGAATATAGTAAGCAAATTCAAATTGATGTAGCTTGCCGTTCTTACAGAACTGGGGAGAAATGGAATTTCTGGCATACCTCGACCAAAAGAAGGCTTCGACTAATAGGACACATTCTTAGACATCGAGGAATTGTGAACTTAGTGTTGAAGGGAAGTGTGTTGGATAAAAATCTCAGAGGGAGACCATGAGATGAATATAGTAAGCAAATTCAAATTGATGTAGCTTGCCGTTCTTACAGAACTGGGGAGAAATGGAATTTCTGGCATACCTCGACCAAAAGAAGGCTTCGACTAATAGGACACATTCTTAGACATCGAGGAATTGTGAACTTAGTGTTGAAGGGAAGTGTGTTGGATAAAAATCTCAGAGGGAGACCATGAGATGAATATAGTAAGCAAATTCAAATTGATGTAGCTTGCCGTTCTTACAGAACTGGGGAGAAATGGAATTTCTGGCATACCTCGACCAAAAGAAGGCTTCGACTAATAGGACACATTCTTAGACATCGAGGAATTGTGAACTTAGTGTTGAAGGGAAGTGTGTTGGATAAAAATCTCAGAGGGAGACCATGAGATGAATATAGTAAGCAAATTCAAATTGATGTAGCTTGCCGTTCTTACAGAACTGGGGAGAAATGGAATTTCTGGCATACCTCGACCAAAAGAAGGCTTCGACTAATAGGACACATTCTTAGACATCGAGGAATTGTGAACTTAGTGTTGAAGGGAAGTGTGTTGGATAAAAATCTCAGAGGAAGACCATGAGATGAATATAGTAAGCAAATTCAAATTGATGTAGCTTGCCGTTCTTACAGAACTGGGGAGAAATGGAATTTCTGGCATACCTCGACCAAAAGAAGGCTTCGACTAATAGGACACATTCTTAGACATCGAGGAATTGTGAACTTAGTGTTGAAGGGAAGTGTGTTGGATAAAAATCTCAGAGGGAGACCATGAGATGAATATAGTAAGCAAATTCAAATTGATGTAGCTTGCCGTTCTTACAGAACTGGGGAGAAATGGAATTTCTGGCATACCTCGACCAAAAGAAGGCTTCGACTAATAGGACACATTCTTAGACATCGAGGAATTGTGAACTTAGTGTTGAAGGGAAGTGTGTTGGATAAAAATCTCAGAGGGAGACCATGAGATGAATATAGTAAGCAAATTCAAATTGATGTAGCTTGCCGTTCTTACAGAACTGGGGAGAAATGGAATTTCTGGCATACCTCGACCAAAAGAAGGCTTCGACTAATAGGACACATTCTTAGACATCGAGGAATTGTGAACTTAGTGTTGAAGGGAAGTGTGTTGGATAAAAATCTCAGAGGGAGACCATGAGATGAATATAGTAAGCAAATTCAAATTGATGTAGCTTGCCGTTCTTACAGAACTGGGGAGAAATGGAATTTCTGGCATACCTCGACCAAAAGAAGGCTTCGACTAATAGGACACATTCTTAGACATCGAGGAATTGTGAACTTAGTGTTGAAGGGAAGTGTGTTGGATAAAAATCTCAGAGGGAGACCATGAGATGAATATAGTAAGCAAATTCAAATTGATGTAGCTTGCCGTTCTTACAGAACTGGGGAGAAATGGAATTTCTGGCATACCTCGACCAAAAGAAGGCTTCGACTAATAGGACACATTCTTAGACATCGAGGAATTGTGAACTTAGTGTTGAAGGGAAGTGTGTTGGATAAAAATCTCAGAGGGAGACCATGAGATGAATATAGTAAGCAAATTCAAATTGATGTAGCTTGCCGTTCTTACAGAACTGGGGAGAAATGGAATTTCTGGCATACCTCGACCAAAAGAAGGCTTCGACTAATAGGACACATTCTTAGACATCGAGGAATTGTGAACTTAGTGTTGAAGGGAAGCGTGTTGGATAAAAATCTCAGAGGGAGACCATGAGATGAATATAGTAAGCAAATTCAAATTGATGTAGCTTGCCGTTCTTACAGAACTGGGGAGAAATGGAATTTCTGGCATACCTCGACCAAAAGAAGGCTTCGACTAATAGGACACATTCTTAGACATCGAGGAATTGTGAACTTAGTGTTGAAGGGAAGTGTGTTGGATAAAAATCTCAGAGGGAGACCATGAGATGAATATAGTAAGCAAATTCAAATTGATGTAGCTTGCCGTTCTTACAGAACTGGGGAGAAATGGAATTTCTGGCATACCTCGACCAAAAGAAGGCTTCGACTAATAGGACACATTCTTAGACATCGAGGAATTGTGAACTTAGTGTTGAAGGGAAGTGTGTTGGATAAAAATCTCAGAGGGAGACCATGAGATGAATATAGTAAGCAAATTCAAATTGATGTAGCTTGCCGTTCTTACAGAACTGGGGAGAAATGGAATTTCTGGCATACCTCGACCAAAAGAAGGCTTCGACTAATAGGACACATTCTTAGACATCGAGGAATTGTGAACTTAGTGTTGAAGGGAAGTGTGTTGGATAAAAATCTCAGAGGGAGACCATGAGATGAATATAGTAAGCAAATTCAAATTGATGTAGCTTGCCGTTCTTACAGAACTGGGGAGAAATGGAATTTCTGGCATACCTCGACCAAAAGAAGGCTTCGACTAATAGGACACATTCTTAGACATCGAGGAATTGTGAACTTAGTGTTGAAGGGAAGTGTGTTGGATAAAAATCTCAGAGGGAGACCATGAGATGAATATAGTAAGCAAATTCAAATTGATGTAGCTTGCCGTTCTTACAGAACTGGGGAGAAATGGAATTTCTGGCATACCTCGACCAAAAGAAGGCTTCGACTAATAGGACACATTCTTAGACATCGAGGAATTGTGAACTTAGTGTTGAAGGGAAGTGTGTTGGATAAAAATCTCAGAGGGAGACCATGAGATGAATATAGTAAGCAAATTCAAATTGATGTAGCTTGCCGTTCTTACAGAACTGGGGAGAAATGGAATTTCTGGCATACCTCGACCAAAAGAAGGCTTCGACTAATAGGACACATTCTTAGACATCGAGGAATTGTGAACTTAGTGTTGAAGGGAAGTGTGTTGGATAAAAATCTCAGAGGGAGACCATGAGATGAATATAGTAAGCAAATTCAAATTGATGTAGCTTGCCGTTCTTACAGAACTGGGGAGAAATGGAATTTCTGGCATACCTCGACCAAAAGAAGGCTTCGACTAATAGGACACATTCTTAGACATCGAGGAATTGTGAACTTAGTGTTGAAGGGAAGTGTGTTGGATAAAAATCTCAGAGGGAGACCATGAGATGAATATAGTAAGCAAATTCAAATTGATGTAGCTTGCCGTTCTTACAGAACTGGGGAGAAATGGAATTTCTGGCATACCTCGACCAAAAGAAGGCTTCGACTAATAGGACACATTCTTAGACATCGAGGAATTGTGAACTTAGTGTTGAAGGGAAGTGTGTTGGATAAAAATCTCAGAGGGAGACCATGAGATGAATATAGTAAGCAAATTCAAATTGATGTAGGTTACCGTTCTTACAGAACTGGGGAGAAATGGAATTTCTGGCATACCTCGACCAAAAGAAGGCTTCGACTAATAGGACACATTCTTAGACATCGAGGAATTGTGAACTTAGTGTTGAAGGGAAGTGTGTTGGATAAAAATCTCAGAGGGAGACCATGAGATGAATATAGTAAGCAAATTCAAATTGATGTAGCTTGCCGTTCTTACAGAACTGGGGAGAAATGGAATTTCTGGCATACCTCGACCAAAAGAAGGCTTCGACTAATAGGACACATTCTTAGACATCGAGGAATTGTGAACTTAGTGTTGAAGGGAAGTGTGTTGGATAAAAATCTCAGAGGGAGACCATGAGATGAATATAGTAAGCAAATTCAAATTGATGTAGCTTGCCGTTCTTACAGAACTGGGGAGAAATGGAATTTCTGGCATACCTCGACCAAAAGAAGGCTTCGACTAATAGGACACATTCTTAGACATCGAGGAATTGTGAACTTAGTGTTGAAGGGAAGTGTGTTGGATAAAATTCTCAGAGGGAGACCATGAGATGAATATAGTAAGCAAATTCAAATTGATGTAGCTTGCCGTTCTTACAGAACTGGGGAGAAATGGAATTTCTGGCATACCTCGACCAAAAGAAGGCTTCGACTAATAGGACACATTCTTAGACATCGAGGAATTGTGAACTTAGTGTTGAAGGGAAGTGTGTTGGATAAAAATCTCAGAGGGAGACCATGAGATGAATATAGTAAGCAAATTCAAATTGATGTAGCTTGCCGTTCTTACAGAACTGGGGAGAAATGGAATTTCTGGCATACCTCGACCAAAAGGAGGCTTCGACTAATAGGACACATTCTTAGACATCGAGGAATTGTGAACTTAGTGTTGAAGGGAAGTGTGTTGGATAAAAATCTCAGAGGGAGACCATGAGATGAATATAGTAAGCAAATTCAAATTGATGTAGCTTGCCGTTCTTACAGAACTGGGGAGAAATGGAATTTCTGGCATACCTCGACCAAAAGAAGGCTTCGACTAATAGGACACATTCTTAGACATCGAGGAATTGTGAACTTAGTGTTGAAGGGAAGTGTGTTGGATAAAAATCTCAGAGGGAGACCATGAGATGAATATAGTAAGCAAATTCAAATTGATGTAGGTTACCGTTCTTACAGAACTGGGGAGAAATGGAATTTCTGGCATACCTCGACCAAAAGAAGGCTTCGACTAATAGGACACATTCTTAGACATCGAGGAATTGTGAACTTAGAGTTGAAGGGAAGTGTGTTGGATAAAAATCTCAGAGGGAGACCATGAGATGAATATAGTAAGCAAATTCAAATTGATGTAGCTTGCCGTTCTTACAGAACTGGGGAGAAATGGAATTTCTGGCATACCTCGACCAAAAGAAGGCTTCGACTAATAGGACACATTCTTAGACATCGAGGAATTGTGAACTTAGTGTTGAAGGGAAGTGTGTTGGATAAAAATCTCAGAGGGAGACCATGAGATGAATATAGTAAGCAAATTCAAATTGATGTAGCTTGCCGTTCTTACAGAACTGGGGAGAAATGGAATTTCTGGCATACCTCGACCAAAAGAAGGCTTCGACTAATAGGACACATTCTTAGACATCGAGGAATTGTGAACTTAGTGTTGAAGGGAAGTGTGTTGGATAAAAATCTCAGAGGGAGACCATGAGATGAATATAGTAAGCAAATTCAAATTGATGTAGCTTGCCGTTCTTACAGAACTGGGGAGAAATGGAATTTCTGGCATACCTCGACCAAAAGAAGGCTTCGACTAATAGGACACATTCTTAGACATCGAGGAATTGTGAACTTAGTGTTGAAGGGAAGTGTGTTGGATAAAAATCTCAGAGGGAGACCATGAGATGAATATAGTAAGCAAATTCAAATTGATGTAGCTTGCCGTTCTTACAGAACTGGGGAGAAATGGAATTTCTGGCATACCTCGACCAAAAGAAGGCTTCGACTAATAGGACACATTCTTAGACATCGAGGAATTGTGAACTTAGTGTTGAAGGGAAGTGTGTTGGATAAAAATCTCAGAGGGAGACCATGAGATGAATATAGTAAGCAAATTCAAATTGATGTAGCTTGCCGTTCTTACAGAACTGGGGAGAAATGGAATTTCTGGCATACCTCGACCAAAAGAAGGCTTCGACTAATAGGACACATTCTTAGACATCGAGGAATTGTGAACTTAGTGTTGAAGGGAAGTGTGTTGGATAAAAATCTCAGAGGGAGACCATGAGATGAATATAGTAAGCAAATTCAAATTGATGTAGGTTACCGTTCTTACAGAACTGGGGAGAAATGGAATTTCTGGCATACCTCGACCAAAAGAAGGCTTCGACTAATAGGACACATTCTTAGACATCGAGGAATTGTGAACTTAGTGTTGAAGGGAAGTGTGTTGGATAAAAATCTCAGAGGGAGACCATGAGATGAATATAGTAAGCAAATTCAAATTGATGTAGGTTACCGTTCTTACAGAACTGGGGAGAAATGGAATTTCTGGCATACCTCGACTAAAAGAAGGCTTCGACTAATAGGACACATTCTTAGACATCGAGGAATTGTGAACTTAGTGTTGAAGGGAAGTGTGTTGGATAAAAATCTCAGAGGGAGACCATGAGATGAATATAGTAAGCAAATTCAAATTGATGTAGCTTGCCGTTCTTACAGAACTGGGGAGAAATGGAATTTCTGGCATACCTCGACCAAAAGAAGGCTTCGACTAATAGGACACATTCTTAGACATCGAGGAATTGTGAACTTAGTGTTGAAGGGAAGTGTGTTGGATAAAAATCTCAGAGGGAGACCATGAGATGAATATAGTAAGCAAATTCAAATTGATGTATGTTACCGTTCTTACAGAACTGGGGAGAAATGGAATTTCTGGCATACCTCGACCAAAAGAAGGCTTCGACTAATAGGACACATTCTTAGACATCGAGGAATTGTGAACTTAGTGTTGAAGGGAAGTGTGTTGGATAAAAATCTCAGAGGGAGACCATGAGATGAATATAGTAAGCAAATTCAAATTGATGTAGCTTGCCGTTCTTACAGAACTGGGGAGAAATGGAATTTCTGGCATACCTCGACCAAAAGAAGGCTTCGACTAATAGGACACATTCTTAGACATCGAGGAATTGTGAACTTAGTGTTGAAGGGAAGTGTGTTGGATAAAAATCTCAGAGGGAGACCATGAGATGAATATAGTAAGCAAATTCAAATTGATGTAGGTTACCGTTCTTACAGAACTGGGGAGAAATGGAATTTCTGGCATACCTCGACCAAAAGAAGGCTTCGACTAATAGGACACATTCTTAGACATCGAGGAATTGTGAACTTAGTGTTGAAGGGAAGTGTGTTGGATAAAAATCTCAGAGGGAGACCATGAGATGAATATAGTAAGCAAATTCAAATTGATGTAGGTTACCGTTCTTACAGAACTGGGGAGAAATGGAATTTCTGGCATACCTCTACCAAAAGAAGGCTTCGACTAATAGGACACATTCTTAGACATCGAGGAATTGTGAACTTAGTGTTGAAGGGAAGTGTGTTGGATAAAAATCTCAGAGGGAGACCATGAGATGAATATAGTAAGCAAATTCAAATTGATGTAGGTTACCGTTCTTACAGAACTGGGGAGAAATGGAATTTCTGGCATACCTCGACCAAAAGAAGGCTTCGACTAATAGGACACATTCTTAGACATCGAGGAATTGTGAACTTAGTGTTGAAGGGAAGTGTGTTGGATAAAAATCTCAGAGGGAGACCATGAGATGAATATAGTAAGCAAATTCAAATTGATGTAGCTTGCCGTTCTTACAGAACTGGGGAGAAATGGAATTTCTGGCATACCTCGACCAAAAGAAGGCTTCGACTAATAGGACACATTCTTAGACATCGAGGAATTGTGAACTTAGTGTTGAAGGGAAGTGTGTTGGATAAAAATCTCAGAGGGAGACCATGAGATGAATATAGTAAGCAAATTCAAATTGATGTAGCTTGCCGTTCTTACAGAACTGGGGAGAAATGGAATTTCTGGCATACCTCGACCAAAAGAAGGCTTCGACTAATAGGACACATTCTTAGACATCGAAGAATTGTGAACTTAGTGTTGAAGGGAAGTGTGTTGGATAAAAATCTCAGAGGGAGACCATGAGATGAATATAGTAAGCAAATTCAAATTGATGTAGGTTACCGTTCTTACAGAACTGGGGAGAAATGGAATTTCTGGCATACCTCGACCAAAAGAAGGCTTCGACTAATAGGACACATTCTTAGACATCGAGGAATTGTGAACTTAGTGTTGAAGGGAAGTGTGTTTAATAAAAATCTCAGAGGGAGACCATGAGATGATTATAGTAAGCAAATTCAAATTGATGTAGCTTGCCGTTCTTACAGAACTGGGGAGAAATGGAATTTCTGGCATACCTCGACCAAAAGAAGGCTTCGACTAATAGGACACATTCTTAGACATCGAGGAATTGTGAACTTAGTGTTGAAGGGAAGTGTGTTGGATAAAAATCTCAGAGGGAGACCATGAGATGAATATAGTAAGCAAATTCAAATTGATGTAGCTTGCCGTTCTTACAGAACTGGGGAGAAATGGAATTTCTGGCATACCTCGACCAAAAGAAGGCTTCGACTAATAGGACACATTCTTAGACATCGAGGAATTGTGAACTTAGTGTTGAAGGGAAGTGTGTTGGATAAAAATCTCAGAGGGAGACCATGAGATGAATATAGTAAGCAAATTCAAATTGATGTAGCTTGCCGTTCTTACAGAACTGGGGAGAAATGGAATTTCTGGCATACCTCGACCAAAAGAAGGCTTCGACTAATAGGACACATTCTTAGACATCGAGGAATTGTGAACTTAGTGTTGAAGGGAAGTGTGTTGGATAAAAATCTCAGAGGGAGACCATGAGATGAATATAGTAAGCAAATTCAAATTGATGTAGCTTGCCGTTCTTACAGAACTGGGGAGAAATGGAATTTCTGGCATACCTCGACCAAAAGAAGGCTTCGACTAATAGGACACATTCTTAGACATCGAGGAATTGTGAACTTAGTGTTGAAGGGAAGTGTGTTGGATAAAAATCTCAGAGGGAGACCATGAGATGAATATAGTAAGCAAATTCAAATTGATGTAGCTTGCCGTTCTTACAGAACTGGGGAGAAATGGAATTTCTGGCATACCTCGACCAAAAGAAGGCTTCGACTAATAGGACACATTCTTAGACATCGAGGAATTGTGAACTTAGTGTTGAAGGGAAGTGTGTTGGATAAAAATCTCAGAGGGAGACCATGAGATGAATATAGTAAGCAAATTCAAATTGATGTAGCTTGCCGTTCTTACAGAACTGGGGAGAAATGGAATTTCTGGCATACCTCGACCAAAAGAAGGCTTCGACTAATAGGACACATTCTTAGACATCGAGGAATTGTGAACTTAGTGTTGAAGGGAAGTGTGTTGGATAAAAATCTCAGAGGGAGACCATGAGATGAATATAGTAAGCAAATTCAAATTGATGTAGCTTGCCGTTCTTACAGAACTGGGGAGAAATGGAATTTCTGGCATACCTCGACCAAAAGAAGGCTTCGACTAATAGGACACATTCTTAGACATCGAGGAATTGTGAACTTAGTGTTGAAGGGAAGTGTGTTGGATAAAAATCTCAGAGGGAGACCATGAGATGAATATAGTAAGCAAATTCAAATTGATGTAGGTTACCGTTCTTACAGAACTGGGGAGAAATGGAATTTCTGGCATACCTCGACCAAAATTAGGCTTCGACTAATAGGACACATTCTTAGACATCGAGGAATTGTGAACTTAGTGTTGAAGGGAAGTGTGTTGGATAAAAATCTCAGAGGGAGACCATGAGATGAATATAGTAAGCAAATTCAAATTGATGTAGCTTGCCGTTCTTACAGAACTGGGGAGAAATGGAATTTCTGGCATACCTCGACCAAAAGAAGGCTTCGACTAATAGGACACATTCTTAGACATCGAGGAATTGTGAACTTAGTGTTGAAGGGAAGTGTGTTGGATAAAAATCTCAGAGGGAGACCATGAGATGAATATAGTAAGCAAATTCAAATTGATGTAGGTTACCGTTCTTACAGAACTGGGGAGAAATGGAATTTCTGGCATACCTCGACCAAAAGAAGGCTTCGACTAATAGGACACATTCTTAGACATCGAGGAATTGTGAACTTAGTGTTGAAGGGAAGTGTGTTGGATAAAAATCTCAGAGGGAGACCATGAGATGAATATAGTAAGCAAATTCAAATTGATGTAGGTTACCGTTCTTACAGAACTGGGGAGAAATGGAATTTCTGGCATACCTCGACCAAAAGAAGGCTTCGACTAATAGGACACATTCTTAGACATCGAGGAATTGTGAACTTAGTGTTGAAGGGAAGTGTGTTGGATAAAAATCTCAGAGGGAGACCATGAGATGAATATAGTAAGCAAATTCAAATTGATGTAGGTTACCGTTCTTACAGAACTGGGGAGAAATGGAATTTCTGGCATACCTCGACCAAAAGAAGGCTTCGACTAATAGGACACATTCTTAGACATCGAGGAATTGTGAACTTAGTGTTGAAGGGAAGTGTGTTGGATAAAAATCTCAGAGGGAGACCATGAGATGAATATAGTAAGCAAATTCAAATTGATGTATCTTGCCGTTCTTACAGAACTGGGGAGAAATGGAATTTCTGGCATACCTCGACCAAAAGAAGGCTTCGACTAATAGGACACATTCTTAGACATCGAGGAATTGTGAACTTAGTGTTGAAGGGAAGTGTGTTGGATAAAAATCTCAGAGGGAGACCATGAGATGAATATAGTAAGCAAATTCAAATTGATGTAGGTTGCCGTTCTTACGAGGAGATGAAGTGGCTTGCTCGGGATGAAGTAGGGTGAAGAGCTGCATCAAACCAGTCTCCGGATTGAAGACCACAACAACAACAACAGAATTCTTAAACACCAGTATTTACTTTCGTCATTAACCAGTGACAAAGAAACATCTAATACCTGTTTAGCGATATGTGTCATCTTAAATTTTTAAATATAACTATTACATTGCTATAACTAATTTTAGAGTTTGTACAAATATAATTTACTTTTCATTAATAAATGAGTTCTCAAACAGTATTAAGTCAACATAATTTACCGATATTCCTAGCATGGTTTTCAAGATATCACTTCAGTTCATATCATACCTAACTGTATTCAAAATTACGTAATTCCAAAGATGGTCATATGATGTAATAAGCCACATTATTAAATTTGTCTTACTGAAAACCACAATATCTGGTCATTAAATAAGTATTTTTTATGGAAATCATCTCTTGAATTACATGTTACAGCTTGAAGCGTAGTTTTGGTTTTGCAGCATAATTATAAGACTCTATACACGATATCTTCAATCAAATGTTCAAATAGTTGTTAAGCTTTAGGGACTTAAATGCGGGGTCATCAGTCCCGAAACTTACAAACTACTTATGAACTATCTTATACTAAAGACGACACAGACAACCATGCCCAAGGGGGGATTGGAACCCCCGACGGGGAACGGCCTCGCGCATAGGAACTTAGCGCCACAATGCGCTCGGCTGCTCCGCCGTGGCGTCATTTTAAACGTGGCCTTTATTTTCATCTCTGCTCTTACCTATTCAATAGATAATCTAGTTCGTTCAGGAGAAAATTTTTTGTGTCATATTACATTTCAAAAAGATATGCCATGAAAACAAATTCAGCAAATTAGGAACATTATGGTTTTGAAGTAAAGGTAGTTTTGTAGTATTTTTAAATCCAGAGACAGTAGACAACGGTTAGCAGCACGGACTGGATCGTTGCGACAGCGGCAGATGGTCAGCTAACCATGGGAATGCAGAGGTTCGTCGAGCACTGCAAGGAGCATCGTCCCCACCGTGTTTCTATAGGGTGGCAACTGCCACAGTTTGTATGTAAATGTTTTACTATTCAAAAAGTATTTCCGATAACTTTATCATTACCAGGAATTATACTCATGCTTGCAGTTGTCATAATTAATCACATACTTATTATACAGGCTATGTTAATCAAAATTAGGTTGTGTATTTAAAAGTGATTTTATTGAACGCTGACATACAGCCAATAGTGTGCCAGTTTGTCACATTCAGACGCCAAGACGCGAATCTGTACGAAGTGCCAGTTCCTAGTGGGCCATGGGTGTAAGCACCACGTTCTGCTGTGTCGTCGCTCGCGAGTGTAAAAGAAATTGAGTCAGTTAAGGAAAATAATTGTGTCGACTAATATTGAGCCAACGACGCTCTGTGAATATATATATATATATATATATATATATATATATATATATATCAACGAATATTTGGTGAACTGTGCGAGTGATGGCAGATTAATATTTAAAAGACTATGACTGCAAGATTTGAGAGTAAAGACTAAATTATTATTTTAATTTCATATTTAGAAAGGTGTTCAACAAAGTTAATAATTCATTACCACGTGATTCATATGACACATGTGAATCTGGCTTCTCACTAATCTGCTACTCTGAAAAAATAAACCGAAATGTGTCTTGAAAAACCACCTTTAACTCCGAGTAGACAAATTCATACCTTCATTGACTTACATTAAAGCTAACGAAATTGTGCTCTGCACATCGTTAGGGTCCACGACCTGAGGAGAAGACTATCCATAGCGACATGTAAACCTGAGGTAAACAATACTGAACTGTGTATTGAGAGGCTGAGTGGCAATAGGCACTCTACACTGATTGTTGGAAAGAACTACTGTATGAAATCGTCGTTCGGTGTTTGTGTGTATGTGTTCACAATGTCAAAATCCGGCAAGTGTTTGGATCCTATACACTGCATGTATAGGTTCCATCCCTTAATGAACTGACATTTATAGCTAATAGGTCTATATGTGGGACTCAGCTTTCAATTAAAACATCAAACCCCACGTGAAGTTAAGTATAGGAATGTTGTATATGGCATCCGTGGTGAGGATGTCGTTACCATGGCAATACAGGAAGTAATGATGGTTGTGACTGGAGAGAGGTAGCAGCACAGAACCATGACGTTTATGGAGATCGTCATGAGGTTGAGTGAGAATGATCAGTCCACGTCAAATAATGATAGTGGTAGGAGGGAGAGAAGTGGACAGAACAGTAATCGGAAGAGAATGAATGCAGCTTGGCTGGGACAGAAAACTAATTCCGGGTTCTGATGAGGTCCGATCTAGAGCTGATGGTGACGGAGGGCCATTGAACATTCAGTACTTAGGTGATGTAGGTAGGGAAGAGGTGAAGGAAGATCTATTATACGACGAGGAAAATGGAGTAAATGAGACTGCCAGCACATTTTAAAGGTCAACGTTTATGGTAACGAGAGGTCTGCAGTTTTAGATTAAGGCAGTGACATTTGTGCCACTAATGAAGAACTACGAGTAAAAGAGTAAGAAAGGGAAGCCATATTCCAGAATTGCCAGTAGAGGGAGTGAGAATAATAGGAGCCATTGGTGCCACAAGCAGATTAATTAGGAACCAAGTGATGTTTACAATAGAGATTTAAGGGTAGTGTTTTGATGTTAATGTATCGATACTTAGAGGATTAGGTGTCAAAATGGTATTGGGAACAAACTGGTTAATAGCGAAGTATGTTGTAGTGGATTTTAGATGTCCTGCTAAAATAAATAGAAATAGAAATGAAGAATTATTTTATGAAGGGTGTGTGACCCAAAAGGATAAATAAAGTGCGGTTAACATTAAGATGCTGTGGGAGAATGTTAATGATTGTGATGGTTATGGAATCGCAGAGGACGATAGTGATAATTATGGCATAAATAGTTACGAGAAACTGAGGGAAACTGTATGAGTTTCAGCGAGAAAAAATGTTCAGTTAAGTGAAGTGCCGGAATGTTGTAATCGTACATTTGAAAATGTGTCTCGATTATACTAACAGTTGATACGTAGTTGAAGGATCGCCATGTAGACAAAGAGGTTTAAAAAGTTGTTGTCCTTCAATTCATACCGTGTTTCCATAATACTTTACAACACATTTATACCACGTACAGCAAGTAGCTTTTATTAGATACACAGGTTTAGTGGATGACATATGTATTAAATTGATGCAGTGAAACCCAAAAAGTATCGTCAGTCATTTGTCTTGATTTATTACTGACTGGGACTTTTGTATCATAGCCTTGGTAACATAGAGGAGATACGATTTCAGGTTCAGTACATCACTACCAGGAAATTTGACAAAAAGCGAGGTAAGGTGTTTTTTCGCCACGGTTGACTTATGGATCTCTATGTAGATGTTAAGGTTCTTCCTGCAGCGTGCTATTACCTCCTTGAAGTATCGGGGTTTGTGCCGCTAATCCGCGTCGTATTAGCACAGTGTTTCAGTTACTCGTGATCTTCATCAGGTGTTTACTGAGGTTGATTCCAGTGTGGAACGGATCCAGTAATTATGTCTGTGTGTGGTAGGTAAGTGTTCTCTGTTTACTCTTACTGGTCCACACTGCTGGAGGCACTGTGTTTGACGTCCGTGCCGGCCAATAGCGGAAACCCTAGTATTTACTAGGTGTGGTTGTTACGACTCCTGCGCATATACTTTTTGACACATGCCCATAAATAATTTTATCAAGTGATGTTCTGTTCAACCTACAAGTTGTTTTGAACCCCCAGTACAAATTAGATGTGGAACGCCGAGTTGCCGTATACAGGCATAAATAATGGACCCGTTCCACAGTGGAATCAACCCCAGGAAGCACGTGATGAATATCGAGAGTAATGTGATCGAAAGACCATGCGGGTATGGCGCTGATTCTCAATCTCTCGTAGTTTGATGTGCCGTGTTTACTCTGCACAATGCTCTGCAACAGTGCGAATAGTTTGTCCTACGAAAATACGACCACACTCAAGGGAACACCATAAACACTTGTAACACGCTACCCTATGGTGTCTTTGACGTGGCGTGACGTACCTCTATATCGTGGCATAATGGGACTTCAAATGTTCAAATGTTTGGAAATCTAAGGGACTTAATGGAGGAAAGGAAGGAAGCTCAGAATTTAACTTCCCGTCGATAGCGTGGTCATTAGAGACGGAGCTTACGCTCGGAAGGTTTGGGTAAGGACGTAGAAGGAAATCGGCTGTGCCCTTTCAAAGGAACCATCCCGACATTTGCCTGGAGTGATTTAGGAAAATCACGGGAAACCTAATTCTGGATGGCCGGAGGTGGATTTGAACCACCATCCTTTCCGATGCGAGTCCAGTGTGTTACCACTGCGCCACCTCATTCGATGGCACTTAACGACTGCATAAATCAGTCCCTAGGCTTACAAGTTTAATTAATTTATGCTAAGAAAAAAAACACACATACACACACCCATGCCTGAGGGAGGACTCGAACCTCTGACGGCAAGCAACCGCACACTCGGCCACTCCACCGCAGCAGTGATGGTAATGCCTGACTTGCCTCCCACGCACATGCTCTCAGACTGTGTTTATAGCCCCCGGTTCCTCTGCAGCTGATGAATCGCGGCATTTGGCATTGTGCTGTTTTTCATAACCCTTTCAGAGCCAAGATTATAGGTGATGTGACATTAATATGGAGAGGTACGTTTAAGATACAAAATACATACAGTAAACCCTTACAAAAAAAAAAAAAAAAAAAAAAAAAAAAAAAAAAAAAAAAAAAAAAAAAAAAAAATTATTTTCAAATATTTTGTATACAATTAATTGCCTGTTTTGGACTTTCACTACAAATTTTTATGATCTGCACCCTCTTACCGTAGTATGCCTTTGAAAGAAATGACATAATAATACCACAGGATCATATAAAGTTAACTGGCTGTCAGATATGATAGCTTCATATGTCAAAACAAGATTAAACACCTTGTCAACAAGTCTTTCTTGTCGCCATTGTAAGTGTACTGGAAGTTTGCCGACTTTGGCGACAGCTGGTGCCACCCAGTGTACAAACATGGAACTAAAACACGTTGTGGACGTTACCACAGTCCATCCAAGACTGCGTGATGCAGGCCTGAACTTCCTGGCGTGAATCACAAAGAAATAAAGCGATCGAAACCAGAACCGCACAGTTGTGCATGCAGGGCCTGTAAGGGATAAGGCAGCGAGGGGTCTGTTTATAGGGGTGGCTGTTGCACACCTCTGCTGCAGCGTCAAATACTTGCGGCTGCACTTCCAAACCGCACCCTTTGCCTCCCCGACAGGTAAGAACAGGTCCTCTGGGTCACTGCAGCTGAACCACCTGCTGTGCGAGTGACAAGCGGAGCCTCCACAAAATCACAGTAGTTCCTCTGCGGCAGAGGAACCATAGTCTATAAACACAGTACCTCCAGAAGGTTCCAGATGTAGCAATTGCCGTTATATATGTGGGTCACCGTGCCAGCCCAAACAGTCAATGATTTTACTTCTGAGATGACGGCAGTTTTCCATCGAAAGCTTGAGACCAAGAAGATTTCGTTGAACAAGCTTTGCATGAGAATCACTAATTGCTGTAGCCAGGCCACTTCTGGTGGATAGATCTACATCTACATCTTCATAGATACTCTGCAAATCACATTCAAGTGCCTGGCAGAAGGTTCATTAACCACTTTCATAACTTTTCTCTACCATTCCATTCTCTAATAGCGCGCGGGAAGAAAGAACACCTAAATCGTTCCGTTTTCGATCTGATTTCTCTTATTTTATTGGGATGGTCCTGTCTCCCTAAGTAGGTGGGTGCTAGCAAAATATTTTCACATTCAGAACTAAAAGTCGGTGATTGAAACTTCGCAAACAGATCACACCGCAATGAATAACGTCTTTCTTTTAATGATTTCCACCCCAATTCGTGCAACATTTCCGTGACGCTTTCCGCCCTGTAACGTGATAAAACAAAACGAGCTGCCCTTCTCTGAAGCTTCTCAATGTCTTCCGTCAGTCCCACCTAGTGAGAGTCCCACAAGGGGCAACAGTACTCTAGGAGAGGACGCACAAGTGTGATGTAGGCAGTCTCTTTGGTGGAGCTGGTGCATCTTCGAAGCGTTCTTCCGATGAAACGTAACCTTTGGTTCGCCTTCCCCACAATATTTTCTATGTGTTCTCTCCAATCAAAGTTGTTCGTAATTGTAACTTCTAGGTATTTGATAGAATCTACGACCTTAAGGTTTGACTGATTTATCGCGTAATTGAAGTTCAGCGGATTTCTTTTAGTGATCATGTGTATTACTTCACACTTTTCTTTATTTAGTGTCAATTGGCAATTTTCGCACCATGCAGAAATTTTGTCTAAATCGTTTTGCAGTTGCTTTTGATCCTCTGATGACTTCACTAACCGATAAACGACGGCATCATCCGCGAACAGTCTAAGGGAGCTATTCAGATTGTCTCCTAAATCGTTTATAAACACGAGGAAGAGTAGGGGACCTATAACGCTTCCCTGTGGAACGCCAGATATCACTTCTGATTTACTCTATGACTTACCGTCAATTACAACGAACTGTGTTCTTTCTGATAGGAAATCGTGAATCCAACCACATGGAGAAGATAGTGTGAAGAAGTTTTAGTACACATGTTTATAGATAAAGTGTATATACAGGGTGGTCCATAGACAGTAACCGGGCCAAATATCTCACGAAATAAGCATCAAACGAAAAAACTACAAAGTACAAAACTTTTCTAGCTTGAAGGGGAAAACAGATGGTACTATGGTTGGCTCGCTAGTTGGCGCTGCCATAGGCCAAACGGATATCAACTGCATTTTTTTATATAGGTACCCCCATTTTTATTAGATATTCCACTAGTACGTAAATAAATATGAATGATCTGTTTGGACACTTTTTTCGCTTTGTGATAGATGGCACTGTAATATTCACAAACATATTGCTCACAATTTTAAACGAACAGTGGGTAACAGGTAGGTTTTTTTTTTTTTAATTAAAACATGGAACATAGGTACTTTCGAACTTTATTTCGGTTGAACCAATGTGATACATGTATTTTTGTGAAATTCTCATACATTATGAAAACGCATGCCGTTACTGCGTGATTACCTGTAATTACCTCATGACTTCAATAAATGCTCAAAATTATATCCTTCAACTTCATTGCATTTGGCAATACACGTAACGAAATTCCTCACAAAAGCGAGTAGTTCGCCTTCAGTAATGTTCTCACATGCATTGACAATGGCTGATGCATGTTTTCAGGCGTTGTCGGTGAATCACGTTAACAAATAACTTCAATTTTCCTCACAGAAAGAAATCCGGGGATGTGAGATCCAGTGAACGTGCGGGCCATGGTATGGTGCTTCTACGACCAATCCAGTTGTCATTAAATATTCCATTTGAGAGCGTTTCAACTGCACGCGAGCCATGTGCCGAACATCCATCATGCTGAAAGTACATCACCATTCTGTCATGCAGTGAAACATCTTGTAGTAAAATCTGTAGACCATTACGTGAGAAATCAGCACGCAGTGCACCATTTAGATTGCCATCGATATAATAGGAGCCAATTATCTTTCCTCCATAATGCCGCACTATACATTAACTCGCCATAGTCGCTGATGTTCCACTTGACGCACTTTTGGTGAATTTTCCTAGGCACAATAGTGGTTTACGTTACCACTGTTTGTGAATGGCGCTTCGTCACTAAACAGAACGAGCGAATAAAATCCGTTACCGTTCCTTAATTTATTTTGTGCCCAGTGACAAAACTATACACGATGTTCAAAGTCTTCACCATGCAAATCCTGGTGCATAAAAATATGGTACGGGTGAAATTTATGTTGATGTAGAATTCTCGACACCGACGTTTTTGATCATAAATATTCAAATGTTTGTAATTCTTATAGGTCCAAACTACTTTGTTCATAAGACATTGGTCCCTAGACTTACAAATTGCTTAAACTAAGTTAAACTAACCTAAGTACAACACACACATCCATGCTCCAGGGGGGATTGGAACCCCCGACGCGGGGGTGACTTTCTTTTTCGAAATACTTTCAGCAGCACTGATTGAAGCTGCTATGTATTCTGGAATGCCAAAAAGGAGATATGTAAAGTTGTGTGTCGATTGCAAAAAACGGAAGTTGAAATGGCAACATCAACCTCGCGCTCTAAAGAACGAAATCGTAAAACCTAATTGTAGAGGTAAAGAAATGATTACTTTCTGCATATTTCGTATTGTGGTAGTCATGTTGAGGCTCTGAGAATTCGTACTATCTATTTAGCATGTTTGTTGTGGACCTAAAGACTAAAGAGTACGCGGTGGCCGAGGGGACTAAGGCGCTCCAGTCACGGTCTGCACGGCCACTACGGTCGGGGGTTCGAATCTCCCCCTCGGGCATGGATATTTGTGCCGTCCTAGTTCGTAAGTAGTTCATAAGTAGTTTGTAAGTTTAGGGACTGATGACCCCGTAGTTAAGTCCCATAGACTATACAAACATTTGAAGTAAAGAGTATCTTCCTAGGAGAAAGTATGCAGGACTGTGGAATTTGTGGTAGCTATACAGTAGTCTCGTTAGTTCGAGGTTGACGGGACTGGGATCACATAGAACTATCGAAATTTATGTGTGAAAAAGAAGAAAATCGACCTTAAATACATGAGTAAAAAAATATAACCTTTCTTAAAACAAAGTTTTTAAATATACATTTACATTGGCGGCCTGAAGGTTTTAAAGTCTTTATTGTCTACTTCGCTTTATAATGCTGGAGTGCCTTTTTCCGTGAATATAGAATGTACGGCATTTGTTGTTTTGTTTAATAATGCTCATGTATGTGGTAAACAGGTAATTCCGAGAAACGAAATATCAAAACTTAACTGTATCGAGTTCAGTTTACTTATTGTCTCACTTCCTTTAGTTTATTTTCTATCTATCTATCTATCTATCTATCTATCTATTATTATTATTATTAGGTAAAAAATGTCACAAGGAGAAGAAAAGAATCAAATTTGGGAGTACTTTCATAAAAGTACCGTCGATTTGTCTAAACCTGTTCGCCTCCCATGTCAACTGCTACAGCCTCCTGATCAGAGAAGACGTAGTACAAGGAGGGATTCTTGAAAAATGTGGAAAAATTGTGATTTGTTGCGTACGCAAATACAAAGAAAATATAACTTAATTGCGCAAGTTTCGGTTACGGTTTCGGTTGCGGACGAAGCTAGACGAGGAGCCGAATATTCGGTTACGCTTTCGCCCACAAATCATGTTTCGCCCGGACTCTCTAATTTTTATAGATACAGATAATGACTTATGTCATAGTACAGTTGTTTTACCTTTGTAGCTCCGATAATTTTCGAATGCCCTAAAAGCGGGATATTCGACGTCTCGGTCGAAAGTTAATCAGGATATGGCGACAGACACGTGAAAATCAGGACCGCCCGCGAAATACGGGACACCCGGTGACATAGTCGTAATGTGGCCCGGTAGACGTAACTAGTGTTGGCAGAGGGGCCAACTGTAGCGGGCACAAACAGGCCGCACGCCCGGCAGACCGCATCGACCTGCCAATCGCGGTGGTTGGCACCCCTGCAGAGCGCACAGTAACCGCCTGCACGGTGGGTGGGGGCAGCCCCGGCGTGACGTGTGTCCGCGGCAGCCGGCAGCCCACTTTACACTAACTCCACTTCGCAGCAATTCCCAGCGTCCCTCAGCGGAATGGGACGCGGCCCTCGTCCGCAATGACCGGGCGAAATTCACTTCCACAAGTGCTCCCTCTATCCCTCCCCTTGTTTTTTCCAGCACTGAGAAAGACTCGTCTCTGAAAGCCAACAGAGGAGGGCTTCCTCTGGGTTTCCGAAACAACGGAATGGTCACGTCTTACATGCGCTTTATTGCTGAACTTTCAAACAGACACGAAAAACCATTGGTAACTTGATTTACATTAAAGCTAGCTGAAAACCCACTGCGTAAAATAAAATGGACGGACAGGAGAGATATCGTACACAATATACATATGAAGGGTACTTGGAAAGAAGGGGCTCATCGACTTTTAGAAATTTTTCAGGAGAAGCATTTGAAGTATATGCATCTAGAAGGGACTGATCGACAACTTAGAACTTTCATTTTTTTCAGGAGAAGCATTTGAAGTATATTCATCTAGAAGGGACTGATCGACAACTTAGAATTTTTTCTGGAGAATTTAAACACTTAATTCCATGTAGAACCTGTGTTTTACAAAGCAAAATGTTCAAATGTTTGTAATTCTATGGGACCAAACTACGTTGATCATCAGTCCCTAGACCTGCAAACTACTTAAACTAAGTCAAAAAATGTTCAAATGTTTGTGTAGCTTATGGGACTTAACTACGGGGTCATCAGTCCCTAATCTTACAAAATACTTATGAACTAGTTAACACTAAGGGCGGCACAAATATCCATGCCCGAGGGGGAATTCGAACCCACAACCGTAGTGGCCGTGCAGACCGTGACTGGAGCACCTCAGTCCCCTCGGCCACCGCGGCCGGCTAAACTAAGTCAAACTAACCTAATGACAACACATCCAAGCCCGAGGGAGGATTGGAAACTCCGACGCGGGAGGCTGTTTTACGAACAATTCAATGTTTCTTTATGTAACATGTCTTAAAAATTTTATTATTTTATCGTTGGAGTGAACAATGCAATAAGGCCGTTTTTTCTCTGCAAAATGTGGATAGGCCCCTTCTTTTCCTGTTTTGGATTTTTTCTTTTGTCGTTTTCTGCGCAAGAAACTCCTTTTCTCATAATAAGAACAGTCCTTATTGAAGTACACACTGACGGCAAAATGTGTTAGAGAGATGAGCATTTTGTAAAAAATGTCAGTGAGCCCCTTCTTTCCCTGTACGCTTCATATGATAGCGTATTTTATTCAGATATTAGTTAGAATTGTAATTTGTGGATGCTACAGGACGATATTTTGCTGTCTCAAGTTGATGTTCATCTGGCGTTTACTTAGAGCAAGGCTCCATGTGGCTACCATAAGAGTGACAAAGTAATGCTCATTGCCATCTAATGCGGTGTATGGTAACTCCCTTCGGCCAGAACAGCTGCACATCTGCGTGGCATGGACAGTATGGGGTTATCAGCTGTTGAGGGATATTTCGCCATTCTTCCACGAGTGCTGCATCCAGCTCTGCGACCGCTGTGTGAGGTGCTGGTCTCGCTGCCATGAGTTTGACAAGTGCATCGCAGACACGCTCAATCTGGTTTAAGTACGGCGAACAAGCTAGCCGTTCAATTTGTTCAGTTACCTCAGCCTCAAGCAGGTCTCCACCTTTGCAGGTCTGTGGGGTCGAGCGTCATAATGCACCAGAAGGAACCCGTCTTCTAAGCTACCAGCACTGCCTGACTTTCCTCCACCACCATAACATGGTGATGATTACTGCACATAAGCAGGATTGTTCCACGTTCTCTTCAGACCAGTGAACGACTGTTGTCCGACTGAACACAAACTCTTGACTCATCTCGGAGCAGAACTCGGCGCCGTCCGTTACCCCTCCAGTTCTGATGTTCTTCCGCCCAGTTCCTGCAGGATAAACGGTGACGTCGTTCAGATGGGACACCCACCACAAGTCGTGCGTAGAGCCCACATTTCCGAAGGCGATTCATGACTGTTCGTTTTATATCGCGCGTCCTGTTGCTGCCTGGAGGGTGCGCTGCAGCTGAGTTGCATTCAGTCTCTTGTCCCGACGAGCTGTTAACCAAAGATAACAGTCATCTATTTCCTATGATAGCCATTAACGACCTTGGATTACCTTTGTTTAACGTTTCCTGTTGTCTGAAATCGCTTCCAGGTCCTGGAAATCGTACTTCGGAACACTCCAATAGCTACAGCCACCTCCCTCTGTGTCTCTCCCGATTCCAACCTTCCTAAGGCTCGTCGTGCCATCGCAACAGGTAAGTCACGTTGTTGTTGCATTGCACTACCTGCTCACTACAATATGTAACTGCTTGCGTAATACGTTTGGTAGAGTCAACAAAAGTCAATACAAACTTCCTCTGCAGCAATTTTCTGTTATTACCACTATCTCGGTTGCCGTCGTGTTGCTTCCTCAACTCTGTAGAACCTACAGAAGGACGTCGAACCACTTTATTTCACTCTGCCGATGACATTACTTTACAACCCAGATGTATCGACTGACCCTCTGATTGCTTTGACCAGTGTATTATTCCATACCTACTTCCGTCTTCTCGCAGTGCATATCCGATTTCCTCCAGCCCTGTCGCTCGATCTCTAGTGCTGTCCACCTTTCCTGTCCACTTCCACACATTAGTTTCCCTCCGCACACTTTCCTTCCATCTACATGGGATACGCTGCAAATCACATTTAAGTGCCTGGCAGAGGGTTCATAAAACCACCTTTATACTAGTTATCTCCTATCCCATTCTCGAATAGCGCGCGGGAAGAAAGAACACCTGAATTTCTCAGTTCGAGCTCTGATTTCTCGTATTTTATTCTGATAATCATTTCTACCTATGTAAGAGGGAGTGAACAACACATTTTCGCATTCAGAGGAGAATGTTGGCGATTAGTTTCGTAAGTAGCCCATGCTGCAGCGATAAGCTGCGCTGTTGTAATGATTCCCATCGCAGATCCTGTATCATTTCCGTAACGCTGTCTCCCCTGTATCGTGACAATACAAAACGAGCAGCCCTTCTTTGGACTCATTCGATGTCCTCCATCAGACCCACCTGATAAGCATCCAACTTTAAGCAGTAATACTCCAAAAAAGGACGGACAAGCGTAGTGTATGCAGTCACTTTAGTAGTTCTGTTGCATCTTTTAAGGATTCTGCCACCATATACAGTAGGGTATATGAAGGGGTATAAGTACTTTGTCCACGGAAACATAGTGTTCAGTAAAACAGTGTGAAAATCGTTTTTAAAGTAGCGTTCTCCATGCACCATATGAAATTTTATGTAGTGGCCTGCCTTTAATTTTCAAGGTAAAGTGTGCAAAATTTCATGCATATCGTCTTATATTTTAAATGAAGATGTAGCGAAAGCAGTGTAACAATTCGGTAACTGACAACCTGGACTCTGTGAGGACCAAAACTAAAAGAAGGGGAAGCTCCATAAACAGGAGAGTGTAGGGCGAACTTGAGAGCCAGTACTGCACGTTTGTGATGCAAGTTCTCGAGGAACGTGGACTGGAGGAAAGACATCTGATCGGCTAAGCCTTGTTTAGCACTGTGCCCAACTCCTAAACTAGTGTGCGACCCAAGAATGCAACGTTGCGGATATTTAGTGATTTGGACATACTACATCTCGATAATAAGATCGTTAAGTCGACATATTGGGAAGAAAAAGCGACTGGAATTAGTTTAAGGGGAAAAAAAGAAAATAATAATAATAATAATAATAATAATAATAATAATAATAATAATAATAATAGTAATATAAAAAAGAGACAGAACATTTGAGACCACAAATCGTAGTCAAGCCATGATCACTATACTAATCAAATTTAATCTTTTACCTAAGTAGTTACAACGCTCTGATTGACAATTCTGAAATTTTTAAATGGCAAGTTGAATAATGAAATTTCGTGTAATCAGAAAATTTCATGGTATAGTGGTTAACATAATTCTTCCAAATTTTCTACAGATAATACGTAATGATATAGAAATTATTAGTTTTCTGTCAAATGATTTTATTGACAGGGGTACATACAGTTAGACGCCTTCAACATGATCGCCCCCTTATGTATGACCCTTTTGCCACATGTCCGGAATGAGCGTGTGTTTGTATTGATGTCCCGTACTGACTGCCCTGTGGTATGGATAACGTTATCTGTGCTGCTGTACTGAATGCCTCGCAGTGGGTTTTCCGCTTTGGCAAAGACATAGTAATCACAGGGCGAGTACAGTAGATGAACAAGAATGTTCTATTCCCAATGACGCAAGAGGTTCTGGACACTAGAAGGAGTGTAGCACTGTGCATTGCTCTGCGAACTAAGCTTGAAACGCCAATACAGTGGACGGAGTCATCCCCGTTTCCCTCGTCCATAGAAAGTGGGCGCTACACAAAGTCCTGCCAAGGTTACGTTAATTGTGGTGTATTTCGAAGTTTGTCGGTTTTAATAGTGTTGTCCCATATATTCCCTCCCTAGGCTACAACCAGTCAAGTTGCAGGAAACTGTACTGTAATTAATCTCACTGACAAAAAAGCTGAATGACGAGGCAGACGAGATCCTTGCTAGGAGGCAAAATCTCGCACCCAAAATTTATTATTTATTTACTTATTTATTTGTTGTAACGTACAATAAGTAAGACAGGTCGTATTACATTAAGAATTTTTGCATAGATGGAATAATTTCTTCATACATTTAGTGAAGTTCAACAATTTATAGATTAAACATGCGGTGGAATAAAACTGTAACTATTAATTAGAAAGCTTTAAATTGAATAATATATATGGAAGACAGAAATAAAAATCGAAAATAGTGACTACTACAAAAATGCTATAACTAGAAGAGTGCGTCAACTCGGTGTACCATTTTACAGTACGTCTCCCACCGAGAGCAACAGAAGAGGTTCCCCTGTGTAGCAGCTACCGAGCGGCAGTGCTGAGGCTCAAACCTTTGCAAGTGAGAACGAGTAGTTTAAGATATCTGTGGGAGGACGTTCCATTTGCCCAAATCCTCATTCTGTGCAAAAAGATTTTAAATTCATGGATGCTACTCGATGTTCAGTGCAGAAACACATCTGATTACAGCAATGACTCAGCGATTTTTTTCTTTTATTTATTTATTTATTTCTTTTATCTTTACTTTTTCGTCAGCTTTTTCTTGTTCGCAGCTTTGATGACACATACATAATGTCCTCCCTGGCGTGACGGAATGAGCATACCACCGAAAGCCACTTGAACAAATGTTCAAATGTTTGTAAATCTGTCGAACCAAACTGCGTGGTCATTAGTCCGTAGCTTACAAACTACTTAAACTAAGGTAAACTAACCTAAGGACAAACATACACACCGATGCCCCAGGGAGGACTCGAACCTCCGACGGCGAGCAACCGCGCGCTCAGCAGCGAGGCGCCTTAGACCGCTCGGGCCACTTCAACAATCAGCACCACAAGCACATGTCATTTTCACGTCTCAGTTTCCTAACATGAAACGAAACTTTGCCGCTCTGGTCGACTGCCATTTTCCGACGAATTTCAAAGACATTCTGCTTCATTTGTTGCCAAGTTGCCTGGTGTAACGATGCTGAAGGTAGTAAGTACCTCCTACAGACCTGTCGTTGAAACGTCAAGGTCGACAACTCGCCATTGCAGGTTAGAATTTCACACCAGCAGTCGTAACGGAAGTGGGAGACAAGAACGGCGACAGCAATAAAGCTAAGAGCGGAAATTGGTGAAGGGCAGGATGAGAAAGAGAACGACAAAACTACGGAATAATGGAACAATGAGTAAAGTACGAAGATTGTTTAAGCTATAAACTATTAAAATGAATGTTACCACTTAGCAAAGTTTAAAGATGTTTGGTTAAAATATAATCTCCTCGGATTTTTGTTAATTCAAAAAATGTCAAATGTTTGTGAAGCATATGGGACTTAACTACGGGGTCATCAGTCCCTAAACTTACAAACCACTTATGAACTACTTACGAACTAGGACGGCACAAATATCCATGCCCGAGGGGGGATTCGTACCCCCGACCGTAGTGGCCGTGCAGACCGTGACTGAAGCGCCTCAGTCTCCTCGGCCACCGCGGCCGGCTTTTGTTAATTAATCCAACCATTTATTAAGATGAGATATGTCCACAAACTAAGTTCCGTTTGGTTATATAAAACGAACGTGTGCAGATACAGAAAAAATATTTATTGCACAAAAATTTACAACAGTTGAACTACTTTTTCAAAATTATGAAGGCACTTGTCATGGCGGGCTACAACTTTTTATATGCCTTTTTCATAGCATGTTGCAGCCTGTGTATTGAGCGCAGAATGATAAAACACGTTAAAGTGAAATTCTCGCAAGAGTTGTTTGGTCACATTCGCCGTGTTAAGTCGGGCTTTGTAGTGGAAAAGAGAAACGCCTTTTGACAGTAATCCTCGGCGCTTGTTCTGTATTTTCTTCTATATTCCACAGAGAAATTTCTTAACAGTCTCGCAGTAACCATGTAGATTGTTTGTTTGGCCTCGTGGTAAGAAATAAATCAAGAAAATTCATTTTCAGTGTCAAAAAAACGTTGCTTATGTTTAAACATCGTTGGGGGGAAGTTTGCCTCCATTTAAGGGCAAGGGTGCAAGCAAAGTTTCTGAAATTTCAGTTTTTCTGTAACAATTTCATGGATTACTGATCGTGAGATTTGCGGAACTTCTATAGCAAGTGCACTAAGTGTGAACTTACGGTTGTGCTTAATCTTTTTTTCATTTGTGTGGACCTGTTCATCAGTAACCACAACGGGCGTCCATTTCGTTCTGTAGGAGGATGGGAGAATATAGATACTTATATAAGAAAAGTTGGCAAATGGAAAGTGCACGTAGAAGTGGAACATGGAAGCGGTACTGTGTTGAAAGCAAATGTGTGACTTAAAGTAGAGTGGGACAAGAACGTTTATGAATTCAGCATGTAAAGTGGAGCAGTACAGCAGGCTTAGGTTGATGCAAGTGGGTAGGTGACGACGCCACACTGCGTAACAGCCAACCAACTGTATTGCTTAAAGGAACAAGTGCCGCGGTGGAGTAGCCGAGAGGTCTAAGGCGCCTCGCTGCGGAGCGCGCGGTTACTCGCCGTCGGAGGTTCCAGTCGTCCCTGTGGCATAGGTGTGTGTGTTTGTGGTTAGGTTCGTTTACCTTAGTTTAAGTAGTTTGTAAGATACTGATGATCACGCAGTTTGGTCCGATAGATTTATAAACATTTGAACATTTTGAAAGGAACAAGTGGCTGGAGCGTACGATTTTTATTATTTTTTTTTATTTTATTATTATTTTTTTTAATTTATCGGACCAAACTGCGTGGTCATCCGTCCGTAGCTTACAAACTACTTAAACCTAGGTAAACTAACCTACGGACAAACACACACACCCATGCCCCAGGGAGGATTCGAACCTCCACGGCGAGCTCATTAGAAGTAGAAAACGTGCAGCAACGATCGGTTATGCCACAATTCTGAAACAGACAACATATAAATACAGGCGGAAAAGAGAGGTTCGGCAGTCAGCCACGGCTGGGCAGTCACCTGCGGCCCGGACTGTGCTACTCGTTGACAGCACTTATTATTGTTGTTAACCGCAAAACTGAGTCAGTCGCAGGCTGGAAGCACTTCAACGCAGCAGCCCGATCATCATAGTCAACACAGCAATCCAGACGGGAGATGCAGCGTGCGGAATAGCGACAACACAGCCTGGGGCGTGGGCAGCGGGGTGCCGGCTAGACAACGGCGCAGAGGAGCATCGAACCGACGCACCGTGTGGTGAGGCTGCAGTTAGAGGCGGGATGCTGACGCAGGGGCGTGGTGTGGACGAAAGGTCGCGGCCACACCTGAGGCGCTTCTGTGACCGTCCGGAGGGCAAAGCTGCAGCAGCGGGCGAAGGAGGACCTGGGTTCATCTCCCGGGCCACACCCGGCACTGTACGACCATCGCCGGTCGCGGTACAGGCAGACGTCAGACACTTCCAGACCGTGGCGTCAGCTGGACGCCTACACACACTCCATTCGCCTCCCGCTGTATTGTAAGCACCAAGTGTCAATAACTGCTTTGTTATACTGGACCACAGTTTCATTGCCACCTCATCTCCCGAGTTGAGTACTGAGCTCAAAGCCCACCGTGAAGGAAACGATGTGTCGCTATCCTGACATAGACAGAGTCGTCGGTAAAACACTCGTCACTGGGTGTCAGATGCAATACACATATTAGAACATGCTACAGTTCTTCATTGTGGACTTGGTCACGTCCAACATTGAACAGTCTGACCCATCCACTAACCACTGAATCCCTCATGGCATTTTCTCCGTAAACCTCGCAGATTTGCCTATTTATTTCCATTTGTTTAACATCTTTATTTTTCTTTTTTTCCAATTTAGAAAAAGAATCACAGATGTGATTTCACACACGACGGCATTTTCAATTACGGCTGACATTATAAAGAATAAGTGTAACGCACATGTCGGCAGCAGTGATCTGAATATGCCGTACATGTCTTCTCCTTGAGTCAGACTAACTCATTCTTGCTCGGAACTTCTTTTGTGAACGACCCTCGTATCTTTGAATTTGTAGATGAGGAAGATAGGGGGAGGGGGGATAAACGGGATATATCCCCCCATCTGAAATTAGAAAAATTTACGATAAAGCTAACTTTTATGAATTTACAGAAGCATATTTCAGTAAGAAATAAAAAGTTTTTAAAAAGTGTCTCAGTTTGTTCATCCTCCACCCCCCCTCTCTCTCTCCCTGAACGAGTGACATGATTTATGCATGGTTCTTTAGTTCTGATTATTTCGCCAGTTCTTCGAATCCCCCTCCCCACACGAAAAAAGTTGCAGGTCCGCTAATACTGGTGGACACTATATTTTTGACAGAGAGCAGTCCACAAAGCGAGTATACAAAAGAGAAAAAATTACAGCACTCGAAAAAGGCAATAGGGGCGGTCGTCGAAGTACTGAATAGAAAAAATTGAAACAACAGTTCGGCAAACATCCGGAAGCAGACCATTAGTGTATACATTATTATGGAACGCCCTTCACTTTGTGTAGGGAAACATCGACAAACACGTAAGTGAAACGATATCTGCCCGCACGAAATGAAACGTTCGCAGCGATACAGATCGCAGTGCTGCGTGCGATAAACGACGCTGCAATAGGCTGCGGCGATAGCGATCGCGAAAGGGCCGAGGGGGAAGGGGTTCGGGGGGTGGACGAGCGGGTGCGACCGCAAACGCCGGTCGATGGCCCAGTTTGGCCGCGCAATATCTGCCGGCGCCGCTCACGTGTGTGTGTGGAAGGAGCGGCGCGATGCACAGTGGCGTCGCCTAGCAACGGCGCGGCGCGGCGCACAGTGGCTGGCCGCGCGCCCGGCCCTGCTCCCTCGCCTTGTTTTTCCCGCTGCACCGCCGTAACGGATGGCGCCGCGCGCCGCCAGATACACGGCAAAGCTCTCGCGGCAGGATGTGCGAGTGCGCGCGCCGGACACTCTACACTCTGCGGCAGCTCCTCCTCCGGCTCTTCGCAGAATCCTCGCGGCCGCTCCTTATCCGCCAGCTGCTCCGCTTCCAGTGCAGCGGACACCGGCCCTTCCTAATTGGTCACCGCGTTCGCCCCGGAAGCCGGCCCGGGCCTGCTCGCTGCTGAGGTCCCGCCATTCCTCGGCCACATGTCGGGCTTTAATTACCGCACCGCCGACGCCTTTCCCAGAATGCCGCCCAGAATTTAAAGAGGAACAAAAGTGCGCTTAATGAGCGGAAAGGGGCGACAGATTTGGAGCTGTAGCTGCTGTCGCGCTCAGGGGCAACGCACTCTAAGTACTCCCGTGTGTACTGCGTGATTGGCAACGGCAGCTTTTCCGCTGCTTGTATGTCGTGCAATTGCTTCCTGTAATTCCTTTTCTTTGGCGAGCGTGAGAAAGGCTACTGTGCACCAACTAACTTCACATTCCGTTTGTAACGCGGAGGACGGCAGATTTAGGTTTCCCGCGATTTCCCTGAATCGCTCCGTGCAAATTCCGGGTAGAATCCTCAAAAAGGCACGAGTGATTTCCTTCCGTTGCTTATCTGCTCCGTCACTAATAACTGGCGAATGAAATAGACAACTAAACTTCTCAAATAGTGCTCTGAAGTAGTATCAAGGCTACTTAGAATTAGATAGCAAAGAGTTGTCTGTGAGAAGGCAAAATCCCTCAGTTAAACTTTCTTTCTGCAGTGCCACAAGGATCAGTTTTAGGTCCACTTTTATTCTCTTTATCAATGATATTTCATCGATTTTAACTTTCTGTAAATATCACTTCTCTCCAGACAACCTTAAGCTCTACCGAAGTGCCAGACCTGAAGATATGATACTGTGATGCCTCAGTTGAACGACGATCTGTCTTCAGGCGTGTCGTCCATCAGAAATTATTTAGTTCGGAATCACGCGACAAGTTAACTCCCATTCAACTTCGCGGTATCCCAATTCCATATCAGAGAACACTTAAGAATTGGGGAGTAATTATTGTTGTTGTGGTCTGCAGTCCGCAGACTGATTTGATGCAGCGCTCCACGCTACCCTGTCCTGTGCAAGCCTCTTCATCCGACAATAAGTACGGCAATATGCATCCTTTTGAATCTGCTTACTCTATTCGTCCCTCAGTCTCCCTCTACGATTTTTACCCCACACACTTTCTTCTAATACTAAGTTGACGATCCCTCAATGTCTCAGATTGTGTCCCACCAACCTATCCATTCTCTTAGTCAGGATATGCCACAAACTCCTTTCGTTACCGATTCTGTTGAGCACCTCCTAATTAGTTACGTAATCTATTCATCTGATCTTCATCATTCGTGTAATTACGGACGAACATTTAAACTGAACAGATAATACCATCACCTTGTGCGGGAAGTCCTCCACTTGTCTCTATGTGCTCAGAAAGTTTCGCAATATTTTTCCACAAGATGTCAAATGCAAACTGCTAAAATCGCTCGTTGTACCTAACCTTCACTATTGCGGTATGATTCAGCGTGGTATAAGTAGCGAAAATACAAGACGGAGTTAATCATCAATGCATGTGTACGCTACACATGTAAGATTAGTCTACACAGTCATGTTAGTACTTTAATCACCGAGTTCAGGCGCCTATTGCCAGAGAAACTATGGGACTAACACATGCTGTGCAAATCAAAATGTTCAAATGTGTGTGTGATCTTATGCGACCAAACTGCGTGGTTATCAGTCACGAGACTTACACACTAATTACTTGACTAACTTACACTAACTTACTCTAAGGACAACACAAACAGCAATGCCCGATGGGGGATTTGAACTCCCGAGCGTAGCGGCCGTGCAGACTTTGACTGGCGCGCCGAAGACCGCTCGGATAACACATGCTGTGCCTTCTCCGTCGGCTGCTCAGTGGGAAAGCACCCCAGCACCTCGCATCAGAAGTTAAACATTTTGTGTTCCATCATAATATTAGCACAAGATCCATCTTATTTATTATTCTAGCTGTTTTCATTCACAAACCGAAAACATTTGCAAGATATTTCGCTGTCACTGCAGATCGCCTCTGGAACGAGTTGCCCTGCTCTCTTTGAAAACTGCAGTCTTCTACTACGTTTAAGGAAACTCTAAAACACTTCCTTCTGGAAAATTTCCCCAAAACTCGCGTAAAAAATTCGCAGCGGCAGAAAAGCCGAGCGCACTGAGGCGCCATGCTGCAGTGCGCGCGGTCGTTCGCCGTCGGGGGTTCGAATCCTGCCTCGGACAAGGGTGTATTTGTTGTCCTTAGGTTACTTTCACTTAATTTAAGCAGTTTGTAAGCTAGAGACTAATAACCAAGGAGTTAAGTCCCATATATTTACAAACATTTGGATTTGAGTCGGCTTGCTCTCTGACAGTAAAACCGATGCTCTTCTCTCCGTTATTTCTTTTGGTCCTCTTCCTTTCACCACAAATCACACCGCCTGCTCTTCCGTTATATCGCCATATTTGCGTATTATTACATTCACTTTTTCCTCCCTGTTCCAACCCTTCCTCCATGTCTGTTGCTGCTAGCAACCATTCTTCAGGCACTATCGTTCTGTATACCTGAAGTCTTTGTTATTTATTAAATAACAGTATAAACTGTGTGTATGTACTGTTTGAAACTGTTAATTTTTCTAGATTTAGTATAACTACTGTAATATTGGAAATGTAGACGCCTGATTATGTGTAAGAAGGAACTGAAGGCCCTAATCTTGCCAAATTAAATGAATGAATAAATAAACAATAACCACATTGTCGACTGGACGTTAAACCCTACTCTTCCTCTCTTCGCTTACTCCTGCCGTATTCTGTTATCGAACAGTCTACGGGCGTAGTGCTGGGGCAAGATGCAAAAGCACTCAATATTTTGGCGATGTCTAGTGTTCCATGGACTGATGGTAGGTACAGCCGTGGACTTCTTCATCATCGCTTTTTCCAGCAGGTATTTTTCCAGACAAACAAATCTGCCCCTCATCCTTAGATTTTCAACAGTAAGAATCAAAAGTTAGAATTTTCTGCTTCGTAGATATCGGCACACGTCTCAACTATTCGTGAATAAGACCTCATGTTTACAACTGCTACCAGCAGCAACGACCAGAAAGCTGCTTTATATGTGATTGGTAAATGCGTGTCCATTGTTACAAAAGACGGCGTTTGGCGATGGATGACGATGAAGATATCGATAGAATAATTTATTGACCCAAGGTGAAAACGGATTTAGAAAATATCGTTCATGCGAAACAGAACTAGCTCTTGACTCACACGAAGTGTTGAGTGCAATCGACTAGGGTTCTCAAATTGTTTTTGACACCGTATGGCTTTTAATCAAATTGTGTTGTTATGGTATATCGCCCCAAGTTTGCGACTAGATAGGGGATTTCCTGTCAGAGAGGACACAGTTTGTAGTAATCGACGGAAAGGCATCGACTAAAACAGAGATGATATCGGGCGTTCCGCAGGGTAGTGTTATTGGTCCTCTGCAGTGCCTTATTTACCTAAACGACTTGGGAGAAAATCTAAGCAGCTCTCTTAGGTTGTTTGAAGATGAAGTCGTCATTTACCGTCTACTAAAATCATCTGAAGATGAAATCCAACTGTAGAACTAACTAAATAAGATATCGCTATGGTGTAAAAATTGGCAATTGACTCTAAATAATGATCCACATAAGTAAGAAAAGAAATCCATTAAAATTTGTTTACAAGATGAATCAATCAAAAGTGAAGGCCGTAATCTCCGTAAAATTCCTAGGAATTACTATTACTTCAGACGTAAACTCGAAAGAACACGTATATAATGTCGTGCGAAAGGTGAACCAGAGATTGCCTTTTAAGGCAATACCGTTAAAAGATGCAACAGAACTGCTAAAGAGACTACATACACTACTCTTGTACGTCCTTTTTTGGAGTATTGCAGCCCAGTGTGGGATCCTTATCAGGTGGGTTTGACGGAGCACATTGAAAGAGTCCAAAGAAAGGCAGCCGGTTCTGTATTCTAATGTTAACAGGGGAGACAGCGTTACGGAAATGATACAGAATCTGAGATGGGAATCATTAAAACAACGGCGCTTATCACTGCGGCGTGGGCTACTTACGAAACTCCAAGCGCCAACATTCTCCTCCGAAGGCGAAAATATATTGTTGATTCCCACTTAGATAGGTAGAAATGATCATCAGAATACAATAAGATAAATCAGAGCTCGAACGGAGAGATTCAGGTATTCTTTCTTCCCGCGAGATATTCGAGAATGGAATGGGAGATAAATAGTATAAAGGTGATTGGATGAACCCTCTGCGAGGCACTTAAATGTGATGTGCAGAGTATCCCATGTAGATGTAGACAGCTCAACAGGATCATCTAAATTTCACAGTTCCCGAAGAGCTACGAAAAAATGAACATGATGTGACATACACCACGCAGCTAGATATTTAGTGATTGATTTATGTGTCGTCAATCTAATATTGATTGAGTTTTACTACAACTGCGTTGATTTATGTGCATATGCATAGTAACAGATGCCCCATTGTTACGTTCGCCAAAGATACGCAGACTAAACAGTCTGAGAATGTGTGTACGTAGAACATCTTACTTAACATCTGCGTACTACCATCTTTAACGTGTCTACGTGTAGCTCAAGAACAGGTACAAATCTGATGGATAAAATTCGAAACGCGTTATAATCAGGTCATGCTGTGCGTGATGTATGACCTTCAATACTGCTACCTATTCAGCTTTCTTTCAGTACTACTTATTAATGTAATTATGGTCGACTTCTTCCTACAAGTCTTTAAGTAACTTACAAAATTTATACACTGCATTATTAAGGAGGATAAAAAATAAAAATAATAGTATAGGCATACATTTTATTGAAAAGTGACAAAAATATAAGGTTAAAATTATTACAGGCATCGTAAGAGGATAATAAAATGTATCTACAGCTACATGTACATCTACATAACTTTTCTGCACATTTAAGTGCATGGCATAAGGATCATCGAACCAATTTTTTTATGTTTCTCTACTGTTACATTCTCTAATAGCGAGCGGGAAAAAGAAATACCTGAATGTTTCCGCATTCGGTGTTATTTTTCTTATTTTATTATGATGATCATATCTCACTATGTAGGTGAGTAATAACAAATTATGTTCGAATTTTGAAGAGAATGTTGGTGAAAGGAATTACGGAAACAGAGTTCGCTGGAACGAATAACGCCTCTCTTTTAATGATTTCCTCCCCAACACGTGAATCATTTCCGTGACACTCTGTCCTGTATATCACGAGAGTACAAAACGAGCTGCCCTTCTGTGAACATTATATCCTCCGTCAATTCCATTTGATGGAGATCCCACAATCTGCAGTAATACTCCAAATTAGGACGTACAAGTGTAATGTAGGCAGATTCTTTAGTAGTAGTTGTTTGAGCTCTCACTGCTTATGACATTAAGATGTCAGAACAGCCACAATGCCGATGTAACGTTGTTTGGCAATGTTGCTTGCCTCTTCTAGGGACGCCAGTTAAAATTTAGCGTTCTAAATACATTATTTATACGGACCTAAGGTCAAGTGAAGATTAAATTTTCATATTTTCACCTGTATTATGAGTAGATAGCGACGAAAATATGAATTTCGTAAAACAAATTACACCCACATAAAAAAGTTGATGAATGTAACATGGCGAAGTCGATCTTTGATAATATCGACGTGGCAGCCGTTCAAACTGAGGTGAATACATCCGAAGTATCTCAGTAAACATCTGTAGTTGGAGAACATTTTTTTTGTGCCATAACATTGAATATATGATGAGTGATTTTAATCGTGTGCACAGGATCTTAGAATGATAAGGAAAAATTAAAGAGAAAAATAATTGGCTGCACAAATTTAGAAGTAAAAGAGACTGACAACCGTTGTGTTATGCGTTATGAAAAAGTACTATTTTTAAATGCCTTGAGATCAGTTTTTTGGCCTTTAAAAAAAGCGTTAATTCAGTTGTGTGCTTTTAAAATTATTATAAAACTCACAATCACAGATGTAGTAATGTTATTTTATGCGTACAATAGATTTCAGATCTATGCTAAACAGTATACATAATACATTCATACATCTGCCAAGCCTAAAACAGAACATTACAAAAAGAGCAGTCAAAATAGTTAATATAACCGACTTTCTAAACAAACTAAATTCATAGAAGTGCATCAAAAGCGGTAATGAGTTATTCTGTGTCCTGGCACAATTTCATACCACTTTACTCATCGTTTCCAAAGGGGAGGGCCTCAAATACGTTTTCGTAACAAGTGTAGAGTTGTATAGGAGTTAACATGGACGATAAGGAGTTCAGACAAAACATGAGAGAAGCTCTTGAAATGTGGTACTGCAGACAAAAGATGAAGATTAGATGGGTAGATCACGAAAATAATGAGGAGGTGTTCAACAGAATTGGGGAGAAAAGGAGTTTCTGGCATATCCTGACTAAGAGAGAAGGGATTAGTTGGTGGGACATATTCTGAGACATCAAGGGATCGTCAACTTAGCATTAGAGGGAGGTGTGTGGGGTAAAAATCGTAGAGAGAGACCGAGGTACGAATAAAGTAATCAGATTCAAATGGACGTAGATTGCCGTTCTTATTTTCAAAAAAATGTTCAAATGTTTGTATAGTCTATGGGACTTAACTACGGGGTCAGCAGTCCCTAAACTTACCAACTACTTATGAATATCCATGCCCGAGGGAGGATTCGAACCCCCGACCGTAGTGGCCGTGCAGACCGTGACTGGAGCGCCTCACTCTCCTCGGCCACCGCGGCGGCTCTTATTTTCACACTCAGATGAAGAGACGTGCACAGGACAGGGTAGCGTGGAGAGCTGCATCAAACCAATCTGCAGACTGAAGGCCATAACAGCATCAACAACAACCAGTGAACTGTGCAGCATGACACAATGCACTACATCATCCAAGTTCTTCACACATCAGGAATGTAGGACACTGTTTGGGGCCACTGCTTCTATCCACTGGGCATTATTGATTACATTCGTCCCTCTTGATTAGGCCAGATTCTCAGAAAATTTTAAGGCGGACTACACAAACACATGATTGCCGTTGGACCAAATTTCTATAAATTTTCTCTGAGTTAATAATAACGTGAGATCTGAGCCACAATGTTGTTAATAGCTAGGATAGAAGAGAGTGAAGAAAGATGAAGGTCAATACACCAGCAGTAGACATTTAGATACAAAAATGGCAAATGTTACCAATCACGTGCTTACTATGTTAAGTTATAATTATACTTAAATAACTTCATACTCCACCCCCATGAACCACAGACATTGCCGAGGTAGGGCGGCTTGCGTGCCTCAACGATACAGATAGCCGTACCGTAGGTGCAACCACAGCGGAGGGGTATCTGTGGAGAGGCCAGACAAACGTGTGGTTCCTGAAGAGGGGCAGCAGCCTTTTCAGTAGTTACAGGGGCAACAGTCTGGATGATTGACTGAGCTGGCCTTGTAACATCAGCTAATGTGGCCTTGCCACACAGCTACTGCGAACGGCTGAAAGCAAGGGGAAACTACAGCCGTCACCCTTCCCGAGGACATGCAGCTCTACTGTATGAACATATGATGATGGCATCCTCTCGGGTAAAATATTCCGGAGGTAAAATAGTCCCCCATTCGGATCTCCGGGCGGGGACTACTCAGGAGGATGTGATCATCAGGAAAGACAATACTGGCATTCTACGGGTCGGAGCGTGGAATGTTAGATCCCTTAATCGAGTAGGAAAATTAGAAAATTTAAAAAGGGAAATGGATAGGTTGAAGTTAGATATAGTGGGGATTAGTGAAGTTCGGTGGCAGGATGAACAGGATTTCTGGTCAGGTGAGTACAGGATTATAAATACAAAATCAATTGGGGGTATCACAGGAGTAGGATTGATAATGAATAAGAAAATAGGAATGCGGGTAAACTACTATGAACAGCACAGTGATCGCATTATCATTGTCAAGATAGATACGAAGCCAACACCGACAACAGTAGTACAGGTTTATATGCCAACTAGCTCTGCCGATGATGAGGAAATCGAAGAAATATATGAGGAGCTAAAGGAAATTATTCAGACAATTAGGGGAGAGGAAAACTTAATTGTAATGGGAGACTGGAATTCGGTAGTAGGACAAGGAAGGGAAGGGAAGATAGTAGGTGAATATGGTCTGGGCAAAAGGAATGAAAGAGGAAGCCGCCTGGTAGAATTTTGCACATAACATAATTTAGTTATAACAAACACCTGGTTCAAGAATCACAAAAGAAGGTTGTATACGTGGAAGAGACCAGGAGACACCGGAAGATACCAGATAGATTTTATAATGGTAAGACATAGATTTCGGAATCAGGTTCTACAGTGTAAGACGTACCCAGGAGCAGATATAGACTCTGACCATAACTTGTTGGTTATGAACTGTAGGCTGAAACTGAAGAAACTACAAAAAGGTAGGAAAATAAGGAGATGGGACCTGGATAAATTGAAGGAACCTGAGGTTCTTAAGAATTTCAGAGGGAGCTTTAGGCAACAATTGACAGAAACGGGGGAAAATAAAACAGTAGAGGAGGAATGGGTAAAATTGAGAGATGAAATAGTGAAGGTAGCAGAGGAGAAAGTAGGTAGGAAGGAAAGACCTACAAAAAATCCTTGGATATCACAGGACATACTAAATTTAATCGATGAAAGGAGAAAATATAAAAATGCAGTAAATGAAACAGGCAAAATGGAGTACAGACGACTAAGAAATGAGATTGACAGGAAGTGTAAAATGGCTAAGCAGGAGTGGCTAGAAGGCAAATGCAAGGATGTAGAAGAATGTATAAATAGGGGAAAAATAGATACAGCCTACAGGAAAATAAAAGCAACATTTGGAGATAAGAAAAACAGCTCTATGAATATCAAGGACACTGATGGAAAACCAGTTCTCAGCAAAGAAGGGAAAGCTGAAAGGTGGAAAGAGTATATAGAGGGACTCTACAAAGGAAATGAACTTCGAGACAATATTGTAGGAAGGGAAGAGGATGTAGGTGAAGATGAAATAGGAGATACTGTACTGAGAGAAGAATTTGACAGAGCCCAGAAAGACCTAAGTCGAAACAAGGCCCCTGGAGTAGATGATATTCCCTCAGAGTTACTGAAGTCTCTGGGAGAACCAGCCATGACAAAATTGTTTCACCTGGTGTGTAAGATGTATGAGACAGGTGAAGTACCCTCAGACTTTAAGAAAAATGTTATAATTCCCATCCCTAAGAAAGCAGGTGCAGACAGGTGTGAAAACTACAGAACCATCAGTTTAATAAGTCATGGCTGCAAAATATTAACGCGAATTATATACAGAAGGATGGAAAAGCTGGTAGAAGCCGACCTCGGGGAAGATCAGTTTGGGTTCAGGAGAAAGGTAGGAACACGGGAGGCAATACTCACTTTACGGCTTATCCTAGAAGATAGATTAAGAAAAGGCAAACCTACATTTCTAGCTTTTGTAGATTTGGAGAAGGCTTTTGACAATGTTGATTGGAATAAACTCTTTAAAGTTCTGAAGCAAGCAGGAGTAAAATATAGGGAACGTAAGGTTATTTACAACTTGTACAAAAACCAGACAGCGGTTGTCAGAGTTGAAGGGCATGAAAGGGATGCAGTGGTTGGAAAGGGAGTAAGACAGGGTTGTAGTCTTTCTCCATTGTTGTTCAATTTGTACATTGAGCAAGCTATAAAGGAAAGCAAGGAGAAATTTGGAGAAGGAATTAAAGTTCAGGGTGAAGAATTAAAAACATTACGTTTTGCCGACGACATAGTAATTCTGTCAGATACAGCAAAGGACCTGGAAGAGCAATTGAACGGAATGGACAGTGTGCTGAAAGGTGCATATAAGATGAACATTAACAAGAGCAAAACTAGGGTAATGGAGTGCAGTGTAAGAAAATCAGGTGATGCTGAAGGAATTAGATTGGGAAACGAAGCAATAAAGGAGGTAGATGAGTTTTGTTACTTGGGCAGTAAAATAACAAATGATGGTCGCAGTACAGAGGATATAAAAAGCAGAATGGCAATGGGTAGGAAAGCGTTCTTGAAAAAGAGAAATTTGTTAACATCGAATATTAATTTAAGTGTAAGGAAGTCTTTTCTGAAGGCATTTGTGTGGAGTGTTGCCTGGTATGGGAGTGAGACATGGACGATAAGCAGTGCGGACAGGAAGAGGGTTGAAGCTTTTGAAATATGGTGCTACAGAAGAATGCTGAAGATTAGGTGGGTGGATCGCGTATCTAATGAGGAGGTACTGAACAGAATTGGGGAGAAAAGGAATTTCTGGCATACCTTGACTAAAAGAAGGGATAGATTGGTAGGACACATTCTTAGACATCAAGGAATTGTGAATTTAGCGTTTGAGGGAAGTGTGTGGGGAAAAAATCGCAGAGGAAGACCAAGAGATGGATACAGTAAGCAGATTCAGACAGATGTAGGTTGTCGTTCTTATGTGGAGATGAAGAGGCTTGCTCAGGATAGAGTAGGGTGGAGAGCTGCATCAAACCAGTCTCCGGACTGAAGACCACAACAACAACAACTTCATACTGGTCTCAGAGTGAGCAAATATAACATCCGCTTTCAGATACTGTAATTTTCTGACGTGATCACAATTTCTTAAATCAAATGTTCAAATGTTTGTAATCCTATGGGACCAAACTACGTTGGTAATCAGTCCTTAGTCTAAGAAGATACTTAAACTAAGTTATACTAACCTAAGGACAACGCACACATTCATGCCCGAGGGAGGATTCGATCCCCGACGCGGGAGGCCGCGCGATTTCTAACGTGGCGCTCCAGACCGCTCGGCTACTCCCACGTGGCACGATTTCTTACCAACCATCAGAAATTATTACCTAAAATCTAGAGCTCGTCTATTAATGTTTCTTCGATTCCTTAATTTATCAGTTTACTCGTGTAGACAAGTTTTTTTCCTGATGTGAACTTGCTGCTTTCACACGTATTCTATGGTTACCAGGAGGTAGTATAGATAATTGCTTGTCTGAAAATCAGTGATATCGTGCTCTCTAGATAATCTTTGCTTGTAAGCAGTAAGCAGTAAGATAAAATCATGTTAAGAAGCCAGTTGCGTGTAGAATATTGTGAAATGTTCCTGTCTCACACTTGATTATGTAGTAAGTGGTTTGTGCTATCTCCCAGAAACGCAGAGTGATAAAAACGAGACGAACCACTGTCCACTCGAAGTAACCACAGGAGCAGACGGCGTGCTGATAATAACTCTTATTATGTAAATAAAGAAGTTCAGCAAATTGATCATCTGAATGATGGTTCGGACCCACGCGTAAATTCTCGAGTAAATTTAGTCCAGTTGCGTTCCACGTGAACAATCCTCTTGAATAATCCAGTGGCATGGTCTAAAGCCTCACGATACAGACTGGGCGGCCGTTACCGCCGGAAGTTCGAGTCCTCCTTCGGGCATGGTGGTGTTTTGTGTGTGTGTGTGTGTGTGAGTTGTCGTTAATGTAAGTTAGTTTAAGAAGTTTGTAAGTCTAGGGGCTAATAACCATAGCAGTTTGGGCCAATAGGTTTAAAAACATTTTGACATTGGAAGTACTCCAGGTGTGTCCGCATAATCAGTCACAGTTTGCTCGTGAATAATAACACTTTCTAGTACTTCACATATTTTCTAAAGTAACAATCAAGGTATATCAATTTCGAATCCATAATTTCCTGACAAATTACTAACGAAAATTTCAAAATAACAACAATTAATTTGATATTTCTACTTGATTCACTGATAAGCAGAAATGCTAGGTGATATTTTCGGTATACACCTTTGGATTTAATCCCACCACTAACACATGCCGAGATAGGTTAGAAAGAACTTATTTAATATCAGAGCAGTAATTACTGCAGAGCGATATAAATATTGTAAAGAATGTTTAATACTTTATCCACGGCTGCTACTCATTAATTTAAATGAATGAACGTAAAATTAGCTCTGTTATCACACTCGTGTGCGACGTTCTTACTGCTTTAATCTCAATAAATTTCATCAACGCAGCTGCATGTAATTCACCCTCTAAATGTTTGAATAATAAATGAAGGATCAGCACGTTTCTGGAGCATAAAGGATTGCAATTAACTCTCATTTATTCAACTTTTCAACCAGAAAAAAATTCCTACTTGACGGGTTTAGCCGACCCGGATCCTTTGTCGGCAGCGACAAGTGAGATATCAAATCTGCGCTTCTACCACCACATTTAAACACGCTTTTATAAAAGAACGAAAAAATACTCACCATAGACATACTAGCTGTACCGATCTCCGATATTATTGTTATGTTACATTGAACTAAGCGAAGGTATTATTACAAAGAGAAAATGCTCAGGAAACAGTTTGGAATAATTATTTTAATGTATGTCATATAAATGTGCCTCGGTAGCACAGTAGTAGAGTGCGAGACTACAAATCCGAAGGTCGTGAGTTCGATCCCCGCCAGGTCCTAGGATTTTTATCTGTCACTTTCCACTTCTTTCTCCTCTGGCAGTATTGCTAATGTGAAAAGTACCGAGTAGCTCCGTGGTTCGGAACCCACGTTAAACTGTAGGTCCCCCTATAACTGGCTGGGTAAGTCAGTTCGAAGGTCGGAGGAAGGCAACGGCATACCACCTCCAAACAGGATCATGTCTAGTAAAGCACTGTGGTGTTCAAACCCATCTTCGTGTTATTGACTGCTTTACCTTTATCATATATATTATTTCTCATCGGCGTTTTTATGTGGGTGCAGTATCTCCCGTATTAATTACCCAAACTTAATGATTGGGGTGTCATTTTCAAGTATTCGTTCTCTACTAATGACGAAAACTACAAAGATAGTTTAAAGGTATTGTTTTCACAAAACTATCTAAGTTGATACACTGCGAACGATCGTAAATGGGACATGTATTTACGGTTGCTCAAATCAGGCACCGCGCCGTGGGTAATTATGTTAATTAGAAATCCTAACGTTAAGCAGAGATTAAATAATGGTACAGGATTAGTGGTGACTCACTTAGGCGAGTACATCATCGCTGCTAAATTCATTGACTGCGATAAAACTGTGCTGATACCCCGCATTAACCTCACATCTTCTGATCCAACCATGCGTTTCCAAAAGATAAGAAGACAATTCGCAATAAAGGTAGCCTCCGCTATGACCATAAATAAATCACAAGGTCAGACGCTTCAAGGGCAAGACGATATCGACCAGAACGTGTTTTTCGCGTGGATTGTTATACGTGGCTTCTTCACGAGTTCCCCCATTCAGTGATATTTATGTTTGCGCTAAAGACACATTATAACTTCTAACAATTTTTTCAAAGAAGTTTAGTAAAATAAACAAGTTTTCAAAAAATAAAATAACCATGAAAAAGTCAATATCTGATTTTTTTATATGTTTCAAAATTAATCATATTGTATTTAATTGTGTGAATTTTCTTCCAATGAGACGAATCTTTGTTACCACTATACAAAGTTCATTATATTTTTATACGTTTGTAGTTGTATCTGCCTTTTCTCCATTACTGTCTTACCTCTCTGTGACTGATTAGGATAGAGTGCGAATTATTCGCACATGTCAACTAGTAACAACGTAATACGTCAAAGCGTTACAAATTGCATCACGATTCGCCAGTGTACTGCCACTTTTACCAAACCTGCATCACAATTTCCCCCTGAATTGTATGTGAAATCCCACTGAATCGCACCAGAAACCACTGACAAGGAAGACACTTGGGTAATGGATTTGTAATATATACATCGATGGTGCATGAAGTTCGGAATTAAAATAACAATCAGCTAATGCCATTCGACGCAACTCGCGAAAATTCTCGAGGAAATCGACTTTGAGGTTTTGTAAGTACACGCAAGTAGCAATAATTAAATCAACTGCAGCATCTGTCGGCCTAGTTCAGGTGGTGGCGCTGTGGCCTTACAATCATATGGTCGGTGGTTCGAATCCCGCCTTGACAGGTTTTTTTGTTTTATTTTTTTTTTACGTTTTGTTCAAATACTTACACAATTTTAATATCTAATCGTTAGTTTTACTAAAAATGCACGTATTTTTATTCGTATTTTTCTATATTTTATAAGAGGTTGTTAATCATGGTGGCCTCAATAAAGAAAAAATAAGTTACATTTTTTTACAATATTGGCTTCACTATTAGTTGACAACGGTAGTCTTTGATTGTTCAGTTTGTGAATAGCTACGACACTGTTTTTGGAAAGTCATGTCCATAACTATTAATGGCTTTTCCAACTTTTCCAACAGCTGACCTACTCATTCCTCGTTTTAGGTAGAGACAACGTGTTCAGCTCATCTACAAGCTCATAAATAAAAACTGACACAACAGGTGGAATCAGAGATCCCAAAATGTTTTATATAACTGAATTCGAAAACGACGAAAAAAAAAAAAATCTGTCACAGCGGATTTCGAACCACCGATACAATTTGTGACGCTATAGCGCCACAAACCTTTTTACTTTCTATCAGTTTTCTGCTCCTTGCGTTCGCTGACCATGTTTGTTCGTTGTTGTTCGATGATCTGGGCATAGCTTTTTTATTACAGAGGCAACCAGTTAAGGTACACCAACGGATACTGCAACTGTTTTAATTATTGGTACTTACAAAACTTCAAAGTCGAGTTTCTCGGGAATTTTTGTGACTTGCGTTGGCCGATTGTTATTTAAGTTCTGAAAATATAAGAAAATTCTAAAATCCGATACCCATGTGGTCTCCTTGTGAGTAGTGCAACACATGCTGGAATTTGAGAAAAAACCCTCTAGAGGAGGGGTGGGGGTCTAGGTCTCATTGTCAATTTTTCTCCCCGCTTTTTTGGTTATGCATGATCTAGCAGGTATGTTTATAATAATGAGACATGTTGTAGCAATATTTTCAAAATGCTTTACTTTGTTGCTCAGATTGGTCATGGAGCAGCCAATCTGCGAATCAACCAGAGAGAGGGAGGGGGACACTCAATCTTTGTATGTCCTCTATAAATTAGAAAACGGGAGGAGCGATTTTGATGACATAATTATACTATATCCAGATTAGCCCAGAGGTGTACCTGTGAAGTTCGGCAGCGATCGGATCCAGACTTTTACTGATTTGAAGATATTTACAGGCGTAATGCGGCAGTGCTGGCAACAAAAAGATCGTGCGGGTTGCGTATCCTCCAGGCGTCAAGTCTCCGGAGGCGTAATGTGCTGATGTTCGCAACGAAATATTCGCTTTCCGAGGATAATTATTTTACTGACCAGACAGGAATACATGCAGGAAACCGTCACCCAACCAAACACTTCTTTCCATCCATCACCCCGTTTACATGGTCTCCGAAAACCAGATTTCGTAAACCGATTTCCCAATTCCGCTTTTGTATGGTCATGTAAACACTCCAAAATCGAATCTGGAAATCCGCTTCCCTAAAGCGGTTTTCCAGTTCCATTTTCGTGCGCATGTAAACGCAACCATTTTTGAAGCGTTCTTGGCTTGTCAGACTGTGTTTTCTTGTTAAGAATTTTCGGTACATACGGAAAGAGTGATATTTTGTAACGTGAAATAAAAGTATAAATATTAGAGTGATCATAAATCTGTGTCTTTAAATAAAGAAAAATAGCGATTGTGCTGACTAAATCAAGAACTGAATCAGCTGTTTTTCAGCTGCCATGTTAAGTGGATTAGGAAATCCGATTCAGGCTATCCCATGTAAACACGATGGCGAAAAACGGTTTACGAAAATCGGTTTTCGTCTTCCGGAAGATGTACTGCATGTAAACGTACTGCATGGTATTGTAAAGCATGTCGGGTACAGCTACGACTAATAAATCACAGGGCAATATACTCAATACTGTGGAGCGTGTTTGAAATGTCCACGTTTCTTACACGAACAGCTTTATGACTCTTGCTCAGAGGTGGACTCACCACAGACAATACTGATATTAGATGCTGGACAAATTACAAGAAATATTGTTGATAGTCAGGGAGGCAGGATGATTAGTGCTTAACGCCCCGTCGACAGAGTGGTCATTAGAGGCGGAGCTTACGCTCGGATTGTTTGGGGAACGATGGGGAAGGAAATCGGCCGTGCCCTTTTGAAATGAACCATTCCGGCATACGCCTGGAGAGATTTAGAGAAAACACGAAAAACCTAAATGCGGTTGGCTGGAGGTAGGTCTGAACCGCCGTCCTCCCGAATGCGAGTCCAGCGTGTTATGTTTCTCGGTGTTGTTTATAGTCAAGTTGTGAATTAAATTAATTTATCAATGTTACATATCATTTGTACTTTGATTTATATCCTTGTTTGTTTGGATATTGCAGTTAAATTTTGTATATTATGCAAGAGAACCTTATTTATTATATATTCTCTGCTAAATATTATATATTTTTAGAAAAAAAAACGAGAGACAGAGGGATAAGGAATAGGAGAAGTAGTAACAACATGTCCATCTCATTTAATGCTTACACATTAATCGGAACGGAAGCCCTGTATGCACCACAGTAATTTTTTACAGGGTCATGCTTCTGTTTATTTTTGCAACTCAGACCGCTAACATCACTGAGAGACGTCTCTGCCTCATAGAGCGTCAAGTCTGTGAAATTTGGTTTTTGCCCACTCCATTTCGTAAACAAACGCACGAGGGAAGGGAAAGACAACATGCAAGACTACAGACGCAGCAAAAAGTTAAAACAAACTCTACTGCTGCATTTAGCAGTAGCAGCGTTCCTTTGATCTGCACCGACACAAGCGCGGAACAACTGACGTGAGCTGGTTGTTACGCGTCACTGTATTTTGTCACTACTTTTAACTGTGTCATTAGGTCGTAATGTTAAAATCATCGATGTTATTCGTTTGTTTTTCGGGAAAAAGTAGAAACTTTACTACGATAGGATACTGCGGTGGAAGGAGTGGGAATCAGCCGTCGTCTGTTGCTTCTTGCATACCGAGACACGATTGGTGGTCCTCAGCGAACGTCACCAGTAAGCCACTGCCGCCGCGCGGCCAGCAGGAGAGAAACGGAAGCCCTCACCCTACTCGCCGATGACAGCAATCGTGTCCCGCTAAGTAAAAAGCAATAGGCAACAACCGATCAATTATCCTTCCATCTTAAAATCCTATCATAATAGAGTTTCCGCTGTTCCGCCAAAAAAAATTACCAACAACATCGATGGCTTTAAAAATATGACGTAACGTCACGGTTAACAATAGTGACTAAATATAGTGACACATAACAACAAGCTCACATCAGTATACCCAGAATAAGGCTACTGTAACGTTTGCCGAAACGTCGGTTATTAAGGTAATTGCCATCTCCCATTATGTCGCGATGTAACATCCAGAAAACTTTTACGTTAACTCACTTTAAGTATTTTGTAAGTTGCGGATGGCTACGGTTGTTTGGTTCCATTTATTTGCAGAAAATTGAACAGTAAATACTGAAAGACTCGCCAGTTAAAGGACGAAATTTGACGTATTGTTGATATGCAAGTAGTAATGTAGTCTACGGAAATTTCACTCCAGTGCTGTAGATGACGTTATATGTCAGAATTCACTTGTTTCTGAAATGGGAAAATGGGAGAAACTGTTTTATGTATTCCACTACTATAATTACTCCGAGTGATTAAACCCGGCGCGCTTTCTGGACGTCCCTGTAACTATAGAGTATGTACGTGCGATAATGTATACGGTTAATCGTGACTACTTTTTGTGCCTGCATTGAAATATCAACCATTCTCATATCCAAGCATATACAGGCTATCAAAGGAAAAAAGAGTTCCATTGTTTGTAAATGCATGGAACCAAACTACAGTGATAATCAGTCCATAGTTGTACAAACTACTTTAACTAGCGCCAAGGACAACATACACATCCGTGGCCGAGGGAGGACTCGAACGTCCGGCGGGAGTGAGTGGGCAGTCCGTGACGTGTGACTAGAACCGCGCGGCCATTCCCCACGCGGCCGGGAACAAATAATAATAATAAAACACATTTCAATCAATGTAATGTCGGAAAATAATCAAATGTTCAAATGCTTGTTAAGCTTATGGGACTTAACTACGGGGTCATCAGTCCCTAAACGTACAAACTACTTACGAACTAGGACGCCACAAATATCCATGCCCGAGGGGGGATTCGAACCCCCGACCATAGTGGCCGGGCTGACCCGGAAAATAATGTTTGTTCATGATTTTCGTGATGTTAAATGTATAATTTGTGTTCAGCAAGACTAACGTGAACTCGACAGAATAGTTCTGCACTACGGTCGATTCGAAACTCACTGACTGTTAATACATCCTGTCGGGTGGTTAATATCTTCGTCAACTAAACTTCCTCTTTCAGTATAATCCAGAAAAGAAATCAAGGTAAGAAAGTTCTGACGAACGGCGAGACTGTTCCACATGACCTCTTCTCCCAATTCAGTGTTGGGAATGTGTCACCCATCCAATGGATAACAGCTATAACGCCTGCAGTAACATTCACAGCACCCTCATTCTCTTGAAACCAGTCTGTGAGTCCCTCGCACATACGCTCAATTTGATGCATTAAATGTGCAAATGTTAGTAGACTTGTTGGACCAAACTGTTATGGTCATCAGTCCCTGGACTTACAAACTACTTAAACTAACTCTCACTAAGGAGAGTAGACACGCCCGTGCCCGAGGGCAACTCAAACAGCCGACGGTAGCGGCAGCACACTCCGCAGCATCATGCCTTAGACGGCACACGTCTTTGAGGCGTCGATTCCTCTCTCAGCAAGTGCAAACGGCGGATGGCACAGCACTGGCATCTCCACTGTCTCCGGCTGTCACAAATTTCTTTATGGAGCATTTTGAAGGACAACCACTTAACTCAACGAGGTTGCGTCCATCGTACCTCCTACGCTACGTTCACGACACTTTTGTGATGTGGCCTCATGGCAAGGACACACCGCAGCAGTTCGTAGACCACATGAACGGTGTACATCCCAACATAAAATTCACTGTCGAGATGTAGAAGTATGGTGAGCTCCCATTCTTGGATGTTTCGATAGAGCGAGAAGCAGGAGGCTGGCTTGGTTATTCAGTGTATAGGAAATCTACACAGATTGATCGCTACTTGAACGGCAACAGCGTCCATCATCCTGTACACAAGGAAGCTGTCCTGAACACGATAGTACACAGGGCAAAGGTTATGTCTGACGACGACCGTTTGGAGTCTTAATTCCAATACTTGAAGTGTGTTTTCAAGGAAAACGGTTACAGGAAAGGTGAAATTTCTAAGGTTTTCCGTTACCACCAACGTAAGGAAACTCGTGAATCAACAGACGAGCCTAGGCCAGCAGCTTTCCTTCCATTCTGTGGAGCAGCGACCAGCGAGACTGGACGCCTCCTGAAGAGACATGGGCTGAGACCAGTATTCCGAGAGACATGGGCTGAGACCAGTATTCCGAGAGACATGTTACGCCCCGTTAAGAACAGCAGAGGTGTGCGTGTTCCGGGTTTATATGGCGTCCCCTGTGAGTGTGTAAGTATTTACCATGGACAAACTATTAGGACTGTTGCTGAACGGTGTACAGAACACACTCGGCACATAAAAGAAAGAGAGCTTGAGAATCAGCCTTGGAAGAACATTGCCTAAGAAATCAGCATAAAACACTATTTGAAGGCACGAAAATTAAGCCCCAAACATCATATTGCTGGGATTCTGTTGTAAAAGAGGCGGCTGAAATTACATTAAACGGCAACAATTTCAACGGAGACCACGGGTATAAACTGAGCGGGGCGTGGGGCGGGCCCTGGACGCAGAGCAGAAATAGAGGTCCCGCTCTAATCGCGAAGCGACAGCTTCAAACGTGGCGCCGCTCTGGCGGCGCGCTCCACGTGACGTCACGCGGTACCACAGGCGCTCTCCGGCCCTCCAGAAGCTTCCAGACGCAGCGCCGCAGCTGTATAAGCAGGACGCCCTGGCAACACCGGCAGTCAGTGATGACTGATGACGATGGCAGAGCTTGCCATCGAAAGCTCCGATTTTATCCGACATGACGCGGCTTGTAAACTGAGAATATTTTATGGATGCACGCCGTCGCGAAAGACTCCGAGGCCACGTGCAAACAAGCCGCACCCTCTTCATCGAAGACGAATGTCTCTAACACACGAGGTTTCCACAAGACAGTTCTGATGTGGATTACGTTCATTCCAAAACTGAAGACATTTTTCTGATTTTTCCCCCACACAGATTCATCACATGCTTTGGTAAAAATGATGCCTTCATCCAGTTTATCTACAAATACGTTACACATGTGAAAGCGTCTATGGGGCTCATCTTCATTTAAGAAATGCAGTATCTCTAACTGTATGACACATAGTTCAGGAGATATGCCGTCATGAACACTGAATACGTGGAAAAGAGTCGCATTAGAAATCCCGTTTAACTTTATTACTTCTTAGCTACTAAATTTATTCGCAACATAATCATATCTATAATCTGCGCGAATGTGCAAGCAATACGTTGACAATGTTTCATCGTAATCGGATGATCAGCTGGCATCTCATAAAATAGAACAAACATACAAACAGACAAGCAAATGAACATACAAACATTTTTATGAATTAGATTGATTTATTTAATAAATATCAGGTAACTGAGAGTTGCTCGGGAATTTTTTTCTTTTACAAAGTGGTACTCACCGCGTTTCTGTTATCAGAAAAACACGAAATTAATTCTTTCAGACACACAAACTCTCTCTCACACACACACACACATACACACACACACACACACACACACACACACACACACACATATATATATACGTGTGTGTGTGTGTGTGTGAGAGAGAGTTTGTGTGTCTGAAAGAATTAATTTCGTGTTTTTCTGATAACAGATATATATTCTGTGATCCAGATCCGCGGGGAGTAGCACTATGTTCAAAAAATGTTCAATGTTTGTAGAGTTTATGGGACTTAACTATGGGGTCATCAGTCCCTAAACTTATAAACTAACTAATACTAAGGACGGCACAAATATCCATACCCGAGGGGGTATTCGAACCCCCGACCGTAGTGGCCGTGCAGACCGTGACTGGAGGGCCTCAGTCCCCTCGGCCACCGAGGCCGGCAGTAGCACTATGTACCACTATATATAAATCATTTGGGAGAATCGCGTCTTTACGAAAAATACAACTATGTAGGAGAACTTCAATAGAAAAAAACCCTGTAAAAACAAAATTGCATCGAAATCGTTAGATAGCTAATATATATGTAGAGTCTCACAGCCACTGAAAACCTTAAAGGTATGACATGACCCGAACAAGTACCAAGAGTCCATTCAGGACACCGTAGACCAAAACATTTACAGAAGCAAAGTAGACAAGTGGGAAGTCCAGCCAGAAACAAGAGCCAAAAAAACCCGCACGAAGTCGACGGAAGAAAGAAAGAGGGCTATTAGCGAGAAAATGAAGGTCTCACCGGCAAATCGCAGGAAGAACTGCAGAGGCTTCACGTGATCCACAAAGTGTCTACTTGTTCGTTTAAAGATATATGTACTAGAAATCCACATGCACCCAGACTCTATGGTTACCATGTAGTACACCTCATACACAACTCACGCTTATTAGCTTCCGTCTTGGCGGTGTCTGACTAGCAGTGAGTGGCAGTGAAGGTCGCATCTGTGACTGTTGAAATGCCGCAGTCGCTCACTCAGCCTAATAGCAGAAATCTCCCCCGGAACGTCGCGGTACTGCGAGGCTCGTTCTGATTCATAGCTCCTCTAACACATTTCCACAAACATTAGCATAAATACCCCCCCCCCCTCCCCCTACTTGAAATTCTCTTGGCTGCGCAGCGGTACCGGTCTTTAAGCCTCGTGTCTCCACGAAATTAAAGCGACAGTTGACGGTCGCAATGGGCGCAACGTCGCCACTGCCAGGGGTGTTCTGAGTCGCGGTTTTCTCTGTCAGCTAGTGCTGGCGAATAAGGGAAAGACATTGGGTGTTGCCGGATGGACAGCCAATGAGTGTGTGTGTGTGTGTGGGAGGGGGGGGGGGGTAGTATAGTCGCATTGAAATCAAAGTGTCCTATAATAAGTGTCCAATATTTATTGAGGACTAGCTGAAAAGCCGGCGTTACCAGGGTATTTATTTATTCACTTATTCAAACCTATTAGTCAGTGCTTGTACTAGCCTTTCTATCTCTCTGTTCATTTCCTTTTACCAAAAATATGTTATTTTTATACGAAGATTAGCTCAATTTCCGCTGCTCCGCACGCATACACTGGATAATCTGCATTTGTTGTTTCTTTAGCTTTAAAAATGTTTTCCTAATCAAGTATTTCGATACAACTTGCCACCCCGTATGGCAGAATTCAAAACATCCCGAAACACATTTTTTTTTTATTTTTAAATTATAACCTTGGTTCCAAATCCAAATTTTCTTATTTCTAGCATCTAGTAGCACCTTTAAAAGATTTTTCCTTATTTCACCCGCTCAGTTATTGAATTTCCAAAAATATCGAAACACTTGTTTTTAAAATTCGAAACTAAAATCTAAATCCGAAGTTTTGTATTTCTTGCTACAAAATTGCCTGAATAGCAACATAGTTTCAAAAAGCCGTTCATCCCCTATTTCACCTGCTTAGGAATGGAAACATCTAAAAATCGCTGAAGCCTACGGTGTAAGATAAACTACTTCTATAGATTTCAAGTTTCTACCGTTTGTAGATTCACTTTTGAGTGCCATTTTCTGTCTTTTAGAAACGGGTCAAGAACGCGAAATTTCTTCCTTACACTTTGGCATCTTTCTTGGTAGTTTTACTTTACAAACTGCAATATCCACTTACTTCTCTTTATTCGTACACTTGCTGCAGAAAAACAACGGAAGAATGTGCATCAAGTTGCGCTGTATACAGGGGAATGAACTAACAGTTGCAGCGCAAATATTGCGGAAACGGAAAGTACGATTGATGTGCGATTTTCACAAAATGTTCAAATGTTTGTATAGCTTATGGGACTCAACTACGGGGTCATCAGTCCCTAAACCTACAAACTACTTATGAACTAACTAAGACTAATGACGGCACAAATATCCATGCCCCAGGGGAGATTCGAACCCCCGACCGTAGTGGCCGTGCAGACCGTGACTGGAGCGCCTCAGTCCCCTCGACCTCCGTGGCCGGCCGATTTTCACAGAATGGATTGGTAGTCAAGCATTCCTATTGTTAGCCAATAAACAGATTGTAAATTTGTTCTCCAAACATGCAATTTTTCAAATGGAACAATGGTTATTTCTATCATGCACTGGAATTTTTGACACCAGCTGTGTACAAAGAATTTTGAATGATATTTTTGTTATGTTTAGTTTGGCAGCTACAACCATTCAAAGCTTTGGGGGGGGGGGGGGAGGCTACGACAACGTACCTGACTGGCTGCCGGCCGCGGTGGACGAGGGGACTGCGGTGCGCCAGTCACAGTCTGCACGGCCGCTACGGTCGGGGTTTGAATCCTCCCTCAGGCATGGATGTTTGTGTCGTCTTCAGTATAATGTAGTTCATAAATAGTTTGTAAGTTTAGGGACTGATGACCCCGCAGTTAAGTCCCTTAAGCTTAACAAACATTTGAACAACATTTTTCAGGTGACTGGCTGGTGGTCATAAGACAGTGGGCCGTGCCCAAGGGGCTAGCCACTCGGCCAGTCAGCTACGCTATCGCAGCCTCCGCCCCCGAAACATTGAATGGTTGTAGCTGCCAAACTAAACGTGATAAAAATGTCATTAAAAATTATTTATACACAGCTTGTGTCAAAATTTCAGTGCATGATATAAACAAACACTGTTCCATTTAAAACTGTATGTTTGCATAAAAAATACACTTTCTAAGTAATATTACAGTCTGTTTGTTGGCTAAAAATACGAGCCCTTGATTACTTACCCATTCTGTGAAAATAGCACATCAATCGCACTTTCTGTTTCCGCAATATTTGCGGCGTAATTTCAAATGTTCAAATGTTTGTTAAGCTTAAAGGACTTAAGTGCGGGTTCATCAGTCCCTATGCTTACAAACTACTTATGAACTACCTTAGACTAAAGAATATACAAATATCAGTGCCCGAGGGGGGATTTGAACCCCTGACGGGGAGCGGCCTCGCGCATCGTAGCATAGCGCCTCAATGCTCTTAGCCACTGCGCCGCGGCGCGTTGCAAGTGTTTGGTGATTCACCCTGTATAACCTCCTTGCTATTATAGTATCAAGTCATCCCTGGTCTTCAGTCCGAATTTTATATATGGTGACGACTTTCAACCACTCTATCTTCCACCCTCTTATAGTTATCAACACGGAACTGCTATGGTGTGCAATAGGAAACTTAGAACTACAAAATAGAGAGATCGTTCGTCTCCAATGTGTAGTTTTTGATGAAGAGCAAAATATTGACACCAACACGTATAATTTTATATAAAGAGGTAAATTTCAACTTCCTTATCTTCCACGCTCTTATCATGATCATCCTTCTACCACCATAGTGCACAATGGGAGACTTATATCTACTACCACATACAAACAATATTCGTTTGCGATGTGTAGTTTCAGCTGCAGAGTGAAATATAGGCACAAACACCTCATATATATATATATAAAGATTTATTATTATTATTATTATTTTATTCGACATTACTATCAAGTAGTGTAACTGGTACAGTAATATTTTATTTTACAACACATACATAGTGGTCAAGCCACGGTCACAAAGAATGGAAAAAAAATTATTCACATTAATGAAATAGTGTCAATGCACTATTGCACCATGATCAAAGTAAGTAGTAACTATTGACACTCACTGTTAGGTAAATCATTTTTATTTATTTATTTTTATTGTTGGTGACTGTGGCTTGATTACTATATAAGGAAGAGGCCTGTCTTGCATAATATACAAAATTATAAGGGCAGTATTCAAACAAAAAGTAATCAAAATACGAATTATATTTGATATTCATACATTCACTTAATTCAAAACTTCACTGTAAACAAAATTTCTAGCTACTTGCTCACGATTTAGGATGAATAAATTCTTTGGAGAGCCTGAGCCCATTCCTGAACAAACGACATAAATATTTCTGCGTGAAAAACATGCGCGAGATATCAAATTGAATAGATTGCCCTATGATTTATTAATCGTAATGGAAAGTGCAAGTCTCACTGGAAACTGATGTTGATGTTAAAAGGTAGATCTGACGGAAATAAAGGGTACTCGTTGGATGTAGTCAGTTGCATTATCTTCTTTTCCTGTAGCTCTTTAGAAGTGTACCGCTTTCACCTACAGCAGTGTCCGCTTCACAGTTCAAAGTTGTTTCAAAGTCGTCCACAACACAGACAAATTTCCGTAATTCATATAAAGCGACTGGAATACAGGAGTAAATTTAGTAAAATATGGTGCATGAGTGACACGATTTTACCCATCATATGATCACAAATTTATAAGAATTATATGTTGTACAATTGAATAATTTTTCAAGTATATTCTTTCGTCTAAGTGCAATATGTCAGTAAAATAAGTTGCGATTACAATAATTAGTAAGGAAGTAGATTAAAACCTTATACGTGATGGGGTGGTCATCCATTAACGTCATTGTTTATGTCCTCATATCTCGTGAACCACCTGTCCTACTGTGATACAATTTCGGAGGTAAATTCACACTGTACGTGGGTATTCTGTCTGTACGATTTCCTGCGAGTACAATTTGTAGTGTAGAAATTATAAATTGAAGCGGTATACCGGATGCCGTAGTTTAAGTCCATGAACAGCGGAAAAGTAATAAGTGAGAACAATTTTTTCCTTTCTGATGTGGTTGTCAACAAGAAAAAACATAATAAAGAATTCAAACTATGTTTAAAGTGTTTTGCAAGTCGGTAAGTACTCTAATTTACATACACTGTATGAATAAAGTATCGTATCGCGATGTGGCAATTTTTGCTTATGACGTTATATCTCCTGCACCATGTGTCGTATATGGATCTTATCCATACAGCAATTGGTAGCTCGCGGTAAGGAACATATGTAGGAAATTTGCTTGAAATCGGTCCAGTAGTTTACCAGGAACTGAGTAGAATTGTTGCGTGATGCTCAGTTTTTCGCGCATCTCACTGTTTATGACATTACATCTCATGAACTGTGTGTTGTTTGTGAATCTTACACTTATGGTGACCGTCCTCGTGGTTTGAAGCACAATCACGTGTGCAAAATTTCATCAAGATTGGAACAAAACTGTAGACCTATATGCAATACGTACACACTAAGAAACACACTGGCACTATGCTTTGTATAAAAATACAGAGATCCAGTTGAGTCAGTGTATTTTCGTTTTGTGTGTTGGCTGTGGCGACTGCGACTCCGTCCTGTCGCCGAATTTTCGCTAAAAATGCCACGAAGTTTCGACCTGACTAACATGCAGTCACAGAATACAACCACGGCAGCTGTGGAGCTAGGTAAGGTCGAAACCTGTTAAATAAAATATCCAAAATATCCTTAGGCGATTAAGACTTTTTTCAACGTAAGCACATCTAAAGAAGATCGCTGTTCCTCTTTTGATAATGTGGTCCAAATTTTCGCGTCAATTGCCTCGTCACAAATCAACCGAAGTGCGGGGTAAAGCAATCCTCATATATATCTACCTTATGAATGTTTAGAGCCTATAACTTGCACTTTGCCTAAAAAGATTTACTTGTGTAAATTACGTAAATTTAATGCCGACTAACAACTAATCATGAACCACAGAAACAGCAAGCTACACATTTACTAGGCTTGCTGTAAATAGCTACAACTCCCGTAATGGATTATTAACAGTTGGTATATATATCATCGCAAATGTAAACATTAAGAGCACCGTATATCTTCTGTCATTTACTTTCGTTAGACACGCCTGTACTCGTTTTGCACAACACATTGAACGTTGCATGAAATTTATTGGTGCACGCCATGATTTAAACAGAGAGTTGCGCATAAATAATTTCGAAAAAAACAAAAATAAAAATAAACCACACAAACGCACACACAGTCATTAAAAAGTTTTGCTGCACTTCCAAAAGATACTTCAAAATTAGCAAGCGACAGGAGTGGCCCTAAAATATCAACGAAAACTATACGCAGAGAACTTGCAACAAGATGCACTAATGTTAGTGGAGGACAACATTGAGAACAAAGACTGTTAAATGTTTGTAAACCTGAACGACCACACTGCTGAGGTCATCTGCCCCTAGACTTAAAATAGACCAACTGACGCTAAGGATAGGATGACCATACGTCTGGATTAATCCAGATATGTTCTCCATTTTAGCCCTTTGGCTGGGGTCCGGATGGATTTTTACGTTCTCCTCTTCTTTCGCAGATTAGAGTGTAATAACATTACATTTACAATTAAACCCGTTCCATTGCTCTATTCTCAAATACTTTATCTACAGGCACTGTCTTTGTTAAAAATGGACATGAAAGCAATGCTACATACGGCAAAAAGATCGTCGATTGCATAGTGGATCGACTTATACGCGAGTGCAAATATCGATAGTTTAAAATTTCCATTCCGTATCTTCAGTTCGCTGGACTCACATTGTCTTGACTTTGCACTCGATATTATGGGTTTCATGACCGCGGTGGAGTAGCCGAGCGGTCTAAGGCGCCTCGCTGCGGAGTGCGCGGTTGCTCGCCGTCGGAGGTTCGACTCCTCCCTGGGGCGCAGGTGTGTGTGTTATCCTTAGGTTAATCTATCTTAGTTTAAGTAGTTTGTAAGCTACGGACTGATGACCACGCAGTTTGGTCCGATAGATTTACAAACATTTGAACATTTTGGTTTCATGTCGTGCATATGTGATTTGTGAGTGTAAATTACTGTTCATTGTAATCGAGTGAGTTTCATGATATATCTACCGATGTCTAAATTCAACTGTATATTCTCAGATCATTTTTCCTGCAAAAATCTTGGATTTCAAGAAAGGTAGAAATGAACTCAAAGAAGAAAGTAAAATATATGAAACAAACGTCTTAGTGACCAATTAAGGTAGAAATAGCGCGACAGTTTGCTTTGCTGTCGTGATTTAATTTCATGGTTTCTTAGTCATTCAATTTATTTCTATTCTGAAGGTTAAGAGCTGCTGCTTGACTTGTAGCACGATGAATGATGGGAGGGTGTATGTCTTTCGTTTTTCGGTTTATGAACGGCAACAGTCTTTTCACGAGTAACATTGCAAAACTCTTTTTTCAGTATATCAGGCCACAAGGCAAAGACGCAAAGAATATTTTCACATTACCACACAGTGGACTTATGACAGGAATAGGTCTGTATCTTGAATTTGTTAAAGGTATGTTGATGGTTCAGTATAAATTAAAAGGTTTTTCATATCTTTTCACAACTTTCTACTGAGCAAGCCTAACTTTCTGCACGAAATTGGTCCTTCAGTGAAGTGTCATTAATTGGTTTGCCTATTAAAAATAAACTTAAAAAATGTTCAAATTTTTGTAGGGCTTATGGGACCTAACTGCTGTTCATCAGTCCCTAAACTTAGAGACTACTAATAAACTAACATATAGTAAAGACAACATAATCATCCATACCCGAATGAGGATTCGAACATCCGACGAGGAACGGCCTCACGCATCGGAGGATAGCGCCTCTACGCGCTCGGCCACTCCGCCGCAGATAAACTTATTTATTAGGTTACAATATTTAATAACATTACATTTGTATATATATGGAGAAGCTGACCTCGGGGAAGATCAGTTTGGATTCAGGAAAGGAAAGGGTAACATACATTTCTAGCTTTTATACATTTGGAGAAAGCTTTTGACAATGTTGATTGGAATACACTCTTTCAAATTCTGAAGTCAGCAGGGGTAAAATACAGCGAGAGAAGAGTTATTTACAACTTGTACAAAAGCGAAACCGCAGTTATTAGACTCGAAGGGCATGAAAGGGAAACATTATTTGGCAAGGGAGTAAAACAGGGTTGTAGTTTTTCTCCGATGTTATTTAATTTGTACACCGAGCAGGCGGTGAAGGAAAGCAAGGAAAAATTTGGAATAAGGATTAAAGTTCAGGGTATAGAATGAAAAACATTGCGTTTTACTGATGACGTTGTAATTCTGTCATCGACAGCTAAGGACGTGGAACAGCATTTGGATGGAATGGACAGTGTGTTGAATAGAGCGTATAAAATGACGATTAACAAGAGCAAAACAAAGATCATGGAATGCAGTCTTAGAAAATCAGGCGAAGTTGGAGGAATTAGAGTACGTAACGAAAGAATGAAGTTGGTAGATGGGTTTTGTTACTTGGGTAGTAAAATAACTTGTGATGGTCGCAGTACAGACGATATAAAATTCAGGATGGCAGCTGGAAGAAAAGCATTTTTGAAAAAGAGAAATTTGCTAACATCGATTATTAATTTAAGTGTAAGGAAGTGTTTTCTGAAGGCATTTGTGTGGAGTGTTGCCTTGTACGGGAGTGAAACATGGACGATAAACAGTACGGACAGAAAGAGTATAGAGGCTTTTGAAATGTGGTGCTAGAGAACAATGCTGAAAAGCAAGTGGATAGCTCGCGTAACTAATGAAAAGATACCGAACAAAATTGGTAAGAAAAGGAATTTCTGGCATACCTTGACTAAAAGAAGGGATCGCTTGGCAGGACACATTCTTAGACGTCGAGGAATTGTAAATTGAGCTATGGAGGGAAGTGTGTGGGGTAAAAATCGCTGAGGGACACCAAGTGACGCATATAGTAAGCAGATTCAGATGGATGTGGGTTGCTATTCTTAAGAGGATATGAAAAGGCTTGCTCAGGACAGAGTAGGGTGGAGAGCTGCATCAAACCAGTCTCCGGACTCATGACAACAACAACAACAAACCAAGATACTGCTATTTGATATTGATAATAGCTTTTATTGGCGCATATTTGTCGCCACAATAAGCTTATTTCGGCTATTAAACGCCATCCTCAGGTCTTATGAGATTTTCTTCATTTCTCACTCGATATCGTTGGATGTCAATCTGTCTTGTGGTCGCACATTGAGGACGGTGTTTATAGCTGTAATAAGCTTATTGTAAAGAAAAAAAAATACGCCAATAAAAGGTGGCATCAGTGTTAAATAATAGTGGCTTGGTTTAAAAATCTCAGTATGTCATTAAAAGACATTTTAAGACTGCTGGCTCTACACAAATGAAAAAGATCACGTTCTCAATTGGAATGGATGTTTTGTGCGTCCCCTTTTGTTCTTACTTTGTCCTCCTTTTCGAAGCTGTTTGGCCTTCTTTTCTTCTCTCTCTCTCTCTCTCTCTCTCTCTTTCCGACTGTATCTGGCTAAGGACGACACACACCGATACCCGAGAGAGGACTCGAATCATCCGATGGAAAGTAGCATATCGCCTTAGACCATGCGGTCATTCCTGCGCGATACAAATTAGTTAAATGACTACATTTACTACAAAAGATGAAAGGGTAAGAAAAATTTCTGCCATACAAAGTTATACTGTTCCGATTTGTAAGTCTTTTCTTTTGAATCTGAGTCCTTTAAGGGAATGGAGGAACATTACTTATTTGTTTGATGACGAAGCGGTAAGGTGTCGAAACCAGCTCGTCGGCGCCGACGATGTGTCGACAGCAGCTGTGTTAAACGAGTGAAAGCTGCCAACGTACCATTCCATCCGGAAAGTTGCTCTCGGTTAGGCGTAATGGTCATCCATGTCGTAAAATAGGCCATCGGGGAAATACGCGTAGTTGTTGTTATTGTTACCTCCGGATTCTCATTTGCACATTCGCATAGTCACTCACACAAACGATTCAGTAACCCCGCCAGCCAAACAGCTGTAAATGTTCCGGCCGTGAAATAAAGAGCCTGCTCAATTACACGGAAATATTGGCGACCGCGGCTGTTCCATGGGCTTGTCACGTCCGCATTATACAGGCTGCAAGCGCCGTTACTAATCATTTAGCAGACAGTCCGTCACACGAGCGTGTACACCCAAGCTATGAATTACTCAGCGAAATCACAGTACAGCGAGAGCGAACGCAGTCCTGTTTTAAAACCAGCGCTGCGATGCCATCAGGTCACAAGTGTGATGTCGGAATCACTCGATGCAGTTCTGTTGTCGGTGCCACAGCCCAACCTCTACTGACAGATATAAACACTTTCATAGTCCAATACCGAAAGCAAAAGCAATAACATTTGTTAATTGGAAGATGTAAACGACGTAACGTGCACCAACCCGTTTGCATTATTTTTTATTTTATTTATTATTATTATTTTTCTTCATATGACCGTCAGCCTCACGACACACATCTATTTGATACACCCCTTCGACTGTTACTTTCGTATCTCTATTAACATTCACACTCAGTTCGTAGTGTCTCAATATAGGCCCACATTTTACTTTAAACAACTTTTAATTTATACTTAACGTAGTAAATACTACATAATGAATATAAAATATTTAACAGATTCAGAAAACAAGACAATATTTTTTTCTTATTCACAGAACAAAAAATTACAGGAAAGTAACTTGATAGTAAATCATCGTTACTAAGTCCAATTACTTAACATAGGCCAAAACGGAGCATGAACCATTCTACATTATCAGAAATATCAATAGCAGTGCAACAGAATCATTTTCACTGGCTGTTGCGTCAATTCTTGACAGAATATTTCATACATTATGAATGAAACACACAAGATAAGTGGGAGATATTCTTTAAATTTGCTGATTTTGACTATTACACCATCGTCATGTAAACATTACAAGTTTAACTTTTAAAGATCATAAGTTGCTAGATATACAACATTCAAGGGAGACTAGTGTTTTGGTTGAAAAGTAACTCAAGAGAAATTATTACATTTCAAGTTGTGGTATACTCTCCTGAGATTGATGAAATATGTGACAGTATAATAAATTAAGACATTATTCTAAGAAATATCAAATGCAACAATATAAACTGGCTGACAAAATTGACAAAAAATTATCTTATCTTAAAGAGATCCAATGTCTATAACATGGAACCATGTGACTAAGTTGAATGAAACATTTGTGAATATATATTTTTAAAAAATTTAAATTGTTATATTAAAGGTGATAAAAAATTAATAAATTATTGTAAAATGCAGAGTTGCAGATCTGAAGATGACAACTGAGTTTGTCAAAACCGGTTATCTAACTATACATATAAAAATGGTTGTATTAAAGTAATTGTGTGCATGTATGTTCCACATCTCTTTTTAAACTACTGGATCGATTTCAACCAAACCTGGTACACATGTTCCTTACTATTAGGAAACAATCAATGAGGGGTAAGGACCAACTATGACACATACGTCAGGAGATATGAAGTCAAAAACTATGACATTCGTGAAAACCGGTCACATCACGCCGTAATATTGTACATCTTTACCTAAACTAATGGATCGATTTCAACCAAATTTTGTACAATTATTCTGTAAGGTCAGAAATTATTTCCTATGGTATCAAAATCCACTTACTATACACAGGTCATACGATATCACGTCATAAACAATGAAAACTGCCCCATCTTGAAAATGAGAGAACTTAGTGACTTGCAATAAATTTTAAAAATGATTTCAAATCTTTAAGAAACATTTTTCTCGCTGATAATCCCAACTTTTATGATGTTCTTGATGTATTTCTACAGCATGTGGCATGACGTTAAAAGTTATTACTTCTACAATGTAAATTGTATTCGAGAGGCATTTCACAGATAATACACATACATACTACTGTATGTTCCTTCAATATTCTATCACAGTTCGACATATAGTTGATGAGATATGAAGTCATGCAGAACTGCTTCATGAAATGTTCAAATATTTGTAGATCTATAGGACCAAACTGCGTGGTCATCAGTCCGTAGCTTACAAACTACTTAAACCTAGGTCAATTAACCTAAGGACAAACAGACACACCCATGTCCCATGGAGGGCTCGAACCTCCACGGCGAGCAACCGCGCGCTCCGCAGCGAGACGCTTTAGACCGCTCGGCTACTCTACCGCGGCCTGGTTCATGAAAAGCCGAATCATCACGCATGAGGATTCGATTTATTTCGTTTCTACCAAGTCCATCGATACCATGGTAAACGTCGACGAGACCGTCAATTGCCCAACAGTGTTCCTTAACCCACTTGACCCAGCTGGTTTGCCAGCACACAGACTTTTACTGGAAGTTGGATCACCAATTACTTTTTACATCGAAAGCTCGATTTGTCAAATCTTTGCAATGGTACTATCGTGGCGCAAAGTCAGCGCCACACGCCAGACTCACGAAAACGATCGTGAAGAAGGCAGCGGATGACCGGCAGCCAATCACACGCCGGCGCCGCGCCTCCGGGAGGGAGAAACCGAGAAGCGCGCCCTCTACAAGCGGCTGTGTCTAGGCCGACATGCGTCTGGAAGGGCGCCCGAAATAGGAAATTACTATGAGAGAGCGCAGCTAGCATCTAGGAAGGAGACGCCGCCGCGAGAACAGACATATTCGCTTTGAGTATTTTGTCTACATTAGTAAATAATACTTGTATTAGCAATCTGTTTAGCTGTTGTAGCTGTCCATGCATCCCACGCGTCCTGAGCAGATAGGTTGACGAGGACAGAACAGATACAAGGTTGCATATTAGGAAGATGGTGGATAATTTTATTGAGGCAATGATCCTACAAGGAAAGGGAGAGACTGAAACTGTACATCTCACGAATACCCCTTATTGCGACCGATCTACCTTGTAATTCCAGAGACTGCAGTCTCCAGTGATACTTGCGTTCCCTATTACGATTAATAAATGACAGGGGCAATTTGTCAAGTACTGCGGAGTTGATTTGATATCTCCATATTTCTCACATGGAGAACACTACGTCGCAAGCTCAAGGGTGGGCTCAAGAAAGAATTTATTCATACTAGCTCCTGGACAAGTATCAAGAAATATTGCTTATACTCAAGTTGTCAATTAAATTGATGATATACAACACTTGCTTGTCATTACTATTTTTCTGTGTTTGGATACTGGACATATAATCTTGTACATTAAGCATATTTCTTTGTTTTACCGTTTCAAAATTTCTGAATTGTTTTCATGAATAAGTGAAGAAGAAATCTTTTCCGAATTTTTATTTTCGTTTCTAATATAAGACTGGAAAATTCACATATACCCGGGCAATACCGGATTTAGCAGCTAGTCCGAAATAAAATCACAAACTATTTCATAATTTAAGCATCTCCAGCTGAAATACATTATTGTTAAGAAATTCCAGAAGGTAACACCTACAATTATGCCAGGACTGCTTTCAATGAATTTTCATAATTCTCCTGATCTGTCTTTTGTGCCTTTATTAGGTCACGACCGGTTTCGCACAGTTAAAGGTGCATCTTCAGGTATCTGTATTAATGAAAAAAACTTCTTATTCACATGATTTATAATATCTAATATTTACGAATTTAGAAAAAAACTGCTATATACCAACATTCTTTAGTACATGAGGTGGGAAGACTTATTACGGCGTCCCAATATGCAATCTGGGTGCCCCACAAAACTCGACACCCAACATTAATATTGGGACGTCGTAGCAAGTCTTCCGACCTCATGTACTAAGGAAGGTTGGTATATAGCAGTTTTTTCCCCAATTTCGTAAATATTAGTTATTGTAATAGAGTAAAGTTCTTAAATTACGATGCAGGTCTTCAATTGAACTTCTCAACAGTATGCTTTAAAGCACAATACCTTTATTGATTCAATACCGTGGCAAAAAAAAAAAGTAGAAAACAGAAAGAAATCTAAGCAATTGACTCTTCTGTCGCAATTAAAACTTAAAGTGTGAAGTTAACTTAAAATCAAAAGGATCCTTCAGTGGATAAAACAAAGATGAATCCGGCTTCTTGAATTAGGAAAGATGATGAATTACAGTCATCCTGGATGCTTCTCGATATGGTCTCGGCGTTGGACTGTTGCGGATGACTGCGACCGGGGATGCGCGAAGGCCGCAGGACTTGCCTGCAGCGGCGGTGCAGCCGCGCGGTCCCAGGCGCTTGCGTCTGCGGCGCGGAAGACCGGTGCCTGCGCTGATTGCCGCAACTTGCCATCCGTTCACTTGTCGCTTAAGGCTAGTCCACACGACGACACTGCGCTTCATGAAACTGCGCTACTGGCCAGTGCGCATGCGCGGCAGGTGTACCAGTAACTCGCTGACGAAACTGAACAGTCTCGGCTCCTTCCAATTTTGGCACACTGATTGCGTGTGTTTTAGGTTAGTTTATAACCAGTACAGAACAAAATACAACAAAAGGAGGGGGCGGAAGAAATAATTCGGTTTTTGAACATATATGCCACGCATAGGATTTCAACGATGAAAATTTCAGGAATAAGCAGCGGCGTGTTAGTTCTCTTGAAGCAATTATTTGTGAATTAAAATATTGATGGGTTGATGATTAGTGAATTGCAGACTAAAATACATTGAATTCGAAGTACCCATACTAACGAATTACGGCAACTGTGGATTTCGGAACACGGTACAGGTACTGTAGAGGCGAATATATACTTCTACATCTACATCTACATACATACTCTGCAATCCACCGTAAGGTGCGTGGTGGAGGGTACCACTACTAGGCATTTCCTTTCCTATTCGACTCCGAAATAGAACGAGGAAAAAATAATGCCTATATGCCTCCGTACGAGCCCTAATTTCTCTTATCTTTGTGATCACTACGCGAAATATAAGTAGGCGGCATCAAGATCGTACTACAATGAGCTTCAAATTTCGGACCTCTAAATTTCCTCAACAGAAATTCACGAAAAGAACGTCGTCTTTCCTCCAACGATTCCCAATTGAGTTGCTGTAACATTTCCGTGACACTCGCGCATTGATTGAACCTACCAGTAACAAACCTAGCTGCTCGTCTCTGAACTGCTTCTATGTCTTCCTTTAAACTGATGTTCAAATGTTCAAATGTTTGTGTAGCTTATGGGACTTAACTACGGGATCATCAGTCCCTAAACTTACAACCTACTTCTGAACTAACTAAGACTAAGGACGGCACAAATATCCATGCCCGAGGGGGGATTCGAACCCCCGATCGTAGTGGCCGTGCAGACCATGACTGGCGCGCCTCAGTCCCCTCGGCCACCGCGGCCGGCTTAAACTGATCTGCTGCGGGTCCCAAACACTTGAGCAACACTCAAGACATGGTCGAAAAAGCGTTTTATACGCGGTCTCCTTTACAGATGAAGTACATCTTCCCAAAATTCTTCCAATAAACCGAAGTCGGCTGTCCGACTTACTCACAACTGTCCTTACATGTTCGTTCCATTCCATATCGCTCTGCAATGTTATGCCTAGACATTTGAACGACGCGACAGCATCAAGAAGCTCACTAATGCTGTATTTGAACATTATGGGATTGTTTTTCCTACTCATGCGCATAACGTTACATTTTTCTACATTTCTAGCTTACATTATGCACACCAAGTAGAAATTTTGTCTAAGTCATCCTGTATGCTATTACAGTCAATTAAAGACGACACCCTCCCATAAACCACAGAGTCATCAGCAAGGAACGTAATGCTGTTTGCAATTTCAGTTCTGGTAACAATGCTTCACGCATAACAGTGTTTCTTTATTCCTAACTCTGTTTAAAAGGAACGTGAACTGCTCTGGTGATATTCTAAGTTGATTAAAAAAGCTCTGACACAACTCTTATAGCTATCAATCAATTTCTTTCAGCAAGGTCGCTGAGCAAACGAGTTGACGTCTTTCTTTAATCCCGTCCAGAACTCAAACAAGTTTCTTATTCTTTTTATTTTTTGTCTTATGCAGCGACTTCACACAAACAAGCAATAGCTCCGCCACAACTCTTACAGCTACCAAAACTTCAATTATACGGTGACTACCGCACTCACAAAACAACGAAACTGAAGTGTGTAGTATTAGCGCCATGTCTACAAACACTCGCAATTAATTTCGTGCAACGAGTTTCGCAACGTAGTCAACGTATGTAGACTAGAAAGGTGTGACAGTTTGGGCTTCTTCACTGTCATTGGTTAGCGCTGTATTACGTCACTCGGCATCAAGCTGCTGTAGGATAAGGCCGCCATGAACACATTTTCTTGGTCTTTTCTTTTCTCAATCAACAAAAAACATTGGTTTTAAGCGGTGGAAAACGCTTGTGATTAATTTATATGTATACTATCATACAAAGGACTGAAAAAGAAAAGCTTCAAACTTTATTAACAACTAGCTAACCCGTCCCGCCCCGCGACTTGGCACGGGTAATATTTAAACGTCTTTAACTCGAGAACCACTGAACGTATCGTAATGAGGGTTTTTTTTTTTTTTTTTTTTTTTTTTTTTTTTTTTTTTTTTTTTTTTTTTTTTTTTTTTTTTAAATGTTAGAGTTCATAAATATGTAAAATGAAGTCCATGAGAGGACATGTCTAACTTCTATAGATTTCTCACAATCACTATTTATACAGTCTGAAGCCAACCGGCGCCAGCGCCTTAGGAGAGAAAAATGGCACATATGCTTCACTCGTAAAAGTTAGACATATGCTCTCGCGGTATTTTTTTTTTTTTTTTTTTTTTTCGATGAAACAGCATTTGCTTTAAGCAGCTTCTTTGTAAGTAGACCTAACAATTCATTCTACAAGTCTCTTTTGCAATCGGCTTCAGAAAAATGTTTGGAAGAAATTCTGGCATTTTTTACATTTATCTCGTCTTGTCGTTTACAGCGCTGAAGTTCCTCATCTTTTGGAAACCGATGGTACAAAGTGCCTTCCGTCTTGCGTCCACCATTATTGCACTCCGCAGCAGCACAACACGAAGCAATCTTACTCATAATCACAGAAAGAATATATGGAAAAATTGTTGCCTAATACAAGAAAGCTACTTTCTATCCGAACACGTAACAGGTCACGAAACGAGCGAGCGTAAAAACACAACTTCCTGATTTCACGTTTCATACGGGTACTGCGGCAGCTGCTCGGCGCTTGCTGCCATGTGACGTCACACAAGCAAAGTGCGCGAGTCAAATTCACACTCCCTGCAACGTAGTGTCGTCGTGTAGACTGGCCTTTGACGGTTCCTCTTTGCGGCAGAACCTCGTGGCCGCGGTCGGGCTCCGCGCATGCGCACTGCGGCTGGCGGTGGCGCCTCTGCTGCCGACGTGCGGGACTCCCTTCCTGCGAACCACCGCAGTTATTATAAACCCTGTGCTTAATCAGTTATTTCAGAAATACAGGTACCTTGAGGATGCACCTTTAACGGCGCGAAAACGGTCGTGACCTAATAAAGGCATAAAGGACAGCTCGGGCGGATTAAGAAAATTCATTGAAAGGAGTCCTAGCATAAGTGGCTGCGTTACGTTATGGAATTTCGAAATAAAATGTAGAAGAGCGATCTCGGCATACCATCAATATACACTAACTGACTGTTGCTAAAATAGCTGAGACGTTGCTGTACCGACTGCCAATAAAGTTTCAGAATGGTAGCAATGGTAGGACAACTCGCTCGGTGGCAGTTCCTGCGCCTCGCACGCCCGGCAGCAGACGCGCCGACTTTTGAAAATCGGTGTGGGTGCTCTATATCACGGTTCACAAATGTTCGAAACCAACCCTCCTAAAAATCATGCTCATGCATTTTTGAATGAGCAGTAGTTGATAAAATTATTAGGCAGTTGTCAGACCTTTTAAATATAGAAGGAAGAAGGAGGAGGAAGGAAAGGAAAGCATGGCTGCATTAGGGCAGTACAATAAAGCGATCTAATTGGCCAGAGTGAGTATTTCGATATAAGTAACAAATGTTCAAATGTTTGTAGAGCTTATGGGACTAACTACGCGGTCATCAGTCCCTAAACTTACAAACTACTTATGAACTAGCTAATACTAAAGACGGCACAAATATCAATGACCGAGGGGGGATTCGAACCCCCGACCGTAGTGGCCGTGCAGACCGTGACTGGCGCGCCGTTGTCCCCTCGGCCACCGCGGCCGGCTGTAACACCCCAAAACCTCTACACGACAAGTGAAATAATTTTTCACTATACACTAATCTAATACATTTTGTGCGAACCTATTCTTTCTGACAAAAGCGTTTGGTAGAAGACCGTCACCGTCACCAAGAAATCTTTCAATATTTTGAGATTTTGAAGTCCGACATCAATTTTTTTAGTCAGTTATAAGAAAGAGCTGTATACTTATCGAACTTTTTATCTCTTTGAGAACATGACATTTCTGACAGTATTAATAAAGTCCAAGGATTTTTTTAAGCCTGAGAGAAAAGCATTACAAATTTCAACAAAGATAAATTAAAAACGATGAACTTTAGCATCAGATTCTTCAAGCTAAATTCCTGAAAGAACACAATTGGATGTTCGTAAATACGTATACCGGAAAGGTCTAAAGGACCAACGTTCTTCAGGATGAATAAAGCTAGCATAATGAGTAAAACACGGACACTCATTACTACTCGCTTTGGGACCAGCGTACAAAACTGATCATTTCTTTCATGTATGAAATATCGTCTCTCGCTATCGTCACGTTTTGCATTGCCTCTTGAGTAATAATGTAGGTTTTGATTTTTCCCATTTTTTAAAAACTTTATACAATTTTATTTTCCACCTCATTTTTATGTGGGTGCTCAGCACCCCCCAAAAACTTCACCCACGGAGTCTGCGCCTCGCACGCCCGGTAGTACAGCAGGTCGGTTGGTTATTTTCGCGGCCGCCGCCCCGCCAGCACGTGGCTCGTAGCGCGGGGCGTTCTGGTCGGCAGCTTCCGCCGGACAAACGGCCGGCCCCAGTAATGGCGAACCGGATGTGGCGCGTGGGCGGCGGCACGTGGCCGTGGCGGGGGCGGGGGGCGGCGCGGCCCCACTGCTGCTAACGGAGGCGGGGGGCGGGGGGCGGCGCCGGCCACCTGGGCGGCCGCTTCCGGTGGCGAAAGCAGCCAACAGTCGCCCCTCACTGCCCGGGCGTACTAATTACTGACGACCAACTACTGTGTGTCAAACTCGACAACATAACGAGTGCTGTGTACTCCACACCAGGTGTCACTTCCACAGAAACAATGTAATACCAGGTGTGTCCACAAAGTACGTTCTGTGTGTTTATGTAAAACACACGTTTTCAGATACAGAAAAAAAATATTTATTGTAAAAAAATGTATAACTGTTAAACTGCTTTTCTACACAGCTTCCGAAAGTTTGTAGACACTTGTCACAGCGTGGCTCAAGTTTCTGTAACCTTCATACAAGGTTTTCCCCCTGCGTATTCAACCATGTGAGAACATGTTCTTTCAGCTCGGACAGATTATTCGTGTAAGAAGAGAGGAATGTCATTAGGAGCGAGGTCCGGGCTGTACGGAGGATGATCAAACACGTCCCAGTAAAATTCCCGTAAGAGTTGTTTGGCCACATTCGACGTGTGAGGTCGAAAAACAACAACACCTTTTGACAGAATCCCTCGGCGCTTATTCTGTATTGCGCGGCGCAATTTCTTAATGGTCTTGATTGTATCGCTCGTGGAAAGAAATCAATTGGCAAAAAGCCTTCACTGACAAAAAAAAAAAAAAAAAAAAAAAAAAAAAAAAAAAAAAAAATTGCACATGACTTTTCGTTGTGTCAAGATTTGCTTACCTTAACCTTCGTTGGGAATGAAGTGAGCCTCCATTCCACTAATTGCAGTTTTGCTTCATGGGTGTCGTACGATGCCCAACTTTCATCCTCCGTTATCATCCGAGAACGAAAACCATCGCCTTATTCATTGCAGCGTGCCAAAAACTGAAGTCCATTATTTATAATGTTGTTCACCGAGAATTTTGGGTACGCAACAGGAGCAAAGTTCTTACAATTTCAGTTCTTCAGTAACAATGCCATGGATTAGTGATGGTGAAATTTGTGAAACTTCCATAGCAAGGGAACTAAATGTAAAGTTACGATAGTCCTTATCTCCTTTTCAATTGTGTGAACCAGTTCATCAGTAACCGCAGACGGTCGTCCACTTCGTTCTTCATCGTGCACTTGATCACGGCCTTCATAGATCAGTCTGACCCATCTTCAAACCATGGAATCACTCACAGCATTTTGTTCGTAAACCTCGCAGATTTTCTGATGACTTTGCTTTAACTTTCTTTGCATTTATAAAACAAATCATCGATCTGATTTCACACCTGGCGGAATTTTCAAAAGCGGCCGACATTATAAATAAGAACTAAGCAGCACATATGGGTAGCAGCGATCTGGAAAAAAAAGACTTACTTTGTGGGCTCCTCACGTATTTATTTATTTATATATTTGTAACAGTGTTCACTGGTTTGCTTAGTAAGAAGCAGGAATTTTTATCTCCTCTTATTTTCCAACTCATCTGTTATTACACTACATCTACATCTACATGGGATACAATGCAAATCACATTTAAGTGCCTGGCAGAGAGTTCATCGAACCACCGTTATACTATTTTATCTCCCATTCCATTCTCGAATAGCGCGCGGGAAGAATGAATACCAGAATCTCTCCGTACGGGCTCTGATTTCTCGTATTTTATTCTGATGATCATTTCTACCTATGTAGGTGGGCGTCAACAATATATTTTCGCATTCGGAGGAGAATGTAGGCGATTGTAGTTTCGTAAGTAGCCCACGCCGCAGCGATAAGCGCCGTTGTTGTAATGATTCCCATCCCAGAACCGGTATAATTTCCGTAACGGTGTCTCCCCTGTATCGTGACAATACGAAACGAGCTGCCCTTCTTTGGACTCTTTCGATGTCCTCCATCAAACCCACCTGATAAAGATCCCACATTGGGCAGCAATACCCCATAAAAGGACAGACAAGCGTAGTGTATACAGTTTCTTTAGTAGTTCTGTTGCATCTTCTAAGGGTTCTGTGTTTCCCACGACGTTATCTACGTGTTCTTTCCAATTTAAGTCAAAAAGTAATAGTAATTTCTAGGTATCTTGTGGAGTTTACGGCCTTCACATTTGATTGATTTATCATGTAAACAAAGTTTAACGGATTTCTTTTCGTATTTATGTGGATGACTTCACACTTATCATTATTTAGAGTCAACTGCCAATTCTTACATCATACAGTTATGTTATTCAAATCGTTCTGCAGTTGGTTTCGATCTTCAGTTGACTTTACTAGACGGTAAATGACGGCGTCGTCGGCAAACAACCTAAGAGAGCTACTTAGATTTTCCTCTAAATCGTTTATGTAAATAAGGAACAGCAAAGGACCACTACCCTGTTGCACGCCTGAAATCACTTCTGTTTTAGTCGATGCATTACCATCTATTACTACAAATTGTGTCCTCTCTGACAGGAAATCCCCTATCCAGTCGCAAATTTGGGGCGATATTCCGTAACCACGCAATTTGATTAAAAGCCGTTTGTGAGGTACGGTGTCAAAAGTCTTCTGGAATATCAAGGAATAAAGTATCGATTTGCGAACCTTTGTCGATAGCACACATCACTTCGTGTCAGTAATGAGCTAGCTGTGTGTCGCAAGAACGATATTTTCTAAATCCGTGTTGACCTTGGGTCAATAGATCGTTCTGTTCGAGATAATTCATAATATTTGAATACATGATATGTTCCAAAACCCTGCTGCAAATTGAAGTCATTGAAATAGGCCTGTAGTTTAATGGGTTATTCCTACTGCCTTTCTTGAATATAGGTGTGACCTGGGCAACTTTCCAATCTTTTGGTACAGATCCTTCTTTGAGAGAGCGGTTGTACATGGCTGTTAAATACGGAGCTATCGCTTCAGCATAGTCAGATAGAAATCTAATGGGTGTACAATCCGGACCAGAAGACTTGTTCTTGTTAAGTGATTTTAGTTGCTTCACTACTCCGATGATATCTACTTCTACGTTACTCATTACGGCCTCTGTTCATAATTTGAAATCTGGGATATTGATTTCGTCTTCTTTGGTGAATAAGTTTCTAAAAGCTATGTTTAGTAATTCTGCTTTAGTAGTGCTGTCATCGGCAGGATCGCCATTACTATCACGTAGCCGCTTCCTGCGTAAAGTGGACTCCTGAACTATTCAGCGGAACCCGGGAACCCACCACCCGATGGAATCTGCAGCCTGCAGCCTACACGGTCGCAGAAACTTCTAAGCCTCTGATTCAGACCCTCCACTCGGGTCTGTACCAGAGGTCCACAGTCGGTCCTGTCAACTATGCTGCAGATGGTGAGCTCTGCTTTCATCTTGCAAGCAAGACTGGCAGTCTTTACCACTTCAGATAGCCGCTCGAAACCTGAGAAGATCTCTTCAGATCCGAAACGACACACATCATTGGTACCGACGTGAGCCACCACCTGCAGTTGGCTGCACCCTGTACCCTTCATGGCATCCGGGAGGACCCGTTCCACATCTGCAATGATTCCACCCGGTATGCACACGGAGTGCACGTTGGCCTTCTTCCCCTCCTTGGCCGCCATTTCTCTAAGGGGCTCCATTACCCACCTAACGTTGGAGCTCCCAACTACAAGTAAACCCACCCTCTGTGAAAGCCCGGGTCTTGCAGGCTGGGTGGTGACCTCAGGTTGAGAGACACCATCCGACTCAGGAACGTCGTCCTGAGCAGACAGCGCCTCAAACCTGTTCGCAAGACGAACCGGGGAAGCCTCACGATCGGTCCCCCTGATTGTCTTGCCGCCTGCCACGCACTGGAGCGACCTCCCACGCAACCACAGGTGGGGAGTCTGCCTCACTGCAAGCAGCATCAGGGCATGTCGCTGCCGCAGGCCGATCGGTGGAGACGACGGAAGTCCGTTCGGTCCCTACTACCGGTCAACAACAACGACGACTTTCGATCGCAGCTTCCAGCTGTGCAACCGAGGTTAACACAGCTTGAAGCTGACTTTTTCTCTTATTTTCAGCATGTACACTGTCCACAGGTTTAGTATTGTGCATTTGACATAGCGAGTCACCGATTTAAAATTTATTCTATTGGTGGGATTCGAACCCGTGTCTCCTACTGATTACTCAGTCACTTTAGTCATTTATTATTATTATTATTATCAAATTGACTTGCTACTTTTGTGAATACTCAGACGACAGTGAACAAAGAAAAAAAAAAGTTTGTAAATCTATCGAACCAAACTGCGTGATCATCTGTCCGTAGCTTACAAACTACTTAAAGTAAGGTAAACTAACCTAAGGACAACACATACACCCATGCCCCAGGGAGGACTCGAACCTCCACGGCGAGCAACCGCGCGCTTCGCAGCGAGACGCTTTAGACCACTCGGCTACTCCACCGCGGCGACCGTGGTCAAATTACTCATGTAATATAGCTACAAATCGAAAAGCAAGTAATTAGTATGAGTATACTCTATCGCCAAAATACGGGCTGGAGCCGGCCGCGGTGGCCGAGGAGACAGGCGCTTCAGTCACGGTCTGCACGACCACTACGGTCGGGGGTTCGAATCCCCCCTCGGGCATGGATATTTGTGCCGTCGTAGTTCGTAAGTAGTTCATAAGTAGTTTGTAAGTTTAGTGACTGATGACCCCGTAGTTAAGTCCCATAAGATTTACAAACATTTGAAATTTTTTTGAACGGGCTGGATGCGGCCCCTCAAGGGATTTAATTGGGCCCTCCTTTGAAGTCAAGCTTTATGTAAACAAGCGCGCGTGTTTCGCTCGATTATCTCAGAGAAGTTGCTGAAAGCATCGCGTGTTAAAATTTGCCTTTACTTGTTCGTAAATAAGAGACACTACTACACCTATAAGGTCGCTCTTTCTCCAGGTGACCGAGTTCTCGTTCCATACCGTGTTTTGCTCCGTTAATCTTTATTGCTTTGTTTGAAGTATGTGTACGGTGCTTGTTCGGAGTACTTGTTCAATATTCCGGCTGACGCTGAAAAGATTGTCATAGACGAAAGCAACAAAATAATGTGTGAGCTGTATGATGAAGCTATTGCTGTACGCCAGGAATGTAACGCAGAATGTCAGTAATAAATTAACACGTTGAACAGTCTGATGAATTCAATGACAATGTACGTGTTCACATTAAAACGTGGGCTATGTATTCAAAAGGCAAGTTCGATACCTCACACTGAGTGTACTTGACGTTTTCACGGAATAAAGTGACTATGTTGAAAAACATTAAATTCTGTTATTGTCTTCAAAAATCAATTCAGAACTTACAAACTACTTATGAATTACCTTATTCTAAACACAACACAAACGGCCATGCCCGTGGGGGGATTCGAATCCCCGACAGGGAACGGCCTCGCGCATCACAGCATAGCGCCTCAATGTGCACGGCCACTCCGCCGCGACATTATTTTCTTCTTAAGGGGAAAAATGTGCGAAGAAATAAAAGTTGCTATTCCACAGAACGTTTTTGTAGGCCTGTTTAAGTGTTTGGTGAATTTAAATAATTCGTATGTTATTTATGTTTCTGTGACCCTTTAGTGAGAGATGTCGTAGTGGTGATATTATGCACGATTAAAATTGGTGTGAACGACATTTTAAATCAATGTTCAAATGTTTGTATAGTCTATGGGACTTAACTACGGGGTTATCAGTCCCTAAACTTACAAACTACTTATGAACTACTTACGAACTAAGACGGCACAAATATCCATGCCCGAGGGGGGATTCGAACCCCCGACCGTAGTGGCCGTGCAGACCGTGACTGGAGCGCCTCAGTCTCCTCGGCCACCGCGGCCGGCCGACATTTTAAAAACGTTACAAATCAAATTATACGGCCGGTATTGCAATTGTAGGTAATCCATGTCTTCCAGTCCCCACTGAGCATCGAAACTTGAGATTTAATCCTCATGGTCTAGTAATACGGATACTCCTGCTCTAGCCAGTTACTTGGCTGTTAATGCAGCGAAGCGAGGGTTCCAAAACAAGACATAGTAGGACATGGGTAAAGCACTGCCTTGGAGTGTGCACCGTCTGGGAGAGACAGTAACCATTCTCAAGCACTGGGGCAAGGGTGCTGGCGAAGGGATGGGAAAAGACTTGACATGCATCACAACTAACAAGGAAACCGTATGGGTCTCTGTTTTTAAAATTTCTTTATATTTGTGGTACGTGAAGTTCAGAAGTCAAATAACAACCAGCCAAAGCCGTTCGACGCAACTCTGAAAATTTTTCGAGATAACCGACTTTAGAGATTCGTAAACTGCACGTACGTACTAAGTACCAATAAGTAAAATGGCAGCCGCATCTGTTCGTGTAGCTCAGGTGATAGCGTTCGCGCTTTCCAACCCTGGAGACGGTGGTTCTAATCCTGTCATGGCAGATTTTTTTTATTTATTTATTTTTTCCGTTGTGTTCCAACAATTAAACAATTTAATGTCTAGTGGTAATTTTTACGAAAAGTGTACGTATTTTTATTTATTCGTAATTTTCTATATTTTATGGAAGGTTGTTAATAATGATAATCAATCAAAAAATGCAAGTTACATTTTTTCACACTATTGGTTTCACTATTAGACTTTGATTGTTCAGTTTCTGAAGAGCTACGGCCGTATGTTTGGAAATTCATCTCCCTAGCTCCTAATGGCTTTCCAAGAAGCTACCTACTCAACCACCGTTTTACCTGACGACAAGATTTTCAACTCGTCTACATACACATAAACAAAAACTGAGACAACAAGTGAAATTAGAGATCCAAAATGTTATATATAAATGCATTGGAAAACGAATATCCCAGTGGGATTCGAACCTCCGACTGTGCGGTTATGACGCCAGTACGCTACCACCTCTTTTTATTTTATTTACGTGGATCTAAGTTTTGTGGTCGTTGTTTCAGTTCGTTCTTGTTCGTTCGTTGTACATTCGGCTCAGCTTTTTTTTATTACAGAGGGTGTTGAGCATGTCACATGAGCTAAACCGACAGATGCTGCAGCGTTTAACAGGCTGATTATGAAGCCGTGACTCACACAGTCGAATGCCTTGAGGAAGTCATTAGAAATAAATGCCCTCGATTAGTAGTGAGTGTGGCCACTATCATTCATCCACGATGGCATTGTGCATATCACGAATGAACGGAATAACTTACGTATGCCTCCCCCCCCCCCCCCCAAAAAAAAAACACACACAAACATCAGTTCTGCTCTCATTTTCCCCTACACAATTCAAATCGATATTACCGAGGCTCTCCACTGGCGGAATAGCACATCTGCAGTGAACTGAAATGGGAACAATCCTATTTGTACCACAGAACTCAGGCGTACCTGACATCAATATCAAATAATTTCATTTCCCAGAGACAGATATAGTCTCAACATATCAAAGATATTGACAATATCTCCTGTAGGCTAGAGGTGCAGGCAAGACTGTTTCCATTTTCGTTTATTACTGTGGTGATATTGAGTTATTGAAAAGCCTCGGCGATATTGCCACGAATTACTTAAGGGGAACACCGAAACAGAATAGAAATTCGTGTGTGTAGGTAGACGCGCTTAGACTATACCGTGTATTCCCGATACGCATCTGTAAAAACATCGATACCCGAAGTATACAATAACTGCCACCGCCATACCTAAGAAAAAGATCTTGCCGAGAACCCTAAAAAATTCTGATCCTACATAAAATCGGTAAGAGGATCAAAAACGTCGTTCCAGTCACTCGTTGATGATAGAACATAACAAAATGAAGGCCGACGTTTTAAATTTAACGTTTAAGAAATCATTCAAGCAGGAGGAGAACTCACACATACCTTCATTAGGTGACCGCACTGGTTCCCAAATGGAGGACATAGAAATAGCCATAGTCGGTGCATAGAAAGAAACATGTCGCCAGTTCCAGATGGTGGTACCAATCCGTGTTCACAAAAAGTACTCCGCGGTATTGGCTTCGTATTTACCTTGCATTTATCGCGAATCTTTAATCAGCGTAAAGTTTCAAGTAACTGGAAAAAGAGCAGCTAACTCAAGTTTATAAGAAAGCCAAAGAAAGGACCCACAAAATTACAGAACAATATTATCAACATCAGTTTGCTGTACAGTTCTTGAGCACATTCTCAGTTGTAATACAGGACATGTCCTTGAGGCGAAAAAGCTGCTGCCCATGCATCAGCACGCCTTTAGAAAGCATCAATCGTGCGAAACTTTGCTTTCCCTTTTCTCTCATGAAATCTTGCGTGATAAGAATGAAGGGGAACAGGCAGACTGCATATTTCTCGATTTTCGAAAGGCGTTTGACACGGTGACACATCGCAGACTGCTAACGAAAGTACGAGCTTATGGAATAGGTACCCAATTATGAGTGGCTCGAAGACTGCTTTAGTAAGAGGACCCAGTACGTTGTCCTCGATGGTGAGTGTTCATCAGAGACTACGGTATCGTCAGGGGTGACCCAGGGAAGTGTGATATGGCCGCTATTATTTTATATCTACATAAATGATCTGACTGATAGAGTTGCAATCTGTGGCTGTTTGCTCATGGTTCTGTGGTGTACAAGGGGTGACGTCATAGAATGAGTGTAGCAGGAAGCATGATAACTTGGATCAAATTTCTGGGTGATGTGAGGAGTGGAAACTAGCCCCAAATGAAGAAAAATATATGGTGATGCTGATTAGGAGAAGAAACAATTCCGTACTGTTCGAATACAGCATTAGTAGCGTGCTGCTTGACAGTCGCATCAATTAAATATCTAAGCGTAAGCTGCACAGCGATACGGAATGGAACTAGCGTATAAGGACAGTCGTTCGGAAGGCGAATGGTCGACTTCGGTTTATTGGGAGAATTTTGGGTAGGTGTGATCCGCCTGTAAGGTAACCGCATATAAAACCCTTACACGATACAGTGTTTAGTATTGCTCAAGTGTTTGGGATCCGCACCAGATCTGTTTAAAGTAGGACATAGAGGCAGTTCACAAGCAGGCAGCTACGTTTGTAACTGGTAGTTTCGATCAATGCGCGAGTTTTTATTATTTATATATATATTAATGATTTTAGAGACAGAATGAGTTAAATCTCCCGCTATTTGCTGATGATGCTGTGGTGTTCAGGAAAGTGTCATCATTGAATGACTTCGAGCAAATTTCTAGGTGGTGTGAGGAATTGCAACTATCTCTAAATGAAGAAAAATGTAAAGTGACGCAGAGAAGTAGGAGAAACAATCTCGTAATGTTCTAAAACAGCATTACTAGTGTGCTGCTTGACAGTATCGCGTCGAAATGGTGCTGTAGTTTATAGAGAGGATGTAACAATGGAAAATTGTATTGAAATGCTGGACGATCTGCATCGAATTGACGCATGGTTCAGGGAACGGCAATTGAATCTCAATTTAGACACGTGTAATGTGTTGCGAATACAAAGAAAGATCCTTTTCGTCTAGCTACACTATAGCAGGTCAGCAACTGGGAGTAGGTATTAGGAGTGATTTAAAATGGAATGACCATATAAAATCAATCGTCGGTAAAGCAGATGCCACACTTAGATTTATGGAAGAATCCTGAAGAAATGCAGTCCGAAAACAAAGTAGGTTACAGTACACTTGTTCGCCCACTGTTTGAATACTGTTCACCAGTGCGGGATCCGTTGCAGGTGGGGTTGGTAGAGGAAGTAGAGAAGATCCAACGGAGAGCAGCGTGCTTCATTAGAGGATAATTTTGTAATCGTGAAAGCGTTATGGAGATGATCGATAAGCTCCAGTGGAAGACTCTGCAGGAGAGAAGCTCTGTTGCTCGGTACGGGCTTTTGTCGAAGTTTCGAGTACATAGAGAAGTCTAGCAGTATATTGCACCCTCCTACGTACATTTCGAGAAGATATCATGAGGATAAAATCATAAAAATTAGAGCCCACACAGGAAGAGGCATATCGACAATCCTTCTTTCCGCGAACAATATGTGACTTGAATAGGAGGGAGGACCGATAGTGGTACTCAAGGTACCCTGCGCCACACACCGTCGGGTGACTTGCGGAGTATGGATGTAGATGTATAAGTGTAACGAGGATATAAGAACAGTGGTGGGGAAGTCGGATGGTCGACTTCGATTGATTGTGGGAATTTTGGGAGGATGTGACTCGTCTGTAGAGGAGACCGCATACAAAACGCTTGAGTAGTGCTCATATGTTTGGGATCCGCACCAGATCGGTTTAGAGGAGGATACAGAAACAATTCAGAAGCGGCCCGCTAGGTTTGTTATTGTGATATTCGATAAATGCCCGAGTGCTGCTGCGATTCATGGGGAACTCAAATAGGAGTCGCTGCAGCGAAGGCGGACGTTCTTTCTGAGAGACACTGTCGAAGAAATTTAGAGGGCCGGAATTTAAAGCGGACTGCAGAAAGATTGTACTGCCGCCAACCTACATTTCGCGTAAGACGACAATAAAAGGTCAGAGAGATTGGGGCTCTTACGGATGCGTTGCGTTGTATGTATACAGATGTAGATGCCGGCGTGGTAGCTAGTCTTTTCAGAGAAAGAGAAGGTTAAAGCGAGTGCCTAGAAAGCAGGAGACCCTGGCTGAAATCGGACCCATGGCACAAATTTTAATTCTTCATATTTTCCATATGATTGATTTTTTTTAATTATTTTTATTATTATTTTTATTTTTTTATTTAATGAGGCTACATCTGTTTGTGGAAAATAAATTATTTTATTGTAGGCCTACATTTGCAGTTTAACCAAAGTTTGTACTTTGTACTTGTTCCCGTGAAAGTGTAATGTGTGCAGGTGTCACACAAACTCTCGCTGTACGAAATTTACAGGATAATGGCCGCGGCCGGCCGCCATCTTTAATGCCTCAAAACATTTTCTCCGCGCAAACTGACATTCGGCGCAGGGGCTGATGGGAACGGCTGTAAATGGGAAGGGCATTACAGGTCCCTCCTGCCCGCCAACGTGCAGACAGTAGCAGCCTGCTGTTTACGAGTGCTTCTTGTTCTTAATTTTTAAAAAATCTGCGGGTAAACATTATTTTATGTTCCAAATATTACAGTGGTTATGCGAATTAGTGTCAGGGAAGCTATTACAAACGTATTTCTGGACTTTAATGCGTATTTATTCCTGTACTTATTCTCGCTGATGTGACTTTTTTATACAATTCGAATATACAAGAACTGAAGTATGAAATAGTAATGTGTAAAGGATATATCATAAATCATTTATCTCTTTCATACCGAATCTAGCACTATTAAAACATTGATTCCGGGGACTTGTTACATTTCCAACTTTAAGTTCGTTTGCAGAATATTTTCAATCATCACGTTTGCAAAAAGCAGGTAGTTACGTTTTCTTTGCTAACACCTAATTGTGTGCAACGAGGAAAGAAGCAAAGCAGATTATCAAGTTTTCTGAACTATTTCTACTCCTCTTCCGACAACAATACGATTTTTAATACCTTTCGACAATTGTGTTTACGATTAGGATACCCCTCTCCCTCAGGAGGCTCACGGTTCGTTGGTGAGTACGTGCGTGGGGAGTGGGGACCACAAGCTAATCCAGTCTTTCTCTTAACCTTCCTCCCTGGATTACATTTCCTTTGCCTTCCCCTCCTTTCCTTCCCCACCTCTCTTCTTAATTATTTGAAACAGAAATGTATGAACAAAAACAGTCATATTAGCTACGCGAAATTCGTCTTATTGCGGGATCAAATATGCATTAGAGGCCGTCATCGTAAACGGTAGTCAGCTGCTATTTTGCGACATGTGAATTAGCAGTCGTCGGAGTCTAGTTTGTGATAACGCAGACTCCCCTTCTTTTTGACACCTCATCATCTTTGGTCCAACGAAATTTGCGATACTGCCACTTGTTTTGGCTGTGTATATTACAACTGCATGTACTGAATAAAGAATTCATTTATATTAGACGGCACATCACACTATGTTAGTCATGCAAATTTTATACTTTTTCATTTTATTCCAAACGTATTGAAATATCATTACTGTATCTTACTGTGTAAAGGTGGGTGACCATTGCTCAAAATAATTAGGGGATCAGGAGAGGTATCATACACAATATACATATGGCAACGTATTTTATTCAGATATTGGTTATAACTGCAATTTGTATGTGATACAGTGCGATATTTATCTTCTGAAATCTTTACTTGTGGTTTAAATGGCGTTTAGTTAGAGCGAGCCAACATAGGACTACAGTACTTGTCAATAAGTTGAAACGTGGGTATGCAATGATAATAACGTTGAATGTCTGTAAAATCATATCTTTGGCTCCGCGAGGACGATCTTTGGTGTGCGCTGTCCCCCGTTTGAGTTTTGGTCTCCGGCCTCGGACGGGTGAGCAGGAGTAGTGTGGAGCAAGCAGCCTTGGAATGCAGCCGCAAATTGCAGCGTGAGCTTGAATCAGTTGGATCTTTTTTATGTGTGATAATGTTGTGAAGTACTTGAATATGAATGTGTTCTGAGCTTATGAAGAATAAAGGTAAGGAGAGTCATCTATTCATTATTAGACGCTTCGCCTAATTGTAGTTCATCTCTAACAGATATTCAACATGAAGGATTTAATTTTCATCTTTTGTGTGTATTCTTTAAAGTGATTAAAAGTATAGTGAAGGAATCTGGTATGTTGCTACTGTACAAAAAAATGAAGTGTGATGTTGACATTTTCGATTTTTTTATTTACGTTGTATAAAGTACTAGCTGGTTTTTCTTTTGTTGAAAATGACAGTAGAAGTAAAAGGGTTCCTAAAAAGATTTGTGTAAGATATTCCCAAGTCGTAATCGCCATTTTTGTGATATATAAAGTGCTTAAGTTTAAACTTCAACCCCACGTCTGTTTCGTGTTAGTCATTCATCCCGAAACCCAATTAATTAATTGTTTTAAATACTACAGAGATGGACAAAATTAGTTTTTGTGTAGTTAGTGGGTTCGCATTGCACTCCTGCGAATTCTGTAGTCAGGTTTTGACCTTGCAGCAGCAGCAGCATTTTTGGCAGTAATTCTGAGGGCAGTTGCACATAAAAATTTGTCGGACTCAGATTTATTTGCCAAACAGACACTTCTGCAGCAAGCTGATGTCTTGTTGTTCAAACAATTGCAATCTTTAATGAAACAGATTATTTTCTACAGGAGATCAAATTACTCATTCTATTAATAAAGTCACAGGGTCAAAACTTTTTTTTAAGTCAGACTTAACTATTGGGTAACGTATCCAGTCAGATTTTCAGTTTCAGTCAGTTTGAGTTCAACTGCAGATTCATTTACAGCTAGCCATACACACACAACTACACACGACACAATTGTTTGAGAAGTCACTAAAGTACAGTCAAGCAATTTTTATCGACAACCTGCGACTAAAATTGTAAACAGTGCTATTTTAATTACAGCACCAATCATTATAGATTTATTTTGAGCAATAACAATCATTACAATATTGTTATTGTTAACAACTTTCAAAGTCATTCTCGTTGCCCTCTAACTAGGTGTGTGATCACCTAGGAGGGCCAGCGCAGTTGCACACCTGTGTGACATGTTATGTTGAGGGATACTCGGCTATTCTTTCCTGAGTGCACTATCCAGCTATGCAACCGTTGTGAGAGGTGCTGATGTTGACCACCAGTGCAGCTCTGTGGGGGCGAGCATTATCCGCTACCAGAAGGAAGCCATCCCCTATGGCACCAGCGTAGGGCACAACAACAGGTCTAGGGATCTCGTCTCTATACCTCTAAGCAGTCAAAGCGCATTTTGAACGACATAAGGTCCTTATATCCGCCAATGCTGACTCCTGCCCACACCATTTGCCCACTGCTATGACATGCTGCTGTTTCCTGCACATAAGCATAATTTTTCCGAGTTCAACGTTCTCTCCAGAGGAGGGAACGACGATTGTCGGGAAGAACACAAACTCTTATATCATCTGTGAACATAACTCGGCACCATCGTAACGACTATCAATCCTGAAGTTCCTCCGCCCAGTTTCTCCGGGCTAACCGGAGTCGTCGGTTTAGTGGGAAACACAGCATGGAACTCCATGCGTGGAGGCCGCATGCCGGAAGGCGATTTCGGACTGTCTGTGTTGATACTGCGCGACTTGTTGCTGCCCGGAGGGCGCGTTGCAGCTGAGTTCCATTCAGCCTCCTGTCTCGACGGGCTGCTAACCGGAGGTAACGGTCATCTCTCGCTGACGTTAGCGGTGCATGACCTGGGCCTTGCCTTCCTTTAACTGTTCCTGGTTGAAATCGCATTCAGGCCCTGGAAATTACACTTTGGAACACTCCAACAGCTGCAGCCACATCCCTCTGTGTGCGTCCCGGTTCCAACCTTGCTACGGATCTCTGTGCCGTAGTTTCGCGTAAGTCGCGTTGTTGTTGCATTGCACTGCCTGCTCGCTACACCATCTGAACCCAACTGCCTGTGTAACTCGTTTGATAGAGTAAACACATTTACAGGCCAATATCGTTTACATCAGTTTCATGTAGAATTTTGGAGCATATTCTCAGTTCGAATATAGTAAATTTCCTTGAAACGGAAAAGCTTCTTTCTATGAATCAGTACGGGTTTAGCATACATCGTTCATGTGAAACTAAGCTTGCCCTTTTCTCACATGACATTTTGCGAGCCATGAATGAAGGGCAACAGGCGGATTGTGTTTTCTCGACTTCAATAAGGCGTTCGACGCGGTGCCACACTGCAGACTGCTAACGAAGATACGAGCTTATGGAATAGGTTCACAGATTTGTGACTCGCTGGAAGACTTCCTAATTAATAGAACGCAGTACGTTGTTCTCGACGGCGAGTGTTCATCAGAGACGAGTGTATCGTCAGGCGTGTCCCAGCGGAGTGTGATAGGACCGCTCTAATTTTCTATCTATATAAATGATCTAATGGACAGAGTAAGTTGTAATTTGCGGCTGTTTGCTGATGATGCTGTGGTGTATGGGAGGATGTCGTCTTCAACTGACTGTAATAGTATACAGATGACTTAGACAATATTTCTAGGTGGTGCGAAGAATGGCATCTAGCTCTCAATGTAGAAAAATGTAAGGTGATGCGCATGAGTAGGAAAAACAATCCCATAATGATAGAATACAGCATTAGTAGTGAGCTTCTTGATGCTGTCGCGTCGTTCAAATATCTAGGCGTAACATTGCAGAGCGATATGAAATGGAACGAACATGTAAGGACAGTTGTGAGTAAGGCGGGCTGCCGAATTCGGTTTATTGGGAGAATTTTGGGACGATGTACTTCACCTGTAAAGGAGACCGCGTATAAAACGCTTGTACGACCACGTCTTGAGTATTGCTCAAGTGTTTGGGACCCGCAGCAAATCAGTTTAAAGGAAGACATAGAGGCAGTTCAGAGGCGAGCAGCTAGGTTTGTTACCGGTAGGTTCGACCAATGCGCGAGTGTCACGGAATTGCTCCGGCAAATCAACTACGGATCGCTGGAGGAAAGACGACGTTCTTTTTGTGAATTTCTGTTGAGGAAATTTAGAGGGCCGGAATTTGAAGCTGAGTGTAGCACGATCATGCTGCCGCCTACTTTTCTCGTTCTATTTGGGAGTGGAATAGGAAAGGAAATGCCTAGTAGTGGTACAGTGTACCCTCCGCCACGCACCTTACGGTGAATTGCGGAGTATGTATGTAGATGTAGATGTAGAACCCCTCCGTAGCAATCTTATTGCTACTATCTAGGATGCCGTAATGCAGTTGTCTCCCTAGAACTGACAGTTTTAGTTCGTTCCGCCGATGATAGTAATTCAGAACCTAGAGATCTCAACTGACCGCCTAATTGTTTTGACCAGTATACATTCCACTTTATACGTGCTGCCACAATTGCCATATGGAGCAAGTGGAGAGGCTGGGAGGGAGCTGTGGGTAGGGGAAGATGAGAGCCTGTGGAAGGGGTGCGGCGAGGGCGGGAAGGGACTTGTGTATCAAAACTGCGGTAGGAGCAGTCCATTGATACAGCTCTCAGTAAAGATGGCTATAAAATTGATACCTTAAGAACACTAGTACCACTTCGTCTTAGACTGAAATAACTTGTAATGCAAAGTGTCTCCTTTCCTCATTTAAATCTCTATCTCCATATATAAAAGGCAATGTCCCGACTGACTGACTGACTGACTGACTGACTGATTGATTGACTAACTTATTATCGCCCAGCCCAAACCATTAAAAATAGAAAATTTAAATTTGTAGAGGGTATTGATCTTACTCTGTAGGCGTCATTTAAGAAGCGATTTTTCGATATTCCGCCCGTAAGGGGGTTAAATAGGAAATGAAACTTTAAAAAAATTCGTTGTTATTTTGGCAGTTTTAAAGCTAGAATTACAAAATTTCGGATTTTAATTGAGGGTTCGAATTTAAGAGACACGTGGTTCGGATTTTTTTTATTATTTTTTTTATTTTTTTTTTCATTTTTTTTTTTTGTTTTTTTTTTGTTTTTTTTTTTTTTTTTTTTTTTGAAATTCGACCAATGGGGCTCAGCATTAATTTGCTGAGTACGGGCTTGGCGAACCCGGGGTCCTGAGCCGTGGGCTGTGTTGCGCCAACAGTCCGCTACACCGTAAGCTCTTGCGTGCCTCAACGACCATCGTTCGGCGCGACGGTGGAACGTTGTACGTTTCAGAGCCCGGGGATCTTGGCTTAATCGCCCGGGTCGCGAGGACGGTACAAACCTCTATAGAAAAAAACCCTCAACCTCAAGGTGTGCTACGTGCCGAGGAGATGCATGGCTGTTGAGGTTGAACAGCCGCTAGCGAGCAACCTCTGAGGAACCTGCCGCACCTCAGTTGTATAAGGCTTACCCAGGCAAACGGGGCTCTGCCTGGGTGGACCTGTTTTCCCTAGCTGCTCGTGGGACCAGGATGAAACGAGCAAACAACAGCGTCGCCATACGCAAACCTGGCGTCTCAAAGCGTGGTAAAACTGAATATAATGCAACGACTTATGACCCTAAGACTTTCCCTTCCCTTGGTACCCCATGGGAGGAACGTCGGGCAAGAAACCAGGGTGAAGCTAACGCCCCTAAATATCTCGTTTGTACCCGCACTGATGGAGACTCTTTTAAGACGACTAAGCCCTTGTTCTTCGTTGAAAACTTGGAGGACAAGTATGGTGAGGTGGAAGGCATGTCAAAAATGCGCTCTGGGTCGGTGTTAATAACGACGTCATCTCCAGCCCAGTCACGGGCATTGCTTGCTTGTGACAGGCTGGGTGATGTTTCCGTTAGCATAACACCACACAAAACCTTAAATATGGTGCAGGGAATAATATTCCATAAATACCTTTTGTTGCAGTCAGACGACGAACTGCGTGCGAACTTAGAACGGCGGGGTGTCCATTTTATTTGCCGAATCCATAGGGGTCCGAAGGACAACAGGGTTGCCACCGGTGCCTTCATCTTGGCTTTTGAGGGCGATTCATTGCCTGAGAAGGTCAAGGTGATGGTCTACCTGTGCGACGTCACGCCCTACGTTCCTCCCCCTATGCGTTGTTTCAAATGCTGGAGGTTTGGGCATATGTCCTCCCGATGAGATGCCAACCCTACATGTCGGGAGTGCGGACGTGCTGTACATCCAAACGTCCCCTGCACCCCTCCTCCCTTATGTGTTAATTGTGGCCAAAATCACTCCCCTTGTTCATCTGTCTGCACAGTTCTGCACCAGGAAAGGAAAATAATGGAATATAAGACCCGCGATCGACTGACTTACACAGAGGCAAAGAGAAAATATCAAAAGCTCCACCCTGTGCGCCTGGTTAACACCTATGCCACGGCAGCCTCGTCATCGTCTGCAGTGCCTCTTCTACCATCTGTTGCGCCTATGCCAGTGGGCTCTCAGGCCCACTCAACTGTCCCTGCCCCCTTGCCAGCTGGGGGCACTTCCTCTTCGGTGGCTCCCACTCCTGTTGCAGTGGGAGCATCCACCCATCAAACATCGGGGACACTGGTCCCCACCTCCCATCCGGAGAAGGTGAAGCCTTCTCCAGCTCCTCTCGCTCGGAAGGGGTCCCTCGGGACACCCCCTTCCGAGGCTTCTCAGGGTGTCTCAGAGGATCCTGGCCAAAGGCTTACGGATCCCAAACCTGCTGGTCGAAGGGCTTCTCGCTCTTCTTCCATGCCCAGCGCCACTTCCAAGAAGCCCTCCCAGCCCCTCAGATCGAAGGGGCAGCGAGAGGGACATGTCAAGAAGACAAAGAAGAAGGACTCTTTAGTGGCTCGAAAGCCACATCTACCCTCATCTTCTGCTTCAGAAGATGAGTTAGAGATCCTAACCTCACCTGCGGATCTCGCCCTCATCGACTCCCCAGAGCCGATGATCTTGGACTCGGTCGGTTCACAATCGGCGGTAACTGGTGAAACGTCGAAGTAACCATTTTCTTTTATCTTTTTAATCATGGCATTTAATGACAATAGCACAATCCTCCAGTGGAATTGTGGTGGATTTTTTCCCCGCTTAGCTGAGTTACGCCAACTGCTCAGCACTTCACCTGCGTTTTGCATTGCCCTGCAAGAAACTTGGTTTCCCGTGATGCGCACCCCTGCCTTACGTGGCTATCGGGGTTATTATAGGAACCGCACAGACGGTGACAGGGCGTCAGGTGGCGTTTGCATTTACGTCCTTACCTCTGTCTACAGCTCAGCTGTTCCACTACGAACGCCTTTGGAAGCTGTAGCTGTCAGGGTAAGAACTGCAGTGGACATTACTCTCTGCAACGTCTACCTTCCTCCTGACGGTGAAGTACCACAACATGTCCTGGCTGCACTGATAGCGCAATTACCCCCGCCTTTTGTGTTATTGGGTGATTTCAACGCCCATAACCCATTGTGGGGTGGTACAGTGACTACTGGCCGTGGTAGAGATGTCGAGTCCTTGATCTCTCAACTCGACCTCTGCCTTTTAAACAACGGTGCCCCCACGCATTTTAGCGTGGCGTATGGTACTTACTCGGCCATCGATCTTTCTGTGTGTAGCCCTAGCCTGTTCCCCTTAATCCACTGGAGTGTCCACGATGATTTGTGTGGTAGTGACCACTTCCCGATTTTCTTGTCACTACCCCGACATCGGGCCCCAGAACGCCCGCCCCGATGGGCATTAAATAAGGCTGACTGGGACGCTTTTACTTCTGCTGCCATCATTGGTTCTCCTCTACTCTCCAACATAGATGCGGTAATTGACAGCGCTACCTCAACCATTCTTTCTGCAGCTGATGGTGCAATCCCTCGCTCTTCGGGATCAGCCCGGCGGCGAACAGTGCCTTGGTGGTCCCCGGAGATTGCTGAGGCGATTAGAGAGCGCAGGCGAGCTCTGCAGCGCCACAAGCGGCACCCATCTATGGAGAACCTCATTGCTTTTAAACGGCTTCGTGCCCGCGCCCGACGGTTGATTAGACGAGCCAAACAGGAGTGTTGGGAAAGATATGTCTCTACCATTGGATCGCGTACCTCTCCATCCCAGGTGTGGGAGAAGATCAGACGTGTTTATGGCTACCAGTGTCCTCTTAGTGTGCCCGGGATTTCTGTGAATAGAGTAGTTTACACAGATCCAGATGCAGTTGCTGAACTGTTTGCTGAACACTACGCTCAGAGTTCTGCATCTGCGGCCTACTCCAGGGCCTTTCACGCCCTGAAAGAGCGGGAGGAACGACAGCGCTTATCCTTCCAGACTCGCCGTACTGAACTGTACAATGCTCCATTCAGTGAATGGGAATTTCTCAGTGCCCTGGCACACTGTCCTGACACAGCGCCTGGGCCAGATCGTATCCATAATCAGATGCTGAAGCACCTGCCACCTGCGTCTCAGCGTAACGTTCTGGCTATCTTCAACCACATCTGGAGTTCTGGTACGTTCCCTTCACAGTGGCGTGAGAGTCTGATAGTCCCGGTGATCAAACCTGGTGAACATCCACATGAGTTGAACAGTTACCGACCAATCAGCCTCACCAACGTTCTTTGCAAATTGCTGGAGCGTATGGTGAGTCGACGATTGTGTTGGCTTCTTGAGTCCAGGGGTCTTCTCACTCCATATCAGGGTGGTTTCCGAAAGGGGCGTTCAGCTGTGGATAACCTGGTTCACCTAGAGTCCGCCATACGGACAGCCTTCTCTCGCCGCCAACACCTGGTGGCAGTTTTCTTCGATTTATCTAAGGCTTATGACAAGACCTGGAGACATCACATCCTTACCACATTACATGGGTGGGGTCTCCGGGGTCCGCTTCCCATTTTTATTCGGAATTTTTTATCTTTTCGTACGTTTCGTGTACGAGTCGGTGCTTCTTGTAGCTCTCTGCATGTACAGGAGAATGGAGTACCCCAGGGCTCTGTCCTGAGTGTTCCTCGGTTTTTAGTGGCGATAAATGGTCTAGCGGCAGCGATAGGTTCCTCAGTTTCCACCTCGCTGTATGCAGATGACTTCTGCTTATATTTTAGCTCTAGTAGTATGCGTGTTGCTGAACGACAGCTGCAGGGAGCCATACGCAAGGCGCAGAAGTGGGCCCTTGCCCATGGGTTTGAGTTCTCTGCTACCAAGACTTGCGTTATGCACTTCTGCCGGCGTCGGACAGCCCATCCACATCCTGAGCTTTACATCGATGGCCATCTGCTCAATGTGGTGGAAACGCACCGTTTCTTGGGGCTAGTGTTTGACGACCGGCTGACATGGCTTCCTCATATACGTGAGCTCAAGCAGAAGTGCTGGAAGCACCTTAATGTCCTCCGCTGCCTCAGTAACACCACTTGGGGCGCAGACCGCAGTAGACTGCTGCAGTGCTATAAGGCGCTTGTTCTGTCCAGACTGGACTACGGCAGTGCTGCATATCAGGCGACAACAACTGCTTGCGAATTATGCGGCTACTATCTGTGGTTTACCTAACCACCCAAACCAACGTCTACTCTTTCCTCAAACTGATCTCCACCTTCCGCAGAGGCGACCGAGATCAGGGTTGACGGTTGGTGTTCGTGTTAGGTCTCTGCTGAGCCAATTGGAGTCTGTTCCTGTCCCCTCTTTATTCAGATACCAGTCGCGTACACCACCATGGTGTATACGACGGCCTCACCTTCGGCTGGAACTGTCACGGTACGCTAAAACTTCAGTCCATCCTGAGACCCTTCGTCGCCACTTCATATCACTTATTGATGGTTTCCGAGGCTCTACGGTGGTGTACACAGACGGCTCGATGGTAGATGGTCATGCTGGTTTTGCCTACACGCTTGCAGGACACAATGAGTTGCGCTCCCTGCCAGACGGCTGCAGTGTTTTCACTGCAGAGCTGGTAGCCATCCACCGCGCACTTCAACATATATGTTCCTGCCCCGGGGAGTCATTCGTCATCTGTAGCGACTCCCTGGGCGGTTTACAGGCCATCGACCAGTGTTTCCCGCGCAATCTTCTGATTGTTGCCATACAGGAGTGCTTGTACACCATTGACCAACGAGGGCAGTCAGTGGCATTTCTTTGGACTCCGGGACACGTCGGGATAGACGGCAATGAGCTGGCTGACAGGCTGGCCAAAGAGGCCACCCACAAGCCTGTCCTCAATATCGGCATTCCGTGCGCTGATCTCCGTTCTGCACTACGCCGTAAAGTGCTCGGTTTGTGGGGTAGTGAATGGCGCACCCTACAGGTGCCCAACAAACTGAGGCGTAGAAAGGACACTCTGCCGGCTGCGTATCGGCCATACTTGGCTTACGCACGGCCACCTTCTCCGTCGCGAGGATCCTCCCGAGTGTCGATGTCGTGCGCGTCTGACAGTCGCCCACATCGTCTTGGAATGCCCGGACCTTGCAGCGCAGAGAAGGAATTTTAATCTCCCTGACGATTTGAAAGTTGTTTTAGCTGACAATGCCTCTATGGCTGCCGCAGTTTTAAATTTTATTCGTGTGAGTGGGTTGTACAGCTCCCTTTGATTTTTAATACTGTGTTCATTATGTGTTTGTTCTTCGTTGCCCTACCGTTTTAGGCAGGTCTTTTTAAATGTGCAAAAGCGGTCGGATGCCCTACTTCCTTGTCTATGGTTACCTGGCCAGAACACTCTGGCATCGTCTTCCCACCTTTCTCTTCTTTTATTAGTTTTTACTTTGCTTCTTTTATTTTTTGACGTAACACCTTTTGCTTGGTGAGTTTTAACAAATCGTTTTCTGTTGCATTGTAGTGCTTTTTTATTCTACCCTCTATGGTTGGAACCAGGGATTGATAACCATAGTCGTTAAGTCCCTTTAAAACTCAAACCATCCATCCATCCGAATTCGACCAATAATGGGGTGAAATACGGGATGCAAAAATTAATTTTCAAAAAAAGGTTGCTGTTAACTCAGATTTCAAGCTATAACTACGAAACTTAGGATATAGACTCTTGATGAGGATTAAAAGACACGAGTTTCGATATTTTTGTAAATTCAACAACTAAGGAGGTAAAATAGGGAATCAAACATTCTTTTCGAAAACACATTGACGATACAATTTTTAAGCTAGAGCTTCAAAAATTGGTATTTTTATTGATCGCTAGAATTTAAAAAATTTTTGGAAATTCAACCATCAAGGGGGTTAAATTGGAGAGGGGATGTTTTTGGAAAATCATTTCCTATTAAGGCAATTTTGAAGCTACATTCACATCAACGGATATATGTTTTCTTTTAAAACGACACGTGTTTCGGTTTTTTCAGAAAATTAATCATTTAGGGGGTGAAATAGGGGATGAAACATTTTTTGAAAATACTCTGCTACTAAACCGATTTTGAAACCAGAATTACAAAAAACTACATTTGCATACTTGTTTGGAATTTAAAAGACATATGTTGCGGTATTTTTCGAAATTCAATTATTAAGGTGTGCCATAGAGGGTTAACAGTAGTAAAATCAAATGTTTGTAAATCTTAACCACGAGGTCATCCGTCCTTAAGGCTTACACACTAATTAAACTAACTTTAACTTAGACTAAGTTATGCTAAGGACAACACAAACACCCATGACCGAGGGGCGAATCGAACCTCCGACGGCGAACAGCAGCGCGCACCGCAGCACGGCGCCTCAATACGCACGGCCATTCTGCCGCAGACACAAGTAGCATCACAACATTTCATAACGATAGTACTTAAACTATATCTATGAAAATTTATATTAAGACGGAAAAACAACTGGTGCAGATCAACCAGCCTAAGCATGCGAAGCAGCGGGCATTACGCTAGTACGTAATAAAATGATTTAAAAAAGTAAATGAACGCTTTGAAATGCTTACTTTTAGCCACGAGACACATAGCGCTTACGGTTTGTATTTAATGATACATTTCGCTTCTGCTAACGTGTGCTCCAAACAGTATGTGATTACTTTATTTATTATTTCCCATCTCATTGTTTTTATCAGCGTTTTCTTTTTTATAATTATTGCAATAAAACGTTAGGAGTGCTTTGTACACTATGTAATCAAAAGTATCCGGACACCCAAAACACACGCGTTTTTCTTGTTAGTTGCATTGAGCTGCAACCTACGTCCAGGTACTCTACATGAGCGACCTCAGCAGTCGTCAGACATCGTGAGACAGCAGAAGAGGGCGCTCCATGTATCTGACGGATTTCGAACGCCGTCAGCTGACAGGGAGTCACTTGTGTCACAAGTCTGTACGAGAGATTTCCACACTCCTAAACAGCACTAGGTGCACTTTCATGACATGGCAGTGAAGTGGAGTCCTGGAGGGACTCGTACAGCACGAAGGCGTACAGCCCGACCTCGTCTGTTGACTGACAGAGACCGCCGATAGTTGCAGAGGTTCGCACAGTGTAATAGGCAACCATCTATCCAGACTATCACACTGGAATGTCAAAATGCATCAGCATCCACTCCAAGTACAACTTGGATTTCATGGTCGAGTGGTTGCCCAGAGGTAGAGGTCTGTGCGGATGTTGTTGTTGTTGTGGTCTTCAGTCCGGAGACTGGTTTGCGCAGCTCTCCACAATACCCTATCCTGAGCAAGCCTCTTCATCTCCACATAAGAACGGCAACCTACATCTGTCTGAATCTGCTTACTGTATCCATCTCTTGGTCTTCCTCTGCGGTTCTTACCCCATACACTTCCCTCCAATGCTAAATTAACAATTCCTTGATGTCTAAGAATGTGTCCTACCAATCTATCCCTTCTTTTAGTCAAGGTATGCCAGAAATTTCTTTTCTCCCCAATTCTGTTCGGTACCTCCTCATTAGTTACGCAATCCACCCACCTAATCTTCAGCATTCTTCTGTAGCACCATATTTCAAAAGCCTCTATCCTCTTCCTGTCCGCACTTCTTATCGTCCATGTCTCACTCCCATACAAGGCAACACTCCATACAAATGCCTTCAGAAAGGACTTCCTTAGGCTTAAATCAATATTCGATGTTAACAAATTTCTCCTTTTCAAGAACGCTTTTCTACCCATTGCCATTCTGCATTTTATATCCTCTGTACTGCGACTATCATTTGTTATTTTACTGCCCAAGTAACAAAACTCATCTACCTCCTTTATTGCTTCGTTTCCCAATCTAATTCCTTCAGAATCACCTGATTTTCATACACTGCACTCCATTACCCTAGTTTTGCTCTTTTTAATGTTCATCTTATATGCTCCTTTCAGCACACTGTCCATTCCGTTCAATTGCTCTTCCAGGTCCTTTGCTGTATCTGACAGAATTGCTATGTCGTCGGCAAAACGCAATGTTTTTAATTCTTCCCCCTGAACTTTAATTCCTTCACCAAATTTCTCCTTGCTTTCCTTTATGGCTTGCTCAATGTACAAATTGAATAACAATGGAGAAAGACTACAACCCTGTCTTACTCCCTTCCCAACCACTGCATCCCTTTCATGCCCTTAAACTCTGACAACCGCTGTCTGGTTTTTGTACAAGTTGTAAATAACCTTACGCTCCCTATATTTTACTCCTGCTTGCTTTAGAACCTGAAAGAGTTTATTCCAATCAACATTATCAAAGGCCTTCTCCAAATCTACAAAATCTAGAAATGTAGGTTTGCCTTTTCTTAATCTATCTTCTAGGATAAGCCGTAAAGTGAGTATTGCCTCCCGAGTTCCTACATTTCTCCTGAACCCAAACTGATCTTCCCCGAGTTCGGCTTCTACCAGCTTTTCCATCCTTCTGTATATAATTCGAGTTAATATTTTGCAACCATGACTTATTAAACTGATGGTTCTGTAGTTTTCACACCTGTCTGCACCTGCTTTCTTTGGAATGGGGATTATAACATTTTTCTTAAATTCTGAGGGTACTTCGCCTGTCTCACACATCTTACACACCAGGTGAAATAGGTTTGTCATGGCTGGTTCTCCCAGAGACTTCAGTAGCTCTTACGGAATATCATCTACTCCAGGGGCCTTGTTTCGACTTAGGTCTTTCAGGGCTCTGTCAAATTCTTCTCTCAGTACAGTATCACCTGTTTCGTCTTCCTCTACATCCTCTTCCCTTCCTACAATATTGTCTCGAAGTACATTTCCTTTGTAGAGTCCCTGTATATACTCTTTCCACCTTTCAGCTTTCCTTTCTTTGCTGATAACTGGTTTTCCATCAGTGTCCTTGATATTCATAGAGCTGTTTTTCTTATCTCCAAATGTTTCTTTTATTTTCCTGTAGGCTGTATCTATTTTCCCCTATTTATACATTCTTCTACATCCTTGCATTTGCCTTCTAGCCACTCCTGCTTAGCCATTTTGCACTTCCTGTCAATCTCATTTCTTAGTCGTCTGTACTCCATTTTGCCTGTTTCATTTACTGCATTTTTATATTTTCTCCTTTCATCGATTAAATTTAGTATGTCCTGTGATATCCAAGGATTTTTTGTAGGTCTTGCCTTCCTACCTATTTTGTCCTCTGCTACCTTCACTATTTCATCTCTCAATTTTACCCATTCCTCCTCTACTGTTTTATTTCCCCCTGTTTCTGTCAATTGTTGCCTAAAGCTCCCTCTGAAATTCTTTAGAACCTCAGGTTCCTTCAATTTATCCAGGTCCCATCTCCTTATTTTCCTATCTTTTTCCGCAATATTTCTTACTTTACGGATAAAATAGTTAGCGACGCGGATATACGCGTGTTATTTGCGGACAAAGACCGAGGTATATGCCCAATACGTCTGTCGAAATGTTAGCTGAAAACTTCAAGCCTGTGGACATTCTTGGAATTCTTGCAGGTCCCAGGTAGAGCGGAAGTCTGTTGTCGTCATCCCCTGGCCACAGCGGACGTAGCTGTACCCGAGGGACCTGCGCCTAGTCCGTTTACGCGACCGTGTCTTATGCCTAGTTTACACGACGATGGAAAGTTCACAAGACAGATAACTGTCTGCTGCAGGGTTCCAAGTGTATTAACTCGGTACTAATGAGGTGCGATGGTACAGGCGTGGTTGCGTTATTACTATAAACTTCGGTCTACACGTCTGATTACCACTAATAGCAGCGCCTGTGCGAAAATAAGAGCTTATTACTGTTTGTATACGTGAATTGTTCAAGTTTGGGTGTATGTCATAGCTGATAATATATTCAACTTAAGAAGCTTACACTGTCGGCGGTTGCAGGAACTGTGACAATGGCAATGTTTCTTACAACACTCCACGTGAAGAAGAAATAGAAGTTGGATGTGTACTTGGTTGAGAGGAAGAGATGAAGAATGAGATGTGTACTGCAAGCGGATAATGAAAAAGTAACTCATACCAGAGGACCTCAATGAATTCAGAATTTTTTTACGAATATTAAGCGCTGAGTGTTTTACCAAGTTACTTACGTTCGTCCAAGGACAAAAATACGACGATGTGTGTGAGAGAGAGAGACAGAGAGAGAGAGGGAGAGAGAGAGAGAGAGAGAGAGAGAGATTAGCTAGAGCGAGAGAGAGAATATTTCGCTAAGCCGAAGGTACGAAATACTTTTTACACTTGAATTACATTTTCAGCTTTGTTAAAGGTATGCGTCAGTTACTTCCTGTAATTATTATCTTTTGCAGGTTCGCTATAATATTGCGGTTTCTGGCGACAGGATATTCTTTTGAAAGCCTAGCCTTTGCACAAAGAATCTTACAAATATTGCCGTTGAAGTCAGCACAGCAATTCCGATCCATAATGGGACCTCAGTCAACTAAATTTTGCTTTGCTTTTTAGCATCACACATTCGAGATTATGTGCAACTGACTTTCTGACACGCTAAGAATTATAGAACATTAAAAATATGAAGTTAATCAACAAGACGTATTCAAAATTCAGTTAAACCTACACTTTTCTGTTATTTTCTTTATAAATAACAGTCATTGTACCATCTTCCAATAGAGAGGATTTTCTGCAGTGATCCTGTATGCCTCAATCGAAAGCGGAATTCCTGCTCTGTTCCTTTCCACTGCTGCAAGACACATCACTCCAACAAAGCAAGCAATTTCGGTAAGGACGCGGCTATTTCCACACATGTACATGAAAACCACACAACGAATTTACTTCTGCTCATGCTCACCCACTCCGCTGCTAGCAACTTTAGAACCTGTCCTAAAGGGTACTAGCTAGTACAAAATGCCATCTGCGCTAACGAAATGCCACGTTTATGTCGCTAGATGGCGCGCAGCGTGATCTGTACATTACTAGCGCGATCATCGTGTAAACTGGGCTTCATCTGCGGTCTGTCGAGTGCTTTCTGGGTGGCAAACCGGCCCACTGCCCACCAGAAGTGCCATGCCAAATTTCCGCTGCCTTGAGTTAGCGCTTTGTAGTAACCGAGTGACAACGTATACCGTAGTGAATACAGTGACAGTTCTTTCTTAAAATGAACACATCAATGGATATTATGTTGTGTAAAGTGAAAAGAGACGATTTCACTAATGTGAAGGATAACCAATTGAATTCGTCAATTAGGAAAAAAGTTTGGATACGTATTTGATGGAAAGGAAAACATCAATGATATAGTGGCCTGTTTTGCTTGTAATAAAGTATATTCTTTCACTGTTTCATCGCATCCGAACAGCCACTCATAAAATACGAACAAACATACAAACATTGATGTTTATGTAGCAGATAAATGATGACGAAAGTAATAAAGATTGACAATATCATTTTATAGCAACTTTCATAATCAGATACGGTGTACAGTGAAAGTAACGTATTTAGGAAGGTACACAATGTTAGAGTGTTTAGGCTGGCCGTAGCTGCATCCGACATTGTCTCTTTTCGCTGACAGTTACCATTTATAAATAGACGGCAGTTTTAACACTTGAAACGACATGATTTGCTTTGTGTCTCATAAATCTTTTGTGCGTCAATATGGGGAAAATATAGTGTCACTTTTGTAAAACTCCGAGAGAACCGTTTCTTTTTTTGAATGTAAACACAGTAAAATCCCCTCTATGAGGATCAGTTTTAACCACTGAAATTTGAGAAGATGCCTGTATTACACAGCTGACGTAGTGCTCCGACCGCACGGACTCCGAAGCTCTACTTTGTGTGTCCCGAGCGCCAGTGTTTTCCTGTTTGGAACAGCCTGTTTTGGAGTAGTTGTACAACAGTTACCGTGTTTTGAGAAGTCAAAAGTACTTAAGTTGTCAGAAATGACACTCTAACAATAAGTACATCACTACAAACCATTGTTTTAAATACTGCTATTTATTACTATTACCGATAGAAAACATTAATATCTGCAGAAGGGGGTAACGAACTTGCGGATGCGGTCTAAGTGTCGCGGATGTCGATGCGGTTGCGGATATGGGCCTTGCGAATGTGGTGCGGATGCAGATAACACTTCTCTTATCCGCGCAGACCTCTACTCATAGGTAACACATCACGCAGATCAATGCCAAACGACGCTTCGCTCGGTGTAAGCACCCTAATTACTGGACGAGTCAAGAGTGGAAAAAACGGCGTGGAGTGCGAATCACGGTGCACAACATGACGATCCGACGGCAGGGTGTGGGTAAGGCGAATGCCCGATGCACGCTATCGGCCATCGTGTGTAGTGCCAGCAGGGAAATGCGGAGGCGGTGGTGCGCTGGTGGGGTCGTGGTTTTCATGCAGCGGGCTTCCAACCCTTGTTGTTTAGCCCGGCACTGTCACATCACCGGCCTACGCTGATGTTTTAAGCACCTTATTTCTTCCCACTGTTGAAGAGCAATCCAGGGACGACCATCGCATCTTTCAACACTATCGAGCTCCTGTTTATAATGCACGACCTGTGGCGGAGAGGTTACTCGACAGTAACATCCCTGTATTGGACTGGCCTGCAGAGAGACCTGACGTGAATCCTACAAAACACATCTGGGATATTTTGGATTTTGTAACGCCGACTTCGTGGCAGGCCTCACCGAAGCTTTCACAGAAGGTGGTCTTACTTATAGTTGGAGCTCCAACGTTAGGCGGGTGATGGAGCCCCTTAGAGAGATGGCTGCCAAGGAGGGGAAGAAGGCCAACGTGCACTCCGTGTGCGTACGGGGTGGAGTCATTCCAGATGTGGAACGGGTCCTCCCGGATGCCATGAAGGGTACGGGGTGCAGCCAACTGCAGGTGGTAGCTCACGTCGGTACCAATGATGTGTGTCGTTTCGGATCTGAAGAGATCCTCTCAGGTTTCGACCGGCTAACTGAAGTGGTAAAGACTGCCAGTCTTGCTTGCAAGATGAAAGCAGAGCTCACCATCTGCAGCATAGTTGACAAGACCGACTGTGGACCTCTGGTACAGAGCCGAGTGGAGGGTCTGAAGCAGAGGCTCAGACGGTTCTGCGACCGTGTAGGCTGCAGATTCCTTGACTTGCGCCATCGGGTGGTGGGTTTCCGGGTTCCGCTGAATAGGTCAGGTGTCCACTATACGCAGGAAGCGGCTACAAGGGGAACCGGGGGCTGTGTGGCGTGGACTGGGCGGTTTTAAGGATAGAGGGCTTCGGGAAAAAAAAGGGTAATATCAAAGGGTGCAGGTGGATCACAGGAGAAATGCAGATCTAGGAACTATCGGTATAACAGTTGTAAATTGTCGTAGCTGTGTCGGGAAAGTACCAGAACTGCAAGCGTTAATAGAAAGCACCGAAACGGACATCATTATAGGCAGCGAAAGTTGGTTCAAGCCGGAAATAAGTTCAGAAGAAGTATTTGCAAAAGGTCTATCGGTGTTCAGAAAGGATAGCTTAAACAAAATAGTTGGGGGCGTTTTTGTCGCCGTCAAAAGTAGTATTTCATGCAGCGAAGTTGACGTTGATAGTTCGTGCGAGCTATTATGCGTAGAGGTTGTACCCGAAAATCGTAAGAAGTTAATAATCGGTTCCTTTTACCGGCCTCCCGACTCTGACGATACAATAGCAGAAAGGTTCAAAGAAAACCTGAGTCTAATTACAAAAACGTACCCGACTCACACGATAATAGTAGGTGGTGATTTTAATTTACCCTCGATCTGTTGGCGAAATTATATTTTCAAATCAGGAGGTAGGCATAAAACATCGTCCGAAATTGTACTCAACGCATTCTCTGAGAATTACTTCGAACAATTAGTTCATGAGCCAACTAGAATTGTAAATGGATGTGAAAACACACTTGATCTCTTAGCAACAAATAATCCTGAGCTCATAACGAGCATCAAAACGGATACAGGTATTAGTGAACATAGAGCTGTCGTAGCGAAATTGAATATCGAAAGTCCCAAAGTTCCAAAAATAAACGCAAAGTACATTTGTTCAGGAAAGCAGATAGAAACAAAATACATTGCTTCTTGAAAGACAGCTTCCACTCGTTTCTAACACTAAACATAGGTGTAGATCAGATGTGGCTCAAATTCAAAGAAGTGGTATCGACAGCAATTGACAGTTTTATACCAAATAAATTAATAAAAGAAGGAGGCGATCCCCCTTGGTTCACAAAACAGGTCAGGACACTTGCAAAAGCAAAGGAAAAGGCATACTAAATTTAAACGAACACAAAATCCCCAGGATTTGCGATCGTACTCAGAAGCTCGAAATTTAGCGAGGATTTCAATGCGAGATGCCTACAATATTTATCACAACGAAACTCTTTCTCATAATTTGATTGAAAACCCAAAGAGATTTTGGTCATATGTTAAATCTACTCGGGGCAAATCACAAACAATACCTTCACTACGTGATAGTAATGGCGATCCTGCCGATGACAGCGCTACTAAAGCAGAGTTACTAAACTTAGCTTTTAGAAACTCATTCACCAAAGAAGACGAAACCAATATTCCAGATTTCGAATTACGAACAGATGCCGTAATGAGTAACGTAGAAGTAGATATCATCGGAGTAGTGCAGCAACTAAAATTACTTAACAAGAACAAGTCTTCTGGTCCGGATTGTATACCCATTAGATTTCTATCTGATTATGCTGAAGCGATAGCTCCTTACTTAACAGTCATATACAACCGCTCTCTCATAGAAGGATCTGTACCAAAAGATTGGAAAGTTGCACAGGTCACACCTATATTCAAGAAACGAAGTAGGAGTAACCCACTAAACTACAGGCCTATTTCATTGACGTCAATTTGCAGCAGGGTTTTGGAACACATCCTGTATTCAAATATTGTGAATTATCTCGAACAGAACGATCTATTGACCCAAGGTCAACACGGATTTAGAAAATATCGTTCATGCGAAACACAACTAGCTCTTTATTCAAACGAAGTGATGGGTGCTATCGACAAAGGTTCGCAAATCGATTCCGTATTTCTTGATTTCCAGAAAGCTTTTGACACCGTACCTCACAAACGGCTTTTAATCAAATTGCGTGGTTACGGTATATCGCCCCAAATTTGCAATTGGATAGGGGATTTCTTGTCCGAGAGGACACAGTTCGTAGTAATCGATGGTAAGGCATCGACTAAAACAGAGGTGATAACTGGCGTTCCACAAGGTAGTGTTATTGGTCCTCTGCTATTCCTTATTTACAAAAACGATATAGGGGAAAATCTAAGTAGCTCTCTTAGGTTGTTTGCAGATGACGCCGTCATTTACCGTCTAGTAAAATCATCTGAAAATCAAATCCAACTGCAGAACGATCTGAATAAGATATCAGTATGGTGTAAAACTTGGCAATTGACTCTAAATAATGAGAAGTGTGAAGTCGTCCACATGAGTACGAAAAGAAATCCGTTAAACTTTGTTTACAACATAAATCAATCAAATGTGAAGGCCGTAAACTCCAGAAAATACTTAGGAATTACTATTACTTCAGACTTAAACTGGAAAGAACACGTAGATAATATCGTGGGAAAGGCGAACGAGAGACTGCGTTTTATTGGCAGAACCCTTAAAAGATGCAACAGAACTACTAAAGAAACGGCATACACTACGCTTGTCCGTCCATTTTTGGAGTATTGCAGCCCAGTGTGGGATCCTTATCAGGTGGGTTTGACGGAGGACATCGAAAGAGTCCAGAGAAGGGCAGCACAATACGTATTGTCACGATACAGGGGAGACAGCGTTACGGAAATGATACAGGATCTGGGATGGGAATCACTACAACAACGGCGCTTATCGCTGCGTCGTGGGCTACTTGCGAAACTCCAATCGCCAACATTCTCCTCCGAATGCGAAAATATATTGTTGACTCCCACTTACATAGGTAGAAATGATCATCAGAATAAAATACGAGAAATCAGAGCTCGAACAGAGAGATTCAGGTGTTTTTTCCTCCCGCGCGCTATTCGAGAATGGAATGGGAGATAAATAGTATACTTGCGGTTCGATAAACCCTCTGCCAGGCACTTAAATGTGATTCGCAGAGTATCCCATGTAGGTGTAGATGTGTAGAAGTACATCGATACCTGTCCTCAGTGCAGCACTCTGTCATTCCCCAAGAAACTTCCAGCAGATGACTGAACGCATGCATGCGGGCCTGGAAGTTGTTATCAGTGCCATGTTTGGGCCAGCACCATATAGAAATCGAGCGTTACCATTGGAGGGCACCACGAAGTTTTAAGTCATTTTCAGCAAGGTGTCCGGATATACACTATTGGCCATTAAAATGGCTACACCAAGAAGAAATGCAGATGATAAACGGTCATTCATTGAACAAATATATTATACTAGAACTGATATGTCATTACATTTCACGCAATTTGAGTGTATAGATCCTGAGAAATCAGTACCCAGAACAACCAACGGCCTTGATACGCCTGGGCATTAAGTCAAACAGATCTTAGATGGTGTGTACAGGTATAGATGCCCATGCAGCTTCAACACGATAGCACAGTTCATCAAGAGTAGTGACTGGCGTATAGTGACGAGCCAGTTTGTCGGCCACCATTGACCAACCGTTTTCAGTTGGTGACAGATCTTGAGAACCTGCTAGCCAGGACAGCATTCGAACATTTTCCGTATCCAGAAAGGCTCGTACAGGACCTGCAACATGTGGTCGTGAATTATCCTGCTGAAATGTAGGGTTTCGCAGGTATCCAATGAAGAGTAGAGTCATGGGTCGTATAGCATCTTAAATGCAACGGCCACTGTTCAAAGTGTAGTCGATGCGAACAAGACGTGACCGAGACGAGTAATCAATGGCTCCCCATACCCCATACCAGTATGGCGATGACGAATACACGCTTACAATTTGCGTTCCCCGCGATGTCGCCCAACACGGATGCGACCATCATGATGCTGTAAACAGTACCTGGATTCACCCGAAAGGATGGCGTTTTGTCATTCGTGCACCCAGGTTCGTCGTTCCGTACACCATCGCGGACGCTGCTCTCAGTGATGCAGCGTCAAGGATGGGTAACAGCAGTTGATTCAGGGATCGAGACGTGGCTGCACGACCCGTGCGGATAAGATGCCTGTCATCTCGACTGCTAGTGATACGAAGCCGTTGGGATCCAGCACGGCGTTCCGTATTGCCCTCCTGAACCCACCGATTCCATATTCTGCAAACGGTCATTGGATCGTGACCAAGGCGAGCAGAAATGTCGCGATACGATAAACCGCAATCGCGATAGGCTACAATTCGACCTTTATCAAAATCAGAAACGTAATGGTAGGCATTTCTCCTCCTTACACGAGACATCACAACAACATTTCACCAGGCAACACCGGTCAACTGCTGTTCGTGTATGAGAAATCGCTTGGAAACTTTCCTCATGTCAGCACGTTGTAGGTGTCGCCACCTACGCCAACCTTGTGTGAATGCTCTGAACAGCTAATCATTTGCATATCACAGCATCTTCTTCCTGTCAGTTAAATTTCGCGTCTGTAGCACGTCATCTTCGTGATGTAGCAATTTTAACGGCCAGGAGTATATTTAATCAGAGAGTGTATATGTCACTACAGACCACAGAAGATGTGATATACAACAGCTCTGAAAATTCGGAACCACCACTAAGGTAAATGCCTTCGGTTGACAATAATGGAAGTTTTCTTAATGGAACGATGGTGGTCGACAATTAGTATTCTGCTTTAAAATTTTCCCCTCATTGGTAATGAGAATTCAGCAAAGGCACCAAAGGTTAATGAGCTGGAATTGGGTGTTAAGTAGTCTATTTATGCCAGTTTGACTTTCATGGACACACTGAGACACATTAATGTCGTCTTTCCTACTTCATTTTGCTTACTTAGTCGTTTGTTATGTAATATAACCTCTTTGAATAACAAAGTTTTGCATCATGGCTATTATGCTGTAAGCTTGATTCCGATTACTAACACCAAGAAACAATAGCGTAGCGTTGTTAGGCTCAGCTCGTTATCTCTAGACCAAACGTTACATTCACTCCGTTGCAGTGGGAAGTAAACATGTGCACTTATGTGTTATTTTGAGTATTTCTTACTCGACGAGACACTGTTTTATCGTCCAGCGAAACTTAGTTGGTCGCCTGTTGACTTACTTTCACTATTTGCAATTTTATTTCATTTATACTGTCGCTTCACTTGCAACGATACAGAGAAGCGCAGCCAGAGATATGACCTCATGTTAAAATACTGCCGTCAGGTGCCGTTATTCATTTAAGTCCCGGCAGGCGAGAGCCACTCGCTGTGGAATGTAATCGCTATGAGCTGGAGTGCTCTCGGCACAAAAGGCATTACTATTCGCCGGCCTCTAGCAGCGGTTGTTGGTATCGGATGCCACTCCCCGGACGCTACGCTGTAGCATTTTATTAAACACTGCAGTCGCGCGCTGGGGACTGTTCAAACTTTGAGCTCCCGCAGACTAGCGAAAGCTGTACATAGCGACCAAACTGAAATTCGGCTGGCTATCGCACGAATGACTATGCACGGGATCGTTAAGATAAACTTACCCCATTACGTTCAAATTGTTCTCTGCATGTGGAAGTGAAGGCCATGCCTGATACAGGCTACGTAGCGAGGATTCAACTGTAGATAATAAATTTTATCTCAGTCGCTGTGTATTGTCCACAGATGCTGAAAGAGCTGGAAACAGTGGCAAACTAAGGCTGTCGGAGGCCCGGGGAGGCGACAAAGCAAAATGAGGGCCATCCTCCTCTTGGAAATACATGTGTTACTATGAAGAGTAAATTTTGGTATTTGGAGGCCCCCGCCCCCCAGGACGAGGCACGGAATAGTCGAAAAATAATGGTTTTCGAGATTTGGAGACCCCATAGAGATAGGCCCGGGGCGCTTCAGAAAAAAAGGAATAAACAATTAGACAGAAAGAAATTAAATTAAAAAAATATAAAAAAAGAAACGCTGTAGTTTTATTTTTCAGGTAAAACTATTCCTATTAAATCTTATGACATTAACCGTCAGCTTAATCTGCTTTTCAACTCTATGTTCGTCAAAGTCATCAATAACAATGAAGCTGCACTGGCATCCATCAGTAGAGGAAGCATGTAATCATTATTAATATTATCAATGTGCAGTTGTGGATCTGTTATTCCACTGCTTACCAACCGTTTTGAATGCGTGACCACTTTCCTACCTAAAAATATTTTTGACACCCACCCACCCCCTCCCGAAACTATAAGACCGCTATGTGTGTGTAACTTCAAAGGAACAAAATGTCCTTCTGTTGATACAACTATCCTGTAAAAAAATCATTTAAAAAGCAGTGTTGTACATTATAGGATGCGTTTTAATCCATTTTTCTGAATGGAACAAGTCCTATTTTACACGAATTCCGACAGAAAAACGTATGTTCTGTAACGAGGCTTGGCATTGCAGGTAAAGCTCAGAAAGGGATTAAGCTTGTTGAATAACAATCCACTGTACAGTCTATTTGTAAACAATCGAATTTATCAAAATTACTTATTGCCTCTCGCAAATTAAGCTATCGCTTGGAACCTGAAAACAGTTTATCGACATTTCGTTTATTTATTGTTAAGACATTGTAATTATTATAAAAACAATCTTCATTATGTTCGACTGACAATTTATGATCAGCAAGGAATCTCGTATTTTTAACACAAACTGAGTTCCACTTTTCTCAGGCATATGTTTTTTTTTTTTTTTTTTTGTTTTTTTTTTTTTGTTTTTTTTTTTTTTTTTTCATTACAGAACCCATAGTATTTAGACACGCACTGTTGTGGTGGTTTTATAGTGCAACTACTGTACTTCCTCCTGTGATGGCCATCCCCTGAACAAGACTTTGCCTTCCCCCCCCCCTCCCCACCCTTGGGGGTCGTGACCCACAGGTTGAAAACACTGCGTGTCTGTCTATTTACAATTGACATTAAAAATGTTATAATGCAAAAATAAAAATGTTTAATTCAGTGATTAGGAATTTGTTTCAGCACAAATGGGACAAATTTTATAGCAGAGAAATATTCCTTCGGAAAAGCATATACTCAAAAGTGGTTCTTTATCTGTAATAGCACATAATTTACCTTCTGAGATCGTATCGGAAAGTATTGAGAGGTAATTCCTATGGTCTTTGATATCCTGTACCATATACGCACTTGAACTTTTTAGTAGTCTGCAAGTTGCCTCACTTGTACACAGGAGGTTCTATATGCACCCATATGTACCAGCAACCATGTGGACTATGTGAAAATTTTCTCATGTGTTAATTAAGTTGTTGCGTCTTTCTATTAACCTTTAACTGGTCCGGTGAAAAAAAAATGCGTAAATACTCTACTGGAGTCTGAAAAATCCCGGTGAATTAAAACAAGACGTTATCACAAATAATTGGATTTACTACCCAAATCATATACATATTGTTACGAGTGAAAGTGTAATATCGCGCGGCCTCCCGCGTAGGAGGTTCGAATCCTCCCTCGCGCATGGATGTTTGTGTCGTCTTTAATATAAGTTAGTTCGTAAGTAATTTTTAAGTTTAGGGACTGATGAGTCCCATAAGCTTTACAAACATTTGAACATTTTAAAAGTGTAGTACGTGAACTACCTGTACATAAATTAAATATACAAAATTACATTTTTCTGGAGGGCACAGCTGACAGCGCCCCATTCTGACTCTGGACTCCCCACTCCTTCGCCTCCACTTCTATTTTTTGAAACAACCTGCTACTGCCGCTGCTTTGGAAGATATCTGGTTTCACGTCAGTCCACATGCTCTTTGACAACAGCCACTCTTAATGAAGTCAAAAATTTCCTTCGTGATACCTTCTGTGCTGTTGACTTAGGCTTGCAGTATGACACAATAGCACTGTTTACACCAGCAATGTCCAAGATTGCGAAGAAAATAGTCATAGCCCATCTCCTAGTGCGTCTCGAAGTAGTGTAAGTACCGCACAGCTGGTCAGGGATATCCAACCCTCTGCTTGTCTCATTGTACTTGGTTATCATTTCAGGTTTTGCATGCCAGACAATAAAATAACTGCTTTGTTCTTCTTCAGAACAAAGCATGAGATCTGCAGTATGTCCAAAGAGCGTAGATCGATTTGACTAGGCCGGCTAGCTTTGAATTCTTGTGCTATTTCACGTTTGTGAGCTTTCACTGTTTCCAGGATGGTGAGCCTCTCTGTTTTCAATTTCTTAGCAATTTCAGTGGAGACGAAGCAATTGACATCGGACACATTTCGATTTGTCCCTTTCATGGGATCAATTGATCAAATGTTCAAATGTCTGTAAATTTATCGGACCAAACTGCATGGTCATCAGTCTGTAGCTTACAAACTACTTAATCCTGGGTAAACTAACCTATGGACAACACACACACACCCATGCCGCAGGGAGGACTCGAGCCTCCACGGCGAACAACCGCGCGGTCCTCAGCGAGGCGCTTTAGACCACTCGGCTACTCCACCACGGCTGAATTGATCACAGCACTGCTTGCGTTGACGCAACCACGTTCCTGCGAACTTCACTTTCTGAATCGATATAAATGAAAGCATTATAGTAGTTCCTTAAATCTGCAAGGCATAGAACTTTTATTCCATACTAGCTTAAGGCCAGCTAATTCGCATGCGTAGGCTGGTGGGTCTGTACCAATTAGTTTCTCCCTCTTAATATAAATTTTCATATATATAGTTTAAGATCTATCTTAATGAAATGTTGTGATGCTACTTGTAGCCTCGGCAGAATGGCCCTTGCGTATTGAGGCCCATGCTGCGGTACGCGCTGCTCTTCGCCGTCGGGGGTTCGATTCGCCCCTCAGGCATTGGTGTTTGTGTTCTCCTTACCATAAGTTAGTCTCAGTTTGTTTAATTAGTTTGTTAGCCTTGCGGACTGATGACCCCGTAGTCAGGTCTCTTAAGATTTACAAACATTTGAACATTTGATTTTACTACTTGTAACCCCCTATGGCACCCATTAATTGTTGAATTTCGAAAAATACCGCAAAATGAGGCTTTTAAATTCCAACATAGTATGCAAATATCATTTTTTTTAAATTCTGGGTTCAAGATTGGCTTAGTATCGACGTATTTTCAAACATTGTTTCACCCCCTATTTCACCCCCTAAATGATAATTTTCTGAAAATACAACACGTGTCTTTTTAATTCTGACCAAGAAAACATATACCAGTTTATGTGGTTGTAGCTTCGAAATTGCCTCAATAGCAAAAGATTTTCGAAAAACACCCCTCTCCAATTTAATCCTCTTGATGGTTGAATTTTCAAAAATACCGAAACACGTGTCTTTTAAAATCTAACTCCGAATCCAAATACGAAAATTTGTAGTGCTAACTTCAAAATTGCCTAAATAGCAACAGATTTTCGAAAAACATCCCCTCTCCAATTTAACCCCCTTTATGGCTGAATTTTCCAAAATAACCGAAACACGTATTTTTTTAAATTCTAACCAACAATACAAATATCAATTTTTGCAGCTTTAGGTTCTAAATTGTTTTAGTAGCAAAGTGTTTTCAAACAGAATTTTTCGTCCCCTATTTTACCCTCTTCCTTGTTGAATTTCCAAAAATACTGGAACTTCTGTTTCTTTTTAATCCTGACCAAGATTCTATATCCGAATTTTCGTAGTTGTAGCTTAAAATTTGAGTTAACAACAACATATTTTTGAAAATCAATGTTTTGCGTCCCCTGTTTTACGCCCTTATTTGTTGAATTTCAAAAAAATGCCAAAACACATGTCTTTTAAATTCGAACCCTGAATAAAAATCCGAAATTTTGTAGTTCTAGCTTCAACATTGCCTAAATAGCAACGTATTTTTTTTTTAAGTTCATCCCCTCTTCCCCCCCCCCCCCCTACAGACGGCATATCAAAAAATCGCTTCTTAAATGACGCCTACATAGTAAGATCAACGCCCTCTACAAATTTCAAGTTTCTGTCTTCAGTGGTTTGGTCTGGGAGATTATGAGTCAGTCAATCAATCAGTCGCAACATTGCCTTTTATATACAGAGATTTATTAGGTTTTTCGATATGTACGTTTTACAAGGACATCGTCCCCGAAATGGTACCAGCATTTCGTCAACAACCACAAAGCTACCAACAACAACACACTGAATACAATTATGGATAAATGCATCCCAAATTTCAAGAACAGGAGCCCGTTTATCGGTTTCCCTTCGCTCTGCTCGTGTCTGGGCACAGTCAAACTGCAAGTATGCAAGAATGAACGAGAATCTCTTGACACTCACAGTATCCCGGAAGATCTCTTTACCCGTACCGTCTGTAGCAAAGAGGCTAGAAGCAACTTCGTTTCCTGATTTCAGTACACCTGCCACGTCTAACACTCCTAACACTGCTTTGATGTCAATCATATCGACTTCACACATAAATGATGGCAGAGGTTGTTTATACCTGCTTCTCATTTGACGAATTTTGTCATTTGTAGCAAGATCTCAGTGAAGTCTATTTGTCAAATATCTGAAATCGTCATTGTTATGGACATCCAACACGTGGAAATCTTATAACAATGTTATGCGCCAGTATACGTCCAAGTGCAGAGGGATTCTGTTCCACTTGAAACATTTTATTCATGCCGTAGAAATAATTTGAATCACAAGTGGGCACCAGTGGCGAACTAAGGTTGTTGGAGGCCCGGGACGACGGCAAAACAAAATTACGAGGGCTTTCGAGGTATTTGGAGCCCCCCCCCCCAACCATGCCTTAGTCCGCCACTGGTGGGCACACAATCTTCTTCGTCGCTAACATTAATTTTACCAGGCTCCACTATACCGTCTGAGATATCAGAGGAGTATGGTCGCTCTAAAACCTTTACATCTACATCTACATGGAATACTCTGCAAATCACATTTAAGTGCCTGGCAGAGGGTTCATCGAACCACAATTATACTATTTATCTCCCATTCCATTCTCGAATAGCGCGTGGGAAGAAAGAACACCTGAATCTCTCTGTTCGAGCTCTGATTTCTCTTATTTTATTCTGATGATCATTTCTACCTATGTAAGTGGGAGTCAACAATATATTTTCGCATTCGGAGGAGAATGTTGGCGATTGGAGTTTCGCAAGTAACCCACGCCTCAGCGATAAGCGCCGTTGTTGTAATGATTCCAATCCCAGATCCTGTATCATTTCCGTAACGCTGTCTCCCCTGTATCGTGACAATACGAAACGAGCTGCCCTTCTTTGGACTCTTTCGATGTCCTCCGTCAAACCCACCTGATAAGGATCCCACATTGGGCTGCAATACTCCAAAAATGGACGGACAAGCGCAGTGTATGCAGTTTCTTTAGTAGTTCTGTTGCATCTTTTAAGGATTCTGCCAATAAAACGCAGTCTCTGGTTCGCCTTTCCCACGATATTATCTACGTGTTCTTTCCAGTTTAAGTCTGAAGTAATAGTGATTCCTAGGTATTTTGTGGAGTTTACGGCGTTCACATTTGATTGATTTATGTTGTAAACAAAGTTTAGCGGATTTCTTTTCGTACTCATGTGGACGACTTCACACTTCTCATTATTTAGAGTCAATTGCCAATTTTTACACCATACTGATATCTTATACAGATCGTTCTGCAGTTGGTTTTGATCTTCAGATGATTTTACTAGACGGTAAATGACGGCGTCATCTGCAAACAACCTAAGAGAGCTACTTAGATTTTCCCCTAAATCGTTTATGTAAATAAGGAATAGCAGAGGACCAATAACACTACCTTGTGGAACGCCCGATATCACCTCTGTTTTAGTCGATGCCTTACCATCGATTACTACGAACTGTGTCCTCTCTGACAAGAAATCCCCTATCCAATTGCAAATTTGGGGCGATATACCATAACCACGCAATTTGATTAAAAGCCGTTTGTGAGGTACGGTGTCAAAAGCTTTCTGGAAATCAAGAAATACGGAATCGATTTGCGAACCTTTGTCGATAGCACCCATCACTTCGTGTGAATATAGGGCTAGTTGTGTTTCGCATGAACGATATTTTCTAAATCCGTGTTGACCTTGGGTCAATAGATCGTTCTGTTCGAGATAATTCATAATATTTGAATACAGGATATGTTCCAAAACCCTGCTGCAAATTGACGTCAATGAAATAGGCCTGTAGTTTAGTGGGTTACTCCTACTGCCTTTCTTGAATATAGGTGTGACCTGTGCAACTTTCCAATCTTTTGGTACAGATCCTTCTATGAGAGAGCGGTTGTATATGACTGTTAAGTAAGGAGCTATCGCTTCAGCATAATCAGATAGAAATCTAATGGGTATACAATCCGGACCAGAAGACTTGTTCTTATTAAGTGATTTTAGTTGCTGCACTACTCCGATGATATCTACTTCTATGTTACTCATTACGGCATCTGTTCGTAATTCGAAATCTGGAATATTGGTTACGTCTTCTTTAGTGAATGAGTTTCTAAAAGCTAAGTTTAGTAACTCTGCTTTAGTAGCGCTGTCATCGGCAGGATCGCCATTACTATCACGTAGTGAAGGTATTGTTTGTGACTTTCCCCGAGTATATTTAACATATGACCAAAATCTCTTTGGGTTTTCAGTCAAATTACGAGAAGGAGTTTCGTTGTGATAAATGTTGTAGGCATCTCGCATTGAAATCCTCGCTAAATTTCGAGCTTCTGAGTACAATCGCAAATCCTGGGGATTTCGTGTTCGTTTAAATTTAGTATGCCTTTTCCTTTGCTTTTGCAACAGTGTCCTAACCTGTTTTGTGTACCAAGGGGAATCGCCTCCTTCTTTTATTAATTTATTAGGTATAAAACATTCAATTGCTGTCGATACCACTTCTTTGAATTTGAGCCACATCTGGTCTACACCTACGTTTAGTGTTAGAAACGAGTGGAAGCTGTCTTTCAAGAAGCAATGTATTTTGTTTCTATCTGCTTTCCTGAACAAATATACTTTGCATTTACTTTTGGTAACTTTGGGACTTTCGATATTCAATTTCGCTACGACAGCTCTATGTTCACTAATACCTGTATCCGTTTTGATGCTCGTTATGAGCTCAGGATTATTTGTTGCTAAGAGATCAAGTGTGTTTTCACATCCATTTACAATTCTAGTTGGCTCATGAATTAATTGTTCGAAGTAATTCTCAGAGAATGCGTTGAGTACAATTTCGGACGATGTTTTATGCCTACCTCCTGATTTGAAAATATAATTTCGCCAACAGATCGAGGGTAAATTAAAATCACCACCTACTATTATCGTGTGAGTCGAGTACGTTTTTGTAATTAGACTCAGGTTCTCTTTGAACCTTTCTGCTATTGTATCGTCAGAGTCGGGAGGCCGGTAAAAGGAACCGATTATTAACTTCTTACGATTTTCGGGTACAACCTCTACCCATAATAGCTCGCACGAACTATCAACTTCAACTTCGCTACATGAAATACTACTTTTGACGGCGACAAACACGCCCCCACCTATTTTGTTTAATCTATCCTTTCTGAATACCGTTAGATCTTTTGAAAATACTTCTTCTGAACTTATTTCCGGCTTGAGCCAACTTTCGCTGCCTATAATGATGTGTGTTTCGATGCTTTCTATTAACGCTTGCAGTTCTGGAACTTTCCCGACACAGCTACGACAATTTACAACTGTTATACCGATAGTTTCCGGATCTACATTTCTCCTGTGATCCACCTGAACCCTTTGAGATTGCCCATTTTCTATTTCCCCGAAGCTCTTTATCCTAAAAAACCGCCCAGTCCACGCCACACAGTCCCCGCTACCCGTGTAGCCGCTTCCTGCGTGTAGTGGACTCCTGACCTATTCAGCGGAACCCGGAAACCCACCACCCGATGGCGCAAGTCAAGGAATCTGCAGCCTACACCGTCGCAGAACCGTCTGAGCCTCTGATTCAGACCCTCCACTCGGCTCTGTATCAGAGGTCCACAGTCGGTCCTGTCAACTATGCTGCAGATGGTGAGCTCTGCTTTCATCTTGCAAGCAAGACTGACAGTCTTTACCACTTCAGTTAGCCGCTCGAAACCTGAGAGGATCTCTTCAGATCCGAAACGACACACATCATTGGTACCGACGTGAGCCACCACCTGCAGTTGGCTGCACCCCGTACCCTTCATGGCATCCGGGAGGACCCGTTCCACATCTGGAATGACTCCACCCGGTATGCACACGGAGTGCACGTTGGCCTTCTTCCCCTCCTTGGCAGCCATCTCTCTAAGGGGCTCCATCACCCGCCTAACGTTGGAGCTCCCAACTACAAGTAAACCCACCCTCTGTGAAAGCCCGGATCTTGCAGGCTGGGTGGTGACAGGGTGAGAGACACCATCCGACTCAGGAACGTCGTCCTGAGCAGACAGCGCCTCAAACCTGTTCGCAAGACGAACCGGGGAGGCCTCACGATCGGTCCCCCAGAATGTCTTGCGCCTCCTGCCACGCACTGGAGCAACCTCCCACGCAACCACGGGTGGGATGTCTGCCTCACTGCTAGCAGTTTCAGGGCATGTCGCTGCCGCAGGCCGATCGGTGGAGTCGACGGGAGTCCGTTCGGTCCCCACCGCCGTCCAACAACAACGACGCCCATCGATCGCAGCTTCCAACTGTGCAACCGAGGTTAACACAGCCTGAAGCTGGGAGCGAAGTGTCACCAGCTCAGACTGCATCCGCACACAGCAGTCACAGTCCCTATTCATGATTACAGTGCCAACAAAAACAAAAACTACAGTCGCGATGCGTTCAAAGGAAAACTAAACTGTTCGTTAGAACGCGGATGTGAATCCAATACGCACGACAGCTCAGTATAACTTTACAAATTGAGACGAGAAAGTGTAGACGAAACTCAAAATACTATATGTCGCTTCTAATCAGAAAACAAAGACAGACGACTGTCGCGACGCGATTCACACGGCGGAATAATACACTAACCAGATATTTAACGCGAATATGAATCAAACAAAAACGCGAGCATACAATAAATTTAATGCACTCAAGGGAAAACGCACTGAAAAGTAAAAATATGTAGCTTCTAGAGAGAAGCCGGTTACACTTACAACTGATAAATTACTGCTACGCTACTGGAGAGGTGTGCTCTGGACTACGTCCGCTGGGCGGACCAACCATCAGCTGTTTATTGTATTTACTATTTTACCGGTTTCGGTTATGAACCACCACCAGAAAAGTAAATTAAACCCACTGAGAAAGTTGGTACATTTTCTGTCACCATATCCATGTGAAACAATAAAAGATACGTAAAATGTCACTTGATGTTACGTGTCGATGATCCAAAAATAAATAAAATAAATCAGTCGGTTAAGTTTACTTTGCTGATAATGGTTCATAAGCGAAACCTATGGTTTGCAATACGCATTTTTTGTAGTTTATTACGGTGGTTAAGGCACATCTCAGTAAACTTTGAAGATGGAAGCTCATTTTACTGATATCGCTGACAGTTGGGTCATCCAGTAGACGCTGTATTTCTTTGTCTGTTAAAGGCTTCCTCCATGCCATGGCACCTTAGCTTCATCAAATGTTACAAAAGTTTAGTGCAAGAAATGGGAGAAAGTTTCCACAAAATATTCACCTTAATGTAGAAAAACAATAAAGTTATAATCATCTTTTGATGTTGCTGTTCTTCTTTCTTCCGTGCTTGCCTGGATAAACGGTGAGGATTTTCCGCCGTATGCAAGACACCTGACTTTTATTTTTATTTTTTTTCCCTAAACATGTTTCAGCACATTTTGTGCTATCATCAGTAGGGTGGTTTATTTTGTTCTGAAAATTATAGTTACTCTACAATAGTCTTTTCAGGTACATCTGAAATGTTTTTGTAGGTTCATTCGTTTTTATTTTGTAAATAGTATTACCAAAACAACAAATAAATAGGCTACTTAACGAGTTTTATGTAGCCTAATGTAAAAGGTATGTAAAACAAAATATGATACTCGCATATCTAGACCAAATTTTCACTAAACTGAAATAGTTATGTCATCAGATAACCTAAGCAAAATTAAAAATGAATGAACCTACAAAAACATTTTAGATGTGCCTGAAAAGACTATTGTAGAGTAACTATAATTTTCAGAACAAAGTAAACCATCCCACTGATGATAGCACAAAATGTGCTGAAACATGTTTAGGAAAAATTAAAAACCAGGTGTCTTGCATACGGCGGAAAATCCTCACCAATAACGTTACAGGTTTGGTGAGGTCTCAGACATACCATACTGCTGCCAACCGATGAACCGTTTGGAAGGAATGGCACGTACAGTGATATACAGACCACTGTTGTGATCTCAATACGCAGACTGGTTTGATGCAGCTCTCCACGCTACCCTGCCCTGTGAAAGCCTCTTCATCTGAAAATACGAGCAGCAACCTACACCTTTTTGAATCTGCTTACTGCATTCGTCCCTCGGTCTCCCTCTGCGATTTTTACCCCACACACTTCCTTCTAATGCTGTCTCATTATGTGTCCCACCAACCTATCCATTCTCTTAGGATATGCCAGAAACTCCTTTTCTCCCAAATACTGTTGAGCACCTCCTCATTAGTTACGTGATCTACCCATCTAATCTTCATCATTTGGTTGTACCACCAGGTTTCGAACGCGTTTATCATCTTTTTGTCTGAACTCCTTACAGTCCACGTTTCACACTCAGACAATGCTACACTCCAGGCAAGTTCTTTATGAAAGGACTTGCTGAAACTTACACTAATATTGTATGTCAACAAATTTCTCTTTTTCAGAAACACGTGTCTTCCTGTAGCCATTCTGCAGTTTGTATGTTTTTTACTTCGGCCATCAGAAGTTATCTTGCTACCCAAATAACAAAACTCACCTACTACATTTGTCGTGTCATTACGTAATCTAATTCCTTCAGCATCGCCTGACTTTCTGACACTGCATTACTCTCGTTTTACTCTTGTTAATTTAGTCTTGTAACTTCCTTCAAGACACTTTCAGTTCAATTCCCTTGCTCTTCCAGATCATTTGCTGTCTCTGAAGAATTACTATGTCATCGGCAAACCGCATTGTTTTTTCTCCCTGAAATTTAATTTCCTCTCCAAATTTCTCTTTGTATTCCTTGATAGCTTGCACAATGTACAGATTGGACAACATTGGGGAAAGGCTATTACCCTGTCTTACTCCATTCTCGACCACTGCGACCCTTTCATGCCCTTCGTCTCTAATAATTGCTGTCTGGTTTTTGTACAAGTTGAAGATAACTCTTCGCTCCCTATATTTTATCGCTGCTGCCCTAAGAATTTGAAAGAATGTATTACAGTCCACGTTGTAAAATCTTTCTCCTGATCCACAAATGGTATAAACGCGGGTTTTCCTTTCCTTAACGTATCTTCTAAGATAAGTCGTAATGTATTACCTCCTGCGCTCATACATTTCTTGTAAATCCAAACTGATCTCCCCCAATGTCGGTATCCACCAGTTCCATTCGTCTGTAAATGATTCGTATTAGTAAATCGCAACGATGACTTGTTGAACTGCTATAGTCAATCAGGGTAACTTTGTACCAGTCAGGATATCTTTGAATCGCTTAATATTTGGGTTTCAAATGGCTCTCTTATTGGCTATATTTTTTTTCTAAAGGTAATTTTTAATATCTCAGTTATAAATAATTCCCTAGTAGGTGGAACATCAGACACACGAAAGACCATTATTAAGTGGTATAAAGATACCCTGACTACTAAAAAGTTACCCTGATTGACTGTAGTTCGGTAATTTTCACATTTGTCTGCACCTGCTTCCTTCCGAATTGGAATCATCTCCTGTCTCATACATCTTGCATACCAGGTGGAACAATACAGACCACCAGAGAATACCAAAACCGCCAGTGCCTTCTGTAGCGGCAGAGGTACATGTAGTAACAGAATGTCCGGGCATCTGTCCAACCCCACTAGACCGGTTAAGGGTTAAATTATGCCTACTCTGCGGTTCCATAAAACCCCCACAACAGAAATGACGGAATACGACACGGCAGTTATATTGCCAGTAGCGTACCAAACCAGGCAGCAAATCGGAACAAAGTTGTCGACGGCTGCACGACTCATTCAGGGAGCGGCCCTGGCTTTGGACCCGCGCTCGCGCCACGCGCTGCATATTGGATACGGGCCGCCCGCCGCCCGCCCACTCCGCGCTGAACAATCGGCCCGCAGGCGGCCGCCGCCGCCGCCGACCAATCACATCCAATTACCTCCCCCCTCAACCCACCCCTTCCCCGCACCACATGGGACGCCGCGTCTCGGCGCCCTGACGCTCGGCTGCGCGATTTAATTATTGCCCCCGCTCCGAACAATATTTGTCCTGGTCGGGCCGCGCAGTCCGATCAGCAACAATGGCCGCTCGTCGGCAAACAGGCTCGCCGCGTCAACAATGGTGCCAACAATGTGTGTAGCGGGTCACCGTGCCGTCTGAATGCCTGGACGCAGTCGGCGGGCTGGGCCGGAGGTTATCCCGCCGTCTGGACACACAGCCGCCGAGTTACTCCAGGTAGCGGCGGCCGCCCATCTCGCAGGCGTCGACATCTTGTGTCGCGCCATCATGACGCGACCGAGGAGGCTAGAAGAAAGTGAGGTGCCATTATCTATGCCGAGGACATGCGTCAAATGAAGTCTGTCCGCCACCTTGGTCAGTTTTGAAATGTTATTTCTCCGTTAAAAGTAAGCCTTAAGTCGACCCCCCCCCCCCCCTCTTACTGTTAAGGCGCCGACCGCGGTGGCAGAGGGGACAGAGGCGCTCCAGTCACGGTCTGCACGGCCACTACGGTCGGGAATTCTTATCCCCCCTCGGGCATGGATATTTGTGCCGTCCTTAGTATAAGGTAGTTGGTAAGTAGTTTGTAAGTTTAGGGACTGATGACCCCGTAGTTAAGTCCCACAAGCTTAAACAAACATTTGAACTGTTAAAGCATTGAACTGAACGTCACTGAAAAATATGTACTTTCAAACAATTTATTTGATTGATTGATTTTCTCAGGGAAAGCAAAACAGTTTTGGCCCAACCCGCCACTGCCCGCACCGAAACTAAGTTTATTGTGCGGTAACGCTCCCTGTATATATATGTAGTAAAGCAACCAATGCCCTTGAACAGTGCAAGGAGTCCCTTTACCAGTTATTTATTAGATACAATTTCTTCCGGTCTAGTTGTCCCAAATGTTCTGTGCCTTTTGCTCTCCGATGCAATGCATTTGAAGATTAGATGTGATGCAGTTACATCACCATCATCACAGATCCTACATTTCGGATCCTCTTCTGTTATTCCCATTGTATGTAGGTGTTTTTTGGAATTCCAATGGCCTGTCAGCAATCCAACCATGAGTCTAATCTCTCTTCTATTCAAGCCCAGGATTACAGAGTTTCTTTTAAAACATGGCTTTGGTATCATTACCTTGCCATGTTTTTGTTTATACACCTTAGTCCAATATTCTACGTGCTGCCTTTGAGCCAGTTACGTAGCTCCAATTTGATCATTGCCTTGGTGATTGTCAGGACAGGTTTCAGTCCAATAAATGGAGTCTCTGTTCCCATCCTGGCTAATCTGTCGGCATGTTCATTGCCACTGATCCCCGAGTGTCCAGGGACCCACAATAGGTTTACCCTATTGCTTTCCCCTAGCTCCACCAAACCCCTGTGACATTCTGCAACAATTTTAGATCTTGTTGCAGGAGCTGCCAGTGATCTCAGGGCTGCCTGGCTGTCTGAATAGATGCTACTGACTTTGTAACACCTACGCAAATTCTCCTCCGCAAACGACCTGATGGCAGTGATTTCGGCCAGTTTCCCTAGAGAGATCACACCCTCCATTCTTGGCTGCACCCCGTATACCTCGGCCCCAACACCTTGCTCTGATTTTGACCTGTCAGTCTACATCTACATGGGATACTCTGCAAATCACATTTAAGTGCCTGGCAGAGTGTTCATCGAACCACCATTATACTATTTATCTCCTAATCCATTCTCGAATAGCGCGCGGGAAAAAAGAACACCTGAATCTCCCCGTTCGAGCTCTGATTTCTCGTATTTTATTCTGATGATCATTTCTACCTATGTAGTGGGAGCCAACAATATATTTTCTCATTCGGAGGAGAATGTTGGCGACTTGAGTTTCGTAAGTAGTCCACGCTGCTGCGATAAGCGCCGTTGTTGTAATGATTCCCATCGCAGATCCTGTATCATTTCCGTAACACTGTCTCCCCTGTATCGTGACAATACGTATTGTGCTGCCCTTCTCTGGACTCTTTCGATGTCCTCCGTCAAACCCACCTGATAAGGATCCCACACTGGGCAGCAATACTCCAAATGAGGACGGAAAGCGTAGTGTATGCAGTTTCTTTTGTAGTTCTGTTGCATCTTATAAGGGTTCTGTCAATAAAACGCAGTCTCTCGTTCGCCTTTCCCACGACATTATCTATGTGTTCTTTCCAATTTAAGTCTAAAGTAATAGTAAATCCTAGGTATTTTGTGGAGTTTACGGCCTTCACTTTTGATTGATTTATCTTGTAAACGAAGTTTAACGGATTTCTTTTCGTACTCATGTCGACGACTTCACACTTCTCATTATTTAGAGTTGATTTCCAATTTTTACACCATACTGATATCTTATTCAGATCGTTCTGCAGTTGGTTTTGATCTTCAGATGATTTTACTAGACGGTAAACCAGACAATGCCCCCCCCTCCCCGTATGGTGTCGAACTATTCTGGATATCCTAAAGAATTCCAGTTTTCGTCAGATTTGAGCCTGTATGCATCAGCCGCTGCCTCCATCTTGACTCAAAGGAGTAATGGGGGCATATGCAGTATGGTTTCCATCCTAGCAGTTGGTGTGCTGCTCATTCCGCCTGTTATGGCTAAGCAAGCTAATCTCTGTACCTTACCAAGCTCCTTAGCAGCCACCTGCTGTTCTACCTTCTTCCACCACACGACCGCCCCATAGGTGACTCTGGGTCTAATCACCGTGGTGTATATACAGTATATACCCTTGGGGCTCAAGCCCCAGTTTTTGCCACAAGCTCTCCTGGACTTACCAGAGACCTTTCGCCTTGGAGCAAATATTCCTAATGTGAGGGGTCCATGTCAGTTTCTCATCAAATGTGACCCCTAGATGCTTCACTGTCCCCTTCACACGTAGAGCTTCATCGAAAAACTTTGGATTCCAACTTGAATGTTGGATATACATCTTCGTGAATGGTACAGCAACAGTTTTCTTAGGACTAACGCCCAGATCCTGTTATCTGCACCAGTCTTGCACAATGTCCAACGCACCTTCTGCCATATTCCTGACTGTGTCAACAAATTTGCCAAGTATTAATATGACAAGGACATCTGCGTATCCTTCGAATAAGTATTGCCTAGAAAATAATTCTCCAATAAGTTCATTCACCACTAAATTCCACAATAAAGGGGAAATAAATCCTCCTTGCGGGCAAACCGTAGTGGTGTTGATTACCATTTTTTCATTCATCATGGTAGCCTCTACCTTTCCTCCACTGAGCACGGCCCTAGGTCTTGCACCTATGCTACCCTAACTATGGAATCGAAGGTCGTGTTGCTAAGAGCCCCCTCGATGTCCAGGAAGATACAGAGGGCAATTTCCAGAAAGTGTAGTGCTTTCTCCACCTTTCCAACGAGTTGGTGGAGAGCTGTCTCACATGATTTAACTGGCTGATATGCATGTTGGTTTGAATATAGAGGAGCCCTACTTAACCTCCTCTCTCCAACATGTACATTAACAAGCTTTTTCAGTGTCTTAAGAATAAAGAAGGATAGGCTGCTTGGTCTCATAACCTTGGCCTTGGTATGATCAATTCTCCCTGGCTTTGGAATGAAGACAACCTTCACTGCCCTCCAGGCATTGGGAATTATTCCTGCTACTAGGATAACCCTAAGTAACCTACATAGGAATCTTATAAGATTTTCTCCCGCTTGTTTCAGGAGAGCTGGAAAGATCCCATCAGGGCCAAGTGACTTGAACGGTTGAAATGTTCCAACCACCCATCGGACCTTACTGAAATCGACACACTCCTTGGCCAAATCCAGTCCTCTGTGCGAGTTCCTGAGAACTGTTGTCTCTCAGGGATCGCATTCTGTTCTGTGTTATCCACCAGAGTATATTGAGTAAAGTGAGTCTTGAGGAGCAGTTCCAGCGTCTCATGTGCAGTCTTTGTATACTCCTCATCCTTCCTCACTGTTCCTCCTGGATTAGTTGGTACCCTAGTGAGGGTTTTATGAAGTCTGGCTTGAGCAGCCGTGCCCTCCACTTCCTCACAGAATACCTTCCAGGGTGCCTCCTTTGTTCGTCTGATGGCAAGGTTGTAATTGACAAGGGCCTCACAATGTTTCGCCCATTGTCCTTTGCCCCTCGCAGGGTTAAACAGTCTTCATACCTGTTTCCTTTGCATTTCCACGTTATTATTACACCAAGGCACATTCCTATTTTTGCACTTCTTGGTGATTGAGCAATTGTCCTGGTATGAGTTCACTATAGCAGAGGTTACTGCCTCTGCTACTTCCTCAAACTCCTATAGATTCCTTATCGAGGTTTTAATTTCAGATAGGCTGTAATCAAAATCTCTCCTATATGTCTCCCATTCTGTTTTCCTGGGATTCCTATAGGCCATGTCTGTTACCATTTCGACCTTGAATTTAATATACATGTGATCTGAAGAACATGGCTCCAAGACCACATGCCACTGTTTGACATAACTGCCCATCATCATGGAACCAAAGGTTATGTCAATTACGTCTTCCCTTATACTATTTCTGAACGTAGATTTATCACCCCTATTCAGGATCTCCAAGTTATTAGATAGGAGAAATACAAGAAGGTGCTCACCTCTACTGTTGGTGTCCCTGCTGCCCCACACTAGTTTGTGGACATTGGCGTCACATCCCACCAACAGTTGGTCACCTTGTCGATGGCAGGCTTCCGTCAGTCTCCTCACTTCCAAAGGAGGAGGAGAGCTGTCTTCGTAAGGAAGGTATGCTGAGGCCAAAACAATTTCCCTCATGATACTTCCTCACGTTGCTGCATCCTGATGATCACCAGATCTCTGGAACAATAATCCATCAATGCATGAAAGGGATTTAATTTCTAACGTAAATGCATGTTCTGGAGTTTCTTAAATTTCTAGCGTAAATCAGCTTACCCCCTTTGTATAAATAGGCTTCTGGTATCAGGACCACATCCATTTCCTGTCTCCCCAGGCGACGGTTCAGGGCAGCAGTGGCCCCTTTACTGTGCTGCAGGTTTATCTGCATCTTGCTGCCATTATTGCTTTTAAGGTGTTTGATAACCATGACGGTGACCTGCGAGAGCTCTAAAAACAGTTTTAGGCCTTGGTCTCGCATTGCCTTCAGGGGCTTCTCTCCGACCTCCACCACCAAGGTTTTGGTTGATTACCCTCCAATCCTCTGTCAAGAATTTTGGGTTCTGGACCTTTATTTTCTCGAACAGAGTCTTTGGAGGGATATCCTTAAGGATCTTTGGTACCCATATAGATACCTTTGCGGTCTTTGAGAATTCGGCTGCTGTATCGACCAGCAGCTTCACATCCTCCCACAGGGATATCATGGGCACAATGTCGTTTAGCCATTCTGCTGAGTGCTCCCCCTCGCAGACAAAAATGAGGGCACCATGATCTAGATATACCCTCCTGAATTTGGGTCCTGGACCAGCGTCCCCCCCCCCCAATCTTTTGAAAGAGGGCCATCTGCACGAGTTCTTCCAGCTTTGAGGTGATGCTCACCAGTGGATATCCTTCTTGGACAACCGCCATCCTAAAGACCGAGACTGCAGTACTATAGGTCTGTTTCCCTATTTCCTGCCTCGGCTTTTTAGGTTCACGCTTGTCCAGAGAGGAGAGAGTGTAAGATTCCTCCTTAGCCCTCTTGCCACCTGTTCTTGACGTCGAGGGGGTCTGTGTATCCCCTTTGATCTGAGGCTGTTTCTTTTTGGAGATTTTGCGCTCAAACCCTTTTAATTCCCTCCACTTATGCCTAAGAAGCCATTCTTTTCTTCCTTTTGCTTCTGTTCCTTGAGAAGTTTCCTCCTGTCAGCCCCCCCCCCAGACAAGGCCTTAATCCTAATCTGGTCCAACTTCTCTGTTACAGTTCACACTTCATGTTCAGGTCTAGATCCTGGTTAAGAAGAGGGAGTGCATTCTATCGGTCCTGATCCCGATGACTGAGTATCTGAGGTCTCAGATTGCCCCTCTTTTAAAATAATTTCTTTCTTCATGGGCATCTTGGTCCCACGGGATTTGGTGATTTATGCAGTCCCCACCACTATAGCCCCGCGCGGTGTAAGGCTACTTGCTAAGGAGGTGCCAGGTATCCCTGAGGCTCCGTTTGAGACACATCTACCAATATGCCACGCGCCCGTCGGTACGGATCGCATCGCACCTTGGGTTGGAAAGGGTATTGGGAAAGGACTGGGAGTGGATAAGAAAGACGGTACGTTGTGGGACACTCTTAGTCTGATTCATCAGCTGAGGCCTTTCCCGCAATAGGTTCTCTACCTTCGGTATAGCCCTAAGCATCCCACAGATGTGCAAGCCTCTCCACCCACACGGACCGTGCTTCGTCAAGGTGGCGCCCTCTGAGAGAAACAATATACTTTCTTGAATAAATAGTAATAAATACTCATCATAACATATTTGAAATTTTAATTTTTAACGGATAATTTGCACTCTTTTGTACGTTTTGCAACTAAGCAAAGAGGAGAAAGCTGAACTGTGGAGGGAATGTATAGAGGGCCTATACAAAGGAAATAAACTTGAAGGCAGTATTCTAGAAATGGAAGGCAAAGTGGAGGAAGATGAGGTAGGAGATATGATATTGCAAGAAGAATTTGACAGAGTGCTGAAGGATTTGAGTCGAAACAATGACCCTGGAGTGCATGATAATCCGTCTGAACTGCTGATATCGTTAAGAGAGCCAGTCATGGAAAAATTGTTTCACTTGGTATGCAAGATGTATGAGACAGGGGAAATACCATTTGCCTTCAAGAAGAATATTGTAATTCCAATTCCACTGAAAGCAAGTGCAGACAAATGTGAAAATTACAGAACTATCAGTTTAATAAGTCATGGATGCAAACTACTAACACAAATTATTCACAGACGAATGAAAAAAACTTGTGGAATCCGACCTCTGGGAAGATCAGTTTGGATTTAACAGAAATATAGGAACACGTTAGGTAATACTCACACTACGTCTTATGTTAGAAGATAGGCTAAGAAAAGGCAAACCTACGTTTTTAGCGTTTGTAGATTTGGAAAAAGCTTTTGACAATGTCGACTGGAATACACACTTTCAAATTCTGAACGTAGCAGAGGTAAAGTATAGGGAGCGAAGAGTTATATTCAACTTATACAAAAACCAGACAGCAGTTATTAGAGTAGAGGGGGGGGGGGGGGGGGACAAGAAAGAGACGCAGAGGTTGGGTAGGGAGTAAAGCAGGGTTGTAGCCTTTCCTCAATGTTGTTCAACCTGTACATTGAGAAGGCAGTGAAGAAATGCAATTAGAAATTAGGAGAGGGAATTGATGTTCAGGGAGAAGAAATAAAATCTTTGCAATTTGCTGATGACATAATACACTACTGGCCATTAAAACTGATACACCAATAAGAAATGCAGATGATAAACGGGTGTTCATTGGACAAATATGTTATACTAGAACTGACATGTGATTACATTTTCACGCAATTTGAGAGCATAGATTGTGAGAAATCAGTACCCATAACAATCACCTCAGTTGATCGGCCACCGTTGATCAGACGTTTCAGTTGGTAAGAGATCTGGGTAATGTGCTGGCCAGGGCAGCAGTCGAACACTATCCGTATCCAGAAAGGCCGTACAGGACCTGCAACATGAGGTCGTGCATTATCCTGCGGAAATGTAGGGTTTCGCAGGGATCGAATGAAGAGTAGAGCCCCGGGTCATAACACATCTGAAATGAAACGGCCACTGTTTAAAGTGCCGTCGTTGCGAACAAGAGGTGACTGAGACGGGTAACCTATGGCACCCCATACCATCGAGCCGGCTGATACGCCAGTATGGCGATGACGAAAACGCGATTCCAAAATGCGTTCACCGCGATGTCGCCAAACACGGATGCGACCGTCATGATGCTGTAAACAGAACCTGGATTCATCCGAAAAAGTGACGTTTCCCCATTCGGTGCGTACACCATCGCAGGCGCTCCTGTCTGTGATGCAGCGTCAAGGGTAACCGAAGCCATGGTCTCCGAACTGATAGTCCATGCTGCAGCAAACGTCGTCGAACTGTTCGTTATCTGGCAAACGTCCCCATCTGTTGACTCAGGGATCGATACTTGGCTGCACGATCAGTTACAGCCATGCGGATAGGACGCCTGCCATCTCAACTACTAGTGATACGAGGCAATTGGGATCCAGCAGGGCGTTCCGTATTGCCCTCCTGAACCCACCGATTCCATATTCTGCTAACAGTCATTGGGTCGTGACCAACACGAGCAGCAATCGCGCAATCGCGATAGGCTGCAACCAGACCTTTATCAAAGTCGGAAACGTGATGGTACGCATTTCTCCTCCTTACAAGAGGCATCACAACAACGTTTCACCAGGCAACGCTGGTCTACTGCTGTTTGTGTATGAGAAATCGGTTGGAAACTTCCCTCGAGGTAGCATGTTGTAGGTGTCGCCACCGGCTCCAGTCTTGTACGAATGCTCTAAAAAGCTAATCATTTGTATATCACAGCATCTTCTTACTGCCGGTTAAATTTCGCGTCTGTCGCACGCCATATTCGTGGTGTAGCAATTTTATTGGCCAGGAGTGTAATTTCGTCAGAGACTGGAAAGGATCTGTAAGAGAAATGTAATGCAATGGACAGTGTCTTGAAAGGTAGATTTAAGATAAACACTAACGAGGGTAATGGAATGTCGCGTCAGAAAATCAGGTGATGCTGAAGGAATTAGATTAGGTAATGAGACAATAACAGCATTAGATGAGTTTAGTTACATGGGTAACAAAATAACTTCTGATGGCCGAAGTAGAGAAGTTATAAAATAAAGAATGGCTCTGGGAAGAAAAGCATTTCTAAAGAAGCGAAATTTGTTGACACCCAGTATTAATTTAAATGTTGGGAAATCCTTTCTGAAAGCAGTTGTCTGGAGTATAGCATTGTATGTGAATGAAACATGGACGATAAGGAGTTGAGACAAAAATATGATAGAAGCTTTTGAAATGTGGTGCTACAGACGAATGATGAAAATTAGATTGGTAGATCTCGCAACTAATGAGAAGGTGCTTAACTGAATAGGGGAGAAAAGGAGTTTCTGGCATATCCTAAGAGAAGGGATAGATTTGTAGAACACACTCTGAGGCATCAAGGAATGGATAACTTATCATTAGAAGGAAGTGTGTGGGGTAAAAATCCTAGAGGAAGACCGAGGGACGAATATAGTAAGCAGATTCAAAAGCATGTAGGTTGCCGAACGGATTCTCGAATTTAGAGACTTTCACAGGACTGAGTAGCATGAGAGCTGAATCAAACTATCTGCGGACTGAAGACCACAACAACAACGTCACTGCAAACCGTCGGACGTTTTATTCTTGTTTTATGTGACACAAAACTTTAGTTCCACAATACGAACACTTGACCAAAACTTAGCAGTGTGGTGCAGGCAGGCTTCACTTCTTCAGTGTAAAGGCGTCACCCAGTATTCTAACCTCCTTGGATGCAACGTTCTGTATCGAAGACGTCAGAATCCGCGTATTAACTCTTCTACTATCGCAGCATTCGACACTAGTTTTATTCGGGAAGAAGAACACGTTTTCTTTTATCTGATAGTAGCTGCAAAACAGGGTATTTCCCTGTTATAAATGCAGTTTTTAAGTCTTATACCAGGGTCGTCCACAGAGTAAGTTCCGTTTTTATTTCTACCCGCGGCAGCGTTACGATCGCAGTTCCGAGCATGCGCGGCAGTTACTCTGACTCAAGGAGAAGACATGCACGCCATTTTCAGATCGCTGCTGCAGACGTGTGCTTTCAGTCCTTCTTTATAATTTCAGTCGTAATCGAAAATGCCGCTGCTTGTAAAATCAGATCAATGACTCGTTTTCTAACTGCAAAGAAATTTAAACCAAAGGAAATTCATCTAAAAATCTGCGATGTTTACGAACAAAATGCTGTGAGTGATTCAATGGTTTGAAGATGGGTCAGACCGTTCAGTGAAGGACGTGATCAAGTGCACGATGAAGAACGAAGTGGACGCCCGTCTGTGGTTCACACAATTGAAGAGAATGTTAAGCACAACCGTAAGTTTACACTTAATACCCTTGTTACCGAAGTTCCGCAAATCTCACGATAGTTAATTCATTAAATTGTTACTGAAAAACTGAAATTTAGAAAATTTTTCCCACGTAGGGTACCCAAATTTCTTACTAAACAACACAAAAACCTTCAGTTTTTGACTCACTACAATGAAGAAAGCGATGGGTTTGGTTTTAGGATAATCACGGGGATCAAACTTCGGTGTCGTACTACACCCGTGAAACAAAACTAAAATCATTTATTCCTGTCGAGGGTTAACTCTAAGCAGATTTTAACGTCTCGAAAAGTCATGTGTACCGTTTTTGAGACAGAAAAGGCATTTGGTGACTGAATACTTAGCACGAGGTCAAACAATCAATGCACATCGTTACTGCGAAACAATTAGGAAATTGAGCCGCGTAATACAGACCAACAGACCAAGCGACGAGGATTACTGAAAAAAGGTGTTGCTTTTTACCTTGAAAATGCCCGATCTCACACGGCGAATGTGAACAGTTCCTTCGGCAATTTCACTGGGACGTGTTTGATCATCCTCCATACAGCCTCGAACCTCCCTCCTAGCGACTTTCGTCTCTTCTTACACCTCTTTTTCAACACTACAACGAGGATGACGAGCTGAAAGAACATGTTACCACATGCTTGAATACACAGACTGCAACCTTCTATGAAGAATGCATACAGAAAGTTGAGTCATGCTCTGATAAGTGCCTACAACATTTCGGAAGCTATGAGAAAAGTAATTTAACAGTAGTATATTTTGCACAATAAATACTTTTATATACCTGTACACGTTTGTTCTATGTAACCAAATGGAACTTACTTTGTGGACATACTTCGTATTAGAAACAATAATATAATTTTCAGATCCGTAAGGTAAATAGTGGATGATTGAAGTCTCTTTAATCACGCTTCGCATGAGGGGATAGTTTTGTGACTTATTGTTTACAACGTACTGTCTCTTGAACTATGTGTCTAGGATGTTTTTAACCTCACAGCGATTTTTGTCTGATAGTAAGCAATATATGCAACAAGTTTTGTTGAAATCGGTCCATTATTTCAGGAGCAGATGTGGAAAAATATCGCCTGACACAGCAGTTATTCAGAAATTTCAAGGTTTATGACGTCATGTCACCTAAAATACGTATCGTACTATGAAGTAAATTTGAAGGTATATTCACTAGTTTATGTACCTAATATCTGCAAATTATGTCGTGATTGGCGTTAGTAGTAAAGACGTAATTAATCGAAAATTCATGCGTGATGATTCGGCTTTTCATGAACCAAATTCTTTATCACTTAATATCTCATGAACTATATCTCGAATTGTGATATAATTTGGAAGGAACTTTCAGTGGTAAGTATGTGTACTGTCTGTCAAATGTCTCGCAAATACAGTGTAGATGTAATTACCTGTAACGTCATCTCAAATGCCGTAGATATACATCATGAACAACGGAAAAGTAGTAGGCGACAAACTTTTTTTTCTTTTCGTCATTTTGTTGGGGTTGTCAGCGAGAAAATGTTTCATAAAGGTTTGAAATTATATTTAATGTTTACTGCAATTCTCAAATATGTGACGCATAAAAAACAATATCACGCGCCGCTAGATGTGGCTGTTTTCATTGTTTATGACGTGATCCCGTATGAAATATGTATCGTAAATTGTTTGCCACCATAGCAAATAATTCCTGACCTTAAAGATTATTTGTGCCAAATTTGGTTAAAATCGATCCATTTGTTTAGGAGCAGATGTAGAATATTCTAGCATTTTGTGGCCTTTTTTTCACGAATGTCATAGTTTATGACGTCATATCCCCTGACATATGTGTCGTAGGTGGTTCTCACCCCGACAGCGATTGTTTCCTGATAATCAGGAACTGTGTACTCAGTTCGGTTGAAATCGGTCCAGTAGTGTAGGACATATGGAACACACATACTAGCATACAGCTAATATTGTAAGAACTCTTGAATAAAAGAATGTCTTGGTTGCAAGAGTTCGACTTAACCCGGTTGCTGTACCACACCACACAGAAATGGAATGGGAAGAATTTTACAATATTGAAAGATGTTAGATTATTAAATTACTCTGTATTTTGGAAACGATTTGATACACAAGTTGCACCTCTCCAAAGTCACCAATAGAGGATCGAGAGCGGTGGATAAGCTGCTCAAGTCCTCCCATTCTCCTCAGGTCCCCAACTGAAATTTATATTTTTCAATATACAATTTAACAAGCTACTTTCAACTTTTGCTCGCATGTGAGTGGACGGTGGAAGGCCCTGAAAGATTTTGTGGACAGACGAAGCCCACTTCCATCTCACAGGACATGTCGGTGTACACAGTTGTCGATTATGGGCGACAGAAAATCCACACGCAAATCAACCAGTGCCGTCTCATCCTGAGAGCGTCACTGTGTGGTGTGGGTTTACGACATTTTATCATGGGGCCACATTTTCTTGAAAAGACAGGTGCTTCCGGCCCTGCCACCGTTACCGTCACTTGTAAGCGCTAGGAGAGTCTTCTGCGTAACCATGGTTGAAGGACATGAAAGGGATGCAGTGGTTGGGAAGTAAATAAGAGAGGATAGTAGTCTTTCTCCAATGTTATTCGATTCGTACATTGAGCAAGTTGTAAATGAAAGCAAAGAGAAATTTGAACAAGGAATTAAAGTTCAGGGTGAAGAAATAGAAGACATTGTAATTCTATCACAGACATCAAATGTCCTGGAAGAGCAATTCAACGGAATGGATAATTTGTTCAAAGGAGGGTATAAGATGAACATTAACAAGAGCAAACCAAGAGTAATGGAATGCAGTCTTAGAAAATCAGGTGCTGCTAAAGGAATTAGATTAGGTAACAAATCAATAATGGTGGTAGATTAGTTTTGTTACTTGGGCAGTAAAAAAAAAAAAAAAAAAAAAACATATGATGGTTCCAGTACAAAGGATATAAAATCCAGAATGGCAATGGAAAGAAAAGCGTATTTGAAAAACAGAAATTTGCTAACACTGAATATCAATTTAAGCGTAAGGAGGTCTTTTCATAAGGCATTTGTGTGGAGTGCTGCCTTGTGTGGGAGTGAAACATGAACGATAACCAGTACGGACAGGAAGAGGATAGAGGCTTTTGAAATGTGGTGCTTCAGAAGAATGCTAAAGATTAGGTGGGTGGATAGCAAAACTACTGAAGAGGTACTGAACAGAATTTGGAAGATAAGGAATTTTTGGCATTCTTTGGCTAAAAGAAGGGATCGATTGGTAGGACAAATTCTTGGACATCAATGAATCGTGAAATTAGCGTTGGAGGGAAGTGTGTGAAGTAATAATTGCAGGGGCCGATTAAGAGACTAATAAACTAAACAAATTCAAATGGATGTGGGTTGCCGTTCTTCTGAGGAGATGAAGAGGCTTGCTCAAGATAGAGATGGCTGCATCAAACAAGTCGCTGGACTAAACAACAACAACAACATCCACTTCTAAATTAAGCATGCAGCATGCTGGCACTTGTCTCTGATTCGAATTCTGGAATATTACCTTTATCTTCTTTGGTGAAGGAATTTCGGAAAGCCATATTTACCACTTCTGCTTTTGAAATTGTTAAGGAAACTGCAGATGACTCAAGAGCGTTTGTATGTGAATATGGCTGTAATATGGGGAAGCAGAAATAGAAGGACACGATAGACTGACTGCTTGGAACAATATATTTAAAGAATTAACAGCAAAACAGACTCCTGAGATGATCTTCTATTTGGAGGAAACAAAATGTCAATCAGTTATTTTCTTTCAGTACATCTGAAGTGTGTTTTGCTATGATAACAACATTAAACAAGAAATCTTAAACAGAACACAGAAAGCGTAAAATTTTTATAAGTAAGTTCTTTACCTACTCTGTAACAAGAAAATACCATAGGCAGTAAATTTATCTTTTTATTATAAATACTTTGACCCAGTCCTTATGTATTGACTGAAAACATGTGCTCTGTTAAAAAAGGACTACTATTTGAACAATTTTTCTTTTCATGTTAAGACCCAGCGTATTCTGCTTTCGTTTCGGAAGCAAAGTGAGGAGTGAAGTTTTTATTTTCAGCGGCGCGACGGTGAAATGACTCTTGAGGGGTGGAGGCGAGAGGAACTGGTCAAGGGTCGACTGTCGACACCTCACGTTCCGCTTCCACACGTCTCCGGAGGCCGTCCGTCGTCCCTCGCATATCGCTTAGGATGACATCTGCTGCTCCACCTGGCGAAGTATCGCCGACCTGCATACGACATACTTTCAGCCATATATATTAAATTTTTTCTACTGCACGTCACCTTTACAGTGTTAATAGCATTGTGGCTCTGAGACACACACAGTGCGTTTGTGCTTCTCTCTCTCTCTCTCTCTCTCTCTCTCTCTCTCTCTCTCTCTCTCTCTCTCTCCCTCTGTGTGCGTGCGTGTTTATGACGCCCGTCTACATCAAAACGACATTTATGGATAAAAAGAGCACCAGACTTCAAAGTGTTTGTGCTCCACGAGTGAAAGGCCTGTCAATTGCAGCGCTCCGTTCTCCGTGCGAGTTATAGCTTTGCGTACGTTCTTAGGTAGCGTTACAACCTGTCTTCAGTTCGTTGATTTTTGTACTAAATTTTTGCATTATTTTATACCTAAATATTTAGCCAGCGTATGTTCGTGTTCGCAGAACTACAAATGTAGTCGGATGACTGGCTTGAAAATTTGAAACAAGTTCCAATTTTAATGGAGAAAGATTTTATGCTACTCACTTTGTTGTAACGATCTTCGGGTGGAGTGGGGATTTTAAAGAAGTGTAGTATTGAAAATACCTACTGACTTGTAAAATTTTAGAAACAATTATTTAGAACAACTCTCATTTTCTGTCCGTCAAGAGTTACGAAAATTTTTGTTAATTTCGACTTCTGCACTGTTGTTCAGTGAACAAAATACGATCTCACCGTGTGGGGTATCAGTTTTATAACAAACTTCAAAACTTACGGAAAGTTAGAGGAACAAGACACATTGACTTCAGAATCTCGAAGGGAATGGGAGATGATTCTAAGGAATGAAAAGAGAGAAGGCATTGTACATAAACAAACAGAGAGCCCCAATACTGTTCGATTAGACTGTAGATGACAAATGACTGAAAGAATAAATGGCGATAAAATTTCTATTTATATGCATATGACTCGATAGCGAAGAGAAATAACCACAGAATGTCTTCGGAAAAGCAGCTGCCACAGTCAAACTTATTGGAAGTATAGCAGGAAAAGGAAGCTAATCCGCAGAAGAATTGGATTCTTGAATGTCGTTCGGCAGTCAATTACACTGTCTAAGCTCCCTTAACACAGTGAGGGCGAAATGCAAATGGGTCGCGAAATAGCTAATGCACCCTAGTGCAGGGATCTTTTACGAGACAGTCCCTTTAGTGGACTGGCCTTTCTGTTATTTGAGGCTTTGCTGCACGATAATGGATAGCTTGTGCTCGGTGTCACATCAAATAATTACTTTATACTGTCGTTACAAGAGTTATGGACACCTCTAAAACCTGCGGAGTGTTTCAACTCGACGTAACATGCACTGAACAAGTGAAGTCCTCTGCAGAAATATTGAGCCAAGCTGCTGCTTCTATAGCCAACTATGAGTGCGAAATCGTTGCCAGTGCAGGATTTTCTAGACAAGATGACATGTCGCACATATATTCCATGGCATTTAAGGCAGGTGATCTGGCTGGACGAATCATTCACTGGAATTGTCCATATGTTCTTCAAACTAAACGAGGACTCTTGACACTATGGCTCTCTGAATATTCAATTATGTCACTAGTTTGTTTTCCAATATTGCCACTGATGAAAGTATATACATAGTTCATAGTTATTGACGTTTTGCTTAAAACTAAAGGAAGTCCTGTACAATTACATGGCAAAATTTCTGCTACTGAAGTATGTGTAAAACAAAATTGCTTCCAGTTTCAAAACAAGTTTTACAGTCAGTCTGATGGCCTACCAATGGGTTCTTCACTTAGTCCCATACTATCTGAGATATTTATGGATAATTTTGAGCAGGTTTTATTACAAAAATAACCAATGAACTGCAAAAGGGTATGTGGATGATAGAGTGGTACCGCTAGACAATTGGATACATTTTTACATTTAAATTCCCCACCCAACAAAATTAAATTCACAATGGAACTAGGAGGACCTTCTATAAATTTCTTGGACCTTAGTACTACTATCATCTCAAAGAAACACTTATTTAGTATTTACAAAAAGTCTATAGTACAGTTATCCCTGCTAACTCACAGCAACCACACAGTCATAAACATGCAGCCTTCCATTCAATGGTGAATCGCTCCATGCCAGTTCTATTATCTGATTCTGCATTTCAAACAGAACTATAAACCATAAACATATAGCATTCAGTAATGGCTATTGGCCTGCCCAGATTGACAATATACTACATAAGGAGAAATAGAGAAAAATTACGCCACTTCTGTGTTCCAGCCTAACAAGAGGAAGTCAACAGCCAGAAAAACTGGTGTATAATATCACATTTAGGCAAAATTACACATCACTTATCCTGTGCAAGTCTCTTCATCTGAGAATACGTTCGGAAACCTACATCCTTTTGAATCTGCTTACTGTATTTGTCCCTTGGTCTCCATCTACGATTTTTACCCCACTCACTTCCTTTTAATGCTAAGTTGACGATTCCTTGATGTCTCAGAATTTGTCCTACTCACCTATTCCTTCTCTTAGTCAGGATATGGCAGAAACTCCTTTCCTCCCCAAATCTGTTCAGTACTTCCTCATTGGTTTCATTATCTACACATCTAATCTCCATCATTCGTCTGTAGCACCACATTTCTAAACTTCTTATATTCTTCTTGTCTGAACTCCTTATCGCCCATGTTTCACTCCCATAAAATGCTACATACCAGACAAATGCTTTCAGAAAGGACTTCCTAACGTTTAAACTAATGTTGGATGTCAACAAATTTCGCTTCTTCAGAAACGCTTTTCTTCGCACAGCCATTCTGTATTTTATAATTTCTTTATTTCAGCCATCAGAATTTATCTTGCTACACAAATAACAATACTCACCTACTACTTTTATAGTCTTATTACCTAATCTAATTCCTTTAACACCGCCTGATTTTCTGACGCGACATTCCATTACCCTCGTTTTGCTCTTGTTAATGTTCATCTTGTATCTTCCTTTGAAGACACTGTTCATTCCGTTTAATTGCTCTTCCAGGTCCTTCGCTGCCTCTGACAGAATTACTATGTAGTCAGCAAACCGCAGATCACTTTGCTAAAAAATCTCGAAATTACATACCTCCATTTTACAGCATAAAAAGCGTTTCAAAATATCTATTCAACAGTAAAGACAAAATATAATTCCTATCACAGAGTTGTGTGTATACGTTCAAATGCGGACATTGCCGAAAAGTGTATATTGGTCTGAACATGAGAGAAGCTGGACGTTAAAAAAGATAGATTCAACCTCTACTGAACATCTGCTCACGGAAAACCATTCTTAAGATGTAGACTGAAAAATCTTGCATTCTCTCAGGAAGAGTAGATAGCTGTCATTTTTGGAAATATTCGAAATGAATAAACATAGAGCAGAGGACGCCAGTATAGACCCACTCGGTTAGCCGTGTGGTCTAACGCACCACTTTCTGAGACGGGGAGGTGTCCCTGTCCCCGGCGGATTAACGGAAGGGGTCGGAGTGCCGCCCAGCCTGGATGTGGTTTTTAGGCGGTTTTCCACACCCCTCTAGGTGAATACCGTACTGGTCCCCAAGTCCCGCCTCAGTTACATGGTTCGCAAACATTTCGTGACACTTCACACTTTCACACATATAGCACTATACGCAGACGTTTTGGGGTACATATTTCCTCCTGGGAGCCATGGGGTGGCATCCGGCCACCCTGCAACTATTACTACATGCCAAATCCGCGTTTAACTCAGTGCCGACCCTGCGTGTGCGGGAAAAGGCCAAAGAGAGACAGAGGACGCCAGTATAGTATTAACTGATCAAACCCAGTCTCCTAAAATAAGTTTTAGTTATCAACTTCAGCAGTTATCAGTTTGTTAAATGTATCAAATGTTACCATTTCAATACTGTTTCACAGTGTAACAATCCCCCCCCCCCCTCGCCACCTTCCTCTCCTCCCCCTGCGTTTAATGATAATATTCAAAGTTTGAACCTCTACATATAAAATTAGCTTGTTATTTGTTTTTATATTTTAGTAAATGTAATTCAGTACCATAAAAATGTAACTCTTTCCACAAAAAGATGAAACACTTTCCAGTGAACGTGTCAATATGTATCTTCTGTAATAGTGACGTCTTTAAAAGTAGCACATCTGACGCGGTGCACTGGCCGAGCGCTCTAAGCCGCCCTGCTGCGGAGCGCGCGGCTGCTCGCCGTCGGAGGCTCGAGTCCTCCCTCGGTCTTGGCTGTGTGTTTTGTCTTTAGCATAGGTTGGTTTAAATAGTTTGTAAGCATATGGTCTGATAACCGCAGCAGTTAGGTCCCTTAGATGTACAAACGTTGTATTCGCACTTCTGTGAAGAAATGTTAGCCACTTTCAGTTGTTACATGATGATGACCTAAGAAGCCGAAAGCCGGTTAGTACCTCAATTAATAATTTTGCAGAAAATCGGGAATTTTTTCCTTTTTGATAATATTACCATGTTATTTCAAGTACCAACGGAACATTCAATTAACCGTTAACCCTTTAATGAGTAGTGTAGCTGATCAGCTACATATCATTATATATCTCAAACTGATCAACATTCACAAATTCAAATGATTTTGACACGTCGCGTTTTGCAGCTCTTAAATGTTGTAGGAAAGACTTTATATATTGCATATATTGCACATATGATAATAGCTCATCCTAGAAATTAAAAATCGCAGAGTACTACTGAATCGTTTTGACAGTTAGCTGCATTGAGATACTCCTAGCATGTGCGTTAGTTTGCATAAGTAATCCTCCTGCATAAGTAATCCAAGGCCCCTGGAGTAGATGATATTCCATCAGAGCTACTGAAGTCTCTGGGAGAACCAGCCATGACAAACTTGTTTCACCTGGTGTGTAAGATGTATGAGACAGGCGAAGTACCCTCAGACTTTAAGAAAAATGTTATAATCCCCATACCAAAGAAAGCAGGTGCAGACAGGTGTGAAAACTACAGAACCATCAGTTTAATAAGTCATGGTTGCAAAATATTAACACGAATTATTTACAGAAGGGTGGAAAAGCTGGTAGAAGCCGACCTCGGGAAAGATCAGTTTGGGTTCAGGAGAAATGTAGGAACACGGGAGGCAATACTCACTTTACGGCTTATCCTAGAAGATAGATTAAGAAAAGGCAAACCTACATTTCTAGCTTTTGTAGATTTGGAGGAGGCTTTTGACAATGTTGATTGGAATAAACTCTTTGAAGTTCTGAAGCAAGCAGGAGTAAAATATAGGGAGCGTAAGGTTATTTACAACTTGTACAAAAACCAGAGAGCGGTTGTCAGAGTTGAAGGGCATGAAAGGGATGCAGTGGTTGGAAACGGAGTAAGACAGGGTTGTAGCCTTTCTCCAATGTTATTCAATTGGTACATTGAGCAAGCTATAAAGGAAAGCAAGGAGAAATTTGGTGAAGGAATTAAAGTTCAGGGGGAAGAATTAAAAACATTACGTTTTGCCGACGACATAGTAATTCTGGCAGAGACAGCAAAGGATCTGGAAGAGCAGTTGAACGGAATGGACAGTGTGCTGAAAGGTGCTTATAAGATGAACATTAACAGGAGCAAAACTAGGGTAATTGAGTGCAGTCTAAGAAAATCAGGTGATGCTGAAGGAATTGGACTAGGTAACGAAGCAATAAAGGAGGTAGATGAGTTATGTTACTTGGGCAGTAAAATATCAAATGATGGTCGCAGTACGGAGGATATAAAATGCAGAATGGCAATGGGTAGAAAAGCGTTCTTGAAAAAGAGAAATTTGTTAACATCGAATATTGATTTAAGCCTAAGGAAGTCCTTTCTGAAGGCATTTGTACGGAGTGTTGCCTTGTATGGGAGTGAGACATGGACGATAAACAGTGCGGACAGGAAGAGAATAGAGGCTTTTGAAATACGGTGCTACAGAAGAATGCTGAAGATTAGGTGGGTGGATTGCGTAACTAATGAGGAGGTACTGAACAGAATTGGGTAGAAAAGAAATTTCTGGCATACCTTGACTAAAAGAAGGGATAGATTGGTAGGGCACATTCTTAGACATCAAGGGATTGTGAATTTAGCGTTGGAGGGAAGTGTGTGGGGTAAAAACCGCAGAGGTAGACCAAGAGATGGATACAGTAAGCAGATTCAGACAGATGTAGGTTGCTGTTCTTATGTGGAGAGGCTTGCTCAGGATAGGGTATTGTGGAGAGCTGCATCAAACCAGTCTCCGGACTGAAGACCACAACAACAAACATCCTCCTTTGCCATGTAAAGGTAGTCAATCACATACTGCTGTTGCACTATGAGCTACGTTCTGGAAATGTGAGAGGCATAATAGTGACCAGCTATGAAATTTTTATTGCTAGTAGTGCATATTACTTTTAAGGAAATTTTTCTTTCAATATTTTCTCAGTATATACGCACTATATTTTAATCGTGGTAGCTTCATACAAAAAGTCACATTAAAGGGTTAATATTGAATTTCCTAACGATTTCCGAAATGTGATGTCCTATACGTGTAGTTCCAAATATCATTCCGTGTTTCAAATCTCTCTTTCTCCATCGTGCGGTCGTCATCAACTCAGAAACGATTCCACACGTATCACCGCAGTATAAAATACAGCTCTGTCATTGTAGCCCTTTTTACCCCCTTGTGTCTGATACTACCGCCATATTTATTTGTGCTTGTCACTGTCCCACGACTTTTATCACCACAGTTTATTTGTTTTTTTATTTACTAAATAATAATCCCAAGAGAAGAAAATGCCATATAATACGACTGAGAAATTATTCACGTGAACTGAATTGTAGAAAGACGAAGTTTTGCAACTTTCACCTTTTACGTACCACACGTGCAAATTAAATTGATGTATATAAAGTATTAAACATCGAAAGGGTAGCGAATCGCATCTAATCTATTTGTAATACTTGCATGGTACCAGATCTGTGGGGCGACGAATAGTGGGGGTGCGTAAAACGACAGGGGTGCAGGCAGCTGAACCACCTTGTACATAATTCATCAGTGTTGGAAGTATTCAGGCCTGAATTAAACAATGACCAAGTTTTGTAACTTTTACGTGGAACCAGTAGTGAAAAAATAAATGTATGTTCAAGTGATCTAAACAGAAAAAACAGACGCCAGCAACGATTCAACGAGAATAAACACTGACTCGAAAGAAGATATCAGGAAGAAGTGAAGTTGGCAAGGGACGCGAATGCAGATGTTGTCAGCTTTGAGCTGATGACCGAAACAGCAACCGATGATGAATTTAGCAGAAACATACCCAGACCACAGTTCGTGATTAATAGTCAGATTCTGTAGCTGACTGAAACTTACGAACATATTGTGCTCGCAGACATATTCCGGCAGACTCAAATCAAATTGCGATTGGAAGTTTCGTGAAAAATAATACTCAACTTCTACAGTTTTGTAAATGTCGTTACAAAGGAGACCGGAAATATCTGAACCCAGAATTATTAACCGATTCAATAAGAATGTGTAGACTGTTGAAGGAAGTACATCAAATGACGTCAGTAGCGAAACTATGCCGAGAACTAAAATCGGCTTTAATTTCTGCAATTATCGTGCTCAAATCCAACAGAAAAACGAGCAAGCAATGCCAGTGAACAAGAAGAGAGCTTCCTGAAAGGAAATTCGTGCTGTCAGTAGATGACGAAAAGCCACACGTTTCATATAGACAGCATAATAGTTTAGTGCAGGGCGGAAATTCGACGTATCTGAAGCATGGTCTCTTCAGTGATTCCATTTGGAGTTCCCAAAGCAACTCCGAAATCCTCGTATTCTATACCTCCTCATTCCATATGCGATGTATACACTTAATTTTCTGTAGCACCAAATTTCAAAAACCTCTATCCCCTTCTTGTCTGAACTGTTTATTGCCCATGTTCCGCTCAGATGCAAGGCTACATATCAGTAAAATACTTTGAAATGGTTTCCTAGCACTTAAGTAAATATTCGACATTAACAAGTTTCTGTTCTTCAGAAGCGCTTTTCTACCCAACACCATTCTGTATTACCCTGTTTCCTTCAGCATCGCGTGTTTTTATTAGACTACTTTCCATTACCCTTGTTTCTCTCTTGTTAATGTTCATGTTTCAACACAACGTGCAATCTATTATGTTGCTCTTCCTTTTCTGACTCCGACAGAATTACAGTTACATAGGCAAATCGCAAATTTTTATTGAAGCCCCTCTCCAGATTTCTCATTGGTTTCCTTAATAGCTTCCTCAGTATACAATTTCAATAACATAAGACAAAAGCTACTACTATGTTACTCCCTTCCCAACCACTGCATTTTTCATACTCTTCGATTCTAACTGCTGCTGTCAGATTTCTGTGAAGTTATATACAACTTTTACTTAGCTATATTTTACAGCTGCTACATTCACAATTTTATTGAATGTATTCCAGTTTAAATTGTCAAAAGCATCCTCCAAACCGACAAAAGCTACAAACGTTCGAATCCCCTTCCTTAACCTGTCTTCTAAGTTAACTCTTAAGGTGAGTATTGCCTCACGTTTTACTATATCTCTCTTAAAATTGAAAGTGGTCTTCCATGAGGTTGGTATATACGAACTTTTCCATTCTCCTATAATATTCCGTGTTAGTATTTTGCAACGACTTATTAAATTGATAGTTCTTTAATTATCATACTTGTCTGCACTTGATTTTTTTAGAATTGAATTCATTACATTCCTCTTGAAGAATGAGCATACGTCACCGATCGTTTACATCATCGACACAAAATGGTAGTTTCTTCATAAATCGATCTCTCAAGGATATCAGCAGTTCATAGGGATTATCATTTACTCTAGCGGTCTTTTCGCAATTTCTTCCTGTTTTAATCTACAGTGTATAACCAGCAAGTTATATTCAGTCTCTGCCACTGGATATGGTTCCGAAATCTATGGTGTACCATTTTAGAAACCTAATCTCTTTCATGAAACTTAAACCAAGATTTTGCGATGACTAAATAGTGCTCTTTGTAAAATTCTTTGAGGTGACTCCTTTTATCCCTTCTCCCCAGTCTCTATTCCCCTACAATTTTTCCTACTACTGTAGTCCTTCCCCATCACTATCATGTTTTCCTCTGCCTTAACTGGCTGTTTAATAATTCTTTATCTCAACGTACATCCTCCTCATCGTCACTGCTAGTTAGTATAGAAACTTGCACAACTGTGGTGGGTGTTTGCTTCGTGTCTGTTTTGGCTACGACAAAGTGTTCACTATGCTGTTAATAGTAGTGTACCTTCACCTACTCCTTCTTTACCCCCAATTGATTTTGTATTTATAACATCTCACCAAAAGTCCTTTTCATCCTGTCATCGAACTTCGCAAATCTATACCTTCCCCGTTCAGATGACGACATCCTCCTGAATAGTCCCTGGAGACTCGAATATGGGGAACTATGTTACCTCCAGAATATTTTAAATAAGAGGCCATCATTAATGATCCTTACATGTCCTCGGGAAAAGAAAGCCTGTACTTTTTCCTTGTTTTCATTCTTAGCTGTCTGCCAAAAGCGCGTTTGCTGACGTTAAAGGCCCGCTCAGTAAACTTTCATACTGTTGTCGCTGCTCATAGTAGAAGGGCTGTTGGTCCTCTACAGGAATCACACATTCATCTGGCCTCTTCACAGACTCTCCTCCGTTGTGGTATGGCTACATGTATTGTGAAGACACGCAAGGCAACACACATCTGTGGGTCGTGCTAGAGTTCTATACGCCGTCTCCTTCACAGATTGAACCAAATTTTACCAAAATTCTCCTAATTTTAGAATTCGAGTGTCCGCCTTTTCAACAAGTGTCGTTACATGATTGTTCTATTTCGTATCTGTTCATAAAGTTCCATCGACACATTTAATCGACTTGTCTGTTTCAGACAGCATAATTATCGAGTTGTAATTGAAGATCCACTCCCATGAACCACAGACATTGCCGAGGTGGCGTGGCTTGCGTGCCTCAACGATACAGATAGCCGTACCGTAGGTGCAACCACAGCAAAGGGGTATCTGTGGAGAGGCCAGTCAAACGTGTGGTTCCTGAAGAGGGGCAGCAGCCTTTTCAGTAGTTACAGGGGCAGAAGTCTGGATGATTAACTGAGCTGGCCTTGTAAAATCAGCTAATGTGGCTTTGCCACACAGTTACTGCGAACGGTTGAAAGCAAGGGGAAACTACAGCCGTTACTTTTCCCGAGTACATGCAGCTCTACTGAACATATGATGATGGCATCCTCTCGGGTCAAATATTCCGGAGATAAAATAGTCCCCCATTCGGATCTCCGGGCGGGGACTACTCAAGAGGATGTGATCATCAGGAAAGACAGCACTGGCATTCTACGAATCGGAGCGTGGAATGTTAGATCCCTTAATCGGGTAGAGAAGCTAGAAAATTTAAAAAGAGAAATGGATAGGTTGAAGTTAGATATAGTGGGGATTAGTGAAGTTCGGTGGAAAGAGGAACAGGATTTCTGGTCAGGTGAGTACAGGATTACAAATACAAAATCAGTTGGCGGTATTACAGGAGGAGGTCTGTTAATGAATAAGAAAACAGGAATGCGGGTAAACTACTTTGAGCAACACAGTGATCGCATTATCGTAGTCAAGATAGATACGAAGCCAACACCGACCACAATAGTACATGTTTATATGCCAAGTAGCTCTGCAGATGACGAGGAGATCGAAGAAATATATGCCGGCCGCGGTGGCCGAGGAGACTAAGGCGGTTCAATCACGGTCGGGGGTTCGAATCCCCCCTCGGGCATGGATATTTGTGCCGTCCTAGTTCGTAAGTAGTTCATAAGTAGTTTGTAAGTTTAGCGACTGATGAACCCGTAGTTAAGTCCCATGGACTGTACAATCACGTGAACATTTGAATTTAAAGAAATATATGAGGAGCTAAAGGAAATTATTCGGACAATTAAGGGAGAGGAAAACTTAATTGTTATGGGAGACTTGAATTCGGTAGTAGGAAAAGGAAGGGAAGGGCGAATATGGTCTGGGCAAAATGAATGAAAGAGGAAGTCGCCTGGTAGAATTTTGCACGGAACACAATTTAGTTATAACAAACACCTGCTTTAGGAATCACAAAAGAAGGTTGTATACGTGGAAGAGACCAGGGAGATACCAGATATATTTTATAATGGTAAGACGTAGATTTCGGAACCAGGTTTTAAACTGGGGCAGATATAGACTCTGAAAATAACTTGTTGGTTATGAAATGTAGGCTGAAACTGAAGAAATTACAAAGAGGTAGGAGATGGGACCTGGATAAATTGAAGGAACCTGAAGTTCTTAAGAATTTCAGAGGTTAGCTTTAGTCAACAATTGACAGAAACGGGGGAAAATAAAAGAGCAGAGGAGGAGTGGGTAGCATTGAGAGATGAAATAGTGAAGGCAGCAGAGGACTAAATAGGTAGGAAGGCAAGACCTACAAAAAATCCTTGGATAACACAGGACATACAAAATTTAATCGATGAAAGGAGAAAATGTAAAAATGCAGTAAATGAGGCAAAATGGAGTACAGACGACTAAGAAATGAGATTGACAGGAAGTGCAAAATGGCTAAGCAGGAATCGTTAGAAGGCAAATGCAAGGATTTAGAAGAATTTACAAATAGGGGAAAATAGATACAGCCTACAGGAAAATAAAAGAAACATTTGGAGATAAGAAAAACAGCTCTATCAATATCAAGGACACTGATGGAAAACCAGTTCTCAGCAAAGAAGGGAAAGCTGAAAGGTGGAAAGAGTATATAGAGAGGCTCTATGAAGGAAATGAATTTTGAGGCAATATTGTAGGCAGCGGAGAAGAAGTAGATGACGGTGAAGTAGGAGACTATACTGAGAGATGAATTTGACAGAGTACTGAAAGACCTAAGTCGAAATAAGGCCCCTGGAGTAGATGATATTCCGTAAGAGCTACTGAGGTCTCTGGAAGAACCAGCCATGACAAAACTGTTTCACCTGGTGTGTAGGATGTATGAGACAGATGAAGTAACCTCAGACTTTAAGAAAAATGTTATAATCCCCATACAAAAGAAAGCAGGGGTGAAAACTACAGAATCATCAGTTTAATAAGTCATGGTTGCAAAATATTAACACGAATTACTTACAGAAGGATGAAACAACTGGTAGAAGCCGACTTCAGGGAAGATCAGTTTGGGTTCAGGAGAAATGTAGGAACACGGGAGGCAATACTCACTTTACGGCTTATCCTAGAAGATAGATTAAGAAAAGGCAAACCTATATTTCTAGATTTTGTAGATTTGGAGAAGGCTTTTAAAAATGTTGATTGGCATAAACTCTTTCAAGCTCTGAAGCAAGCAGGAGTAAAACATAGGGAGCGTAAGGTTATTTACAACTTGTACAAAAACCAGAGAGCGGTTGTCAGAGTTGAAGGGCATGAAAGGGATGCAGTGGTTGGAAACGGAGTAAGACAGGGTTGTAGCCTTTCTCCAATGTTATTCAATTTGTACATTGAGCAAGCTATAAGGGAAACCAAGGAGAAATTTGGAGAAGGAATTCAAGTTCAGGGGGAAGAATTAAAAACATTGCGTTATGCCGACGACATAGTAATTCTGTCAGATACAGCAAAGGACCTGGAAGAGCAGTTGAACGGAATGAACAGTTTGCTGAAAGGTGCATATAAGATGAACATTAACTAGAACAAAACAAGGGTAATGGAGTGCAGTCTAAGAAAATCAGGTGATGCTGAAAGAATCAGAATAGGTAACGAAGCAATAAAGGAGGTAAATGAGTTTTGTTACTTGGGCAGTAAAATAACAAATGATGGTCGCAGGTCAGAGGATATAAAATGCAGAATGGCAATGGGTAGAAAAGCGTTCTTGAAAAAGAGAAATTTGTTAACATCGAATATTGATTTAAGCCTAAGGAAGTCCTTTCTGAAGGCATTTGTATGGAGTGTTGCCTTGTATGGGAGTGAGACATGGACGATAAACAGTGCGGACAGTAAGAGGATTGAGGCTTTTGAAATATGGTGCTACAGAAGAATGCTGAAGATTAGGTGGGTGGATCGCGTAACTAATGAGGAGGTACTGAACAGAATTGGGTAGAAAAGAAATTTCTGGCATACCGTGACTAAAAGAAGGGATAGATTGGTAGGACACATTCTTAGACATCAAGGAATTGTGAATTTACCGTTGGAGAGAAGTGTGTGGGGTAAAAACCGTAGATGAGGACCAAGAGATGGATATAGTAAGCAGATTCAGACAGATGTACGTTGCCGTTCGTATGTGGAGATGAAGAGGCTTGCTCAGGATAGGATATTGTGGAGAGCTGCATCAAAGCAGTCTCCGGACTGAAGACAAAAATTCAACAATTCAATTCAGTTGAAGATTGCAGTATTTAGGATAGAAAACAAAGAGCCACCAGTTGCAGGCTTGCAGATGTATTAACAAATGGTTTCAGGCAATTATAGTCTGTCTTCAGGTGTGCCCTATATGTTCACGCAGAGGATTGTGTAATAACGTAGTGAGCGAACGTATAGGGCACAATTAATATACACGAAGAAGGACAATAATTGTCTGGAACCAGTTGTTAATATATCTGCAACAGGTGGATGATCCTTTTCTGTCCTATAAACCACAATTGCTGCCGTGGATAAAATAGTCAATTACAATATTTTTATCAGCTCTTCTGCTACATTTTCTACGTTTAGATCCGACATTACATAACGCAACTAAAATTTTTTTCATTGTCACCATCTATAGTCAATCAATGACGATATTTATTGGCATACCACAGCATCAATAACACTCAACTTTCTCATTTCACTTGAGACTGTAATTTCAAATCATATGGTCTTTGTACGCCGTGATATCTCACATATACGTTTGGCTGTGCTTTCTCCAATTCTTCCTGGTGTTACATTTTGGATGGCCAGAACCGTAGTATAATTGTTGGTACTCGTGATTCCCAAGGAGAGGCCGGCAAGTTGAGATATATTATTTATTTATTTATTTGTCGTGTGGAAACAACAGCAGCATTGAGCACTACTAATGAGATAGTTATTTAGTTTTACATTGGATATAAGTAAAATACATATATTTAAATAGTGGAATTTAGTATTGTGGTGAATACACTAATAACTGTGGGAAATCTGGATCTTACTAATTTTACACAGTGGGGAGTTTAAGAGATACGATGGCAACTTAAGTAAATATATACAGATAATCATAAATCAATATCGAGTGACTGAATCCAACTAGTTACAGAAGGGGCAGCAGTCACTGAATGGTCCAGGATATTTCCTCAGAGGGCAGTCTCTGACGATATGTTTAACCGTTTGTTCTTGGGCACCACAATCACAGGCTGGGGAATTTCTGAGTCCCCACTTGTGCATCATAGCACTACACCTGGCTTGCCCACTTTTTATTCTGAGTAATTTCGTCCACACACTTCTCTGCAGGTGGAACCCTGGTAGACTGGCAGTTGGGTCTTCGACGCCATGATGTGCTGTTGCATCCGCGTTCCACCTCTTGCGCCACTCTTCTTTAATGTTGAAGTTGTTCCTTCCTTTATGCCACAGCGGATAGCGGGACTTTAGGTGATCTGGAGGAGTATGGTTTAAGATCTTGTGAATTGGAAGATCTTGAGGGCAGTTGGGCTGGTGAAGTTTCCTCCATTGTCGATTTGTTGCTTCCTGGCGTCGCAATTGAGGTGGTGGGATGTTGCTGATGGTGTGCAGCCAGGGGATCGGGGTGCACTTTGGTGTAACTGTAATGTCCCTCATGGAATCGTGCAGCTGTACGTCTAATTTCCTCGTATGGGTGCTATGTTGCCCTGTTTAAGCACAGTATTCAGCTACAGGGTACACCAGTATCAATGCTGTAGTGCGTAGTGTTGATGCATCAGCACCCCAGGTTGTACCAGCCAGTTTTCTAATGATGTTATTTCGCGTCTTCACAAACTACCGAACAGCAAATATGATGGACGATGAACAATGTGCGACTGTGAAATCCTGATCTCATGTTAACAAAGTTGAAGAAGGATGCAAAAAATGGTTTCCAGGAAGTTATTTCCGACTGACGGAACCGTTGGGACAATTGCATCTCAAGCAAAGCGAGATAAGTCTATCTTAAGCCTATAAATTTGTGGGGAATGAGTGAAGATATATTATGTGATCAAAAGTACCCGAACACGTGATTGAAAGTGACTTAGACGTTCGTGGCTCCCTCTATCGGTAAAGCTGGAATTCAGTATGGTGTTGGCCCTCCCTTAGCCTCGATGACAACTTCCATTCTCGCAGGCATACGTTCACGGATTGCTGCACTGAGCAGCAGATTTCCCAAAACACCCGAAAGGTGTTCTGTAAGACTGAAGTCAGGACGCTGTGCAGGCCATTCCATTACAGGGACGTCACTATCGTGTAACCACTGCGCCAGAGGAAGTACTTTTCGAACAGGTGCTCGATAGGGTTCAAAGATGGAATTGCCATTCCCCAATTGCCCTTTAACAGTGGGAAGCAAGAAGGTCCTTAAAACATAAATTTTGGTTGCGCGCCACGGCGGATTAGCCTTGCGTACTGGGGCACTCTGCTGCGGTGCGCGGGGCCGTTCGCCGTCGGGGTATCGAGTCCCCCCTCGGACGTGGGTGTCTGTTGTCCTTAGGTTAGTTTACATTAGTTCAAGTAGTTTGTAAGCTACGGACTAATAACCACGCAGTTGATTCCGATATATTTACAAGCTTTTGAACATTTGTAGGTTGCGCTGTCATAGTGCCACGCAAAACAACAGGTGGTGCATGCCCCCTCCATGAAAAACTCGACCACACCATCGCCTCCTAATTTTACTGTTGGCAGTACACAAGCTGGCAGATGACGTTCACCGGGCATTCTCTATACACACACCCTGTCATCGGATCGGCAAATTATGTATCGTGATTCTCACTCAACATAACGTTTTTCCAGAGATGAATCGTCTAATGTTTACGATTGTTACATAAATCGAGACGTCCTGTGGCATTAACCTACGTGATGTGTGGCTTATGGGCAGCCATGAAATTCTCACATCCTGTCTGTCATGGTACTTGTAGTGCCCTTAGATTCAGTTTGGAATTCCTGTGTGATAGTCTGGATAGATGCCTGCCTATTACACTGTCCGACCCTTTTCAACTGTTCGTGGTCTGTGCCAGGTTTCATACTGTACGTGTCCCTTCAGGTTTCCACTTCAGTGTCACATCAGAAAGAGTGGACCTAGGGACGTTAAAGAGTGTGGAAGTCTCGCGTGCAGACTTCTGACAGAAGTGAACCCAATCAACTGACCGATTTCGAAATCCACGAGTTCCGCGGAGTCCTCGATTGTGCTCTTTCACGAAGGACTACTGAGGTCACTGGCAGTAGGTGGCAGCACAATGCACCTAATATGAAAGACGTATCTTATTGGAGGTGTCCCTATACGTTCGACCGCATAGTGAATATTGCGGTGATGGTTGTTCAGTTGAGAGCCGCGCTGTGCACCCGCCGTCACGGGGCGGTGCTGCCGGACACTTGTTGCTGGCGCCGGACCTCGCGCACCGCTCCGCTGACGGCCGGCCTAACTCGTGACGTCACGGGGTGGAGCACGGCGGCGGCGGCGGCGCCATCCACGCACACCGCAACGCTCGCTGAGGACGCGGCACCTCACACACAGGGTGTCCTGCCGTGCCCGAAGGGAGTAAGGTCAAGTACAGTAGGTGGCAGTCGTGATGTAAGGACTAAGCAACAGTTATTGCTTGTTTTTATATTTAGTGAAGGGTTCCAGGATTATCCGGATTTTCGACAATTCAGGTTACTTAGAAAGGTGAACAGGTGGGGAATAACAGCTTTGACATAATTGCAGAACGACATATTGACCATGGCTGTTTATTTTTTCTCAATGCTTTCTAAACAATATCCAAGACTAAGCACGCAAGGTGGTGCTGAATTTCCAGCGTCTGAAGACTAAGTTATTAAAGTGTATTGAAGCCATTAACTTCATTGCTGCAGAAATCATACCCTCATTTGTCAGTGCACGAATTAAGGCTAACTCTTGATAATGGTAAACTGACAGAAACTGGTAGCATTGAGAAAAAGTAAACAGCTATGGTCAATATGTCGTTCTGCAATTCAGGTTACATGAGGTCCCATCTAACCTGCATAAACAAGTTTATTGTGACCGGTTTGAACTCTTTTACCAAGTCATTCAGACTGCTCCTCAGTCATATGAAGATGACATGCTGAAAAGTATATATATATATATATATATATATATATATATATATATATATATATATATATATATATATATGAGAGAGGGGGGGGAGACTGATGTTAATATCAGGGTTGGCTGACGCTGTGACAGAGGTTATGGGTCAGTTGAGGCTGTAGACATTTTTAGAACACCATTAATCCTATGCATCTGTTTAAAAAATAGCATTATTCGTCTTCGGTATGTAGAGAAAAATTTAGTTATATGACTCTATAAAAATATCGGTATACTATTGTAAATATATTGCCGGTGAATCAATTATTGTGGAAATGTGTCGTGTCCAATTTTTCACAAATTCAGATTTCAATATTTTCGGGTTCGCCATCTGTGAACACATGTATCGTGTTGAGAACGCCATAAGTTTTTGCCTTCAAAGCCAAAAAAATCATTTCAAAATATTTTGTTGGTGCGAAAATATCATGAATCTCGGACTCATGACGTTTTCATACTAAATTTTCTCATTTGTTTTACGCAAATTTTTCAAATCACCGGAAGTATCCTAAGGTTTATGTCCCTACATGAACAACAATCAGATTTTGCCAGTAGCGATTTCGTAATCTATTGTCGGCACCATATTGTAAGACAAATCATGAGTGGTTGTTGTCTTATTTTTCATTATTAGCGCCAATTTAATTGGGAAAGAGAGCATGGACTCTTATGAAAAAGGTAACAGCCATTTCAAGAGGAAAGGTTGAAACACGTCCACATAACGTGTTCCATTTAGTTGACTCCCCATGAACAAATGTTGATGAGCTTCAGACTTTTTTTTTTTAATGTCGCAAAACACTCCACTCGCAATATGCGAGATACCAGGCATTATATATTGATTTAGTTCTATCTGTATGTAAAATTCTAAGTGTCTATATTATACATGAGGCCCCAAATATCTATTAGTGTGTACTGTGATTTGCTCCCCCTGGCTCTGGCTTCCACATAATGAATGAAACTTTGTATGTAACAGAGTTTAGGAAGTGCTAGGTGTGCCTCATCTGTTTTGTGTCGTCATTTCTTTCAAACTCTTGGCGTTGAATGTCTCTGGGCGAGAAGTAGGTTTGCCAACTGCTGAGCAAAATCCAGTCTTAGCAAAGATTCCTAATGTAGCTTACTCTTCACCTCCTAGGCTGGGGCTTGGTCAGGTTACCTGCCTGACGAACGGTGACGCTCTCTGGGCTCCCCTCCACTACCCCTCCTCCGTAACGGCTAGGCAGTGGTCAAGAGAGCTATTCATTCACTTCTTGGTTCCTGGTAGGGTAAGTACCTCTTGGTTTGGTTCTGCTGTGGCCTCATGGCTCGACTTAGTTCAGGCTCCATAGTCGTACTTATGCCTTTTTGCGAGTTTAATTCCAGGAGTAGCAGCTACACTATGTGTAGTATTGAGATTTTGCTTCATTTCGTACAGGATTGCTAATTTTATGTCGATTTTTGCTGGAATCTGATTCCAATGCTCTGATGGTGTTTCGTTAGCATATTTCTTGCACTTTACACCTTTTAAATTATTTCTTCGCCTGTTTAAATATGTTCAGTGTCTTTGCGTTCTTATCGTAGTTGAATTGTAATATTTTCGGGGACTCGCGGTGCCTATACTGTTCGTACTTTGTCGACAGAACACGTGGACGATATCAGACTAAGCCCTCAGTTTTTCCATCATTCAGTGCACATGAGTGGTTAATAATTGTATAGCTAATTTGCTAATGTGTTTCCTAGTGAGTGTAGCGTGATAATTTTCCCTGAAAATTGTCCATTCGAACTTGTAATATGTGTACTTGTCGGCCCACGTGTGCGCCGATTAGCGATTAGCGTGTTCCCTGTCGTGGTTATTACCATTAAATAGACCTTTTTCCTCTGTGTAGAAGGAACCGTTGCACGACGTCTATCGTGTTTTTAATTTTCATGAAATAGAATTATTTCACGTCTCTGAATTTTTGTGACCGAACTCTGTATTGTGCTGTAGCAATCTGTAACCTTGCTTATCTGATAGATATCATTCCTCTGATCAGAAAGAATGGTTACACAATATATTTCGCGAACTTATTCTCTTCGAAATTGATTATGTTAACTCTTTGCGTATTTTGTGTTCCGACTTAGTAGAGTGCTGTATGATCTAACAACTTTAACATTCTGTAGTTATCTTCTCCCTGTGCTAAAAGAACGCCAGAGCGACCGTTTTTAGATATTATTTAATTAAATCATGATTTAATGTATAGTTAGAAGTTCTAGGGAAACTTTAACTTCCGTCTTAAGCCAAGAGCGTTTGTTTCTGATAGTTGATCATTAGCCTAAGCCACTAGCTTGACACGTTATGGAAGCGAAGTACTATTTCATTGTGCGCGAGTGAACCTTCGGTCTGCATTCTCCACATTGCTTGGCTGTCGTCTTGGTGTATTGGTGTCGGGTGCTTGGTAAGTACCTGCATGGCTTGGCGTATGAATCTGTGTGTGAATGTGCTGCAATTCCTCCGTTCCCCCCTATGAAACGTGATCGTAATTAACCTGTACTCAACTTTGCAGGTGGGCAATTTTAGGGCCATGTAATTGTGGATATTTTGTAAGGTGTGTTTTTTTATTGTAATCTTAAATAAATGGTCTTCCCCCTTGTTGTTCTTGTTTTGAACAATAAATTAATTTGTTAAACTATAATCCTTTTGTGCTAATTTAAATTCTCCCCTCACCATTTATTTTGGATTAATGTGGGGTAATTTGTTCATGTATCTTGTGTCTCTGCTCCCTTCTGGAGTACAGAATATTTGCGTTTCCGTTTCCAACATTTATTTTTGATTTAGATCCATGACTGCGGATCATTATTTAATTGTGTGCAGTTTCCTCTAAAGATTACAGTAAAGGTAGAACTGTTTGCTTAACGTATAGAACCGAAATTTTGCTTAAGGGAACTGTATACTTCCGCCGCTGTGTGAATATCGCCGTAATTAGATTTTGTGAGCAAACACAGCTAGTTAACAGTCAAAAGAACAGCGGGCGAGTTTCTAGGTATACGGCAGTACGATACAATACAAACGCATCATAATAGAGAAGGCTAGATTACGAGGAGAAGCATACATTAACTACGAAACACAAAAAAATTCCTGCCACTGCAACGGGGAAAAATTGCACGTAAAAATGAATTTAAAAACTAAATGTTAAATATATGTTCTGTGTATGTAAGTAAAATATAAAGCATATACTTCCCTTATTTATTCTAAACATTGCTTTCTTCTATTGCAGTAGTAAGCTTCGCCGTTTTGATGCAATTGATGAGATCGACAGAGCGCAGATTCTAGAAATGTTCAAGGAATTCGGGAGCAAGGATGCACAAGATGGATATCTACGAAAATAACAATTGATTATTTGAAGATGTAGATTTAATGATTTCCAGGTACACTGGAGTATAAAAATCCACGTTCAATCATGTTTTATGGACTCGTGACTTTTTTTATAATAACCGTTTAATTTAAGTATTGATTTAGTACTAGATAATCTGTACATCAACAAGCTAGCAGCCTGCCTATTCCCCTTAGACCAAGGATTTCAATAAACTATTTAAAGTGAAAACTTTGTAAGCTAATAATGGGACTTTTGTAGATGAAAAGCTTGTATTATAAAGTTTTTGGTTCTTGTGCTTTTAGCGAACAACTGTGTACATGGTACAGCGTCATGAGATATTTCATTCTTGTTAACATCTTATACCTTATTTTCGTAATTTGGTAACATGTCGAAATAAAACTTTTTTCACGCTGCTGTAGGAACATTCAAGACATTTTAAACAGTGCAATCGTTACAAGAGTAAAGTTTCGAGTGCTCCATCGAATATCCTTTTGACTGGAATCTGGTGAGTAAGTTTGCCGTTTCGCCACAGGGATACTGAGTTTCACATACCTATTGATCATTTGGTAACTGTTTTTGAAAAATATCGATGTGAATAAATAGAAAGCTACTTGCTGTAATTTAAAGTTTTTTAATTTTTTAAATGAATTCCTGCACGACGTCTTATTCCATTCATGCTGCCACTTTCCAGTTCAATCGGACTTATTTTGTGCCATCTAGACCTGCTTCACACAATCATAAAGAAATAATGGCCGTGATGAAATGTTAAAAAGTACTAAGATTCATTTACACATTGAAACTAAACTTATGTTATTATACAATTTGAAAAGAACGATTTGAAATATTTACCGAAAATGATAAAAGAATATAGTATAAAACTGAAATATCAGCACTCTATGTTGGCATTTTGATAGTGATAAATCGATATAAAGTTTCGCTGAAGATGCCGATGATTCGATGTGTCGATATTTAATCAACTGGCCTAGTGTCACCTGTGTCCAGACGGTAACAGGGACTTGCAGATTCACTTCATCGCATTTCGCTGCAGTCCACAGGTCTGGGAGAGGCCCCACACTGTACATGGTGGTCGTTCCATGACATTTGCCGAGGGAACGTCTAGTCTCAGCTACTGTGATACTGAGCCAGGGGCAGGTTGCTTATTACTTCATATATTTCAGTGTGGTATCCACTGTAAGGGGCAGTTCCAATGAGATCTTGTACATTACTTTGTAAAAATAATGTCTCACTCCTACACGTATCCACTTTGTATAGTGAATTCTGTAATCCAAGTTCTATCGGTGCGATAATTCGTGTGACTACTAAACGGTTTCGCTGTGTAAATGTCCATAACGGCTAGCTGTGACAAAGCTAGATATACTACACTCGCTAAAATAATGTAAATTTTGATCCCGAAATACCTAAAACAGCCTCTTATCCCGTGTCAGATGAAGCGTGAGGTGCACTCCTAGTATATTTTTTTTATTATTATTATTAGTGAGAGGTAGAGCTATTGGCTGTTAACAGAAGCATCGCTTCGCACAGGATTTCACGGTACCGGACTTCATTCTGCACGCATTCTAAATCTCAGATTTTGAGACTAAATTTGCTTCTAAAAATAATTGAGTTAAATATGACAACGTTTTGGAAATTTTTAGTTCATAAATGTGAAAGTCTGATTAACAGCTTACAACTTATTTTATGTTTTGCTCTGCCCTTGCAATTTCTCTTGTTCGCTTCGACTGGCGTATTACTGCGAACTACCAGAGTTTCTCTCTCGCGTTTAATAGTTCCAGATAGGGTTTGTTGAAATTCATTAATTACGTCTCGATTTCCACACAGAATTTTGTCGACTGTGACGTATTTCAAATTTCGTTTGCTTCGTTTAAATAACTGACAAATATAATTACAACAATAATTTGGTCTATTATAGCGTTAATCTATTTGACATTCGAGCATATCATTTGTGACTATTTTGATTGCATGAGTTATTTCAATATTTGTGTATGAACACGCCGATGTACCTAAATATCTCTCATTGCTTTGTTTCACTGTTGTGGAAATTATAAATTCCGATAATTGTTTCATCCATCTCTCCCCTGATTATGTTTCTTTTCTCTTTTGTTGTTGGAAATTTAAACGTAATTATTGGATCCCGCACCAAATGCGGAATCAGAATAAACTTTCGCAAGCCACCCTGATGAAACATTCTAGGTAGTGGATCCCCATAGCGACGGAAGGAAGTTTTAATGTCTGATGTTTATACAAGAATTGTTCCTCTAGCTGGGTCATTTTAATGACGTAGGCTATTCTTTTCAGTCTTCAGTGTTGTTACTGGTTTGAAGAGATCCAACACGAATTCCTCTCCTCTGTGAACCTCTTCATTTCACAGCAAAACGTGCACCCTAAGCTCTCAATTACTATTTGCTCCACGAATTCCAGCCTTCGTCTTCCCCTACGGTTTTTACCCTCTAAACATCCCTCTAGCAGCAGGAAAGTTATTCCCGCACGTGCTTGTCCCTTCTTGCCAGTGATTTCCATATATTTTATTCTTCGGTACTTACAGTTCCCTCAATTTTTAGAATTCTGCTGTACCACCGCACCTCAAGTGCTTCGACTGTCATTTGTCGTGGTCCTCCCATTCTCCACGTTTCATTTCAATCTTTCTGTTACCATACAGTTTTCCCGTCGACCGTTCCCTATACCATCATGGAAATTGTTCCTTTATGGGATGGAGATTGTCTGCATGGTCATCAGTCCGTAGCTTACAAACTGCTTAAACTAAGGTAAACTAACCTAAGAACAACACACACACCCATGCCCCAGGGAGGACTCGAACCTCCGACGGCGAGCAACCGCGCGCTTCGCAGCGAGGCGCCTTAGACCGCTCGGCTATCCCCGCGCGACAGGTAATGGAGTGCAGTCTAAGAAAATCGAGCGATGCTGATGGAATTAGATTAGGTAACGAAACAATAAAGGTGGTAGATGAGTTTTATTTGGGCAGTAAAATAGCATGTGATGGTCGCAGTACAGAGGATATAAAATGCACAATGGTAATGGGAAGAAAAGCGTTTTCGAAAAAGAGAAGTTTCTTACCACTGAATATTAATTTAAGTGTAAGGAAATAGTTTCTGGAGGCATTTGTGTGAAGTGTTGCCTTGTATGAGAGTGAAACATGGACGATAAATAGTGCGGATAGGAAGAGGATAGAGGCTTTTGAAATGTGGTGCTACAGAAGAATGCTGAAGATTAGGTGGATGGATCGTGTAACTAATGAAGAGATTGTAGTGGGACAAAGACCTACATCTCGTCACAAGCCCTTAATAAGCTCAGTTTGTCAGGTAAGCGTTAAAAACGATAATTTGTTTCATTAAATGTGTTGTAATAATGCTACTAATTTTATAAATTGTGTACTTAAAAGTTTGTATTTGTTTTTCCGTTTCATGTCTCTTCCAGAGCGTCACAAGCGGTCAGCAGAGTTGTCCACGCCGGAACCAAACATGTGACTGCTGACCACCAACCGTCGGGAGTCGATTGTGAAACTGCAGCCCGCTGTTGCGTCGTGATCGAAGAAGACATTTACTTAAGAATAATAGTTTTTCTCTTTGTAAAAAGTTGTGGAGAAAATTATTTGAAAAAAAAAAAAATGAGTTAGTTCCGATTGTCATATCAAGGTGTACAGATCATGTTATATCAATAAATGTGAAAGTTTGTTAAAATATATTACTACATATGAATTTTATTGAAGTGTATAGAAGTTTAAATGGAAGTGAATGTTACTACCACAGTTAATTTTATGAAGAGTACACTTCAGAAATGTTCTGGAATATATATATATAAAAAAAAAAAAAATCTTTAATGGGACTTTACTTTATGCGAACGGTGAAGTTATGAGAGTGTAATTAGATGTCATCGTTGATTATTTAAACTGAAGTGTAACCAATTTTTGAAACTCTTGCAATAACTTACGTTAATTATTACGTGGTGGATTGCCTTGAAGGTAAAAACTTTATGAACTCATTTGCGACTCCTGACTCTTGTGCAGATGGATCTAAGGGTTAAATGAAACTAAAATACTCTTTAAATGTGAGAACGTCTTAGTTGTTAGTGGGCGGCAAATCGGAATCGAAGTCTATCCACGGTTAAACAAGGTTTAAGTTTGTAGGCCTGTCATAAACAACTCCTATGCTGTTATAGTGAGAACCGTAATTTGCTTAGCAGTAAAAAGAATTGACAGTTTTCCAGGCAGCATCTTACCCAAGAAAGACTTGTGTTCGCCTGTCCGACTACAAGGTACTGAACAGAATTGAGGAGAAAAGTAATTTCTGGCATACGTTGACTAAAAGAAGGGATCGTCTCATACGACACATTCTTAAATATCAAGCAATCGTGAATTTAGCATTGGAGGGAAGTTTGTGGGTTAAAAATCGCAGAGGGAGACCAAGAGATGAATACAGCAAGGAGATTCAAATGGATGTTGCTTGTAGGTCTTATGAGGAGATGAAGAGGCTTGCTCAGGATAGAGTAGGGTGGAGAGCTGCATCAAACCAGTCTCCGGACTGAAGACTACAAAAACAACAACACTTTCAAAATGTTGTAAGAAGGAATCACTCCTCAGAGTGATGTCAACTAAAATTTCCGTAGAAGGGGGAAAAGTCGTGGAAAAAAGTTAACGAAAATTTTTCCACTGTAAATAAGATTGAGCTGCAAATGACAGATATATCGCGATCCGACGACTATGGACCGACTTGCACTTGAAACCTACTGTACTGTGCAATTGGAAGACTGTGGAAGTTTGGAATTCGACAGAGTTGTGGCCCTGATGGTGAGGTAAGCTCACTATGGTAAGGCCGTATCACACTGGATGGCGAAAAATGGTTTCTCATGTCTCCAGTCAGAAATTAAATAAAAGAAAGGAAAGAGAAAGCACGCATTTGTAACTTGTGTAATGTTACAACGCTTTCTAACGGGTAACGCATCCCACCCTCCCTGTCCCCCTGTCTCCTTCTCCTCACCCCTTTCAACCTCTTCCCCTCCATATCCTCTCACCCACCCACAATCTCCTCCTTCTTTGTCCATCTTCTCCACCTTTCCCTACTTTCTGTGCATCTCCACTTCCTCCCTATCCCTGTCCATCTCCTCGCTAACATCTGCTTCTCTTCCCTCTCTACGTCAGTTTCGTAATACTCCCTTCTTCAGGTCTGAAAACTCTAACATACACGTAGCCTAGAGTCCACGTCATGTAGGAAGGCGCTCCATTTTCCAGCTGTTCTGAGCGTCCCCTTCCACTACCACACTGGCAGCCAGTAATGTTCACTCTGTTGGCTGGCCGCGAGTTACGCAGTGTTTCTCCCGCAGGCTCCGCTGTTGGCGCTTGGCCGTAGCTCCTACCCTCCACGCTTCCCCTATCGCTCCGCCTCTGCGTGGATGAGCCTTCCTATGTGTCGCTAACTATAGTCTAGTGTTACAGTCAAGTTCTTTTCACTGCATGAATTCTTCACTGAAAGCTTTGAAATTTTGACACGATGTTGGTTTGAAATACATGCGTTTCCGCGTACGTAATGATATAACACATGTCACACATGAATGTATAAAAACTTTGTAATGTGGAAATGGTGTTGCGAGAAATGTGTGTTATATAGCATATATTGAAAAAAAATGTACATATGAATACTGCTGTATTACAATGCAACATTGTATCAGATTTTCAAAATATTTCGCCAAGAAATTTCTGAGGTTAACAAATCAACATTTAAATTTTCATAACGTTTCTCATTTGTCACATAGGCCTATATTTTTACATCACAGCTATTACACAGTCGGTCCATACATAAACACAGATATTTGAATACCAGAGTGTTTCGAAATTTCAAAGCAATCTGTGAAGAACGTACGAAGATTTGAGATTTTGAACAAACAATCATTTATACTTGTACAAACTAGGGTTGCCAGATCTCCGGGCGCCGCCCGGAGTGCCCGGGTTTGGAATGAATTCTCCGGGTCTACGGGACAATTACTCATCTCCGGGCTTGAATGTAACATTCATCTAAACTTTTTTTTAATTTTTTTTTTTTTTTTTTTTTTTTTACGACGCTTCTTAAGTACTATGCTCATGTAGCGAAGATCTACATCGAACTTTACGTAACTTAAACTAAGGACGAACACAACATCCATGCCCTAGGGGGGGATTCGAACCTCTGGCGGGAGCAGCCTCGCGCACCATGGCAAGACGCCTCAGTGCGCTCGGCCATTCCCGGCCGGCTCCTTTCTAGTAATTATGAATAACTTTATATAAATGTAAGTTTCTTATTGCAGCAAAACGCTACTTTTCTATTCTTCCTCTTTAAACTTTTCATTGTTGCGTCGGTAGTAATCGGCTAGCGCATTATTAAGCAAACACTGTTGCGGCAACGTGTCAACTGGCAACGTCTATTATTTGTGTTCGTTCGTTCATTGTTTGTTATCAGTTTACCGGCAATTTTTGGAATACTCGGATCCTATGTGAACAGACAAGCTTACATTAACTCAGATTAGTGAGTAATAACAGTGAAATGAAGAGACGATATCTAAGTTCGTTCCGTGAAGTATGGTTGCAGGAAGAAAGTTATAAAGAGTGGCTACAAAAAGCCGATACTGATGAGTGTATATGTAAGTGCAGAATATGCAGTATCTTATTTACTGTTAAGTACGACGGAGTGAAAGCTGTGGATAAACATTTACAATCAGAAAGACACAAAGCGAATATTACCACACAAAAGAAGAAGCACTCGCTTCTTAAATTCTTGCTGAAACAATTTTCTGCAGAAGACGACAAAGTCACTGCAACGGAATTAACTTTGACTTACCATGGTGTGAAACACCACCATTCTTACAATTCTCAATATTGTGGTAATAAGCTATATCCTTATGTTTTTAGAGATTCCTCAGTGGCAACGAAAGTAAGATGCGGCCAAACAAAAAGCGAGGCATTAGTAAAAAATGTGCTTCTGCCTTATGCTAAAGAGAAGCTACTAAGCAAATTAAAGCAAAATGTCCAGTTTTCATTAGGCATTTTTTTTCCTTTTAGAATTCACGTGTAATCCTAGTTGGGGGGGGGGGGGCAGTTGGTCGCAGTTGGGGGGGGGGGTGAGTCATTGGCCAAGGGGGAGGGGGGCAGTCTGGTCTCCGGGCCTGCCTCGAGTTCAATCTGGCAACCCTAGTACAAACAATACTTTTGTACAAACAATACATTTGTACTTTTATGGAAAATGTAGATGTCCCAAATCACAGGTGTCCGAAAGTTCTTCAGCAAAGAAATTTTTACACAATGTTGCACTATAATAAGCGCATATCGGCCCACTTTAGGTTACGGTAGAAATACTAAAAGTGGGCCTTTGCGATGGTTTTTGACAGCTCGAAATGTAAATGAGAATAACGACTTAACCATTCATCTGACACGTAAACTGAATAAAATAATCTCTAGCGGAGAAAATTCTACACAACTATGCTCTGTTTTTATTTTTTCATATCGCGCATCGTTTCAGAGATACCTTGCAAAAATTACGGCGATTTGATACTGTGTATCTGTAATTGTTCCCACCTTTCACGTCGTGCGTTTCAACCGATCGGCACCAAATTTTACAGACGTAATTGTTGGCCGCCAGCGACAACAACCTTCATTTTCAAGTCTTTCGGACAAAAAGTAGGTTAGTAACACTAAAAATTGGCCGTTTGAGATTACCTTTTGAGAGCAGGAAATATAATTGCAAATGAGACCCTGACAGTTCATCGGAGACGAAAAATGAATAAACGTATTTGTAGAGGAGGAAATTCTGAACAACTTTACTGTTTTACGTTATTTGTACAACGCGCACCGTTTCAGAGATGTTTGCAAAAATAACCGCGATTTGACATTGCCGCTTGATTTTACGCTAATCAGTTCAGGCAAACAAAATAAACTTGAAAAAGAAGACAAACTACCACGGGAAGGCGGATAATGAAAGTATGGGAGAGATATTACAATAGTAGTTTAAAGAACTAACAATTAAAAAAAAGTAGTTTGTTTGTCAAAGCTAAATTCAAATATCAATTAATTTTCCCTGTTAAAGTAATGTCAGAGAGAATATTATGTGTTGAGTGCATAGATTTTATCACAATAGTATAGTCGTAATCGTATTGTGCACAATTTTTAGTAGTTAGATTTTAAATATTTTTATTCTAAATGTTTGCAAAAAATGTAAAACTACAGGAAAAGCTAAAATGTGCGTAAAACACGCGACAGCGATTTTTTTTTTTTTTTATAAATATATATCAAAACTTACAATGGTGACGTTCACGAATCTATCGATTTTTTAAAATGACGCCAATGATGACGATCGTGTGGCTTCTTTGGCGTTTAGTCCCGTTATGGGTTGTTGTTAGGCCTGCCTGATACAAGAAATTGTAAGCGGCGGCACTTCGGCTACCTGCGTGTCGGAGTTGTTGGAATGATTATGACGACAGCACAGCGCCCAGACAGCGGTGAAAATCCCCAGCCAGCCCATGGACAAAACCCGGGTCCGCTGCGAGGTGATAAACCGCGCTGTCCACTGTGGACAGTTGGACAAATGTTAAAAGCAGGCGTAGGCATCCGCTGCCGTTGCCACTGTCAATAAAATTCTTCACGTTGGGAGACAGGGTGTCCGGACACTTGCCACTCTTTCACCTGCTCCGAAGGGTCGGCTGCCCCTGTCTCCTCCTCCTCCCCCTCCCCTAATCCTCCTCTCTCCTGGCCCCGAAATTCCGTGAACGGTATCCAGACACCTGCAGTTCCTAGTGTAACCATCAGTATGGAAGTTATTACAACGACCAAGGGCAGGCCTTTTGCCCATTACAATGGTTACGAGTATAATAAATAGAGGGAATCAAAGGAAGGTGTCCTTACTTCGATGTGCTTACGACGAAAGTAGGATCATTGCAAGTGTTAGCTGCTTTCTAAGTACGGAGAAGTACTGAGCGTATCAGAACATCTGTGAGGACCACCTGACGATGCGACCTTTATTAGTTGTACAAATAAAAAGAGTGTTTCAGGCCTCAGTATCCCTAAATAGATTAGTAATGAAACTATCTGGTGCCATTTCGGTTCACTAGCGTTTAATCAATACGCAGTCAAACTTGACTCAAAGAAGCAAAAATTTTAAACATCACTCAAATGATCCTCCTGCAACCAGTTACATCTACCGCTTTTCAAATTCAAATGTTCAAATGTTTGTATAGTCTATGGGACTTAACTACGGGGTCATCAGTCCCTAAACTTACAAACGACTTATCAACTAGCTAATACTAAGGACGTCACAAATATCCATGCCCGAGGGGGGATTCGAGCCCCCGACCGTAGTGGCCGTGCAGACCGTGACTGGAGCGCCTCAGTCCCCTCGGCCAACACTTTTCAATTTGCAATTTATTATTTGGGTAAGAGCACCTATAGTTGACACAATAAGACCATTTTATATCTTCTAAAATTATGGCCATACTATTAAATAATAGTGAGTTATAAAATTATTTCTTTAAATTTCAGAGCCAAAAAATGTCATGTTTTGTTAAACTGATGAGGTACGGTTTATGTTATAAAAATATCTCAACATTTGAATTGCACCTAAAATGGACACCCTAATACAGATCTGCTCCTAAGTTTTACAATTTCGGCAGCTATAGTGTTGAAATAATTCCCATATCTCCAAAATCACACAAGGATAGAAATAACAGTACCCGCTCGGTTAGCCGTGTGGTATAAAGCACCGCTTTCCGAGACGGGGAATCCGTCCGGCGGAATAACGAAGGGAGTCGGAGTGCGGGCCAGCCTGGATGTGGTTTTTCGGTGGTTTTCCACATCCACCTAGGTGAACACCGGGCTAGTCCCCAAGTCCCACGTCAATTACACGTTCGCAAACATTTCGTAACACTTTACACTTCCACACATATAACACTATACGCAGACATTTGGGGTACACGTTTCCCCCCGGAGGGCAAGGGGTGGCGGCAGGAAGAGCATCCGGCCACTCCGTCTATACTAAATTGCCAAATCTGCTATAACAAAGCCGACACTACGTGTGCGGGAAAAGGCTAAGGAGAATGAAAGAAAGAAAGAAAGAAATAACGGTAGATGTATATCTCAATAGTAAATTTAGATAAGGTCCTTAAAAATGAATATTCCTTACCACATTCTTGATTCGCTTTCAACAGACCAGTAAAAGCTATTGAAACTAGGGAAGGAGCTTACTATTCAAAACTAATTGTTACAAAAGAACACCATAAACAAATTTATTAGACTTACTTCTCTTATACATTAGAACACTTTTTGAAAACATATTTTATCATTTTGTCTGTCACTGACAGTTCAGACATCTCTGCAACATCAATTATGTGATAGGGTGATTTGCTTTGCAGCACCAAGGATAACTACTTTTATGTTTGGAGCAGTTCTTATTTTGGATTTTGGAATATTTACTTTGTCTTCTTTGGTGAAAGAATTTCGGAAAACTGCATTTAGTGGCTCCGCTTTAGTAGCACTGTCATCAGTAAACATTATCATCGCTATCGCACAGTAAAGGCATGACTGAGTCTTTCCACTGGTGTACAGAACATAGGACCACATTCTCTTTCATTGTTGCGGTACATTTCTACAAAGATTTTTCGTTGTAAAAACTATTAAATGAATCTCGAATTTAAGGCTGCGCCAAAGTTCGAGCTTCAATGAAACTTCGCCAATCTTGAATATTTTTGTTCGTCTAAATTTCGTGTCCTGTTTCGTGTACCAGGGGTATCAGACCACCCTCTTATTAATTGATTTGATGTGATTCCCAAGAATGCTGCAGTTGGGCTGTTTCTTTGAACTTAAGCCACACATATATAAATATCTTTGTTACGGAATTGCGCCTCGCTACAACTGATTACCGCCGTGATACTCAGAATATCTGTGATTAAGAGGTCAAGAGTCTCTTCGAAACCATTTAAAATTTGAATGGGCTCGTCAACTAACTTTACAAAATTGATTTCGAAATTTTCATAGTTTCTTCTTCGATTAAATCAAAACTAATTTTTGTAAAAAAATAATTTTTATCTTTCGGGGTAGTTGGCCCACTAACTTTCACTCCTTCTCCAATATACCTAGGACTATTTTGCCTTTTTTTGTATCAAAAGACACCTTCATAACAAATATGATTAAAAATTGCTTCACTAACTCTAAGTTATCGCAATTTCTCCCATTTTACTCCCCATTTTGGAGAGACCGTTTGACCCCTCATATAAGTTTTACCGCCGCTGAAAAAAAAAGCTTTCCCTTAGTAACATGTCCAAATTACAGAAAAATCAGAATGACACTTACGTAAGTTTACTTGTCAGTGATTTGGCTGTAATATCTGACGAAACTTGCGATATAGTTTGTGTTCTCCCGATGGTTATAGTATACAGGTACATCGTATGACCTGAACTATGTGTCGTACAGTGTTATAATAAGATTTTTAACTTTCGCGATAGTGTAATCAATATGTTGACAAAGTTATATCTTAAACGGATGAATGGTACGGCAGCGCATTAAATATGAACAAACACACAAACTAGGGCCCGCTGAAACAGAGTCCGAACTCTTCCGAAGAGAAGGGCCTTCGAACAAAGCGGGAAAATCGCGTCTCTTCCGCCAGTTCACGTGAGCGATGTGACTGTGCCCTGTGTCCGTTGTTCGGTGTGTTATTGTGAATTTTGAGGCTCCGGTAACAAGTGAATACAGTACATGAAATAATGAATACGGTAATTTCATTGCTCGCTGAACCATTCAATTTATGCAGGTTTGAAGAGAAATAAAAAATCAAGAGGCTACGTGGACCGATTCCCAGTTTAACAATTTCACAGACAGTCATCAATTGAATCTGAAATTGAACTCCGAATTGTACAGCAAGCATGATTGGCTGTGTGGTTGCGATGTGACAGAGGCTTAATTTTGTTTTCCTTGTTCATTATTTGCAGGAGGGCTTTGGTGGACTAAACAAGGAGTCTGCGACATTCAACACCTTCATGGCAAAATTAGGAAACACGAATTGTCTTCGGTCCATGTGAATGATGGTTTGAATCTGGCAAGCCTAGGTAATGTAAATTATAGTCCCTCAATCAGACAGTGGATACAGGTCAGTGGCGTTATATAACCAAAAGGTTACCGATAGCAGGTACATGCTGAACCTAATAATTAACTGTACTCGTTTCGTGGTGCTTACCCCTCAGAGGACACGATGAGACTGAATCACCTTCCAAACCTGGCGTTTTTCGTGTCTTGATTTATTTTAGTGTAGAATTTTAATGAGTATTATATCGCATTTGGAAAAGCAACCGTTTTCAAAGGCACCTCAGAAACGATCCACAATGAACTCCTCCAGTGCATGCTTGAAATCTGCCAAGAGGAAATTAGAAACGAAATTAAGACTTTCGAGTTTCCAAGACGTCGTTAAAGAAGGACCACTTGAAAGATTTTGGGACTTTATACCAATCTAAAAGCATGGCACGCACTCTTTTGCAAACTCACGTAATAGAACAGTTAAAGCACCATTTGGGAAATTTTCCACGCGAACAAATATCCAAAACATACGATGGTGCAGCAGTCACGGGTGGCCGTCACGTGGGGTGCAGGTTCTTGTTAGCAGCAGGTTTCCAATTTTCCAATACATACATTGATATGCCACCATTTAAATCACATTATGCTTAATGCCGCTTCTGGAGAACAGCAGTTCTCGACGAAATCGTACGGAAGCGGCTACCACGTTCAGTGCTCACTCGTTGGAATTTCCAGTCAAAAAGTGTCAAAAGATAGACTCTACAAACATTTGAACATTTGAGATACGACCTTGAGTCCATACCCTCTCACTATGCAATGGAGATTCTAAACAGATTTAATGTATTAGAGCTGGAAGACAAAAGCTCACAAGTGTTGTGGACAGAAGTAGCCAATACTGTCCAGGAGGTCGTAGAGAAACACATTTCCAAGAAAAAGAATAGCAAGAAGACCAGATGGCTATCAGCTGAGGCACTGCAAGTTGCAGAAGAACGAAGGAAAGGAAAAACAAGGGGGCAGATCAGCTATGCTTAAATTAAATAAAGAGTTTCATAAATTAGCTGGAAGATATAAATATATCTTCTATAATGAACATTGCAAAGAAGCTGAAGATAGAATGGGGAGGACAAGAGAGCTTTACAAGAAAGTTAGATAAAGTACAGGAAAATTCCAACCAAACATTTGATGGTAAAAGATAGAAATGGGAAAGTTCTAAGTGAAGCAGAGGATGTTAAGAAATAATAGGCAGAATATGTAGAAGACCTATACAAGAATGAAATGCATAGTGACAGTGCTGCTGCTGATGATGATGATGCTAATGATATTTTAGAACTAGAGCTAGATATTTTGGAGACCGAAGTCCAATGGGCCCTTGATAATATGGTTAACAATAAAACTTGTGGACATGATGGAATACGAGCAGAATTATTTAAAGTCACTGGAAAAAATGCAGTGAAAGTGCTGCACTCAATATCTCAGTAAATATGGAGCACACAGGAGTGGCCGAAAGACTGGAAAAGATCGGTATTCATCCCGATTCCAAAGAAGGAATGTTCAGATAACCGATCAATTGCACCTATCTCGCATGCTAGCAAGGTCATGCTGAAAATCTTACAAAACTTCGCCAATATCTAGATCGAAAGCTAACGGAAGAACTAACTAGGTTTAGGAAAGGGAGAGGAACCAGAGATCAAATTGCCAACATTCAGTGCATTATGGTAAAAGCAAGAGAATTCCAGAAAGACGTATACCTCTGCTTTATTGATTATGCCAAAGCATTTGACTGCTTCGACCACAACAAATTATGGGACGTTCTCAATAAAATGGAAGTACCAGTTCACCTCATTCGTCTGATACGGAGTTTATACCTTGACCAAGAAGCCACAGTGAGAACTTTGTATGGCACAACGAAACGGATAAAGCTTCAGAAACGGGTCCGGCAAGGCTGCATATTGTCTCCGTTCGTACTCAATCTGTTTGCAGAGCACGTTATGAGGAGTGCCAGGATATATGAAAAAGAGACAGGAATTAAAATAGCTGGAATAAATGTAAACAACCTCAGATATGCAGATGATACCATACTGCTGGCAGAGAGTGAAGAAGTGTTAAAGACTCTGTTGCTGAAGGTAAAAAACGAAAGTGAAAAGGCCGGTCTCAGGTTAAATGTGAAGAAAATTAAAAATTATGGAAACTACACATATTAATTCATGGGATATGGGTGGAGAATACATGGAGTTGGTGCCCACGTACAATTATCTCGGTTCCCAGATCTCTGACGATGGCGACTGTAGCAACGAAATGAGGAAACGCACAATTATCTCGGTTCCCAGATCTCTGACGATGGCGACTGTAGCAACGAAATGAGGAAACGCTTGTTGCTCAGAAGAAAGGCGACGTCAAACCTTGAAAAGATTACAAAGTCCAGAGACATAACTTCAGCAACAAATATACGTACTGTGAAGGCTATGGTCTTCCCCGTTGTAATGTACAGATGCGAGACCTGCACCATTGAAAAGGCTGAACGTGGAAGAATTAACTCCTTTGAACTGTAGTACTGGAGGAAAATGCTTAGGATTCCATGGACAGAAAAAAGAACCAACAGATCTATAATAGAGCACATAAAACCTGATTGCTCTCTGGAAGGTTTAATATTAAAACACAAGCTGACCTACTTTGGACACATAATGCGAAGACATGCCTCCTTGGATAAAACATTAATGCTGGGGAAGATCGAAGGCACTAGAAGAAGAGGACGGCAGAGGATGAGGTGGATCGATGGCATCACAGAAGCAACGCGTCCCAACCTGGACAGTCTACGGGAGAAAGTGCAGGACAGAGGGAAGTGGCGTGCTGTGGTTCATGGGGTCACGAAGAGTCGGAATCGACTAAACGAACAGCGAGAGCGAGGGATTGAATTAAAATTTATGATGCGGGCGGGAATCGAACCCGGACCTTCATGCTTCCTAGTCAACACGTCTTACCATTTTTTCCTTTCTTTTCGTTCATCTGGTAATCTATGCTTGGCGGTCGTTGCTTCAGGTCGTTCTTTGTTGTTCCATGAATATTTGGCTCAGCTTTTTTATTGCAGAGGGCCTTAAGCCCCCCCTGACACCACTACACCACCGCACCACTAGCGATTAAGGCGCCTCGGAATAGTCCACGTCACAAACTCTAATTCAGCTTCTGAGTTGCATAAAATATTGCCACAAATGCCAAGGCTGTCCATTTAGCGGAATACGACCTCGGCAATAGACAGATCGGAACATTCCTGCCTTTAACCTTAGGTTAAGTTGATATAAATATCATTATAAAAAGAAATTTACAAACCTTGTTACTGTTTTGCGTCTCGAAATTGTCAAAGACATTAAAGATAAAGGTGAATCGTTCAATTAAAACTTGTGATGCGACCGGAAATCGAAACCGGACTTCAAACCTTCACCATCATCTTTAATGTCTTTGACATTTTCGAGACGCAAAACAGTCTCAAGATTTGTAAATTTCTATTTATAATGATATGTGTACCAACTTAGCCTAAGGTTAAAGGCAGGAATGTTTCACTATGACCATTGCCGAGGTGCTATTCCGTTGCATGTAGAGCCTTGTCAGTAGTGGCAATTACCTATGAAACATGGAAACTGAATTAAAGTTTGTGACGTGGAGGGAAGTCGTGCTTAGACTATTCCGAGGCGCCTTAATCGCTAGTGGTGCGGTGGGGTAGTGGTTGTGGCTCAGCGCCACCGGTAAGAGGGTTAAACGCCCTCTGTAATAATAATAAAAAAAAGGCCGAGCCAAATACTGAACGAACGAACAAGAACGAACTGAAACAAATACCGCAATACTTAGATCCACCTAGTAAGCATGGAGGTCCAGTTTCGATTCCCGGCCGCATAACACATTTTAATTCAGTGCTTTACCTTTACCTTTAATGTTCATCTTATCTCTTCCTTTCAAGACACTATTCATACCATTCAATTAGTCTTCCAAATCCTTTGCAGTCTCTGACACATTTACTAGGTCATCGGCAAAGAGCAAAGTTTTTATTTCTTCTCCCTGAACTGTAATTTCCTCTCCAAATTTCTCCTTGCCTTTCTTCACTGCTTCATCAATGTACAGATTGAACAACATTGCGGAAAGACTACAACCCTGTCTTACTCCCTTCCCAATCTCTTGGTCCCTTTCTTACCCCTGTTTCCTTCAGAATTTCAAAGAGTGTATTCCAGTCGACATTGTTAAAAGCATTCTCCAAATCTACGAACGCTAAAAACGTAGGTTTGTCTTTCCTTAGCCTAATATAAGTCGTAATGTGAGTATTGCCTCCCGTGTTCCTACAGTTCCCCTAAACCCAAACTAATCTTCCCCGACGTCGGATTCCACAGGTTTTTCCATTCGTCTGTAAATAATTCGTGTCAGTATTTTGCAACCATGACTTATTAAACTGATAGTTCTGTAATTTTAACATTTGTCTGCATTTGCCTTCTTTGGAATTGGAATTACAATATTCTTCTTGAAGTCGGAGGGTATTTCCCCTGTCTCATACATCTTGCTTCGCAGGTGGAACAATTTTTTCATGACTGGCCCTCCTATTGAAATCAGCAGTTCAGAGGGAATATCATCTACTCCAGGGGCCTTGTTTCGACTCAAATCCTTCGGTGCTCTGTCAAATGCAACTCATAGTATCATATCGCCTATCTCATCTTCCTCCACTTCGTCTTCCATTTCTAGAATACTGCCTTCAAGCTTATTTCCTTTGTATAGCCCCTCTATATCATCCTTCCACAGTTGGGCTGTCCCCTCTTTGCTTAGTTCTGGTTTTCCGTGCCGGCCGCGGTGGCCGCGGGGACTGAGGCGCTTCTGTCACGGTCTGCACGGCCACTACGGTCGGGGGTTCGAATCCCCCCTCGGGCATGGATATTTGTGCCGTCTTTAGAATAAGGTAGTTGATAAGTAGTTTGTAAGTTTAGGGACTGATGACCCCGTAGTTAAGTCCCATAAGCTTAACAAACATTTGAACATTTCTGGTTTTCCGTCAGAGTTTTTGATATTCATACAGCTACTTTTCTTTTCTCCAAAAATCTCTTTATTTTTCCTGTAGGCGGTACATATCTTTCCCCTAGCTGTACATTCTTCTACGGTTCTGCATTTGTCCTCTAGCCACTCCTGCTTAGCCAGTCTGCACTTTCTATCAATCTCACTTTTCAGATTTTTGTACTCCCTTTTGCCTGCTTCACTTGCTGAATTTTTTATATTTTCTCCTCTCATCAATTAAGTTCTGTATATCGTGTGTTATCCAGGGATTTCTAGTAGGCCTTGTCCTTCTGCCTATATTATCCTCTGCACCCTCAATTACCCTGTCTCTCAGAGCAACCCATTCTTCTTCTATTGCATTACTTTCGCCCTTCTCAGCCAGTCTAATGCTCCCTCTGAAACCCTCAACCACCTCCACTACCTTCAGTTTGTCCAGGTTCCATGTCCTAACTAACTTTGCTAGCTTTCTGCAGTATCTTCAGTTTTAATCTACAGTTCATAACCAATAAGTTATGGTAAGAGTCTATACCTGCCTCTGGATATGTTATACAGTTTAAAACCTGGTTTCTAAACCTTTGCGTTACTATTTAAAGTCAATCTGGTACCTTCCAGTGTCTCCTGGTCTATTCCACGTATACAGCGTTCTTTCTTGATGCTTAAACCAAGTGTTGGTGAGCATTAAATAGTGCTCTGCGCAAAGTTCTGCCAAGCGATCTCCTCTTTCATTGCTTTTTCCCAGTCCATATGCGTCTCCTACATTTCCTTCTCTTCCCTTTCCCAATGCCGAGTTTCAGTCTCCCATCACAGTCAAGTTTTCGTCTTCCTTAACTTTATGAATTAGTATCTTTTATAAAATTCTGTAACGCGTTTCCTAATTTTGTCGTGAAATCTATACCAAATGAGTCTAGATGAAAGGAGATGCTTTGGAGACTGGTAGTATGCTGGTCGAACAAGTACAGCAGACGTGGCGTTAATACGAGCCATAGAGGAGAATGGGCGCAGTAGGAAGACAAATGGTAGTTTCTTCGGACTCGGTACGTCTTCGGGCAGTCCTTTCAACTGTGTTAAGCCCTTGTGCCTCAGGTGACGTAGGGATTTATCGCACCGCCTATTAAGCGGGATGTCCCGGGTTCGCATCACAGCACCCGCGCAAATTTTGAAACGTCCATCAGCTGAGACTCAAAACTCCAGATAATTGTACATTAAGAGCAGTCGTAGCTACAGTGAAGTTTGTTCTTCCGGAGAATTCCGAAAGAAAAGACCCCTGCAGTACTTCTAATACATAAAAATTAATGTTTGTTTGTATCAGTGGCGGATCGTGACCAAAAAATAGGGTGGTGCATTTCATTTCATCAGGAAAAAGTTTGGCGTATCCAGTGTATATATGGTGGTGCATTTTATTCATCGGGAAAAAGTCTGGCGTATCCTGTATGCAACAGCATATATTTTGGTCACGATCCGCCACTGATACAAAGAAACATTAATTTTTATCTATTAGAAGTACAGCAGTGGTCTTGTCTTTCGAATTTCTACAAAAGAACAAAATTCTCTGTAGTTGCAACTGCTCTTAATATACAATTATCTGTAGTTTTGGGTCTCAGCTGATGGTAGGTGTTGTAATCACACAACATGTACGTTTCAAAATTTGTGCAGGGCCTGGGATGCGAATCCGGGCCTCCTGCTTAGTAGGTGGTTGCGATAAACCCCTACGTCACCTCAGCCACAAGTGCTTCACACAGCTGGAAGGACTGCCCGAAGACGTACCCCGTCCGATCGAAACTTCCATTTCTCCTCCTACTTCGTCCATTTCCCCAATGACTCGTATTACCGCCACGAGTACTGTCATTTTTTGCACCTGCATTCTACCCACCCCAGAGCATCTACTTTCATCTAGACTCATTCCGTGTACATTTCACGACATTAGGAAACGCTTTATAGAATTTTATAGTACATGGTAAATAGTTAACAGGACAGAACATGTGATAGTACATCATTAAGAGATTAAAATCTCCAATGTTGAACAAAGAGACGTGTGATTGTAAAAGCAAGAACTTTTGACTAGACTTTTCAGAAAGCGGGAAAAACAGTTAGACGAACAACAAGATATACTGTGTATTATTTAAAGGACCTCCTTAATATTAAGGTCTTATCTCCAACGGAAATTTTCAAGCATTTATGGGGGTCGACGCAGTGTAAATGCGATATGTCAACCGGAGTGATACATTGCAGTCCGAGTGTGTGTGCGTTTATCTCGCCGCTTTTCGGCTGAAACTTTATTACAAAGTACACGGTGGGCGGGGCGGTCTGCGTGGGCGATGCACGCGACCAGATTCGCTACCGGGTCAGCAGGTCAACACGGGCGACGAAACCCGAGGACGAGTTCCGTGCGTGTGTTTACTCTCGCATCATCTCACCGTAACCTGGAAGCTCGAAGCGCCTATCCTGCTTCATTTGTTGCAAACATCGTAAAAAAGAGTAGTAAAAGAAGCTTCTGGAGGGATTTGATCCATTCACTCATATTGGTGAGGTTATCGGACAAAATATTGGTCACCTCGTGCTATAACTATCGGGATGGCGCAATGGTCCAACACCATCTAGAGACAAGGCCTCACAACAGGCCGTGCTACGTCACTCTGACCAGGCCGAGGCCGCCAGCTTACTGGCTGGCCGCTACGAGGCAGGGGGTGTGCCCCAGAGGGCCAGCCATTCAGCTGGCAGCCTGATGTAGCATGGGATGTTGTGAGGCCTTGTCTCTAGATGGTGTTGAGTGGACTCGCACTTTTGACGGCAACGACTGAAATTCCCATCCGGCCATCGAGATGTGGGTCTTCCATGATTTTCTTAATTCGCACCATGAAAATTCCTGTATGGTACCTTTGAAAGGTCTTAGTCGCTGCTTACGTAAGATGGGGTTTTGGGGCTGGTGGTGGGCTATCTATACAGGGTGTTTACAAAAAGGTACGGCCAAACTTTCAGGAAACATTCCTCACACACAAAGAAAGAAAATGTGTTATGTGGACATGTGTCCGGAAACGCTCAATTTCCATGTTAGAGCTCATTTTAGTATTTCTCTTTAAATGTAAATTGAAATAATTCGTGCATACAATTGTCAAAATACCCAATTGTTTCGTTAGTTTGTACTGTACTTTCACGATTCACCGCCAGTTGGCCCAATTGAAGGAAGGTAATGTTGACTTCAGTGCTTGTGTTGACATGCGACTCATTGCTCTACAGTACTAGCATCAAGCACATCAGTACGTAGCATCAACTGGTTAGTGTTCATCACGAACGTGGTTTTGCAGTCAGTGCAATGTTTACAAATGCAGAATTGGCAGATTCCCATTTGATGTTTGGATTAGCACGGGGCAATAGCCGTGGCGCGGTACGTTTGTATCGAGACAGATTTCCAGAACAAAGGTGTCCCAGCAGGAAGACGCTCGAAGCAATTGATCGGCGTCTTAGGGAGCACGGAACATTCCAGTCTATGACTCGCGATTGGGGAAGACCTAGAACGACGAGGACAACTGCAATGGACGAGGCAATTCTTCGCAGTTGACGATAACCCTAATGTCAGCGCCAGAGAAGTTGCAGCACATCAGGGATTCCTCGCTAACGGAGGACATTTTCAACATTTCCTGTAACAAAGTGTTTGAAGTCACGCTGGTACGTTCTGTTGCTGTGTGTTTTCAATCCATGATTAATTTGATTTGACGAGAAGTAATAAAATGAGCTGTAACATGGAAATTAAACATTTCCGGACACATGTCCACATAACATATTTTCTTTCTTTGGTGTGAGGAATGTTTCCTGAGAGTTTGGCCGTACCTTTTTGTAACACCCTGTATATATAAAAATGAATGTTTGTCTGTATGTCCTCTATGTGTTCATGGAACATTCATTCGATTGCAATGAAACTTTGGTGAACTGTTCATCGTACGCCCACGAAGGTTCCTGACCCAAAAAACAAAAAAGCACGACACATACCTCAGAAGATATGACGACATAAATAAAGAGAGGCCACCGCGTGAGAATACCCAGATTTATGCGTCAATTATTGGAAAATTGGAGTAGTTAGGGACCTGCAACAAAGTCTGCATGTAATTTCGGACGTTTATGAAGCGTTTTGTAACTGCCCCCTCCCTGCACAAAACGATGAAACGAAAAGAAAACCGTTCACAACAATTTCGCTGTAGCTGCTGTAAAACTGTCGCGTCAGGCATGACCTTGTACCAAATAAAGTTAGCAATACAGCTTTGCATGTTACTATTAATTTTTGTCTGCAAGACTGACTAAATTCTCTTGCATCCAAAATTAAACAATCTGTTTTCTTAATCTCTATCTATATAAAAGCGAAAGGACACTCATTCAATCGCTGACTAAACACGAAATCCCGAAAACTACTTCACCTATGAAGCTGAAATTTGTCAGGAATGTGGTTTATAGTTAGAAAACGGCAGCTAAGAAAGTATTTTGTGATAGGTGCATAGCGGAGCATACTTCTCCTACAGACTTACGAAATCTACAGTTTCATTCTGATTTACATGAAATTTCGCACGCTTGACCTTCAAAACAAGAGGAACGTTACCGTCTATCTTAAGTTTCTTACGGTGCATGGGAGAGGGTACTTTGCAACATGAAAGTGGATACCTAAATACTTTATTTGCGCCATAACTTGAGAACGACTCGACCGATTTCAAAGATCCTTTGTTTTGTATTCTCAGATCAAGGGTTGTATGAAATAAAACTGGAATATTTGAGAACAACAAAGTGCGTTTTAATGTGACCCTGCGTTTCTATTGCATATAAATCTATAGTTTTGTTGCAATTTTGATGAAATTTTTCACATTCTATCTTGTTTTTAAACAAGAGGAATGTCACTTTTTGTATAAAATTTCGTTCGGTGCGTGGTGGAGGGTACTTAACTTGCGGAATTTTATGAAATTTATAGTTTTGCTCCAACATTTATGATTTTTTGCACCCACGACTTTCAAACCAAGAGGAAGATCACCGGGTACATGACAGAAGGTACCTTGTAGGAAACTTTGCCGAGAGAGGGAAAGGTGGAAACAAACAGAGAGATGGCAGAGAAAGAGGTGGATGCAGAGAGAGGGGAGAATGGGTTGTGGACTACGAGAGTGGAGGATAAATGAACACCCGGGCAACGCCGGGTTTCCAGCTAGTACCTTTATAATCTCTATATATAAAAGGAAGTGTCCCGATTGACTGACTGACTGACTGACTGACTCATCATCGCCCAGCCCAAACCACTGAAGATAGAAACTTGAAATTTGTGGAGGGTGTTGATCTTACTCTGTAGGCGTCATTTAAGAAGCGATTTTTCGATATTCCGTCCTTAAGGGGGTGAAATAGGGGACGAAAAGTTTTTTTTTTTTAAATACGTAGATATTTAGGCAATTTTGAAGCTAGAACTACAAAATTTCGGATTTGGATTCGAGTTCGAATTTAAAAGATACGTGTTTCGGCATTTTTTGAAATTCGACGGAAAAGGGGGTAAAATAGATGACGCAAAAAATTGATTTTCAAAAATATGTTGCGGTTAACTCAAATTTTAAGCTACTACTACGAAACTTCGGATATGGAATCTTGGTCAGGATTAAAAATCCATGATTTTTACTATTTTTGGAAATTCAACATTTAAGAGGGTTAAATAGAGGATCAAAAATTGTTTTTGAAAACACGTTGCTATTGATATAATGTTGAAGCTAGAGCTGCAAAAATTGATATTTGTATAGTTGGTTAGACGTTAAAAAATACATGTTTCGGTAATTTTGGAAATTCAACCATCAACGGGGTAAAATTGGAGAGAGGGTGTTTTTCGAAGATATGTTGCTATTTAGGCAATTTTGAAGTTAGAACTACAAATTTTTGGATTTTGATTCGGGATTCGAATCTAAAAGACACGTGTTTCGACATTTTTTGAAATTCAACCAATAAGGGGGTAAAATAGTGGACGCAAAAAATTGATTTTCGAAAAATGTTGCTGTTAACTCAAATTTCAAGCTATAACTACGAATCTTAGGTTATGGACTCTTGATCGGGATTAAAAAGACACGTGTTTTGGTATTTTTGGAAATTTAACAACTAAGGGGCTAAAAGAGGGGATCAAAAATTCTTTTCGAAAACACATTGTTGTCAAGACAATTTTGAAGCTATAGCTACAAAAATTTGTATGTGTATTGTTCGTTAGAATTTAAACATACGTGTTGCGGTATTTTTGGAAACTCAACCATCAAGGGGGTTAAATTGCAGAGGGGATGTTTTTCAAAAATCTTTTGCCAATAAGGCAATTTTGAAGCTAAAACCACAAAAATTGGTATATGTTTTCTTGGTCAGAATTAAAAAGACACGTGTTTCGGTATTTTCAGAATATTAATCAATTAGGGGGTGAAATAGGGGCTGAAACATTTTTTGAAATTCGTTGCTACTAAGCCAATTTTGGTGCTGTTAACTCAAATTTCAAGCTCTAACTACGAAACTTAAGATATGGATTCTTCGTCAGGATTAAAAAGAAACAAATGGTGCAGACCAAACAGCCTACGCATGCGAAGCGGCGGGGGTTCAGCTAGTTGCGGTATAAATGAAATCCTTCCAATGCACGCAACAATATGCAACGTCGAAAAATTAATGAGAACTTTGGCTATCCCTCCCTCAGTTCTATATTACGAGCTGAAATGCACGTATTGATATGTAACGAAATACACACAGCTACAGTTTTGATGTGATGTACACTTGACGTTACTGATTGCGTCATGAACAAGAAGTTAAGTGCAGTCAGATATCAAAAATGATCACTGAATTTGTATGATCGCACTTCCGGTGAGCCTCTGTCCTCCATAAAATCAGATATGAGTGCAACGGTACACCGAGTACAAATATGCCACTTTTGAGTATTGCAATGCGCTGTCAACGGTGGTTTCCTTCGAGCCAGTGTCCCACAAAGCTCGATTGCGGTGCCAAGTTGTCAAAATATTTGAGCGGCAGTGGAAGACTCCTGGAGAGAATGCTGGCTTCGCAGTGATTAATGCATCCACTCCCACCCCCACCCCTAATTGGCGGCGATTGAAATGCGGGCCTCGCGTGCCCAGCGCACAGTGGCGCCGCGCCGGCCGCCGCTTCCGCCCCCAGGCCGGCTAATGGCCGCAGGATGCTCCGGCACGCGAGCGCGGGGGCGGCGGGGGCGGCGGCGGGGGCGGCGGGGGCGGCGCCGGGTCCCGTAGGGCGGCGGCGGCGGCAGCAGCGCGTGCTGGTGAATGCAACCAGCTCTGATTCTAGCCGCCTGCCCGCTGCCCTGGCCTGTTCTTTCCGCCAGATACCATCATCAGGAGGGTGATTTGCCGATGTAGGCAGTGGCAGACTGTAACGAGCCCCTCGTTGAGTCGAGTGGTAGTCTCTCCCTCGGTGTAGGTGGCTGGTACGCTGCAGTCTGACAGCGGTCATCATGAAGCAGTCCCAACTGGCATGTCGCAGCGTCTCGGCAAAACACCGCTCCATATTCCGTACAACGACCTATACTTCTTCTTCTTCTTCCTTATCGTAGCCTTGTCCCACGTCAAGTAGGGTTGGCGTTGATCTTCTGGATCCTTCTCTTCCATAATACTCTATTCACTGCTTTTCCATCTTTTCTCCCTTAGGTCCCCCGCTATATTAACCTTCCACATCATCTTCGGTCTTCCTCTCCTTCTCACTCCTTCAATCTTTATATCTTCAACTCTCTTTCCGATATACTCTTTCCCTTTCATCTGCAAATGTCCATACCACCTTAGTCTACTCTGTTGTATCTTTTTCTCCATAGGTCCCACTTTCACAACTCCTCTAACAAATTCATTTCTGCCGGCCGCGGTGGCCGAGGGGACTGAGGCGCTCCAGTCACGGTCTGCACGGCCACTACGGTCGGGAGTTCGAATCCCCCCTCGGGCATGGATATTTGTGCCGTCCTTAGTAGTAGCTAGTCCATAAGTAGTTTGTAAGTTTAGGGACTGATGACCCCGTAGTTAAGTCCTATAAGCTATACAAACATTTGATTTGAAATTCATTTCTAATTCTGTCCACACGTCCACCTCAGCAGGCTCATTTCTGCTACTTCCATCTTCCTTTCCTGGGCTACTGTGACTGGCCATGTCTCTGCCCTCTATATCACAGCAGGCCTTACCACAGACTTGTACACTCCCCCTTTCAACCCATTGCTCACCTTCTTGTCACTCAACACTCCGCTCATTTTCCTCCAGATGATCCAACCACAGTTTATTCGGTGCTGTACTCGCTTTCCAGTCCTCCGTCCCTATGTAAGACACCAGGTATTTAAATTTATAGACCGATTTCTGTTCCTCCTCCTGGATCCTGCAAGACCTTATCTGCCCATCCTTCAGTGCTAAATATTCTGATTTCGTCCTGCTAATCTTCATCCCTCTTTCTTCTAGTGCCTTCCTCCAATCCTTCAGCTGTACTTCAAGGCTATCGATGCCCCGCTCACATAGAAACACATCATACGCGAACATCATATTCCATGGGCTTTCCTTTTTCATATTTTTCACCAGCCCATCCATAATCACGACAAAGAGGTAAGGGCTAAGAGCAGACCCTTGGTGTAACCCCTCTTTTGCTGGGAACTCCTTTGTCGCGCCCACACTACTTCTCACCCGTGTCATTGCTTCTCTGTACATTTCCTTGACTAACCTCACATAATTCTCTGGCACGCACTGTTCTCTCATGCTTCTCCGTATTTTGTCCCTTGGGACTCTGTCATAAGCTTTCTCTAAAGCATTGAAAGCAATATGTAAATTGGCTTGCATCTCCCGGTGTCTCTCCACTATCTGCTTTAAAGCATGTATTGCATCAGTCGTTCCTCTTCCAGGAATGAACCCAAACTGTTCTTCACACACGACAGTCCCCTGGCGTACTCTTGCCCCTATAACTCTTTCCCAAATTGTCATTGCGTGTGATCAGTTTAATGCCTCTATAGTTACTGCAGTCCTGCACATCACCTTTCCCCTTAAATATTGGGATGAATACACTAGTTCTCCACGCGACCTATAGAACGACGATTAATTCTTGATTCACATCATTATACAGGGTGTACATAAGGTTCAGGAATACTTTCAACTAAATATTGCACACACACACATACACACACACACACATACACACACAGATATAGGGTGATCAAAAAGTCAGTATAAATTAGAAAACTTACTAAATCACGAAATAATGTAGACAGGTAAAAACTGACACACATGCTTGGAATGACATGGGGTTTTATTAGAACCAAAAAAAAAATCCAAAAATGTCCGACAGATGGCTTCACCTGATCAGAAAAGCAATAATTACCATAACAAATTAAGACAAAGCAAAGCTGATGTTCTTTACTGGAAATGCTCAATATGTTCACAATCATTCCTCAACAACAGCTGTAGTCGAGGAATAATGATATGAACAGCACTGTAAAGCATGTCCAAAGTTATGGTGAGGCATTGGCGTCGGGTGCTTTCTTTCAGCATTCCTAGTGTCGGTCGATCACGATACACTTGTGACTTCAGGTAACCTCAAAGCCAATAATCGAACGGACTGAGGTCTGGGGACCTGGGAGGCCAAGCATGACGAAAGTGGCGACTGAGCACAGGATAATAACCAAACGACGCGCGCAAGACATCTTTCACGTGCCTAGCAACTTTTTTTGTATAATAAAACCCCATGTCATTCCAAGCATGTGTGTCAATTTTGTACCTCTATCTACATTATTTTCAAGTTTATACTGAGTTTTAGTTCACCCGGTATATATATATATATATAGTAGCGGACTAAGTGCGTAGACGGAAGGGCGAACTGAGCCGGACCTTTCGTGATGGGGGCTTCCAGATACTTCAAAAGCAGTTTTTTTATTATTTTATTTATTTTTTATTTTTTTAAATAGACCTTGGCCTCTCGTCCTGGGGTCTCCACATCTGGAAAGCTGTTATTATTATTATTATTATTTTAGATTGTCCCATGCCTTTCGTCCTGGGGGCCTCCAAATGTCAAAAGTTACTTTTTTCGTAGTAATACATGTATTTCAAGTGGACGGGGAACCTAATTTTGTTCTGCCGCCTTCACAGGCCTCCGACACCCTTAGTCCGCCACTGTATATTGTATAGATATACATCATGTCTTTTTGAAGAGAACCCCTGAAAGCTTTTCCATTTTTTCATGTATAGCTCCACAGTATAGTTTGATAATTTACAAATAGTCAACGCTAATCGCAGACATGGTGCGTTCAGGTGCGAAGCGATCTTTCTCCGTATTGGAGTGTCGGAGTGCGACAACAACGAGTGTGCTGGAGCTGTTCAAATGGATGTTTAACACCAAGAACGGTAAGAAGACACTAGAAAGTAAGGCCGTTTACCGCTGGCATAACAAATTCGTTACGACTGGCTGCTTGTGCCCGGTAAAGATAAGCGGACGTCCCATTGCGAATGGTGTGGAGCGCGTTCGACAGACATTCTTATGGAGTTCTCAGAAATCTGTGCGTCGTGCATTCCACGAACTCCAAATGGTTGCAATGACAGTGCGACAGAAGCTGTCTACGAACCATTCAAACTGCAGCTGGTGCAGAAGCTGTCTACGAAACCATTCAAACTGCAGCTGGTGCAGAAGCTCAGTGACAACGTCAAACACAAGTGTTTTCAGTTTTGTTTGCAGTTGCGTCAGTTGAATGAGGATGGGGATAGCATTGTTGATCGTTCAATTTTCAGTGACGGAGTATCTACGACGTGTTGTAGCGCATCTCCGGGAGAGAATACGGGATGTGACAACCACAGTCGACGATGGTATGCTGGGACGGCTATGGCAAGAATTCGATTACCGTATTGATGTCTGCCGTGTCACTGATGGATCGCATAGCGAATGATTTTTGAAAAGAAAAACTTTCAGAGTTTCTCTTCAAATTGCAATATGTATGTCATCTGTACAATGTGTGTCTTGGTGTTGTGATGACTCATTTAGTGTGAAATTAGTGTAGGTTTGTTTTTAGTAATAAAAAACTATGTTCTTCCTCTCTACTAACAATTATGTGTTACTTAAAATGCATTAATACATTTATTTGTTTCATGTTCCGTTGTGATATATTTATACATAGTGTGAACTGAAGAATGTAATAACGTCATCAATCTCAGTTTCTGTGCCCTCAAATGGTAGATTGCCTTGTACGTATATCTGCTGACAAACAATTTTGTCAACAATTTTTTATTCCCTGTCAACAAAGTTATTTCCAAAGTGGTTAATGAATATATGAGCCACAAAGCTTGGCTTACTATTATTCTTAGCAAAGCCTACTTTCTGTTGTATATTTTACCCCACATTTTGGGGAGCTGTACCAGTTGAAGCTCTTCGACAAACTCTGATAACTCTGTTGCGTCAGTTTCAACTTTTTGTAAAATTAATACTCTTAATTTCAATTCTGTTTTGGACAGGTACATATATGAATAATTAGCAATGCCAAATAAGGTAAACATAGCTTATCTGGATAGTTTTATTTATTTCATAAGTGTTGTCAACTGACGAGTATTTTTAATTGAATAACTGGTTTGAAAAATGAATAATATTTGGAAAGCTGGTATGATGGTAGCTTTCAAGGAGAGTTATTCACATGTTACACTGGTGAATTAGACTTACTGATCTTCACTGAAGTTAGGAAGATTGAGTTTCATTAATACGGAACATTAAAACTGCTTACAAAATAGGGGAAGCGTGGAAAGGTTATCTTTTTTCTTTATTTTATAATTGTTATTTTTTAATTTATGGGGTATGATTATGGTTCAATTTAGTAGTATTGTTTTATGATAAAACATAAAGAGTTTAAAATATGTAAGTATTCTTATAAAGGAGCTATGGTATACTACAATTCTTGAGGCTTTTCTAAATCTCGATTCATCTTTCAAAAATGTTCAATTGTTTGTAAAGTTTATGGCATTTAACTGCAGGGTCATCAGTCCCTAACCTTACAACCTACTTATGAACTACCTTATATTAAAGACAGCACAAATATCCATGCTCGAGAGGGGATTCGAACCCCCGACCGTAGTGGCCGTGCGGACCGTGACTGGAGCGCCTTAGTCCCCTCGGCCACCGCGGCCGGCACGGCCTCATGCATCGCAGCATAGCGCCTCAATGCGCTCGGCCGCTCAGCCGCTGCGGATTCATCTTTGTCAAATGTGAAATGTTGAAGTTTGATAAAATCTTCTCGGGTTTGTAGTCTCGTCAAGTGTTTTAAAATCCACGAGCTTTCGTCCAAATTCTTTTCGGCCACTGTCAGCTGATGGCCAGCACCTAAAAATGGCTGAGGAGAATTCTCGCCAAAGTCCGTGGCTTCTAAACCACTTCACGTGACTATAAACGCGATAATATGGCTACCTATCACCATGAAAGCATCTGTTATAAAATTTGTGTTCTGGTATTGGAGGAATTCTGATGACATCTTTTGTTGGAACTGACATGAAGTACTACTTTGTTTTTATTCAGCGTGTCCCTGTCAACTCTTTCACCGAAAATACCTCTGGGATGATAATAGATATAGAAAAACGACTTTCATGGTGATGTAAAGAATACTACTGTGTGACGTTCCAGAACGCAAACAAATATTGTTTTCAACATGAACTTACGTTTTTCTACATGGATATCCCATATTATTTCTTATACAACAGAAGTATGAATAATATAAAAATGGAATGCCGTTGGTTCCATCGTTATAAGTCAATTTCATCTAGAGAAAATGAGAAGCGAAGATGAAGTCCGAAAAGAATGAAATGCTCAGTTGCTGAGACCGGAGACTCCAGCGAGACACGGGACTCGCTAGCTGTGCCCTTCATTTATGTCCAATGTCAATCTCCCGCCTTTTTTTAATTAACTGACATATTGCGATGCAACCAACTTTGTGATTTTTCTTGCTACTGTTTGCATAACAAATAATATGGGTTACTCATTAAAATATATGTAAATTTGTGTTTTAAATAATGTAAATTGACGTTTTAGACTGTTTCATGTCCATTATCTGACAAAGGCAACACCTTATAGATACATGGACTCACAAGTCAGTGTGACGTAACACCGAAAGGCCGCGATCGTATGGGCACTGGCTGGCCGCTAAGGCTGTGTTAATAGTAACCGGTTCCTCCGCGGCGGAAGAATCGCGGCGGTTTGGCAGTGCGCTGTTCCTCTTAGGCAACGTGGGACCTGTTTATACGCGCGGTTGCGATAGCGGCTCCTTCACTCTTCCACGTCAAAACACAGTGGCTGCAATTCCAGACCGCTCAATCGCGGCGGAACCGCAAGCCACATGGTCTCTTAATATCATATGAATGATACATGAATTAAATGGCAGTTGCCGAGTTCAAGGTTCCGAGTACATAGTACATGGAACCTACTCGTATCTCTCCAGTTCCGGAACGCTACTGGTCGGCGTGTATGACGCTATCGCAGGATAATTCGGCGCCAATGACCGCTTTTCACTGTAACCGGCAAATTAATCACGCCTTGATCGTCTGCGTGCGTTGCACCGCTCCCCGTTAACAATGGCGTGAGTGACCGACATCACCGACAGGGCCGATAAATCACTTCCGTTTACGTACACAAGTGCGGGACGTAGTCCACCGCGCTGCGGTCCGCCACAAACACACACACACACACACACACACACGCAGCCATTCAACCGCCGGTGAGGGTGTTCTTATTACGATTGTCCGGCCTAATTGATGGCGCACTGGCTCATTACGCCGATAAAGCCCGGTCGGAAATGTCTCCGTAATAACACAGCGCTTTCGGGAGGGATTACGAAGAATGGCGGTATTAACATCCCTGTCGGCGGTTTAATTTTCTTTGCCCGAACTCGTTACGTGGATGATTATGAGGCACGGGCAGCGTGGGGGATAATCTCGGAAGATTCGGCTCCGCTCTGCGTCAGTGGTGAGGATGTGAGATGCGAGACCCTTTTTTTTTCCTTTCCTGGGGAGTGGTACGGATTGGGGAGTGAACGGCGAGTATTAAGAGTTCTCCGATCGCGATAGCTGGCGGCGGCGGCGGCGGGCGCGCTTTCCACTTTTGCGGACTCGGGCATCGCCACACCTGGCGCGGACGCTCGCACGCCGGGGCTGGGGGCAGTGCCGGCGCAATTATTGGCCATTAGGCGGCGTATCTGGCGGGATCGGCTGTAATGGGCGCTCATTACTGCGCCGATGCAGATGCTATCTGGCGCCACTCTTCAGCGCTCCAGACCAGAGCACGGCTGATCGATGGCGCCAGTCACTCCCTAGCTCTGTACTCGCACCCAGTGACGACAAGGGATCTAAAACTGATCCCCTGTCTCTTAATTTCCAGAAGGCTTCTTTCCAGCGTACCACACAAACGGCTTTTATCCATATTCCGTGGTAGAGTTTACCTGGCATTGTCGCAGATGTGGTTCTGGTCTCCCGTCCAAAGAGGAGGAAGGAAGGAAGCTTAGGGTTGAACGTCCCGTCGACAGCTTAGTCCTTAGACACAGTGTTTTGGGTAAGAATGGGGGAGGAAATCGGCCGTGATCTTTGAATGGAACCGTTCCGGAATATGCCTGGAAATAACGGAAAACCGAAATCTGGATGGACAGAGGTGGGTTTGAACCACTGTCCTCCAGACCGGTCTAAAGACTGTCGTGCGCAAGCCTCTTCATCTTCTCATAAGAACGGCAACCTACATCTCTTTGAACCTCCTTACGGTATTGGTCTCTTGGACTCCATCTGCGATTTTTACGTTACACACTTCCCTCCAATGCTAAATTGACGAATTCTTGATATCTAAGAATTAGTCACACCAATCGATCCCTTCTATTAGTCAAAGTATGTCAGAAATTTCTTTTCGCCCCAATTCAGTTCAATACCTCCTAATTAGTTACACCATTTAACCATCTAATTTTCAGCATTCGGCTGTAGCACCACATTTGAAAAGCTTCAACCATCTTTATGTATTAAATTCTTATCGTCCACGTTTCATTCCTGGACAATGCTGCACTACAAACAAATGCTTTCAGAAACGACTTCATAACATTTAAATTAATTCTAGACATCAATAAATTTCGCTACTTCAGAAATGCTCTCCTACACATAGCCTTTCTGATCTTCTTTACTTCCGCCAGCAGAAGTAATTTCGCTAACCTACTTTTACTGTCTCGTTACCTAATCTAATTCCTTCAGCAGCGCCTGATTTTGATAGACTACATTCCGTTACCCTTGTTTGGTGCTTGTCAGTAATCACCTTTCAAGCCACTGTCCATTCCGTTCAATTCCTCTTCCAGGTCCTCTGTTGTCTCTGACAGTCGCGAGGGAATGGGCGTGCGCTCTAAGGCGCATTGCTGCGGAGTGCGTGGCTGCTCTCCGTCGGAGGTTTGACTCTTCCCTCGTGCATGGTTGTGTTTGTTGTCGTTAGCGGAAGTTAGTTTAATTAGTTTGTAAGTCCAATGACTCATCACCACTCTAGTTTGGTCCGATACCTATACTAACATTTCAACATCCGAATTTGTCTCTGATAATTACAATATCATTAGGAAATCGTGAAGACTTTATTTCTTCTCCCTGAATTTTATTCCTTTTCCAAATTTCTCCATGCGATCCTTCACATCTTATTCAATGTACCTGTTAAATAACATTGGAGAAAGACTACAATCCTGGCTTTCTTCCCAACCACTGCATCCCATTGATGGTCTTCCACTAATGTAACTGCTCTCTGGTTTTTGTACAAAACGGTCGTTTAGTTCCAATGCTACCTTCAGAAATCGAAAGTCTGTATTCCAGTCAACATTGTCAAAAGATTTCTCGAAATCTACAAAAGCCAAATCTCATGTTTGCCTTTCCTCAACCTGTCTCATAAGATAATTCGTAACGCGCTGCCTCGCGTATTCTTACATTTCTCCTAAACCCAACTTCATCCTCTCCGAGGTCGGATTCTACTTGTTTTACCATACGCCTGTAAATAATTTGTGCTAGTATTATCCTACCATGACTTATTAAACTGATAGCGCATTCATTTTCACATTTGTCTGCGTAATACACACTTTTATTTTATAAACTCTGGTGCAACTGGGAAGCCTGAAAATTCCAGCAACGTATGTCTGATAAGGTCAATTTTATGGTGTGTACCGAACATGGCCGTAATAATGAAATTGGCCATCTTGATTATAGGTCCATTTTTACATTGAAAATGGGATCTTGTGATACATCAAATAACACCATCATTTTCTGACAACTACATTCGCGAAAACAGATTCGAAGTAGCAGTTAGATTCCAAAACTTATAACAAGATCCCTTTTTGGGCAAGGTCTCTTGTTCAATGATGAGGCAAACTTTTCTGTCGGTGGTGAAGTCAACCGTCACAACCACAGACAAAGGAGCGATGAGACTCCATACTGAATTGAATCTGCGAAGAAACTTAGTGACGTAAAGATAATGGTGTGGTGTGGAATTTAGGGTAATCGTGTAACGGGAAGAATTTCCATTGACCAAAATCTAAATGCTCAAAGCTGTCTGGGAATCTGCAAAAAGCGGTGTCCGTCTTAGTTCAGAATTCAGGTGGCAGCATTCCCTCGTACATTCAACAGGGTGGGGTTCAACCACACTACAGAGCACTTGCTCGTCAGTGGTTACGTTGTCAGTTTGCTAGTCACTGGATTGGTTGCCGTGGTTTGTGAAACTGCCACCCAGCTTGCTTGATCTGACACCAATTAATTTTTTTATCTTTTGGGCTATTAGAAACAGACACCATCTCGAGTAGCGCATTGAAGAAGATGTTCCAATCATTTCTGCGGAAATCCTACTGTGAGGTCACGACGATTGAATTCGTCGCCTTCCAATGTGCGTTGTGCAAGAGGGACAGCACTTTGAACACACGAAATGAGTAACAGTTTCACAGGAAGTATTGAAACTGCTACGTCGAATGTGCTTATATGAGGGGACTGATGATCGAGCTGTTTAGTTGCTTCTAACTCCTCACAACAGCAACAACAACAATGCTTATAGGAATGATCTTGTCAGTACATGCTATCTTACTTGATACACTACGCGACCCCCCCACCCCCTCTTATTGCAATATTCATTTCTGCAGAGGTTTTGAAATAAATGGGCGAACGAGGAATTCTGACGCACTCTGTATACGACCTTTATGCAACTCTATTTTCGAGAACATTAGAAAATAAACACATACATTCATACAATCCCTCACACATCTATACACACACACCACCACCATTACAGGCCACTCTAGTACCACAAGCATCTAGACTGTGAGTGAGGTGGGGAGTGGAGGGGCGAGGATGTCGGGTAAGGGTGGGGATGGAAACTTCCACGTTGCGGGATGGATTGTAGAAGTTGCGATTGGCGGGAATTTGAATTGCGGCGTTGAATGCCGTTAAGGAAAGGGGCTGAAAAGAAAGGGGAAAAGTAGAGGAGCGTGGGGATTCTAAATGACAAAAATAATAAGGGAAAGATAATAAAGAAAAAATAGGGAAAAGGTAATATGAAAAAATTAATAAAAATAGGAAAAAATAATACAATAAATATAAAAAGTAATTAATTAAGGGGATATTGTAAGGAGCGACACACAGTTGGAAGGAAGACACGAATTGGAGAAATACAGGATAATGAGTGGCAGAGGAAGGGGGAAGGATTATATTATAGTCGAGCCGAAATACAATGATCCCTGGGACGTGCGCCAATCGGCCTTCAGCGACGACTGTTGCAGGAGACCATTGGAGTAAGTCAGACGCAAACTTTGCTCTGCGCATGCACACGTCCGGCTTAGCTGTGCATTTTTGCGAGTTCTGCCATGCAACAGCGACCGTAACTACTTGGCAAGACGGTTCCATTCTGTTTCTGCCACGAGGCGGTCTCAGAGCCTAGTAGGTACAGCCAGTGAACATCGTGTTTCGGCTCGACTATATGCATAGGGCGTCGGGATTAGACATTAGCTTCAGACCAGGTGGTTGTGGGACCTTAGAATGTGTTGGAAGTACAAGTCCCATCTGCGTAGTTCAGAAGAGCTGGTGGGTGGTGAAGCAGCAATTGAAATCAAGAGTGCTGTATTCAGCCGCATGCTGTGCCACAGGGTGGTCCACAATCCTTTTCGCCACAGTTTGGTGGTGGCCATTCAACCCTGATGGACAGCTGGTTCGTCGCCATACTACTATAAAACGCTCAATAATGATTGCAGCAGATTTGGCGTATCACTTAGCTGCTGTTGGTGAATCAGATGGTTGTCAGTGTACAGCACAGTAATAGACAGCTGACACTCGTTCGCTGCTGCACGGTGCACAGCGCGCCCTGTTCCAGGAGGGCGCCCGCCCGCCCGCGTGCCAGGGGCGCGGTGTACACGGCTACTGTGCGCTCGCTGGCTGCCAGCCCGCACGCTGCATCGGCCGACAGTCATTCGCGTGTTTTCTGCGCCAGACAGCGCGCCACGCGCTATTCATAAACAATGCGACACGCAGCGCCCGCCGGACAATGGGCAGCGCGTGTTCGCCGGGCGCCGGCCGTCCGGAGCGGGGCGGCCGTGTAGCCGCAGCCGCTGCCGCAGCTGCAGCGCCTGTCGGCGAGCAGGTCGCCCGCTGTTTACAGTCCAAACACGACGCGCCGAGGGCCGATTATTCCGAAACCAAACAGGGCAATATTCATTCCCTCATTTGCCGCTTCCGGGGAAAGCAAGTGTCGGTACTGAGTGTGGAGAATCTACAAACAGAAGCTCGGGAGTTGACAGTTCCTGGCGCGCTCGCCAAGTCTGGAATCGAGTGGAACTGTTATACGAGTAGCCTAAACGAGAGGGCCCGAACCAAAAGGCATGATGATCGATAAATTTAACCATTCGCCCAACAAAAAGATACTCGATAAGGTTATTATGTTCATTCAGCTCGTAGTACGTGGAACTTACGGCTCATACATTTGCGCCTTCTTAACACTTCGTTTATGGGCAGAATCGATATAGTCTGTATGTTCTGGATGGTGCGGTCCTGATGAAGGAATTAGACTAAGGTAAAGAGACGATAAAAGAAGTAGATCAGTTTTAATATTTGGGTAGCAAAATTACTTCTTATGGATGAACTAAAAATTATATAAAATGCAGAATGGCTATGGGATGAAAAGCATTTCTGAAGAAGCGAAATTTGTTGACATCCAATATTAATTTAAATTATTTATGTGGTGTCGGTTCTTTACAGAATCAATTATTGTAAATATGTCCACAACAGGAAATGCCAATTTCAGTGCAGACACATTAATATGCTCGATCCCTTGCAAAAATACAGTATTGGCTGTCACCAATACGAATCAAATGGACAGTGGGCACAACAATCGTAGTATGCTGCAAAGTGAGAATTTGGGTTGGAAGGCAAGCATTCATGGAAAGCCTAATTGGTTAAGGCGTCCACTGGCTTAAAAGCGGGAAATCCGGGTTCTATTCCCAGTTAGCACAAATTTCCAACTGTGCCATGGGATTTATTTCATTGACCTGAAACGGTAGAAATGTTTCAGTACTTGGATTCCGATTAATTTAAATGTTAGGAAATCCTTTCTGAAAGCATTCATCAGGAGTGTAGCATTGTATGGGAGTGAAACGTAAACGATAAGGAGTTCAGACAAGAGGATGATAGAACTTTTAGAAATGAGGTGTTACAGACGAATGATGAAGATTAGATGGATAGATCACGTAAGTAATGAGGAGGTGCTCAACAGAATTGGGGAGAAAAGGAGTTTCTGGCATATTCTGAGTAAGAGAAGGGATACTTTGGTGGGACACATTATGAGACAACAAGGTGTCGTCAACATAAAATTAGAAGGATGGGTGTGGGTTAGAAATGGCTGAGGGAGACCGAGAGACGAATCTAGTAAGCAGATTCAAAAGGATGTCGGTTGACGTTCTTATTCAGATATGAAAAAGTCTGCAGAGGACAGGGTAGCGTGGAGAGCTTCACCAAACCAGTCTGCGGAGTGTAGACCACAACAAAAACTTCCTGATTCCAACGGCAATCTAATTTCTGTGTATAAAACAACTTCAAACATTGTATTTCCTTTAAATACAATGCTAAAAATAAAAATTAGTACACCTGCTTGGATCTTTCCAATTCACTGATGACTTATTGTTGAAATATTGTATACGGAGTTCCTTAAATGATTACATTCACACGTTGATAGCTCATATATTACGTAACCACAAAGAGCTCGATCCATGCTGAAACACCCTTATCAGTACCTGGTGAGGGTTTATGTGAGTCAGCGCCTGCAATGATTCTGGCATCCATTCAATTATACAGTCTTGGGATTCATTATTCCGCGTCTGCTCGACCTCACTTGTAGTTCTCACACATTTCACAATTTGCACATATCTGTTGTCATCCCATCACATGCCACACATGCCCAATTGGGGACAACTCCTGGTATGGGGAGTTGCTGCACGTCTTTTACGTTGACTTTTACGTACAGTGTGTGTGGTCGAGCATTATCCTGTTGGAATAGCACATCGCCTTAATCAGGAGTTGTCCGGCAAACAAGCGATAGAGGCGCTTTAGTGCACGAAAGAACGGCGCCAGTTGAACTGTGAACTTCTATGCTGTGGTGTGACTAGAGGAGGGATAAGAGGTGTGCATGACCACATTTATTTATTTTTTTATTTTGTATTTTATTTTTATTTATTTATTTTTTACCATTACTAAATGATTTATGTTACAGAATTTCTTGTATAGGACTGTAATTGTGTCATAATGAGTTTGAAATAAACTTGTTTCTTGCATTTTCTACATCATGGTTTTGATTTACATAACAAATCATTGCCATGACCAGCAGTGTCTTGTAGTTGTTTCATATGGTATCCACTTTGTATAGTTTAATAGTTGTACCATGAAGTGATTAGAGAGATCACAAGACAGTGAAACACATATGTCTGTTACTTTCGTAATGTCTGTATCTTATGAATTCTTTGATGTAGAAAAATAATTAAATTGGTATTAAGTTAGTACTACGTACCAAAGATATTTTGCAATAATATCATTTGTCTCTAGGATGTCATTATTTGGCCGAGGACAGTTGTAGATTGTCCGATGTGCAAGTGCGGTAGACACAGGTAAGAGATGGTATCAGCATTGTGAATTTTATGATTTTGTACATCTTGCTGCTATTCCAGCAACAAATAAGGTAAAATAAGTATTTTGTAATTTAATAGCATTTTTATAGTCAAAGGATCACTTCCAAAGCTCGTGTTGTTGTTATAATAAGATGTATTTTTAGCAAACAATTTTGAATTGACAATGTCAGGAAGAACTAACTTTGAAAATAAATGTAATTTATGCAAACGTTTTTATAACGCTATTATAATTTTTGAGTATCTAATGCCGTATACATAAAAACAATCTTAGAATTTCTTATGTGAAAGCAGGAATTTATATTTCATATTAAAAAAAATCCCATTATTGCTAACACCAACCGAGTTGAAAAAGTTATCATTTAATTCACTGAATGGGTTTATGTTTCGGTTTGTCAGGTGAGTTAATTACGAGTAAATTGGTAACTGTTGAAGTTTCAGACAAAATATTTTAAGTTTATGTAAATCTAAGAGACTTAACTACTTTGCTCATCAGTCCCTAGGCTTGCGAACTACTTAAACTAAATTACGCTAAGAACAACACCCGTGCCTGAGGGAGGACTCTGACTTTCGAAGGCGAGAAGCGGCGCACTCCGCAGCAACAGGCCTCAGAGCGCTCGGCAACTCCACCGCGGCAAGTTTCAGACAACAGTAAACTTCGTTAGTGGCATTTTTATTAAATTCCTATCATAAGACAGCAGTGGTAATATACCGCAGAGTGATTTGAATATCAAAACATCTCATTGACGGCTAGACAGTACAAGAACAGTTTTCTTATTTCTTGTAGCAAAACTACTTTGCAATGCAGCTAAATTGCGTTACCGACTGGAGGGAAAATTTATGACGAAGCGCTGACCTCCTTAAACTTGAGCAGTGAACAGTACTAATGTCTGCGGGACAACGTTGGATAATACACTCATGGCCATTAAAGTTGCTACCTCACGATGATGACGTGCTACAGACGCGAAATTTAACCGACAGGAAGAAGATGCAGTTATAACGTTGCCCTTGCTTCGTATGATGCCGTAATTGTTAAAAGTAGATTCCGTGATTATATTTTTTGACAAGCAATTGATGGTACCTAATGTTTGAATTTGAAATAAATTAAAGTACGCCACAAAATGAACATTAAAGCAAATAAACCGCGGGTTGCAAATTAAAGTCGGGCACCATACAAGCAACAGCACGTTATAAGACTTACGAAAAGCATCTAACTGGATCCTGCGCTTCGTATTGTAGAGACTGGAAATGATAACTTTTTTTAATTTAATATATGAACGTTGAAGATACTTTCCGTAGTAGATCAATGTTCAGACTGTTTACTTCGCCTTTCATTGTTGTGTGACCGTGGGTGGATTATGAAGTTACTGGTAATGATAAAATAATATTAAAAAAAAAAAGAAGTTCGGACTTCGTGAAATTACAAAAAAAAAAAAAAAAAAAAAAAAAAAAAAAAAAAAAAAAAGACTGCAAAGTAGTGTGTAAGGATGATTGATTGATTGAAATTTTGCAGACAATGCGAAGCGATTGTAATGGCGTCTGAACATTAAACTATTACGGAGGCGAAGGAGCTGAAAACATTAAGAAATTAAATATTTGGCGTGCAGGACTTTGACGTAAATGAAAAACAAAGAAAAGGGAATGCTTTTAAATTTAAATAATATATTCACACCAGGTTGGCGCGAGTGGCGACACCTACAATGTGCTGACATCACCAGCGTTGCCTTGTGTAAGGAGGAGAAATGCGTACCATCACGTTTCCGACATTAATAAAGGTAGCCTATCGCGATTGCGGTTTATCGTGTCGTGACAATGCTGCTCGCGTTGGTCGCGAACCAATAACTGTTAGCAGAATACGGAATCGGGGGGTTCAGGAGGGCATTACGGAACGCCGTGCTGGATCCCAACAGCCTCGTATCACTAGCAGTCGAAATGACAAGCATCTTATCCGCATGGCTGTAACGGATCGTGCAGCCACGTCTCAATCCCAGAGTCAAAAGATGGGGACGTTTGCGAGACAACAACCATCTGAGGGAACAGTTCGACGACGTTTGCAGCAGCATGGACTATCAGCTCGAAGACCATGGCTACGGTTGCGCTTGACGATGCATCACAGACAGGAGAACCTGCGATGGTGTACACAACGACAAACCTGGGTGCACGAATGGCAAAATGTCATTTTTTCGGTTGAATCCAGGTTCTGCTTATAGCATCATGATGGTCGCACACGTGTTTGGCACCGTCGCGGTGAACGCACATTGGAAGCATGTATTCGTCATCGCCATACTGGCGTATCACCCGGCGTGATGGTATGGGGTGCCATTGGTTACACGTATCGGTCACCTCTTGTTGTCATTGACGGCACTTTGAACAGTGACCGATACATTTCAGATGTGTTACGACCCGTGGTTCTATCCTTCATTCGATCCCTGCGAAACTCTACATTTCAGCAGGATAATGCACGACCGCATGTTGCAGGTCCTGTACGGGCCTTTCTAGATACGGAAATGTTCTACTGCTGCCCTGGCCAGCACATTCTCCAGATCTCTGACCAACTGAAAACGTCTGGTCAATGGTGGCCGAGCAGCTGGCTCGTCACAATACGCCAGTCACTACCGTGTTGCAGCTGCATGGGAATCTGTACCTGTACACGCCATCTGTTTTTGACTCAATGTCCAGGTATACGAAGGCCGTTATTACGGCCAGACGTGGTTGTTCTGGGTACTGATTTCTCAGGATCTATGCACCCAAATTGTTTAAAATGTAATCACATGTCAGTTCTAGTATAATATGGTTTGCCATTGAATACCCATTTATAATCTGCATTTCTTCTTGGTGTAGCAAATTTAATGGACAGTAGTGGAGTTCAATACAATAGTCAGCAAAGTAAGTCACCAGTTCTGTACGATAGGTTTCAGTCGAAGACAGCTTTAAAATGCTTAAAACCAAACGATATGATTGAAACTTCCTGGCAGATAATTGTGTGCCGGAACCGGGACTGAAGCCTGGGACCTTTGCCTTTCGCGGCAAGCTCTCTACCGACTGAGCTATCCCCACAAATGCCGCCCCACAAATTTACTTCCGCCAGTACCTCGCCTCCTACTTCCCAAACTTCACAGAAGCTCTCCTGCGAAACATGTGGAGTGTGCGCTGATATGAAACTTCCTGAATGGTGAGTCGTGTTAGGATAGCTCAGTCGGTAGAGCGCTTGCCCGCGAAAGGCAAAGATCCCAGGTTCGAGTCCCGATTCCGGCACACAATTTTAATCTGCCAGGAAGTTACATATCAGCGCGCACTCAGCTGCAGAGTAAAAAGTTTCATTCTGGAATGATATGATTATTTCATTAAAAATTGAGGCCACTGTTTTTCTGTGGGCTATGACTCCAGGCGAGTCGCAAATCCTTCTTAAGGAGGCACGGGCGTTCCTGGAAGTCGATACCTGTAGCGAAAAGCCGCTGCCACCCCTAGTGGGCAGTGCACGTCTTGATAGCCTTTGGAGGGAGAAAGCCAGACTTGCAGCATTGTAAACTCTGCGCAGACCCTCACGGTCTGCCGGCGTCCCGGAGGAAGACAGTGACCTGGATCGTAAAGCAGGGACCTTTTGCGGGGCGTACCTGAAAACTGCGGGCAATTATCACACTGTTCTCGACAGTCTGGAGCCTAACTTTACGATTTTGTTGGCGCTACGTCTGGATGCTTGGAGTGCCGAGGGTGTCTTTTAGTGGAGATGGGGGGTGCGTTCGCGACGGGGGTTGGAACCTATGAGGTGATAAAATAATTTGCCTGTCTGCAGATACTGATCGAGAGACACAAAAATTCCTGCTGTTTCTTGCAACTGTGGCCTATGTGCGGCTCACGCTGCGGAAAGTTTCGAGTGGGAGGTGCCTAGTAGCTTACACAATAGTAATTTGATATGACTGGCTAGACCATCAGGTCTTCTCTCCTACTGGTTTGAGGTCACATGTGGGAGGTGTCTGTGAGCCAGAATTTTGGATGGTGGAGCTGTGTGGAGGACTCCGAAGTGTTCGGACCTCTCGATTTGTGTCCAGTTAGTTCGCCAAGTGGCAACCTTCGGTGGACTTAGAATATTTTGTGTGCCCATTGCACAGTGTCAGAAATCATCTGTGTGATTCCTGTTTGCATTCACAGTAACATAATTCGAAACTAGTAAATATTCTGAAGTGGGTGTTGTTCTGAACAAGCTCACTCGAAATCACGATAATTTACTGTTTCTCGAAAATCAGCATTCACCACTGCTTTGGAAAATTGCTGTATTTCTCCCGTATTTCGAATACTTTTGTAATTGCCGCGCCGATCGCGTTGATGTTTTTCCATCCGCGATCGCATCCATTAGCCTGCACTGCCACCAACGGCCTTTCGACTTCGCCGACGCTGTTATACTGTATATGGTAAGGTAGCGCCAATGCATCAACAAGGCGAGAAGATTATTGAATGGTATTTGATAGGTGGGACGTAGTGTGAGTTTGCCTGGTCGTCATAGTCGATCTTAATCGCGCGTGTCTGCTTCAGTAGTTAACCTGCTACTGACTTTAATATACTTTTTTTTTTTTTTTTTTTTTTTTTTATTTATTTTATTTTTTAGGTTAACACGCCAAATTCATGACTATAGCCAGTCGAATTTTTGTTTGTGCTAGTTCAAGTCAGTGTTTTTTTTTTTTTTTTTTTTCCTTTCTTTAAAGGAATTGACACTTTTTCACGCAAGTCGTGTTTTTGATAACTTGCCACATAATTTCTGTTAAATACAGTGACTATTTATGAACATTGTGTACCTGATTTCAACGAACTTTCACATATTTTGGAGGGGTTATCACTTGTCTATGTTGGGTAGGTCAGGATATTTGTGTGTTTCCAACAACAGTGTATGGAAACACGCACTTTCACAAAATAAATAAATAAGTGAGATTAGACTACTGGTCGCCACTACTTTCAGTTAGGCACAGTAAATTCTCAGTTTGATATTTTCAATAATTTTTTCTACCTTTTTTTAATAATAAATATAAGTAGTGGCAACCTTTAAAAAAATATGATTCCAATCCAGGTATATATATATATATATATATATATATATATATATATATATATATATATATATATATATTCAATTATAATTGTAATCAAGATTCTCTCATTTGCATATTACAGAGCGGCTTATTTATAAAAGGTAAAGTCACAGCAACTTTAAAAGAGAATACAACCACGTCATTCAACCGTAAAACAACTTGACCAGAGCAAGTCTGAATACTAGCGGTTCCGTACTTAAAAACATATGACTAAGATAATTGAACAGAAAAAAGACTATTTTGCAATAAATACATTGTTTTAACAATGAATAAAAGAAAGGGCCGTAAACTGTTTCAGGTACTGTGATAGCTAAATTTAGAAGATACAATAATTAATTTTGAGAAATCCGATTCTTTAGAAATTTACTGTACAGTGGGACCTTGCTCAATGAATTTAATTTGCTTCTGGGCCTTACCTGCAATGCGTAACCTCGTTATGCAACTTCTATTTTTCTATCGAAAACCAGATGTGATACATTCAGAAAAATGGACAAAAATTTATGTCCTAATGTTCAATGTCCTATGGAAGAAGGTTTAAGGGGGGACGTAGGCAAAAGTGGTCAAAATTGATTAAAAAAAAGTTGCCTCCATATAATTCTGTACCATGTTAGGAATACTGTCCCCAATTTTCGCAGATTAATTCGCACTACAGGTGATAAAAAAACTGTCTTGTTTCAACAGCTGCGCCCACTTTTCTAGACGACACTCTCCTTGTTTGCGATGTTTTATTACTCGCTGCTGTCATAAAAACATATTCATATCAACGCAGTCTTCCTAAAGCAGTCTTAAGTACCATAAAGCCAACATTCCAGTTTCTAGCTCATCCACATTTGTTAAAGAAATGTACTCATGGTGGAACTCCAAACCCGAATGGCCGCGGTGCAGCAGCCGAGCGGTCTCAAGCGTCTCGCTGCGGAGCGCACGGTTGCTCGCCGTGGAGGTTCGAGTCCTCCCTGGGGCATGGGTGTGTGTGTTGTCCTTGGTTAGTTTACCTAGGTTTAAGTAGTTTGTAAGCTAGGACTGATGACCACGCAGTTTGTTCCGATAGATTTACAAACATTTAAACATTTTTAAACCCGAATGATAGCTTCATTTGGAAGAGATGCCCCAAAACAACATTTAGCTCACCTACTGTAGTTAAAATTGACACATACGATGCATGTCTGGTGTTTAATGATGGAAGAATAAGGACCATTACTGGACTAGGATCTTTTCCTTGGTTGCTTCACCGAGAAGCTATTGAAGAAGATAGAAGACGCGCTTCTTGCAAGATCTGAAATTTCTGTGAAGGATATAGCCAAAGGGGCACACCAAAAACATCAGCTACAAAGGAAACATCTCCAAGAAGAGCAAGATGAGAGATGTATGGTTATGGTCAACATTAAGGTACTATTTTATGGTGTAAATCTTTATAAAATCTTATAAGTGCAGTTCCCATAACTTTCATTTTTTGGTATATAGGGAACATTTTTTCCTGAACTGCTGGAGATAGATAAGTGATATTTTCTGCAGACTTTGTTCACAGTATAACACAACTTCCTGTGGTTCAATTCTTTTCTAAGTGGATTTCTGTCAAAATTATTGACATTTCTGTGAAATTGAAATTGCTTTGTTTCATACACATAATTTCAAAATGTTCAAATGTTGATTAAGCTTAAGGGACTTAACTATTGGGGTCATCAGTTCCTAAACTTACGGACTTCTTATGTACTACCTTGTACTAAAGACGACACAAACATCCATGTCCGAGGAGGGATTCGAACCGCCGACGGGGAGCGACCTCGTGCATCGTAGCATAGACACATCATTTTTGAAAATAAATTGCAATAGCTCTTAAAGTGATATTAAAAAACTGTTCCACACGTTTGCTTATCTGATTACTAAGAATTACCTACCACATTATAAAAGTTGTCAGTAAAGTAATTTTTGAGAAGATGTTCCTTTTGTGAAGGCATGTGTTGTGAAAATTTGCAATGTCATGATCAAATTTTTGAGAAAAAAATCTGAAAAAAACTCCACAATGTAGCCCTACCATAATTACCGCAAGTGCACAGTTTGGTTCTATTATCTTTCAAACACCGAAAACTGTGTTATATTATGTAACCAAGTCCATTTTCTCCTACATCCCCCCTTAATAGAGGGATGGGATCTTGCAAAATATGAAGAAACAAGTGATTTGTGGTATAATGTAATTTTACCGAAATTGTAACTTAATTACGTAACTTCCGGTTACGGTTTCGGATTCGACCGCAATTCATGTTTCGGTCGAACTCTAGCCCAAAGTGAGGCATTGAGACAACATTTGCCCAATCGCAGTTGATGTCATATATTATGTGAATATTATATAATAACAACTGCAGGATCAGAAGTGACGTCTGTTCTTTCGGAACAGACGCCACATGTATATTGAGACAACCGTTTTTCCCGAGAAACTCACGCTACGGGAACAGGAGCAAGTGACAACAGCATGCGAAGTTCCGCCGAACACGCTGAGGTGGATTGTGTAGTATGGCTGTAGATGTAAATGTTGACACGTTGCACATATCTGATTACCTGTTACGCTTCGTGTGAAACACCTCGTTAAACCTGTACTGACACACCAAAACGCTGATTACAAACAACTTATTTTCGGCGCAAACTCCCGATGCAGAGCCGGGCACACTTGAGCCAACGCCACCTGGACGGGAGGCCTGTGCGCTGCTGGCTATACCAAGAGTAGTCACAACAACAGGAAGCGAGCTGTGCTGTGTAGCGTGTGGCGAGTTTGAAAAGACGTGAATGTTACAGATTGTGACTGATTTCTACTTTCATAACGTTATTTTTGTGGCTTGTTCGGTGTTACACGCATAGCATTTTGTTAGTAGCAGACAAAATGCCCTACAGATGTTGTGTGACCGGCTGTAAAGGAAACAATCCGACAGGGCCAAAAGTGCAATTTTTTTTCTTTTCCAAAAGAAGAAGAATTGTTAGAAAAATGGAGACGAGCCATCCCACGGGAAAACTTGATCATCAACAAAACAACAAAAGTATGTCAGTCAACTACCTTTTACAGCTAGATAGTAGTATTAAGTTTAAAACTTGAAACATAACCCAGCATGTGATATTTTGGCAGTATTCGGTTATTATTATCGTCACTAACGTATCTTAAATTTTGTAATGGGAGATCGAAACTAAACACGGTGAATGAAGTGTGAACACTCCACTTCGCAGTTTTGTTCTTTTTAACGACTGTGTTTCTTGCCGAGTTCACGGACGCTTCGGAACATTAAACGGCCATTTCTTGCTCGACTCTGTGCCCGAGACTTTTTATTTACTGCATTTCTACCTGCCCATAGTCAGTTATTTGCTTACCATGAAACTGAAGTCGGTTAAATTGTACGACGCTTCTCGCCGGGCTCCAGTGGTTATGTTGGCACCAATGATTAATGGCGGCAACTCAGATGACCAATAAGTGTTTTGTCTTGACAATTTCAATTAAAACGAAATTTTTTTCTAAACGGACAAGGATACATATAAGAACCTGGCAACCATAGATCAGGTACAGTATTAATTTTGCTGCGACTGAAACGAGCAGCAATAACATTTACTCTGTAGCTCGTAAAAAATATTAACGCAATTCTATGCTTCATTGTTCATCTGTTGCCAACATAAGCACTGGAGCCCTGCGAGAAGCGTCGTAAACTTTTACCCTGCAGTCTTCTAAGGAATAACAGAACTAAACGCAACTTTCTTAGGGAGATCGTTTTATTAATGATTAACAGCACTACCCGTAAGGGTGTTATTACTATCTCAACTGAGCTGCTCGTAGTAATTTAAGAAGGTATTTTGTTCAGCAAATTTAAATGTTTAATTAGGATTGTTGTGCGTTTAAAACAGGATGAGTGGTACAAATGCATAGGCCTAAATGAGTGTGTTCCACGACCACAAATTGTAATGCATTTTTTCCTTGATACAGTTAATTTTGTGATTCCAGTTTTGGACCTGTGGATAGTTCGATTTGGTTTGTCTGTACAGTTTTCTTAGATTTCCTAAAATCATTTATTTGTTTATTAACTAGCCTGAATAGTTGTGATATTTCTCTTCGGAATAGCATCATGAAATTTTGCACACACAGTCATATATACTTTAAAAAAAAAGGAGCACTTTTTATAAATATAGTTAAGCAGAATGAAACTTTCACTCTGCAGCGGAGTGTGCGCTGATATGAAACTTCCTGGCAGATTAAAATTGTGTGCCGGCACCGGGACTCGAGCCTGGGACCTTTGTATTTCGCGGGCAAGCGCACTACCGACTGTGCTATCCCGGTACCGGCACACAATTTTAATCTGGCAGGAAGTTTCATAGTTAAGCAGCATTATTAAACCTGATAAGAAATTGAATAAGTAAGTCAGACAGTTTTCGAAATTTGGCGTGGGTGTTTTTTTTTTTTTTTTTTTTTTTTTTTTTTTTTTTTTTTTTTTTTTTTTTTAATAAGATTCAAAACGTCACAAATTGCACAATTTTGGTCACTTTGAAATGTTCAAGTTTTAGATTTTCGTTATTGCGACGGTGCAACACAATAACAAAAACTGAAAAATTCTAAAGCTTATGGCTCGAATTAAAGTATTTGGTTGATTTCTCATAGGAATGACCCTAATGTTTAAATTTTTTATGTGCCAATTTGTTTTATCAAAACGTTTACAGGCCTGATTAAACCACCTGTCTCATCGAAAGTTCTGTTCTTTCTGTATCAAAACAGGTAGGTTCAGGGTATTAGCATATAAAATAACTGGAAAAAAAAAGAGTGGATTTATTTAAAAACAGTTCTGTACTCCAATAGAAGTGTATTGTTCAGTCAGAATAAGGCGTTTGTAGGAATGCTTTCCGGTAGAAACCGCTCTTGGGTGGAGAAGACTTGTTGTGACTACAGGGGCGCTGCTCAGCGCACATGCCTTCCGTCTAGGTGGCGTTGGCGGAGCGCTAAAACGCTGCAAGGCGGTGGGTGCCGTCCATCACGCAGTGTAGATGTGCTGGAGCGGCGTTAAGCAGATGTTCGGCAAACATCAGCTGCCGATGCCGGGACACCGGTCTGCATTACAGCACACAGGTCCACCGGCGGTGACGTACGGTAAACGCCGAACGTGCGCCGATTCATAATTAAGCCCCTCCTGCATAGGTTGCATACGTGACAAGAGAATTTACCATTCCCAATGCTGTAGATCCGCGTATCTACCGCATTCCGGTGACTTAACGAAACACACGCGTTCGCTGCAGGATAATTCTAGCTGCAATGTTTTTAGGCACATACCTTGATGTTTGGGTCAGCAAGAGAGTATGCATTTCTTCTGGCTAACAATCCTCACAATATCGTTCATGGAAAAAGATTTATAGCGTACTGCACTTTCACGTTTAACGGGGCATAACGTCATTAGGCATACCGTGTTAATTTATTAATTCTTTAAGTCTAACTTTATTCGCAACACATTTTGCAGACATATCTGCATATACTGTCGAGAGAGTCTGCAAAATTAAATCATTCTACGACTTAAACTTCCGATGATGTGCCGTCTTGAACGTTGAAAACCATTATTATTATTATTATTATTTTCACGGGAACACACGTTACACCGACTATTTACAGTCATCACTTGTAGATGAGAACACTTAAGGATGCCAACAAACCATTCCTTAACTTCCAACCTTTCATAACGCTCTCATCTCTCTGGCGAAATCCTTCTCCATCTCCAGTTTCATCGCAATCCAATGAGTGGTCCGGCAGCGCATGAAATACGAACAAAGTTTTGTGTCTCAGCCTCATCACCACTTTTGTGTCTCGTTTCCGTCGTAGGTGTCGGTGGCCGAGTAGGAAGACCGACACAGGAATAAAGGATGCACGCTTGTGCAGGTAGGAGGTGACCAGCCAGTACTGCAGAATGTTGACACATAGTTGAGCTAGAGGCTTGCCCAGTGCCTATCCGATAGCCAAGTCTTCACTGGTGGCTATCTGATTCCGAAGTGTTAGCTGGTTCCTATCTCAGTCCCAAGTGAACGATGTCGTTCAGTGGTGGCCACGAGCGGGATCGCAGCAGAGGGCGCTCGTGGCTGAAGTAGTAAGAACGCCGCGCCGTGCGTGCATGGCGGCGCGCAGCGAAAGTAGGTGGCGCGTACATCAGACTTGTGCGACACCACACAAAGTAACAAAGATTCATTTATATATACAGGGTGGTCCACTGATAGTGACCGTGCCAAATATCTCACGAAATAGGCATCAAACGAAAAAACTACCAAGAACAAAACTTTTCTAGCTTGAAGGAGTCAAACAGATGGGGCTATGGTTGCCCCGCTAGGTGGCGCTGCCATAGTTCAAACGGATATCAACTGCATTGTTTCAAACACGTATCCCGGTATTCGTCTAGTACGTAAATAAATATGAATGTTTCATTTGGAACACTTTTTCCGCTTTGTGATAGATGGTGCTGTAATAGTCAAAACGTGGCATCGCGTAACATTTCGCTGGTGCTGACGGTATTTGCTTCGTGATACATTACTCGTATTAAAATGGACCGTTTACCAATTGCAGGAAAGATCGATATGGTATTTATGTATGCCTATTGTAATCAAAATGCCCAACGGGCTTGTGCTATGTATGTTGATCGTTATCCTAGAAGACATCATCCAAGTGTCCTGACCTTTCATCGGATAGTTACGTTATTTAAAGAGACAGGAAGTGTTCAGCCACATGTGAAACGTCAACCACGACCTGCAACAAATGATGCCCAAGTAACTGTTTTAGCTGAAGTTGCTGCTAATCTACACATCAGTAGCAGACAAAATGAGCGAGAATCAAGAATCTCAAAACGTCGGTGTTGAGAATTCTACATCAACATAAATTTCACCCGTACCATATTTCTATGCAACAGGACATGCATGGCGAAAACTTTGAAAGTAGTGTACAGTTTTGTCACTGGGCACAAAATAAATTACGGGACGATAACAATTTTTTTTCGCGCGTACTGTTTAGTGACGAAGCGTCATTCAGAAACAGAGGTAACGTAAACCGGCATAATATTCACTATTGAGCAACGGAAAATCCACGATGGCTGCGACAAGCGAAACATCTGCGACCTTGGCGGGTTAATGTATGGTGCTGCATTATGGAAGAAAGGATAATTGGCCCCCATTTTATCGATGGCAGTCTAAAGGGTGCAGTGTATGCTGATCTCTTACGTAATGTTCTACCGATTTTACTACAAGATGTTTCACTGCATGACAGAATGGCGATGTTCTCTCAACATGATGGATGTCCGGCACATTGGTCGCGTGCAGCTGAAGCGGTCTGCATTGGAATATTTAATAACGGGTGAACTGGTCGTAGAAGCATCATAGCATGGTCCGCACGTTCACCGGATCTTACATCCCCGGATTTCTTTCTGTGGGGAAAACTGAAGGATATTTATTATCGTGATTCACCGGCAACATCTGAAAACATGCGTCAGCGCATTGTCAATGCATGTGAGAACATTCTTGGAGGCTAACTACTCACTGTTGAGAGGATTTCGTTATGCGTATTGCCAAATGCATTGAGTTGAAGGACATCATTTTGAGTATTTATTGAAGTCATGAGGTAATTACAGGCAATCACGCAGTAACAGCATGCGTTCTCATAATCTATATCTATAAATGTGAATGTCTGTTCGGTGTACGTTTATCACGTCTGAACCACAAGACATAAAGAGCTAAAAGTTTGTACAGTTACAAATGTCTACCCGGGGAAGGCTTTAGGCATGCTTTTGTGGCGATCGGCTAGCTATTTACCTAATGTGAATGTCTGTTCGGTGTACGCTTATCACGTCCAAACGACAAGATGCAGAGACTTAAATATTTGTACAGTTACTAATTTATACCTGAGGAAGGTTTTAGACACGGTTTTATAGCGGTCTGATAGCTATTTAGTAATTTGAAAAATATAACGCGAAATGCTGAACAATAATTACTCTTTGAAAATATTTACTCTTTGAAAATGGTTTTATTGGTTGCATTGTTGCTTGAGGGTTGATAATGATAAAAGGTTGGAGTATATTGGGATGGAAAGTTATCGGCGTATATAAAATTCTACGTGTGTGTGTGTGTGTGTGTGTGTGTGTGTGTGTGTGTGTGTGTAATTATTGTCCGAAGTCTCCCTTTGTACAGTTCCATGCCGACAGCTATAACGGGGTGGAAGATATGGTGGTTGAGAGTCACCAAATTATAAAAAAGGCCACCGATGACGTTTGCGACTGTATAGCAAGGATGTTACGTACAGCGAAACGTGATGCCACAGACCATATCTTTGGCCTACGAGTGCTACAATGTCTTCAGCTCTTTCTCTGTAAGGTTAAGCATATGAATAAGGAAATATAAGAATATAAGAATAAATAAATAAAGCAGTAAAAAAGAAATTTCTTTTAATACATATCTTAAAAAAAAATGATTTGACTTTTCGCGCATTCATCAAGTGATCCATCTGTGATATTATTACAATCATTATTGTTGAATTTCGTGATTGGATTCTTCGAAACGAGTGCATTTTTACCTGTGATTTCTTATATATTCTCTGATAAATGTAACATGTTTTTAGAAAAAAGGAGATGAACAGAGAGAGAGTGGATAGGAAAAGTAGTAACTCAAGGTTCGAATAAATAAATAAATACCCGGGCAACGCCGGGTTTCCAGCTAGTATATGATAATTTCACAGAAATACATGTATCACATTGGAACAAGTTCAAACGTACCTACGTTCTATGTTTTAATTTATCTACCTGTTACCCACTGTTCGTCTAAAATTGTGAGCAATATATTTGTGAATATTACAGCGCCATCTACTACAAAGCGACAAAAGTGTTCGAAATGAAACATTCATATTTGTTTACGTACTAGACGGATATGTCATAAAAATGGGGGTACCTATGTTAAAAAAAAATGCAGTTGATATCCGTTTGTCCTACGGCAACGCCAACTAGCGGACCAACCATGGTGTCATCTGTTTTTTCCCCTTCAAGCTAGAAAAGTTATGTTCTGTGTAGTTTTTTTTCGTTTGAAGCTTATTTCGTGAGATATTTGGCCCGGTCATTATTAATGGACCACCCTATATATATATAAGGTAGGGAAGATCACAGAACGCAATTGGGTTTATAAGTTATAGGAGTTTCTATAGAAGATAACTGAAATCGGAGAGGCAAATAATGGTATAAGAACTACGAGTTGTTATTTTGTCACAGGTCAGCACTCAAATCAGTATGATTAATTTATAAGCAAGCTCATCCTGAAAGTTGTCATACGTAGGTATTGTTTTCCTGGAGAATTTTCTATACTCCGTAAGTTACTGTATGTTGGTCGGTAACTTGTAATACACTTAAGCATCTTATGGTCGGTCACCGTGACACCTTACGTGATGTATGTGATATTTCATAGATGGTTTGGAGGAAATACAGTGGAAGAAGAAAAAGTGTATTAGGGAGAGAGAGTGGGCAGGAGGAAACGAATACAAAGAGGAGGCGGGGAGGGGCCGGTCGGGTTGGAGACGAACAGATGAAGTGGTAGAGCGGTGGAAACGAGATATACTCTAGTGATTAATAGGAATGATTACGTAGTTTAGATAACTTTTTGTGAATTGTATTAGGAGGAGAGGAGAGAAGAAAAGAGAAAGGGAGAGAACTGGGATGGACAGAGGATAGGAGAAGGTGGAAGGTGAAAAAAGGGGGGGGGGGGGAGTAAGAGACGGACACAAACCAGCAACAGTCATGAAATATTTGTTCTTTCTTATGACACTTTTTAAAAATTAATTATTAAGGTTTGGAAGGCTCAGGCCTAGTAAGCAGGAGTCCCGGGTTCGAAACACGGCAACAGTGCAAATTTTGAATCACTTTCTCTCCTTACATTCAATATCTTTGATTATTTGTCTACCTTGAAGGAAACTTATGCGTTGTGAGAGACATGATTTCTTCCAGCGCTTCCTGTCTTCACAAAGAGTACTGGTTTTTAATGCCACGCTGTTTGCTCGTGGCGCACAGATTTCACTGCACATTCGGATTCTTCCCGAAAAACCACTTGGGATTTGCTCGAAACACTTTTTCCCACTTGTGGTAGTTGACGCTATACTCGGTTAAACACGATTCATCACACTTGGAAACCTTGTCCTGCAAAGTGGCCCACAACGCCGGACTTAGAAATTAGGCCAGTCGTCGTAGACAAAAAAGGGCCTTAGGTCCAAAAAAATTGCAGGAAGCTGAATTTTTGGTATGTTGTTAGGACATATTAGAGTAGTATTAAACCAAGTTTGCAGCTTCGAAATCCTTTAGCTTAACTTTTAAGAGCCAAAAAACCTCGAAATTTTCGGACTTCTTTCTGGTTTTAGCTTATAACTCGTGAAGGGTGGTTGTTTGACGAAAAGTCACTCACACCTCTATTAATGTAGATAAAATAATCCAAAATTTAAGCCTTACCACAGCTCTGTAAGTCCAATAGTTCCCGAGATACTGGACTTCAAATGTTGACTTATTGCTCCAAAAAGTTCAAATTTTCGATTTTAGTCATCTTTCGGCTAGAATATTGGCTCTAATGATCATCCCACGGTGAATGTCATACAAAAAAGTTATGGAGCAGTTATTTAGCTTTAATCTAAGTACTGAACGAAGTCCATAGGCCCAATAGGTTTCTAATTATCGTTAAAAAACGAAAAATTGTACAATTCGGAGTATTCAATAAATTGATCCAGGCGAATATATATATATATATATATATATATATATATATATATATATATATATATGTGTGTGTGTGTGTGTGTGTGTGTGTGTGTGTGTGTGTGTGTGTGTGTGTGTAAAAGAAAAAGGAAGAGTTACTCATTGACGATGATTATTAACGCATTGTATATAAATAGGATTTTTTCAACACTGTTTTCAGCAAATATTGTACTGAGAAGTTCGTTGAGTAATTTCCTGGCATGGCACCGACGGCCCCCATGAATGACATTATGTGGTGAAAACCTCCAAGCCTCACCAAGCTTGATGACAAGCTGAGGATGCTGGTGGCTCTCCACAGTGTCTCGGGCTTTCAAGTACAGTGGTTGATCGTAGGTTACAAAACATGTTTCCTGACCGTAAATGCTTGTTCTTTAACTGGTTTCCAAAAGTGATGTTAAAACCGTGTCGTAGTCGGTTCGGGGAGCATGGATAAAATACAGATATAAATCTTTGAACATTTGTAAGGAATATCTTCTGTCACTTGCTCCATGAATCCATTCCATCCTGGGAACCAAACAACCACGAAGGTCTGGGGATTTTGGCAAAATGTCTTCCGCGATTTTCACTTCGTTAATTGAAATGGCTGACAAGCCAGATTTCTTTCACATAGAAGAATGTTTAACATGTGTGGCAGTGTATGAACCTGATAGACTCTGCAGAAACAGACTTCAAACGTAGTTTGTTTATTTCTGGGTGAACGGATGAGTGAGGGGTCATGATCATTTTACCACCCATTTCATGGAACGTTTTTAAGTCTATGGGACTTAACTACGGGGTCATCAGTCCCTAAACTTACAAACTACTTATGAACTACTTACGAACTAGGACGACACAAATATCCATGCCCGAGTGGGGATTCGAACCCCCGACCGTAGTGGCCGTGCAGACCGTGACTGAAGCGCCTCAGTCCCCTCGGCCACCGTGGCCGGCGATCGTATTTTCTCCATCAATTGTGTTAACATTCACATCTGCATTGTCGAACACAAAATGCATCAAAGCTCCTTCGTCAACTAGTTTGGTCACTTCTCCATGGAGGATAGCGGAACTTTCAAAATGCATAGCCTCCGTATATGTAAAAGAAATTCACATACTGTGGCAAAGTTCAACAAGGTGCTTTGATCCAAATTTTCTATACAAATACGTTCCAAAGCTTATTTGAATTGAGATTAGGAAAGATTTAGGCCTCGTTGCAGCCATGATTTCATGAGCAAAACCTATGCACTTCTTTTTCCACTGTTCAAGTGAAGGACGCTTGGTTTTCAGGACAATATGTTCAAGCAACAGTTGCAGAGACTCAGGAACTGATGCCTCTGCGTCTTTTAGAAAGGCATCTGACGGGGGATGTTGAGTAGTGTCAAATGTTTGGGAACGAATGTCTTGCAGGATAATCTCTACTGCAGCTTTGACAACTCTAAGCTGCCGTTCAGCAGGATCGCTAAGTCTTTCATTGTACCACTTTTCATAAAGAATTTTTTGTCCAATGTCTGTGAACATCAAGACTAGCCTGTGATACGGACCAACCTGCGCAGAAATAATTTTTTCTCCATATCGCTTATTTTAAAATGGGCTTGAACACTTGCAACTGCTGGTTTGTAATCACATGTGAAGTCCTCTGCAATCAAGTCACTTATGGAAAATTGGTTTTCCTCTCTTGTTTCTGCAAGGTATGCATATATACGCTTCATACCTTCGAAACTAAGGGATGTTCAGGACGCCCTAGTCTACCTCCTGCACCAGTAGATCGCGACAAGGAGTGCAATTTTACGTAGCAATGTTTCTGGTACTTATCCTCAGCGGCAACAAGTTCACTTATACATGAAAGACGCTGAAGAATGTGTTGTCCCCATTCACCAGCTTCAAGCTTTTTCCACTATCGATTCTTTAACTTCCAGTGTTTCCCCTTGATGAAGTTCATCCTGTAGATATTTGGGCAATTTTATCTGCTTCTCGAAATATTCCTTGGAGAATTTTTCACCTCAAAGAAAACAACAATCTCCATTGATGTGACGCCTTGAATCCGAAGCACGTCTCAGCCTTTCCCCACGCGAAGACGATGGTTGAGCAGTTCCACAGTGTACCTCTTCCTGCAGGCGTCATGTTCGGTCACTTCGTTTAAACTGCACAAAAAACCTCATGTTCGTTTCAAGCCCACGTTTCTGACTGACTTTTATCAGCGTCTAAATTCCGCGTTTTTCCACTGTCACTGTTCCCTCTCCAAGCACTTCCCGACGACCCCGAAACAAACATGCGACGGGGGTAGCTCCGAGATATTGTAAAACAGAAAGTACTTAAAACACCACCACGATCGAGATTTAGACGATTTTTGTTAGAATCGTTCTTCACAGATCCGAATACGGCCATTTCTAAGGGCAGACTAGGTGTAGTAGGAAAGACCTCGGAGACAAGAAGTTTGGGAGGGAGGACTGAACACCCGCTAAGTCACTATTTTGAGTGATGGGGGAGGGGGTCGGGGGTGCCTTCACACAACAAACAGCCTCGCTACGAACGAAAGTCCCAATCCCTTAATGGCTGACCAATACCCACAAAAGGAGAGGCTTTCGTTGTGTTTACAACAATACCTACATTCAGAAATATATTGATATGCACTAACACATAATTACACCTATTTATATATAAAATGCGTTAATAATCATCGTCAATGAGTAATTCCTCCTTTTCCTTTAAAGTATGTAGGATAAGAGGACTGCAATTCGTCTGGATCAATTCATTGAATCTAGGAAAAAAAAAGAGGAATAAATAAATAAAAATAGTCCGGTTTTTCCTACTTTTCGTTTTTTAACGATAACTAGAAATCTATTGCGCCTATGGACTTCGTTCAGTACTTATATTAAAGCTAAGTAACTGTTCTATAACTTTTTTGTATGAATTTCCTCGTGGGTTGATCATTAAAGGCAATTTTCCAACCGAAAGATGACTAAAATCGAAAATTTGAACTTTTGGAGAAATAAGTCAATTTTTGAAGTCCAGTATCTCGGGAACTATTGGACTTACAGAGCTTCGGTTGGGCTTAAATTTTAGGATATTTTATCTACATTAATAGAGGTGTGGGTGACTTTTCGTCAAAAAACCACCCTTCACGAGTTATAAGCCAAAACCAGAGAAAAATCCGAAAATTTCGATGTTTTTTGACTCTTAAAAGTTAAGCTAAAGGATTTCGAAGCTGCAAACTTGATTTAATACTACTCTAATATGTCCTAACAACATACCAAAAATTCAGCTTCCTGCAATTTTTTTGGACCTAAAAGTACCTGGCGACTGGCCTAAATGTGCAGTCGGAGCCGTCGCCTGGGGCCCATGCTTCTATGGACCTCGCGCTAAACTTTAGAACGTTGTTGGAGAACTGTCATCGTAATTTTATTTCAAGAACTAGCGAAAAACCCGGCGTTGCCCGAGTATTTATTTACTTATTCAAGCTCTGAGTTAGTACTTGTCATATCACTTCTCTCTCTGCACATCTGCTTTTTTTTTAATAACATGTCACATTTATGGGGCAATATTCAAGAAATAAGGCTGTCTTGCGTAATGTACAAAATTATAACTGCAGTATCGAAACAAAGAAAGGTAGTCATCAAGGATGCAAATGATATATAACCTTAATACATTCAATTAACTCAGAACTTGATTATAAACGATATTTCTGGTTACTTGTCCAAAATCTATTATAACATGTAGTTTAGGTTTCAGAAATTACTGCAACCAGTCGCCTTTTTTCTTCTTGATGAAAATTTATTAAACCATAGCCTACCAAATTTAGTGTTTACTTGTTTCTCGTTTTCTGCCCTGCCACAGATACAAATGTAATTTGCACTAAATGTATACACCATCTGATGATGATCTGCTAGGCAGCTTGAAACCGGTCATGGTTTAATAAATCTTCAGTGAGAAGTAAAAAAGGCGACTGGTTGCAGTAATTTCTGAAACCTATTTCAAGATACAGTCGCAGGTTCCAACACAATGGATTAATGTTTTAACATGTAGTTGTCTGTGTGAGATAGAGGGAGATGTCAAAACCACTCTGCAGTATTTAATAGGTTGCCCTGTGACCTATTAATCGTACTACATAATGCAAGTCTCACTGGAAACTAGAGTCTCTCGAAATTAATAGGTCGAAGTGACGGAAATAATGGATATTTGTTGGATATACACTGTTTCATTCTTGTCCATTCCCTGTAGTTCTATGGAAGTCTCTTGCTTTCGCCTACAGTCGAGTACGCTTCACAGTTGGTTCACAGCTATCAACAGCACTGTCAACTGTCAGGAATTTCTTTCAGCTGACTGGAATACAGGAGTGTCTTAGTAGTAAATATGTAAATGTATTAAAACATGGTGCATGATGTGAAAGGGTTTTACCCATCACAGAAAATACGACATCATATTCAATGAATTATATGTTATAAAATTGTATAATTTTGTAGGTTTATATTCATTTGCATAAGTGCTGCACGCCGATAAAATCTGTTACCAGTGGAGTTAGTAGTAAAGAAGTAATACATGAAAACCTAGTGCCAGATGGGGCGGTTTTCCATGAACGTTACTGTTCATGTCCTCATGTTTCAAAAGTACGTGTCATACTGTGATACAGTTTCAAAGGTATATTCAGCTATATGTGTGTATACTGTCTATGAAATTTGATGCGGCTTCAATTTCTAGCATAGGAATAATAAATTGTAACATACCGAATGCACATAGCTTATTCCATGAACAGCGGAAAAGTTGTATGCGAGAATTGTTTTCCTTTCATCGTTTTGCTGTGGTTGTTAGCGAGGAAGTGTTATAAAGGTTTGAAATTACGTTTAATGTGTGTTGCAAGTCGCTAAGTACTCTCATTCTCATACAGGGTGTGGAAGTTTTTCGCGATTCCTAGTGTCCATGACTTCCTTTACCATTGGTGCATGTGATTCTTACCCCTACAGAAATTGTTAGCTCACGGTACGGAATACGTGTACAAAATTTGGTTGAAATCGGTCCAGTGGTTTAGGAGGAAATGAGCAGTATTGTTGCTTAATGCAGCAATTTTTTCGCGCTCTGATTGTTTATGACGTATATCTCGTGTATTATTTATTGTGCCATTATAAAATTTCGAACGTAAGTTCAGTGGTATGTGTGTATACTGTCTGCAACACTTATCGCGAGTATAATTAATAGTGTATGAGTAATAAATTGTAACGTCATGCCAAATGCCGTAATTTTACTGCATGAACGCCGAAAAATTAGTAAGCGAATTTTTTTTTCATCAATTTGCAGGGGATGTCAGCAACAAAAAGTTTCCTAAAGGTTTGAAATTATGTTTAAAGTTTGTGACAAGTCGCTAAGTGCTCTCCATTTCAAATAGTGGACTGATAAAGTCACACTACCACGTGGAGCAAGATGGGAAAGTTTTCTTTGTTCATATTGTCATATCTCCTGAACTATCGGCCCTATCGCAAAATACTTTATCTGATGTCTTCTACCTATAAACGACAAATTTCAGCTTCATAGGCGAAGTAGAGATTTCGTGTTTAGTCAGTGAGTGAGTGAGTGAGAGAATGAGAACCCTATCGCTGTTATATATATAGAGACCAGTTTTAATGGACGCGCGGGAGTGGCTGTGTGCTCTAATGAACCTTGCTGCGGTATGCACGTCTGCTCATCGTCGGAGGTTCGAGTCCTCCCTCGGGCATATATATATATATATGTGTGTGTGTGTGTGTGTGTGTGTGTGTGTCTGTGTGTGTGTGTGTGTGTGTGTGTGTGTGTGTGTGTGTGTGTGTGTGTTTTGTCCTTAGCATAAGTTAAAGTAGTTTTGTAAGTCTAGGGACTGATGACCACTGCAGTTTGATCCCACAGTTTTAGAAACATTTGATTTGATACATTTAGTGCACCCATTGTGGCACGACTGAGTACGTCTCAGATTTGGAAAATTGTACCTTTATCGGAGTCGGAGGAACGAGGGTTATGATATGGATGCGATATAGTAGTATCTGATGACAATATATGCTTATTGCTCTTACTTAAATTAAGAGGTGGCGACTCCTCGTTGAGCTAATAATGAAGCGTCACATTCGCCCGTTAGGATATGTTTCCCAGCATATGGACTAGTCCAGCTTAAACTGAGCTGCGGATCAGTCCCTGCTACGCTCGCTGTGAACAGTCGAACAGGACGGTGAGGAACTTGGCACAAGTGCACTGGTAGAATGGCGAGTTCTTCCTCCTGTCTGCTCTGCTTAATATGCGCGCCAAACTGCCACTCGTAACTGCTGTGACGTAGAATTGGAAATCAAATGATCTTGTGGCTTTCATTGGCCAGGATATTCCCATTGGGGTTCGGTCGCCTACTGCAAGACTTTTGATCTGATGCTATTTTTTATTATCAACGTTTTAGTAACTGCCATATTTATTAAGTTTCCTTCTCTCGTTAATTACTTTCCTATCATAACAGTAGGTCTTTCGATATCTTGGTAGTATGGCAATGAATAAACTTAAAATTCTTTTGAACGTGAAAAAGGAAATAACCTCTGTTAGAGGGAGGGGGGTGGGGGGGAGGATACGGGAGAATCTCAAGTGGACGTTTTGTACTGGGTCCTGCTCAAGTTGTGTCTGGCTCTGAATGAGCAGTAAAACGAACTTTTTCAATAGTGTAAGACAACACGGTCCTAAATTTAAATTCTTTCTACCTGCGGGGCGATGTTAACGATCTTACATTAATAATTAAAGGCGATGAACTGTCTTAGAAACTCTAGAAAAATACACATCAAATAAACATATTACAGACCTGTTGAAAGAAAAGTACAAGTTGCCACGGTGTAGTGGCCGAGCGTTCAAAATGTTAAAATGTTTGTAAAGTTATGGGATCTACCTACAGTGACCATTGGTCACTAAACATACAAACTAACTTATCCTAAGAACAATACAAACACCCATGCCCGAGGGAGGACTCGAATCTCCGACGTGAAACGGGCGCGCGAAGCAGGGCGCCTCAAGGTGCACAGTTATTCCGTTGCCGAGTGTTCCAAGGCACCTAGCTGCGGAGTGCACCGCTGCCCGCTGTCGGAGGCTTGAGTCCTCCCTCGGTCATGGGTGTATTGGTTGTCGTTAGCATAGTTTAAGTAAAGCTTAAGGAGTGATGACCAGAGTAGTTGCGTCCCATAGATTTACAAACAATGAAACATTCTGAACAAGTTGCACCATCCATGAGTGTCATCTTCTTATTTGTATTCGCTGTGTCACGTGATACACAGCGGTGTAATACGGCACTCTGCTGTGGCCATAAATGCACTACAGCTCATGATCAAATGCAACGCTCTGTGGACGGACTTCACTTTAAAATCTCGCAATGGAACGTAGAGGTGGGAGCTTCAGTATTATCGTTAGGTGCGTTTGTTAAGACTCATTGAACAACTGTTACTGTACTATTCAATCTGAAGTGTAATTTCCGAAAGAAACCGGATACCAGTTTCTTGCCAATACTGCGCCACTTACCCCGATTGGAAATGCGAATTTGCAAGTTTTCAAAGTGGCCATGTCCTCCCTCAGGGGGCGGAAGGGTTCGTTTGGTTACAGGTCAGGCAGATGTCCGCTTTAGAGGTATTAATTTTGTGTCTTGGGACATTTTTAGGGTACGATGCAGATTTCCGAGTTATTTCGTTTTGTCAGATTAAGTGTCTAACTTGCAATTTGTGCTGTTGAGGTTTTTATTCTACTGTTCCAACTATTTATAGTGCACAATGAACTGATCTGACTATTTACTATAGCCGAGGCTTCTGCAAGGAAGACATCCACAGCATGTCACGTAGAAGTCAGAAAGGTGCTGCTTGCTTACCTACAATCAGTGACACTTAATCACTTATGTAAAGATAGATGTAGATGACATATCCTGTAAGAAAATATCTTAAAATTAACAAAGTGTAATCAGTGAGGATAAGTTCGGGTACTAAAGTGATTTCGCTAGTTACTGAAATAAAAAACTGATTGAAAATTATTTATGTTTATTACTAAGAAAACTCAAATTAATAAAGAAACAAATAAAATTTTTAATATCCAAGTTCCGGATAGGTTGACAGAATAAATGAATTGTATAAATAATTTCAACATAAAATAAAGCTGGTAAAATGGCTAAAGGAATGCGCCTACTTCACTTGAAAATTAATTCAATTTCGTCAGTTTATGTTCAAGGCTGTCACAATGTCAGAAATATTATGCGATGGTAAAAAAAAAGGTATGTTTGTTATTGCTGTTTGGAGAATGGTGGAGTTCGCCTAAAGCGTTCGGAAACAATACCGTCAATTGCGCCGATGTCTTCTAGTTGCGTCTTTGCTGAAATAGAAACTACATATTGTCTGCCTTGATCAAGCACTGCTGATCTCACTTTCCCTGCGTCTTGATGAAGTCAAGAACGCCCTATAAATGCTATTCTGGCTATATATTGGCATGGTACGTCAGTTTCAGACTAACCCACTGTGTTGCCACTCAAAAAAGGGCTTGCAAGCTGTAACTAATGCACTCTGTCTATGGTCGTACCAAATATGAAGTATCTCAGTCAACACTATGGACAACGTGTAATCCTTAGTACTCTCCACTGGAGATTCGCTAAGATCCGGTCCACGACAGAGGTGCTCCTTACAGTGCAATAGTGTACAGGAGTCTCTCTCACCTCTCCACACAAGAAATCGCTGTGAGAGCATTGCACCGTTAGCGATGACACACAGCTGGCATGGGTGGGAGAGCGAGTCTGCCTAAATTTTTCTCACTCTGCTTGTGTATATCTTCTGATGACACTCGCACTTCCCCACTAGTGGCCCAACTATCAATCAGATAGTGCGTATTAAAATGGTGTATGGCTGGCCAGCCAATAGTGAGTCAGCTGACGTCTCGTTTTAGAATTTCATGAAACCAGTTCGGCATTCGTTTTCCACCTGCATCATAAAGCTGTAAGTAAACACTTTTTGTTGAGAGCGGTATTCTGGCTTTTAAAAGGATTTTAAAGCGTCTGTATTTCCCCAAGAAGGCAGCGGCTTTCTGGCCGAAGACCACCTGGGCGACTGGAGTGTGGACCCTATCGCCCACCTGTGCTGTTATCGCCGGTCGCTGGGCTCCTTGTCTCGCTTTAGGAAAACAAGTGTTTGTTCACTAGTGTGCGTCAGCCTTGATTATCTAGTACCTGCGGCATGATCTCGTAATTTGCATATCAAACTCTAATTATTATCATTGAAAGTTTATGTACGCCATAGAGTTTGTATTCAAACGATTCGTCTTGATAAGTAGAATGTCATTTCGAGGTCGGAAATATGCAAGAAATGACAGCGAGGAAAACTTGACTCTTTACAAGTGGGACATCCTGCGTATAATGAGGATACAACACTGGCGCACAGAGTAGGGCCTCAGAAAAGAAAAAGAGAGAGGCTCGAATGCGATATCACTTCTAGTCATCTGAAAGATTCCCCCCTTTCAGCGCATTCCGGAATGGGAGCTGCCTGACGAATTACGGCTGAGACGACCGCAGCGGTTTGCCGTGCAGAACGTCTCCGGAAGAGCGGTCGTCGTCTGGAGGCGGCCGGTAGCTGGTAGCCGGTACCTGGTAGCTGGTAGCAGGTGTCTGGTGTCCGCGGCCCGGCCTAATTCGAGAGGAGCGCGGCGTATCGCGTGACGCGTGCTCCGCGGCCGGAATAAATTACTCGCCGTACATTTCTGCGTCTCTGCGTGGGCCGTAATGGGTCTGCTCCCGAGTGTCGGATTTCTGACGTTTCTCGCCGGAGCGACCGTCAAGGCGGAGGGCGAGGCGCGAAGGCGGCAGAAACTGTGGAGCAAAAGAGGGGAGGGAGGGTCGCGAGGCGAGAACAGGAGGGGCGTAGGTAGGCCGAGAGGGCAGCGGCTCGGCGAATGCTATTCCGCCGTCTCATTTAGCTGACATCTGCATACAAAGGGCCGGCAGACAAAAGGCGAGGGCAGCGCACAGTGGCAGAGGCAGGGGCGCCCTCCTAGAAAACAACGCAGGCACCTCGCTGTACGCCAGGAGGACTTCATTTGTACACTGGCTTCTGACGTTACTCATCAGGCGCCTTCGTGCCGCCATGTCAACCAGTTTCCTTCATTATCCACGGGAGGCAGAACACGTGACAAATACATATCTGTACAGATATTTATCTAAAACTGGCAAACCCGGCAATGCTTTGCAACTGGTCACCTATTCCGCCTCACAATTTTTCCATCTGTACTTTGCATTTCTCCTCCTCCTCTGCAATTATCTCTGCACTTCACCCCACTCCCTACACATCAGTGCCACACTATATTCATCTCTTCGCCGCGGCAGAATAGCCGTGCGCACTGAGGCGCCATGCTGCGGTGTGCGCGGCTGTTCGTCGTGAGGTTCGAGTCCTCCCTCGGACATGGGCATATGTGCTGTCCTTAGGTTAGTTTAGCTTAAGTAGTTTGTAAGCCTAGGGACTAATAACCAAGCAATCAAGTCCCACAGATTTACAAGCATTTGAACATTCATCTCTCCCTCCAACCGCTCTATGTGCATACCCTCCTTCCCCCCCTTTCTTTATATCCAGTCAATGCCCTCTTCTGTATCTCCTCCTCACTCTCAATCTACCTCCACCTTCATCCCCTCCTTCTCCATCAATAGTCCTTCTTTCTGTACACGTTATTTTCCCTCCTTCTGATATAAACAATGGTACATATAATTCACAATAACATTTCATACATTAATTTTATTACATAGTCAATTATTGAAACTGGCTACTTAAAACCAACAACAGTTGCTAAGCCCTATAATATGGCAGCAATAGCTCCGCCAGATATCATATGTGAAGCAGCAGCCAACAGGCGGAAAGTAGAAACCAATTCAGCCCACCCACTCCATGGTCACACGAACTCAAGAAGTAGGCTGAAGTCTAGAAAGAACTCCCTGGACACCATAACCAGCGACATACCGCCAAAACGAACGGAGGAACAGAGCAACCGACGACACCCCGTGGATTTCTGTATCAGAGTCACTACCCTCAGGTGGGGATCTCAAATGGAACTTCTGGAACTTTCTCAGTAGATTAAGAAGTACGGTTGGCAGGTCTAATGATAATCTTGCTAAGTGGAACTATCTTCTTGACACATGGACTGCCTGTGAGTGTGGAGCAGAGCAGACTACACTCTACCTTTACAACTGCCCACTGTGTCCTGCCTCTTGCACCCTAGAAGACCTACTACAGGCCAAGGAAAATGCAGTTCAGGTTGCCAGCTACTGGTTTGACTGATTTATGATGTCCCGAAGCAGACCGATAAACAGGAACGACCTCTGTATATCACTTATTTTAAAACAATATATTGTACAGCAATGTATTACTACCGTTTTTATATAACTCTAAGCTGAACAGAAATGTAATTCATGTTAACCATGTATTGCATTGCAATGTATCTTCTACCACTTTTTTACATATATAGGTAACTTTAAGCTGTAAAGACATAATGTTGTATTCAAACGCTTTTGACATGAAATAAATAACAAATTATTCATTCGCCATTTACGAATTCAGCCAACATTAGCTGCATTTCTAAAGGTGGTCTACCATTTAGTGACAAATGAAAATCTGTATCGGTCCGGGAATCTAACCGGAAGTCCCGCTATTCGCAAGCTGTCGCCTTAATCACTTGGCTACCCTAATTGATCCACGGCCATACCCAAACTTCCATTTGTCACACTAGTCAACATCCCCCAGTGCTCGCACACATTTAATATGATTACCGCGAATGGGAGAGGTACTACACTACCATCATTGACCAATCTTGGAATGTAAATTAGTATCAAACATCAGTTCCAAAGGAATAGACATTTCTGATGGTACCCCATCTGTATATATGATATTCAATAATCAATTATTCATTCGCCGTTTGTGAATCCAGCCCAGATTAGCTGAATTTCTAAAAGTGATATAATATATATATATATATTTTTTAATTTAATATCATGTATACGGCTTCGTTACCGACAAAACTCTCTGTTCATTTGGAAACGATGTTTCACAGTCATTATTTATGTATTGGAATCTTCCATTAGCCTATAACCTCCACCTGCACCTCCCGCATTTCTCTCCCCTTCTCCTGCAGCCCCTATCTCTGTACATGTCGTCCCCCCATCTCTTTCTCCTACCCCCCGTTATCTTTGAAATATTACAAGTATCGAGAGGCACCTGTGGAGGGCGTACTGTTCTAACCAGGCCTACCCAGTCACTGCCCACGAGCAGCAGTAGCTAATGCCTATTTTCTGGGCGGAAAACAGTTTGTATTTGTGACAAATGTGAAAGGAGCCTCAGCTACAGAAAGGCGCAACAGCTCAAGGGAGTTCACTGCTCTGTAAATTAAGCGCTAAAACCAGTAGGCAGTCTTCTCAAACTGTGATGTTCACTGCATGGCATCAGCCTACGTGGGGGAGGTGAAGAAAGTTTAGGCGCTGAGGTGGCCTGGTTTTCTGCAACGACGCATACATTGGCCGTTTAGTATTGTATTGCTGGTTGCTCATTGAGATCTTGGAGATGGTGTGGAGCGATCAAAAGGAGAACACTTTTGGTCGAGACATCGAGGGCGGCGCAGGTAATGTGTTCTGTGGACGCCGAGAGGTATGCATCGACTGTTGGTAGGGTCGCATTCTTGTTCGACAGTTGGATCCACTGGGAAGCCATCGTCCATACTTAGGGCTCAATGATCCAATTCTGGCGCGTCCGATAACCGCACATTGCAGTGTCCACTCTAGATGCTTGGCGCTACGCAACATCATGATTTAAAGTCATTCAACTACCTTAAATTTAGGTGCTGTGACAGAAGAACATTATATATTCAGTACTACCCCAAGACATTAATGTATCTTTGAAGGTAAAGGACGTAAATCACACCATATAGCAGAGAAAACAGATATTATTACATCGCTCTTCAATAAAGTAATCAGTGTCATTAATCAGGAAGGCATAGAGACACAGAGATGGTGGCAAATATACATTAAACATTAATCCACAACGCAATACCTTGTCATTTAAAGCCTTGATGTAACTTTTGATTTTCATTGACTCTCCTTACTGTCAAGTTACGTATTTGTCAGTTTAGATTGCGCATCGTGTCTCACGGTCTTCTTATCATCCCATTTGACTCTAACTGTTTTAGCTGTGCCTTCTTTATGTGCTGCTGCTCTCTTGAATCGCAACACTGTCGTTTCCAATGTTTTAGGTCGGTGCTGGATTACAAGACAGATTATACTGTGCTTTACTCACTATACCCACAGTGAGTGGACTCGGAGATCAAATAGATAGTTCAGCATTTATCGTCTTTACATACTATCTCATAATGATCCATTGTCCAAAGACTTTCCACTGTCCACACTGCTACATACTGCAACATTCCTTTAGTCACTGTGCTACCAACATTGCCGTCATCTGTTTGAACATAGTGTTTCGCGCCCTGTGTAATCCTTGTCGTTTCAAGCTTTGTCGTACTCTTGTTGTAGTCGTACCGTTACACTCTTTTCTCCCCTTTCAGTTTAGTTCCTTTTCAATGGGTATCCGAGTACGTCATAATTAAAGAATCTAGAAGCATTGTGTCTTGTCTGTACTGTTCATTCTCTCTTCTGTGTTACGCTATGCTGTCTGCGGCATGCCAGTCACGTCCAGCACGGTCACTACGGTCGGGGGTTCGAATCCTCCTTCGGGCATGGATATTTGTGCCGTCCTTAGTATTAGCTAGTTCATAAGTAGTTTTTAGGTTTAGGAACTGATGACTCCGTAGTTAAGTCCCATAAGCTCTACAAACATTTGACCATTTGTTACGCTATAATCAAAGAAAGTCTTTGTGATGCTTATATATTGTGACATAAAACATTTAATTATGAGCACGTGATAGCGCAACGTGTTCTGTGCCCTACATGCACTATCGTGGAACATAGTAACCACTAACGTGCGTCCTTCACGGGTATAATCGTCTAGATGCTATATAAAGATTTTTAATACATGCCATTCAAACGGCTTTAAAACTATGGGTCAAGTGTCAAAATCCTCAAATTTTCCAAAATATGGTCGTCAAAGATCTTCCTGTCTTTCTTGATATTTCTGTTTACAGATGTATTCATTGATGCTGTAACGATGATGGTGTCCGTACAGAATTCATAGTTACATATACCACTTTTGAATTTGCAATTTCCTACTTAAGTAAAAGATCCCATAGTTTACATGTTAAGAGAATTTTTTTCTACCTTCTAATATTATGGTCATGCCATCAAAGATTGTGAGTTCTAAAATTATTTCCTGTAACTTCAGAGCAGCAACTAGCTTTTAAAAATCTCATTTTTGTTATACTGATAAGGTACACTTCAGGTTTTAAAAAGAATCTGATCTTCTGAAATGCACCTAAAAGAGACACCCTAAAACAGATCTGCTCCTAAGATTGACAAGTTCGGCAGCTATAGTGTTGTAATAATTGCCATATCTCCAAACTTAGACAAGGATAGAAATAAATTTATAGTAGATGCAGATCTCATGAAGTACATTTACCTGTACTCCTTAAAAATTAAAGTTTCTCACCATGTTATTGATTACCTTTAATCAGGCCAGTAAAAGCTATTGAAGCAAGGCGAGGAGCTTACTGTTCAAAAATAATTGTTTCAAAAGAATATCATAAGCAAATGTTGTTATTGTTGTTGTGGTCTTCAGTCCGCAAACTGGTTTGATGCAGTTCACCCCGCTATCCTGTCCTGTGCAAGGCTCTTCATCTGAGAAAACGTTCGGCAACCTACATCCTTTTGAAACTACTTACTGTATTCGTCCCTCTGTCTCCCTCTACGATTTTTACCTCACACACTTCCTTCTAATGCTAAATATTAGTCGTATTTTTCTAATGCAATAGAAACTTTTTGAAAATATATTTGATGATTTCGTCTGCAACATCACTTATTTGATAGAATCATTTGCTTTGCATCACCAAGGGTATCTACTTATATGTCATGTTTGCAGCAGTTCTCATTTCGAATTGTGAAATATTTACTTCGTCTTCTTTGGTGACAGAATTTCGGAAAACTGTATTTAATAACTCCGCTTTAGTGGCACTGTCATCATTAATATTACCGTCGCTATCGTGCAATAAAGGCATTTACTTAGTCTTCCCGTAGGCGTAGATAACATAGGACAGGATCTCTTTGGATTTTCCGCCACATTTATACAAAGAGTTTCGTTGTGAAAACTATTAAATGAATGTCGCATTGAAAGCCGCACTAAATTTCGAGCTCCAGTAAAACTTCGGCAAATTTGGAAATTTTGCAATCGACTAAATTTTCTGCAAAAGCTTTCTGTTCTATTTTGTGTACCACGGGGTACCAGTTTAGTCTCTTATTAATTTATTTGGTAGGAATTCCTCCATGTAAGCCAAAAATGTTCAAATGTTTGTAGAGCTTATGGGACTGAACTAAGGGGTCATCAGTCACTAAACGTACAAACCACTTAAGAACTAGCTAACACTAAGGACGGCACAAATATCCATGCCCGAGGGGGGATTCGAACCCCCGACCGTAGTGGCCGTGCAGAACGTGACCTTTTTTTTTTTTTTTTTTTTTTTTTTTTTTTTTTTTTTTTTCCGAAGTATTTGACTGGCACACCTCAGTCCTCTTCAGGCGTTGGCGCCTAACTAAAACTACCCCTGGAAACTAACTATATAAGGGAACAGAAAGAAAGAAAAGGAAGGGGAATGTGTAGGAGACAAAACAAATAAATTCTTTTTATTCACATTACTATGATTTTATTTCATTATTTTTATTTATTTATTTTTATTTAATAGATCTTGATGTTCGTTGTATAGTTCAGAAGATCTCGGTTCCCTGCGGCTAGTAAGTTCAGTTACAGCTTCTCGTAGAATGTGCATTCCGTTGAACAGTTCAAGGAGGGACAGCAGTTCAAACATTTAAAATTCTTCTCTATTGACTGAACACATTCCAGCTGCGGGGAGGGTCGTTGAAGGTACTCCCAAGGAAGTTGGAAAAGTATTGTCTGTATTTAGGATGACGCACAACTCTGTAATGGCGATCCGTGAGATAAGTCCAAAAATCTAGTTTCGATTTTGCATTGTGTCCAAAAAGATAGTGTATGGCATGTCCGTGAATCCAATTCACCGCATTGGTCTTAGCCTTTGGAAAATACAGTCGGTCCGGAAATAAGAACGAATGAGGAGTAGCACTCTCTGGAATAGTTCTCGTGAGGAAAGCTACAGTACGGCGAATCAGTTGCCAAACGTCAGCAGCAGTACCGCAAACAAAACGATGTTCGTCCGTGTCAGCGACCCCACACCTGGGACAGAGGTGATTCGGCGAGATGTATGCGATGAAGGCGAAATCTGCAAATATGCTTACGATTGACAGTAAGGTACCAGACCGACTATACATCAGAATCAAGAAAATAAGCAGATACAGAACGCCAGATGGAGCGCCAGTCAAACTGGGGAAATTTTTGTTCAGTCGGGTTTGATGGTAGACTTCTTTATAGAACATCATAGACAGCTTGCGTAAGTACGGGTTGGACAAGTTGAGGTGGAGATAGCTAAGCTCGAGAATAAAATATCTGATATAATGGAAAGGAACTGGAATAACCGACAGCATGACCGGAGCTGACAGCGAGGCCGGCGTATAAGTCGACAATAGAAGACCAGTAAGGCTCGTCGGGTAACATGTCCATATCGTCATCTGGGAGCAAATAAAGAGGGCACGAGCTCTATCCGGTACGTGATACAGACCGAGCCCACCACGTTCGCGGGGAAGGGTGAGCGATTCATAATTAACTTTGAACAACAAGCCATTGCTGACGAATGAGGCCATTGCTGCTAACATTCGATGGACAATGGTAAGTGGAAAGGGGAAAACCTGTGTGACATGGGGAACGCGGGATGCGATATAGACATTGACCTATCGAACTCGCTGAAGAATATCCAGGGATCTTAGCCGATGATCAATAAGACCAGTCCTCATTTGCTGAAGTAGGCGTCGGCAGTTGGAAGCGGCCGAACGCCGGAGATCAGCCGAAAAGTCAATGCCTAAACAGCGGATGGTATCTTGGGTGACGAGGGGCGCAGTGCACCCAGCAGCGAAACCTGTGCCGATAAACATAGCGTGCGACTTACGGACATTGAGAAATTTACCCGAAGCCTCGCCATATGTCGCAACCCACGTCAAGGCTGCCCGGACTTCATCAACATCACTTATATAGATGACTAAATCGTCAGCATAGGCTGTACAACAGAATCGGTAGCCATCAATGGGTAACCCCATCAAACGTTGCCGAAGGCCATAGAGCAAGGGTTCCAAGGCGAAGACATACATGAGCGCCGAAAGCGGGCAACCCTGTCGTACAGAGCGACCAATTACGATCGGTGGGGTTAGTCTGCCATTGTAAAGGACTCTGAATGAAGCACCCCTCAGTACGCGAATCACCACCGTAATTATCACGTCTGGGAAACCCATATGACGTAGGACAGTCGTAAGAAAGGAATGATCTACTCGATCAAAACCTGGCTGAAATCCAACGACGCAAGTGCACCGGAGAGGCGTTGTGCCCGTGCCACTGCGATCATATCTCTATATCGACATAAAGCGGTACTAATATTATTGTCTCCTCCCAATGACGCTTGGTCTGACGACACGACATATCGAACAGCGTGTTTGAGGCGCGCGGCCAAAAGGCGAGTGAAGATCTTCATATCACTGTTAAATAGTGTGATGGGGCGATAATCACTGATGCCGATATCGCCATGGGGCTTGTGGACAGGAACAATGATCCCTTCCGTAAAGGCATCTAGAATGCGCACCTCCGGAGACATCAGCTCCTGACAAATGGAAGTGAAGGTGGGTATAAGAAGATTGCAGAACGTACGATAAAATTCAAGCGGGAGACCGTCAGGTCCTGGGGAGCGATTAACGGATCCTGCCCGTATCGAATTGAGGACTTCATCAGAAGTTACGTCCGCAACCAGTTCCCTTGCCTCATCTCCTGGAACAGCACCCAAGGTGAGATGTGATACTTCTTCAATCAGCTCTGGCGAACGTGGAACTTCTGCATAGTGCTGTTGGTAGTGAGTATAAAGCGCATGTCCGATGGTAGACTGTGTATCGTATCGTCTCCCTTGCTCGTCCGTTAGGGCATAAATCAACTTCCTCCGTCGATATCGTCGGTCTTCGAGTATATGGTACATCGATGGATGTTCGTGAGGCATACTATCAGTACTACGAGATCTTACTACCGCTCCGTCCAAATGCCTTCGCATGAGAATAGATACCTGGGCTTTAGCACGTTTCATCATTATCTGGCGCTCTGGGGAGATAGGCATTAGTGAACAGTCCCGTGAGATCCTGTAGTAAAAGTCAATCGTGCTTTTCGCATCAGAGTTTTGCGGATAGCGGGTTTTGCACACTGGACCCACCAGGATATGGTTGACGGATACATTTGTAGGCGACGTTGACATGTGGTCCATGTGTCTTCTATTATCCGACGACATTCTGGCGAAGCAAGAAGTGCTACGTTCAGTTTCAATAATCCTCTTCCGTGCCACACAGCCTGCCGACTGAGAACTACATCACAAGAATAAGCCTCATGATCGGAGAAAGAAAGCCGGCCGCGGTGGCCGAGGTGACTGAGGCGCTCCAGTCACGGTCAGCACAGCCACTACGGTCGGGGGTTCGAATCCCCCCTCGGGCATGGATATTTGTGCCGTCCTAGTTCGTAAGTAGTTCATAAGTAGTTTGTAAGTTTAGGGACTGATGACCCCGTAGTTAAGTCCCATAAGCTTAACAAACATTTGAACATTTTGGAGAAAGAAACAGGCCATATTCCTGCCTGTCGACTTCCCCCTATTAGGGGTCGCGAGATGTAAATGTGATCCAGTCGGCTCGAGGAATGTGCGGTGTAATAGGTAAAACCCAGACGATCACCGTGGACATGGCGCCATGTGTCGATAAGTGATAGGCGATTGAGGATAGGTTCAAGAACCGCACACGGTGAGTGGTGTGGTAATTGGTCCTGAGGCCGCTGCGTAGAGCTGAAGTCACCACCTAGTACCATATCATCATGTGGTCCTAAAAAGTGGCGTAACCTCTTCTGCGAAGAATGTATTTCGTTCCTGGCGGTGTCTGGAACCTGATGGTGCATATACATTCACAATGCGTACACCAAAGAACGTGAGAGCCATACCTCTGGCGTTGGGGAGGTACATAACATTTTTAGCTGGAGACCGTCTCGAAGTATGATAGCTACACCGCTACCGTTGTCCGAGGCATGTGAGATATAAGTCGTGAACCCATATGGCGCTGAAAAATCGGCGACGTACACTTCCTGAAGGAGTGCGATGGCAATATCTGCACCATAAATCATATCGAGGAGTAGCTCCAGTTTGTGTTGGGCACCAGTGGTGACGACGTTAATCGTGGCAATACGATAATGCTGACAAGGTGTTCTGGATGGTACAGGACGGGCTTCGCCTTCTGCAGACATGCGTCGCTGAAGATCTGGGATTATTGAAGCAGTGGCCATTACAGGGAGTGTTCAGTGGCAGGCGCAGCAGACGGGGATTCCCCATCAGCAGCACCATCCACTCCCATCGTCTCTATCTCTGTATCTTCTGCCCAGGATGCAGAGGCGGTGGAAAGACAGCTGCCATATGCATCGGCCGGTTGATGACAGGGGTCTCTCATCGCCTCGGAGTGATGTACGTCATCAGTCACCTGTGCTGGAGTCAGCGGCTGTACGGACGAGGGAGCGTACATGGAAGGCGCCTGGGGCGCGCCATCTGCATCAGACACCTTTTCATCGGTTAGTTGCTCGATGTCTTCCTCGTCAGCATGCCTGTTATCCATTCTAAAAGGAGAATCATCAGAAGAAGTACGGCTGCGTTTCTTCCTCTTCCTTGGCGATCGTTGTTTACGAACGTGTTGTTCAGAATCCGACGGTGGGCGGCTGTCATCAGTCACCGGACCAGTCTCTAGGAAGGCAGAGGTAGGCACAACTCCCGGATCAACTTGCATCGGAGCCACAGGAGCGTCCACTGTACTCGGAAGAGTCGACTGTGCAAGATCTGACATTGGCGGCGTTGAGGAAGGTTTCTCTTCGGTTTCTGCCGTATCCCGTGTGGATGACGGGGACAGATCAGAAATTACTTGAGAAGTAGCACCCGCATCATGGACGACTTTGGCATAGGTGACAGGGAGTGGTGTGGTCACAGCTGGGGCTACTTCGTCTCCGATCGGCGTCTGTACAATGCGCCGTTGCATGCATTCTGATCTGACGTGGCCTTCCTGGCCGCAGCCTGAACAAGTTCGGGGTTGATCATCGTACATAATTATGGCTCGCACTCCACCAATTGTTAAGTACGACGGCACGTGTTTCTTTAATTCAATGTTTACCTGTCGCACACCATTGAGAACACGGTATGTGCTGAAGGTTTGCCATTTTTCTTCTAGGTAACCGATAACTTTACCGTATGGTTCGAAAGCCGAGACGACGACTTCCTTTGGGAGTTCAAAAGGAAGTTCAAATACTCGAATCGTACGAAGACCGTACTCTGCAAGTTCGAGTGACACCTCTCCTACTTGTCCATCAGAATATTTGAACTTAAGACCATTGGTATGTCTGCGAATAACGTCTTGACACACCTCGGCATTCGTCATTTTAATATAAACAACACTGCTCGTGATCGAAAAGTGGATACCAACAACATCTAGAGGATCTAAACGAATTTCTTCACGTATGAATGTTTCAACTTCATAAGCAGGGGGTCGCACGTGATCGGCAAGAAAGGAAACTTTAAGAGTCGCTCGGCGATATGTATGCGCCATGTTGTTCGCGGAAGACGGACACAAGACTTAATACGCTATGGCGCGACGCGACGCGGAAGTAAACAAACACGCGCTAGCGGAGCAACTCGGCAAGCCGAGCCGACCCGCTCACGACCACGGCTAAATGCCGACTGACTGGAGCGCCTCAGTCCCCTTGGCCACCGCGGCCGGCCATGTTATCCACATATGGTCTTCACTTACATAGTTAATTTAGAAAAACTGGAGACTGTCTCCTAGTAAGATGTCAACCGAATATTTATCTTATTGTTTGTTTTTTAATAGATGTATTTAGCGTTTAGTTTTGGTAAATATCTTTGTTACGGATTTGAGCTTGATACAACTTTGTATTCAGTTATGCCTGCATCCGTAGTGATCTCAGGAGTATTTGTGACTAAGAGATCAAGTTTGTTTTCGAAACCATTTAAAATTTGAATGGGTTCGTGAACTAATTGTTCAAAATAATAAACAAACAAAAAAGCATTTAGAACAATTTCGGAAGATATATCTGCCACCCTATCTGAAGGTGTAGTTCTGTCAACATATGGATGGTAGCTTTAAATCACTGACAACTATAATTATATGAATAGCTTACCTATCTGTAGTAAGAATCACGTTTTCTATTAACTGCTCGGCGGCTGCATCATGAGAGTGCGGGGGCCGGTAAACGGAGTCAGTTATTAATTTATTCCGGTTGTCGAATACATCTGCTCATACTAACTCACAGGAACTATCGACTATATTTTAAAATTGTATGTCGACTTTAGGTGACCTGTCAAACATAGACGCTCTTATCCCTATTTTGTAAATGTATTTTCTGTCATTGTTTTGAACATTGTCCCAATACACTTTATTAACTAATGTTTCGCCGCAAGAAAGTAAAGTTATGAAGTGTATCGTTCTAATTTCCACTCTATTTTTAATGCAGTTGTAGTAATTAATATATGTACAAATACAGTGATCAACTTGAATGACCAGCGAACATTCGAATGATCTTTATGTCGTTCCTTTCGTGTTCCTTCCATAGAGATGGAATGTTTCTATCGCAATCAGTAAGTGTGCAAGAAAGCTACGGTATAGACGGAGGGAGAATGGATCCATAATTGTGTTGGAAGAACTAATTACACACCGAAATATAAGACGGTATTGCTTTAGTTTCCCAATAGTTATAAATATTTAGATTTCGGGATATTGGAAAGAAGTTGTACATTTTGGCGAGATGTTGAAGAAAAAGATCTCTTCCATATTGGCTGTATTGAGTAAGATGCGGAGACGGAGGAGGTTTGGAAGCAAACAGCAGCAGTACGAGGAAGGGCATCCCTGAGGGGCCGCTAATCCGACTACCTGGCGAAGGGTCAGGTGTGGCAAGTGTCCGGCGTGGCAAAAGTCCGGCGTGGCAAGTGTCCGGCATCCACGATGATCACATTCTGCAGTAACTGAGTCAAAAAAGTTCCGGTCTGTTAGTTCAGATGTTTGTGAAGCTTAAGGAACTTAGCTGCGGGGTCATCAGTCCCTAAACTTACAAACTACTTGTGAACTATCTTACACTAAAGACGACATATACATCCATGTCTGAAGGGGGATTCGAATCCCCGATCTTAGCGGCCGTGCCGACTGGCGTGCTGCAGACCGCTCGGCCACTGCGGCCGGTACAGATGAAATAGTGAAGGCCACAGAGAATCAAATAAATAGAAGGAAAGACAAGGTGTAGCAGAAATCTGTGGATGATGTGGGAGATACTAAATACAAAAATACAGAAGTTTGGCCACTACTAGAGATGAGGTTAACAGGAAGTGCAATTTCACTAATTAGGAGTCTATCGAGGATAAAAGCAAGTCCATAGAATAATATATAACTAGGAGACATATAGATATTGCCTACAAGATGGTTTACTAAGATGGTATACCAGTACTAAGCGAAGAAGGGAAAACCGAAAGGTAAAAGTAATATATAGAGGACATGTACAATGGAAATGAACTTCAGTTTTGTAGGAAGGGAAGATGAAGTAGCTGAAGATAAGATAGGTGATGCAATACTGTGAGAAGAATTTGACTAAGTACTGAACGTTTGAGTTAAAACAAAACCACTGTAGTAGACGGTATTCCATCTGAAATACTGATATCCTTGCGAAAGCCACTCATGAAGAAACTTTTCCACCTTGGCTGCAAGGTGAATGAGACAGGGGAAATAATAAGTAATAATTCCAGTTCCAAAGAAAGCAAGTGCTAACAGGTGAGAAATATACAGCACTATCCGTTTAGTAAATAATCGTTGCAAAATACTAACAGGAATTATTTATTATTTACAGAAGATCGATAAAACTAGTAGAAACCAATGTTGGGGAACATCAGTTTGGATTTAGGAGAAATGTAGGAACACGCAAGGCACTTTTCACACCACGACGTATCGTAGGAGACAGGTTAGGAGAAAGCTGCTTTTAAAAATGTTGACTGAAATATACTCTAGTAGTGGTAAAATATAGGGAAAGAAAAGCTACACAGAACTTGTACAGAAAGCAGACGACAGTTACATCAGAGTTTAAGGGTAAGAAATGGATGTAGTATTTTGGAAGAATGTAAGACAGAGTTGTAACCTTTCTCCAGTTTTAATCAATGCAAATAATGAGCAAGCTGCGAGCGAAAGAAAGGAGAAATTTCGAAAGTAAATTATAGTTCAGTAAGGTGGAGGGAAGATTTTGTGGTTTGCTGATGACATGGTAATTCTGTCAGAGAGAGCCAAGTAGGGTATATGATGAAATTAGAAAGTGAAAAACAAAGGTATTAAAAAGTAGTTGAGAAAGGTCAGACGATTCTGAAGGAATTAGATTAGAAAAATAGTGAATAAAGGTAGAAGATGATTTTTGCTATAAGGATAGTGACATATAATGCAAGCCGAAAAAAAATGATTTGAAACGCAGAATCATTACGTGATGAGAACCATTTCTGAAGATCACGATTTTGCTGATATCGAAAATTAGTTTAAACTTTTGGAAGTCTTTTCTGAAAGAATTTGTCTGGAGCGTATAAATGACAGGAGGACGATATGTAGTACGAAAGAAAAATCATAGAAGCTTTCGAAATTTGTTGGCAGAGGAGAATGTTGAAGACTAGGTGGTTAAGCTGTGTAACTAATGAGGAGCTACTGAACAAAATTAGGAAGAAAAGAAATGTCAGTTATATCTTGAATATTTTAAGGGATCTTTTGGTAGAACATATTCTGAGAATCCAAGGAATCGTGAACACAGTATTCGAGGGGTAGGGGTGAGAGTAGTGTATGGGGGTAAAAATGTCATGCAGAGAACGAGAGAAGAATACATCATGCAATCAAAAAAAGGTAGGTTGTTGAGACGAAATGGCTTGCACGGACAACAGTAATCCCACTGGGTAGCATCGTGTTTTTATTGCTTCCTCCCTTGTTTTCAGTGTCCCCGCACACCTTTGCCGCCCTAGGGCCTAGGCGCCCCCAGATAAGACGGCTGAGTGTCCTTCCGCCGTGCCCCCTGCCGCCTTCCCCTCCACTACCCCCCTCCACAGCCCCCCGCCAGGCGGCGTGGTCCACGCTTCATTTAGCGGTCATTAGCATACAAAGGCAGGCCTTAGTCCCGTACCGGACACGTGATTACTGCGCACAATGGATTATCAACGGGGATCGTGTTTTTGTGTCCGTCCGGGCGGACCTTTTTCCCTGCCGTAAGATGTCATTTCGACGAAAGCCGCGGTGTCTAAGTACGATACACGGCCGGCCCCCTCGCTCTGCGCCGTGCCATTGTTCCCGCTTTTTCGTTTATTACCGCGTAAAGAGCTTTGTCCATTGTGTGCTAAAGTATCCACGCGAGCGCGCAGTCTCGTCGCGGGGCTTGTTAAAAACTATTTCGGTTTTTTGGAGGTGCTCCTTTATCACTACATTTTAAACACGCAGCGCTAACCGACTCTTTCAGACAGAAATTAAGGAGATAAATATTTTTTAAACTCAACCGTCAAATGGACGTTTACCTCCGCTTAAACGTGTTTTACCGGGACACAAATGAAAGCATATGCAAAGGCTGCATAATAATTAATTAGAACTGTTATTTTTGTTTCGAATGAATTTATTGAGAGAGGCACTTTTAGTTACACCCTGGAATTTATAACTATTTGCCAAATGTCCGGAAGTCATTGTATACCATCTGGTGGCCAATTTCTGTTGATTGACTGACCTAAGGTATAGATAAGGTCATGTCTGGTTCTTTGACTTTTGCAAAGAGACCGTAACCGCGGGGAGTCATGTCGGGTGAGTACGCTGTACTTTCTAGGATCTCCCACGGCCAGCAGTGCTAGAGGTCCTGTTCAAATACTCACTGTACATCCTGTAGAGATATATTTTTAAACGACATCTTTCCCCCGTTTTCGAAAACCTTTCTCCGTTGTCAACATACAACCGAAAAACAGTGACGCTCCGGTATCAAAAGTGCGTATTTTGCTGCAACACGACGTTCAGGTCGCTCAGGCTGTATGTTTTTAATAGGACCTGCATACCTACTTCCCCTCTGGTAATGTCAAGTGAAGAACCTCAAGTTGGACCGTACTTAAAAACCCGTATTGCCCAAAAGTCATTTCGGTATAAACTGGAACAGAGTCAATGTATGGTCGGCAGTAGCAGGCAGAATACACGGCAATCAACAACCCTGTCGCCACGCAGATCGCCAAAGTGGCGTCAGCTGAAAAGACGTGACCCAGGCAGGCCGGACACGACCCCAGTTGCGGTCTAATGGCCAAAAATGCCACGTGAAATCCTCACTAAAAAAATTTTTATTTCATATTATAAACAAATGTTCGATTAATGTCAGAAGCTTCTCATTATATTTCACTTTGATACATTGAAAATTATTGTACTGGACTGTGATTCTCTTTGGCTGTATTCGACCGTCTTGGTACCATATAGTTGAATAATTTCTTTGTTTCCTTCGAGACTGTAGACTACTCTTGGTCTCCATTAAAGATTATGACCCTAGTCTACCACAATTTCTTTTGTTAACATAGATTGAGCACATTGGACTCCTAGTAAAAAATCACTTATAATATCTTCTGTTCTTATTATTTCTTTATTATTTTTTATTTTATTTATTTATTTATTTATTTATTTTTGTCAGACATGCACGCGTCCTCATTCCTGTTAATAATGAAAATTTAACGTCTATTTATACGTAGAAAGGACTTCAGTAAGTTTGTGGTCCGACTGTCGATCATGATTATATATCCGTTATAGATTCAAACAGCCCGCTTCTGGTGTAAAAGTCGACTGATAGCATTAAACTTTACGTAGTTATCATACAATTATGTCCTAGCTTCGTAACTCCTGGACAGGACTTAACATCGGGTCATTTTATTCCTCTAGAGTAGGGACATTAGGGAATCTATTTGCGTTCGTGGTTCCGAAAGAAAATATTGTTTAAAGTTCAGTTGTACGAACTGCTACTTATGAAAAGTGCGACATTTCACACATTTTTATGCAGAGTCAGCTATGACGACCTATTTCATGTATCAATCGTATCGATAAGACGTTAATGATATGCTTGAATAGCAATGGTTGCAGGTTTGATTACAGAATCAGAACAAGATAGTACCTCAATCATTCGAAGATTTAAAAGTGTACAATTATTTATTCAGTTATGACTGTAGAGAAAATATTGGGGGCACGCAGATAAAATTGAAGTTTCCATAGGGTGTTTATCGATCGTTTAATACAAAACCGCTTGCCGTAGTAACAATGTTCCACAGTTGTGAGAAAATAATATTCAGAGCGCAAAATCATTTCGAATCACTATAGAACTGTAATAATTCCGATACTTTAGTTAAGTCTATTGTTACTAAATGTCTGACCATATCTTATTGGTTAAGAACTGCAGGCTGAAACTGAAAAAACTGAAAAAAGGTAGGAAAATAAGGAGATGGGACGTGGACAAATTGAAGGAGCCCGAACAATTGACAGAAACGAGTGGGTATAAAACAGTAGAAGCGGAATGGATGCAGTGAGAGATGAGGTAGAAAGGCAAGACATAGAAAAATTCTTTGGATATCATAGGTAATATCAAATTTAATTGATGAAAGGAAAAAATATAAAAATACAGGAAATTCAACTGGCAAAATGGAGTATAGACGACAAAGAAATGAGATGGACAAGAAGTGCAAACTAGCTAAGCACAAGCGGCTAGAGGATAAATGCAAGTGTGTACAACAATGTATATAGAGGGGAAAAACAGACACCGCCTACAGGAAATAAAAGAGACATTTGGGGACAAGAAAAGCAGCTGTACGAATATGAATAACTTTAATGGAAACCATTTCTCAGGAAAGAAGAGAAAGCCCAATGGTTGAAAGAGTATATAGAGGGGCTTTACATAGGAAATAAACTTGGAGACAATGTTCTAGGAAGAGAAGAATTTGACAGAGCTCTGAAAGACCTAAGTCGAAATAAGGCTGCTGGAGTGGACGACATTCCTTCAAAACTATTGAAGTCTCTGGGTGAGCCAGCCATGAAACAAGTATTTCACCTGGTGCGTAAGACGTATGAGACATGCGAAATACACTCAGACTTTACGAAAAATGTAATAATCCGCGTCGCAAAACAATCACGCGCAGACAGGTGTGAAAATTACAGAACCATCAGTTTAATAAGTCTTGGCTGCAAAATTTTAACATGAATAATTTACAGAAGGATGGTAAAGCCGGTAGAAGCCGACTTCGGGGAAGATATGGTTTGGATTCAGGAGAAATGTAGGAACACGGGAGGCAATACTCACTGTACGGCGTATCTTACAAGATAGATTAAGGAAACGCAAACCAACAATACTAGATTTTGTAGATTTGGAGAAAGCTTTTGACAATGTTGATTAGAATACACTCTTTCAAATTCTGAGGTCAGCAGTGGTAAAAAATAGGGACCGTAAGATTACTTACAACTTGTACATAAACCAAACAGCGATTATCAGAGTTAAATGGCATGAAAGGGACGCACTGGTTGGGAAGGGATTCAGACGGGGTTGTAGCCTTTAGCTAATGTTGTTCAGTTTGTCCACTGAGCTGGCTATAAAGAAAAGCAAGGTGAAATTTTGGAGAAGGAATTAAAATTCATAGTGAAGAAATAAAGACTTTGCGTTTTGCCGATGACAGAGACAGCAAAGGACCTGGAAGAGCAACTGAACGTAATGGACAACGTGTTTCTACGAGCGTATAAGATGAACACGAACAAGAGAAAAACAAGGGTAATGGAGTGCAGTCTAAGAAAACCAGGAGTGCTGAAGGAATTACGACGCACGTCCAGAAAGTAAGTTCCGTTTGGTAATAAAATGAAATTGTACACAGATACAGAAGAAATTTTTATTGCACAAAGTTCTACAACTCTTAAACTACTTTTCCACATAACTGCCGAAATTTTTAGGCACTTGTCATAGCGTGCCACAAGTTTTTGCATGGATCCTTCACAGAAGGTTGCCGCCTGTGTATTCAACCATGTGGTAACAGCTCTTTATCATCGTTGAAATGTTGACCACCAAGGACAGATTTTAGGTGTAAGAAGAGATGAAAGTCGCTACGAGAGAGGTCCGAGCTGTACCGAGGATGATCAAACAGGTCCCATTGAAATTTCCGTAAGAGTTGTTTGGTTACATTCGGTGTGTGAGGTCAGGCATTATCGTTAAAAAAAATCTTTTGACAGTAATCCTCTTCTTACATCTAAAATCTGTCCTTGGTGGACAACACTTCAACGATGATGACGAGCTAAAAGAACATGTTACCACATGGTTGAATACACAGGCGGCAACATTCTATGAAAAAGGCACACAAAATCTTGTGCCATGCTATGACAATTGCCTACACATTTTCGGAAGCTATGTAGGAAAGTAGTTTAACAGCTGTAGATTTTTGTATAATCAATATTTTTTCTGTATCTGTACCCGTTCGTTTTATATAACCAAACGGAACTTACTTTCTGGACGCGCCTCGTAGATTAGAAAACGAAACTATAAAGGTGGTGGCTGAGTTTTGTTACTTGTGCAGTGAAATAGCGTATTACGTTTTCTGTTATTTAGAGTCAGTTGACAGTTTTTGTACCATAGATGCATATTAAGCAAGTGATATTGCTGTTGGTTTTGATCTGCTAAACATACTAGACGATGAATGACAGCATCATAGGCGAACAGTCTATCTTTCCTACTTGTTTATACACAGTACAATGATCCCCAGAGTTTCTTATGACGTCTTCCTCTACTTCGTTTACCTTACGCACAGCAGCAGCGCTGGAACACTCCCGAACGGTAAACTCGATGCCGCTTTCATCTCTGAAGATTGCCCTCCGCTAAGAACGCCGTGCTCTGTTGCTCTTTTACTCGCTCAGACGGTTACGAAATCTAAAATGAACTGAATGAGGGAGCTGCGACGCGTTTTGCGCGCACCGTAGGAACGTTGTACGACGCAGTCGGTATCGCTTTTCGTGCTACTTTGTGACTGGAGGCAAAACGCGTGCCGTTCTCGTGTTTGGTGCGAACTAAACGTTATTTTGCGCTGCTTCTCTCCCCCCGGTAAGGGAGGAAACGCGGGCGGAAGAGGTGGCGGTTTTCCCCTTTGCGACACTCAGGCGTTTTTTCCGTGCCGCTGCGTCCACGGAGGGAGCGAGCAACAGCAACAGCTGCCTTTCTGCGTGCCTGGATGCCCGGATGCCCGGATGCCTGGATACCTGGGGCTTGCGGTGCGTACCGAGGATTCCTCTCTCCGCTCTGCCCCGCCTCGTCTTCGCCTCACCCACCGACCGCGTCTTAGTTGGCAACGCGAAAGCCGCTCCGCGTTTACTCAAACTGCGCGGCTTGTCTCTCCGAGCATTCTACAAATATTTACGTGCTTCATGAAGTTCTAAGTTGCGGGATCGTTCGCCAGAAGTGACGGGAATTGTAAGACAGTTTCTTTACACCTTTCCTTAACATATAGCGTGTTCCTGAAACGATGGTCAATAATTCACGCATGCAAAGTACAGGGCGTTTGAAAAGTCCGTGCTAATGTAAAACCTACTGACGTGTTTCAGTTTTCGACGTAGTCTCCTTTTAGACTTACACACTTTGTCCATCTACATCTACATAGATACTCTGCAAATTACGTTTAAGTGACTGGCCGAGGGTTCATTAACCACTTTCATAACCTTTCTCTACCTTTCCATTCTCTAATAGCGCGCAGCAAGAAAGAACACCTAAATCGTTCCGTTTTCGATCTGATTTTTCTTATTTTATTGGGATGGTCATGTCTCGCTATGTAGGTGGGTGCTGCCAAATATTTTCACATTCAGAAGTAAAAGGCGGTGATTGAAATTTCGCAAATAGATCTCGCCGCAACGAATAACGTCGTTCTTTTAATGATTTCCACCTCAAATCGTGACACATTTCCGTGACGCTTTCCCCCCTACAACGTGATAAAACAAACGAGCTGCCTTTCTCGGAACCTTCTCAATGTCTTCCATCAGTCCCGCCTGGTGAGGATCCCACACTGGGCAACAGTACTCCAGGAGAGGACGCACAACTGTGATGTAGGCAGTCTCTTTGGTGGAGCTGTTGCATCTTAGAAGCGTTCTGCCAATGAAACGTAAACTAGTTCGCCTTCCCCACAATACTTTCTATGTGTTCTCTCCAGTCTAAGTTGTTGGTAATTGTAAATGTATTTGGTAGAATTTAAGACCTCAATGTTTGACTGATTTATCATGTAACTGAAGTTCAGCGAATTTCTTTTAGCGGTCATGTGTATTACTTCATACTTTTCATTATTTAGTGTTAATTGCCGATTTTCGCTACGTGTAGAAATTTTATCTATATCGGTTTGCATTCCCTTTTGATAACGACAGCATCATTCGCGAACAGTCTAAGGGAGCTTTTCATATTGTCTCCTAAATCGTTTATAAGCACAAGGAAGAGTACGGGACCTATAAAGCTTCCCTCGTGAACGCCAGATATCACTTCCAGTGTTGTTCTAATTTGTTGATCCCTTCCGATTAATAGGAATTGCCCAAGCCTGCTAAATAGCTATTAGTTTCTTCCATCACCTCCTCGTTTGAACGAAATCTTCATCCCGCCAGCCATTTCTTCAAATAGGTGAAGCCGGCCGCGGTGGCCGAGGGGACTGAGGCGCTCCAGTCACGGTCTGTACGGCCACTATGGTCGGGGGTTCGAATCCCCCTCGGGCATGGATGTTTGTGCCGTCCTTAGTATAAGGTAGTTGGTAAGTAGTTTGTAAGTTTAGGGACTGATGACCCCGTAGTTAAGTCCCATAACCTTAACAAACATTTAAACAATTTAAATAGGTGAACAGACAGTAGTCCGAGGGAGCCAAGCCTGGAGAATAGGGGGGGGGGGGATGTCAACGAATTGGAATCCTATTTCCAATAATTTTGCGACCACAGCTGCTGAGGAGTGTGCTGGTGTCATGATGGAAAAGGACTTTTGTGTAGGCCATTCGCCGGCACCTGTAATAGTCTTACACTGTACTAGATGGTCGACGAGGAAGGTTTTAGGCACCGTTTTATAGCGATCTGATAGATATTTAGTAATTTGAAGAACATAATGAAGAACAATTTGAAGAACATAGTGCGAAATGCGGAACAATAATTATTCTTTAAAAATTATATTTACTCTTTGAAAATGGTCTTATTGATTGCATTGTTGGTTGAGGGTTGATATTGATAAAAGGGTGGCGTATATTAGGATGGAAAGTTATCGGTGTATATAAAATTCTACGTGTGTTTGTGTGTTAATATTTCGCTCTGCAGCGAAAACTACAGTATGCAAACGAATGGTATTTGTGTAATATTGTTGTACGAAGTCTCCCGTTGTACACCATAACAGTTGCATGCCGATAGCTATAAGAGGGTGGAAGATATGGTGGCCGAAAGTCGTCAGATTATTAAAAAATTCGGACTGAAGGCCAGTGTTGAGGTTTGCGACTCTATAGCAAGGAGGTTACGTAAAGCAAGTGGAGCCGCGGGTTTAAGCTAGTTCTCAATAAATCACGCCACGTCTTCCGTTATATTTCTTTATCTCTGTAATATTACACTTACTTTTTTCTTTCTCTTCCACCTCTTCAAAAATGTGCAAATGTTTGTATATCTATCGGACCAAACCGCATGGTCGTCAGTCCGTAGATTAAAAACTACTTAAACCTAGGTAAACTAACCTAAGAACAACACACACACACACATGCCCCAGGGAGGACTCGAACCTCCACGGCGAGCAACCGCGCGCTCCGCAGCGAGGCGCTTTAGACCGCTCGGCTACTCCACCGCGGCTCCACCCCTTCCTTCATGCTCATCGCCGCTAGCAGCCATAATTAAAACCCTACAAAACTGTAAACCCGACAGTTTTGGTTATTATTTAACAAGTGTTTTATTTATCTGTACTGTATGAAACTTAATTTCTCTAGATTTAGTATAGCTACTGTAGTATTCGCAATGCAAGAAATTTAGAGCGTCTGGTTGAGTGTAAGGGAGGACCTGATGGCCGTAACATTGGCCGGTTAAATAAATGAATAAAAACTGTAATCTCCGTCCTACAGGCTTCGAGAAGCCTTAAAGCGTTACAGGCACCGACCGGCCGCCGCGTCGTCCTCCGACCGAAGGCGTGACGGATGCGGTGTGGAGGGGAACGCGTTCAGCGCCCCGCACTCCCGGACGTTGTGCCTTGTTTCGTAACCGAGGAAGAATAAAAGGGCACCTGGAACTTTCCTACAGTCAATCTCTACTGAGCAATGATAAAGTTGATACTGGACCTTAAAACGTCACTACGTTATTGAGTAATTACAGTTCAGTCATTCTACCAATTTCAAACATATCAAATTAGATACTCAGCTCTTCAACATTATGATGTATGGGGGTTCTGTTCGCTGCAAAATTATTCACTTCGACGTCGTGGTAGAAATAAATACTCGTAGGTTCAATTTTTCACTTATTATTTAATTTTCAATCAAACTGCTTCGTATTCCAGCAAAACATTACAACTTCATAATTTGCGTATACAATCCACCAGAATTTAACTGATAGATAGTACTTCCACAGACTGACATAGATTCCAGAGCACTTTACAAACGCCAAAACTCGAACTCCCCCACGAAAGGCGGTGGTGCAACATTGACATTAATGACATTACATTATGTATTGTTTATAACAATTGAATATACTAATTTACAATTATCGAGCACACAAGTAAAAAATTTCATGCACACAAAAATAATCACAATATAAAATGAAAACTATACATACAATAATTTTAGATGCCGCATATCTTTTTAAGTCTTAATCTCGGTCCTTTTTGTTTGACAACAAAGCGCAATGTTAAATGTCAATTAATTAGTTAATGAGTACATCATACATGTTCCTAACATATACTGAACTATCAAATACCTTGGCAATTCTCAAAATAGACTCAAAATCTCAGCTCAGTCAATATATACAAAGAATTACAATATTAAAATGTCGACTATTACATTAATTAACACAATTTGCTGGTCCACACAACTTGTTTACGAGTCTAACATATATAAAATGCTATTTCTTTTTATGTCTTTTAAGTTTACATAAAGTTTCTACAATTCGTCTGTATAGTTCTTGAAATAACGTACAATGACGAAACTATTGTTTATAGAACTGTCTGGAAAGAAAATATATGAATCTCTTAATTAATGAAAACTATCACTTGTTAACTAACCACAGTTTCACCGAGACACTGTCCTACACTGATTCCTAGGCTGACTATTTCGTTTGTAACTAACTTCACACGCAACATATATCACTATTAGACCATACGATTCCGGGTCCGACGCAGACGGTATCGTACGATAACATTGAGATGAGAGGGCCAGCAGTATCATCACAACATGTTATTTTATAATTTTTATTTAATACGCATTTCGCAACGCTCATCACCAGATATTCTGGAAATGAAGGATCGCAATAATCGTCTACCAATCTTTTTATTGGATTCATTCCTTTTCAAAATCTCTGATGAAGTTGTTCCGAAACGCGTTATAAATAAAAAATAAAATAAAAATGAAATAATAAATGGAAACTATTTGCGACCAAGACATTTCAAGAACTTTATTGCACTTTAAATCTCAATTACCTGCAAAATTGAGGTTCTTGAGGGGTTGATTAGATACTTTGCGTTTCTGTACCACTACAATGAATGTAAGAAAAATAGAAGAAACGAGCACGTTATACTAACCGCTACCGTCTTGGGACATATTATACTGGAATTTAAATTTAAAGTTGACCGTTTGGGCCAAAAGACTATTAGATGCTGGTTTTGTGAACTTATGAATGCTTTACAGACAAATAAATTGCAATGATGGATTAAATTAAGAATCAGTAACCCCTAATATAGATGATAATGGTGCTTTCTTGTATATTTTACCTTAATATTCAGAAAAAAGGTCATTTGAAATTAACACGTGGCAAATACGATACATAATAAGAGTGATAATGATGGAGTCCAGCGTTCATATACATCATTGTACCTTTTCTCATTCATGCGGTGAGTGCGAACTTTTTAGTAATAAAAAACATTTCGTTTTACACGAATATTCTTTTTATTTACTATTGTTACTCTGCACTATACATCACAGGATTATCGTTATAGGGTGGAGTCTGGCGGGAGACTGCTGGGGAGATACTGCTGATAATGAGTAGCTATAACGCGCGCAGCTTATTATTGCTGCTGAAAAGATATTCCACATCACCTGTTTCTCATTTACTCCCTGACATCCTGATTACGCTATATACAGTTATGAAGATAAATTCTTTTCCCGAGTTTATGATAATACATTTATCAGACAGCCGTTGGAGTACAGCACGACGTACAATTTGAATGCACACATGGAACGTGAGACAGATTTGAACTTTGTCTTGTGGAGGCAGACTTGTTTCAAGACAATCGGTGCAATTGCGGTAACCATGCGACCGCTGTGGCTTAATGGGAGCTCTCCACTTGCAAGATATCCCAAATATATTATTATTATATAAACTGACTAATACTGATTACTGAGGAAGTGAAAAACTGAGCTTCTGCGACCAAACAATTTGGTGACATTTAATTAATTTTTGTGCTCAAGGGAAACGCCCGGGGAAAGGGGAAACAAATATACTGAAAAGTATGGCACTCTTGAAAGTACTCCCGAAGGGTGCAACTTAACTGAGTAACTTGAATAATGGAAGTGGGAGAGACTCTGCTTAGACAAAAATAAATACATAATATTCTTACTACAAAACTGGAAACAGAAAATAGCAAATAGCTCGCAGAATGCAGGATAGTGAATTTTGTGAATTGTATTAAAAAATATGCAAAAATGGTTGATAGGTTATAATGAGGTCAAAGAATAATAATTAAAAAAAATCGCACTGACGTGTTCTACGGCCCGCTTTAGATTTGTAGTTTTATAAGTTTTTGCACACATTTTGGACCAAAATAATAATTTAAATAATACAAAATTAATTAATAACAGTGTCTGAAACCCTCGCAGGAGAAAAGAAAAATTAGGTACCATTGACCTTCAGCGTCACCGTCCAACACATTGCCCACTACGCTACAGCTAACAGTTAAGAATTGCGTACTTTAATCTCATACTATTAATGGCCGTTGTTAACTGATGCTAATATGGCATTTTTAGACACTAGATTATCATTTATCGTTCGAAGAACGACGTCTTTTTGTTAATTCTTCAGTGCGCCATTGCTTTTAAATGAAAACGTGTAAGTTACAATAAGAAAATCATCAAATACGCAACGCAAGATGGCGTATGCCAGAGACAGTTCTGGGCGAGGAATGTCACGTGACATCTGCGAACGGCTGGTTTTCGTTAATTTAATTGAGGGTGTCAAAACTCCGTTATTTTTGCAAATATCTCTCAAACGATACGAGGTATGAAAAAAACATAAGGGAACAAAGTTGTAGAGAATTTTCTCCTCTACAAATTCGTTTATTCAATTTTCGCGTTAGATGAACGTTTATTTGCAATTAAAATTACATTACAAACGGTTTTTTTTTTTTTTGGTATTAATAACGTATTTCTCGTCCGAAATATTTCACAAAGCGAGGTTCTGGTCTCTGGTAGCCAACAATTATGTCTGTAAAATTTGGTGCCGATCGGTTGAACGGTTCGACCTAAAAAGTAGGAACATGTTACAGCCAGCCAGACATCGTCAAATCGCCGTTATTTTTGTATATATCTCTACAACTATGCAAGGTATGAAAAAAAAGAAACATAATAGAGCAAAGTTGTAGAGAATTTTCCCCTCTACCAATTAGGTTATTCAATTTTCGTGTCAGATGAACGGTTCGTTTGCAATTACAATTATATTACAAACGGTTTTTTTTTTTTTTTTTTTTTTTTTTTTTTTGGGTATTACTACCGAATTTTGGTCCGAAACATTTGAAAAGGGAGGTTCTGGTGTCTGGTGGCCTACAATTATGTGTGCAAAATTTGGTGCTGATAGATTGAACGGTTCGTCTTAAAACAAGGGAAAACGTTACAGACAGAGGGATACACAGACATCCCGAAATCTCCGTTATTTTTGCAAATATCCCTAAACGATACGAGATATGAAAAAAAAGAGAGAGCACAGTTGTAGAGAAATTTTCTCTACAAATTCGGTTATTCAATTTTCGTGTCAGATGCATGGTTAAGCCGTTATTTTCGTTTAAATTTCGAGCTGTCAAAAGACGATTGCAAAGGGCCCCTTTTTGTGATACTACCGTAACCTAAAGTGGGCCAAAAAGGAAGGGTAAACTAACTACAAAGATGAAAACGTGGAAAGTAAAATTAATAATCACATATTGTATATTATTAAAAATTTAAGGCTGGAAAAGATTACAGAAATAAAAAAAAGATTACAATAATGGCGTGTCGCAACACATACCTGATGATTCAATTATCTGTTAAGCGTTTACCTGATGACGTCTCCAAGTTTAATATTCTCAAAGTACAGTTAGTCTTCAAATACAAATATACATATTCCATATATTTCAACTTCGACAAACCTGCCAGATCATCACAATTTCTCTCGCCATAACAACTCAGTACATAACGACTGTTTCATCACCAGCTTCTCCTTACTGCCACTCACTAACTCTGGCGCGCCACTGCTGTCTAGCAGTCGGAGCTCTCACTCACCAATCCAGCGACACTGCCAAAGACTACTGCGCCACTTACACTGTATATCTGTGGCCAGATCATAAAATCAACTACACTGAACATCTTTACTATAAAATATTTTTAAAAATCAATTAATTACAATGCAGAATAACAAACAGTACAAATAATCAGAAATAATATAAATTAACTGAAACTAACAGCGCTACGAGTGGTGAAACTTACCGTCAGACACAGAGGCGATGTTCGTCTAACGCACGTGTCAGCAGCGGTGGTCATCACACACGTGCACTGGCTGCCGGCAGCTGTGGAGGATCCTGTAGGCCACGGTGTCCTCCACCTCCTGCTCTCATCCTCCAAACCAAACATACCTCCTACCTCACTAGTTTTATTTCCATACTACCTTTTCAACCGCACACTTCACGAGTGGAATGAACCCACTGACCTCCTTCGTATATGGCGGTCCGCAAATCAAACATTTGCGTATCCGCTGGCATTTTCCAGACTTAAACTCCGTCCTCTCCAGTGTCTATAGACACAGCGGTATTTTTGCACAGCGCTAAATCGACAACGTAAGAATTTTGCTACTGTTCAAACTCTCCAAGTTAAAACAACAAAGGAAGTAAAGGGAAGGTTTGTGAACAGGTTAACAAGGAATAGATTCGTTGATGATATTGCGGTTGTTCGTCATAATCGTGATAGATTACAGTACGTTATGAAGGATATTAGAAGTCTACTGAGCAACGAACATATAAATCGAGACAAAGTTGATATCAAAACTGAGAACCATTGGTGGACGAAGTCAAAGAAAGGGAAGTGACGACTGAAACCAGGAATGCATATAATAGAACTTTTACGATGAATATGGCGCTTTGGGTAAAAAAAACAAGTCGATTAACACGTGAAGCACATGCACATTTTACCGCTTTCCAGTGAATCTAGCCCTCATCTTCGAATAACACGGCATTAATTTTACCGCGAACGAACCACACAATCTCAAATAACCGTATCGTGCTCTCGTTACGCTTTTTTGTTAAAATTATTTCGATGACAACAGAAAACAATAAAAATGCCTAGATTCTTACAAAATCGGTGAAATGTGGAAATAAATAAAAAACATTGAGGACTAGAACTAGACTGAAACTGTTATTATTATTATTAGAAAATTTTATAACCATTTTGCACAACCTCGAAATTCAGACAGAAATCCGTGGAGCTAAATATTGTACTGAAAAGAATCAACTGTGGATAAACAGAAAAGAAAATAATGTAAAGTTTTGAAATACAGTGAAACAGAAGAACAGAATGATGAAATCAGCTAAGACTACAGGAACGGTGTGCTATTAATTTTAGTCTTAAATTTTTCTGCTGTTCTTGTTGCCTCTGAAGATGTGACACATCTGTTTGACTGACTGAAAGATTCAGGTGTAACCCAGTGATCTATCTACTAGGTACAGTGCAGTGCGAAAAAAGGGCATGAGCTGCTAACTTCAAAACATGAAAACGCGGAAAGTGAAATTAAAAATCATAAATCCTATATTATTAAAAATTTATGGCAGGAAAACATTGCAGAAATGAAAAAATTATGATTTACAATAATGGTGTGCTGCAACACATACATGATGATCCGATTATTAAGCAAGGGTTATGCTGATGACATCTCCAAGAATAATATTCTTAAATGAGACCAACTATCATTACACATAGCTTATGCAACCATGCTGTTTTCGTATTTCTATCACTGATGTGGGATCTTTGGCATTTGTGTTTAAAGAAAACAACGAAGAGCACATTTTTTACTGGTATCTCAAATCATTTTGACAAATTCGCCACAAATTTTTAACAGAAGACCTCCTGGTTTTGCCAAAAACTGCTAAGTTGTTTTACGAGAGAAGTAATACTTTCTACAGTTTGCCTTAAGTTACGTCAATTCCGACAATGTGTAATGCGCCTCTAGGAGGGATACATGCAGAGGACTTTGTACCAGATCAAAATCCTAGACGTCAACATTTATATTTCCTCAATACTGCGTTAATTTTAACGGGGCTACTTTTTCGCTTGCTACTCTAGGCCAGTTACACATGGAATAAACTTTTGCTATATGTAACACATGAAAGTGTCATGTCAGGAGTGTTGTTGTTGTGGTCTTCAGTCTGCAGACTGGTTTGATGCAGCTCCCCGCACTACCCTATTCTGTGCAAGCCTCTCCATCAGAGAATAAGAACGGCAACCTACATTCTTTTGAATCTGCTTACAGTATTCGTCCCTCGGTCTCCCTCTACGGTTTTTACCCCGCACACTTCTTTCTAATGCTAAGTTGACGATTCCTTGATGTCTCAGGATATATCCCACCGACCTGTCCCTTCTATTAGTCAGGATATGCCGGGGACTCCTTTTCTCCACAATTCTGTTGAGCACCTCATTAGTTACGTGATCTACCCAACTAATCTTTAGCACTGCGTTTTAAAACCTTCTGTCGTCTTTTTGTCTGAACTCCTTATCGTCCATACAACGCTAAACTCAAAAAAAAAAAAAAAAAAAAAAAAAATGTTTCAGAAAGAACTTCCTAATAATTAAATTATATTGGATGTCAACAAATTTCGCTTTTTCAGAAACGCTTTTCTTCCATAGCCATACTGCATTTCATATCTTCTTTACTTCGAAGTTATGTTGCTACCCAGACAACAAAACTCGTCTATTATTTCTATTGTCTCATTACCTAATTTAATTCTTTCAGCATCGCCTGATTTCCTGACACTGCATTATGTTACCTTTGTTTTACTCTTGTTAATGTTAATCTTATACCCTCCTTTCAAGACACTGTCAATTCCGCCGCCGCGGAGTGGCCGAGCGCATTGAGGAGCCATGCTCCGATTCGCGAGGCCGCTTCTCATCGCGGGTTACAGTCCTCGCTCGGGAATGGAAGTGAATGTAACTCTCCGCTCCTTATACTTTTCTGCGCTACCTTCAGAATTCGAAAGAGTGTAAACATTTTCAAAACCTTTCTCGAGATATATAAATGGTAAAAACGTAAGTTTGCCTATACTTAATGTGGTGTCGCACAAGTCCAAAGTGCGCGCCACCTACTATCGCCGCGCGCCGCCTTACAAGCACGGCGCGGCGTTCTTACGACGTCAGCCACGAGCGCCCTCTGCTACAACTCCGCTCGTGGCCACCACTGAACGACATCGTTCACGTTGGCCTGAGATAGGAACCAGTTAACACTTTGGAACCAGATAGGCACCAGTGAAGACTTTGCTATCGGATAGGCACTAGGCAGGCCCCTAGCTGAACTATGTATCAGCATTCCTCCGTACTGAACTATGTAAAAGTTAAGTATTGTATAAATTCTGTGCAATATATATCTCGTTCTAATTTACTCTAGTGTTTATAGTTTCTGCTGTCCCACTGGCTGCTCCCCTCCATACCTGCACAAGCGTGCTACCTTTATTTCTGTGTCGGTCTTCCTACTCGGCCACCGACACCTACGCCGGAAACGAGACACAAAAGTGGCGACGAGGAACGGATACAAAACTTAACCTATCTTCTACGATACGTAGTAAGGTGAGTATTGCCTCCCGTATTCCTACATTTCTCGTAAATCCAACCTGATCATACCTAAGGTTGCATTGCAACAGTTTGTTCATTGGCAATTTTAATGTACACCATCAATATTAAATAGAAAACAAGCTATAAACAAACCAAAAACAAGAAGTAATGAAAAAGAAATAGAACCGTAACAACACGACAGATACGATTTTCGAACTCAAAATTGAAAAACGATAAATATAAACTGTTTGTTTTGCCTTGCCGATGACAAGTTGTACAAAATTATTATAACAAGTAACAAGTACTTCACTGTGTGATCCTAATGCAACCTAATGTATGGCATGAATATACAACAAACCGTGAAAGTCGTATTTCTAAGCGTAATTTTCGGAAAAACTAGTAGAGATAATTCTGTCTGAAAACTCAACCTACAATATTGTTAAAGATCTTGTAAAAAATTTTAGATGTATATCAAAAACCCGTTTCATACAATACTAACATATTTTTCAGACGAGCAATAGAAAATCCCACGGAAGATGGCACAAAATGTGCTGAAACATATCTGGGAAATGAAACAAAAATTGAAATGTCTTAGATACGGCGGAATATCGTCACCACTGGACCCTTCAATTTGTCCGGGTCCCATCTCCTTAATTGTGTAGCTTTACTCTCTTAAGTTTTAATCTACAGTTCATAGCCAGTAAGTTATGGTCAGAGTCTATATCTAGCCTGGATGTGTGTGCCGTTGTTGTCGTTTTATGGAGGGCAGTTAGGACTATCTCCAACGGCCGCTTCACAGAACGGTCACGGCGAGTTTCACGCCCGTTGTAGAAAGCGCAAAGAGCGCATCTCTCGCAGAACGTGAAGTGGAAACGCTCTCTAGGCAGGTAACATGCCAAGGCTGCGTTATTAGCAGGCGTGGAACGGTACAATCAGATTCCGAAACAACTCCTCTGGAATGTTTGTTCAAATTTTGTAAGCTTGACGGTGATAAGCTCTCGCGCTGCTAATGTCAAAAAAAGAAAAAAAAAAAAAAAAAAAAAAAAAAAAGAAGAAGAAGGCACGTGCCCTGGTGTGGCGTGCGTGCGGACGTTTTGATTTTCTGTGGGGCGGGAAGTGCCTTAAGCTGGAAAGATGTAATATATAAAAATGAATGTGTGTTTGTTCGTATTTTTAATCACTGATATACAATTCGTCCGATTGCAATGAAACTGTGTCAACATATTGCTGAATTTTGCGACGGTTATAAGACTGATTATATGACTGTACAACACATAGTTCAGGAGATTTGATGTCACAAAAAATGAAGTGCGCGAAAAACTGCTGCATCAAGTGACAATATGGTACGTCTCTTCCTCGACCACGGGACCGATTTCAAGCAAATTTGGCGCACATATTCGTTATCGTGAGATAACAGTTACTCTAGAGGTGGTAAATACATAGTTCAGAAGATATGACGTCATAAACTATAAGATGTATGACGCGCTGAGTACTAAGGCTATTACATAAAAACAAGTCATTGCTTAACTTCCTTTCCAATAATCGCGGAAAATACTTGTCTGATTTACTCCAATTTTTACATTATACTATAGTAAACATTAGGTCAGACATAGGGTACCGATTTTTCAAACTAACTTACTGTTTGTATAGATGTTGAGTCTAAATTCCTGCACTCGCGCTTCGCACTGCGTATCCTCACATGCTAGCAATAAAAAAATGTCGGTCACAAAATTTTGTCCTGCGAATATTTCCGGCAGTAAATGGACGTCGAATATTGAGATGGGTGTGTGTCCCAAACGTCACTGTCTTTCGGAAATACACTACTACAGCAACAAACTTCTAGGGGTTGTGGGAGGTGTATTGAGGAACAATGTGAGCATAGAAACCCATGCCCGGAAACGCCGTTCAACGACGCTACGGAGAGTCCAAGTTACAGGCACCAGCTCCTGCCGCTAGACATCCCCTCCAGCAACTTCGACGTTCTGTAGCGTCATTGGATGACCTTTCCGAGCATGGGTTTCTATGCTCACTTTCTTCAAGACACCTCCCACATCCCCTAGAAGTTTGTTGGTGTAGTAGTATAATTTTGAAACACTGAGGTATGAGACACACACCCATCTCAATTTCGACGTCCATTTACTGCCGGAATCAACCGCAGGACAGATTTTTGTGACAGACATTTTTCTATTGCTAGCATGTGAGGAATTGCGCTGCGAAACACGAGTGCGCGAATTTAGATTCCCTCTGTATAGAGTTGTGTTTGTTTCTGTGTTTGTGTTGCATACAAATTTATAGTTTTCTTCCAACCTTGAGGACATTTTGCACATAAGTAAATTTTCGTATGGTTCACATCGCAGGGTACTTTGCTTACGGTATGGACTTCAACACGTTGCATGGCGGAGGTTACTTTACTTATAGACTTCGAAAAAATCTATAGATGTATTATGATCTTGATAAAAATTTTCGCACTTGAAATTGAAACAAAAAATGGAAAAAAAGACTAATGCAGATGTCACGAGTTTTCACATATGACCTACGTAAGGTCATCTTTCTTTTCACAAGTTCATTGTCAAAAACAGCCACATACTGTCAATTTAGATTAATGTCTACCTTTAGTAATATATTTTGTATAATATCTATAGCCTGATGATGCACAGCATCGAAACATGTCGCTAATCAATATTTTTTAATACTTATATCGTATTTGTGACTGATAGTGGAAACTTGAAGCAACCTTTCAATCATTCAGATACATTCACCTTTTAATTATTTAGACACAGTCACACAAAGTCAGCATGGCTTTAAATAGTCCTAATATTCAGTCATGTTCCTGGCTGGTTGTTCTATGGTGCAACTACTGTACTTCCCCTTGCTCGCCTTTGCGGAACGTGTGTTGTATTGCGTCACTTCAGTTCTTAAATTAAAGATAAAAAGTTACTCCGAAACAACTGATTTGCAAAGTCTGTCGGTCGCGAAACTACGTTAACTCTCATAAGCACTGCGGTACCACAGCTGTGCTTCAATATCTAACTCTTGGTATTGAGTTCGTGTACTGTTTGTACCGAACCGAATGAGGTGCGTAGTGGTTCCGCTGGTATACCCGCATTCTGCAGGACGGAGGTTCAAATCCGCATTCGACCATCCTGATTCAGATTTTCAATGATTTCCCTAAATCAATCCAGGGAAGTGTCGGGATAGTTCCTATCAAGGGGCACAGCCGATTTCTTCCCCACACAAATGAAAACAATCGTAGCTTGCACTACGTCTTCAGTTATCACGCTGTTGAGTTGACCTTGAACCCTAACTTTTCTTCCCTTCGTTTATACCTGTTTGGTACCAAAAGTCTAAAAATACTTTCCAAAGAATTGTTTTAGACATTTCGTCGATAATATGTAGATCCAGCTCAGTAAGAGATAATGTGTTGCATTAGCCGCACTCACGAACGGTCTGCAAATCTCCTTCGGTAAGATTAGTTTAAAACGGGCATTTAAACTTTACACAACGTAAATTTAGAAGATAATGCCTTCACCTTGATGATATGAGCCTAAGCCCTTGGCTGCAGTTTTCCGAGCGCCATCTCTGCCTCTAATGACTACGAGTCGACTGGGCGTTCAACCTCAAGGTTTTCATCACAGCTCTGAGCTCTGAACAACGCAGTAAAGCAATATTCTCACAGATGCGCCATTCTCGCTGACAGCAGACTTACGCCCCCACGTAATAAACTCATGTCGACCCATGCACGCGCCTTAACAACTACCCACCAACGAAATACACACACACACACACACACACACACACACGCACGCACACACACACATACACTTAATTAGACGTGTTTTAACCGGCTGAATAACATTTCAAATGGACGCAGCAATGCTGGTTATATTTGAGAAGCAAATAAAACGGAGCGGCAAAATTGTCTCCGGTTTTATTTTCGCATATCGAGTGTCACCGGTCCAGTGACGTTCAAACGCTGTGTTCTGTTTTCTTACCGTATAACCAGTGGCGAACCGCATTTAACGCTGTGTTCGGTCGTTCATTCGAGACTCGTCAGGTGAGATAAATATCCACAATTCGCTCTTTCGGCAAAATACTGACAGACTCTTTCATGTCAATATTGCGAAAATGACATGCGGGTCGGTTATAAAAACGTAATTCTTGAAGAGGAAAGAAGTCAAACTCGTTTCCATATTTAAATGTTGAAAACTATCGAATTCAGCACACAAAAGCCTACGAACAGGCACAGAATCATTGCATGATTCATTTATGTCTCGCAAAACACTTCCCTTAATTCAGTTTTTTATTTCTTCCGTCCTGGTGCTAATTTTCTTTGGATCTAACAGATTTTTTTCAACTGTGATATTCTTCGCTCAGCAAATCTTAATCACTGCCACTGTGAAATACGTACTAACGTATTATCCTGAACAATGAGCTACAGATCTTTCAATTCCTGTTTACGTTAACTTTATGTTATTCGCTAATACAGGAGCGATTGTTTCGTATTATGGATTTAGAAGTTTTTAACATGGATATATAACAACTTTCAAGACAGATCTTGCAAAGTCAATGGTTTACAAATCAGTCTTTTATTATTATTATTATTATTATTATTATTATTATTATTATATATTTTATGGAGCTCATCATCCTTCAGGAAAACATGTGTGATTCACTATTACGTAATATGAAACTGAAGTTATGTGGAGGTGCTTTACTAAGAATTTTGAAACTGGTGAAGTACACATTATTAAGGAAAATAAACTATTAGAAATTTTGCTTTATACGAATTCAACAGATAACTACATGAGATTTGTTAATGATACATCCTATATCTACCTCAAAGTTTTATTTTATTTTATTGAAGACGTAAATCATTTTCTAAGCCCAGTTAGTTTGGATATGCGAATAAGAACACATTAGAAAATGCTCTTTGACATAAATAAAATGTTCAATAGTTTGTAAATCTATGGGACTTAACCACTGTGATTATCGGTTCCTAGGCTAAAAAAATACTTAAACTAACCCAAAGACAACACACACACACACACACACACACACACACACACACACATACACACGTGCTCGAGGGAGGACTCGAACCTTCGACGGGGAGCAACCTCGCGCTCCGCAATAAGGCGCCTTAGAACGACGGGCTATCCTACCGCGACTAGCCATAACGCGTTCAAAGCTAAATTTAGGCATGAGTAACTAAACAAAGTTTCCAAAGAAGAATCGCAGGGTAGTTGTTCTGTCAGGGATTCTTCGTCAGATTTGTTTTTCCATTCGTAATTTCTTTTCAGAGAGGTTACAGTTCTTCGTAAGTGATGGAAAGGCATCGACTAACACAGAGCTGATGTATAGAGTTCCACAGACAGGGTAGTTGTATCCTTCTCTACGTAAATGATTTGGCAACAAATCCGAGTACCCTTCTTACATTATTAGCAGTTGATGCTGTAATGTATCATCAAGTTAAGCCGTCATAAGATTACAAGCAATTACATAAATGTTTAGATGCGATTTCATTTCTGGTCAATTTCCAACGGTCATACCATGTAGATGTTCATCTACATGAATATTAAAAGAAATCTGATCAATTTCATTTACAAGATACCAAACAGAATTTAAAGTACGTAAATACAACCATGTTACATATTACAATTACGACGGACTAAACAGGAAACAATATGTGAAAATGTCGTGGGAACGGCGTAGCACAGACTTTATTGACAGAACATTTAGCAGGTGGAAAAACTTGTTAAGGGGTTTCCTGCACTTAGCTTGTCCGTCAGTAATGATGAGCAACATGCGATCATTGTCAGGTGGAATTGTCGAAAGACACCGAAATTGTACAACGATAGTAAGTCCATTTTGTATTATCCAGATACAGGGAAGATTGTGTCAAGGAAAAGATGCGTGAGCTGCGGTGTGAATCATTATAACAATGATGTTTTCCGTGGCCGCGACGTCTGCTTACGTTTTTTACGGTCGTCACGTTCATCCCCATAATGTGAAAATACGTTGTTGACTCCAACTTGCATAAGGAGAAGTGATCATCATAATGAAATAAGAGAAATCAGTGTGCGTAAAAATGGAAAACGCCAAGCGTGTACGTTGATGTCACTCACACCCAAACTTTCAGATGTCAGACACTCAGATCGGTACCAAACGTTGTATATCGATAGAGTATCAACCGAAACTTCTATATAGTTCGTGCTATGTGCTGCCGTCCTGGAGAACGCGCGTAAACTATAATAATAAGTAACACCTAACCTACGGAGTACAGAAAAAGCATAACTGTGAGAGACTGTCATGTTGCGCTACCATGGGCTAGTTAGTAAAGAGTTAGTTCCAGGCCCGCCTAGAGCCATTTTTTAATTTTTTTCCAGTACAATACGTTGAAAATTTTATTTCTCAAAACAGCAATGTCAGCTGCAGCAGTAGCAGTAGCGTGCTGACTGGACAGCAACGTCAGCCCCACTTGATGGTGTGGGCAAACACACGGCACTCTAGCCACAGCACGCACATCCGTTGAACGGCGGTGCTGTTTTTCGAGCATTTATTACTATTACGTTAATACTCTACAGGTTTGCTACTTTCAAATAAAACGAAGCAGAAGCAAACTGCCGATTACAGAAGGGTCCTTTATATTTCAGGAACATGTTGTCCCATGTAACACTCGGTGTACGTTTGTCGACGTAGAACGATTCGCAACGTCATACAGGGAAAAAAATTGCGCCACCAGGGTTGGAACCGAGGACTCCCGTAACGACAAACATGCGCATTAGCCGTGGCAGCCGGCTTGAGCTCTCCCTTCAGCCTCCCCTCCACGCTACCCTCTGATGTGCGAGAGACTCCGTCAGAAGCGCCTCTTATGTGGTCTACCCAACGAGCTTGAATTTCATAGAGTGGCGATAGGTCCGCAATGTTTGAGGCAAATTGAACTGCCGTCCGCCATGTTATTTGGGGTATCGGCTGACAGCTGGTATGCCACAGCCACTAGAAACTTTTACCTATTTACAGTTATAAGTGTTAAATATAGACTGACTATTGAATAGGGAGTGTAAGTTCTGTCAGATTTTTTCGAAGCAGCGAATTGACGAGCCTGGCAGTAAATTTCCTATAAATGTGGTAATGAAATATCACGAACCTGTCAGTATTACAGTTCCAGTTCGAGGTATAACAGTTAGCTGAGGTTTGCAATAACAACGAAAGTGCCGTTGCGAAATTATTTGTAATTGCTGTTGAATCTTCCGGGTTATGTGGTCGTGGTCGAAGAAACGTATCTGCTCCTGACGTTTCGTCCAGAGCTGCGCTGGACATCCTCAGAGGTGCTACTGGTAGCGGTGAGTCTTGCCGACTGACGATTCGGGCGTCGGAGAGCGGTATAAATACTGTCCAAAAGGGGGCGTGGTCAAGTGTTCACGTGCGCAGCAGAGATAAGCCTTGTCAAAGATAAAACATAAATTTCATAGTCGATGGTCAAAGATAAAAGCGTATCTACCTACTCTGAAGAGCCACAGTCCATGTCATTAAGTTTCATTGCTTCTTCCTTTCTATTAAAATTATCCCCATGTTTGTATATTTCGATTGCTTCTCTGTACAGTCGTGGATAACAGTTCGTCGTTGTAGATAAAATTTCCGTTTCGGAAAACTTCACTTCATGATTTCCAGTGCGCGGGCAAGGGCGGATGTATTGAAGTTCTTGAGCGTCAGAACACAGAGTAACATATACGGAGAAGAACCCCCCCCCCCCAAACCACTGTCCTACGCTCCCCTCGTAGTTCCGTATGATGCCATCAGATGTCAGACGGTTCCCCGGCTTAGTACCTGTAGACCCAACGAGCTTAAATTTCACAGTGGCTAACACACGAGCTACAGCGCTCTTTGCGGCAACTGTGTAAACTCGGCCGCCATGTTTTCGGTGGTCAACACACTTGAGAGGAGTATGTCTATCGTATGCTGTTGTTGAGCTTGTAGTCCTGTATTTAGTGTATATTGTATGTAGTGTGTATTGCCTGTACAATTTTTCCTGCTGAATATACCTAAAGTGTGTTCAAGCATTTAAATGCGCAAATGGAAGTGAGATAACTACAAGTAATTCATGCAAGAACACCAACTATTTTGCCTTGTTTGATCTCAGTCAGTCTACAGTCAAACAAAATTCCTGACTAATGGTACTTAGCTGCCCCAAGAGTGAAGCTTCGTACGACCTATTCTGCAATTCCCTTAGAGTACACACCATACAAAAATGCTGAGTTTTCTACCCATGGGAAGGCGAACAGCCACCGTTGCACCACGGTTCCCAGGTCATTAGATTTTGTTGACCAGATGCCCTGTTGGCTGGTCACCTTGTCACCTTGTTAATTGCTAAGGACATCTCGGAGCTGTCAAAATCTTACACTACATGATCAGAAGCATCCGGACATAACCAAGAACGTACGTCTTTCATATTAGGTGCACCGTGCTGTCACCTACTGCAAGGTACTCCACATCAGTGACCTCAGGCGTCACTAGACATCGTGAGAGAGCAGAATGGGGTGCTCCAAGGAACACACGGACTTAGATCTTGGGCAGGTGACTGGGTGCCACTCGTGACATTAATCTGTATGCGAGATTTCCACATTGCAAACACCCGTAGGTCCACTGTTTCTGACGTGTGAGTGAAGTGTAAGTGTGAAGCGGCACGTACAACACAACAGCGTACAGGCTGACCTCATCTGTTCAGAGACTGCCGACAGTTGAAGAGGTTTGTACGGTATAATAGGCAGGCATCTACCCGTACCATCCCACAGGAAATTCGAAATTGAGTCAGAATCCATTCCAAGTACCATGTCAGGTGGAAGGTGAGAAACGTTGGGTTTCATGGTCGAGCTGCTGGTCATAAGCTGCGCATCATGCAGGTCAATGCGAAAAGACTCGTCGGTTGGTGTAAAGAGCGTAAACATTGGATGATTAGTCAATCCACACAAGGTTTTTCCACTGTTCAATGATGGTCCACAATGTGGCGATCCGTTGACAGGGATGTCGGTGTATCGATTTCCCAGTGAACGTCATCTGCCAGAATATGTAGTGCTAGCAGTAAAATTCGGAGGCGTTGGTGTTATGGTGTGCTCGTGTTTTTCAAGAAAAGTTCAAATGTTTGATAAGTTTTTGGAATTTAATTGCGGCGTCATCAGTCCCTAAACTTATAAACTACTTATAAACGAACTTCAAAGCATAGCGCCTTAATACGCCCGGCCACTCCGCGGCGGCTAGTGTTTTTCATGGAGGAACTTGCACTCTTTGTTGTTTGGGTGGCACTACGGAAGCAGAGATCTACATTGATGTTTTAAGCACCTCCTTGCTTCCCACTGCTGAAGAGCAATTCGGAGATGGCGATTGTATATTTCTACATGATCGAGCACCTGTTCAAAACACACGGCCTGTGGTGGAGTGTTTACGCGGCAATATCATCCCTGTAATGGACTGGCCTGCACAGAGTGCCGTCTTGCATGCTATGGAACACCTTTGGGATATTTTGGAACGCCGACTACTTGGATACCTCTCCTTTGGGATATTTTGGAACGCCGACTACTTGGATACCTCTCCTCAGTGCGCGGCACTCCGTGAGGAATGGGCTGTGGGCCACGAACATTTAAGTCATTTTCAGTGAGGTGTCGGGATACTTTGGATCGCATAGTGTTTGTACAGTGAAAATCGTGTCATACAGTCACTGTATAACCTGTGGATGTTCTACGAAATGGTGACATATGAAAATCTGTGCCGGGGCGGAACCCGGGTTTCCCGCTTTTCGCGAGCGGTCGCCTTAACCACTAGACTACCCGAACACGACTCCAGGACTGTAGCAAAGTTCCATATGGCACACTGACTGCACATATGAGTCAACTGCATTCATCCCTTAGCACTCGCAGCTTAATCTGTATTCCCGCACCAGGGAGAATGAAAACAACGAGGCATTAACCTACGCTGTTGTCGTCATCGCCTCCCTTGGGCATCTGTTAAAAAACTCATATGTGCAGTCAGTGTGGCATATGGAACTTTGGGACGGTCCTGGAATCGTGTTCGGCTAGCCTAGTGATTAAGGCGACAGCTCGTGAAAAGCTGGAAACCCGGGTTCGAGTCCCGGACCGGCACAAATTTTTATCTCACCATTTGGTAGTACATCCAGACCTTATACAGTGACGCTATCGCTCTTGCGAAAACATATTGATAAATATATCAACACTGTAGTTCGTCATCATAGAGTTATTAAAGTTTTCATAATAAACTAGACGAAACTATGCGCATTTCAAGTTCCCGTCAGCAATATACCTAATGAAACTTTCACTCTGTAGCGGAGTGTGCGCTGATATGAAACTTACTGGCAGATTAAAATTGCGTGCCGGAACCGGGACTCGAACCTGGGACCTTTGCCTTTCGCGGGCAAGCGCTCTACCGACTGAGCTATCCCGACACAAGACTCAGTGCCGCCTCACAACTTTGCTTCCGCCAGTACCTCGCCTTCTACTTTCCGAACTTCACAGAAGCTCTCCTGCGAAACAAGCAAGACTAGCAGTTCTGGAAGAAAGACAAAGTTCCCAGTTTCAAAATGTTTCAAATGTTTGTATAGCTTATGGGACTTAACTACGGGGTCATCAAAAAATACAAACTACTTACGAACTAGCTAACATTAAGGACGGCACAAATATCCATGCCCGAGGGGGATTCGAACCCCCGACCGTAGTGGCCGTGCAGACAGTGACTGGCGCGTCGCAGTCCCCTCAGCCACAGCGGCGGGCTCTCCAGTTTCGAGTCCCGGTTCCGGCACGGAATTTTAATCTGTCAGGAAGTTTGACTAATATACATGTTTCCCTATTAATTAAAATTTCTCAATAAAGTGAGAAGGTAGCGAGAGGGCTAGACTGCTACCTTGCAGCAGTATGCCTCAGTATTCTTTCAGGGGATTAGCAACGAGTTGTTGAGTTTCCGCAGTACTCTCGAGTTGTCTGAGTACTCTCTGAGGGGATTTACAGAGAACTGTTGAGTCCATGGCACACTGAGTTGCTGCACTTGGCTGGACATTGAGGTATCGCGTGACTCCGGCCGCCCCCGAGCAGCAGAACCGTAGCGCAGAAGTGTGCCAGCAGCGCAGCTGTGCCTAGCGTTACTCTACGGTAAGAGCGGCGGTGGGCGGTGGGCGAGCCGTGTCCGCTTGAGGAGCGGGGCACCTAATTGCAGCGGCAGGCAGGGTGCGCGCCCCAGCGAGGCCGCCGCGCCGCGTCGCGCTCTGCATGGCGCAGCGGCACGGCGTAGCGCTGCCGGCGAGCAGCGAGGCGAGGCGGCGGCCGAGAGCCGAGGAGCGAGGAGCGAGCCGTGGGTGGCGAACAGCGGCGCGGAGCCGAGGCGCGCCATCTGGGGCGTGCAGGGGAGGGCGCCGTGGCACACATGCCGAGGATCCGGCCAACACCGCCTAGAGAGGAGGCCGCGGCGCTCTCGTGACGTCACGCAGAGTAGGCATCGTTCGCGTAGCTGACTGGGTGGCCGCTGGGGCACGGCCCACTATGCCGGAGCGTGCAGCCAGTCGGCTACGCCAACGAAGCCTACACTGCGTGACGTCACACGCGAGCGCCGCGGCCTTCTCTCTAGGAGGTGTTGCTCCGTTGCGTGAAGTGGAGCTCTGCGCTCTGCGTGGGGAAGCGGAGGCCACTTCTGAAACGACACATTTGGTTCAACATGTTTGGGGTCGTTCCGTACGGTAACTCCACTCTTATGACAGTATGCCGTAACCAGAGTCCGACCGTGAGGGGATTATACGACTGACTTCACTGCCCCTTTTTACCCTTTTAAAAAAAGTTAATATTTGTGTAATTAACGATTGAGAATTGTACAAATCCTTCCTGTCCACGCATCGATCTAGCTGACACTTAACCATCATGAATAACAATTGATTGGCTGTCACACAGAGCAGTCAGCGCGCCACACCCAGTGTATAACGACACACCAGCGTCCACCTAATCCTGGATGGGCGATTTTGCCGTTATATTCTATTTGCCGTTCAATTAATCATTGTTCCAATTGTATGACGGTATGGGATGCGGACAATTACTGGGTTGATCCATAACAATAACCTTTGTTAACTTCCTTTATTAAGGAACGATAAATGCTAATAACTCTTTCTTTAAATACACTGATTAAATAACCGCGTGCTACTACGACAAACGTCTACAAGTCCACACTGAAACATTTCAATACGCAACTGCAACCGAAACTCATATGCGATACTACGCCGGCCGCGGTGGCCGAGGGGACTGAGGCGCTTCAGCACGGTCTGCACGGCCACTACGGTCGGGGGTTCGAATCCCCCCTCGGGCATGGATATTTGTGCCGTCCTGTTTCGTAAGTAGTTCATAAGCAGTTTGTAAGTTTAGGGACTGATGACCCCGTAGTTAAGTCCCATAGACTTTCCAAACATTTGAACACATTTGCGATACTACTGATGGGCAAAACTTTAACCATCGCTAAACGCGAGTTACGGACTCGCTGTCGACGTGCTGGTGCCTCGCTCTGCGGTCGGCGGGAGACTGCCGCAAACCGTCCAACAAACAGAAAACTTTCAAACCTAAGCATTGTCGCCCAGCAGCTATCGCTGCACGCCAACGATCAGTGGCGTAACTAGGACTTGGCTTTGGGGGGAGGGGGCGGGATAGATCTGCTTGACGACCAAAATTTTAGTCAGTTTCCAGACAGACTACCATCTACTACTCCCGTTGAAGAAACTAATTCACTCCCATCCAATGAAAATTTATGGTAAAACACCCCAAGTTTCCAATCTTTACCTTTTGTGATAGGGCCGCTATTATTTTCTATCTATATAAATGATCTGATGGACAGAGTAAGTTGTAACTTGCGGCTGTTTGCTGATGATGCTGTGGTGTATGGGAGGGTGTCGTCTGTAACTGACTGTAATAGCATACAGGTTGACTTAGACAAAATCTCTAGTTGGTGCGAAGAATGGCAGCTAGCTCTCAATGTAGAAAAATGTAAGGTGATGCGCATGAGTAGAAAAAACAATCCTATAATTTTCGAATACAGCATCAGTAGTGAGCTTCTTGATGCGGTCGCGTCGTTCAAATATCTAGGCGTAACATTGCAGAGCGATATGAAATGGAACGAGCATGTAAGGACAGTTGTGAGTAAGGCAGACAGCCGACTTCGGTTTATTGGGAGAATTTTGGGAAGATGTACTTCACCTGTAAAAGAGACCGCGTATAAAACGCTTGTTCGACCACGTCTTGAGTATTGCTCAAGTATTTGGGACCCGCAGCAGATTGGTTTGAAAGAAGACATAGAGGCGGTTCAGAGGCGAGCAGCTAGATTTGTTACCGGTAGGTTCGACCAATGCGCGAGTGTCACGGAAATGCTCCGGCAACTCAATTGGGGATCGCTGGAAGAAAGACGACGCTCTTTTCGTGAATTTCTGTTAAGTAAATTTAGAGGGCCGGAATTTGAAGCTGAGTGTAGTACGATCTTGCTGCCGCCTACTTACATTTCGCGTAAAGATCACAAAGACAAGATAAGAGAAATTAGGGCTCGTACGGAGGCATATAGGCATTCTTTTTTTCCTCGTTCAATTTGGGAGTGGAATAGGAAAGGAAATGCCTAGTAGTGGTACAGTGTACCCTCCGCCACGCACCTTACGGTGAATTGCGGAGTATGTATGTAGATGTAGATGTAGATGTACCAGATAGCTGTTATACGATTTCTTTTTTTCTTTTTCTTCTCTCTCTCTTTTGGTGGGGAGGTTCTGGGGGAGGGGGGTTCTATCCCCCTCAACCCCCCCCCCCAATAGTTCTGCCACTGCCAACGATAACTACTGTTCGACCAAAACATACGAAAGATGTTACTAAGCTAAAACCCTGTATCCTCACAAGTGGCATTTATTACAGATTAGCTGTAAACCCGGCGCTGCGTCCACATCCTGAACTAGCTAACACTAACGACGGCATAACTATCCATGCCCGTTGGGGGATTTGAAAAAATCAAATGTTCAAATGTCTGTATAGCTTATGGGACTTAACTACGGGGTCATCAGTCCCTAAACTTACAAACTACTTATGAACTAGCAAATCCTAAGGACGGCATAAATATCCATGCCCGAGGGGGGATTCGAACCCCCGACCGTAGTGGCCGTGCAGACCGTGACTGGAGCGCCTCAGTTCCTTCGGCCACCGCGGCCGGCGTGCAAAATTTTTATCAGTATCGAAACAAAGCTATAGATTTCTATGCAATAGAAACGCAAGGACACACTGAAAAACGCACTTCGTAGTTCTTATTCATTCCAGTTTTATTTCAAACAACCATTTTTCTGAGAATAACGAAAACAACAAAAGAAAAATCTGTGAAATCGGTCGAGCCGTTCTCAAGTTATTGCGCGACCAAGGTATATAGGGATCCATTCTTATATTGCAAACTACTCTCCACCATGCACCGTATGAAACATAAGATAGACGGTGACCTTCCTCTTGTTCTGAAGATCACGCGTGCGAAATTTCGTGAAGATCGGAATGAAACTGTAGAGTTCGTGAATATGTAGGAGAAGTATGCTCTGCCATGCACCTATCACAAAATACTTTCTTAGCTGCCGTTTTCTACATATAAACTACTTTCCTGCCAAATTTCAGTTTCATAGGAGAAGTAGTTTCTGAGATTTCGTGTTAGCCAGTCATCTATAAAGATATAGATCAAGAAAACAGAATGCTTAATTTTGATGCTAGAGAATTAAGGGAGACTCGCAGACAAAAATGAATAGTAACATGCAAATCTGTAAAGCTAACTCTATTTGATACAATGTCATGCCCCCTCAGGAGGCTCACGGTTCTTTATTGAGTACGTGCGTGGGACCCGAGCTAATGCAGTCTTCCTTCCCTCTTTACTTCCCGGACTGCATTTCTTTTCCTCTTCCCCAGTCCCTAAACTTACAAACTACTTATGAACTACCTTATACTAAAGACGACAGAAACATCCATGCTTGAGGCGGGATTAGAACCCCCGACGGGGAACGGACTCGCGCATCGGAGCATAGCGCCCCAGTGCGTTTGGACACTCCGCCACGGCTTAAACTAATACATGATGTAACTGGTGTATTTGGGCATCTTATGCCTGCACTGTTAGTTCTGAGTGATTTACATCTACATCTCATCATCTTCCTCCTCTTCGTGCTCACTATTACCGTAATGACTGTGGCTGTCATTGTCTACCCTCTGGATGCTGTTGCTGTGCTGTATCCAGGAATGTCTATTATGTCGTGCTCGCCGGTAGGATACTCCTCTTAGTTCGTTTTTGAGATACTGTCTTTTAACACATTGAGCTGTTTCCATTGTTTACGGTCTCTTTTGCTGTTTTGTATGTATGTATTTCTGATTCTGTGTAGTTTAAATGTGAGGTATGGTTCATGTATTGCTCACAGAAAAAGACAGTGTCTTCCAGCAAACCTTATTCCCTGCATCTGCATGTATGTGTCTAAGTCACACTCACGCGATATAAGTGTGTGGCAAAAGCCTGTGTCCAGTTAAGTAATATATCTACCTCACTTGGGACTTAGTTCAGTACAGGTTACGTTTCTAACGTGTTCCTATTTTCCCTCACACCTTAACAATTCCACGTAAGGTAGTGGGGTGACTACAAGAAGATTGGCCGCAACTTCGAATGGCATCTCAGCTCGGAGACTCGTATGGTCCCAACACGAAATCCCACGTCATTGTCATTTGGAAACTCTTGTGTAGGTCCGTCTTTGCGTGACAAATGTGGTTTGTGGTTCCGCCTTAATGCAAAACACTTTTTTATTTATTTTTATATTTATGCCCAAATTAGTTCCGGCGGAAGAATGATAAAGACATAACAAAAGGACAAAACTATAAAGTATATTGTAGTACAAGATATACACCTCTTTTCATTGTATCACTATATAAACATTCATTTCCGTACCTTTCATCATCAGGCTATTTTGCACTTCCACACTGTTTATGACCTTAGATGAACTATTACAGAACGTAGACCGTCAATAAAACACACACACAACCACGACATGAAGTATCAAAACTATCAAATCTCGCGCCACAGATATAGAAACAATCTGGCGGAATAGGACACATCTCGTGAGTCGCGACACACGCAAAAATACCGTAAATTAAAAAATAGCCAGAGGCGGAATATGTTTCCTTGTGACGTGAACGCTTTCGATCAAGCCCATTCAGAGGGCCGACCAACTAACGTGAGTACGAGTTCATATTGACACAGCCTAATATCGATACCCTCGCAAACCGCAATAACAGCTGAAAATAAAAACAAAACAGAGACTTAAACACGTTAAAACAAAGTTTTTCACAGTAGTAACTTTTAACAATAACAGCCGTATAAAAGGCAAAAAACAGCGTGGATGTGCAAAATAGCCTAATGATGAAAGATACGCAAATGAATGTTTATATAGTGATACAATGAAAAGAGGTGTATATCTTGTACTACAATAGGCTTTACAGATTTGTAAGATTTGTAAATATGTTCTTTTCATTCTTTTAGATTAAATAAACAAACTCACTGGGGATAGGGGGTTGTCCGACGAAACTAGTTTGGGTATAAATATAAAAATAAAAAAAGTGTTTTGCATTAAGTCACATCCACAAATCCCACGTCATTAATACGTATCGCACACCCGTTGCAATCCAAGTTCTGAAAGTCGTATTCTTCACAAGAACGGCGTAAATTCACTAGCCCATTGGCTCATCAAGCAATTTCAAACAAACTGTGTTGCGGCGATAGAAAATCTAACACATACTAAGGAAACAACACCCATACGCAACGATCCCCGAGGGAGAACTCCAACCTGCACTGCGAGCGGCTGCAGATTACGCGACATGGCGCCATTCATTAAGAGGCGCTGAGAGTCACTTCTTGGAGGCACTTCAACTGCCAAACCATTGGTTTGAATGGACGCATTCGCATTGTAACGTTTCTGCTATGCTGAACACTCCTAAAAATCAGTTGCCAACATAGAAACACGAAAGATCTGATACCTAAAGTAAAACTTCATTACCGGACATGTGATATTTCACATTTTCGCCTTCTGTTTAAAATTCTATTAACACTATTAGTAAATGCTTTTAAGAAATAGTACGTTCATTTAAATATAACTTTGGCTATCCTTTTACGTAAATTTCAGTTTTTAATACTTTCGTAAATAATAGCTGCAAACACTAAAAATGCATTACAATTAGTTTTGGATATTGCTGAACCTATATAGATACTAATTTGTATGAAAACAATAATACTACATGTTATAAACTATTGCACAACATGATTTCATATATACCTTTTGTTTAAATAAATTAGGGCAAACCATGTTTTATATATCACTAAATCCTAAATTAAATACTGATAATTGTTCATGCACTAAAATTAATAATCCGTTTGGTACTAAGAAACTATCTTCGAAATTAACAAAACTACGACAACCATATACAAATCCGTATTAATAAATAATTTGACCGCAAACTGAAACTCACTAAAATTCCATGTGTCAATAATAGTACGCCTACACAATATTGGCAAAACAAATATATGTGCATTTCGAAAACACACATAATGTAAATAATTTGACGACTGTAAACACTAGTCAAAAGGATGACGTTAAATTTGTGCACTACATTTAAATACAAATTTCATGAAACAAATACCTACATTGACATAAATAGTCAAAGCTTAAATCTAATGTTTTTATTTCTGTATTTTGGCATATTTAATGTAAAAGAATACTGTTTAATTTTGAATTACAAAACTTTGTCATCATTTTTATTACGTTGTTAAGCAGAAAGATGTTGGAGAGAAACCATGTTTTATTCAGTATCCGAGTGACCACAAACCTGTAAGCAGCTTTGTTGGCTTGCTGCTGCATTTCTTGATTGTGCAATGTTTAAGTGGAAATAAAATCGTTTCCATATCAACTAAGATGGATTTACTTTATGAAAATATCCTGTAGAATCAATTTCTTTAGTGAATGCCGAAGACAAATCACAACGCAATGGACTTCAGCCAGCATATAAGATAAGTTCAACTTCACCTACAGTGGAATGATTTCGTTATAGACTGAGAACTAATAAACATTTCCGTGATTCAGGAATATATTAGGGCTCAGTTTGAGTCGTTCCGAAAAGAGGTGATGGACGTTAGATGTGGTGCCGTGTGACCAGGATTTATTAAAAGCGTATTCACTAATGTAAAGTGTTAAAAGTGGTGACGTGATCAAACGATTTTAATGAGTATTCGCTAATATAAGAATGTGTTTCAGGATACAAGGAAAATAATGTATATGATGGATGTGCAGTAAAACCATCATAAAAGTGCAGAATTCGACTACAATACTATCCACACCTACGATGTCGAAATTTAATGGAGGAAGATGGCAATAATTTGGACTACTAGATTCCTGTATCGCCGCATCCTTGTGACGAGCTAAGTACTTTTCTTTTTTTTTTTTTTACTGTTTATGTGATAGGGGTTTTATGTGGACTGAAAACTTATTTTAAAATGGATACAGTAAGAAAGGAGGGAGATGATAGTACTCAAGTTTCGGACTTTGACAGTGGGGTAGAAGGTTCTGGTATCGCGAGTTCTACACCGATTACAAGAAAGCAGCAGGTCCCATTTTCTAGTGATTTACAAGAGACTGGACAACAGATTAGTAATATGGCAGCAAACGCGGAAATAGAAAGAAAATCAATCTTGGAACTTATATTAGAATCGAACTCCAAACTTTCATTACAAATGGAAACTATGAAAACCGAACATTCATTACAAATGGAAACCACGAACTCCAAACTTTCATTACAAATGGAAACTATGAAAACCGAACTTTCGTTAGATATAAAAACCATGAAAACCGAACTATCTGACATAAAATCTCAAACAAATGACTCAATGACCGATTTAAAACAATACATTGGAAGTCTAGTGACAAATTTTAGTACTGGATTCAATAGTGTAAAAAAAAAGTGTTTTGGTAGCTGCTACTTCAGAAGTTTCTCAGACGAGTGACAATGTTGAAAAAATAGATGACAGTTCAAGTTATGTAAATTCTCAGAGCCAGGATACTAAAACAGAGTTAACTGGAAAGATTCGCGATGTTGAAGAATGTAATAGCAAACTTAATTATTCTGATTTTAAAGTAGAAACTGAATGTAACGTTGTTGTAGATAACCATGAGCTAGAAGTTGAAAGTGAATGTGCAGTCACAGAATTACCACAGTGTGTAGACGAAATTCAAGAAAAGTCACATACTGAAACTTTGAGTATTCCTAGATGTACTAGTGTAATTTGTTTACCAGTAGTGAAGTTACCTGGTAGGCCTAAAAAGAAATTTCGTCCTATTTATTTAATGCCACAGGACAATGATTATTTTCATTCAGACTTGGATGACACTTCAGAAATTATGTTGCTTAAGCAAAGTCTAAGGTGTAAAGTATGTTCTTGGGCAAACCAGACCCAACTGTTTGCATTTAATTTGGGACCTAATTGTAATCTACTACTACCTATTCTACCTGATGATAGACAAAATGAGATGCATCAGACTATGTACTGATGTAATACCTTAGGGGCATAATTACTCTCTAGTTATGAAACTGCTGACACCAGTTCAGGTCCCCAGTCGTGTGCTGTGTACTTCTATTGATCATTTTCACAGTGCAGAATAAATTCTATGCTTTAATTTTTCCTTCAGTGTAAATATTTATGATTATTTGAAAAACTTTTTAATTACCACTGACAAATGAAGACAGCTGAGACATACCTTTTGATATATACATTTTTGCTATATGTTTATTGAAACTTAAAATATGTGAAGCCTAAACTTTATTACCAATAAGAATTTTTGAGAAAATATGAACAAAAAATGTGTAGGTAGATGTTAACAATCAGTTCAAAAGAACTTTATGCCAAATAGTAATACTGTACCTAATCTGAGAAACCAGTTTCATCTTAGTTAGGGGTTTTCAATAAGGATTTTTTTTTTACTTATGTCAATGTATAGGCCAATGGACTTAAGAGCTAAGAAGTAAATATACTGAAATACAGTTTCAACTGAATAGTGAATTCATGTTTACAGTTAATACAGTTGCAAATAATAACAAACATTGAGGATTTATGAATTAAAATACTATCTGTATTTAAGTACAGAAAAAGAAAATGGGTAGATGATGGGGTTTATTTAATGTGTTTGCTAGGAATTTTGGAGTTTTATGTTATGATGTTTATGAACCACTAGCTAATGTGGAAGTCTTTGTGTAGTCATCAAAAGATGTAACAAATTAGGAAACGGGGGAAGTGTTGTTCATGAGAAATTTAAGTTAGGTTAAGAATTGTCAGTGAAAGTACTGAACAAATAGTTATTAAGTTATTGAAATGGAAGTGAAAAATGCTCCATATATTGAAAAGAAAGAATTAATATGGATAAAGAAAATGAATATGAAAATAATGAATATTTAAATGAAAAATGATGATGATGTAGTATTTAAGATTAGTGTAGTCTCTGAACAGATGCTTTACTGGAAGTCTAAGATGTTGAATTGCTTGATACTGCTGAGGAATCTCAAAATGATAGTGTTAAATGTACTGAGAAATGTTAGCTCCAAACCCTGATATAAATGTTAAGTCATCTACTGAAATGTTAAAGAAATAAGTGAAAGTAAATATGAAAGTATACCTTCTGTCAATGTCAACTAAGTTGTGATTCTAGTAACATGAATAATTTTGAGGAAGTTTAAAAAAATCTAGTACCGTAACTGAACCTGAAAACTAAGTTCTATTTCACTATGTTAGTAGTCCATTTGTTAAGATCTGAGTTGAAGTTTATCTACATACATACATTGAGTCACTTGAAGTTAACTGAAACCCTTAGCTTTATGCTTATAGTTTTGTTTATCCACGATCCATAAAGTTGATCGGTCTCAGATTAATGCGTTTAAAACCTACCTACAGAAAAGTTAATTAATGTCTTGAATAGTTTATCTTGCTCTTACTCTGAAACCTATAAGGAAGATAATTAATTTATTAACCTCATATGCATAGTCAAAGGTATGTTGAAGTGTTCATTATTTGTTTATGGCTTGAAATGTCTTTGTATATATGAAAATTCTTACCTCAGTTATGTACTGTGACCTTTCTATTAATCACGTCCACAGTGCATTACAATTCGAATTCTTTAAGTCTTTTCACACTTGTTAGTCATTCATTAGTATTTTTGTGTGTTGTTTGAATTTTTGTGTTGTACTTTGATGTGTCAAGAGGGACTTGCTAACAATTAGTACAAAAGTGACTAAAAGCATGGGAGGACACATAGACCACACAAGTGTTGACTAATGAAAAATTCAATTTCTATCCTTGAGCTTACAGCTTAATAGGAAAATATGTAATACTGGTTTAAGATGACCATATTATTGTATATTGTACATATGACACAGCTTTGGCTGATGCAAGGTTTAATTTTCATTTTTATTCTTAAAGTTTACAATGAAACTATTGATGTTTTACAAGTTACATACTTAGTATGTTTATCATGCATACCTGCACATACTCATGATGTAAAGGTTAATGAACCATTACAGACTACCTATTACTCATTATTATTAACATTAAACTTGTATAAATTTGTATTTTTCATGTGGAACACCTATGTTTAGTTCATGACACACTTGTTTACTTGCTCATGCGTGCAAGCTTTGTGTATCAATTTGCAATTGATTACAGGGTGTTTAGTTTTGATATGGTACTGTATCTGAAAATGATCAGGCAGACCATATGTCAATTTTGACTTTTGTGTAGTATATAATTATGAGACTTTGCACTGTTAACGTAGACACGTACAGACTTTCAGAACACTTAAGATATTTACTTATTTTCATCCATTTCTACTGTACGATTGTCACTCATTTTAAAACACTACTGGACAACATAGAATGTTGATTTTGAGTTATTGGGGGGTAGTAACTGTTCACCATTCAACAAACATAGGGTACTCTGGACTGTGTTGTGTTTGTTTGGGGCAGTTTGTTCAAAGAAGAACAAAAACTATGTACTGTTTTTTACTTCTGCGGAAGGAGTCAAGTTGCCAATTGCATCTTGTAACTCTTGGTAAGGTAGTTACCATTAATACAAACATTCTGTTTAGAAGATTGGCTATGAAAACTAAGTGGTGTATCGTAATACCTTACGAACACTAAATGGTTAAACAAAATATAGGTAAATGCAACCAGAGTCTTTTTCTGCTTATGTAGCCGTTTGCGAGTCAGTTACCTGCCCTGGCCGTGGACGTAATTTAATGGCAGCGTATTTTTCCGCCCTTTCTTGATTACTGCCTTGAGAGTGGGTGTATTTTGGCAGTTAAAACAAAAACTTTTTTCATTTTTCTTTAAATTTTTCCCCGATTTGGGAAAAATTTGACACTTTGGTGGATCAGTTGAGAACTGACACTTATTACTTTAATTTCCATGCTTGATTAGAGCTATGTGATTAACCATTGCCACTGCTAACTACTCGCAGGGGGGTTAATTTTTGAATCTTTATTAATGCATATTTTTTTTAATAAGTAAAATATTATGAAATACTATGATCTAATTTGTTTATACTCTTTACTACTACTCATTCTAATCTCAAACTGTACGAGAAATATTCAATACCCATAGTTTCAAAACCACGATTACATTTTCTGTCTATATAACCATTTTAACTATACCATAATTTTGAATGATAAATGTTTGATGTGCTCACTGAGAGCTTGTTTCTATCCATTGTTTTACTATTTAATTATGTCATTCTTTCACTTAGTAAATTGACTATAAATTGTGAAGTTATTACAATGTACAACACCCTTTCTAGAGGAATTAGGAGCTTAGTTCTCACATAATGGCATTTACATACATGTACAGATAAAAAAAAAGTTATTCTGCATAAAATACTTTATTATATGAATAAATACCAAACATAACTGATTACAATATAAATATCAATGCTCTTTGAAAAAAAAGTTGTAAAAGCTTGCTATTTCATTATTCGAACCAAAGTAAATGTGAGAGATTTCTCATTAATTTTCAGTAACATTTAAGGGTTAATTTGAACCCATAATTTTGTTTACAATACCGTATTGAGAAAATTGATTACTCTTTCCAATGGCCTGATAACAGTATGCTTACTTATGTATGTAGTTAGGGAAAAATAGTATGTGGTTCTGAGAAAGATACAACAATGTTGTAGGAAACATCTTGAACGCCTGTAACTACAGTCAGCTGAAGATGCGAGCCACTACATCACCAACAGCAGTTTGCAGATACACCAATGTCGGCACATCATGCAACATCAACAACCACCAGCATACGCAAGACTACAATCAACATATAATTTTTTATTTTAGCTTAAACTAATACAGACTCATTATGTACACCTAAATCACAATATATTGAAACGATAGTACACAGTGAACCTTACATTACATTTCAGGTACACTATGTAGGGGGGTGTGTAACGTTTCTGCTATGCTGAACACTCCTAAAAATCAGTTGCCAACATAGAAACACGAAAGATCTGATACCTAAAGTAAAACTTCATTACCGGACATGTGATATTTCACATTTTCGCCTTCTGTTTGAAATTCTATTAACACTATTAGTAAATGCTTTTAAGAAATAGTACGTTCATTTAAATATAACTTTGGCTATCCTTTTACGTAAATTTCAGTTTTTAATACTTTCGTAAATAATAGCTGCAAACACTAAAAATGCATTACAATTAGTTTTGGATATTGCTGAACCTATATAGATACTAATTTGTATGAAAACAATAATACTACATGTTATAAACTATTGCACAACATGATTTCATATATACCTTTTGTTTAAATAAATTAGGGCAAACCATGTTTTATATATCACTAAATCCTAAATTAAATACTGATAATTGTTCATGCACTAAAATTAATAATCCGTTTGGTACTAAGAAACTATCTTCGAAATTAACAAAACTACGACAACCATATACAAATCCGTATTAATAAATAATTTGACCGCAAACTGAAACTCACTAAAATTCCATGTGTCAATAATAGTACGCCTACACAATATTGGCAAAACAAATATATGTGCATTTCGAAAACACACATAATGTAAATAATTTGACGACTGTAAACACTAGTCAAAAGGATGACGTTAAATTTGTGCACTACATTTAAATACAAATTTCATGAAACAAATACCTACATTGACATAAATAGTCAAAGCTTAAATCTAATGTTTTTATTTCTGTATTTTGGCATATTTAATGTAAAAGAATACTGTTTAATTTTGAATTACAAAACTTTGTCATCATTTTTATTACGTTGTTAAGCAGAAAGATGTTGGAGAGAAACCATGTTTTATTCAGTATCCGAGTGACCACAAACCTGTAAGCAGCTTTGTTGGCTTGCTGCTGCATTTCTTGATTGTGCAATGTTTAAGTGGAAATAAAATCGTTTCCATATCAACTAAGATGGATTTACTTTATGAAAATATCCTGTAGAATCAATTTCTTTAGTGAATGCCGAAGACAAATCACAACGCAATGGACTTCAGCCAGCATATAAGATAAGTTCAACTTCACCTACAGTGGAATGATTTCGTTATAGACTGAGAACTAATAAACATTTCCGTGATTCAGGAATATATTAGGGCTCAGTTTGAGTCGTTCCGAAAAGAGGTGATGGACGTTAGAGCATGCACAACGGCAAAAAGTGACGCAGAAGCCAACTGAACCGCAGCATTCAAACCGCTGCTGCCAGTGACAGCCTTCACACGACACTGCTAGGTGGCGCTGCTGTCGGCCTGTATGGCTCTGCTCCAGTATGTAGCACTATAGTCCGTGTCATGTAGGAAGGCGCTTCCACACATAGAGGTGGAGCGATAGGTGGAGTCTGGAGGGGAGGAGCTAGGCCCAGCGCCAATATTGCGTAACTCGCGACCAGCCACGCACCTAGAGAATGAATGTTACTGGCTGCCAGTGCAGCAATGGAGGGGATGCACAGAACGGCGGAAAACTGGGGCGCCCTCCAGCGTGAAACAGCCTATAGTATTGATGGCAGCACCAGAGCTGCTCTTATTCTCAGAGTATATGTGTGTGGCAGCGCCGAAGAACACCACTGCAGTTCGGCGTCTTTTCAAGGGGCGCTGATTATCTCAAATATCAACTATTAAACCAAACCCATGATTGTGTGATAGGGCAGCAAACCGGCTGGTCACTGCACGCTCATGGTAAACGTACAAAGGGCTTTGACTCTTACGTCACAGCTTATGTCAGCAAGCACTGCAACGACCTTCCCTGAGTGCCAAATGGCCATTCACGAGGTACAGGCGTGGATCCCGCAACTTACGGCGACCAGATTTCGACAACACTTTGGTTTAGGTGATATTACATCATTCAATACAAGATAAACGTACTTCACTCCTCCGCATCATCAGAAAATGGCCATATTGCAAGAAAACTGATGTTAACCATTTTTATTAATGCAGTTTTCATGAGCAGTTTGGCAGCAGAACAGAAAGCAGTGCATAAGGCCAAATGCTGGAAATGACAACGGAAATGTAAGACTATTTTAAATTTCTGTTTACCTATGTGTTTCACAAAATACACTGCTGGCCATTAAAATTGCTACACCACGAAGATGACGTGCTACAGACGAAAAATTAACCGACAGGAAGAAGATGCTGTGATATGCAAATGATTAGCTTTTTAGACCCTTCACACAAGGTTGACGCCGGTGGCGACACCTGCAACGTGCTGACATGAGGAAAGTTTCCAACCGATTTGTCATACACAAACAGCAGATGACCGGCGTTGGCTGGTGAAACGTTGTTGTGATGCCTCGTGTAAGGAGGAGAAATGCATGCCATCACGTTTCCGACTTTAAGGTCGGATTGTAGCCTACCGCGAGTGTGGTTTATGGTATCGCGACATTGCTGCTCGCGTTGGTTGCGATCCAATGACTGTTAGCAGGATATGGAATCGGTGGGTTCAGGAGAGCAATACGGAATGCCCTGGTGGATCCCAACGACCTCGTATCAGTAGGAGTCGAGATGACAGGCATCTTATCTGCATGGCTGTAACGGATCGTGCAACCACGTCTCGATCCCTGAGTCAACAGATGCGGACGTTTGCGACATAGCGGTGAACGGCACTTTGAACAGTGGCCGTTACATTACAGATGTGTTACGACCCGTGGCTCTACCCTTCATTCTATCCCTGCGAAACCCTATATTTAAGCTGAACAATGCATGACCGCATGTTTCAGGCCCTGTACGAGCCTTTCTGAATACGGAAAACTATCGACTCCTACCCTGGCTAGCACATTCTCAATATTTCTCACCAACTGGAAACGTATGGTCAACGGTGGCCGATCAACTGGCTCGTCACAATACGCCAGTCACTACTCTTGATGAACTGTGGTATCGTGTTGAAGCTGTATGGGCATCTGTACCTCTACACGCCATCCAAGCTCTGTTTGACTCACAACGACATTCACTACCATTTTTAAAGAAAACTACAGGCAATGAACAAATTACGTTTATCCTAGGCTTTACGAAATCTTTTTCCAAAAACTAGTCTGGGCATAATAGATAGCGTTTTTATATAAATGCTCTAGGCCCTTAAACTATCATATCTAGAATTTTGTAATTTTTCGGGAACCTGAAGAGATATTGCACATCTACATCTGCATAAATACTCTGGAAGCCACATTGCAGTGCATGGCAGAGGGTTCATCGAACCGCTTTTATGTTTCTCTACAATTTCATTCTCTAATAGCTTGCGGGAAAAAGGAACATCTAAATCTTTCCGTTTTCGATCTGATTTCTCTTATTTTATTTTCACGATCATGTCTTCGTATGTAGGTGGGTGCTGACAAAATATGTTCGCATTTTGGAGTGCATCGCTGTTTGTAGTTGGCTATGTAGCACACACACACTCTCTCTTCGAACCATTTCTTGTTGTTGTTGTCTTCAGTCCGCAGACTAGTTTGATGCAGCTCTCCATGCTACCCTAACCTGTGCAAGTCTCTTCATCTGAGAAATCTACTCCAGGGATCATGTTTCGACTCAAGTCCTTCAGCGCTCTGTCAAATTCTTCTCGCAGTGCCGGCCGCGGTGGCCGAGGGGACTGAGGCGCTTCAGTCACGGTGCACGGCCACTACGGTCGGGGGTTCGAGTCCCCCCTCGGGCATGGATATTTGTGAGGTCCTAGTTCGTAAGTAGTTCATAGGTAGTTTGTAAGTTTAGGGACTGATGACCCCGTAGTTAAGTCCCATAAGCTTTACAAACATTTGAACATTTTTTTCTTCTCGCAGTATCATATCTCCTATCTCATCTTCCTCCACTTCGTTATCCATTTCTGGAATAATGCCTTCAAGTTTATTCCTTTTTAGGCCCTCTATATATTAATTCCACAGTTCAGCATTCCCCTCTTTGCTTAGTACTGGTTTTTCGTATGAGTTCTTGATATTCATACAGCTGCTTTTCTTGTCTCCAAAAAATCTCTTTTATTTTTCTGTAGGCGGTATCTATCTTTTCCCTAGTTATCCATTCTTCTATGGTTATGCATTTGTCCTCTAGCCACTCCCTTTTGGCCAGTCTGCACTTCCTGCCAATCTCATTTTTCAGACTTTTGTACTCTCTTTCTCCTGTTTCATTAGCTAAATTTTTATATTTTCTCCTCTCATCAATTAAGTTCAGTATATCCTGTGTTATCCAGGGATTTCTATTAGGCCTTCTCCTTCTGCCTATATGGTCCTCTGCAGCCTTCACTACCCTATCTGTCAGAGCTACCCATTCTTCTTCTACTGTATTACTTTCCCCCGTTTCAGCTAATCCTTGCCTAATACTCCCTCTGAAACTCTCAGCCACCTCTGGTTCCTTCAATTTGTCGAGGTTGCATCTCCTAACCTTTCTACCTTTCTGCAGTCTCTTATGTTTTAATCTTTCCTACTTCTATAAAATACGCCGACGACTGATGTCAGTGTTCCGGCAGACGCTGTGTTAATCGACCGCTCAGCCCCAGATTTGTTTACAACTCACTTCGCGCTGTCGCTCAGAGTTTCCACTGGCTGTTATCTTTACCAGCTGTTGGGCCGCACCCACAGCCGCGTGTGACGTGTGCAGAGGCCGCGGCGGCCACTGGCTTCGGTTTTGCCGCGGCCGGCCCCGCGCAAACAGCGCCGCCTCTGAAATAACAGCGCCGACCGCGACCACTGTGCTCTACTGCAGCCGCGGTCCGCCAGGATTCCGACGTCGCGTCGCCGCGCTGTGGCCGAGCCGCGCAGAGTACGAGCAGAGTCAAGCTGGCGCTCCTGTGTACCCGCGCGCACGCCAAACATTCACTGCCATGTTTCCCACCCACTTCCGCGAATTACCGGCGTCGACCAGTCTAGAAGCAGAGCAAGCACCTGACACTTTAGACCAGTGTTTTTCAACCTTTTCTGATATGCGACCAATTTCCCAATAATAATTTTCTGCCGACCCCCACCCCTCCTCACGTAACAGAGCATGTTATCGCAAGAAAACAAATAAAATAAATCGATATTTTCTCCTTTGCTACAGTTTCAAAATGTTCAAATGTGTTGACCGAGGAGACTGAGGCGCTACAGTCACGGTCTGCACGGTCACTACGGTCGGGGGTTCGAATCCCCCCTCGGGCATGGATATTTGTGCCGTTTTTGGTATAAGGTAGTTAAGTAGTTCGTAAGTTTAGGGACTGATGACCCCGTAGTTAAGTCCCATAAGCTTAACAAACATTTGAACATTTGTTCAAATGTTTGTAAATCTTATGGGACTTAACTACGGGGTCATCAGTCCCTAAACTTACAAACAGCTTATGAACTAGGACGGCACAGATATCCATGCCCGAGGGGGGATTCGAACCCCCGACCGTAGTGGCGATGCAGACCGTGACTGGAGCGCCTCAGTCCGCTCGGCCACCGCGGCCTGCTGCTACAGCTTCCTTTTAAATTGCTGGACGAGTTTTTTCTGTATTTTTCGGAATGGAACACATTACCCAATTTTTACATGATTTTCGACAGAAAAATATATAAGTTAAATATATGTTTCGGATATGCAGAACAGAACCCACATATACAGGGTGAATCACCTAATCACCGAAAATATTGCGGAAACGGAAACTGCGATTCATGTGCGGTTTTCACAGAATGGACTGGTAGTCAAGAACTCGTATTGATAGCCAATAAACTAATTGTAAAAATATCTAGAAAGTGTATTTTTTTATGCAAACATACAATTTTTCAAATGGAACAATGGTTCTTTCTATCATGCACTGGAAGTTTTGACATCAGCTGTGTACAAAGAATTTTGATTGACATTTTTATCACGTTTAGTTTGACAGCTACAACCGTTCAAAGTTTCTGGGGCGGGGCTGCGACAGCGTATCTGACTGGCTGGTGGTCATGAGACAGTGGGCCGTGCCCCAGGGGCTAGCCATTCGGCCAGTCAGCTACGCTATCGCAGCCTCCGCCCCCGAAACAATGAACGGGTGTAGCTGCCAAACTGAACGTGATAAAAATGTCATTCAAAAGTCTTTGTACACTGCTGGTGTCAAATCCCTTATTGTCGCTGATAGCACACGTTGTTGACATAACTACCTTACCTCCGAGCAAATGGACTCGCCCGTTTCACGTCACCGGCGGGCGCACAATCGAGGGAAACACAGTCACTTGAGAGCGAACTGTCTAACGTAACGGTGCCAGTGTCTTTTCGAAACAGAAACCATGGATTTGGACTAAGATTGAATGTGCCATAGGTCTTACAGCACGACAGTGCCATCAAGGTCTTCAAGAGACGTCAGAGCCCCAGTATGGTGAAAGTTATGATCATTCTCGTGTACGACTGTGACGGTGTTATCCTAAAGCATTACATTCCCCCAAGGCAGACCGTCATTGCACAGTATTACTGTTCATTTTTGGAGCATCACCTGCAACCAGCTTTGCGAAACCCACCCAACATTTTGCACGACAATGCGCGGGCGAATACAGCGATGGAACTGGGAAGTACTGTATCATCTACCATACTTCCTAGACTTAAGTCCTTGTGACTTTGTTTTGATTCCAATGATGAAGTAACCACTTGGTGGCATTCGCTTCAGAAGTGTTCCAGAGATTCGACGGTCAGTACACCGCTCCATTCTCACCATCAACACAACAGGCTCTGCTAACGGTATACCACGCCTTCCACATCGCAGGCAACGGGTTCTACAGAACACTGGTGACTGCTTTGAAGGACAGTAACAGGTTCAAACATATCACGCTTTTGTATCATTTGTAAATAAAAAGTTGCTACTATTTATGTTCCAATCCTTACATATGACTTAAACAATGATCCCTTATTCAGTGCGGGTGCATACTTAGACTCTTACTAATACGAGAATCGATTTGAAAAAACCAAGAGTTTGAATTCTATTGGACAGGAGAAAGTTGAGAATCGCCATCTGACGGGAGGCGCGCTAGAGTACTCCGTGCAGAAGTAATGACCGCTGTGTCTCCAGTGGTGTAGGGGTCAGCCCAACTGTCTAGCAAGTAGGATTCAGGGGTTCGATTCCCGGTTGGGTACACATTTTGTCTACTCGTAGTTACTTTCATAAATAAAGTAAGTGCTTCCAATACGACGAGGTGTTGTTATTAAACCATTGATTGCCTTACCTCTCCTATTGCACTGAAGAGCATAAGAAACTGACATAGGCGTGAATGTGCAAAAATACAGTGAACACTCAGAGGAAGACGATGCGGTCGGAAGCGCCTATATAAGCCAACAGGTGACTGTTGCTATAAAAGCACGTTATGAACAATTAGGTAAGTTTGAACGCTGACTAACAGTCGACTGAGATGGTACATAGCATCTCCGAACGATGAAGGGGGGGGGGGGGTATTTCTTCGTACGACCATTTCACGAGTGAGCCTTGAATATCGGGAAGCCAAGAAAACATAAAATCTTCGAAATGGCTACGACCGGATACACAACCAGCAAGAATGATTGCAACCAAGTCTGAAGAGAACCATTTAATGTGACCCTTTTATAAATTGCTACCGATTTCAAGCGTACGAACCGTTCAATGAAACACCGCCGATATGGCCTTTTGCAGCCTAGGGCGCAGTCGAGCTGAGTGCACGAAACAGTGCTTTACACCTCGCCTGGGACTGTCAACACCGGCATTGCAGTGTTGACGAATGGAAAGATGTGGCTTGCTCCTACGAGTCTCGTTTCCAATTCTATCGACCGGATTGACGTGCACAGGTACGGAGACAAACCCGAGAATCGATAGACCCTGCATGTCAGCAACGGGCTGTTCTCGCTGCTGGACGCTCTGTAATTGTGTTGGCCGCGTGCGCCTCGAGTGATACGTCTAGGTAAAACTCTGACAGGTGACTCGTACGAACGCATCCTCGCAAAAGTAATATACGTGTAGGTCATATGTTATGTATTCAAGAAGTATGTACTTTGGAACCTTCCTCTATTGCAATGCAACGTTGTGTTAAAATTTCAAAGCAATCGACCAAGAACTTTCGGAGATTAACGGCTATAGATCACCCGACAGAACTTTTTATGTATAGAAATTTCTGACAGTGGGAAGGGGGAAGTGAAATTGACGGGCTTTCTGCAAAAACCAGATAAGTCCATTTCGGGTCAAAAATGAAATATTGTCGGCATGAGATATAACATCGGGACGTGCATCTTTTGATGCAAGAACCAGACTTTTGCGGACTTATCCGAATGAGATATGAATGGTTGCCAACAGACGCCATACATGAGCTTTTAAAAATTTCACAGTACAAAAGATTCTAGTACAGATATGTTGACAAACACATATATAAAGCCAACCAAAATCAACACATGACTGTTATGCCAGAATTTGCACCACTAAAGAAGGCAATAAAAGGTGACATTTCCTTCGCAGAGGAATCTTTGCATGGTGATCCTTTACCTCTGAAAAGGCACAAATATGATGATGTCATGAAATTGGTTGGAAAGTAAATTCCTACTGCAGATATGGGTTTCTAAGAAAAGCTATTACCCTCTGCAGGAAATGATGGTGGTGAGCAAAGCCTAAATGAAATAGAGTATGAATATTTTAAAACGATATTGAAATACTTTAACTGTCAATCAAGTCGGTCAAGAAAATGTTCTGAGACCGTAGATTTTACATTTAGTTACTGATAATATCCTTAAAAATTTACATCAGGACATAATAATTTACGTTATAAGGCATGCAAAACTATGTATAATTTTTCTGAGAAAAGATATTGCAAAATGTCTGGTAATTAATAGAAAGTAAATTATGATTCATTATTTGTTGTTATTTCGTTTTCATGTTATTTATGTCCGATTTTACACGCAGTATTTCAGCTATTAAAGTCTTTGGTGCAAAAACCAGGTAAGTCCTAATATTTATAAATGCAATTTTGATTAATTTATGTGTGTATTATTAAATTCAAAATTTTATATATTGCATATAAAATACAGGGCTCTAAGTCAGTAACACTGCCTTATATAATTTCCCAAAAATATACACCTTCTGTAGATGTAAAACTTTGATTTTCAATTTTCTCTGAATGTGTATTTTGTGACTTGCCTGGCTTTTGCGGCAAACACTTCAATTGCGGGAGGGGGGGGGGGGGCGGGCGGGCAACTTTTGGCAACAGTTCGTGTTGACACGTCTAGTTTGACAGTCTGCATTATCCGTGCTACGGTAGCTGTCGAATCTGCCACTGTTGCGCTTACAATACGAAAATTTTGGCCAACGAATATGCTCGGTTAACGTCCAGAACGTCATTACAGGTGTGACAAAGTTCACGTGGCCAATGCGACCAGTGACGTTGCGTTGCACAAGTGGAAAAGTACGTCTGTCACAATTTTCTGAGGGGACCCTAGTTTGATTCCTTTAAAACTAACTCAGTTGCTTGTAGGAAGAACTGCGTCTCGGTGCCACGATGCCTGTTTGCATCGCTCATTGATATTACACTGAGGCTTAGGGCTGTAAATATTGCCCATTTAAGGGTCCATACGTAATTAAGTTATCTTTTGGTGAACGTTGTTGAAAGCTTTATCATTGCACCTGCCGATAGTTTTTCGACGGTGTATTATACAGTCTAACATTGTCACAATGAACCAGCCAGTGAAGAACACTTTTTAACAAGAATGTCGCCTCAAAAAGTTTCGACTCTTCATCTCACATAGCTCCTTACGAATTCCATGTGCACCATCCGCAGGCAGATTTGACGTTGGGGTGTAACTTATAAGCTCCAGTGCCCGAGGGAAATCAAGTTCGGAAGTTATCACATTCCTTTTCCCAACCTCCCAACTTGTTTCCATTTGTTTCACTTCCTGTCTGTAAGTGCGTATATAAAACACACACACAGAATCAGATCCAATAAATTATTACGATAGGATAAGGTACACAGAGTTTTCTTCGTCCGTTCGATCGCTTTATTAATCGCAAAGGCGAGCAGAGAAAAAGGAAACTGATGAAAGTACCTTACATCTCGGCTAAATACCAAAAACTCGTAGCAGCCAGAATTTTGTTTTACAATTAGTGTTCACTGCAGCGATTCCAATGCTTAATATTTCGTGTACTATTTAAATCTATAATACAATTAATTTGTGGAATCGTTGGGCGAGAAATCAAAATCGAACAGAAATACCTGATTTTATCCATTTGAAAATGGGTTTAAGAAGCCTGTGACTGTGAGATCATTTAAAATAAGTATCATTTACCAGTCACAATTTTTTACTTTGTTTAGCACGACACGTTTACGGATAGCGCGTAAACACACTTGAAAATAGAAAGTCATGACTGGTAGCAGAAATGTTATATGCATTGAACAGAAATACACTACATGCGAGAAAATCTCTGACACCTGATGACAAAAACCTTTTTCCGCAACCACCTAGTAAATATGAAAAATTGTTTATTACCATCTCTGAATACTCATCTAAACTTATGGTACAAGGTGTGAAAACAACAGCCAATTGACTTCAAGAAGATTCGACGTCTATCGGACGTGAGATTGTAAAATTCGAAAAAAAGTTCTATTTAATCTTTGAATCATGAAGGACAATAACAGAAGAACGATCAGCCAATGATTCAGGTATCTTGAGGCTTTATGCGAAATTATGTGTGATACAACGGGACAAGCACTTAGCGCGGTCTCAGATCAAAGAGGTGTGCCTCGTCAAAATACTGGTCGGTATAGAAGCTGTGGTGAACTCCCGACATCGTACACAGTGTGAGGACGACACCTTCGCTACAATAACTCTGTCGCTTTTCCTGATTGGAGAAAGGTTGGCCACTCTCTCAACTGGACAGCAAGCCAGGAGCACAAACAACTTGCAAGAGGACTATCGCGACAGACAGAAAGTGGTAGACGATTTATGGAAACGATGAGAGACTGACTTCCTGATGACGCTTCGGAGCTTTCATGAAGAGCGTCAGAAGAAGAATTGTACATGTGAAAACGTGTGTCGATTGAAGAACTTTTGAAAGAACGAGATGGAAGAAACCGAACTGAAGTTCTACGCGCCCCAGAGGGCTGCCGCATTACTCGTCCCATTCAACTGATCATCCCCCTTGAGGCTGATCAGGGGGAGGAGGATGTGAAGGACCGTTATTTGGGTCCCTCTGCCACCGCGGCCGGCTGTCAGTCTGTCCTGTGTGATAAATAAATATGTGTTAAGAGGTATTGAGGACTCTCTCTCTCTCTCTCTCTCTCTCTCTCTCTCTCTCATATGTTGCCACTTTCTCGTGACTAACGGACGACACACTACTAGCTTTCGAGGGCAACAAGGAAATCACAAAAACTGACTACATCCGGAAGATCGAATTCAAATGTTTGTGCACCTAAGGGACCAAACAGATAAAGTTATCCGTCCATAAAATTACAAACTACTTAATATACACTACTGGCTATTAAAATTGCAACACCAAGAAGAAATGCAGAAAATAAACGGGTATTCATTGGACATATATAATATACTAGAACGGACATGTGATTACATTTTCATGCAATTTGCGTTCATATATCCTGAGAAATCAGTACGCCGAACAACCACCTCTGACAACCACTGTCTCGATACGCATGGGCATTGAGTCAAACAGCTTGGATGGCGTTTACAGGTACAGATGCCCATGCAGCTTCAACACGATACCACAGTTCATCAAGAGTAGTGACTGGAGTATTGTGACGAGCCAGTTGCTCGGCCACCATTGACCAGGCGGTTTCAATGGGTAGAGATGTGCTGGCCAGGGCTGCAGTCGAACATTTTCCGTATCCAGAAAGGACCTGCAACTTGCGGTCGTGTATTATCCTGCTGAAATGTCGAGTTTCGTAGGGATCGAATGAAGGGTAGAACCACGGGTCGTAACACATCTGAAATGTGAAGGCCACTGTTCAAAGTGCCGTAGATGAGAACAAGAGGTGACGGACACGTGTAACCAAAGGCACCACATACCATCACGCCATACGATACGTCAGTATGGCGATGACGATTACACGCTTCGAACGTGAGTTCACCGCGATGTCGAAAAATATGGATGCGACCTTCGTGATGCTGTGAGCAGGACCTGGATTCATCCGAAGAAAACGTTTTGCCATTCGTGCATCCAGATTCGTCGTTGCGTACACCATCACAAGCGCTCCTGTCTGTGATGCAGCGTCAAGAATTACCGAAGCTATACACTCCGAGCTGATAATCCATGCTGCTGCAAACGTCGTCGAACTGTCCGTGCAAATGGTTGTTGTCTTGCAAACGTCCCCTTCTGTTGACTCAGGGATCGCGACGTGACTGCACGATCCGTTACAGCCATGCGGATAAGATGCCTGTCATCTCAACTGCTAGTAATCCGAGGCTGTTGTGATACAGCACGTCGTTCCGTATTGCCCTCCTGAACCCTCCGATCCCATATTCTGCTAAAAGTCATTGGATCGCGACCAACGCGAGCAGCAATGTCGCGATACGGTATACCGCAATCGCAATAGGCTACAATCCGACCTTTATCAAAGTCGGAAATGTGATGGTACGCATTTCTCCTCCTTACATGAGGCATCACAACAACGTTTCACCAGCCAACGCCAGTCAACTGCTGTTTATGTATGAGAAATCGGTTGGAAACTTTCCTCATGTCAGCACGTTGTAGGTGTCGCCATCGGCACCAACCTTGTGTGAATGATCTGTAACGCCAATCATTTGCGTATCACAGCATCTCCTTCCTGTCGGTTAAATTTCGCGTCTGTGGTACGTCATCTTCGTGGTGTAGAAATTTTAAGGGCCAGGGCTGTAACTTACGCTAGGGACGACACACACACACACATACACACTCACACCTATGCCCGAAGGAGGAGTCGAACGTCCCGTAGGAGCGGCCAAGCAATTCGCGACGTGGCGCCCTAGAACGCTCGGAGAACCGGAAGAGCAGTGTTTCCCTCCGAAGCGGCGCAGTGTTGACACACTGTACTCGCTTTCGGGAGGTTGGCGGTTCAAACCCCATCTTCCGCCTCCTGATTGAGTTTTTCCGTGATTTCCTTAAATCTCTCCAACCAGTTGTTTGGGATGGTTCGTTTGAAAGTGCAGGGCTGATTTCCGTCACCATCATTTAATGAAAATGACCCGAGCGTGTTCTGGAACTCTATTGTCCACGATGTCGACTGTACGTAAATCCTGAAACTCCCTTCCAACCTTATACAGAGATACCTACAGACTATGATGAAATGGCAATCTAGCCGTACCATTGGGCCCTCAAGCCTCTTCGGATGAGGTTTTCTTTTATTTTTGTAGAAGAGCAAAGTCATATGTGGACTGGGCGCAAAATTTAAACAGTGATGTTCAGTTATTGCCAAACTAAAAGGAATCGAAAACATTTTTCCCTTTGTATTTTTTATTTATTGAGATGGTTTGTCATTTAGGAAAAATTTTTCGTGTAGAAACGATTAAGTCAGCAACGTTGTAAATCGTATCGCCGGCCGCGGTGGCCGAGGGGACTGAGGCACTTCAGTCACGGTCTGCACGGCCACTACGGTCGGGGGTTCGAATCCCCCCTCGGGCATGGATATTTGTGCCGTCCTTAGTTGTAGGTAGTTCATAAGTAGTTTGTAAGTTGTAAGTGACAACTGGTATTTATTTTCAATTTACACAAGAGAACTGCATTCATACATTGGTTTCATTATTTTATCACTAAAAACCGTCTTCGTTGCAGGGTGTTTTATTATTCTTTAATGGCGGATTTCCCTAGTATACAAGAATTACAAAACGGAATTACACAGCGGGGGTAGTGGGACACGTATTTGTTGTGCTAAGTTGATAGTATAAACTTACAAGGCACTGTCTGTGGTGTTACACAGTAGGTTGGTTTGCCGTGTCTGAATGTTTTTCGGATTTCTTGATTTCTTCGCAACCCTAAAAATGATCAAGTAACGAGAATTAAAGATGGAACAGACTCAGTTATGTTGTGAAAAGAAGAAAACCGACGTTAAATAACCTTAAGAGTAGCGGTGGTCCCTGAACACACAAGATAAGCCCATGTTTACAGTTGCGATCACGGGCAGTGGGCGGGCGTGGTGTGCTGCTCCGCCGACGTGTACAGACAGACTAAGGGAGCGTGGGTAGGGAGAGACGTAGAAGGCGGTGTAGAAGATGGGCTCTAGCCGTTTGAAAAGACTAAGAAGCAGGCCGGAAGTTAAATGATTTTCTATGTTGGTACTTATAAATAAAAAGAATTACAGTATTTTGTTTCAACAGAGTAATCTACATCTGCATGCATGCTCCGCAAGCCACCCGATGGTGTGTGGCGCAGGGTACCTTGAGTCCCACTATCCATTCTCCCTCCTATTCCAGTCACGTATTGTTCGCGGAAAGAAGGATTGTTGGTATGCCTCTGCGTGGGCTCTAATCTCTCTGATTTTATCCCCATGATCACTTCGCGAGATATACGTAGGAGAGAGCAATATACTGCTAGCCTCCTCGGTAAAGGTATGTTCTCGAAACTTCGACAAAAGGCCGTACCGAGCGACAGAGCGTCTCTCCTGCAGAGTCTTCCACTGGAGTTTATCGATCATCTCCGTAACACTTTCTCGATTACCAAATAATGATCCTGTAACGAAGCGCGCTCCTCTCCGTTGGATCTTATCTACTTCCTCTATCAACTCCACCTGATACGGATTGCACACCGGTGAGCAGTACTCAAGCAGCGGACGAGCAAGTGTACTGTAACCTACTTCCTTTGTTTTCGGGCTGCATTTCCTTAGGATTCTTAAAATGAATCAAATCTAGCATCTGCTTTACCGACGATCGATTTTATATGGTCGATCCATTTTAAATCAGTCCTAATGCGTACTCCCAGATAATTTATGGAATTAACTGCTTCCAGTTACTAACCTGCTATGCTGTAGCTAAATGATAAAGGATCTTTCTTTCAATCTACTCGCAGCACATTACACTTGTCTACAGTGAGATTCAATTGCCATTCCCTGCAACATGCGTCAATTCTATCCAGTTCCTCCTGCATTTCAATACAATTTTCCATTGTTACAACCTTTCTGTATACTAAAGCATTATCCGCAAACGCCTTAGTGAACTTCCCATGTTATCCACTATGTCATTTATATATATCGTGAACAGAAACGGACCCACGACTCTCCCCTGTGGCACACCTGACATCACTCTTCCTTCGGAAGACTTCTTTCTATTGAGAATGACATGCTGCATTCTGTTATCTAGGAACTCCTCAATCCAATCACACAATTGGTCTCATAGACCATATGCTCTTACTTTGTTTGTTAAACGACTGTGGGGAACTTTATTAAACGCCTTTAGGAAGTCAAGAAACACGGCATCTACCTGAGAACCCATGTCTATGGCCCTCCGAGAATCGTGGTCGAATAGCGCGAGCTGGGTTTCACACGATCGCCTTTTTCGAAACCCATGTTGATTCTTACAGAGCAGATTTCTTGTCTCCAGAAATGTCATTATACTCGAACATAATACATGTTCCAAAATTCTACAACTCTCCGACGTTAGAGATATAGATCTATAGTTCTGCACATCTGTTCGACGTCCCTTCTTGAAAACGTGAAAGAACTGCACCATTTTCAAATCTTTTGGATCGCTACGCTCTTCTAGAGACCTACAGTACACCCCTGCAAGAAGGCAAGTTCTTTCGCGTACTTTGTATAAAATCGAACTGGTATCCCATATGGTCCTGCGGCATTTCCTCTTTTTAGCGATTTCAATTGTTCTTCTACCCCTCTGTCAATTACTTCGATATGTGCCATTTTCTAAGATGTGCAGCAATCGAGAGAAGGAACTACAGTGCAATTTTCCTCTCTGAAACAGATTTGGAAAAAGACATTTAGTAATCCAGCTTTTAGAGTGTCATCCTCTGTTTGAGTACCGTTTTTGTCATAGAGTGTCTGGACATTTTGTTTTGATCCACCTACCGCTTTGACATAAGACCAAAATTTCTTAGGATTTTCAGCCAAGTCAGTACATAGAACTTTACTTTCGAATTCGTTGAACGCCTCTCGCATAGCCCTACTAATGCTACATTACACTTTGTGTAATTTTTGTTTGTCTACAAGGCTTTGGCTATGTTTATGTTTGCAGTGAAGTTCCCTTTTTCCTTTTCTAATTCGGTTGTTGTACCATGGTGGCTCCTTTCCATCCCTTACTATGTTGCTTGGTACATACTCATCTAATGCTTATTGTACGATGGCTTTGAACTTTGACCACTGTTCCTCGACACTATTTTTACTCGAAATAAAATTTTTGTATTGAGCCGTCAGGTACTGTGAAATCTGCTTTTTGTCACTTTTTCCGAACAGAAATATCTTCCTACATTTTTAAATATTTCTATTTACGGCTAAAATTTTCGATGCTGTAACCGATTTATGATCGCTGATTCCCTGTTCTGCGTTAAATGTTTCGAATAGTTCGGGTCTGCTTGTCACCAGAATGTGTAATATGTCGCCACGAGTCGGTTCTGTGTTTAACTGCTCAAGGTAATTCTCAGATAATGCACTTAAAACAATTTCACTGGATTCTTTGTCCCTGCCACTCGTTATAAACGCGTGAGTCTCCCAGTCTATATCCGGTAAATTAAAATCTCCTCCCAAAACTATAACATGATCGAGAAATCTACTCAAAATATTTTCCAGATTTTCCTTCAGGTGTTCTGCCACAACAGCTGCTGAGACTGGAGGCTTATAGAAACCTCCAATTACCATGTTCGAGACTGCTTTAACCGTGACCTCAATCCAAACTATTTCACATTTCGGATCTCCGTCAATTTCCTTCGATACTAGTGCACTTTTTATCGCTATAAACACTCCTCCCTCTTCACTGTGCAGTCTATGTCTGCGGTATGCATTCCAGTCTGAGTTTAGAATCTCATTACCGTTTACATCTGGTTTCAGCCAACTTTCCATCTCTAGTACAATGTGGGCATTGTGATCGTTTATTAATGAGAGCTGTTCTGGGACCTTTCTATAGACGCTCCTGCAGTTAATTACTACTACATTGATCTTTTCATTCCCTGTTGTGTTCTGCCTACTGCTACCTTGTGGCGGCTCAGGAGGCATCTTGTCGGGCCTAGAGGGGTGGGGGGGGGGAATTCTCTAACCCATAAAAAAGAAAGAAAGAAATAAAGAAAACTTCATACGCACTCCACACGTACTCCGCTACTCTTGTAGCCACTTCCTGCGTGTAGTGCACGTGTGACCTATTCAGGGGAACATAATATCAAGAAATGTTTGATCTTTGCATGGTAACCGATTAATTAGGAAGTGTGCGAGTCCAAAGTAAGTGCGCTTCTCTATCTTAAACTCTTCCTGTAAAAGATGCAGAAGTTAAACTTATTGGAAGACTGAGATAGCATATAGGAGTGTCTTTAGAGACAAACATTGTTTGCCGACCGCGGTGGCCGAGGGGACTGCGGCGCACCAGACACGGTCTGCACGGCCACTACGGTCGGGGGTTCGAATGCCCCCTTGGGCATGGATATTTTTGTCCAATATTCATTCGTTCAAACATTATTTGTTTCAAACAGATCCTCGTATATGGCGGCTCCATTAAAAAAAAGTATCAAAGTAAACGTTTCCGTTCTTCGTATCAAACTGCCTATTGACTCATCTCCAGAGGAAAGCGCGCCCGGAGGGTCGCTGTGAAATCGCTTAAACAGCTGTCACGGACACGGTCCGAGCCGCCAGCGTTGCGTTAAATCACGTCGATGAGCTGAGTGGGGCCAGTGATTCGGCGCTGCCTCTCGGAACAGGCGGATTTCAACGGCTCCATTAGGAGGCGGGCCGGCAGGAAACAGAGGCACGGACCGTGGCCGCCGCGCCGGGAGAAACCGGCGTCCACGGGTTTATCAGAGCGCGCGTCCGAAGCCGGCGCGGCGGAGAGAATGGAGGCGGAAAGAAAGGCGAGGCCCGCAATTAGCGCGGGGCGCCGCCGCCAGGTAGGAGAGAGTGGCGGCGACAGCCCGCTGGAGCACAGCTGCTGCACACGGCTTGTCTAAATCCCTCCACCAAAGAAATAAGGCAAACGTTTCTGATGTGGAAGCGCGAGCAGCTGCCACCATGTGGAACATGAAGGTAGGGTTCATCGGCGAACTGAAGCAACTTCAAGTAGGGTGACCATATTTTCAGATCCAAAAAGCAGGACCTCCCAGTTACGCAACATATCTCGGATCTACTGAAGCACAAGATACCACCCGTCGGCTTTCACGTCATGGGTCAAAGCCGACGGGTGGTATCCCATGCTTCAATTATGCCAGTGGGTCAACTGAAGCACAGGATACCACCCGTCGGCTTCGATTCATGGCGTCGGCGTGTTGTATAGAAGGCTATGTAGTGGCGAGCTTTTCGTTTTACGAGGGTAATTACTTTTACTGAGGAGACGTGGGTACATCAAGAACCTGTCAACCATAGAGCAATTCAGCGATCAGTACACATTTTCCTTTCACTTTCGGCATTATAACAACCAACAGATCACTTCACAGCTCACACCTTAACGACTTTCAAAAACACACAAAGAGCTATGTAATCGGTAGCCTACTCTGTGACTTGCAGTATTGCCAATAGCTCGTCGTCGTACTCAACAAGCTTAAATTTTAAATCTTTGGTCGTTGTCAAGGAGAAACCTCCTTGGTTGCCAGCTATTTCGCATCTCTGGTCGACGCGAACGACGTTTACGTCTGCTATGACTGCATACGACACGCATAGCGGACGCTACTGAATGAACGAAACCTTTTCCTGCGTGAAAACTCTTTTCTATAAGGGTTTCATTCTTTTTTTAATGTATAACTACTGATATCCCTAGAATAAGATAATAATCGAATTTCGCTGCATGTTTCGCAGATTTTATGATCTCGTCGCGTTTCGCAGGATAAGACCTAAAAAAGCAGGAGTATCCAGCAAAAAGCAGAACATCTGGTCACTCTAACTTAAAGGCCACTTCACACTGTCCGTCACGTCACGTCTCCGTCCGTCAGAACATTGCACAATGTATTTCTAATGACGGCATTCACACTGTCCGTCACCAGACCGTCACGTCACGTCAAACTTTCTCGAGACGGATGTTTTGACGGAACGGTCGTCTGCCAACATCGTAAGTCAACCTATTTTCGTTACGCGATTTTCCTGTTAATTAGGACTTGACGCTTAGTGACGTCTTATTTATTTTTATTGTGTGACATGCATGCCAGTATGCATAAGGAGGCATATAATGCACCTGTTCGATCAGTCTGCGTAGTTCTCTTCCGTGAAGATGGTTTATAACCGAAACCGGGAGAAGATTGAAAAATAATAAACAGCTGATGTTCTATTAGGTTACAACTTAACAGCAAACACCTATTCGTACAAAATTGCTAAGTATTTTACAAAACGAAGTAAATGATAACTGAGTTTCTTATACATTACTACATCTGTGTCATCATGAATTTCATTTCTTAAACAAATGTGAAAAACAACATTCTCACCGGCTGTTTGTACTTTAGTCATTATTAGCCATCCTTACATCCCTTCAACTGTCGTGCCGTTGCCAATGTCAGAAAAAAATTAATGAATGGATAAAAATAAAAAAATATTCCCACATCGTAAGTACAATTTGACACTGGAAAGTTATACACTGAAAAAGGGGAATTCACCCGGTAAAAATTGTATTACGCCCTGAAAAATCCGGGGAAAATTAGTGAATTTTAGCTTCTCGTATACATATGCACCCTTTCAGATGAAGCAGTCGGTTCATGAAGAGCAGAAGCCAGACGTAACTGCTCAGTTAGCCGTACTCCAACGCTTTCGTACAGCACACCTCGCTCGTTCAATAACAATATGGCAGGACTATACAGTCATGTGCATCCAATGGGCCGTGTATTTACGGCATCTGAGCTAATTTAAATAGATCACGGTCCAAGCGGGCAATGGAAATCTAAACGCAGAAACCAGTCTAATATAAATGGGGATATACGTTCAATTCTGCTTGCCATTTTCGCTTGCTGCCATGAGCAAAGTTTTTATCTTGCACACGATATCTTGTTTGTTCTTCTTACTGACTGGAAACTCCATGGTTATCAACAATGCAAACTAGAATGGTATAATTGAATCCAAAATCTAAGAATATGTCAATACAGTAACTGTCATCAATTTTCCCATCGATTTCATTTTAGTCGATGTGTTACGAGAGGGAGTGGGAAAATAATGTCTCATCTTCAATGTCTCATTCTATTTTTTTTTTTTTCCTTTCATATGCAACTCTGATCAGTCAACAAGGGAAACTAATTTCCGAATTCCCACTAGTAATACTTTAAGCGGTAAACTTTCACGTTGCGGCATAGGTATGATTTTAGGTAAATCCCTCCATCACCTCGCCGATGTAGAGGCGCAAGCAGTGAGTGAGTGAGCCACAGGCGAAACATAAGGTTTGAGGATTTTACTGTGCGTGCACACTGACTAGGCATATGCCCGATGCTTGATGGGATCCACCGCAAACGGAATCTGTCCTTGCGTTCAACTTAGATTCTGGGAACTATGTGAGGTGTGAGGACTGTGAAGTGTTGAAGTAGGCTACCAGTTCATTGGAAACGATTGCCCAGTTCACACCTTATAGGAGGGCAGCGTTCACTGCGAACTACTCAGTGACGAGCTGCCCAGCACTACCGGTTACGTTCTTATCAGATTAAGCTGACGTAATTCCTCCGTACGTAACAGTCATGTACAAAAAATTACTCAACAAAGGATCTGTAGCCAAACTCGAAAGTTTGTAAAAAATGTTCAAATGTTTGTAAATCTATCGGACGAAACTGCGTGGTCATCAGTCCGTAGCTTACAAACTACTTAAATCTAGGTAAACTAACCTAAGGACAACACACACACCCATGCCCCAGGGAGGACTCGAAACTCCACGGCGAGCAACCGCGCGCTCCGCAGTAAGACGCATTAGACCGCTCGGCTATTCCACCGCGGCTAAGTTTGTAAGAAACCCCTCCTAGTGATTAAACCTATCTCGGAAGTGTAGGAGTAATTAGGAGTCCGTAGAAGTGGTGGAAGGGGCGTGCGGATTCACCGGCCACCACTGCCCATCTCCAAGCTAAGCTGACCCACCTCTGAGTCAGACTTGAGAGAGACGTGGAGGCCTTCCTCCTACCTGTTTTATAGAAAATGCTCTCGCTGGCATAGACAGCATACTGGAGTACTGATGGCAGAGCTATTAAAAGAGCTGACATGTAACATTTTGTCGAAATAAAATCTGGGATGCCAATTATGGGGTTTTATTACTAGCTACGCAATAATACAACACTGTTTAGTGACTCTGAAATTAACAAGTATAACTTCACGGCTAATACTGGTTCCTATGAGACAGGTCCAGGACTACGTCCTAACGGCGACTGACTACAGTGGCGCGCAGCCGAGACCTCCTACAAACTTCGCACATCTTTGGGAGTATTAGTAGATGTTCGTTACAGGCATCGTAATTCATTTATTTATCTGTTTGAAGGTTACTAAGAAAAAGGAATGATCTGCATGTATTTCTGTTGAATTCTAGTCTGCGACTAATGTCTGTATGCAACCAAAGCCCTGTTAAATAAAAACATAATTAAATTGAAGATGTTAGATTCGCGCCACATTCTTCGAAGTTTATCGGCGTAGAATCTCGGTGGCAGCAACGTGCAATCCCATGGAGGCGGTGTTCTGGAGCTTTCGCTGCCGCACCTCCTCTGCCAACGCCACATGGTGCGACTCGGTCGTGGAAACCAAACGGCGCTTGCTGTCGGCGAACTGCCTAGCCGTTCCTAAATAAAAATGCAGCTGGCACCGGCTCGCGCACAAAATCTCCTAATAAAATAAATAAAATAAAATAAACATTCTACCTACATGTAGGAACACTGACGAGTTACACAATTCACTCCAGTATTCGAGAAGAGGTATAGCAGTAAAACATTATGATGCATTCCCATATTATAGACATCACAGTGTTTATATTGTGTTCAAACATTAAGAATTACCTCGAAATAATCTACTGACGCATGGTCAACACGAATTTAGAAAATATCACTGGACTGCAATCGACAAAGGATCTCAGATGATTCCATATTTATAGATATCCAAAAGTCTTACGTACCTACCTCACAAACAGGTTTTTATCAAACTGAGTGATAATGGAATATCGCTTCAGACACGTGATTAGATTGGAGATTCGCTTTCAGAGAGGACACAGTTCATAGTTACTAATGGAAAGGCACCGGCTAAAACAGAGGTGATATCTGACGATCACCAGGGTATCGTCATAGGTTCTCAGTTGTTTCTCATATTTAAACCATTCAGGAGCAAATCTGAACAGTCTTAGGTTGTCGGCTTATGATGCTGTCATTTATCGTCTTGCAAAGCAATCGGAAGACGTAAGCCTCCTGCATAACAATTTAAATTAGATATCAGTATAGTGCGATAGTTGGCAATTGATTCTAAATAATGAGAAATGTGTGAAGTATTCCACGTTAGTGTTAAAAGGGAATCCGCGAAACTTCGTTTGTAACATAAAGCAATCAAAACTGAAGACCGTAAAATCAAGTAAATACCTAAGAATTGCTATTACCACGGACTTAAATTGGAAGGAACACAGAGAAAATGTTTTGTGGAAGGTGAAAAAAAGACTGCATTTTATTATAACACTTAGAAAATGCAACGTGGCTTATGCTTGTTCGTCGTGTTTCGGAGTATTGCTGCGCGATATGGGATGCTTATCAGGTAGGATTGACGGAAGACATCCTTAGAGAACAAAGGAGGGCATCTCGTTTTGTATTATCGCCAAACATGGGAGACAGGGTCGTGGAAATGATACAAGATTTGGGGGAGGAATCGTCACAACAACGTTTTCGTAGCGGCGAAATCGGCGACTTTCTGCTCCGAATGCGAAAATGTATTGTTCACTCCCACCTACGTAGGGAGAAACGATCACCAGAACAAAATAAGAGACATCAGAGTTCGAACGCAGAGATTTAAGTGTTTCTTCTTCCCGCGTGGTATTCGAGAATGGAATGGTATATCATGTATAAGAAAATGGTTCCATGGACTCTTTACCAGATACTTAAGTATCATTTGAAAAGTGACCATACATATTTAGAAGCATCAAAAAGACTTAAAACATTGTCATTTACTCGTTTGTGTTCCAACATGCCCCCATCGTCGCCTAATGATTAAGTATCTCAGCTTCTCTGTTGGTTTATCTTTTCTCTAAGGCAGGTGCGACGGTAATAATAGATCTGCAGTATTGTAGTCTTATGTCTTCTTCTAAATTACCGAATGAAACCTCCGACTAACATACTATCTTAGTGTCATCTCATCATTTATCTGTACCCTTTTTTCTATTGACATGTCTCATCTGTTGTTTTTAACTGCTGGAATTCAAGCAATGAAAAGAACGCAGAACGCGACCCTGCAGTCATGGCGAACGTTTGAGACGCGAAATGAGGAGAAGCCGTATACTTGGCGTGTTTATCGCAACTTCAGTGGGTCGTGCGCATGACAGGTGTTTTCATTCACATATTCCGACCATATGTTGATAAATTTTCACACAATTTATTGTTCTTGTTCCATACGTTTGCCCCCTTCTCCGGTAATATTCCGTTGCAGTTTGACGTCATTCTAACCAGTGGTGTTGTTTTCACCCTGTACTGTTATAAGACTTCAATAACTCGCCTCCCCACCTCAGCCACAAACCAGAGGCCTGGGTTCGCCACTGTTTACCACATAACGATGGCATCGTGGCTCTTGTAGCCCCACCTCAAGACTATCCAGGAAAAAGCCCACACAAGACCCATCTCCTGAAACTCGTTTTCGGCCGAACACGGGGCCTCCAACCTTCCTCTATCCTCTGCGACCGCCGTTCCCTCATGCATCCCGTCCTCTGCAGCTTCAACCCCACCTGGGTCCCCGCCTTCTGTACAGCCCTCCAGATCCTTGAGCGTCACGCACTCCGCCTCGCATACCACATCGGCCTCCCGTCTCCCACGCGGATCCTGCATGACCTCATCCCATTCCCCACACCTCCTCCAATTCCGTCAACACATCATACGCTACATCAACCGAAAACTACACTCCCACAACCCCTTGATGTACCCTACCCTAACCAATCCTGGGCCCCTCCCTCGCCTCCACCACTGAATCCCTCCAGCCATGCATCTTCACACCCTCCATGTCCTGTCCCAAGGAAACTTTCTTCACCTCCGCCTCCCAGGATGATGCCCTCCATCCTGAAATATATCCTTCCTACCAAATCTGATCCAGCCCCACTCCTTTCTTTACATTTCGTAAACCAAATATCTATTCCCGCCCTCTCTATTCCTCCCCCTCTCTTCCTCCCTGGAGTCCTGCCGTTACCCCTCTTAACCTCACCCTCTCAGCCTTTCCTTCCCCCACATTCCCACTATCTGTGCTTCCCCTCTCTCGTCCCCCCCCCCCCCTCACGCATTTCCGCCGGCCGCGGTGGCCGAGGAGACTGAGGCGCTACAGTCACTGTCTGCACGGCCACTACGGTCGGGGGTTCGAATCCCCCCTCGGGCATGGATGTTTGTGCCGTCTTTAGTATAAGGTAGTTGGTAAGTAGTTTGTAAGTTTAGGGACTGATGACCCCGTAGTTAAGTCCCGTAAGCTTGACAAACATTTGAACATTTTCACGCATTTCCTTTCAGCAGGCCTGTGTCGTGACAGTGGTTCGTGCCTTTGAACAGTGTCTCAATGTAGTGTTTGAGTGATATACTGTTACGATAGAGCCTTTTACGTGTTTTTAAACATCGAGCGCCCGCCGATTACGACAGAACAATCGAGGCGCCTATGATCTTTAATAGCCGTGTCTCTCTAGTGTGTCATCGTCTGACTTTTAACATTCACCCGTACTTACTTTACTTTCTTGTGACCGGGTTTCAAATTAAGAACTAATATATTTTCGTTTGTGAGCCATAAATCTTCGGTATTGCATGTAGACCTACAATCACAGCAGTTTCTTATGTGCCCCATCGTCTGCGCCTCTCCACACTCACAGGATTGTTAACGAATCCCTATTTCACTTGATTTCACTTGAAAGGCACCACGCCAGTTTTAATTCTTTTTAGCGACCTCCAGGTTTTCCATTCCAGGTGAACTCCTATTGATGGTTCTTGTTGGAGAGGGAAATTTTCTGGCGGCTCAATAAATACTGACTTCAGAAAGCTTGCTCTGGATTTCAGTCGACTGGCTGGAGATTACATTCCAAAAAGCGCATGTATGTCATCGATAATTTGTTTGAACTTTTCAATATATTCAAGATCACATAAACTGCTCCTTCACTGCATACAAATTCAGATATTTTTCCATGTCATTTAATTGTGGAAAAAAATGTTTGCCAAACATACGTGTGGCTGAAGAGTAGCATATTATGCAGCTGCCAGCCTGCCCAAGAAAAGCTTTTGTAGCTTGCACGAGGTTGCACATCCTCAGCTTGGACAGTTCGCTGTTTCTATTTTGCTTCTTTTCTCTCAGTTCTGCATACCTTCTCCCTCGTTTCATGCGTTTAGTTTTTGGCGGCCTATCTACTGTGCAAACTGCACCTAAATCTGAGGGCCCCCTGTGAGCAGCGAGCTACTGCGCGCCGGCCGTGGTCTCCTCCACCAGCCCAGACGCTGAGCGCCCAGCCAGAGCTCTGGGGTCGCGGCAGTTCCCCTCAAACTGCTCCGGCAGAACGCGCCCGCCTGCTCTGAATGCGGCATAGGCGCCGCCTCCGCTCCCCCCACCATGCGGGCCACATATTTCATTTGTGAGAGAGCACCCTACCCCCCCCCCCCCCCACTCTCCCACCCAGTGCGCAACTCGCTCGCCGTTCCGACCCGCTCCGGCGCGCCATTCTTTCCGCCAAATCTGCGCGTCAGATGCGTTGAGCGGGCACAGATTTTCCACACTCTTTTTCGCGTTCCCGCCTCCGAGGACGCAAATTTTCGGCCTCACTCTGAAGGAAACTCGCAGAAGTGGAAGAATTTGCGTGAGAGCTCTGCCACCCTATTCACCTCGTTTCTCAGTTCAGGTTGTATATAGTTCTGTCAGAAGGTGTAGCGTAGTAACGACGCCCCGCACTTTTCATCACTTTGCTTGAAAACCTCTATATCATTCAGTTAGTGAGGATGTACAGTAGCAAACCGAGTTACAGAAAACTTACCACAAAACTGGTTGACTCCGGGCAATGTGTAACGGGTGGTATCGGACACTGCACTTCATCGTACAACAGCTCTTCTAAATCATATAGTTGGCGTCATGTAGGAAGGCGGTTCCGTGCATAGGGGTGGAGCAGTACGGAAAGCGTGGAGTCAGGAGCTACGGGCGAGCGCCAACAGTGGAGCCTGCGGGAGAAACGCTGCGTAACTCGCGGCCAGCCAGGCAACAACAGAGTGAACATTATTAGCTGCCAGTGCGATAATGGAGGGGGATGCGCAGATCGGCTGAAAACTGGGGCGCCTTCCTACGTAACGTGGGCTATAGTTAGAGGTCTACGCGGAATAGAAAAGTGTCACCCGCATTCGCACCACATCCGCTAAGCCCATATCCGCAACCGCCTCCGCGGCCCTTTATCCGCATCCGAAAGTTCGTTATCCGCATCCGCAGATATTAAACTTTTGAATGGGTAATAGTAATAGATATCAGTATTTAAAATCTTGGTAAATAATGATATAATAATTGTTAGAGTGTCATTTCTGCGACAACGTATCTACTTTTGACTTCTCGAATCATGGAACTGTTCTATACCTACTCCAAAATAGGAAAACCTTTATGCTCCAGACACACACAGTATAGCTTCGGAACCCTTGCGGTCGGAACACTTCCTCAGTTGTTTAATACAGGCATGTCCTTAAATTTCAGTGGGTAAAACTAATAGGCAGAGAGGAGATTAGGCGCAGGCCCTCGGGTACAACTACGACCGCTGTGGTCAAGGGATGAGGACAACAGACTTCCACTCTACCTGAGACCTGCAAGAATTCCAAGAATGTGCACAGGCTTCAAGGTTTTCAGCCAACATTTCCATATACATACTGCCCAGGTACCGCGCTCTTTATCCGCAAATAACACGCAGATGTTTGCGCCGCTAACAATCTTATCCGCAAAGTAAAAAATACTACGGATATCCTCGGATAAATTCAGTGGATGAGGACAACAGACTTCCACTCTACCTGGGACCTGCAAGAATTCCAAGAATGTGCACAGGCTTCAAGGTTTTCAGCCAACATTTCGATATACATACTGGCCAGATACCGCGCTCTTTATCCGCAAATAACACGCAGATGTTTGCGTCGCTAACATTCTAATCCGCAAAGTAAAAAATATTACGGATATCCTCGGATATATTCACGGATATCCGCATTCGCGCAGGCCCCTAGCTATAGTCCTGGTACCAGCATATAGGCTTACGAGACAAACCGCCTAGCATCAGACCTCCTTTTCCCCCGCAGAACCAGTAACTCAGTCTGGAATGAACTCAGCAAGTTACTGGATGTCCTCTACTGACCTGTGCTCCTCTGTAGGCGCCTGTCGAAGAGAAACTGTTGCCAGTGGCGGACGGTTTTCAAGAACTGGTCTCCTGATAATGTCCAATGATTGTTCTATGGGTTTACAGTAGGGCGATCTGGGTGAACAAAACATTCGCTGGACCTCTCTTGGACGTTCTTCAACCCGATGTCAAACAACTGTGCCCTGGTGACAGGATGCATTGACATCCATGAAAATTTCATGCAATCCTGCCAAGGCTGCTAATTGTCTCCAAGTTGCCGAAAGTAACATTTCTGGCACATGACCGATTCTGTTGGACCAGGCGACCTGGTCCACACTATGCAACAACAGACCACGCCATCACGTAGCTACCACCATCTTGCACAGTGTCTTCTTCACAATTTGGGTCCATAGCTTCGTGGATTTTGCGCCACGAGCGAATCCTAAAGTCACTCTTACTAACTTAAATCCAAAACTCCTCTTGCCAAGCCACCATTTACCATTCTTTTACGCCCAACTGTTATGGTCACGAGCCCACAAGACACGCTCCAAACGACGCGAACTGTTACTCAGGCCCTCCAGGCGGTCATTTGCAGCAACACGCCATTAACTTCAAATGGTGCCGCGCTGTCACAATCGGTATATTCATTGTACGTCCCATATCGATTTATGCTATTACTCCAAGTAGTGTTGCTCGCCGGTGATCAGTAACATTTCTACGCATATGTTGTTCCAAGTTCTCTTCAGATGAGGGAACGACGATTGCCCGGCAGAAAACAAAATCTGGTCTCATCAGTGAACGTCACGTTCCAGATTTCGGACACTTTCTGTTGATTTTGCGCGTCCTGTTGCTGCCTGGAGAGTGCGTTGCAGCTTAGTTGCATTCAGCCTCCTTTCCCGATGGGCTGTTACCCGTGGACGACCATGGCCTTACATTCCTTGCAATGGTTCCTGTTTGAAATGGCGTCCAGGTCCTGGAAAATTGTGTCACTCAAGTAGCAGCCACCTCCTCTGTGTCTGTCCTGCTTCCAGCCATCCTATGACTCTCCACGCTATAGCTTCGAATGAGCCACATTGTTGTTACATTGCACTATTTGCTTACTACACTATCTGAACCCAACTGCTTGTGCACACTACTGGCCGTTAAAATTGCTACACCAAGAAGAAATGCAGATGATAAACGGGTATTTATTGGACAAATATAGTAGAAATGACATGTGATTACATTTTCACGCAATTTGCGTGCATAGATCCTGAGAAATAAGTGCCCAGAACAACCACCTCTGGCCGTAATAACGGCCTTGATACGCCTGGGCATTGAGTCAAACAGAGCTTGGATGGCGTCTGCATTTACAGATGCCCATGCAGCTTCAACACGGTACCACAGTTCATCAAGAGTAGTGACTGGCGGATCGAGACGTGACTGCACGATCCGTTACAGCCATGCGGATAAGATACCTATCATCTCGACTGCTTCTGATACGAGGCCATTGGAATCCAGCACGGCGTTCCGTATTGACCTCCTGAACCCACCGATTGCATATTCTGCTAACAGTCATTGGATCGCGACCAACGCAAGCAGCAATGTCGCGATACGATATACCCCAATCGCGATAGGCTACAATCCGACCTTTATCAAAGCCGGAAACGGGATGGTACGCATTTCCCCTCCTTACACGAGGCATCACAACAACGTTTCACCAGGCAACGCCTATCAACTGCTGTTTCGGTATGACAAATCGGTTGGAAACTCTCGTCGTGTCAGCACGTTGTAGGTGTCGCCAACGGCGCCAACCTTGTGTGAATGCTATGAAAAGCTAATCATTTGCATATCACCGCATCTTCTACCTATGGGTTAAATTTCGCGTCTGTAGCACATCATCTTCGTGGTGCAGCTATTTTAAAGGCCATTAGTGTAACTCGTTTGGTAGAGTAACAAAGTCGACATCAACTCCCTCTGCAGCAACTTTCTGTTATTACCACTATGTCGGTTGCCGTAATGTTCTTGTTTCCATACATAGAAACGACGGAAAGACGTCGAAGCATTTCCGGTCATACTGCCGATGACAATGATTCAGTACCTAGATATGTCAACTTATCCGCTAATTGTTTCGACCAGTGTCGGTTGACGATAAGATTTTCATGAAGGCATAAACTTTCATCAGACTGTGAGAATGGGTGTGCTGTAATCGTACAGTGTTGGCGAGACAACCAAAAACTGCGAAAAGTTGGACTGAGTTTGTGAGTGGTTATAGAAAAGGAATAACATGAGAGCCTCCTCACGGAAATCCGGATCATGTCCCGAAAGCTTTGTTAAATTATTTTAGAATGAGCCAAGAATCACATAACACATTACTCACAAAGAAACGGTGCAAAATCGAAAAATAAGTCTTAGTTATGAGACAAAATGTTCAAATGTTTGTATGGCTTATGGGACTTAACTACCGGGTCATCAGTCCCTAAACTTACAAACTAGCTAATCCTAAGGACGGCACAAATATCCATGACCGAGGGTGGATTCGATCCCCCGACCGTAGTGGCCGTACAGACCGTGACTGGAGCGCCTCAGTCCCCTCGGCCACTACGGCCCGCAGTTATGAGACCCGCAATTGCATCCGATAAGGGATTAGGCGTAACCAACTTTACGGATTTTGGCCAGGAGGAGGTCATTTCAGTATTAAATATTCAGTGCAGCTATTTCCGCTAACATGATTAATAAAATTCTCACTGAAACCTGCAAAACACTCACATAGTTTATTTTCTTTTTAATATTCTCTATATTTTCCGCATACTAAAGGTGATAATTTTCAAGTTATTGATTATAACCATTACGTTTCTAACTTCTATTCATCAAATCAACTGAATCTGGGACCAGAGACATAATTACTCCTTTAACATTCGATCAACTGCACCGTTAATTACTTACTCCTACGCTCCTGGCCATTAAAATTGCTGCACCACGAAGATGACGTGCTACAGACGCGAAATTTAACCGACAGGAAGAAGATGCTGTGATATGCAAATGATTAGCTTTTCATAGCATTCACACAAGGTTGGCGCCGTTGGCGACACCAACAACGTGCTGACACGACGAAAGTTTCCAACCGATTTGTCATACCGAAACAGCAGTTGACAGGCGTTGCCTGGAGAACGTTGTTGTGATGCCGTGTGTAAGGAGAGGATATACGTACCATACCGTTTCCGGCTTTGATAAAGGTCGGATTGTAGCCTATCGCGATTGGGGTATATCGTATCGCGACGTTGCTGCTCGCGTTGGTCGCAATCCAATGACTGTTAGCAGAATATGCAATCGGTGGGTTCAGGAGGTCAATACGGAACGCCGTGCTGGATCCCAATGGCCTCGTATCAGAAGCAGTCGAGATGATAGGTATCTTATCCGCATGGCTGTAACGGATCGTGCAGCCACGTCTCGATCCGCCAGTCACTACTCTTGATGAACTGTGGTATCGTGTTGAAGCTGCATGGGTATCTGTAAATGCAGACGTCATCAAGCTCTGTTTGACTCAATGCCCAGGCGTATCAAGTCCATTAGAACGACCAAAGTTGATTTTTCTGACTACTGATTTCTCAGGATCTATACATCCAAACTGCTTGAAAATGTAATCACATGTCAGTTCTAGTATAATATATTTGTCCAATGAATACCCGTTTATACCGTTAGTGTAGCAGTTTTAATGGCCCAGTGGTGTATTTTCTGACCGATTCCCTTTTAAAGCGTATCGAGATAGCAACGGCAAATGTAAACACTAAAAAAAAGCAGTTAGGCGGTGGACGTTGGAGCCATGAGGCTGCTACTCGAAACATTGTTAACATCTGAACAACGGAAACTGTCGAACCAGACCTCAATACCGCTCTTTCAATATTTACGGTATTGACAATAAGTCAATACCCTCACACAGGCGGCCAGAATATTGGCACATTGTCAATATATTGACAACAGTATCGGGAGACCCTTAAGGACGACACCGAGGACTGGAGGGAAAGCTATTGTAACGTGGTGCCTTAGACAACGCGGCTATTTACGCCATAGCCAACTCTATGTAATTTTCTTAGTTCGCAGAGCAAGCCGTACATCTTGATTTCTGAAGGGATGTTATATGGAATGTAGCTACGGAATTTACCTGCGAACCACTTGCAAAAATGGTTTATTATAACCTATGAAATTCATTTGCTTCTTCTGATATCTTCACTTCGTTTGCCTGATTTGGCAACTTTTGCCTTTCAGTAAGGCTCTCTTCCGTACATACAGTGTGTATTTACATGCAAAACTCCGTCATTAAATTTCGTATTTTTCGTGATCGACTTGCGACCGACAGTAGTGAACTCACTACCTCAGATGCACATTTTTCATTAATCATCTTTAACTGAAGTCTACTGTAGATGCCTATCGTGTCCGATCAACGGTGTGATTTCAGTTTTTCATAAGTGAAATATCAAAGCATTTCACCCACTCTATAAACGTTTCTAAAAAAGAAAAAATATAATTTATCGAGTTATAAGGGTACCATTGTTCCAAAGACAGCAAAAATGCAGTCATTACTTAACATCGATTCTTAGTATAAAATGAGTATCAGAGATTTGAGTTCACCTTGGAACAAACTATTTCCAAATATACAGCCAGCTGAAAACTAAAGTTATAGAAACTATGGTTGAGCATCACATCGGACAGAATTCGTACACATCCTTTCAATACAGAGAATATACGTCATAGTGCTTATTTACGCTGTCGACATAACTTTCAAACGGAATGCAATATCTGCGTAAATCTTTGCCAATAAGCCTAGGTATGTACTCATAGAAGGGCTACAGCGCACTAGCCAGCTAAGTCCGGGGGAAAAAGTGTAAAATTGACAACACAGCTTCGGGTACTTCAAGTATTTTCATGTAAAGTAGCTAATTTTGCAAGAGCGGAATTCATTCTTGAATTTTACCACAGTAATCAAATAATAATCTTATAAACTAGGTCTGTCTAAACGGACTCATGACATCTCGCTTGCTATGGATAAGGGCAATAGACAGACTGCATATTTCTCGATTTTCAAAAGGCGTTGTACACGTTGCTACACCACAGACTATTAACGAAGATTGAAGATAATGGAACAGGTATCCGCCGGCCGCGGTGGCCGAGGGGACTGAGGCGCTCCAGTCACGGTCTGCACGGCCACTACGGTTTGGGGTTTGAATCCCCCCTCGGGCATGGATATTTGTGCCGTCCTTAGTGTTAGCTAGTACAGTAGTTTGTAATTTTAGGGACTGATGACCCCGTAGTTAAGTCCCATAAGCTTTACAAACATTTCAACATTTTGAACAGGTATCCCAGTATGTGAGTGGCTCCCTCCAATACTTTGTCCTCGATGGCAAGTGTGTATCAGATACTAGGGCATCGTTAGATTGCCTCAGGGAAGTGTGAAATAACCGTTATTACTTCTTACCTATATGAAGGTTCTGCCACGCAGAGTGAGGCCGCGGTGGAGTAGCCCTGGGGTCTAAGGCGCCTCGCTGCGGAGCTCGCGGTTGCTCGCGGTGGAGGTTGGAGTCCTCCCTAGGGCAAGTGTGTGTGTGTGTGTGTGTGTGTTGTCCTTAGGTTTGTTTAACGTAGTTTAAGTAGTTTGTAAGCTACGGACTGATGATCACGCAGTTTGGTCCGATAGATTTACAAACATTTGAACATTTTTGAACGCAGAGTGAGTTGCAATGAGCCGCTGTTTGGTGATGATGCTGTAGCGTACAGTAGGATGTTGTTATTGACAGGCTGTAGCAGTCTCAGGATGTCTTGGACTAAATTTATAGGTGGTGCGACGGATGACAGATAGCTCTAAATGTTGAGGAATGTAAGGTAATGCAGACGAGTAGGAGAAACAATCCCATAATATTCGAATACAGCATTTGTAGTGCGCTGTTCACAGAGCCGCGTCAATTAAATATCCAACGGTGTACGGAGATATGAAATGGAACGAACATTTAAGAACAGTTGTGGGGAAGATGGATGGTCGACTTCGGTTTGTTGGGAGAATTGTGAGAGGCTGTGATTCGTCTGTTAATGAGACCGCATATAAAGCGCTTGCTTGATCGACTCCGACTTGAGTATTGCTCAAGTGTTTGGGATCCCCATCAGAATGTTCAAAGGAAGCTACAGAAGCAATTTAGAGCTGGGCGGTGAGGTTTGTTACTGGTGGGTACGATCAATCAGCGAGTGTTACTGAGGTGCTTCGGGAACTGAAATTTGTCTCGCTAGAGGAAAGGCGACTTTCTTCCCGAGAAAAACTGTTGAAGAGATTAAGAGGGCTGGAATTTGAAGCGGACTGCAAAAAGATTCTACTGCTGGCAACTTACATTTTGCGTAACGAGCACAAAGATGAGCTAAGCGACATTAGGACTCGTACAAACGCATAATGCATACAAGTATTCGTTTTTCCCTCGTTCTACATGGGAATGGAAAAGGAAACCAAGCCCCTCGCACCTTTGGTTGGATTAAGTAGTGTGCCTGGAGATGCGCCATCGAGTGGTGGGATTGCGAGTTCTGCTGCATAGGTCAGCGTCCACTACACACGAGGAATCGGATACGCGGGTAGCGGAGGCTGTGTGGCGTGGACAGGGCGGTTTATTGGATTAGAGGACCTCGGGAACACACAGAAAGCGTTTCAAAGGTAACAGGTCAAAGATAGGACGAACACTGATCTAAAAACCATATCCTCCGAGCACTTCACTCATATTGCACTAAAACTCCCAAACCTGCCCACTCCCCATTAACCCGTTAACAACCACCCAACTCTCCCCTCTCCTAATCACCACTCCACCTGCTGCCCGTCACACTTGGTCTTCCATTTCACTTTACATCCCACATCCCACTACTTATGACTTTCGACCACTATTCAGTGATCTTTTTCCTGCCCCCTTCCCCACTAACACCCCCAAAACAGATTAAAAAAAAAAAAATAAATAAACCATGCACAAATCACTTTCCCATTTCACAGAATTGTAATTTCGTCACTACCCCATATGCTTACATCAAAGTAAAATATATTATTATAACATAATTTCTTAAAGAAATTACAATTTCTATGTTGACAACACGACAGTAACCCACTGTGCAGACTCAGTGACAATCAAAACAAATACGTCTGATCTGTGAAAAACAGTCATGGACAGCGCAACGGTGAAAGTGAAATTAGTGGAAAAATCAGTGATGCAGCAAGAATAATATGCGGTTCGACATGAAGCATACCGACAGTCCACGTTGTGAGGTTCCTGTAGATGTTTTGTTGTCATGAAACCGAAATGGCGTCTGGTGAGAAAACTCACATTTTATTTGTACTTGCATAGATGGACAAACAAAGCCATTCATAATTATAAAAGCAATTACGGATATCATGGCCACACAAACGAAGAATTTAAAAAAAAACCTTAGTTTGACAACTGTAAGTTGTCGTACCTGTGTGGAGTTCCATGCTCTAATAGAAAGTACTGAATGTCAAATCATAATCGGTAGCGAGAGCTGGCTGAAGCCTGAGACAAGTTCAGCAGAACTTGGCAACTGACGGTTAATGACGAAAAGTGTGAAGTCATCAATATTACCATTAAAAGAAATCCGGTAAACTTTATTTACACGACAAATCAGTCAAATCTACAGGCTGTAAATAGGAAAGAACACATAGAAAGTATTGTAGGGAAGGCGAAGCAAAGGCACTTAGAAATTGTTACAGTTCTATAAAAGAAACTGCCTACACACCACTTGTGCGTCCCATTAGGCATATTGCTGCGCATAGTGAGACAAACAATTTGCTAGCATGCACTTACATAGGAAGACACAGTATCATAATAAAATAAGAGAAGTCAGATCGAAAATGGGAAGTTTAGAGAATTCGAAATATTTAAACATTTCGACCGTTTTAGGGCACTGAAATATATTCAGCTGCAAAGTTGAAAATTTGTACTGGACCGGGATTCGAACCCGGATTTTCCGATTCGTGCCAGCGGTCACCTTAACCACTTAGGCTGTCCCGGCACGCTTTCCTTCCGACCCAAACTCTCAAATTGTAGCACAGTTCGATTGCAATGCCCCCTGAAATTGGAAAGATTCAGGCTTTCTTTATTCACGCGAGCTATTAGAGAATGGAAATGTCGAGAAGTACGAGGGTCGTCCACAAAAAAGTCCCGTTTCTATTTCTATCTGCGGCGACGCTACGATCGCATGCGTGGCATTTACTCTGGTTCAGGGAGATGACAAGGACGTCATTTTCAGATCGCTGCTGCCGACTTGTGCGTTGCCGTGTTTCTTTATAATGTCACTCGTAATTGAAACAGCTGCCATGTGTGAAATCATTTTTTGATTCGTTTTCTAAATTCAAAGAAAGTTAAACCAAAGTATATTCATCGGCAAATCTGCGAGTATTATGGACAAAGTGCTATGAGTGATTGAATGATTAGAAGATGGTTCAGTCTGTTCAATGAAGGGCGTGATGAAGTGCACGTTGAAGAACGAAGTGGACGCCCGTCTGTGGTTGCTGATGAAGTGGTTCGCACAATTGAAGAGAAGATTAAGCACAACCGTAAATTTACACTTAGTGCCTTCGCTATGGAATAGTTCCTCAAATCTCACGATCACTAATTCATGAAATTGTTACTGAACAACCAAAATTTTGCTCACGTTGGGTACCCATAATTGTTATTGAACAACACAAAAAACAACGGATGGGCAATGCACTGCAGTTTCTGACACGCTGCAGTGAAGAATGCAATGGTTTTCTAAATCGGATAATTACGAGGGATAAAACTTCTGTATCGGACGACAGCCGTGAAACAAAACGGAAATCAATGGAATGGAGGCACAGTTCATCCCCAATGATGGTTATGCATAAGCAAATCTCGAAACCCCGATAAGTAATGTGCACAATTTTTTTTAATACAGGAATGGCATTTTGCCGATAGATTTCTTACCACGAGGCCAAACAATCAATGCACACGGTTATTGCGAGACCATTAAGAAATTGCGCCGCGCAGTACAGAACAAGCGCCGAGGATTACTGTCAAAAGCTGTTTTTTTTCCACGATCATGCCCGACCTCACACGGCGAATGTCACCAAACAACTGTTTTGGGAATTTCAGTAAGACTGAACATCCTCCGTACAGTCCGGACCTCGCTCAAAGAGACTTTCATCCCTTCTTACATCTCAAATCTGTTCTTGGTTGTCAACACTTCAACGATGATGACCAGATGAAGGAACATTTTACCAAATGGTTCAATAACCAGGCGGAATGCTACAACGAAGAAGGCATAAAAAAACCATGTGCCACGCTGTGAAAAGTGCCTATAAAAATTTCGGAAGCTATGTAGAAAACTAGTTTAAGAGATGTATATTTGTGTACAATAAATATTTTTTTCTGTATATGAACACGTTTGTTTTATATAATGATACGGAAATTACTTTGTGCACATACCTCCTATCATAAAAGCGGTTCCATGAACCCGCTGCTTTCCACTTCAACATAACTTGCAGAGTTTAAATGTTTGTATAGTCTATGGGACTTAACTACGGGCTCATCAGTCCCTAAACTTACAAACTACTTATGAACTACTTACGAACTAGGACGGCACAAATATCCATGCCCGATGGGGGATTCGAACCCCTGACCGTGGTGGCCGTGCAAACCGTGACTGAAGCGCCTCAGTCCCCGCGGCCACCGCGGCCGGCTAACTTGCAGATTGTTTATGTAGATGTAGACGGAAAGAAGGTGGTTGTTTAACGGCTCTTCGACAATCCACTCATTAGAGATCAAGTTCACTCTCCATGCGCTGTGATTGTTTGTGTAAGGATGGGGAAGGAAGTGAGCCGTGCCCCTAGATAGGAACTACAGCGGCATGTCGCTGTAGTGGTTTAGGGAAATCAGAGAAAGCCCAAATCTCGATGGTCGGGGGTGGATTGAACCGCCGCCCTCTCCAATGCCAGTACAGCGTGTGAGCAGCGCGCCACCTCCCACGGTTAGGCGGCATAATTAATGACCGGGGCACAGCCAGAGGGCGCCGCGGTGCTCGTCCAATGCTAGCGGCGGCGCAGCCTGCTACGTCAGCCTGTTACGTCACGCCGGCAGGGGAGGGGGTGGGATGGTGGGATTAATATCGGAATTCCAGAGATTCACTTTCCGAGGCGGGGACAGTCGCGAGACACGTTATTACGCAGACGGGGCGCTCGGCCGTGTCGGCTGCAAAGCGGGCGCCTGCCTGCCAGGTCGCCAATTCAGATTTCCCTCCGACCTCCTACTTCTCTCAGCAGTGCCTGTGACTTGTGGAAAATGTAAAGGTGAGCATCGGTTTCAAGTGCGCTTTAAATTTATTGTACATCATTATTAGGGTGGTTTCATCAGTCGGTAATACAGGTTGGTTTAAAAGGAAAGGACAGATTTCAAACATTTATTTCTTCCAAACTACAAAAGACTTAAACGTTAATGGATTAAAAAAAAATTGTTTTTCTTTTTTTCTCCTTTTTTTCTTTTTTTATCTTTCTTTCATAATTATACTAAAACCCATCAACAATACAAATAATAGGACCTAATTTATACAACTCTAATTAACAGTGATTTACCTAACTCTATATCATTCTAATAAATTACTCCAAAATCTACTAAGGGGTTCCTACTTCCTACTTCCAGGTTGCCTACATGTTATTGAGCTTCATGAATACTGCAGTGATTATACGTGTGGCAGTAACGTATAAACCTAAGGGTGGCCACGGATGTCCACCGAGCGAAAGCCAGTGGACGCGTCCCTGGCACTGGGCTGGCCATGACGGTCACTGCAGCTACTGAAGTTCTTTAGAAGTTTCATATAATTTAATAACTAACTACTATGCCTAAACTAACCTACAGTCGAGTCCGGGTGTTGCGCCCAGTCCCCCAGGACCAGAGCATGGCGGATTCCGTCAGAGAACAGGCGGCCGGTCCACACCCCGGCGGCATGGCTCTGGGCGGGGTCATGTCCGTGTGGACACTGTACTGTCGATCCCGGAGGACGTCCCCTCACACTTTGCTGGAGATGGCATCAGTGAGACTGTCCAGGATCTGGAATGTTTCAGGTTGTCTGATTAGTGTGTGTGTGTGTCGAAGTTCGGTAATTGACGTCTCAATTCGGAAGCCACCCCGCCGTACGTGGGGCACAAGTACATCACAGGCTCTGGTGTTCCCTCTGGGGCTCCACAGTCGCACTCAGGTGTCGCCCTCTTGCTAAACCGACTTAGATATGTCGGATAAGGACCATGCCCAGTGAGGAAGTGTTTTAATCCACGGTTTGCTTGGAAGTGTTTCATTGTCAGTCGTTCCTGCACACTCGGCAGAAGCTCATAGGTTCTCCTACCGGTTTCATCCTGATCCCACATCTCTTGCCATAGCTCTCCACCTTTCCTTTTTATAGCTGGCTTCCCTTGGTTCACCCAAGATATCTGCAACTCTGTCATGGTTTCCTCTTTTCACCCAGTACCAGGCTGCATGCTCCCTGATTTTTATTTGCAAGGGGTGAAGACCCATGAGCACGAGAAGTGCCCCTCCAGGAGTCGTCCTATAAGCGCCCACCGAGTGTAGCAGGATATTTCTCTGTACTCTTCTCATCGCCATGGCAGGCACAACCCGGGTGAGCCTGGAACCATAGCCCATGATAAATACGATTATGCTGTTTGGATAGAGCTTGATGAGGCTGGGCTGGAGGTGAAACCTCCGATGGCCAATCCCAGCAAGCCTATGCAAGGCTACTGATGCTCGCTCAGCTACTGCATCTATATGGGCTGAAAAGCAACTGAGTTCGTCTATTATTCCTCCGAGATATCTCGCCCGAGGTCGCCGAATCACTGGTACCCCAGAAATTCTCACCGTTTCAATTTTAAATTGTAAATTTAAAATTTTAAAGTTTACCATTTAAACTGCCCGGGTAGAACTTCCAATCACGGCCGCATTGGCGCTGTTGTTTGCTGTTCGTTGTTTGTAGTGAAACGGCATCGACTGTAGTGGGACAAACATAGACGTTCTCCACTTCCTTACGTCAGCCCTGTTTTGAAGGTTATAAACCAAAAGAAATTGGTACAAAAATTTATATATTTGTTGTTTGTGTAAATACTATCAAGAACAGAAATACAATATGCAGCAGAAACACTCTCCCTCAAGAACAAAGGACTAGTAGATGAGCTCGAGAGGAAGAAAAGGGTAATTCTGAGGAAACTTCTTGGTGGACACAAAAAAATAGCCGAAACATGGGTTAAGATTAGCAATGAGAAGGTCTATCAATTTATTAAACCAGTTAGAACGGAAATGAGAAAGAGAAGGCTTATGTTCTTTGGTCATCCGGTGAGAATGGATGTCAGCAGATTAACGAAGAAAATCTTCAATTTAATTCAACAGAGGAAAACACCCAACTGTTGGTTCCAAGGAATAAAGAAAGATCTCGTGGAACTTGGAATCACAGAAATGGACGCGATGAATAGGGACAGTTACAGAAAGGCAGCAACTGAATTCGAGGTTTTTCAGGAGGCCCCAAGAAAGAACATCAACAGGAAACTGACAGCTGAACATCTGGCAAAAATGGCAGCAGGCAGAAGAGCAGCCCTAGAGAAGAGAAAGAAGAGACTGAAATAAAATTTGTAACGCGGTCCTTAGTTGGCCAATTCGTGTAAGTAAATAAATAAATACTATCATGTTCGAAGGCGATTCTTGTGCGGCTCTATAGCACAGTGGTAGAGTGCCAGACTACAAATGTAAAGGTTGCGGGTTCGGTCCCCGCCAGGTCCTATGATTTTTAGCTGTCACTTTCCACTTCTTTCACCTCTGGCAGTGTTGCTAATGTGAAAATTACCGAGTAGCACCGTGGTTCGGGACCCACGTTAAACTGTAGGTCCCCCTATAACTGGCTGGGTAAGTCAGTCAGTCAGTCTGCCGGCTGGGGCCGTGGCGAGCGGACGCGGCGGTGTTTACGTGTCTTCTGCTGTCGCCTGAGCGCTGTTTCCGGGTGAGCTACGCTCTCGAAGCGGCCACAATAACGTGTTATTGTGTGAATCATGACTAGAACGCGAACACGACTGAAGTACCAAGAAGAGATACTTTGAAGTTTGTATTTGATTCTAACTATGCACGAATCATGGATTCAGGAATCACTGAAAAGTTCCTTTGGCGATATTAGTGGTGTCCATCTCTCAGTAGTTAGCAGTACTGTGTATATTCAGAACTCCGGAAAATTTGTGACGAAATTGTGCAGTCACGTCCTGGTAATCTTACATTCAAGCACTGTGATGGGAACGTTGGTGAAGTTAAAGTAACGCACGCAGGTTTTGGTATTCGGACAGTCCGGATATTCGAACTACCATTTCAAGTTCCTGCAGATGAAATTAATGCCGCTTTCGCGAAATATAGTAAGTTCCTCAGCAAAGTTGCTGAAAATGGATGTCGTTTAAAATACCTGTTTCGAACGGTGTTCGACAGGTGAAGATGGAATTAAAGTCACATATTCCATCATATATTTCTATTTGTGGTTATAGGGCGATTATCACGTACGACGGTCAACCGCGTACTTGCTCGGGGTGCGGTTCAAATGGTCATGTTCGAGCCCACTGCATTCAGAGAAGGGCGATACAGGTACCTATAGGCGAAACAGGGCCAGCTGACAGTATGACGACCCTCCCGATCTCTTATGTGGCTGCGGCCCGATTGAGCACGGACACGCCGGAGCACCCTCCTTTCAGTGAAACATCAGCTACCACAGAAGCTGTTCACGAGACGAAATGGAAATTCCCACCCAACATAATTCTACCGAGGATGTAACAATGGAACATGATCAACCGGAGGGCAAGAGTTCGGACAGACTCCAACACGGTGCTCCAGCCCAAGACGACGGAAAGCGTCTGAGTCCCAGCAGCGAGCTGGAATCCAACCCGGTGGTAAACGAAGAACGAACTCCGGGAAAGGAAAACCACTCCTCAGACAATCAAACAGAGGCAGTCTCTCCCAAGAAACACAAAAAAAAACGAAGGATAGCCCATCAAGACGCAGAGAAGACAGCGACAATACTACACGAGAAACCGACGGAAATTAGTCTCACTTTAACTGACATCACATCAGAAAATTCCGATCCGAAGCAAAGGAATGGTAGAAAACAGGTGTTGGATGTCTCCCCCCCCCCCCTTAATATCAAGCCGGGGGACTCTGAAGCTGTGGGAGACCCACCGGGATTACAACACGTCGGTAGGGAGAGGCAAGGTCTAACGGAAAACGGTACACAAAGCAAGACTGCCTTAGTCAGTGTACTGAACTGCGCGGATGACGAGGAAGATGTGACAATGAAACAAGAAACGGATAATGCTGGACCACCAACAGACGATGTGTCAGCCGCAACGGAAGAAGCATTATACGAACTACCTCCACAGTCCCGTCGGGTGATACAGAGTACCCTTTCAAACAATAATTAATGCATTTGTCGATATCGTACCTCTGCGCCCTGGTTGGAGAGGGTAATACTAACAGTGAATGCCTGCGTTTCACGATTACAAGGTAGCCACCGAAAATATATACAAGATCATCTCACAACAGAAGATACACAGTTTTCGTGATTATTTATACAGCTGTGATGCTGATATCGCTCTGCTGCAAGAGGCAGACGACGAATGTCAGCCGGCCGCGGTGGACGAGCGTTCTGCGGCGCGTCAGTCTGCACGGCCACTACGGTCGGGGGTTCGAATCCCCCCCTCGGGAATGGATATTTGTGCCGTCCTTAGTCTTAGCTAGTTCATAAGTAGTTTGTAAGCTTAGGGACTGCTGACCCCGTAGTTAAGTCCCATAAGTTCTACAAACATTTGAACATTTTTGATGAATGTCACCCAGATATTCCGGGGTACGAAGTACTCACACTATGTAGTACTTCGGCAACTGCTCTCCTAACCAAACAGGGCGTGATTGTGTCGGATGTCGAGCGATTGGAAAATGGCTGAGTGATATCGTGTCTAATTAATGGAGTTAGATTCATAAATATCTATGCCCCTTCCGGGAACCAAAATAGAACAAGTAGAGCCCAGTTCTTTGCCAGTGATTTGTTGTATCTCCTCCGGCGAAATCGGGAGGACGTTGTTGTCGAAGGGGACTTCAATTGTGTCTTGACGCCAAAGGACCAATCACCGAACTTTAATGGATGTCCAACTCTTAGAGGCAAAGGTGGTATATGAGCTAGTGGTTGCAATATGGGCTAGCTTAATATCTGACTAACAAGCTCGCGCATTATAGCGGCAACCTCAGTAAATAGTAGTAGCTAGTTCTTATAAACGCCACAGAATGCGCTGCCGCAGTCAGTTACGTGGAACGTTAGTGATGAGCTGTTTCGTGATTTTTCTCATTTCAAAACTTGGAAAGGTAAGAAATTACAGTTATATTAGACGTACTGCCAATGCATAGTTAACTGTCAACTTCTTAACTATATATTATATAAGTATTTAGCTCTCTAATGCTCCTGAAGTTGGTTAATTAAAGTTAGTTTATAACGGAAAGCGACGTTTCACTTTCCAAGAGGGCTAGGGTGGTAGAGTTGGATGTTAACACACTCCTGACACATAAAGGAAGGAAGCTTTCAACAACAAAACCAACATTGCTACCTCGAGAGAACCAGCCTGATAACACAGAAGGCTTGCCCCAGTCCTCTTGTGGTCCACACAAGGCTCACACCAACGACCAGAGCCACCACACACCATGTGCAAAGACCTAGCAGAAGCTGGCCCTAGCAGTGCGTCCCACGTTCCAATAGGAAACATTAAGACTTCACCAAAGGACATTTTGCCTGTTCCATAAAATAAGAAAAAGACAACAAACAAAGGACCTAAGCCAGGAAAGGCAGCTGTAATTACAGCTCACCCTACGAAATATATTTGGAAGAAGCTCAAAAACAGCATGAAGAAAAGGAAGCTGATAAAAAAGGAAAATGAAAAGAGAGGAGGAAAAATAAGTGGACATAAAAAGGAAGATCGAAAGTGATGATGTAACAGGGAATACGAAGAATTTGAGATGTGAGCCAGGTGTTGACAAAACAAACAAACAAGGAATATAAAGCAAAACTGCATCAGTGAAGGGAACATTGACCATCGACCTACAATCATCATGCGAGAATTCAGAGGAGGGATCGATAGATTCTAGGCAGTCAGTTCTAGAGTCCACTGTCGGTGCTGAAAAGCCTGGAGATGACGATGCTACCTGCCTTTTTTGTGAGGAGTTATATTTCCAAGACAGTAAAGGAGAGCTATGGATCCAGTGCCTAATGTGCGAGATGTGGGCGCACAACGTGTGTGCTGGCTGTGAAACGGACCATTATATTTGTGATTTCTGCCAACCCTAAATGAACAACTTATGATAAACGTGTCCCAGTATAAAGGGTTTGCTATTTTCCAATTACTCTAAAAAATCTACAGGAAATAATATTGACTTGTTTGTGTGTTTATAGGGTAGCCCATATTACCACCACATTTACATTTTTTCACAATATGTCAATTTTGTAAACATGTTTCTATATTAAAGTTGCATAATGATTTAAACTAAAACATAAGTGTTTGGCTTTTTTATAACGTTATAAAGATTATTTTTTGAGGTTTTCAGCAAATTTCACTGACAATTTTGGAATTTATGGTTTAAAAATAAAGTGGTAGCCCATAATACCACCTTTTCCTCTACAGAAATGGCACACCAATTAGAACCAGAGGATACTTGGGAAATAATAAACGGCGACCAGTAAAACATTGCAGGGGACGGTATCTGCAACGGAAACGTGGCCACTACACTTTTCAGACCACTCAGGGAACCACTGCACCAATCGCATGACACGACAGAAAACGTTCCGTGGCAGAACAGGATGGAAGTTAAACGTCGATATTCTCAAGGAGGAAGAGTTGAGAGAACGGATGCAAGAGGCCTGGCATACCTGTTTACGCCGACAACACACGTTCCCATCGCTAATGCTGTGGTGGTGCCACTACGCAAAACCTAAACTAAGCAGCGTTTTTAAGGAGTATAGTTATGAGAGGAACCGACTACAGAAAAAATCTTTTGAGTTTTACTTTCGCTGTCTTCGTGGACTGTATTCTAATATACCTATCACACCGGAGAAGTTCTCCAAATTAGAAGGATTAAAGTAAAATTATCCCTTCTGAAACGGAAATAAATGGAAGCAATTAAAATCCGTTCCAGAGATGATAATTGCACCTCGGACGAACATGCGTCACCCTTCCACCCCGGGAGAGAGAAGCGTCGCGCAAGACAAAAACTCATCAGTCGCGTAAAAAAAAAAAAGACGTTAATTTCGCGACGACTCAGGCTAAAATAAAAACGTATTGAATGGACTACTACCAACGAGCTGGCGGATGACGTGAGCTCGCAGGCCATGGAGTAGGACCTCCACTCCCAATCCAGAAGCCACGAAATACAGCACTGAGATAATTGCCGACAACCACGACGATGTTAGACAGTGCACCGTCATGTTGTATCCACATCCTTTCACAAACAGCCGAGTTTTCTGTGGCAGAGAGTACCTACTGAAACTTGCTATATTCCCAAATTATACTGTTTTATGTTCTACTAGCTGTAAACCCGATGTTGCCCGGGTATTTATTTATTCCATCCTTGAGTTAGTACTTCTCCTATCCCTTCTCTCTCTCTCTCTCTCTCTGTAAATTTCCTTTTTCTTTTTTAATAACATGTTATAGGAGAAAATATAAAATGCAGTAAATGAAACCGGCAAAATGAAGTACAGACGACTAAGTAATGAGATTGACAGGAAGTGTAAAATAGTTAAGCAGGAGAGGCTAGAAGGCAAATGCATGGGGCTGTACAAAGGAAATGAACTTCGAGACAATATTGTAGGAAGGGAAGAGGATGTAGATGAAAATGAAATAGAAAATTCTATACTGAGAGAAGAATATGAAAGAGCACTCGAAGACCTAAGTGGAAAAGGGGCCATTGGACGACATTTCCTCAGAACTACTGAAGTCTCTGAGAGAGCCAGCCATGACAAAACTATTTCACCTGGTTCGTAAGATGTGTGAGATAGGGGAAATACCCTTAGACTATAAGAAGACTGTAATAATATCCATTTCAAAGAAAGCAGGTGCAGACAGATGTGAAAATTACAGAAGCATCAGTTTAATAAGTCATGGTTGTAAAATTTTAACATGAATTATCTACAGAAGGATAGAGAAGCTTTGGGAAGACCAGTTTGAATTAAGGAGTAATTTAGGAACACGAGAGGCAATCCTCACTTTACGGATTGTCCTAGAGGTTAGATTAAGGAAAGGCAAACCTACATTTCTAGCTTTTGTAGATTTGGAAAAAGCTTTTGACAATGTTGATTGGAATACACTAATTCAAATTCTGATATCAGCAGGAGTAAAATATAGGGAACGGAAGGTTACTTACAACTTGCACAAAAACCAGACAGCAGTTATCAGAGTTGAAAGGCATGAAAGGGTTGCAATGTTGAGTGTATGACAGGGTTGTATCCTTTCCCCAATATTATTCAATTTGTACATTGAGCATGAGAGATTGCAGTACTGCCACTTTGTTTTCCAACGGTAAAAGGACAACGCAACCTTGTTAATTCCATTAGATTATTCGTAGGTTATCGATTTAATAATTTGCGGCGAAAGATAAATATTCAGTTTCTTGGTTATGTGAGGCCTGTAGCAGGGGAGAAAAACACGCATTCAGAGCTAACGGCGACTGGTGGCGAGCACGAGGGTGGCTCTGTTATTCGGAGGGGCAGCGGTTCCAGGAAGACGCCTTACGGCCGAAGGCCACAGAAGGTACGTAGGTCTGAGGCGTGAGCCTTCCAAGTATGTGGCTGGCGCCACAGAGTATTTGTCTGCGCTTGCGTCGTCTAGGCGGGATCGTCTGGTACAATACACGGTGTACGGTGCTTTGCGATCGGACAGCTGAGACGTCTGGCGCCGAGTTGGAGAACGCCAGGGTGGCACTCATTGGCCGTTTGCTGGGAACAACTTACTGGCCGTATTTTCGAAGGTGCCTGAAGGCCATCCGCCGCTACCGTGAGAACGCTGGACGTAAGGCCCCGGCCCGACCAGTGGAAAAGCGGGAGAGCTGGCCATTGGCTGCTGTTTTATAGTAAGGGAGTTCGGCTGCCCGACTCCCGAACGCAGGCCGTGATTCGCCGTACTTTGGCGCCTGGCTGTGGATTGGCGTTTCAATAGAGATAGGCGGAGCCTGGAGGCTTTGCAGAGAGGAGACGGAGGTTTTAGAAGTGGATAGAGAGAAGGGGACTGGTGTTTGAGCAGCCGAGGAGAGCAGACGCTCCTCTTCTGCTCTCAGTTTATACTTGTCTTTGAGCAACTGTACTTAGAGTTTGTGTTACAACTTTTAGAGTTTCTCCAAAACTTGTACTAATAGCGCTGAGTATTGGCAAGCCGAGAGCAAGATCAACATACCTGATATTAGAGGCACCATCGCGCTAATTGCGATCGTCACAATCCTGGTGTCACCTCTGCCTACAGTACATTCGTGTTTCACACGTAAATTGTATGTAGTGGCACGACATAGCCGAACGAGTGAGATCGTAGGCACTAAGATCCGCCGGGATTGAAGTTGGTTGATATTAGTTACATATCGCTTCTGGAATACGAAGCTGAATTTTCTCCGGGTCCGCGACTTGTAGCTATCGACACTCGCAGCCGCCGCCCAGCCGTCGTGTTTCCGACATCGCCAGCCAGCACTGTTTGGTACAGTGTAGCGTGCATTTGCTAGTGTTTCAAGGGCTATTCATGTTTCGGACTGTTGTAAACGTTAGTTAAATTCACAGAAATCTGTTGTCGGAATATTTGTCTCGAATACGCCACGGTTTCCAGTTAAGTGTGGGTTGTAACTAGTGTTTAGAATCAAATACAAGTTTCTTCGACTTACGAGTCACTTGGTGCAGGAGTTTTTATATTGTTTTGTAAATTCGTATAATTTGTTCTGTGCTCAGTTGTATGAGTATCTTGCTTTCAACTCTGACGTGTATTTGACTTCAGAGAATAAAACGAGTCAAAACAAATTTCTTTACTCAAATCATTCAAATTCGTTAACACCCCTTTAAACAATTTTGGATGGGTTTTATTACGTGGAAACTAAATTAATTAAATGTTGGATGGTGGGTCAGCCACGCCTATCCTTTAATATCAAGTGAATAAACCATTCCCATACTCCATTTGCATGCCGTCCTTTCTCCCCCTACATAACCTGTATTTCCAACACACCCGCATAAGTATACCTTTCAAGCAAGATATAAAGGAAAGCAAGGAGACATTTGGAGAAGGAATAAAAGTTCAGGGTGAAGAAATAAAAGAATTGCGTTTTCCTGATGGCATTGTAATTCTGTCAGAGACAGCAAAGTACCTGGAGGAGCAATTGAACGGAATGGAAAGGGTGTTGAAAGGAACATATAAGTTGAACATTAACAAGAGCAAAACAAGGGTAATGGAATGCAGTCTTAAAAAATCAGGTGATGCGGAAGGAATTAAATTTGGTAACGAATCGATAAATGTGGTAAACGAGTTTTGTTTCTTGGGCAGTAAAATGACATATGATGGTCGCAGTATAGAGGATATAAAATGCAGAATGGTAATGGGAAGAAAAGCGTTTTTGAAAAGAGAAATTTGCTAACATCGAATATTAATTTAAGTGTAAGAAATTCCTTTCTGAAGGCATTTGTGTGGAGTGTTGCCTTGTATAGGAGTGAAACATGGACGATAAACAGCGCGGACAGGAAGAAGATAGAGAATTATGAAATGTTGTGTTACAGAAGAATGCTTAAGATTAGGTGGGTGGATCGCGTAACTAATAAGGTGGTACTGAACAGAATTGGGGAGAAAAGAAATTTCTGGCATACCTTGACTAAAAGAAGGGATAGATTGGTAGGGCACATTCTTAGACATCAAGGAATTGTGAATTTAGCGTTGGAGGGAAGTGTGTGGGGTAAAAATCGCAGACGGAGATTAAGAGATGAATATAGTAAGCATATTGAAAAGGATGTAGGTTGCTGTTCTTATGAGGAGATGAAAAGGCTTATTCAGCATAGAGTAGGGGGGAGAGCTGCATCAAACCAGTCTTCGGACTGAAGACCACAACAACTACTACATGTTATATTTATGGGAGAATATATTCAGCAATAAGGCTCTCTTGCATAATGTACAAAATTATAAGTACAGTGCACAAACAAAGAAAGATAATAATCATAATACAGATGACATATAAAATTCGTATGACCTATTATTTACTGAGTTATAGGATGTAAGTAAGTAGTATGCAAGAAAAGCTTTTCCTATCATCATTTTACTGTGGTTATCAGCGAGGAAAGATGTAATTATGGTTTGAACTTACCCTTAAAGTAAGTTGCAAGTAGCTAAATACTCTCATTCTTATATAGTGTTCGAATAAAGTCTCGTCGCATAATAGGGCAGTTTTTCGCGAGTCCTATTGTTTATAACGTCAGATCTCCTGAACCACGTATCGTATGTGGTTCTTACCCCAGAGCGGTTTAAAGCATCTGCCTAGTAAGCAAGAGGTCCCGGGTTTGAATCCAGGCCACAGCACTAAAGTTAATTCAATGCCTCTCCTTACATTCAATACTTTCCGTATGTCTCAAGGAACTGAATTATTATTGATATTTTCCGTTTCTGATTCATGCAGTAACAATTCCTAGAAGCGATTCGCAATAACCGTATCGGTCACAGCCTTACGGTAAAGCTCTGGACGCTCGAGGTTGCCGGTTCGATTCCTGATGAAACACAGTTTTGCTTCCCCTGCAGTTTTCATTTTAAGATAGCCTTTACCTCTCTATGATGAGAGCAGTGGCCAGTAACGGCACGTGATTCGTACTTCATGTTAAACTGTATGTGAAAACAGTGTACGGGTGAATACCGGCTCATCAGTATTAACGCGAGGTCAAGCGAACGTGGCACTTTCGAGAATGAAAAATCTGAGTGGATGACATCCAATTACTGTCAAAATCACTGTCCTCAAAGCGCGCGAGTCCCCTGTCACTGAATATAATGGAAGCGTGCACCGTCCAGACACGGAAAGACATCAAAGCCTCAGCGAAAAGCCGAAAGACACAGGGAGCGGGCTTCCACAAAGACCGCGTAGCTGACCTACACGGAACATTACCCGAGATGAAAGAAGAAGAATAACTACAAAAAAGAAAATAGAACGCATCGGAAACATAAAATGTACAAAAATAAAAGTCTCGCAACGCATTCTTTCCACCGCAAGAAGTAGTGAGATCTCGTTTAAAAGCAAGTTGGTTTAGTTAGTATATAGGGAAGCACCTGTCATAAATATTTATCTAATTAGTTATCTACCAACATTTATAGTAATCGTATAAATACTGGGCATCTTTATTTCTGCAACAAATGTAATGACTTGGCAGTCACATCGCAACATAATGACATGGAAATAAATATAATGATGTGGCAGTTGCATACTGTTCTACATCTACGTAAATACTCTGAAAATCACTTTAAATTGCATGTCAGAGGGTTCATCAAACCTCTTTTATGATGTTTGAAACACGTCCACATAACGTATTCCATTTAATTGACTCCCCATGAACAAATGTTGACGAGCTTCAGACATTTTTTTTTTTTTTTTTTTAGCAAGACACTCCACTCGCAATATCTGAGATACCAGGCATTATGTATTGATTTAGTTTTATCTGTAGTGTGTATTCGCCCTGGCTTCCACAGAATGAATGAAACTTTGTATGTAAGAAAGTTTAGGAAGTGCCAGGCGCACCTCGTCTGTTTTGTGTCGTCGTTTCTTTCAAATGCTGGGTGTTGAATGTTTCTGGGTGAGAAGTAGGTTTGCCAACTGCTGAGCAGAACCCAGTCTTAGCAAACATTCCTAATGTAGCTTGCTCTTAACCTCCTTGGCTGGGGGTTGGTCAGGTTACCTGACTGAAAAACGGTGATGCTCTCTGGGCTCCCCTCACTACCTCTCTCTGGTAACGGTTAAGCAGTGGTGAAGAGAGCTATTCATTTGCTTCTTGGTTTCTAGTAGGGTAAGTATCTCTGGGTTTGGTTCTGCTTTGGCCTTGTGGCTCGATTTAGTTCAGGCTCCATAGTCGTACTTATGCCTTTTTGCGAGTTTAATTCTGGGAGTAGCAGCTACACTATGTGTAGTAGTGAGATTTTGCTTAATTTCCTACAGGATTGCTAATTTTACGTCGATTTTTACTGGAATCTGATTCCAGGCTCTGATCTGAGGCTCTGATGGTGTTTCGCTAGCATAGTTCTGAGGCTCTGATGGTGTTTCGTTAGCATAGTTCTTGCACTTTATAACTTTTAAATCACATCTTCGCCTGTTTGAATATGTTCAATGTCTTTTGCATTCTTATCGTAGTTCAATTCTAATATTTTTGGGGATTCGCGGTGCCTATACTGTTCGTACTTTGTCAACAGAACACATGGACGATATCAGACTAAGCCTTCAGCTTTTCCATCATTCAGTGCACGTGAGTGGTTAATAATTGTATAGCTAATTTGCTAACGTGTTTCCTAGTGAGTGTAGCGTGGTAATTTTCCCCGAAAATTGTCCATTCTAACTTGTAATGTGTACTTGTCGGTCCACGTGTGCGCTGATTAGCGTGTTCCCCGTCGTGGTTATTACCATTAAATAGATCTTTCTCCTCTGTGTAGAAAGAACCGTTGCACGACGTATATCGTGTTTTTAATTTTCATTATTTAATTTTCACTTACCTGAATTTTTGTGACCGAACTCTGTATTGTGCTGTAGCAATCTATAACCTTGCTTATCTAGTAGATATCATTCCTCTGATCAGAAAGAAGTGTTACACAATATTTTTCGCGATCTTATTCTCTTGGAAATCGATTTTGTTAACTTTAGGCATATTTTGTGTTCCGACATAGTACAGTCCTGTATTGATCTAACAACTTTAACCTTCTGTAGTTATCTTCTCCCTGTCCTAAACGAACACCAGAGCGACCGTTTTTAGATATTATTTAATGAAATCTTGATTTAATGTTTAGTTAGAAGTTCTAGGGAAACTTTAACTTCCATCTGTACACCGCACTTTGTGGTCTTAAACCAAGTGCGTATGTTTCTGATAGTTGATCATGAGCCTAAGCCACTAGCTTGACACGTTATGGAAGCGAAGTACTATTTCATTGTGCGTGAGTGAAACTTCGATCTGCATTCTCCGCATTGCTTGGCTATCATCTTGGTGTATTGGTGTCAGGTGCTTGGTAAGTACCTGCATGGCTTGGCGTATGAATCTGTGTGTCAATGTGCTGCAATTCCTCCGTTCCCACCTATGAAACGTGATCGTAATTAACCTGTACTCAACTTTGCAGGTGGGCAAATTTTGTGGTCATGGAATTGTGGATATTTTGAATATTTTGTAAGGTGTGTTTCTTATTGTAATTTAAAAGAAAAGTCTTCCTCCCTACTCGATGACTTTCGTCATTTACAACGGACAGTATCCTTTCTGACAGGAAATCGCGAATTGTGGCGATACTGCATAACCCTTCTGTTTGATTAGAAGACGCTTGTGAGGTACAGAGTCGAAAGCGTTCCGGAAATCTAGAAATACGGAATCTATTTGACATCACTTGTCGATAACATTCATCAATAACATCATGTGAGTAAAGAGCCAGCAGTGTTTCACAAGAATAATCCTTTTCGAATCCTTGTTGACTATGGGTCAATAGGTCGTTCTCTTCAAGGTTGTTGTTGTTGTGGTCTTCAGTCAAAGAAATGTTCTAATGTTTGTTAAGCTTAAGGGACTTAAATGCGGGGTAATCAGTCCCTAAACTTAGAAATTACTTATGAACTACCTTATACTAAAGACTACACAAACATCCATGCCCGAGAGGGAATTCGAACCCCCGACGGGGAACGGCCTCGCGCATCGGAGCAAAGCGCCTGAATGCGCCCGGCCGCGGCGGTGTTCAGTCTCCAGACAGGTTTGATGCAGCTCTCCACGCTACTCTCTCCCGTGCAAGTCTCTTCATCTACATCCTTTTGAATCTGCTTACTGTATTCGTCCCTAGCTCTCCATTTACGATTTTTATCCCATACACTTCCCTCTAACGCTAAGTTGACGATTCCAGATGCAGAGATGGTTCTTTTTGCTGATGGTACAAGTATAGCTATCACACCTGACAGACAAGAACCAACTGAGGAAATTGTAAATGACGCCTTTCAGAAAATCATTAAGTGGTTCTCAGCAAATGGACTATCATTAAATTTTGATAAACATTACATTTTAGTGATATACATCTCAGTAAATTAGCTTACTATTTTCATTCTCTGCTTTCTAGTGACATCATTTTCTTGGGTAATTCATCATGAGTAAAAAATTATTCATTGCACAAAAGCGTGTAATCAGAATAATTGCTGGAGCTCAACCAAGATCATCCTTCAATTTTGAAATTTGTTATTACTAATCCCACATAATTGAAAAGCAATACCAGTGTACATAATTGCAACACTAGGAGAAATAATGTTCTTGACTATTCAAGGTTAAATCTAGCTTTGGCACAGAAAGGGGTGAATTATGCCGCTACAAAAGGCTTTGGTCACCTATCAAACAGCATCAAAAGCCTGACAGACAGCCAACGAGCATTTAAAAATAAAGTAAAAGAATTTCTGAATGGCAATTCCTTCTACACAATAGATGAATTTTTAGATGTAAATTAGTAAATCTGATAAAAATAAAAATAAAAAAAATATTTCATGTAATATTTAGTACAAACTAAGAATTTGTAAGGACACCTTTCATTAACCTGACACGATCCACATCATTACGAAGTGTCGTGTTCATGATCTATGGAACAAGTACTAATGTAATCTGTGTCCCACAAATCTGTCCCTTGTTTTCGTCGGGATATGCCAGAGACTCCTTTTCTTCCCAATTCGGTTAAACACCTTCTCATTAGTTACGTGATCGACCCATCTTTTATCATTTGTCTGTAGCACCATATTTCAAAAGCTTCAATCATATTTTTGTCTGAACTCTTTATCGTCCACGATTCACTCCCATACAATGCTACACTCCAGACAAACGCTTTCAGAAAGGAATTCCTAACATTTAAACTGATATTGGATGACAACAAATTTCGCTACTTTTATTTTCTCATTATCTAATTCCTTCAGCATCGCCTGACTTTCTTACGCTACATTCCATTATCCTTATTTTATTCTTGTTGATGTTCATCTTATGCCCTGGTTTCAAGACACCGTACATTTCATTCAATTGCTCTTCCACACCATTTGCAGTCTCTGACAGGATTACTATGTCATGGCAAACTGCAAGGTTTTTATTTCTTCTCCCTGAACTTTAATTCCCTCTCCAAATTTCTCCTTGAATTCCTTCACTGCTTGCTCAATGTAGAGATTGAACAACATTGGGGAAAGGCTACAACCCTACCTTACTCCCTTATATATCTGCGTCTCTTTCATGCCCTTCGACTCTAACAACCGCTGCCTGGTTTTTGTATAGGTTGGATATATCTCTTCGCTCCCTATATGTTACCCCTGTTACCTTCAAATTTGAAAGGGTTTATTCCAGTTGACATTGTCAAAAGCTTTCTCCACATCTACAAATGCTAAAAACGTAGGTTTGCGTTTCCTTAGCCTATCTTCTAAGATAAGTCGTAATGTGAGTATTGTCTCCCGTGTTCCTACATTTCTACTAAATCGAAACCGATCTTCCCCAAGATTGGATTCCACACGTTATTCCATTCGTCTGTAAATAATTCGTGTTAATATTTTGCAACTACGAGTTATTAAACTGACAGTTCTGTAATTTTCACATTTGTCTGCACTTTCTTTCTTTGGAATTGGAATTACTATATTCTTCTTGAAGTCGGAGGGTATTTCCCCTGTCTCATACATCTTGCATACCAGGCGGAAAAAATTCTTCATGACTAGCTCTCCTATTGATATCAGCAGTTCAGAGGGAATATCATCCATTGCACGGGCCTTGTTTTGACTCAAATCTTTCAGCGCTCTAACAAATTCTTCTCGCAGTATAGTATTTCCTATCTCTTATTCCTCCTTCCATTTCTAGACTACTATCTTGAAGGTTATTTCCTTTGTACAGACCTTCTATATATTCGTTCCATAGTTCAGCTTTCCCCTCTTTGCTTAGTACTGGTTTTCCGTCTTAGTTCTTGATATTCATACAGCTGATTTTCTTGTCTCCAAATTTCTCTTTTATTGTGCTGTAGGCGGTATCTATCTTTTCCCTAGTTATACATTCTTCTACGGTTCTGCATTTGTCCTCTAGGCCACTCCTGCTTCCTTTCAATCTTATTTTTCAGACGTTTGTACTTCCTTTTGCCTACTTCACTTGCTGAATTTTTATATTTTCTCATCAATTAATTCCAGTATCTCCTGTCTTATCCAGAGAATTCTATTAGGCCTTGTCCTTCTGCCTATATGATCCTCTGCGGTCTTAACTACCCTACCTCTCAGAGCTACCCATTCTTCTTCTACTGTATTACTGTACCCCGTTTCAGCCAATCCTTGCCTAATGCTCCCTCTGAAACTCTCAACCACTTGTGGGTCCTTCTTTTTGTCCAGGTTCCATCCCCTAACTTTTCCACATTTCTACAGTCTCGTAAGTTTTAATCTACAGTAGATTACCAATAAGTTATGGTCAGAGTATATATCTGCCCCTGGGTATCTCTTACAGTAACCTGGTTCCTAAATCTATTCCTTAGCATTATAAAGTCAGTCTGGTACCGTCCAGTGTCTCCTGGTCTCTTCCACGTATACAGCCTCTATCATGATGTTCGAACCAAGTGTTGGTGATCATTAAATTGTGGTCTGCACAGAATTCTACCAAGTGATCTCCTCTTCAATTCCTTTTCCCCAGTCCATACTTACCTACAGTTTCTTCTCTTCCTTTCCCTAGTACCGAGTTCGAGCCCCCATCACAATCAAGTTTCCGTCTCCCTTAATTTTCTGATTAATTTCTGTTAACTCCTCATACATATCTTCGATCTCCTCATTATCGGCAGAGCTAGTTGGCATATAAAATTGCACTACTGTGGTCGGTGATGTTTTTGTGTCTATCTTTGCTACGATAATGCGTTAACTATGCTGTTCGTAGTAATTTACCCGCATTCCTATTTTTTTATGTATTATCAGACCTACTCCTGCGTTACCGCCAAATGATTTCGTGTTTATAACCCTGCACTCACCTTACCAGTAATCCTGTTCATCCTGGCAATGAGCATCGCTAATCCCTACCATATCTAACATTACCCTATTAATTTTTCTTTTCAAAGTTTCTAACCTACGCGATTAAGGGTTAGAACATTCCACGTTCCAATCCGTAGAATGCCTGTTTTGTTTTTTCTTGATGACGGCATCCTCCTGAGTAGTCCCCGTCAGAAGATCCGATTGGGGGACTATTTTACCACCGGAATGTTTTACCCAAGAAGACACCAACATCATATATTCATATAGTAGAGCTGCATGTCCTTAGTAGTTTCCCCTTATTTTCTACCCTTTGCAGTAAAAGTAGACCACTGTACGTAATAAAAGCTTAATTCTGGGAGGAGGCATGCAGATAAGAATTTACTGTTATAAAAAAGCTTAATTTTAGCAGTAAAATTAGCAAGAGATCCGTGTGAACTACCGGCTACTCCCTGCGGTAAAACCTTGTTCCCTGGCCCTAATTGAGAACTGACTTGGTTCAAATTACTCTAACAACAGGAAGTTAACGACACAGTGGCCAATATAGGTAGTAGCTCACACGAAATCACACACAGACATTAACAAAAAAAAAAAAAAAAAAACACCACAGTGAAAGTTATTCCATAAAGGTGGCTAAAGAAAAACAATTTATAGTGCAACGGAACATAGAAAATTGCATCTGAGCTTGTTCTCAGCACTGGTGAAAAAAATGTTAAATGAAACGGGGAATGTGCTTAAAACTACAATTTATAGGCAAGTCAAAAATTATACTGAACTTAACTTGTTTATCCAGGTCGAACACAAGCAAAATGGGGAACCAATTTTGTTAATACAATAAAAATGCAACCCACTAAAATAATGTACTTAAGTTTACCTATCTTACACAGACTATGCCCAGCATTGAATTTAACATAAATTAGACAAAACTTAGCGGTACTGGGGGAAGGATTTACAAACAACACTCACTTGCTCACAAACACGCAATGCAACAGCGAAACACACCAAAATCAGCGTCCTGAAGCCAGGCAGAAGCGGACGCCGCTATCGTTGGCGGAATTCAGCAAACTCGGAGGTACTACACAACACAATGTACAACAAACTGCGAAGATGACTCCGGTCTGTCATGCCTGATTTGAGATGATGCGTGAGTATAGCAAAGTTAAGTTGCATCTAGATTAGACCGCGAGCAAACATGCTAACGCCGACACACAGATACGATACATGATCGCACTCCACTGAAGGTGAAATAGTTAAAAATCGGATTCATTGCCCAAAATCACGGGGGACTCTTTAAGTTACAATTTCAGAGTAAACTATCTAGGCACTGGTTTTATGAGAAGTGGCGTGAATTCAGGTGACTAGCTGCAAACCCCTGAAGTCGGAGTTCGGACCCACGTGGTTCCGAAAACCGAAAAAAATGTATAAATTCAAATTCCGAAAAATAGAGAAAATTAACTACAGCATGCAACCCCTAGAACTGCGCAGAATTTCACAAGGAAGCTACTGAAGTGCAGCAACGTGCGATTGGGAGCGATTACAGAGACGGAAAAAGTCACGTCTCAAAACTCGGAAAAGTGAAATAATTACAAAGTCGGAAAATAAAAACTACGGCATGCAACCCATAGATATGTTTAGAATTTTTATAAATTCTATTGAAGGAAGTTGTATAAGGCTCGGAGAGAATTACTGACAAAGACTGAGTGCATACCACAAGTTCGGAAAAGGAACAGCAAAATTAAAAAAAAAACAGGCGAGGAGAGAAGATCGCGAAATGTTAGTGGAAATCAGAAGGATACAGGCATGGTTACTTGCCTGAAGGGCATGGAACAAACAATATTGGAAGCTGAAGGCTTTGCTCTAAGAACCGACCACGTGCAACACATATCATTTATAGAAGAAAACGATAAGAAAAATTTTACATGCACTGTACAAAAATGAACATATCGTCTGTTAGAAACCGGGCCCCACAAAGTTAGAAAGAATTTACACAGAGTTCGTACACCGCCACATGATCACAAAACTTTTGAATATACCAGGCCATAATCAAACTGCAACACATACACCACGTTTATTTATCGGAAAGAATATTCCAAAAAATTAATCTAAGTTCAAGAGTCTAAGTTAAACATTCTAGCCAACGAATCGCTAAAATCTCCTCAGGCACAACCAACCTTACCTCACCGCAGTCCGAGCACCAAGTGAAGTCCGAGCGGCCACCAGGCTTGAAAAGCTACCGGAAACTGAGAAATCCAGCGGTGGTGGGGAGAGAAGATCGTGTGACTCGCCCTGGAGACAGCTTGTCGACTAGCCTGTAACTAAAGGTTGTAGAAACCTCTTTGGTCGCATAATCAGCAGGGGTTGGTAACGACTAACTATCGATTCTGAGTCACTTTCATAACCACAATAATAAATTATTAAAATTACAAAATCCTAGCAATATTAACTAACATTTCAGAAATTAATATTTTAAAACATGAAATAAAAATGCTGTTCCTCATGCCTTGAAAAGTCGGGTTCTAGTTTCAAGAAAATGCTAATCTAGCGACATCAAATAAGTTTCAATTTTATAAAAAAATGTATGGAAGACGACAGACGGTCGTCTTTCAGCAGTAACTGAATGGTAAAGCCACGTTACAGAATATATGACTTCAAATGGAATGGGCAAAGCTGAGCCGACCACGGTGGCCGAGGGGATTGAGACGCTTCAGTCACGCTCTGCACGGCCACTACGGTCGGGGGTTCGAATCCCCCCTCGGGCATGGATATTTGTGCCGTCCTTAGTTGTAGCTAGTTCATAAGTAGTTTGTAAGTTTAGGGACTGATGACCCCGTAGGCAAAGCCGAAAATGTGTACCCATCCGGAATTCGAACCCAGGTCTCCTGCTTTCTAGGCAGTTGCGCTGACACCTACTCCACTGGGGACACTGTGATCACCGCACCTACAAGGACTACATGTATACTGACAACTACTTCTTACAGTTAGTATGATGTAGTGTATAAATGGGATATGTCACCAGGAGTATCTAAAACTTCTTGATTTATTTAATTCAATTTACACAATACAATAGCAAACACTGAGAGGGAGATAGGGTACATATATTTCAGTAATGATGTAAATAGTTCTTTGATTAAAACCGCGAGGAAAATAATTCTGTGATACAATGTGAAAATGTGCTCCGCAGTTTTCTTACTTGCAGCCAGCCTGAATTAATACAGTAGGGTGTGGAAACAATTAGGGAAATGTTTCTCTCGGGTTTATTGAGGTTTGGTAATGGATGGGACTAAAACTCATCACTCCCCCGTGTTATCTGTATAGTTACATTCCAGGCCATTAAAATTGTTACACCACGAAGATGAAGTGCTACAGATGCGAAATTTAATCGACAGGAAGAAGCTGCTGTATTATGCTAATGATTAGCTTTTCAAGCGCCGATGGCGATACCTACAACGTGCTGATATGAGGAAAGTTTCCAACCGATTTCTCCTACACAAACAGCAGTTGACCGGCGATGCCTAGTGAAACTTTGTTGCGATGCCTCGTGTAAGGAGGAGAAATGCGTACCATCGCGTTTTCCGACTTTGATAAAGGTCGGATTGTAGCCTATAGCGATTGCCGTTTACCGTATCGCGACATTGCCGCTTGCGTTGGCCGCGATCCAATGAGTGTTAAAAAAATCTGGAATCGGTGGGTTCAGGAGGGCAATACGGAACGCCGTGCTGGATCCAAGTGGCATCGTATTACTAGCAGTCGAGATGACAGGCATCTTATCCGCATCTCTGTAATGGATCGAGCAGCCACGTCTCGATCCCTGTGTCAGCAAATGCGGACGTTTGCGAGACAACAACCATCTGCACGAACAGTTAGAGGACGTTTGCAGCAGCATGGAATATCAGCTCAGAGACCATGGCTGCGGTTACCCTTGACGCTGCATCACAGGTAGGAGCGCCTACGATGGTGTACCCAACGACGAACTTGGTTGCACGAATGGCAAAACGTCATTTTTTCGAATGAACCCAAGTTCTGTTTACAGCATCATGGTAGTCGCATCCGTGTTTGGCGACATCGCGGCGAACGCACATTGGAAGCGTGTAATCGTCATCGCCATACTGGCGTATCACCCGGCGCGATAGTATGGGGTGCCATTGGTTCTACGTCTCGGTCACCTCTTGTTCGCATCTACGGCACTTAGAACAGTAGCCGTTATATTTCAGATGTGCTACGACCCGTGGTTCTATCCTTCACACCCTACATTTCATCAGGATAATGCACGACCGCATGTTGCAGGTCCTGTACAGGCCTTCATGGATACGAAAAATGATCGACTTCTGCCCTGGCCAGCACATTCTCCAGATCTCTCATCAACTGAAAACGTATGGTCAATGGTGGCCGAGCAACTGGATCGTCACAATACGCCAATCACTACTCTTGATGAACTGTGGTATCGTGTTGAAGCTGCATGGGCTGCTGTATCTGTCCACGCCATCCAAGCCGTTATGACGGCCAGAGGTGGTTGTTCTGGCTACTGATTTCTCAGGATCTATGCACCCAAATTGCGTGCAAATGTAATAACATGTCAGTTCCAGTATAATAAATTTGTCCAATGAGTACACGTTTATCATCTGCATTTCTTCTTGGTGTAGCAATTTTAATGGCCAGTAGTGTATATGCAGGCCTGCTAAGAGACGGCACTGGGAACGGAAATGGATGTGGGATTGGACCCTGTCTCGAAACATATAACACCAATTTTATTGTGATTTTGAAGACACTCTGACATGTTTTTAAAAGTCACATAATTCGGCGAACATTGTTAATTCACAATAATATACTCTCACGGTCGATGTATAGAGTAAAATATAATTTCTTATTATACAGAAAAGATATATTGACAAATGCAATTTATTCTATTGCAATATACGCTGCACGAGATACTGTCGGCAAAAATCGAGGAAAATAATGGTTGTTTACGGTGCAGTTGATTGAATTCTCGGTCTGGTAATATGCACAATTCTATTGTCGATTCACTGTGAATGTCATTAGCTTCGACTGTATGTCGGGTGCTGTGATATTCTGTATTACAGAGCTTGTAAACATTCTAGAAAATTATGCAGATTATAACGTCATAGCTTAATATTTAAAAAGCAGACGTCACCGAGGAAACGTTCATTATTGCGAAGCAGAACACTAATTTTATATATTGGTATGTAACTCTTTCTAATGTTCTGTTGTCATGTAGACACGAATATAATATTGCATATCAATAATAATGTATCTGCAGGTGATCGATCTTATATACAAATGCACTTTTAATCACTCAGAAGTGCGTGAAATGTTGCTCTTATTATATAAACAATGAACCATCGAATGTGGTTTGCTATTATTAGTCACAGAAAATAATCTGTAAAATTTGTTTCAGGTTTTAAAGTACCATATACTGTTTTGCTATTAAATTGTGTAAAAATAGACTTACTAGTTGAAGAGATTATACAAGTTTTACGAGCATATTTGCAGCAACGACATATCTGATTTCCACACACATTTTCACTTAAAATTACAACGATAGAGTTAGTTACAAATTTGAAATAACATTGGTGGATATGTTTGTAATTTTAATGTATTTAAGTGTTATATATTTAGTATAAAGAAATATTTTGTAGCACACTTGCGTGATGAACCATGCTAAGATCGTGCTCTAGATTTCACATTTGTTTTATATTGAAGTCCTAGAGCTTCCTTCACATCGTTATAAGTCAACCGATGCATTTATGGTCATTGCTTTATTAAGAAAAATTTATACTTTCATGGTTCCTATTATTTGAGAAAACTAGGAATAATTTTTGTTATACACCACCATTAGTATTCTATTACAATTGAAGCAAGAAAATAGTCGCAAACCCATGTTTGTAATATTTGTAAAGATTATGGGACTTAACTACGGGGTCATCAGTCCCTAAACTTACAAACTACTTATGAACTACTTACGAACTAAGACGGCACAAATATCCATGCCCGAGGGGGGATTCGAACCCCCGACCGTAGTGGCCGTGCACACCGTGACTGGAGCGCCACAGTCCCCTCGGCCACCGCGGCCGGTAAACCCATGTTTCAAAATTCCCACTGTGTCATTCAAAGAAGTATCGAACAAATCTGATGAATGAGTGTGGAAAAAAAAGTAATCAACAAAGAATACCACCACTATAACTGAGGCACATTAATGAATATGGCCTTGGAAAGTAATGAGGAAAACAGTTATCAGTATTTCCAAACCGAGAAAAATATATATTGCCCGTGACCTCCACGGCAAGAGAGAAAACTGATACGATTTTTCAATTTACGTTTTATTTCAGGCCTACTCAATAATGAAGTATTGTAAGCAAGAAACGTGTCAACTCAAAATATGCCGCTCCTTTTCAGTGATTCTTTAACACCTTCCAGTAGCGAGTCTGGAGTGCCACTGTTTTTGCCTGCAGTAAAACTATAGCACAAATGCCATTAGGTTGAATATAGCTGGATGAAGAATGTATGGTAACGATCCGTTTTCTATATGTGCCTGTAAGATGTTATTTCATAATACGTCTACTAAAATATTGCTACAGTATTGACGTATGGTATGATTGGCTAGATGGTTTAGAAACACTAATATGTGAATGAATTATCAACTGGTAACCACGAGTATGTTATAACTTTAGTCCTATGGTCGCCTATCACGTTAGAAAATATCGTAACAGAACTGGTAAAAATGACACATCTATTAGTATTACATAAATTCCCTTATAATGTTCTAAATGACATTAAATGCCGTTCAGGATGAACATATACTATAGATTTGAACACAAGTCCAGTGCAGTTGAAACACGTCCATATAGCGTGTTCCATTTATTTTATCCCCAGTAAATTCCATGTTGGAATTGGTGCTCCACGACTGTATTTGATTTGTGGTAATTCTTTCAACAATCAGTCGTGTAATCTAATTTCGACCACTGTGTGGTCATTATCAATGCTTAAAACGAATTAAAATACTTAAAACATCTCGACCTCCATGTTGGACCCACGAGATGAAAAACACTGGTGCAGACTATCGATGTCACCGCTGTTCGCATTGTGCATGCATCTGCACCCCAAGAACTTCCTGCCTATTTTCTAACAATATTATTTCTTGTTTTCAGTTTCTGGCCAACATTCTTACGGTGTTCTTTATAGATGAGCAACGTATTAAGTGTAACGCCCAGATACTTAGGATGGAAGATGTGTTTCTCACTCTGTTGGCTAAATAACACAGTCAAGTTACGCACCAAGAGACAGATAGAGGTGTAAGGAGGAGGAGACGGACAAACAGGGTGAAAAAGTTGACGTAAAACGTTAATTTCTGTCCCCCTCCCTCCCCCCCCCCCCTCTTGTGAGTTCTTGCACGGGCCGTCCCTCCACATTTTGAGCTCGCGTAATTTATCGGTGTCCGGTAACAGATAGCCTACGCGGCTTCTTGCCAGCCACGCGCCGCGGCGGCAGCTCCCGTGCCTCTCCTCGACGGCGACAATGGCCTGCAGCAGCAGCGGCGGCGGCAAGAACGGCTGCGCCGGGATTCCCCGCGGCCGCCAGCGCACTGTGCCGGGATTCCCCGCGGCCGCCGCCGCCACTGTGCCGGGGACTCCCGGCATTCCGCGGCGGGCGATTAGCCGGGCAGCCGCGCGCATGCGCAGCGGCAAGGCACGCACCGGCGCGGCCGCGGGATCTAGTATTCATGGGCTGCCTGCCCGCGCGCCTGAGTGATTTGAATAATGCAGCCCCGAGAAATCTACTTCCAGCCCCCCCCCCCAACCCCCTCCATCCCTCCCTACCGTCCTTCCGAGCTGCGGCCGTCCGCCTTAAATATTTATGCGCGCCGTATTATAATATATGTGTTTAAATCGGCCGCGCCGCGCCGTGTGAAATACGGCGGTGCGGCGTATTCCGCTGGAGGCAGGGGCCCGCCTCTGGCGCATCCACTTGCTGTCGCGGCCGCAGCCCACCGACACAGCTGGACTCGGCCGCCTGGCTCTGTCGTGGCGCCTGTCGAGTCAAGACAAATGGCCAGTGGAAAATGTGAAGCACTTGAATGGGAAACTGTCGTCAGAAGACCAGATTTACCGTACCTCTACATCTACATGCATACTCTGCAAATCACATTAAAGTGCAAGGTACTATAGTTCGCAGGAAAAAGGAACACATAAATCTTTCTGTTTTCGATCTGATTACTCTTATTTTATTATGACGGTCGTGTCTCCCTTTGTAGGTGGGTGCTAACTGTATGTTCGCATTTTGAAGAAAGAGTTGGTGAAAGGAATTTCGCGAATAGATCTCGTCTTTCTTTCAATGATTTACACTCCAACTCGTGCCTCATTTCTGTGACGCTCTCTCCCCTATATCGCGATAATACAAAACGAGATGCCCTTCTCTTAATTTTCTCTAAATCTTCCGTTAATCCCACCTGGTGTAGATCCCACGATAGGCAGCAGTACTCAAAAATAGGACGCACAAATGTAATGTAAGCAGTTTCTTTTGTAGAATCGTTGCATCTTCTATGTGTTCTGTCAGTGAAACATAGTCTTTGGTTTGCCTTCCATACAATATTTTCTACGTGTTCTTTCCAATTTAAGTTGTTCGTAATTGTTACTCCTAGGTATTTAGTAAAATTTACGGCCTCAAGGTTTGACTGATTTACTGTGTAACTGCAGTTTAACGGATTTCTTTTAGTGGTCATATGGATGACTTCACACGTATCATTATTAAGAATCAATTACCAATTTTTGCACCATGCTGATACCTTAACTATACATTAGTGTAAACAAAATCCATATTAATTCACATCCTGTCCAGGTGTCCCAGATTTGCCCGTGAACGTTTGAACTTCCAGCAGACATCGCTCAAGATGAGATAACCCCTTCCTTAGTCAGCTTCTTCCCTTTCCTTTACAAAAGACTTTCGTCTGTATGAAGTCATAATTAAGTTTATTAAGACCACTGGACACGTCCTAGAAGTATTAACTGTGATAGTAATACATTATAAGGTTCTACTTGCGAAGATGCTTCAGAAATGATCTGAATTGCAGTAAAGTGCAGTTTCATCAACTTTGGTAACTAATAGTCTGACCTCTAATGACGAACACCAGTGTTGGCTCACAGTTTTCACTTACCCATTTCGTCAAAATGTACTTCTCCTTTTGTTTATTTAATTGTATATGCATTGCCACTCTCTTTATTGTAGATAACCACAATGAGTTAAAGCTCATAAGGAAAAATAAATAAATAAAGTAATTCCTGTGGCGTTTCTTTTTATTTAATGGGCTGTGACTGAAAACATCGCCTTACTGTTAATTCTCCCTCTAGTTGTCATTACTGAACACTTGAACAATAAGATTAGATCAATTCTTGCTCCATATATCATGAATACGAGATTTCTTGATGATTTGGAACGTGTCAATCTCATAAAAGGTATAATTAAATTACATACAATTTTGTAATTTATTTTTTATTTTCTTTTTTCTTGTAAAATTACTAATTTCTACGTAAAAATTCATCTACTGAGTAGAAGGACTTGTCATTCAGCAATTCTTTCAGTTTGTTTTAAATGCTGTGTGGCTATCTGACGTTATTTGGTATGTGACCAAAGACTTACGTGGTGCCAAATATAAATTTAAACTTGGATAATGGAGTTCACTCTTTCTCCTAGTGTTGTAACTATTTTAACGGGACTATATCTCTTAGGGCTGACTGCTTATCTTTTGACTTTTCTTCATATTTATTTCGTCGACTCGAATGACTTCACTTCACAGTACCAAGACGTACGGTAACATAACACTTTGACAGAGATATCAAAACTAAACACAAGACTCACTGATTGACTGCAGAGAACTCCACTGAACTGAACTGACATCGTGGCTTACACATATTAATGCAGTAGTAAACAAAATAAATCCTTCTTCCATTATTGGTGACAATTGATGCATTAAATTTACAATCAAACGTTACAGCTTTAATAAAACATACAGTTACCAAACGACATTACATAATTAGTAGAATAAGTTTACTAAATCAGAATTAGTATCTTTCCTTATTTTCTTTGTTAAGAGCATTTATATCTTTATACTAACACTGTTCACTATACTTGGTTAACCAACTAATTACATAAGCAATGAAACACGTGTTCATGAAATTTGCGTATATAACTACAAAACCGTAGTGTTAACCATTTACAAATGTTTTACATTTATACAGTTACATAAATTCCATAATTATCATTGACAGTGTAATTAATTGAAATCGCTTACAATTAACCACCATTGGATTAGTTTACATTGTTTCTTAGGTGTATGTGTCATGATACATATCTATCTTCATCATAATATGTTCTAATGCGCTATTTATTTAGTTTCTTTTATAGAACATTCTTGAAATATTAATAAAGTAACTATTTATTATTCATATTTCACTGTTTTTAAACAAAGTTGTTCTTTTTAATTCAATACGAGGTTAGTCATTTGAGCGGTTTAATACAGTTCTTCACTGCACTGTAACTAGATTATTTAAGACATTTTTATCGAAATTTTCACTGGTATCCCCAGCTTCAGTTCACCACCGGTTCTTATCGATCGGTGTATTAAACCTGGGGGAGGAGAAGGGTGTGAGGGAGGTTCCATTACTCCCCCCCCCCCCCCCCCCCCCCGCCAGCAGCTTGACTGAGATCTGAAAGACCAGCTGCTGCCCGAGCAATTAGTAAATATTTGACGTTTACTAACTTGTACTCTCCAGGAGCGTTTTGGATGATGTGAAGTCCGCTCGCCATCTCGCAGGCCCTGGGCTGTCCATGGTACCTGCTCTGCACCTCACACCAATCACCTTTTTTTTTTTTTTTTTTTTTTTTTTTTTCTTTTATCTATCGGACCAAACTGCTTGGTCATCAGTCCGTAGCTTACAAACTACTTAAACTTAGGTAAACAACCTATGGACAAACACACATACCCATGCCTCAAGGAGGACACGAACCTCCACGGCGAGCAGCCGCGCGCTCCGCAGCGAGGCGCTTTAGACCGCTCGGCTACTCCACCGCGGCCCACACCAACCACCCTATCACCTGAAACTTAGAGTTAACTGACACTCGTCAGTACAAAGGCAGGGAGAGAGCCAAAATAATGCTCGTGCTTCAAAAGCCTGTGCCTTTGTCTGACATCAACAAAAATGTTCAAATGTTTGTATAGCCCATGGGACTTAACTACGGGGTCGTAAGTCCCTAAACTTACAAACTACTTATCTACTAGCTTATCCTAAGAACGGCACAAATATCCATGCCCGAAGGGGGATTCGGGCCGCGCAGACCGTGACAGGAGCGCCTCAGTTCCCTCAGCCACAGCGGCCAGCTCGCAAATAGAAACTGGCTAACATAACATCTAATATATTTTTTACAAACTAAACTGCAGTTAATATGACAAAATTTACACAGTGCATAAAATAATATGAAGCACCAAACTAAAATGGTAATATGTTAATGTATCTACCCACAATACTGAACAACAGAAAACATTTGAAAAGAAAATTACATTATCACAATTCATACATACATAATATTCTATGGAAATTCTATTTACATAAGTATTATTGTTTGTATGGTTTAAGTTCAGTTACATTTCCTAGTCCAAAAATCTTCCCATATTTTTGGTAAGCCAGTCTGTAAGCATGGGGGGTTGTATCTCGATCATTCTGAATAGACCCTTGTATATGTTCAAAAAAAATTTTAATTCATCGCTAATTACTCTCGATCTCTCTTGAAATCTGACTAGTAAGAGGTCACCAATGCTAAATTGTGTTGGCTTCAATCGTATATCATGTCTTCTCTTTCTTATCTCACCTTGCTCCTTCACGTTTCTCTTCACAATTTCTTCCCTTTCTTGACTCCTTACATTCAGGAAATTGAATCGGCTCATTAATCAAGTTTGGCGACTCCTTTCCATGCACTATCTCATATGGGCAGTACTCCGTAGATGAATGTTGTAGCTTATTTATTATATCTTCAATTTTTTCTACATGTTATATCCGTGACACGTGATTCTTGTTGCCATATGTTCTGAATAATCTTCCAATCTCCCTCATATATCTTTCTGTCAGATTGCTTGAAGGGTGGTAAGCCGAAATTAGGATATATGCTTTATATTTTCATCTTCTATGAACCTTTGCTATGACTTTGATGTGAATTTGGAACCATTGTTTGAGGTAAGCGACCTTCCAGTATCGGCACTTAATATAGTTTTCGAAATATCTTGGTTGCAAAATACTTTACTATGTACGACGCGTTTCCGAATTCCATTGTCAAATGAAAAATCACATTGGGATAGCAATCTCAGAAGTATAAGTGAGAAAAAGAAAGTTGCAAGATAGATGCACATTGAAAGGTGTGATCGTACAGAATGAATGTGCCAAACACATCTTTTGCTAGTAGCTTTCTTTAAAGAATACAATTTGAAAAATTTTGACAACAAATCGACCATCGCAAAAATGTAGCACTATATCTCACAAGATTTACGGAGATATCCATATAAATCTACAACACTTAATTCTAATGGTCCTTTGGGCAAGATGTTTTGCATATATCCTCTGCTTGTTTGGTTTGTGACCTTAGCTCTCTGACATCTATCGAATGTTGCTAATAACTTCTTTACTCATATGGATATATTGTAAAAATATAGGTTTTCCTGAATCTTTTGGATACACTTTTGTGTTCCACAGTGGCCAAAACTTTCATGCACGTACATTATCAGAGCATCAATACAATCTTCAGGCCAACATAACTTGCACTGATCACTGTATGTGCTCATCCTCCTGAATAATATCCCTTTGTAAACCTCGTAGTATTGTCCCACTTTCTCTTCTCCGTACTTCCCTAATAGGCTCTTGAGTAGTCAGTAGTATAGCAATGACGGTACATCCCAGGGTGCCACTTCGCTACCTGGGCAAACTTCCCCGGCTGGACCCGCCACCGCAGCCACCCCACTTGCCCGATCGCCACGCTACTGTCCCCACCCCTCCACCCCGCAGTAGATGCCCACTTGCCACACCTCTGTCCCCAACCAAATTAATTAAATTTGCATATCAATTTAATTGTAACAACCTATGTTTTTGTCAGTAACAAGGACAATCTAAATAACTAACACTCATATGTAAGGATCTGTAGTCTGTCGTCTGGTCAATCTATTGCATATTGTACTTATCTGTGTGGGATCTAAATGTCTGATCCATTGATGCGATTTCCAATTAAGCATAAAGACGTAGTTAATTGCAGGAGTCTTACAACCTCGCGATGTATTTGGATTTAAATATTTCTCCAGCTACAATATTACATTAAAGCAGAATTCGACAAACATTCCGCTGTCTTAACAGAAAAGCAATTGAAAGGTTGTAATGTGTATTTTTTTTTTTTTTATCTGTGGGTCTATTTACCTTAAAGAGGGATAGAAATGGGTCTGTATTTTTTTTTCTTTTTTTTCCATAGACCTGTGTAGCTTTGCGATGCAGGATGTGACATATAAACAACCTATATGGAGTGATGTTCTATACTTTAATTTCTGTGCATTTAAATTACATATACAAACGTTACTTGTTGTGTGCAGTAGAACAGAAGACGAATGGCACATTTCGAGTAACATTAGTGTCTTACTAGGTGTGCGGTGTTGTACACCTATGGTTTTGATGCGAAAATAATCGGTCTGTAGGTCGCTTTGCCTAAACAAAAACAAGAAAAAAGGGTTAGAGTTGGATCTGATGTGTAGTAAGCTGTTGTAGCACCGTAGCTTTTCGTGATGTGGAAATCAAGTTAGATGCGTGGAAAGAGACTTTTACTCTTCTGCGGTGCATATAGACCAACATTAGGACGTGTTTTCTGTAGGTTCTAACATCTGTAGGGGGATCAAGTGTGTTGAGGAGCAGTCCAACGTCGATATGATTACCTAAAATATGTAATAGTTCTTGTTCAGACATAGCTTTTTGTAGAGAACGTTTTGATTTTACAGGTATATGGATTTAGGAGAAAATATCGGAAGATAGGTTATGTGTCAGAAGAGTAGTGCTTCGATTGTTAGAGTATCTGATAGTTGGTCAGTTATCAGAGATGTACTTCTGTACTGTTGTAGTCTACAGCTAAGCAACCGTTCATTTAAATCGATGTTGTGCGATACGTTAGTGTGTGGATTGGAGATTGACTTTACAACACAAATTAGCGCTCATCCCACTGTTTGTGTGTGTGTGTGCGTGTGTGTGTGTGTGTGTGTGTGTGTGTGTGTGTGTAAAATAGGTTATTGCTAACTATATTTTAATCATGCAAGGTATAACAGCTCTTGTAGTCAGCTCATATGGTAAATACCTCATTTGTGTCAACTAGAAGGAAATGATCAATAGAAGTGTTTCAGTATTTGTCGGTAATATGATTGTGCGTGGATGTCTCTTTATTATCGGTAGATAGAGATGTATCGGTAGTTAGAGATGTATGTTGATGGAGCATTAAGAGCGATGTCATAGCTGTCAAATCGTTAGTTTCTTTTATTCTTATGGTTGTGGATAGAAGAAATGTAATATTCTATCTTCATAAACTTAGGTCTCGTGTATTTGTAATCTGGTGTGTACAATGTATATTGGGTTGTGCAAAATACCGATTTCGATCTGTTTAGTCGTATGGTTCGTTGCAACCTAAAAGTGTTCTACATTTGTGGACTGCATATTGATACTAGTAATATGGTTATGTGTTAGGGGTCTTTTTGTGGTGTTTACTTTACGAATGGACGCCTCTCGGTAATGTATCGGGGACGGTTGCGGTGGCAAATTATTGTTCTTCAGTCGAGAAGCATCGAATTCAGTAAACCTATGGTTAGGTGTTTCAAAGCTGGGAGGCGTGTTTAATCGTTGGTTAGTCTCTAAAGGATTACTCTTGGCGTTCGATAAAATTTTTGTGTGTTGTGTTAGTTCGAAATGGAGTAGACTATTTTTTTTTTATTGTTGGTTGTAAGGTATATATATAATCTCTTCTTCAGGGGGGACGCGTCCCCCTAAACTTTTTATGTCCGAAAAGTAAGGATTTTTATCTTATTATTATTTTTTTTTTTTTTTTGTCCAATGTTGGAGAATATAAAAGTATGCCAACGACTTATTTCACGAACATAAATAGGATTTATGATATTTTTTCATGTTGGTAATCGAAAAATAAACAATGCCAGCCCAATCTGTGGAAAGGGATACAAACAGTTTTGAAGGGTATCCAGTTCATAAGACTTCGTACAGACTGACGTCACACGCAGTTATCGAAGACCACAGGAAATGCCATCGACTTTCGTTAGCGTTCGAAACGGGGTGTTTGAGAGACACCATTGCATCAAGCAATTGTTTGCGTTAATTGAATCCACACAGGCTCTTTTCGATAATTGAATCGACACCAACTGTTTTCGATAACTGAATTGACACCAACCGTTTCCGATTATTCAATCGGTACACGGGGCAACGGCTTCATTTACTGTTCCGTTCTTCTTTGTTGTATAAGTGATTGTGCTGTGAGTCCTGCAGTTTGCAAGTTAGCGTACATGTTAAGATGAGCAGAAAGATAAATTATTTTCCCGGTGCTCCTTCATCGAAAAAGCAAAAACTCGTTAATAATTCATGTGCGAGTGAAAAGTCAGGAATTTCTGACGTTGTCGGTGGATGGTAAGAGTGAAAGTGAAAATGAAACGTGAACACTGAACCCACGTGTGATAATACAATGAACGAAGATGTGTACGACAGCGAGTCAAATGATCGTTCAGAATGTTGGTCTTTTGATCAGGAAACTGCATTTCGTGAGAAATATGAGTAGTTAATCGTGTCAAATAAAAAACTTGGTTGCAAAGTTTGCAAAGAAATAGGAAATTTGGGCGTCCAAAGAAACAAACAAGCCATGAATATCGTACAATCTTGGGCCACCGAATCTGTGTCCCATTCAGAGGAGTCAAGAAAAGAAGGGATGGATTCTTTGCGGAAAAAATATTTAAACATAAAGACAGTTCCGCTCATCAAGCTGCTGCACAAATAGTGCTTCGTTCTAAGGAGAAGACTGGAAATTGCTTGCACTAGGGCGTTTCAAAATGAACAGGAAGTGGCAGCAAAAATATTTCGCACTGCTTTTAAGATCGCGAAAAAGAATGGAGTTGACATGGGCCGCATTTTACATCCTGGAGCGCAACAATTAGCCAGTTGTCATCTTTAACAATTTACTTGAGAACCAACCTGCCTGACATGAGAGAGCCCACAAAGATTTTCATTGATGTAGTCGAGCTGAATAATGTTACTGCCGAAGGTATTTGAAACACATAGCTCTATTGTTTGGAATCCATGGGAGTTTCTAATGAGTTCCTCAAAGAACATCTTATTTCAGTTGCAACAGATGGAGCAGCAGTGATGATGAGAAGAAAAAAAGAGTTCTTACATTAATGAAACAGCATTTCCCACAGACTTTGGTTTGGCATTGTGCTAACTACAGCCTTGAATTGTCAGTTGCTGGTGTAATAAAAAGCGACTTCCCATCACATATGAATCACTTCAAGTCTTTCCTGGACAAGCTATATTCAGTGTACCACCAGTCACCGAAGAACTCTCGAGAGCTAAAGCAGCATGCAGAGATATTTGAAATGAAAATTTTGAAAATAGGTAGAATCTTGGGCACCAGGTTTGTATCACCGAGATTTAGAAGTGTGTCAGCAGTGTGGAAAAACTTTTAAGCTTAGATTGCTCACTTTACTGCTGCAAAAGACGATCAAAGCTGGGAGTCAACTGACAGAGGTATGTACGAAGGTTTACTAAAGTGCATCACCAAAGTTGATTTTATTCTCAACTTAGCTCTAATATGTGATACCCTTCAAGAATTAGCAGAACTAAGTCTTTAACTACAGTTACATCACACTGTATTCGGCCCAGCGGAAGATCAGGAATCAGATATTGGTGTTCGACGAAAGCAAACTGAGCATCGGAGGAATTGCACTTGAAAGGAGAGCAAAAAGCAGACATCTTGAGCCCAACAGATTTTATGATTTCCTGAAACAGTGAATGGAGAATCGTCTTCTGCAGACAAAGGATATTGTTATCTCTGAATGTGCAGAAGTGTTGGACTCATCGACTGAAAATCCTGCAATAACATGTGCTGAATCAAGTGTAAAAACCTTATGTTCTAGTTTTGGTCTTCCAGAGAGAGTGATGCTTAGAGGATTTAGAGATTATTTGATGGAGAAGAAAATGCCAGCATCGCTCCTTCCTTTTCTTCAGATGTTCATGTGTTTGTTTAGCTTATGGGATTTAACTACGGGGTCATCAGTCCCTAAACTTACAAACTACTTATGAATTAGCTAACACTAAGGACTGCACAAATATCCATGCCCGAGGGGGGATTCGAACCCCCGACCGTAGTGGCCGTGCAGACCGTGACTGGAGCGCCCTGCCCCTCGGCCATCGCGGCCGGCCCTTCCTCTTCTCAATACAGTGAAATGTATTCTCATTTTTACTAGTGAATGTGAACGTGGGTTTTCACAAATGAACCTCATTATCACACCTACAAGAGCTTTACTCCATCTCTCTATTTTCAGCAATCTGATGTTTATTAGGCCGGCCACGGTGGCCGAGCGGTCTGCGACGCGCCAGTCACGTTCTGGACAGCCCCTACGGTCGGGGGTTCGAATACTCCCTCGGGCATGGATATTTGTGCCGTCCTTAGTATTAGTATTAGTAGTTAGTAAGTTTAGGGACTGATGACCCCGTTGTTAAGTCTCATAAGATCTACGAACATTTGAACATTTTTGATGTTTGTTAAATTGGTTGGTCCTCCACTGCAGGTGTTTCAACCCATGAGCTATGTACGCTCTGGTATATAAAAGGCAGGCATCTCGCTACTGATATCAAGAATAAAGTAAGAGCCGGCCGCGGTGGCCGACGGGATTGAGGCGCTCCAGTCACGGTCTACACGGCCATTACGGTCGGGGGTTCGAATCCCCCTCGGGCATGGATATTTGTGCCGTCCTAGTTCGTAAGTAGTTCATAAGTAGTTTGTAAGTTTAGGGACTGATGACCCCGTAGTTAAGTCCCATACACTATACAAACATTTGAACATTTGAATAATGTAAGAAGGCGTGCTGACTACAGTAGCCATGAACTGATGTCCATTTGGAAACTGTTGTAATGCTAGGTGATGTTAATTACAATGTACCACTAGTTTTATAGTTAAGGAGGAGTTCTCTGTCACAGGTGAGCCAGTTGCACTAGCCTACATTAGAGGGGCCCAGTGGAAAAGGGGCACATGCCACCAGAGTACGTTGTATCAGGAAATGGGAATTACGGAAATATAATTTTCTGTAGTAATGTGAACTCCTGTTGTGATACCAACAGTTGATACAGTAGCTAGTTGGTGTTTTACAAATAATATAAAATATTATGCCACTTTATTACAATTTAAAGTACAGAAAATGAAATTATTGACATGTAGACACATTAGACTTCTAGCGCGTCATTAATAGTAAAACTCCTCATCAATGTTTTCCTGTTCCATTGAATCGTTGCTACCGTCAGTTATTAATGACTGATAAAAACTTTAATATATTGGAAGTACAAATTTCAGTAAGCATTGAAGGTCCTTGGACTTTGCTGCCGTAATTTCATATCCATTTGGATACTTAGGAACTATCTGGCAGTATGCAAACTTTGTAAATCTTCCACGACACCTCCGTAAACTAACTCGCACAGGTTTCTCAGTTTGATTGAGTGAATATTTTATATACACTGAATGTTCACCACTCACTAATCTAAGCACCACTGAATTTCTGATGTCTGCAGGCGTTTTGTCAACAGTAACGTTACGTTTGACGATACTGTTCATTATAGACGAAAGACACGAAGTCATCTTCCTTCATTTCATCCACAATGAATTGATTCGTTTGCTTGCTCTTTCTTATAAGTTCAACCAATTTTGCTGTAGTGTACACAGCTATGTCTTTCTTTTCAGCTTCTCAATAACTCAAAAATCTCTAGGAAGTACAACCACAGATCAGGGATAATATAGTTCTTATTTTGTCCAACACACGAATCAGAATAAATGATGAGCCTTTGATGACTTTCTTCCTTCACCATATCTAAAGCCTTTAAAATACAGCTAGCTACTTCATATGCCCTTCTAGATACAACATTCTCCGACAACACACACTCCTCATCACTAAAACGGTGAATACAGAAATTACATGTCCAAAGTCGAAACACAGTGTATGGTGTTGGCAGTGCTTGTTGTAAGTCCATGCACAAAACGAGTGCATCCCTACCATCCTGTTTTGCCTCATTTTTCAGAGCACTTTATGCAGATTCAGCTTTCTCAAGGTGCAGTTTGATATATGTGGATTCGGTGTTATGTGCCTTAGCAGAATCACAAATGCGACACGTATCACTCGACGGCAATTTTAAAATCAATATTATGTTCTGTGTTGAGAATGGTTGTTTCACTGGGACTTTATATGCATTTTTAAGATCTTCACAGTACAAACGATACATTTAAGCAGTCGAGTGAATAAAGGTTATGTAGGACCTGTTCGGATTCTGCGTTCTACTGTAATGTGATGTGTACCTTGGAAACATTTCAATGTGATTTCTAACCTTATTTTTTCTCTCGGCATGAGGTCTGTTAGAATGCGTACGTTACATGTGTTGTAGATTCAGGACTCTCAGTGGCACATTTTTAATTCCTACGGACAGTCCTCAAACGTATAACATAAATGGCATGAACAGCTAAAAATGCAGTCCTACTCACTTCAACCTCACTAACTGGAGTGTCAAGAATAAAATACCTGAAAGAACCTCTGGTTTACTGTTGGAACCTTCCTTTCCTTTGGATGCACTTTGTTGCACTTATTAGGCCGCACTAAACGAAATAAATAAGCATTTTGCTTATTATAATCACCCAACCAATAAAACTCAATTCAACTTTGTTCCATGTTGACTATTTGCAGAAATTAGTTGTGTAGCATGTATCATTGGCACTACGAATCACTTTTCCAGTGGGAATGTGTCAGTTCAAAAAAAAAAAAAATAAATAAAATAAAATAAAAGGCAAATACAATATGCTCTCTTTTTCAAGGCATGGGCACATGCCACTGTGCTAGATGGCATACTAGATGGCATCGGCTCTCTTCCTGTACCGAAATCACAAAATTACTCCACAGTGGCATGTCCCCTCTTCCACTGGGCCCCTAATTTTTCAACAGTCACAAGGTAGTAAAAAGAAAAGTATAAATAGAAAAAATTAAAAATTGATTGGTGTTCATATGAACAGTTGTTTTACCTTCTATTTAAATCTAAAAATCAGTAGTTTACAAAGTGAGCTGATAAGTCTTTAAAAATTTGTCATTGGTGGGACAGCAAATGGACATAGCATTGAATGTCCACCAACATTTTACAAGAATTTTGCGAATTTCGCATTTTTTGTTTGTTTTGAAAACGTTGAGTTCCCACTAATAAAAAGTTTTCCTACATGATGAAACACCAATAAATGTCAGATCATTAAAACTTACTTATAAAAATTGCAATCAAAGAGTGTCATAGAAGGGACAGGGTGGGACAGATGGTACATATGTGAAGTACAATCTATTTTTATAAGTTAAAATTTATTTCAGTTTAAAAATTTTAGATGAATTAGTAATTAACGTATTTAGACCTTAGTTCCTATTTAAACAACTTTGTAGAAAACATTTGTTACCATTAAAAAGAATTCAATACAGTTTTACTTTAAAGTCCTGAGTACCTAATTATTTCACTTTAAAAATCCGTCACTATTAAATAAGGTGCGCTGTAGTTTATTAGTTAAATTTTCAGCTGTATTAAAAATTGATTCAGTTGAATCAGGGGACACCACCAATCTTCTTTAACATTTCGGGAGCCAAACAAGGTTACAAAAGATTTTTATAGTGTAGTTTTTATTGTTGTTGATAGCTGTGGATGGTTTCTGTTGTATTATGCCTTTTAGTGGTGTTTTATAGGACAAAATATGTGTTCGGTAATATTTCCTTGTTTTGTAAGTTCGGGGATTGATTGGAATCACCTGTTTCATTTGAGGTGTATTATAGTTTAACTGAACTGTATGATACCATTTTCTTTTTATTACTCAGGGGCTGATGGGAACTGCGTGCTTCATTTGAGGAGATAAACTGAAGTGTTCAATACCACATTATCTTGTATGTTTGGGTGTTTCTTGGTATCACCTGCTTCATTTGAGCTGTAGTGAAGTCAACTAAAGAGTCCGATGCCATTTTTTGTCGTTCGACATATTGATGACGTCATGGGTAAAGATTGACGGGTGGTGTCCCATGATTCAGTTATGAGTAATTTTCGCTGCATTATATCTAATATCTGCGTACCCCCAAACTTTTTTCAAGAAAAAGAGCACTAATATATAAGAAAAGAGCTTCGTGTTGATCGGGATCATACCTTGTTAGCTGTTCTGTGTGTGTCAGTCATTTTTACGATGTAATTGGGGATGGAACAGTTATTGATAATCGGGAGTATTGATTTGTTACAAGTGGAATACGATGACGGTTTGTGCTCGAGTGATTGTGTGATTGTTAAAGGTACGAGGTATGTGGTCTAGTGACTGATAGAAAACCTTATAGAAATGCCGTCTGGTACAGTATGCAATGCATAAGGATGCATGACCAATCGGTTAGATGTTCAAGAGGAATCCACCAACGACACAGAGTTACCGAGGTTGTCGCTATTTGGTAGTCAGTTTAGAACTTTAGTAGAAAAGAGCTGGGTTGGTTAGATCCTTTTGTTGTGGTTCGGACGTTGGGTTGGCGATGTTTGTTGTTACATAGAGTGTCGCAGGGTAGTTAGGATAGAATTTAAGTAAAAAGTGTTTGAAATACTCTAAAATATGTGCTGCAGTGTCTGTTTCCAGTTGTGGATGATGTTGCGATAGACGTCTAAAGAAGAAGATTTAGGATTATGTTCTTGTGATAGTAAGAAATTTTGCACAGTGTATGTTACAAAGTATTGTCTGTTTGTCAGGGTGTTAGTAGTGTTTAATTTACTACTGGTACCAGACGTTTGTGATGCTGATCTTATAACTTATACATGTGTAGTAAATTCGACAAGTTTGTCATTGCAATACATTCAGACAAGCGACGTTACCATTTTTCCTACCTGGCGGCAGCGTTGTGAGAGCACTCAGAATACTGGAGAAACTTGGCAAGGAAACAATGGAGAACATCCAGCAAATCCTGTAGCTATACACTATAAAGTGGAAGTAACTGATGTCAAAATAAATGTTGTAATGGAGGAGCTCCCATATCCAGCTTTGTGTAGGTGGGTTTTATCTCCTGAATTTGGGCATCCCACAAGATTTTCATGCGATTTTTTTTAACGAATTGGAAATGTGGGAGTTCCTAGTATCCACCCATTACTTTCACCTGGAAGGAGGCTGTATAGAGAACATAAACGTGATAGGTCATTTAAAATCGATTGTTTAATGTAATTGACGATGAATACATTTATTTGACGAATCAAGAGTTCTGGTATCAATAAAATAACCGGTATTCACCTTCTCGATTTTATGACAAGCGTTTCGGGATAGAGGCTACAGTAAACACCTAGGGACTAGATCGGAATACTGTTTAAACGGGGATAGCCAATATTTACAAAGTGAAACACTCTACTGTTTGTCAATCGCATCCATCTGGCCTCAACTAACAAATTCCTTAGAGAGCAGTCGTGTTGTTTTTTTTTCAAATTGTTTGCTTGGCTAATAAGAACACTGAAAATTTACTGGTGTTTCCGTAAATCTAGTGAACGTCTCTGTCCAATAGGATGTTTCCTGTCTTAATGGTTAGTCGATTGGTACGTACATTGCGTTTGCAAGGTAATCAGAAAAAAAGTAGAAATATGACGATCGATTTATGCGTATCTGTCGCGTTTTCTTGCATTGTGATGACCTCGTTTGTGATCATTACGTTACACATACGCAGTTGTATTGTAACGAAAAAAGTGCAGACACATCATGTTCGGTGCCTATTTATCTGACTCTCCACTCGCACTGTGTGCTGTCGTTTTGGAGACCTAAGGTGTACTGCTATCGCCTTTAAGTTGTTGTTTTAAACGTTTTTGATTGTGTAACACTATTCCGAGAGAAGATAACAGCTCAGACAACTTCGTTGTTGAATGTTTTCAACCCTAGAAGGTCTACTAAATTTCGTTGTGTTTAAGCATTGTCTACTATAATTATTAGGATGGATCATCTGCATAGTCAGTACTTTGTCATACGACTTCGAAATATGTGAGGTTTGTTGGTGTTTTGCGGTGATGGCTATAAAAGTATCTTTTAACGATCAGGTGTTGCTGTCTGTAGGCTAGCTACTGTAATTATCGATTTAAAAAATAAATCCGAGTTCGGTTTAGAGGAATGAAAAAAGAAGCTGGACTTGTGTATGGAGTAAGGATTTTTGTCTATATTTTGGGTAAAGGGCGGGTCGAACTTGTTCTACCGAACTGAAAATCAGATGTATGTGTTTATATTTTTAAAAACACTGCCTCGATCGCAAGAGAATTTCTATTGTTCTTAGGCAACCGGTTTCAGTCTGCTTGCGAGACCATCTTCAGGCCGACTGCAATACAGCAATGTTACAAATATTAAGAAGGATAGTATGGCAATAAACAGTAAAATAATAACAATGTGAAAAGTTATAACCATGGCAGCCGATTGTGGGCGGGTCGGGAACCGGTGGCTGTGGAAATCAACTGCGAAATACTGTACTAACGGTCGAGCTTATATATGGCCAGCTCAGCCCCCTCCCCCCAAAATGCGGAATTGCATTATTGAGAGTCAATCATGTACTTATTAATAATTTTGTTGTTGTCTTAGAGGCTACAATTATGATATTGAAAACGAGGGATAAATATACAAGAACATACAGATTATTAAACTCGTTGTGACTGGAAACAATTTAGAGAAAAACGTTTTGAATAAAGATTAAAAACATTTGCTTTTATCACTTTTGTTAGCTACCTGTCCTCTATGGGCATTTGAAGATTCTCGCTGAGCATATTGGTGCCGGAGGCAGTAATACTTCATTGTTACTGCAATGACTTGCGCGCGTTGGTGGTTGCACACCAGCCCTGCTCGTCGCAGCACTCGTAGCAACGGACGATGCGTTGATGCTCTGGAGAGAATCGCCATACTCCTGCTGTGATTCATAATTATGTTCATTAATTGCCACAGTTTGGTTCTCGGACCTAGAAATTTATATATGTGTCTTGCATCTGGCAGGTAAATTAGAAATCAGTAAACTGCTGATCTTAAGTAATGTCGCGCATTTTTTATTGTTTATTGTAACTCTCCAAGGAATAATGTTGTATAATAGGGTTTAGTTTTGTTTAAACGTCTTCTGGAGTGCTCGATTATTGGTATTTGACCTGTGTCAGATAAATGTTGTACAGAATCGTTTGCATTGTAAGAGGACATGGCCCCTAACGAGAGATTCTTTGCTATGTTTAGATGGGTATATGCAAGCAGATGTGTACTGCTGTAGCAAGGAAGTAAAAGGTAAAATTAAAGTACCCGAATTCTCGGAGTTGTCGGAAGGGGCAGAAATGGATATTAAGTAGATTACAGTAAGAACTAAAATTTACCTGTCGAAATACTTGATGGTAGACAGCAATACATCGATCTAAGAAAACGTAAGAGGGCATGATCGCTAAAGAGATAGAGTATTACATTTCGGAACTTGATAATGTTATGAGCGGCCACAAATGAAGTTGTTATGATTTCTAAGAGAGAGCAGGTTGTCTTTCTGTCTGAGTCCAGCAAGGACGTCTTATAACATCGCTTGCAGATCTAAATTTAGACGCATTCCTTCCAGGTATAACGGCGTTTGAGTGACAGAGTGGCTTTCGCCGAATGTTTGCTTTTGGGAGGGTAGGTCAGGCACACGGATGGGTTCAGCTTCATCGAAGCGCATTTACATAAATGCTTCTTAAATTCAATGAGCGTCAAAGTGGTGAACGCAAAGGTCTTGTGTAGAAGGTTTTGTTGTATCTTAGATCATTTGGATATGTAACTCAGATATTTTTGAGAGAGAATGCTTAAAACGTTACATTATTTTGTTTCAACATTTAGCATATATTTATAGAATTTTTTATGTAGCTTGCTGAGAGAACACTATGTGTTTGTGGTCGCATTGGGTATCAAGCTGTACTCAAGTTACTCTTAACACGTCTAGACATCTAAAGAGTGTCAAGACGGACGCACAAAAGTTTGGAGTGATCATTACCATGACATTCTAAAGTGAGCTATTTTTTAATGATTATTTATCCGGCTGTTGCACACATCGTGTATACATTAATTTTCCCAGGCACCTTAGGGAGTTCACGACTTACGAAAGACGGAACATTAGTCATAAATGTTTGTTTTTAAGTAATTGCTGATGAACGTACAGTACCAACCTGTAGCATTACACCGAATTTCTTAATGCAGTGTATATATTTACCTGCAAAATTACGAGTATTAAACAGAATGTATCAACTCCGAATGTTCTATTTAAAATATAGGATGTCGCGATTAATATTCAAATTAAGTATAAAAAATAATTAGGGGCGGCGGCGGGCGGGGGAGGTAGTGATTTGTTTAGGAAACTCTCAGGTACATGTTCCATGTTATTCCAGGTAATTGTACTGCCCCAAGTACACAATAGTTGGCTCCTTTTTTCCAATGTTGGTGTACGTCGATAATCGATAACTTTTTTTCTCTCTCTGGGTGGGGGGTGGGGTGGTTTGATTCTGGACTGGGTCACAGGGGCAGCACTCTGTATGGCTGTCAGCTGGTGGTGGGGTGGAGTGGGGCGCAGGGGCTGCACTCACGCAAGTGCTTACTTGTGGAGGCGGTTGACCTCGTTACTGACAAAAACATAGGTTGTTACAATTAAATTGATATTCAAATTTAATTAATTCGAGGCGGAGGTCGGGCAAGTGGCCGTATGTGGGGAGTAACGGTACACCGGCGGTCGCGCAATCGAGGTGGCTGGGCGGCGGTGGTAACTGGCATTGCTATACTATTCTAGTCTCCAATTGGAATCACGATTTAGATACCTTCTGATGGTGTTACATATCTTCTCACTTCTGTTTCTTCCCTCACTCCTTTTAAGTATATCACCCTGAATACTTTTTTACATTCTCCACTAATGTCTTCTAAGTCACTCCCCCCACTTGAAGTAGAGGGAGTGAATCTGCTACTAGATTATCCTTTCCTTTGATATACTGAATAATGAAATTGTTGAAGAAACAGTGCCCATCTGCTGATTCTTTTAAGAAACAGTGTACATTCTTGAATGTAGGTCAGGGCTTTATGATCCGTATATAGAATCACTTTATGGCCTAACAGATGATTTTTAAATTTAGTGAACGCTCAAACATTGTTAAAAGTTCCTTTTCTGTAACAGTATAAGTTTGTCGTGTTTCTTGAGTGTTCTGCGTGCAAAAGTGACGGATCTCTGCTCAGTCTTGTCCCCATTTATTTTTACCTGCAAGAGACGTGCACGGAGACCATAGTCACTGCTGTCTGTGGCTAAGCAGAAAGGTTGTGACAAATCTGGCCTAAACAACATTTTACTATTACAAAGCTCAGCCTTGATAGTTTCAAAAGCTTTCAAATGTTCTTCAGTCCATGCCCAAATAGCATTCTTCTTCAACAGATGGTACGAAAGAGGTGCATTTAAAACTTGTGTACTCAGAAATTTCCAAATATATCCACAGATTTCGAACAATGATTTTAAATTATTTTATTGTCTTAGGTACTGGGACTTTAGCTAATGCTTCGAGTTTCTCTTCATCAGGTAGTATTCCATACTCTGTAACGATGTGTCCTAAGACGTTCAATTGTTCCACTACAAATTTACATTTTTCTAGTTGTAAAGACATTCCTCCCATACATTTCTCACATACTTCCTTCAGAGTAGTCAGATGCTCGTCCCATGACCTACCAGTAATCAAGATATCATCAACATACACTGTTAACTTGCTCAGGAGTTCTTTGCATAATACTGTATGAAGGGCTCTTATGAATTCTGATACGGATACATTTAAGCCAAATGGTACAATACAATATTGATAACATCTGCCCTTGTACAGGAAGGCAGTGTACTTCCAAGAATCTTTAGCTACAGGCATTTGGTGGAAACCAGATGTCAAATGTAAACTTGTCATGTACTTGATGTGTTCAAATTTGTGCAATAATTCATCAATGCTATCTAGATGATCTGTCTCTCTTTCCTAATATTTTTTGAGATTTCTTCAATTAGAACAATTCTAACATCACCACTCTTCTTAGAAATGACCACGACTCTAACTTCTTTCAATACTGTTCCAGTTCTCTATTTTGTCTAGTTCTTTTTCAACAGCTTTCCTCTTTGCTATCGCTACTCCATAAGGGCTGATATAGAATGGCTCATGTGGCATAACTTTCAATTTGCACTGATATTCTTTACTCTTCCTTTCGGTTATCAGATACATCATAGTCTCATAACACATTCTTCAGTTCTTCCTTCTGTTTGTAAGTTAATTTATTGGCTTCCTGAAGTTTGTTTTCCACCAATTCATTGTAATCTATATGTGGTACATTTTCACGTAGACGACACCTCTTCTGTTGTCTATCAATTTTAAATCCGAGTATTGTTGGTTGTAGTTACCACTATTCTGGATGATCATTGAAGTCCAATGTAACATGCCTGTCTTAAGATTATTGCAGAAGACTTTCCCACCTCCCCAATGAAATGCTACATTAGCTTTCATAATCAAGTCATTGCCTGGTAATATACCCTCATTCAGTCCATCCTTGTATTAAGCAAGCATCACCTATTATAAATGATAACAGAACCTGTCTGTTCACCAACTTGCTGTGTCTTCCTGTTTCTCCATTAATCTTGATTCCTACTACTGGCATTTCAATGAACTCAGAATCCTGCTTGATTATTTCTCTACATTTTTCAGATAGTCAACTAATTGGACTTCCTGTGTCAACGGGTGCCACACCTTCCCAATTTCCAGTCTTTACTCTCACATAAGAGCATCCAATCACATCACCTTCTTCAGCTTTGACTTCTTCTTGCAGTAGGTGATTCACAATATCATCAAACTTTATATCATCAGTCTCTTCATTGGTTTGCACACTACTTCTGGGTACACGTGGTCTTTCTTCACTTCTGACTTCTGTCAGAAATCCTTCTTCTCACATTCTTCTTGTGGATTGCCAATCTTTTTTCCAGATAATCACACTTGCTCCTTATCTCCTTTCTGAATCTGCCTTTAGTTTCATGGTCCTTGTAACTGTCTGCCACTGCCTGCAAAATTTCACTTTCTTGTTGTCAAGTCCAAGACTGCTTGATTTGCTGCCAAGTATCAATCTGACTCTCAAGATGCTCCATTTCCCTACCTACAATTCTTGCATTACAAAATTCTCTTCTTTTACTTCTACACAATACCATCTAATTCTTCCTCATAGTCATCTTCACGAAATTCTTTACAATAATCTTTACTGTTATCTTCAACTCAATTGTCCTCAACTTCAAATTCTTCTATATTATTCTTCAGAGCTTCTTCCTGATTGATTCTTCAGCTCTCTGGGCAAAAACATCTTAACTGGCTTTGTCCTCTTCAACATTGTCTTCCAATAATTTGCAAAGACCAAATTCATCAAAGGTGTCATCCATTGTGGCAGTATCTTCATTCACAGAATTACAAACGCTGTATAGAACAGATACAGTCTCATTAAAATGTTACTGTTTATTATTCAATTTTCATTGTTTTCACACAAAGTTGTTCTTTTTAATTCACTATGTGATTATTCACTTAAGCGGTTTAATACAGTTCTTCACTGTAACTAGATTATTTAAGACGTTTTTATTCAAATTGTCACTGGTATCCCCAGCGTATCGATCGCTGCATGAAAGCCTGGGGGGGGGGGGGGGGGGGGGGAGGGAGGAATGTTCCATCACACTACTCACACTGCTACTGCTTTTAAATTGCGTTAGGTTATTAATACGAAATTTCAAAAGTAAATATATGAGTCATGAATCTACTGTGAGGATCTCTAGTTGCTTGAATTAGTGTCTGCAGGTTGATTTTGGGTGAGCTCCAGAAATTATTGTAATTACATGCTTTTATGCAGTGACTAATTGATTGCTCAGTGACGAATTAACATAATCATGATGTCTTCTGAAAGCAGTGAACGAAAATACGCATATTAAGCTAATTTACTAAGACGTTGGTCACCAAAATTTGCAAAATCCCTTGTAGCATGAGTTGCTGAACTCAAACGTTATCAACGTATTGCTTCCAATTCAATTTCTTATCAACGCAGACACCTAAAAGCTTTGAATATTCTACCTTAGCTCCAGACATCTGTTTAGTCACGATATTTATTTAGGGTGTCGTGACATTTACCGTATGGAACTGCGTATACTGTCTTCTATTTAATAAGAGTCGATTTGTAGATTACCATTTAATAATTTTCTGAAAGACATCCTGTACAATTTCATAAGTCAACTCTTGTTTGTCAGTTGTGATTACTACATTTGTATCATCAGCAGAAAGTACTAGCTTGGCATCATTGTGAATACAGAATGGCAAATCATTAGTATATATTAAGAACTCCAAAGGTCCCAAGACCGACACCTGTAGGACCCCATTCTTGATAGCTCCCCACTTTGAGAAATCAGCTGATTTTTGCAGTTTACCTGAACCACTTATTGCATTATACTAAAATAGTTGTTGCTCTGGTAAAACATCAATCAGCATGCACCTAGCATACAAATTCCCAAAACATGTACAGGATGTAATGGACTAAAGTGTGCCCTATACCATGGACGTAAAAGGATGGCTAATAACATGACGAAACGAATTTGATGCCCACGTCTGCCACAGTCCATACCCAAAGTTAATAACAGTGTGATTTAACAGCAGTGGCAGTTTAAGAGGCTGGTTATGTTTGTTACTGATTCAGAACAGCTACGTACTGGCTACAGATAGCAAGTCCTGACGTTCACGAAATAAGGGGACACAACATAACAGAGAAGCTCCAACGAGTCAAATGGCGAGTAGACACCTGGAAATGGGAATGAGACACAAGTATTCAAGGACGCCGTGCATATCGATACATCCCGAACATCAGGAAACGTCTGAGGATGTGCAATACCAATCCACGACAGGACACGGTACGTACCCTACACATTTAAATCGTGTTGGTGCATTAACAATAATGCCAATTGCACATGTGGGGAATACGGTTCTGCCAAACACGCACTATTACAGGGAACTACGAAATACAGTAGTTTATAAGACGAATGGGATATAAAGGATAAAATCGTTGATGAGGTTTAAAACACCTTGCATACGAATGCATAAATTCACAAAGACACCACAAAGTACTGCAGTGTGAAAGCAACATATTACGCGATTCATGCAGTAATAGAGATCATAACCGCACATACAGCGACGAGGACCCCAGTGCTAAAACCAGGATCGAAAAAGTACAACTATCAGGCCGATCTAGATCAGGGAGTATTTATGAACAGTGACTGTAACAGCAACTAAATACACATACAGAATACATTGGACAAGATAAGATTTTCTAGTAGCTCTTACTGCAAATGACGCACCAGGGCGTAAGGGTAGATGTTTCACTGAGGTCTTCAGACTTCACTGACCAATGAAAATAGGAACGACTTTCCTCGCTCCTACTATACCTCTTTCCAATAATATTTCCTTTTATCACAATAACATAAGATTGTTCGTTTAAACATTTAAACAAACCAAACCTGCAGACGGTATATTTTAAATTGTAAATTTAAATTACTTTATCTGCATCTGTTCTGTATTTTTCTAATATTATTCTTAAACAAATATTGTTTGTTTCTATATTTTCCATCTCCTTATAATTTTATTATGTTAATTCATTATACAGGGTGTTCCATTTATCTTGGACACCCTGAATAATTGTGTATCCAGAAGCAAATTACAAATTTTTCAATCAAATGTTCTTTAGCCGTCAGTGGGACATAAATCAGCATGACTGCCTTCTTTGTAGCTTTGTTTTTTTACGAATATATGAACAGTGGTATTACTTTTTTAAACGGTATCCTCTATTTTTTATTCGGTAATTCATTTCCTCTTCTAAAGACCTATTCAAAAATGTATCACAGTGTACCATTCACTGAAGCACAACGTTATAAATTGCATTACACAACACTGAAGTTGACGCTCCCAGCGCTTAGTGTAGGTACTTGGGCTACTGGAACGCGTCCACGTGCTGACATTGATAGAGGACAAATGTAAACGTAAGTAGACTGCAAACCCATCATTCCGTCAACCATCGTCAGTTGAAGAGTTTTGTGAGTAGAATGTGCATTAACGAGAAGAAGGCAGAGATGATACTCATCTATGGGGAATGTAAGTCAGCAGAACGGTAATAACAAGTGTTTTTTATGTACAGTACAGGTACATTTAATACAGTAGTTTAGTCCTGCTGCAGACCCGCAGTTAAAGACTTAGCAGCCAACACAGGTGGATCTAAAATTCTATGTTCCTTATATTCTGCATCACTACATGAGGTTAAAGTTGCTGACCCTCACCCTAGACTAAATTTTCATCAATACTCTTTTTGCATTAAGAATTCGAACAACGTGACTGAAATTTTCCTTTCTCCTATCTTTTCAGGAGGTACAAGTTGAGGAATTCCTGAATGTTTCTCTGTAATGTAAGTTCAATATTTTTATTATTTCATTTAGAAATGATGGTATTGATTTAATATATTGTAACGTCTTGTTCTGACATTACAAATATTGCGCAATATTCTGCATTACTAGCCGTTTGAAATTTTGCATGTGCAGGAGTTGATTCCTGCTAACGTGCCAGCGAGATAGACGTTCGCTGTACAATTTCTTGCACGTATGGAAGTGGATAACTAGTGGACATGAAACATTTTGTGGGAAGATAAAGCCAATTCCCACCTTACTGGTTATTTTCAAATCTGCAGTTGTTCATTTTGTACAGCATTTTAAAAATGGACTTTAATTATGGACACCATGTATTACGTGTTGTTCTTATAATGAAGACGTCGCCATTTTAGGTATCAATGACAGATAACACTCGCAACTCTCTCCGGTAGACGTCCATCTCGCGTTGACAGTGAGTGCGCGCTTATTTTAAAATAAACTCATGAGTCTTGGGACGGTTGATGTCAACACGCTTCATGTATTTCGAACGTCAACTTCACTAGATTACTTATGAAGTTACATAGCGTGTTCCTTTAAAAACACATATGCTTTCGTTTTCGAATTTTCAAAATACTAGGGTTGGAACTTAAATAGTGGCAACTATTTATTCACAACCGACACAAAAGAGTTACTTGTTTGCACCTGTTACCGTCCTTCAAAGAAGTCACCAACGTTGTGCAGAACCCGTTGCCAGTGAAGCCACGAAGTGGTTCCTTCATCTTCGAAATCAAATCAAAGTCACAAGGACTTAAGTCCGGGGACTATGGTGGATGGTTCAATACAAAAATGATGGTTGGGTTGCGCAGAAAGTGTCGCCGCTTCTTTCGCAAAGCTGGTCGCAGGTGATTCTCCAAAACTGAACAGTAATACTGTGCACTGACGGTCTGCCGTGCAGGAACGTAATGCGTTAGGATAACACCATCACAATCGCACACGAGAATCACCATAACTTCCAGTATACCGGATGCAATTTTTTCCATGCGCAGGCGTTCCTTCCGGATGTGAAGGACAGTCCTATGCGCTAATTCGGTTTTGTGTGCGAGCTAATGAATTACCTGGTGTCGATCACTGTCCACTAACGCGGCAAAAGTATACACTGCTTCAGAGACGCTAGGACGACCTGCTAAATGCATGTCTGCCACAGTTTGCCGACCTTCGTTGAAGGCTTTTGCCCAACGTGCCACTGTTCTGTACGGCAATACCGATTCCCCGCATGCCTCTTGAAGACCCTCTTGACACTGTCATGTGAACTCTGGGACATTCAATCTTGATCCAACTCTACTGTTTCTGTTTCAGAAACGCAATGACACCGTTACGTTAGACCGCTCGCTCACAAGTGACTGTGTTTCCCTCCATTGTGTACACGCCGGTTGCGTGGGACGGGCGAGTCCATATGCTCGGAGGTAAGGCAGGTATGTCAACAACGTATGCTACCAGCGACAATACCAGACTCCACTACTTAGTTTCTCCATAGCAGTATTGCCACTATTTACGTTCCAACCCTCGTATTTAAATTTATGAGTCCTTGCCGTACGATTATAAATGTTCAAATGTTTGTAAAGCTTATGGGACTTAACTACGGGGTCATCAGTCCCTAAACTTACAAACTACTTATGAACTACTTACGAACTAGGACGGCACAAATATCCATGCCCGAGGGGGGATTCGAACCCCCGACCGTAGTGGCCGTGCAGACCGTGACTGAAGCGCCTCAGTCCCCTCGGCCACCGCGGCCGGCCGTACGTTGATACCGGTGAAAATAGTTTTACAAAAGCTGTTGTTGTTCTAGATATATTTTTGGTCAGCAAGATGACTGGGATACCCTGTATAGAATGCAAATGTCTGATACTTTATTTAAAAGAAAATGTTTCCAATATTAATAACGTTTAAGTCTTGTTGAATCTCAATTGAAATATTGCGTTGTGCAATAGAAATATCTTTCCCCTACGCAACTTACGAAAGAAGTTTGTGAGATATCGGTTATTCACAAATGGTTCACGTTACATACAACAGTTCAATGTTTCCGAGCATCGAAAACACGCGCCATATTCTCTTCTGAACTCACAGGTTAGAGAATAAAGAAGGTGTAATCCTTTCAACCTTAGTTCCTTTACCAGTTTTGAGTCATCCAGTCTTTTTTTTTTCTTTTTTCGTAATAGGCCATTGTTGTAACGGTGAATAAATCATGCAGTAATATTTAAAGCGGCACGTTTTAAATGGAAAACATCCTTCTTTCTCAGAAATAAATTTTTGGACGGGGTGCGTTAAACAGAGCTTCCTTCCCCGATGGAAATACAAGCTTATTTTCCTGCAGTAAGTTCTTTTCCAAAGCTATACAACACAGAGTTAAAATTAAAAAAAAAGCGCTCTTCGTAACTACGTGTTTCACTGAATCGTATCCTTCAATTACAAAAACAAAACAAAAAAGGACAAAAGCTGAAGTATATTTGCAGAGCAGCAGACGCCTTAGCACGCTGCAGCGCTTTTAATGCGACTCCCCGAAACCCCTCTGTATGTTTTAATATCTGCTTACGCACAGCTCCAGCCCCCGCGAGATTTCTAATTATGAAGGAAGGGCTTAACTTTGTCAGTCTGCAAAAGCTTAACAGTGGGAATCCGAGTGCTGATATTTCACAGCCGTGCCAGAGTTCGGGCAGACGGGAATACGGAATGAGTTCCGCGAGTTGTCGGCCTGCCTGCGCACGCTCGCTGCCCGCCGCGCTCGTTACAAGTTCCGCTGCCACCTCTGAATTCATCGCACGTCGCGACTCTCTTTCCCTTTACAGCTCGCCTGGTGGAGCAGCTCGCAACAGCCGGAACGAAACGCATAAGGGCCGATCATAAAAGTTTCTAACGCGGCAGCGGCGCATACTCCCCTTAGGGAGTCGGCGGGGGAGGGGGGGGGGACGCCGGAAATCGTTCGATGCGATGTACATGTACAGACCAACAATTTCAGAAGAAAAAATCGCACTGGCGTGTTTTACGGCCCACTTTATATTTGTAGTTTTATAAGTTTTTGCAAACATTTTGGCCCATAATAATAATCTAAATAACCAAAGAGCCTCTACAATGTTTCATTAAAAACCGGTTTGAAAATCAACATACAGAAGACAGAGTTCACCACAAACATCAAGCAGGCTTCTTCTACAATCCCACTAGGAAACAATAATATCTGTAAAGTTCCTGCAGTCAAGTACTTGGGAGAATGGATTTCAGCAAGTGAGAGCCAAACCTTGGCCATAGACACCAGGTGCACCAAGTTAGAGAGAGCCTATCATTCATGTAAGAATATCTATACCTCGAAGTACCTATCCAAGAACTTAAAACTGAAGCACTACAACTCAGTAGTAAGACCCTCTGCACTCTATGCCTCCGAGTGCCTCTTGAGAATCGTAACAGCCCACTCAGGAAACTAGAATTTAAAGAGAGGAAGATTGTGAGGAGAATATTACGACTCATAAGAGAGTAAGAAGGTACTTGCAGAATAAGGCACAATAACGAACTCTATGAACACCAGGAAGACATAGTCACATGTATGAGGAAAAGGCGACTGACCTACGGGCACATGTCTCGCCTGAATTACTCACGGCTAACCAAGAAGATCCTCACAGTGACAAGCAGGGGAAAGGCGTCCAAAGCTGAGTGGTTCACCTCTGTTAGATCAGACTTAGAGGAACTGCAGATCCCATTACAGATAACCGACACCCGAACTCAATACCGTCAGGCCATTCTACATGGAGTCTTGCCACTATCTCTCACAAACAAGAAGTGTACAGGCACCACCAGACCTAAATGGACGGATGAGAGGAAGCAGGCTCACAGCCAGTAGATGAAGGCGTATTGGGCCAAGAAAAAGCAGAAGACCCTGGCTGAGAGTTAAGACGAGCCTCGTGGTCCCTAGTAGGCCGAAACGACCTAAAAAAAAAAAAAAAAAAAAAAAAAAAAAAAAAAAAAAAAAAAAATTAATAAGAGTGACTGAAACCCTTTCAGGGAAAATAAATTAGGTAGTGGCGGGTTCCGAGCCACCGACCTTTAACGTCATAATCCAACGCGTTGCACACTACGCTACGCCTATCAATCAAAATATTAGGCATTTATCTCATACTATTAATGGCCGCTCGTAACTCATGCTAATATGGCATTTGTAGACACTAGATTATCATTTACCGTACGAAGAACGATGTGTTTTGTTAATTCTTCATTGCGCCATTGCTCTGAAATGACAACGTGTAGTTTACAATAAGAAAATCATCAAATACGCAACGCAAGATGGCGTATGCCAGAGAGAGTTCTGGGCGAGGAATGTCACGTGACGTCTCTGAACGACTTGTTTTCGTTAATTCAATGGAGGGTGTCAAATCTCCGTTATTTTTACAAATATGTCTCAGACGATACGATATATGAAAAAACATAAGGGAGCTAAGTTGTAGAGAATTTTCTCCTCTACAAATTCAGTCATTCAATTTTCGTGTCAGATGAATAGTTAGGCCGTTATTTTTATTTAAATTTCGAGCTGTCAAAAGACGATCTGCAAAGGCCCACTTTTAGTGTTACTACCGTGACCTAAAGTGGGCCAAAACTGAATGACTAATCCAAAAGGGAAAGCTTCACAAAGTGAACAAGCTTCTTATCAAATTGAGTGCTTATGGAATATCGCCCCATTTGTGCGACTGAACTCACGATTTCGTATCAGAAAGGACACAGTTCGTAGTAACTGACGGTAAGTCATCCAGTAAAACGGAAGTGATATCTAGCGTTCCCCAGGGAAGCGTTATAGGTCCCCTACTCTTCCTTGTGTTTATAAACGATGTAGGAGACAATCTGAATAACTCCCTTAGACTGTTCGCGGATGATGGTGCCGTTTATCGGCTAGTGAAGACAACAGAGGATCAAAAGCAACTGCAAAGCGATTTAGACAAAATTTCTCCATGGTGCGAAAATTGGTAAGTAACACTAAATAATGAAAACTGTGAAGTAATATACTTGACCACTAAAAGAAAAACGCTGAACTTCAATTAAACGATAAATGAGTCAAACCTGAAAGTCGTAAATTCTACCAAATACCTAGGAGTTACAATTACGAACAACTTAGCCTAGAGAGAATACACAGAAAATATTATGGGGAACGCGAACCAAAGGTTACATTTCATTGGCAGAACGCTTCGAAGATGCAACAGCTCCACCAAAGAGACTGCCTACATCACACTTGTGCGTCCTCTCCTGAAGTACTGTTGCCCAATGTGCACCCTCACCAGGTGGGACTGACGGAAAACATTGAGAACGTTTAGAGAACGCCAGCTCGTTTTGTTTTATCACGTTACAGGGGGAAAGCATCAAGGAAATTTTGCACGATTTGAGGTGGAAATCATTAATAGAAAGACGTTATTTGTTGCGGCGAGATCTATTTACGAAATTTCAATCACCGACTTTTACTTCCGAAAGTGAAAATATTTTGCTAGCACGCACCTACGTAGGGAGACATGGCCATCCCAATAAAATAAGAGAAATCAGATCTAAAACGGAACGAGTTAGGTGTTCTTTCTTCCCGCACGCTATTAGAGAATGGAACAGTAGAGAAAGTTTATGAAAGTGGTAAATGAACCGTCTGTCAAGCACTTAAATGTGATTTTCAGAGAATGTGTAGGCCGACCAGCCTGGATGTGTAGATGTAGAAAGACGGTATAATCACAGATTTTTGTTAAACACTGCAACAGCAGCGTTGCAAGTGGTAGATAAACTACATTTCTTAATACGATATCGAATGAGAACGAATAGTATCGTTTGAATTGAAATTTAGTTTTTACAATATGGAATGTAGGTATTGCCACAACAGACAGAAATAACTGGAAAATAACACCACATTTGTTTTCTTCTAGTTTCGCAAGTTTTTGGGACGAGTGAAACGTTACATTACAGGACATAGTGAGATACTGAAGAATTTACTTTTCGTTTAGGAATAAAAAAATGCTAGTAAACAAAGAAATATCTTTCGCAGAAAGATGTGACTCCTTTTACTCAGTATCTTTAAGGCTTCCGGACTACAATTACAGTCAAAACATAGAGGAACATAGGAAACTTGTACGGAATGCAGACACTACATTACTTACTGACCGAATTAGCTACTATTGTTGTAGCTGAAGGGAAAACCTCTTAGATGTGGCAATAAAACGCCAAAAGCAATAAAACGGTGTCCTAACAAAGAAAAACCCAATTTCATGATTTTCGATCCAATGGGCCCGCAGAGCAGAAAATTTCTCTTAGAAATATGCATAACATTGTGCTGCTATTTTTCACGTATTTCTATTATATTGCGAAGGATCCATTTGAACTTAAGTGGCGTCTTCAGACATTGTCCGTGTTACATCAGTGGGCAGTGTGACGCTGTTATGTATCTAAGGTGCAATTCGGCTTCACACTTACCTCTCGTACTATCAGAGCTGACTCTTTCTTAACGAATTTGACAGCTTTCTGTTTTAACAGTCGGGCAAAGAACATCTTAGACTGTTGGTCTGGAAGGTTCTCTTGTCCGCAGGGACGACCGTCAAGAAAAAATATATATACTATATAAATATATACTACTCCATGAGCATCAGTAAGATAAAAGAAATCATTTGGAATTTATTTTAAAATTTGTTCAGAACTGTGTAAAGTATTTTGTATTGTCATTTTCAGATAACTTTGTGGATAAGTAGTTTTTGCAGAAAAAGCAATATTGTCGTGTGGAAGTTGTAACAGTTTTGATTCAATGACTATCTGAAGTATCCTTTTTTGTATCTTTTGATAGTTACTAAAACCTATCACTTTCTGCGTAACTAACATGTTTGATTATTATTCGTAGGGATCAAGAAATTTGTATAAAGTGTAATAGTCGTCTTCGGTAAGGAAATGCAAGTACAATCAATATCACCTGTTTCTCTCGTAATGGGAAAAATTGGTAGATCAATCAGGATTGCATTGTAGGAGTTGCGTATCCGTATGTGTAGTTACAATTTAACGGAATTTGATCAATCAGAAGTTGTTAAAATCTTACGTGGATCAACAGCAGCTTCGTGTTAATCCGCTCAGTAAGCCGTGTGGTCTAACGCGCCGCTTTCCGAGACGGGTAGGCGTACCGGCCCCGGTTCGAATCTGCCCAGCGGATTAACGAAGAGGGGTGGCGAGCCGACCAGCCTGCATGTGGTTTATTAGGCGGTTTTCCACATCCTCCTAGGTGAATACCGGGCTGTTCCCCAAGTCCCTCCTGAGTTACACGATTCGCAAACATTTCGTAACACTTTACACTTTCACATCTGTAACACTATACGCGGACATTTGGGGTACACATCTTCTCCCTGGGGGCATGGAATGGCGGCAGGAAGGCCATCCGACCTCCCCATAAATATTAACACACGTCAAATCCGAATTTACCATATTCCCTGCATATGCGGGAACATGGCCAAAGAGAAACTAACATGTTAGTTAGATTAGCAGTATTGAGATTACAGCCAAAGAAATTCACAGAATTTGTCGTCATAATTAGATACGCAATTTCAGATTTTATTTATAAAATTTTCTGTAACAGAACACAGTACTTTGTCTGAGCTATTGTTTTTGATTATCGTAATAATAGAAAAACTACAAGCCGGCCGCGGTGGCCGAGGGGACTTAGGCGCTCCAGTCACGGTCTTTGCGGCCACTACGGTCGGGGGTTCGAATCCCCCCTCGGGCACGGATATTTGTGCCGTCCTTAGGATAAGCTAGTTAATAAGTAGTTTGTAATCTTAGGGACTGATGACCCCGTAGTTAAGTCCCGTAAGTTCTACAAACATTTGAACATTTGAAAAACTACAATATACGTAATTCAGAGTTATTTAAAGTCAAATGTGTTAATCTTGAGAATAATTCATCGTTTGCTTCAGAGTAGGCAGATAGCGTCTTTTTTTCTATCTTTCTTATTTTATTTTATTACTTATTTATTTTGCGAAAATCTCTTGTGGTATTGCTATTTCGCTAATGACTCGGTAAAACAGTTTACAGGGACAGAAAAAATAACGAATGAAGCGGCGACTATAGCATATATTTTCGAAGGGGCAGGGCAAGAGTAAAAATTTTGTGGCATCATATCTCAAACTGATGTTGCTGGATATGAAATGAAGCGAACATAGGAAGACGGTCGTGGGGAAGGCGAATGGTCGACTTCGGTTTAATGGGAGAGTTTTGGGAACGTGTGATTCGCCTGAAAAACGCTTGTACAACCCCGGCTTGAGTATTGCTCAAGTGTTTGGGATTCCCCTCCAGATAGGTTTAAAGGAGGACGTAAAGTTAGTTCAGAGGCGGGCAGCTAGGTTGGTAGCCGGTACATTCGATCAATGCACGAGTGTTACCATCTAGCTTATGAAGATAATAGCGGGAACTCCGTGGCATTCACATGCGTTTTACATTCCTTTGGCAGTGCCATCTGATGGTGCGAGTTGTATACTATACTTGCCTTGACGTCTGTAATTTCGTATTTTATTTCGCTGCGTACGAAAATTTCAAAATCAAAAATGTTTGTTAAGCTGCAGGGACTTAACTCCGGGATCATCAGTCCCTAAACTTACAAACTATTTATGAACTACCTTATACTAAAGACGACACAAACATCCATGCCCGAGGGGGGATTCGAACCCCCGACCGTAGCGGCCGTGCCGACTGTGACTGGCGCGCCGCAGTCCCCTCGGCCACCGCGGCCTGCGGCGAAAATTTCTTTGAAAGGTTTACATTTGTAACGTCACCATATTATGTTATATGATATTTTCTTTAAAGATCAGGGTTGAAAAAACGTAAAGCATTCCTCTCTAGCATGATCTGTGCAACACGTTGGCGCTTCTTGTTGTGAGGCGAAAACCTAAGAAAAAATATCCGTAGGGGGTTAAAAAAATCTACATTTTATAAAAATGTGTGAGGAACTGTTTTCGATCTATGAAAATGAATCAAATAACAGATAACTCTCATTTCATACCACAGAAAATATTTTATATAAATAAAACGAAACGCTTCTGGAGAAAAATGATCTCATTGTATTGCAGTTACAAAGACGGTCAAATAATGCCCATCATAATCTGTACAGTTTATTTCGATATGATTCGAACTGAAACTAACATGACAGACGACAAGTCCTAGGCCCACACATGTATGCCCTTTCAATGAAGATTTAGGAGCCGCGGTGGAGTAGCCGAGAGGTCTAAAGCGTCTCGCTGAGAAGCGCGCGGTTGCTCGCCGTGGAGGTTCGAGTCCTCCCTGGGGCATGGGTGTGTGTGTTTGTCCGTAGGTTAGTTTACCTACGTTTAAGTAGTTTGTAAGCTAAGGACTGATGACCACGCAGTTTGGTCCGATAGATTTACATACATTATACATTATTAAGGTTTAGGAAGCCGAATGGAAGAAGCGGCACCAAGCGAAATACAATCAAAATGACAATAAAAATGTACGACATTAATTAAATATCAAACATTACATTAATTAAATATTCCGTTTAGCCTCGTGCTCCATAAAATATGGCGTATCCTTAAATACGAAAACCTTGTGGGGTTAAGGTATTGTGATGGTGTGTTTATAATCTCGTCTAGGTTACTCTTTCAATAAAGGCATTCAAATGAAACTCGCCATTATACATTTGTTGATGTTTTACATTAGCTACCTACACGCAAAGAACAAATCGCAACAAATTCTTATTTCTGAAATGTTCCTGCACAAAGTGCTCTGGGATGTTAGTATTTTATTCAAATGCTCTGGACTTTTCTTTTTTAAATTTTACCCAAGTCAACTCTTCTCTTACGAACAACACACTAGCTGCATCTAATATATAAAGGCCTAAATCAAAGCATAAAAGAAACTGTTTATAAAAAGCAAACGATCCGTGTCGGTCTAATGATAGCCTGCTTAAGCTTAATGATAGCCTGCTTAAGCTTAATGATAGCCTGCTTAAGCTTAATGATAGCCTGCTTAAGCTAATATAGTTACAACTGTTCTATTTTTCCGGAACCTGAAGAAAGATTGCGGAGTACTTTGGTGTATGTAATTATTGCAACCGTATACAACACATATACTCCCACCAATTTCCTAGTTCTGAAAAGTGAGCTGTGGAATCAAGTGAGTCCTCTGAGTCTCACATTGTATATCCGCTGCTCTCTCCCAGTTTCAGTTCACAACTCACGCCGCCAGGAGGTGTTCGGGAACTCTGCCGCACGTTTTAGGGAACAGTTTCGGCTGTTATCTTTATAATCTATTCTGTGTTACTGATCAGCTAGGGGAATTTAAATGAGAGTCGCAGGAGGGAAATCGACGTTCTTCTCGAGGAACACTGTTGAAGATATTTAAAGGGTCGGAATTTGAGGCAGACTGCAGAACGATTCTACTGCTGCTAACCTGCATTTCGAGTAAAGACCACAAATATGACAGCGACCAGGGCTCGTACGGATGCGTACAAGCATTCGTTTTTCTCTCGTTCTGTATGGGAGTGCAACAGGAAAACAAGTAACCAGTAGTGGTGCTTAGTACCCTCCACCACGCAGCTATAGATGGATTGCAGTGTACGTGTGTAGATCCAGATGTTATGGCTTTTTCAGAAGAGGTATACAATCAATTAGAGTACGACCGAAACATGATTTGTGGCTGAAACCGTAAACGAAACTTTCGTAAATAACTTGTACAGTATTTTCTGTATATTGACATTACACCACAAATCACTAGTTTTTTTCCACATTCTTCAAGCGCCCCTTCCTTTATTAAGCCTTCTTGAGTGTCATCAGGAGTCTGTAGAAGATGACATGGAAGGCGAACAGTACTTCCAAAATGAATTATTTTCTCCTCGTTGTGACTTTTTTCTACGTAAAAGAGAAAAATTAAAGAAGGGTGGACTGTAAGTAAACTAAACTCGATGCAGTAAAGTCTCTGAATTACGGGTTTCCCACAAATATGAGCGTCATAAGACGTAACAACAATCGCGGGTACATTATGTCTTCACAGAAAAAGGTACTCCACCCTTAAACCGCGCAGTAAATACTGATAAGTATTTAGAACCCTTAGGCTGCCAATTTAAATGCCTCTTTTTTTTTTTTTTTTTTTTTTTTTAAAAAAAAAAAAAAAAAAAGGGGTCACATTTTTTTTACAGGTGTATTCTTTTAATCTCAGACTGCAAGTTTTAAATAGTGGGATATATACAAGTTTTAACTTCAGTTATATTTCATTATTAATGTACTGCAAGAGATGAAAGTGCTGTCTACGAATAAGAGGTGAGTGAACTTAAATTTATTTATGACTAGGATTACAAGTAGGGGAGTAAATTGTCGAGTCTCTGTTAAACATTTCGCACATACGTAGTACCTCAACTTGATATGCGCTTACATTTTTTTAAATACAAAAATCGTAGACAACTAGTTTATCGGGTAGTTACCAATATTTCTTGTCAATCGAGCGAAATTGTTCACCTTTGTTATGTCATTCATATTCAGTTGTAGAAGTCGTAACTCACTTGTTTATCAGGTAGCTAGCAGCGTTTCTGGTCTATGGTGTCAAGTGCCTCTTCATACAAATATTAATTACACCCCTTCCTGACATCGCAATAATTAGTTTGTTAATTAAAATTAGGTTACATTTTCAGAAGGTGTCGGAACACACAATAATTGCTGTTAAGCTAACAACCGAATCCGTACTTAGTCAGTTTTGACATTTAATAAACTAAACTTTCATCTGTACTGCAAATAATTTGTCAATTTCAGAATTATCGACTTGGACATTTCCATACTAGAGTAGATTTTACAAGGTCCTTTGTCGGTATCAGTTACTTTTATAGATGCTCAGTCAGAATTTAATTTAATTAAATTAACGTGTCTAGGAAAAGAATCCAGAGAGATAAACCGTTTACCGAAAACACCTAAATGCGCCAGTCTGAAAATTCACAGTTTTTCACATAGTTGAATCATTTAATTTTACGTAGGAATAAAACATGCAGAAGAGCTCTTTTATCTCCAAAACAATCACGATACAATAAACAACTTTTATTTATTTTTATCGTAAATTACTGACAAAAAAGAGCAAGAAGCAATTAAATGAAAGAGTAACACAAAGTCAAATTACATTATAATAATTACAGGGATTATACATTTTAAACTCACAGTTACATGCTGCCCGTAAGTAAATTATCCTAATGCTGAGATCTTTTCCCTCCCTCCCTTCTCTCTCTCTCTCTCTCTTCCTTCTCTCTCTCTCTCTCATTTTTCGTCGGGCCGTCTGGGGGAGGCACGTGCCCCAAAGCCCGCCCCCCACCCCGTATCCGTTTTTGCCGTTCAACACTCTGTCCATTCCGTTCAACTGCTCTTCTAGGTCTTTTGCTGTCTCCGACAGAATTACAATCTCATCGTCAAAACGCATTGTTTTTATTGCTTCACCCTGAACTTTAATTCCTTCTCCAAAATTCTCCTTGATTTCCTTTATAGCTTGGTCAGTGCACAAACTGAGTAACATTGAAGAAAGACTATCACCGTGTCTTGCTCCCTTTCCAACCCTTCATCCCTTTCATGCCCTTCAACTCTGATAACTGCTGTTTTTGTACAAGTTGTAAATAACCTTCCGACCACTATATTTTATTCCTGCTGATTTCATAAATTGAAAGAGTGTATTCCAATCAACATTGTAAAAAGCTTTCTCCAAATCTACAAAAGCTAGAAATGTAGGTTTTCACCTTTCTTCTAAGATAAGCCGTAAAGTGAGTATTGCCTCCAGTGTTGCTACATTTATCCTGAATCGAAACTAATCTTCCATGAGGTCGGCTTCTACCATCTTTTCCATCCTTTTGTAAATAATTCGTGTTAAAATTTTTCAATCATGACATATTAAGTTGGTTTACGTTTTAGGAGGCGATCCACCTATAATATTGTAAAAAAATATAAAATAGCCAAGATCGCTTATCATCAATTTTTATTAACGACGACCGGTTGCGCTGAACTATGTCAGCATCATCAGGTCAAATAAAATTTTTTACAAGGCCATAATCTGTTAAAAAGGAAAGACGGATATTTAAAACATGCATGTCATTATAATAAAACGATAAGATACGTCAATTAAATCCATAAGAACAAGATCGGGAATATTTAGAGATGAGACATACCTTGTAATGTCAAACAGTTGTTATATAACAATTTACAGTGCATAGGTGCCCTATGTCATTATAATAAAACATAATTATCACAGTGAGGTGACAAAAGCAAACTTATCATGATGTCTCATCTCTAAATATGCCCGATCTTGCTCTTATGGATTTAATTGACGTATCTTCTCGTTTTATTATAATGACATGCATGTTTTAAATTTCCGTCTTTCCTTTTTAAAAGATTATGGCCTTGTAAAATATTTTATTTGACCTGATGATGCTGACATAGTTCAGCGAAACCGGTCGTCGTTAATAAAAATTGATGATAAGCGATCTTGGCTATTTTATATTTTTTTACAACATGACATATTAAACTGATGGTTCTGTAATTTTCACACCTGTCTGCACCTGCTTTCTTTGGAATGAGGATTATTACATTTTTCTTAAAGTCCGAGGGTATGTCACCTAACTCGTACATCTTACGCACGAGATGAAATAGTTTTGTCATGTATGGTTCTCCCAGACACTTCAGTTGTTTTGAGGGAATGTTATCTACTCCAGGGGCATTGTTTCGACATAAGCCTTTCAGGGCACTGTCAAATTCATCTCTCAGTATAGTATCTCCTATTTCATTTTCATCTATTTCCTCTTTCCCTTACCACAATATTGTCTCTAGGTTCGTTTTCTTTATTGAGCCCCTCTATATACTCTTTCCACCTTTCAACTTTCCCTTCTTTGCTGAGAACTGGTTTTTCCATCTAAGTTTTTTATGTTCATACAGCTGCTTTTCTTGTCTACAAAGACACTCTTATTTTCCTGTAGGCGGTATCTATTTTTCCCCTATTTCTACACTTCTACATATTGCATTTGCCTTCTAGCTACTCCTGATTAGCTGTTTTGCACTTCCTATCAATCTCATTTCTTAGTCGTCTGTACTCCATTTTGCCTGTTTCATTTACTGCGTTTTTACATTTTCTCCTTTCATCTATTAAATTCAGTAATTCCTATGATACCCAAGATTTTTTGTAGGTATTGCCTTCATACCTATTTTGTCCTCAGCTGCCTTCACTATTTCATCTCTCAATGCTACCCACTCCTCTTCTACTGCTTTATTGCCTCCCGTTTCTGTCAATTGTTGCCTAAAGCTCCCTCTGAAATTAATAAGAACTTCAGGTTGTCTAATAATTTTATCCAAGTCACATCTCCTTATTTTCCTACCTTCCTCCAGTTTTTTTGTTTCAACCTACGGTTCATGATCAATGGTCATGGTCAGAGTCTATATCTGCCCCTGGGTACGTCTTACAGTTTAAAACCTGGTTCCGGAATCTATGTCATACCATTATAAATTCTATCTGGTATCTCCCGATTTCTCCTGGTCTCTTCCACGTATACAACCGTCTTTCGTGATATGATTAAAATATGTTCCTTGCAAAATTCTAACAGGCGACTTCCTCTTTCATTCCTTTGGCCCAGTATATATTCACCTACTATTTTTCCTTGCCTTCCTTTTCCTACTACCAAATTCCAGTCTTCCATCTCAATTAAGTTTTCCACTCTCCTAATTGTGTGAATAAATTCCTTTACCTTGTCATACATTTCTTCGATATCCTCATCATAGGCAGAGCTAGCCGGCATATAAACCTATGCTATTGTGGTTGGCGTTGGCTTCGTATCTATCTTGACTACGATAATGCAATCACTGTGTTGCTGATATGTAGTTTATACTCATCCCTATTTTCTTATCCATCATCAAACCTACTCCTATGTTACCTCCAACTAATTTTGTATTTATAATCCTGTACTCACCTGACCAGAAATTCTGTTCCTCTTTCCGCCGAACTTCACTAATACCCACTATATCTAACATCAACCTATCCTTTCCCCTTTTTAAATTTTGTAACTTCCCTACCAGATTAAGGTATCTAACATTCCACGCTCCGTTCCGTAGAAAGCCAGTGTTGTCTTTCCTGATGATCCAATCCTCCTGAGTAGTCCCCGCCCGGAGATCCGAATGGGGGACTATTTTACCTCCGGAATATTTTACCCGATAGGATGCCATCATCATTTATTCATACAGTAGAGCTGCATGACCTCAGGAAAAGCAACGGCTGTAGTTTCCCCTTGCTTTCAGCCGTTCGCAGTAACTGTGTGGCTGCTGCCTCTCTTCAGGAACAACACGTTTGTCTGGCCTCTCCACATATACCCCTCCGCTGTGGTTGCACCTATGGTACTGCTATTTGTATAGTTGATGCACGCAAGCCACTCCACCTCGGGAATGTCTGTGGTTCATAATGGTGGATAGTTTGCTTAACAACAAAATGCCCACTTTCTACACGTGCGAGGAGAGACTCCTAACAGTTAAAAGGCGCGCCGTCAACTGAGGTGAAGCGTTACTGCTGAATGAATCTCTCCCACACGCGACCCGAGTTCATCAGTAAGTTGAAGAAAGCTAGTTTTAGCAAAGCCGAAGACTCGGCTGATTTCTGGCCGTAATGGAAACTGCTTCCGAATCCAGTACTTTGGTCAAAACTGGCTGTTACCGAAACCGAATATCCGATGGGTCCTTACAATCAATGATTGACATGATTTCTAGGGAAAAAAGCCATTATTTATGTTATAATGTTTACTAGATTTTTAAGTAATTACATTCTACCACTTTCAAACGTAATACTCAGCTTTCCAACATTATGCATTGTTCATAACAATTGAATATACTAATTTACAATTAACGAACACAACAGTAAAACATTTCATGTACACAAAAATAATCACAATATAAAATGAAAACTATATATACAATAATTTTAGATGGCGCATATCTTTTTAAGTCGTACTTTCGGTTCCTTCTGTTTCACAACAAACAGCAATGTTAAATGTCAATTAATTTGTTAATGAGTACATCATACATGTTCCTAACATATATTGAACTATCAAATATATTGGCAATTCTGAAACTAGGTTTAAAATCTCACGTCAGTCCATATATACAATGAATCATAATATTTAAGTGTCGACTATTACATTAGCACAATTGACTGGTCAACACAACTTGTTTATGAGCCTAACATATATACAATGCTATTTATTTTCATTTACACAAAGTTTCTAAATTTCGTCTCTCTAGTTCTTGAAATAATATACAATGACAAAACTATTGTTTATTGAACTGTCTGGAAACCATCTAAACGAATCTCTTAATTAATGAAATCTATCATTTGTTTTAATCACAGTATCACCGAGACACTGTCCTACACTGATTCCTAGGCTGGCTACTTCGTTTTTAACTAACTTCACACGCAATATGTATCACTATTGAAACACACCATTCCGGGTCCGACGCAGACGGTATCGTACGATAACATTGAGATGAGAGGGCCGGCAGTATCATCACACTGTTCTGTACATTCCTTATTTCGGGTGAGGGGGAGGGGCTAGAAGCTCTCCCAAAATAAAGTGCACAGTACACTATACGACACTGCACGTGGTAGGCGGCGCACAGTAAACACGGCAAGTCAAGCCCCCGCAGGCGGCAGGCGGCGCCGGCTTCTAATCCGCCCCCTAATCGATTTGCAGGCGCTCCCGCGAGGAATTTGCGGGCCACGCCGTAGCCCGCAGCGGCGGCCGGGGCACTTCCGCCTGCATTATTGAGGAGGCTCCGGGGGCAGCGGTATCGACCGGTGGCGCCTTTGAAGGCGCGCGGCGAGAAAAAAAAAGCTGGTTAGAAAAAAGGGTGGGAGGGGGCGGGAAGTAGCTTTACCCCAGCAGCGCAGTACATCGACCGGCGCGTCGCGGCGTCCAGCCAGGTAAGAGCGCGCGGCCGACTTACGTGAGCGGCAGGAAGGCCGATAGCCATCTAACGAGCGGGATGCGTGCGCGCGCGCAAGGAACTTCCCAGAACGCATTGTTACGTGCCGCCCATAAGCGATAATTACGGCGTGGGTGGCCGGCTAATGCACGTATTAATTCCCATTAGGAGGCGGAGGCGGCGTCGCGCACACACGGGCAGCAGGTAGCTGGCTGGCTGGCTAGGCAGGTGGGCGTCCGACGCGGCGGCACGCGACCGCCGCGCACAGTGGTTGTCAGGGAGGCGCGAGGCGCGCTATTATTAATGGAGGGCAAACTGGAAGCACTTTGATGCGGGTCTCTGTCGCTGCTTCCACCTGTCGATCGCGTTACGTCGCCCGGCCTCGCAGCAGTCTGGGAACGGTCGTTTCCGGCTCAAGCACCGCCGGCTTAGCGGAGAGAGCTGATGACAGGCTAGGCGAACAGTTTTGACTACTATTATCAACTAGCTTATAAAGATAGTAGCGGAAACTGTTCGTCGAAACAATTTACACTTGTTGCTGGGGGCGTTCTCCTATTCTGTGGAACCTTGTTACTGTTTTGCCAAGATCGCTGTTTCATCTGCCACAATTACCGGTTTCGTCTGATGTTACAGTCATCATCTAATCTGTAAAAGGAGAAGATCGATCAACGTACTTGCCTCATACTATCCATAAACGCTAAAATCAAAACTTATACATTTTATTTTGACATCTAAATATCTGTCGAACTGTGGTGAATCTAATCATACCAGCAACATGAAGCTCTTTCTACAGGGCGTCCCGTGGGGCTGTCAAATACACAAAACTGCGAAGTCATATAACCGTGCCCCACGAAATAAACGTCCGTCGACACGCGTCTGACACCACATTACGCCCAGCGGCGCGGGCTCACTTTAAACTTGTGGAAAGCAGTTACCACACAGACCGCTAGGTGGCGTTCATGGTTAGTGATGTCTAGAGAGCCTGTATAGGGAAGAGTGACCATGCGTGAGACTGCTCCTGATTGGCTGACAGCCCAGGACGCCATGTTTTTACCAGATTTGGCGTTCTTTCCATGTGAGTGAATAGCTGTGGTGTGCCTTAAAAGCTTCTGACAGCGATTTCACTGTACAGCCACGTAGAGCTTGTATTACGGTATGCACTGCTCCACTTTATCACGTCTTTTGTCGGTTATTTTTACGTAAATTAACGTCTTCGTTGGTCGGTGACGATAACCTTGGAACATCGCGGAAATTTTTAAGATTATATGTTTTTTTATGGAATCCGTGTTCATGTTTATGGTCACAACTTACGTCATGTATTGTGTTATTTTCAGTTCGAATTCTATCCAAATAAACAGCTGTACAGATTATTAAGGGTATTACTATTTTGTCCGTTCACACAACTACAATGTTATTCGATCGGTTTTCACAGGACGCGTTTCGATTCATTGAATATAAAACACCTTCAGTAGTCTGAAATGTGAGCTATCTACAATTTGATTTATTTTCAGATATCGAAAACAGTTCGTTAAAATTTTTGTATAAATATAATTTTTTTTCCAGAATGAAACTTCACTCTGCAGCGGAGTGTGCGCTAATATGAAACTTCCTGGCAGATTAAAATTGTGTGCCGGAACCGGGACTCGAACCTGGGACCTTTGCCTTTCGCGGGCAAACGCACTACCGCGAAAGGCAAAGGTCCCAGGTTCGAGTCCCGGTTCCGGCACACAATTTTAATCTGCCAGGAAGTTTCATAAATTTTTTTAATTTTATTTCTTTATTTTTTTACTTTCGGAAATTTTTTCTTAGATTTTCGTCTGACATAATGAAGCGCCGAAATGTTCATGGAAGAGACATCGCATTAGTTTCTTCCTGCCTACGGTTTGAAAAATCATCATCTAAGATAATGTCTTAAATGGGGTGGCAAATGTAAAGCCGGCCGCGGTTGCCGAGGGGACTGAGGCGCTTTAGTCACGGTCTGCACGGCCACTACGGTCGGGGGTTCGAATCCCCCCTCGGGCATGGATATTTGTGCCGTCCCTAGCCTTAGCTAGTTCATAACTAGTTTGTAAGCTTAGGGACTGATGACCATGTAGTTAAGTCCCATAAGTTCTACAAATATTTGAACATTTTTTTCTTATTTTTTGAGCAAATGTAGACCTTGTTATGCAGAGAAATAAAATACGGAATCGCAGATGTCAAAGCAAGTAAGCCTATAATCTACAACCCGAACCAACAGGTGGCTCTGCTAGCGGTGTAGCCTGACAGGCGCATCGAAAGGCCACGGAGTTTCCGCTGTTACCTTCGCAGGCTGTTTGCTAATACGAGGGTCACTCCAAAAGGAATGCACATTTTTTTTTAATACAGTGTTTATTCTACATGTTTGGAAGTGTTACAGTGTGTAGATACATCCTTTAGGAACAATTTTTTCATCTCTCCACATAATCTCCATCCTCCTCAACTGCCTTACGCCACATTGTCTGGAGTGTGTGCAGTACGGGGCCTGCCGTTGCGAGGACAATCCTCAATATTGCCGTGCCCTCTTTCATCACGTAACTTGCTTGCCCACCGACAACTGTACTGCGATCGACAGCAGTATCTCCGTACACGTTTCTCAACCTATTGTGGATGTTTCCCACTGCCTCATTGTAAAATGTTAACTTTCACGGCCGGGATGGTCAAAATTATTAAAAATTTCCGGGCTATTATGACGTGTTCTAGTGGATTTATTGTCGAAACCCAACGTTTCGTCCCCGACTGCGGAGAACGTTCTCTCCCACCATGGGACGATATCAACGGACGGCGGCAATCGGCAACGACGAATTGCGCGCGCATATCAAACATCTGACGTCACACCTCTGCGCGTGAGCCCTCGTAAACGGAGTTTGGCTTCAGTCAGTAGCGAGCCAGGGTGTGCATCGGACATTGAAAGTCTACGATCCCCCTTCAGAATGTCCTCCGCAGTCGGGGACGAAACGTTGGGTTTCGACAATAAATCCACTAGACCACGGCATAATAGTCCGAAAATTTTTAATAGCCGGCCGCGGTGGCCAAGGAGACTGAGGCGCTTCAGTCACGGTCTGCTCGGCCACTACGGTCGGGGGTTCGAATCCCCCCTCGGGCATGGATATTTTTGCCGTCTTTAGTACAAGGTAGTTGATAAGTAGTTTGTAGGTTTAGGGACTGATAACCCCGTAGTTAAGTCCCATAAGCTACACAAACATTATTATTATTATTAAGCAAATTTTTAATAATTCCCACTGTCTCGTTTTCACAGAACAGGAATTCAATGACGGCACATTGCTTCTGACGAACGTCAAGTGTAGCAGCCATCTTGAAGATATGCTGTGATCGCACCACTCACGGTAACAGGTTGAACTAAGTTTGAAAACAAGCAGGAAGGAAGATGACATAAAAGTTTTCTGGGTATGGTACCGCGTCATGATGTAAGGCTATTACTTAAATAATGAAGGAAGGAAGGAAGTATTTACACACTGCAAAACTTTCAAACTAGCAGATTGAGAGCTATACTTAAAAATATATATTTTGCATTTCCTTTGGAGTGTCCCTCGTATAATCCGACCTATTGGCGATTGGGAATGCAACAAAAATAATAGATTATATAGCACCAAGAAAAAAAAGGAGAAAAAACTGAGTAACTGAAGTGTGGTACGACTATCATTTTGATCAAGTTGATAAATGTAGCATTCCATTCCACATTTCAGATAACCCTTTTTTTTAATTTCTTTTACTTTTTACGTAAAATTTAAAATGGTTCACTGTGCTGAATCATTGTCATACTTTGTAATCATAGGAACTTGGGAATGACGCGATAGAGCGCCGAAACTAGTATAATATTGCTAGTTAGATAGAAATATTTTTAAAATATTGTTTTTTTATTTTTTTTATTTTTATTTATTTATTTATTTATTTATTTATTTATTTATTTTTAAAGTAGAGATAGTGGCTTCGACACAAATTGTGTGTTTTTTCTAAATCAGTTAATTTCGTTTTCGGAAATTACACAGCCGTTCTCTTGCTGCAATCCTTTCATTTCTTTCACACAAGTTTCGCCGTTTATTTAACGCACTAGTTTAAGATGTTAAAACATATAAATAAACGATTTTCTAAATGAGATAAACCTTCAGGCTTGTGAAGTAGTAAACATTGAAATAGTGACTGATAAAATGAAGGAGAAACAGACAAGTTGTGGTGATGCTGTGTGAATTCAGCCAGGGACCAGTTGGGTGGAACGCCATCAAAATCAAGAGACTACGAAACGAGAGTAACGTATATTACTTCGATTAAAAGAAAGTGAACAGTTTGTAATTTGTTGAGGGTACATCGGTACGCAAAATGTAATTTCCAGATACAGACTCATCTGATAAACCCTAAAATAAAGGGAGAAACGCCGATAGAAGAATGAACTGCAGCAAGAAAACGGCTGTTTCATTTCAGAAAGCAAATAGATCTTTACTGGCTGCGGAAGATGGAGATACAGTCCGATAATTTTGACAACGATACACAGTTACAACATGATTCTTCTTTGTATGATAGTGGATGATATGAAACAAGCAGTTTTATACAATTATATTACCTCAGTTCATTTCACGTTTTGCTAATGCAATAGATGCAATAGTTCTATCATAGTTCTATCATACAACAACTGCTCGCTCGACGAAACATTATTACCTAGACACTACAAAGTTGTAACAGTTCAGGCTAGTACTCAAGAAAGAAAATAGAAGTAAGACACTGAATTACAGGCTCTAACCACTGAGATAGATTTGCAGTACCACACTGTGGTCTTAAGTCCACAGACTGGTTTGATGCAGCTCTACGCGCTACCCTGTCCTGTGCAAGCCTCTTCATCTGCAAATAAAAACGGCAACCTACAACCTTTTGAATCTGCTTACTGTATTCGTCCCTCGGTCTCCCTCTACGATTTTTACCCCACACATTTCCTTCTAATGCTACGTTGACGATTCGTTGATGTCTTCTCAAAATGCGTCCCACAAGTCTATCCCTTCTCTTACAAGGAAAGTACTTGGGCTCGAACAAACCAATATGTATGAACGTTTGGTTACAGTATCTCTACGTACACCTCAATGTGCTGGTGGGTGTCGTTTTTATGCAAAACTTTGGAATCATGCTCTAGATAGCACTGTAGATGTAATTGTAGACGCTATACGTGATGCCGATATCTGAACTATACCTTATGTAATAATCGTCGTACTCTACATGTACTCTAGCGTATTGTCATCAAAAGCCGTGATGATAGTTGCAACTTTAACCTTCTTCTCGGGAGACTGTTGGTATTCACTGCCACTGCTTCCATCGCCTCTTCCCGCACTTACAGTAGCACTACCGCTAGCAATGAGTTCTTCTTCATCATCATCCCTATTAGCATCTTAATTATGTGGTAGTGTTACAACAGTATCTAACTTATATTTCTGTACCATAAGTTACGAGAAAGCATGGTAATGATTCATCTTCTACACTAATACCATCTTCACGAAGAATGGTTCTTCGTGACTTCATCTCAACCAATCGCAATACTTTATCAGGGTTGATTATCAATCGTCGCTCCATCTGACGCTTCACCACACAAATAACGTCACAAAACGCAACTTCGGAGGCACACTGCACCGTCCCTACCGGCGAACTGACAGGTCAAAGTGCAATGTGGCATGGCACACGGAGAGGCCTATAACGGACGACTAGCAGAGTTTTGCAGATGCGGGAGTATCACTAGTGGAATAAGGGATCTTTACATTATCTCTCGTACGATTTTGGTGTATATGTGTTTGTTCGAGCCCAAGTTCTTTCCTTGTTAGTCAGGATATTCCAGAAAATCCTTTTCTCCCTAATTCGGTTAAGCACCTTATTAGTTACGTGATCTACCCATCTAATCTTCATTATTCGTCTGTAGCACCACATTTCAAGAAGATCTACCTTATTTCTCCTTGAACTCCTTATCGCCCACGTTTCATTCCCGTACAATGCTACACTCCAGACAAATACTTTCAGAAAGGATTTCCTAACATAAAATTTAGTACTGGATGTCAGCAAATTTCGCTTCTTCAGAAATGATTTCCTTCCCATAGCCATAATGCATTTTATATCTTCCCTACTTCGGCCATCAGAGGTTATTTTGGTACCCAAATAACAAAATAGATCTACTACTTTCATTGTCTCATTACCTAATCTTCTAATTCCTTAATAATCGCCCGAATTTCTGACGCTGCATTCCATTATCCTTGTTTTACTCTTGTTATGGTTCATCTTATACCTCCCTTTCAAGACATTGTTCATTCCGTTCAATTGCTCTTCAGGTCCTTTGCTGTCTCTGATAAAATTACTGTATCAGCGGCAAACAGCAAAGTTTTTTGAAGTTTAATTTTTCTCCAAATTTCTCCTTTTCTTCCTTCACAGCTTGCTCAATGTAAACATTGAACAATATTGGGGAAAGGTTACAACCCTGTCTTATTCCCTTCCCAACTACTGCGTCCGTTTCACGCCCTTCGGCTCTAATAACTACTGTCTGGTCTTTGTACAAGTGTAACTCTTCGCTCCCTATATTGTACCCCTAATACCTTCAGAATTTGAAAGGTGAGTTCCAGTAAACATCATCAAAAGCTTTCTCCAGATCTACAAAGCCTAAAACGTAGATTTAGAACATAAATTTATCCGCCTTATGTGGACTTATAAGAGGTCTGCGTCTGTATTAAAAACTTTTTGAAATAATTTATAATGCTGCAGTCACTTTTTACTAATATTTTAATCAGCTAATTAAAATATTGGTAAGAAGTGACTGATGCAGTATAAACTGTTTCAAAAAACCTAGATTCGCCTCTTCCGAAGATATCTTCTAGGATAAGTCTTAATGTAAGTAATGCCTCCCGTGTACCTTTATCTCTCTTAAACCCAAATTGATCTTCCCGAAGTTGAATTCCACTACATTCGTCTGTAAATAAATAATGTAAGTATTTTGCAAACATGACTTTGTCTGCACTTGCTTTCTTTGTAATTGGAAAGTACTTCTCCTGTCTCGTACATCTTGCATACCTGCTGCCTCTCCTAACGATATCACCTGTTCAGACGAAATAATATCTACTTCATGGGTCTTGTCGTGACTCAGATCTTTCAGTGCACTTTAAAATTCTCCACGCAGTGTCGTATCTTCTATCTCATCTTCCTCTACTTCTCTTCCATTTATAGAATACTGCCTTCGCGTTCATTTCCTTTGTACTGGCCCCCTATACAGGGTGGTCCATTGATATTGACTGGGCCAAATATCTCACGAAATCAGCATTAAAAAAAATACAAAGAACAAAACTTTTCTAGCTTGAAGAGGGAAAAGAGATGGCGCTATGGTTGGCCCGCTAGAAGAAACTGGCATAGGTCAAACGGATATCAGCTGCATTTTTTTGATAGGTACCCCCATTTGTATTACATATTCGTCTAGTACATAAATAAATTTGAATGTTTAATTTGGAACACTTTTTTCGCTTTGCGATAGATAGCGCTGTAATAGTCGCAAACGCTTAAGTACGTGGAATCGCGTAACATTTCGCCAGTGCGGACGGTATTTGTTTCGTGATACTTTACTTGGGTTAAAATGGACCTTTTACCAATAGCAGAAAATGTCGATATTATATTTATGTACGGCTATTGTGATCAAAATGCCCGACGGGCATCGGAGGTTCGAATCCTCCCTCGGGCATGGGTGTTTATGCTGTCTTTAGTATAAGTTAGTTCATAGGTAGTTTGTAGATTAGGGACTGATGACCCCGCAGTTAAGTCCCATAAGCTTTAAAAACATTTTAAAGACTGAGCTATGTATGTTGATCGTTATCCTGGAAGGCATCATCCAAGTGCCCGGACCTTTCGTCGAATAGTTACGTTCTTTAAAGTGACAGGAAGTATTAAGCCACAAGTGAAACGTCAACCACGACCAGCAACAAATGATGGTGCCCAAGTAAGTGTTTTAGCTGCAGTTGCGGCTAATCCACACATCAGTAGCAGACAAATTGAGCGTTAATCTGGAATCTCAAAAACATCGGTGTTGAGAATTATACATCAACATAAATTTCACCCCTACCATATTTCTATACACCAGGATTTGTATGGCGAAGACTTTGAACGTCGTGTACATTTTTGCCGTTGGGCACAAAATAAATTACGGGATGATAACATTTTTTTTCACGCATACTGTTTAGTGACGAAACGTCATTCACAAACAGAGGTAACGTAAACCGGCATAATTTGCACTATTGGGCAACGCAAAATCCACGACGGGGCGGCATTATGGGAGGAAGGATAATTAGCCCGTATTTTATCACTGGCAATCTAAATGGTGCAATATATGCTGCTTTCTTACGTAATGTTCTACCGATTTTACTACAAGATGTTTCACTGCATTACAGAATGGCGGTGTACTTTCAACATGATGGATGTCCCATGGCTCGCGTGCAGTTGGAGCGGTCTTAAACGGAATACTTAATGACAGGTGAACTGGTCGTAGAAGCACCATACCATGGCCCGCACGTTCCTTTGGGGAAAATTGAAGAATATTTGTTATTGCGATTCACCGACAACGCCTGAATGCATCAGCGCATTGTCAATGCATGCGAGAATATTATTGAAGGCGAACTACTTGCTGTTGAGAGGATTCCGTTACGCATATTGCCAAGTGCATTGAAGTTGAAGGACATCATTTTGAGCATTTATTGAAGTCATGAGGTAATTACAGGTAATCACACAGTAACAGCATGCGTTATCATAATGTGTGATAATTCCACAAAAGTAGATATATCACATTGGAACAACCGAAATGAAGGTCAAACATACCTACTTTCTGTGTTTTAATTTATAAAACCTACCTGTTACCCACTGTTCGCCTAAAATTGTGAGCAATATGTTTGTGAATATTACAGTACCATCTATCACAAAGCGATATTGTGTTCCAAACAACTCATTCATATTTATTTACGTACTAGACGAATGTGTAATAAAAAATGGCCGGCCGCGGTGGCCGAGGAGACTAAGGCGCTCCAGTCACGGTCTGCACGGCCACTACGGTCGGGGGTTCGAATCCCCCCTCGGGCATGGATATTTGTGCCGTCCTAGTTCGTAAGTAGTTCATAAGTATTGTAGGTTTAGGGACTGATGACCCCGTAGTCCCATAGACTTAAAAAAATGGGGGTACCTATTTTTAAAAAATGCAGTTGATATCCGTTTGCATAAGGCAGCGCCATCTAGCAGGCCAACCATAGCGCCATCTGCTTTTCCCCTTCAAGCTAGAAAAGTTTTGTTCTTTGTAACTTTTTCTTTTGATGCTCATTTTGTAAGATAATTAGCCCGGTCACTATCAATGAACCACCCTGTATACTCCTTCCGTCTTGCAGCTTCGTGTTCCTTTTGAGCACTTAATATTTCTGCAGCTACCTGTAGGCGGTATCTATGTTTCCCCCATTTATATATTCTCTTACGGTCTTGCTTTTGTCCTCTAGCCACACCTGCTCAACCAATCTGCACTCCATGTTAAATTCAGACGTCTGTATTCCTTTCTGCCTGTGTCATCTGCATCAGATTCATGTTTTCTGATCTCATCACTTACTGAAAGTTCAGTATCTCCTGTGTAATCTAGAGACTTTTAATAGACCTTGTCGTTCTGCCAATATGATCCTCTACCTTTCAGAGCTACTTCTTCTGTTTTACTTTCCCTGTTTCGTTCAATCCCTGCCTAATGCTCTCTCTCAAACTCACAACCACCACTGGTTCCTGCAGTTTGTCCAGGTGCCATATCCTTAAATTTCTACCTTTTTGCAGTCTGTTACGTCTCAATCTACAGTTCATAACCAACAAGTTATGATCACAGTCGGTATCTTCCTATGGATAGTCTTACATTTAAAAACCTGGTTTCTAAACCTATTTCTTACCATTATCAAGTCAGTCTTCTATAATGATTAAACCAAGTGTTTTTAATTATTAAATTGTGCCCTACACAAAATTCTACCAGGCGGTCTCTTCTTTCATTCATTTTTCCCAGTCCATATTTACCTGTTACAGTTCCTTCTCTTCTCTTTCCTACTACTGACTTCCAGTCCCCCATCACAATTAAATTTTCGCCTCCTTTCAGGGTCTTTTATCTACTCATACATTTCTTCGATCTCCTCCCCATCGGCACAGCTAGTTGGAAAGGGGGAAGAAAAACTCGGACATTAGCTGACGACACTGTAATACTGTTGGAGACGAAAAGGCCTTGAAAGAAGAATGAACTGGAAAGAACAGTGTGTTAAAAGAACGTAAGATGAAGACCAAGAAAATGAATACAATTTTAATGGAAAGTGCTGGCATTAGGTCGTGTGATTCTATGGCAACTACATTAGGAAACCCGGCGTTGAAATTTGTAGAGGAGTTTTGTACTTTGGGGAAAAAGGAGACCGATGATGGCTGAATTGCAGTAGATATGAAGCACTGACGTTGCCGAGGTGGGGTGGCTTGCGTGCCTAAACGACACAGATAGCCGTACAGTAGGTGCAACCACAGAGGAGGGGTATCTGTGGATAGGCCAGGAAAACGTGTGGTTCCTGGAGAGGGGCAGCAGCCTTTTCGGTAGTTACAGAAGCAACAGTCTGCATGATTGACTGAGTTGGCCTTGTAACATCAGCTAACATGACTTTGCCATGCAGTTACTACGAATGACTGGAATCAAGGGGAAACTACATTCTTTAACTTTCCCGAGGACATGCAGCTCTACTGTATGAGTATATAATGATCGCATCCTTTCGGGTAAAATATTCCGGAGGTAAAACAGTTTCCGGGCGGGGACTACTCAGGAGGATGTCGTCATCAAGAAAACCAAAACAGAACAGACATTTTACTGATCAGCGCGTGGGATGTTTTATCCCTTAATCCAGTAGCTCAGTTACAAAATTTGAAAAAAAAAATGGATAGGTTAAAGTATAATATGGTGGGGATTAGTGAAGTTCCGTTGCAGGATGAACAGGATTTTTGGCCAGGTGAGTACAGGGTTACAAATACAATATCAGTTGGTGGTAACACAGGAATAGGTCTGACAATGAATAAGAAAAAAGTACGTGGGTAAGTTAGTAAAAACAGCGTAGGGAACGCATTATTGTAACAAAGATAGACACGATGCCAACACCGACCACGGTAGTACAAGTATGTTGAGGTAAACAGGAAATTACAGAGCCGGCCGCGGTGGCCGAAGAGACTGAGGCGCTTCAGTCACGGTCTGCACGGCCACTACGGTCGGGGGCTCGAATCCCCCCTCGGGCATGGATATTTGTGCCGTCCTTAGTTGTAGGTAGTTCATAAGTAGTTTGTAAGTTTAGGGACTGATGAACTCGTAGTTAAGTCCCATAAGCTTAACAAACATTTGAACATTTTTGAAATTACAGATGAGGGAGATGCGCCGAAAGCTACCTACAGTGTATCTATCCTTTTTCTGGAAAACCTTTTCTGCTCCCTGCAGTGTCCTGGACACCGGGCAGATGTCAACACATTCACTCACTGGGCAAGTGTAACTTTGTGGAATTGTCACAAACACCTTCCTGAGATTGGCGGATAGGGAGTTCGGTAACATTCTCGCATGCAAGTACCTACTTTCTTTAATACTAGAATTTCGAATCAAAATTTTACCTTCTATGTCCCCCACGCACTCCACTGGAGTAAAAGGTGTATGAAGTACCTCTCACATAACAACAAGAGTAGACCAGTTTTGATTCGTGTGGTACGACTCTGCTGATGACACAGTCTCATCCATTCTGAAATTCTGAAAAGCTATTTGGGATGTTCTGACATTCTGTTCCATTCCATAAGGTGCCATTCCTTGCTTAATCTGTAAACGATTTCCACAAAGATTTTATCAAACGTCTTTGGGAGATACACTTCACTGGAACGGTTACACTGTCAATTTTTTTATTTCCGTAGTTGCTGGGAAGTAGTGGCAGAATTATTAATCTTTAGTACAACAGCATTTATTGTAATGTTTGTGGCGAGCACATTACTTGAAAAGGAAGAAAAGTAGAGACGATTGTGGGAGAAACCATGGACAGTGTTAAAGATTCGACGTATTCAAATGACTGTATTTCATGAGCTATACTGCGGCAACAGAATTACGAAAGACGTCCGACAACGGGCGACCAAACATTTTAGTATGTTGCGAGAAATGTACTCGAAATTGAAAATATTAATTAGTTTCAGCTCGCAGAAAGAGGGAAATCGGGGTTCGAGATTCGGAACGGCATAATTTTTACATGTCATCAATTAATCATACAGCTGACGCTAATTAACATTCGCAATAACAAAAACGTTCCCTGCAGATAATTTGACAGCTGTAGTCACCCAAGTGTGCCTTCCTTTAGACACTTACGCACGACTATGTCCGAAGCACGTGCGTATGGCTCCAACAATAAACACGGACACTACACATCGTATTTTAGTACGTCGTCATGAAGGTACCTACTCAGATCTGGAGACAAGAAACTCATTTAACAAATGTCATTATTTTAATAATTTTGTTCTTTATAATCAAATAATGGAATACGGCACTCGTTACGAATTCTTCATGCATAACATGACCTGTTCATAGAAATTATCATCATTGAGGTGACCAAACATTTACGTAGAAATTTCATGTTATATATTATATGCACAGTTCTGCCTCTTATTCGCCACAGTTTGCTTTTCAAACAACCTGCATTCTCGCAGATATTGTTTTGTCCGAAATATCACATAAAATATCTCTGTAAATATTTGCATTTTTTATTCAGATCTCGAATCGCGCGCAGTGTTTCATTATGCAAATGACGATGCTATTTCTGCTACGGATCACCTCGTTTCTTGCAACAACCGAAAGTTATTCAAGGTGTTCGAATGGCACGCTTTACCGCTTAATTTATTATTCCAGAACCATGTGAAGCACTCTGTAAATCACTTAAAGAGGCATTAGGTAGGTTAGACTAAGTAATTGGGTGCAATTAAAAATATTAATCATTTGTGATCCTTCCAATATTTCGTGGTAGAAAACCATCATATTGGATGAAAAATACTGATTTGTATAGGTTCTACTGGGACTGTTTTGTTAATCGATTTTCGGCTTACAACACTATGTGTCTGTAAAGAAGATCGCATATAAAACACTTGTGCAACTCCGTTTTCAGAATTGCTCAAGTGTTTGGGATCCCATTAGAACGGTTTCAAGGAAGAAATAAAAGAAATTCATTGGCGAGCAGCTAATTTGTTACTACTAGGAAGTATTGAAAAGCCAAGATCGCAAATATTGATTTATTTTTCCTGACGACTGGTTTCGACACACTTAGGGTATCATCCTCTGGTCACGCGCCGCTTTCCTGGACGGGGAGGCGTACCGGCCCCGGTTCGAATTCGCCCGGCGGATTAACGAAGGGGGTCGGAGTGCCGGCCAGCATGGATGTGGTTTTTAGACGATTTCTTCCACATCCCCCTACGGGAATACCGGGCTGGTCCCCACGTCCTCCTCAGTTACACGATTCATGAAGAATTCGTAACACTTTACACTTACGCACGTATAACAGTTTACACAGACATTTGGGGTACAAAATTCCTTCTGGGGGGCATGGGGTGGCGACAGGAAGGGCATCCGGCCACCCCGTAAATATTAACTCGCAAAGTCCGGATTTGACAATGCCGAACCTGCATGTGCGGAACATGGCCCAAGAGAAAGAAAGCTGTCGAAAAGATAGCTAGGTCGATTACTTTCCTTTTTAATTAGAGCCAGGTCACAATTCATGTACAGTTTGATTTCAATGACACGTTTCGGATTAACTATCATCTTATTTGTATCTCTTTTGTGACATAGCCACAGGTATGCAGATGATGATGGTTAATCCGAAACGGGTCGTTGAAGACAGCTTTTCGGAAGAACTGCTCATTCAAGGGACCAGGTGTCTGGCGCGGGATTTAGATCGATTACGCATCGATTACGCATGAACAGCCATGCGCACCGCAGCACGGCGCTCAGATGCGGACGGCTAATCCGCCGCAGCAGTGATTACTTTCAAAATACGTTACGGCTATAGACCACCACTTGAAAACAATATTGTTACCGTAAAATGGTATGACATTGAACATTTTAAATTTATTTTTGTACATTCTACAGCTACATCTACATGGGATATTCTGCAAATCACATTTAAGTGCCTAGCAGAGGGTTCATCGAACTACCATCATACTATTTACCTCCCATTCCATTCTCGAAAAGCGCGAGGGAAGAAAGAACACCTGAATCTCTCTGTTCGTGCTATCATTTCTCGTATTTTATTCTGATGATCATTTCTACCCATGTAAGTGGGAGTCAACAATATATTTTCGCATTCGGAGGAGAATGTTGGAGATTTGAGCAAGTAGCCCACGCCGCAGCGATAAGCGCCGTTCTTGTAATGATTCCCATTCCAGATCCTGTATCATGTCCGTAAGGCTCTCTCCCCTGTCTCGTGACAATACAAAACAAGCTGCCTTTCTTTAGACTCTTTCTACGTCCTCCGTCAAACCTACCTGATATGGATCCCACACTGGGCAGCAATACTCCAAACGTGACGGACAAGCTTAGTGTATGCAATCTCTCTGCAGCCTCTTTTAAGGGTTCTGCAAATAAAACGCAGTCTCTGGTTATCCTTTCCCACGATATTATCTACGTCTTGTTTCTAGTTGAAGTCTGAAGTAATAGTAATTCCTAGGTATTTTGTGGAGTTTACGGCCTTCACTTTTGATTGATTTATCTTGTATACAAAGTTTAATGGATTTATTTTCGTCCTCATGTGGACGACGTTAGACTTCTCATTATATAGAGTCCATTGCCAATTTTTACACAATAATGATATCTTATTTAGATCGTTCTGCTGTTCGTTTTGATCTTCAGATGATTTTAATAGACGGCAAATGACGGCGTCATCAGCAAACAACCTAAGAGAGCTGCTTAGATTTTCTCCCAAACCGTTTATGTTAATAAGGAACAGCAGAGGACCGATAAAACAACCCTGTGGAACACCCGTTATCACCTCTGTTTCAGCCGATGCCTTACCGTCGATTACTATAAACTGTGTCCTCTCTGACAGAAAATCCCCCATCCAGTCGCAAATTTGGGGTGATATACCATAACTACGCAATTTGATTAAAAGCCGTTTGTGAGGTACGGTGTCAAAAGCCTTCTAGCAATGAAGAAATACGGAATCAATTTGAGAACCCTTTTCGATAGCACTCATCACTTCTTTTGAGTAAAGAGCTAGTTGTGTTTCGCATGAACGATATTTTCTAAGTCCGTGTTGACCTTGGGTCAATAGATCATTCTGTTCGAGACAATTCATAATATTTGAACACAGGAAATGTCCCAAAATCCTGCTGCAAATTGACGTCAATGAAATAGACCTGTAGTTTACTGGGTTACTCCTACTGCCTTTCTTGAATATAGGTGTGACCTGTGCAACTTTCCAATCTTTTGGTACAGATCCTTCTTTGAGCGAGCGGTTGTATATGGCTGTTAAGTAAGGAGCTATCGCTTCAGCACAGTCAGATAGAAATCTAATGGGCTTACAGTTCGAACCAGAAGACTTGTATTTAAGTGATTTCAGTTGCTTAATTATTCCGATGATATCTACTTCAAGTTACTCATTCTGGCCTCTGTTTGTAATTCGTAATCTGGAATATTGGTTTCGCCTTCTTTGGTGAACGAGTTTCTAAAAACTATGTTTAGTAACGCTTTGGTAGCGCTATCATTGGCAGGATCGGCATTACATTCACGTAGTGAGGGTATTGTTTGTGTTTTGCCCCTATTATATTTAAGACATGACCAAAATCTCTTTCGGAAAAGAGTTTCGTTGTGAAACGTATTGTAGGCATCTCGCATCGGAGTCCTCGCTAAATTTCGAGCTTCTGTGTAGGATCTCCAGTCCTGACTTTTCAGTTGCTTTCCAGCATGACTTTTCAGTTGCTTTTGCAACAGTATCCTGACCTATTTTGTGTACCAAGAGGGTTCACCTTCTTTTATTAATTTATTTGGTATAAAACTGTCAATTGCTGTCGATACCACTTCTTTGAATTTGAGCCACATATGGTCTACATTTACGTTTAGTGTTAGGAACGAGTGCAAACTGTCTTTCAAGAAGCAATGTATTTTATTTCTACCTGCTTTCCTGGACGAACATACTTTTCGTCTACTTTTGGTAACTTTGTGACTTTCGATATTCAATCTCGCTACCTCAGCTCTGTGTTCACTAATACCTGTATCCGTTTGATGCTCGTTATGGGCTCAGGATTATTTGTTGCTAAGAGATAAAGTGTGTTTTTACATCCATTTACAATTCTAGTTGGCTCATGAACTAATTGTTCGAAGTAATTCTCAGAGAATGCATTGAGTACAATTTCGCACAATGTTTTATGTATACCTCGTGATTTGAAAATATGATTTTGCCAACAGACTGAGGGTAAATTAAAATCGCCGCCTACTATTACTATGTGAGTGGGGAACATGTCTGCAGTTAGACTCAGGTTTTCTTTGAACCTTTCTGCAACTTCCTAAGCTGTTGACAAGAAACGTTTTAGGAAGATCTAGAGGTCTTACTGAATATGACAAACCAAATTATATATTTTCATGAGACGCTCTTTATGGATTTTTTTAAATTCATAGTTGAATCTCACGCAACATGTCCAGGCCACGTTCAACAATTAAACATGTCCTAATTCTGTGGAAGGTATTCAACTTTTTGTTCAATAGAACCACTATCACATGAAAAAGCATGCCACTTTGTGTAGGTCTGTGGTTTTGATAGTAGTCAATTTACAGTATTGGGGTATTATTTATGAGTTTCTTTTAATAACCTAGCAATTTTTCAATTCAATATTGCTTATTTTGTAAAATAATCGAAATGAGTGAAAACGTACTTACGACGTAAGAAAATTATTTAAAAACTGGTCCTTCCATAAATGTTTGTGTGGCTTTAATGAATGTAATAGAAAAAAAAGATATCACAGTTTACAGAAATACAGTTGTAAATTCTGTACAGCATACGAATTAAATGACTAATACTGTTCATCTTAGGAGATGTCATAGGCATTAAAATTTGAAACCAAAATGAAACGTTCGTCCTCCGTCAGGTAGGAACAGGCAGAATCTTAAAACCTTCCGCTGAATTTCGCTTGAAATGCGATTTGCTTTAAAATGTTACACTACTGGCCATTAAAATTGCTACACCACGAAGATGACGTGCCACAGACGCGAAATTTAACCGACAGGAAGAGGATTCTGTGATATGAAAATGATTAGGTTCTCAGAGCATTGACACAAGTTTGGCGCCTGTGGTGACACGTACAACGTGCTGACGCGAGGAAAGTTTCCAACCGATTTGTCATACACAAACAGCAGTTGACCGGCGTTGCCTGGTGAGACGTTGTTGTCATGCCTCGTGTAAGGGAGATAAATGCGTACCATCACATTTCCGACTTTGATAAAGGTCGGACTGTAGCCTATCACGATTGCGGTTTATCGTATAGCGACATTGCTGCTCGCGTTGGTCGCGATCCAATGACTTTTAGCAGAATGGAATCGGTGTGTTCAGGAGGATAATACGGATCGCCGTTCTGGATTCCAACGACCTCGTATCACTAGCAGTCGAGATGACAGGCATCTTATGACTGTAACGGTTCGTGCAGTCAGGTCTCGATCACTGAGTCAACGGATTGGGCTGTTTACAAGACAACAACCATCTGCACGAACAGTTCGACGACGTTTGCAGCAGCATGGAGTATTACTTCGGAGACCATGGCTGCGGTTATCCTTGACGCTGCATGACTGACAGGAGCGCCTGCGATGGTGTACGCAACGACGAACATGGGTACACGAATGGCAAAACGTCATTTTTTTTTCGGATGAATCCAGGTTCTGTTTACAGTATCATGATGATGTTGGCATATTCGTCATCGCCATACTGGGGTATCACCCATTGTGATGGTATGGGATGCCATTGCTTACACGTCTCGGTCACCTCTTCTTTGCATCGACGGCACTTTGAACAATTACATTTCAGAAGTGTTACGGCCCGTGGCTCTACCTTCATTCGATCCCTGCGAAACCCTATATTTCAGCATGATAGTGCACGACCGCATGTTGCAGGTGCTGCAGGGCTATTCTGGATGCGGAAAATATTCGACTGCTGCCCTGGCCAGCACAGTCTCCAGATTTCTCACTAAAAGAAATAGTCTGGTCAATGGTGGCCGAACAACAATACGCCAGTTGCTATACTCTTGATGTACTGTGGTGTCGTGTTGAAGCTGTATGCGCATCTATACCTGTACACGTCATCTAAGCTCTGGCGTATCGAGGCCGTTATTACGGCCAGAGGTGATTGTTCTGGGTACTGATTTCTCAGGATCTATGCAACCAAATTACGTGAAAATGTAATCAAATGTCAGTTCTAGTATAAGATATTTGTCCAAAGAATACCCGTTTATCATCTGCATTTCTTCTTCGTGTAGCAGTTTTCATGGCCAGACGTGTATTTCATCCTCGCTGGTAAGTTGTCCAACATAATATCTTACATCAGTGGCCATTGCCGCTCAGCTGATATGTCAAAGATAGCGTAGCTGTTCAAAGATGCCCCTTGGAGAAATGCGTCGATATTTCATTTTATTTTTTCGTCAAAAAAGTAATAAATATAACATGTTATAATTTCCTAATGTTCCATTGTATTGTTAACCTTGCCAGGAAAGACTCGTTACAAATTCTGAAACAGAAAGTGCCTATCATAATATGCAAATTTACTGGGTCTGGAAACACCATCAATTATTTATTGCACAAGAACGAAATATTGTACAGATATCATCCATACGTCTTTTGAAGGGAAATCCTGATAGAGTTTTCTTTTTATTTATTTGTTTTATTTTTATTTTTTTATGTATACCGCCACAGCGTAGTTTGGTAATTTGCCGATAATGTGTCCTATTCGCAAACATGTCGACTTAGGGCGCTACACCGGCCAGGGAGCGGCCGCTGCCGACAGACAACACTCCTCACACAGTGGTGTGCCGGGAAACTCACTCAAGAGGCTGCGACGTGTCCCAGTAGGAATATCCAGTGACAGTTCTCTGGGAGACGAAGAATGGCCCGAACAGCGTACAAGGCACAAAACACATTTACCTTTGGGGAATCACGCTCAAATTCAATGCATCCGGTGGTTGCATTGCACACCAGGTTCGACAATTGTCTGGTTACTCTCCCATTAGTGTGAACACTAGTTACGTCGCAAAAAAAAAAAAAAAAAAAAAAAAAAAAAAAAAAAAAAAAAAAAAAAAAAAAAAGTTTCAACAATTCCATACCCATTCTCATTAAGTTTATGGGAAAAAAACTGTATGTTTGCATAAAAAGTGCAGTTTCTAAGCAATACTACAATCTGTTAGTTGGCTAAAAATACGAGCCCCTGACTACCAATCCATTCTGTGAAAACCGCACATCAATCGCACTTTCCGTATCAGCAACATTTGCGGTGCAAGTGTTAGGTGATTTACTCTGTATATCGATTGTCGCATCATCTGAACGTATCGACTACCGGCGATTATAAGGGCTCTTAGAGATGGTTCCTTGTTTACACATTTGAGTAGAGAAGTCATTTTAAAAAGAGGCTAAATTACTGTTCAAAGGCGCTGCGCTAGTTTATGGTAGTTATTTTTTAATTTCAAGTGTCTTCTCGGTGTAATCCCCAAGAACAGCAGCTGCAGTCGCTCAGCCGTGTCCTCGAGTGCCGGAGAGCAGGCCGTGCTTCAGGAAGTGGTGGGAGGCACCGGCCGCTGGTGCTGAGGATAATGGCGCGGCGCAGAATTGGCAGGTTGCGTGGGCGCCTACTCCAGGACACGGGGGGGGGGGTGGCGGTCGAATCTCATCGAAATGTAAATTACGCGCGCCGCGACCCCGCTACTCGCTACACGCTGCTCGCCACTCGCCACTCGCCACCCGCTCTGGCCGGCAGCCGTCGCGCCGTATCGACCTGGCGGCAGCGGCGCGACACCGCCGCTTGCGACGCCCGGACTCTGCCGCTGTCCAGCGTGCCACGTAGGCCTGCTCTCCACCCGCGCTTCCAAGCAGTCGCGAACACTGGGGCGAGAAACATCGTGAGGTAGCCAGCAGTACTGGCGTGGGATGCCTTTATCCCCTCACAAAATTCATCAACACGACGTAATGCACACGCGACAGTTGAGAGATTTCAGCACTGCCACGTTGCTATCCGACAGTAAAAGGACAACGTAACCTTGTTAATTTTTTATTAGATTATTCGTAGGTTATCGATTTTCTTTAATAACTTGCGGTGAAAGAGAAATATTCCGTTACTTGCTCGTGTAAGGCCTGTACCTGAAAGGGGGGGGGGGGGGGGGGTAAACATGTGTTCACAGCTAACGGCAGACCGGCGGCGAGCACGATGCTCTGTTTTTCGGAGGGTCAGCGGTTCCCGGAACACGCCTTACGGCCGAGTGTCACAGCAGGTAGGACTGAGGCTTCCAAGTATTTTCACACACGTTACCGCCATCTGGCTGGCTCCACAGACGCTGGCGTCGTCTGGGCGAAACGTCTGGAACAATACAATATCCCTCCATGGACGGTGTACGGTGCTTCGTGAGGGGAGAGCTGGGACGTCTGGTGCCGAGTTGGCAAACGCTAGGATGGCACCCGCTAGGCGCCAAGCTGGCGGGCGCCGCAATTGTACAATAGCGAGGGAGTTTGGCCGTTTGCTGGAAACAACCTGCTAGACTTATTTTCGAAGCCAGCCGCCACAACCACCGTGAGAACGCTGGACGTAAGGGTGCGGCCCAACCAGAGGTGCCCATTGGCTGCTGTTTCGTAGTAAGGTGTTTCGGATGTCCAAATACCGAACGCAAGCCGTGATTGGCCGTACTTTGGCGCCTCGCTTTGGATTGGCGTTTCAGTAGACATAGGCGGAGCCTGGAGGCTTTTCAGAGAGGAGATGGATATTTTTGAAGTGTAGAGAAGGAGACTGGGCAGCTGAGGAGAGCAGACACTTCTCTTCTGCTCCCGGTTTATACTTGTCTTCGAGCGCAGTACTTAGAGTTTGTGGTACAACTTTTGGAATTGCTCTGAAATTTCAACTAATAGCGCTGATCATTGGCAAGCCGAGAGCAAAGTAAGCCTGCCTGATATTAGACGCACCGATCCGCTAATTGCGATTGTCACAGTTCTGGTGTCACGTCTGCCTACAGTACATTCGTGTTTCACATGTAAATTGTCTGAAGTGGCACGACATAGCGAACGAGCGAGATCATAGCCACTGAGAGCCACTGGCATCGAAGTTGGCTGATATTAGTTAAATATCGCTTCTGGAATACCAAACTGAATTATTCCCAGATCCGCGACTTGCAGCTATCGACACTCGCAGCCGCCGCCTAGCCGTCGTGTTGCCGACATAGCCAGCCAGCACAGTTTGGTACAGTATCACGTGCACTTGCTATTGTTTCAAGGGGTGTTCACGTTTTCAGACTATTGAAAACGTTAGGTAACTCACAGAAATTTAGTATCGGAATATTCCTCTTGATTACGCCACGGTTTCCACATAAATGTGGGTTTTCACACGTCTTTACATTCAGATACAATTATCCTCAAATAACCAGTCACTTGCTGTAGGAGTGTGTATTCTGTTTTGTAAATCCGTAAAATTTGAGCTGTGTTGATTTGTATGTGATCTTTTGCTTTCAACTATGACGTTTATTTGACATCAGAGAATAAAACGAGTCGAAACAAATTTCTTTAATCAAATGATTGAAATTAGTTAGCCTCTTTTACACAGTTTTGGATGGGGTTCATTAAGTCATCGATGGTGGGTCAACTACGCCTATCCTTCAATAGCAAGTGAACAAACCATTTGCATACTCCATTTGCATACCGTTATTTCTCTCCCCTCCTTGCTTTTATTTTCAACACACCCACCATAAAACGCACCTTTCACAGTTCCTTGTGAGTGTCCTGCAGAAATGCTCAGCCGTGCTGGCTCTACAGCCGACCGTAACTCTTGAAGGCGGTGTCGGTGCAGACTTTCTGAACGAAGCGACCTCTCGGTTACGTCTCTCAAATGCTTGATGGAATTCATGTCGGGCGACCCTCATCGCCAATGATTCGCTGGAACTGTCTAGAATCTCCTCAAACTAACTGCGTGGCATGAAACAGTGTTACCCATTAACCTTCCATCCCTGCTTAGGTACGCGAAGACTATTAATATATAGTGCGTATATACTGCGAAAAATAATGGAAAAAAATCCTTAAAATGATTATGCAGTACTAGCAACAAAAAGCACATAGCTGGTCAGCTATATAGTCCTTCCATGATGTACCAGTTGCAGTAAATGTCACTATTATGCCCTAACCTTTGCAGAAAGTAACTCGTATTGCAACAGTAGTATGTCATTGACTACTTTTCATGGCAAACGAGGATTACTAATGTAAACAATCGCACATGTTAGGAGTAACTGTATGTAGCTAGCCGCGGTGGAGCGGCCGAGCGCATTGAGGCGCTATTCCACGATGCTCGAGGCCGTTCCCCGTCGGGGGTTCGAATGCCCCTTCGCGTATGGATATCTGTGTCATCTTCAGTAGTTCGTAAGTAGTTTGCAAGATTAGGGACTGAGGACCCCGTAGTTAAGTCCCATAAGTACTACAAACATTTGACCTTTTGAATGTAGCTAACTGTCGAACTGATTCAGTAGGACTCTGCAAATAATCTTTCCAGAAAATAACTCATAAAGCAATAGTAGTATGTAATTGACTACTTTTACATGGCAAAGGAGAAATACTAAAGTTAAAAAAATAACGCACATGTTAGGAGTAACTGAATGCAGCTAACTGTCGAACTGCCGGCCGCGGTGGCCGAGGAGACTGAGGCGCTCCAGTCACGGTGTGTACGGCCACTACGGTCGGGGGTTCGAATCCCCCCTCGGGCATGGATATTTGTGCCGTCCTAGTTCGTAAGTAGTTCATAAGTAGTCTGTAAGTTTAGGGACTGATGACCCCGTAGTTAAGTCCCATAAGCTTAACAAACATTTGAACATTTGAACTGTCGAACTGATTCACTAGCACTCTGCAATTTATAATTTTTAGGACGAGGTACTAGCATATATAGCACTATGTACAGAAGCAGCTACAAATGAACTTGTGGTAAAATTTTGACCATTTTGAGAGACAACGAGAAAAATAAGGTACGTAGCTGATGGCTACAGTATGCATTAGAGGTTTAAGCTGCTGTTAGAAAGCATTCAGCGTGCACAAACAGAGCTCGTGGCGCAACTTGCACCCGTGCGCTCTCGACACTTGTTTATATTCGCGCCGCAGGCAGTTAGCGCGGAACATCAAACGTAAGGCCCGCCGCGCCGCACAAAGGCCTGCGCGGAGCTCGGCTGCCGACCGACCGAAACCCGCACAGGCTCACAGCGCAGTTAACGCCACACAACAGCGGCCGCCGCCAAAACGGCCAATAACAGCGGCACGGCGCGCGCGCAGACGTAAAACGCACCGTTATTATTTCTGGCCAATTTACGGACAATTTAAGCGAAATTAGTGACCGCTACAGAATAAATGTATTACCCTACTTACCGCAGCACAACGACGAGGCGCGTTTACAGTAACTTTATATTTATCGGTAGCCATCATATCGGGTTTTCCGAAAAATTGCATAATAAATGAATGAATAATTTCGTTTTATGCTCATCCAACGTATATTTAATCTTTGATTTCAATTTTTTTAACGTGAGTATGTTTGTTGAATCAGTTATCGAATGAGTGTAACTTTTTTATGCAAATAATGTAACACTCTCAGATACTGTTGCATGTTTTGGATCCAGCTGAAAACTCGTAATTTCCCGCAACCTTATCTTATTCCAGCAGCCTTCCACTTGCTCAACTTACTCTGCCCCTATCTGTACCCACACTGTCCTCCCTCTGTACCTTTCCAAACGTATAAAGCGTGTTTCACGAGGAAAGGTAAGTGCCGCGGCGAAGCGGCCGAGTGCATTGAGGCGCTATGCTACCATGCGCACGGGCGTTCTCCGTCGGGGGTTTGAATCCCCTCTCGGGCATGGATGTTTGTGCCGTATTTAGTATAAGCTAGTTCATAAGTAGTTTGTAAGTTTAGGGACTGATGAACCCGCAGTTAAGTCCCATAAGCTTTACAAACATTTGGTCGGCCGCGGTGGCCGAGGTGACTGAGGCGCTCCAGTCACGGTCAGCACGGCCACTACGGTCGGGGGTTCGAATCCCCCCTAGGGCATGGATATTTGTGCCGTCCTAGTCCGTAAGTAGTTCAGAAGTAGTTTGTAAGTTTAGGGACTGATGACCCCGTAGTTAAGTCCCATAAGCTTTACAAACATTTGAACATTTGAACAAACATTTGAACTCATTTGAAAACTAAGTACTGAGCAATGGTAGTATAGAAGATGTTCAATAAAAATGCAATACAAAATGTGTCCGTTTTTATCGAGTACAGAGATGTATCTGTGATCAATGCATTTTCTTTTCGTGTGTTCGTACCCCTGTTACTACGTGTGGTGTATTTACCAAATGTCAGCAGCAGAGTCTTGACGTTCAGGTTGTAAAATAGTGTTTCAGTTTACACTGGAGTTTCAATTGTGATTTGTTAGCCAAATGTTCTGTACTCTACGCACGTATTCACACTTGCCATGGTATCAACAAGCACCTGCGAGAACAATCAGCAAGAAAAGTCTACCTTAGCTCATGTTACTCAGTTAGCAGTCTTCCTGTAACTCCTCTCCAGATCTGGAAAAGCTAAGTATTGACTTACGTTTTGTAAATAAATTCTTCTATTAATCACTGTGGCTGTTCTCTCGCGTCGTCTTCATTGTTCATGAGCCACTTGCTGTTACATCCCCCAGTATCTGACACATCAGCTTAAGCTACTGATCTGTGAATGTAATTATTTCATGTACCCCATATGCAACAATAAAGTTTGAGTGAATTGGAAAACTGTAAAAGGCTGTACCAATTTTTATTTCGGGTTATGTATTTATCCCTTTACCTTCCATGTTGCAAGTATGTGAGAGCCCAAGACTGTATGAATTTCAAAATCAATCGTCGTTCAATTTAAATCTCTATTTATCCAGATCTAGATTTCGACTAGTAACATTATCAGAGTAAATGTTTCATAAAATAATGTTACGAATGTCGTTCTAGGCCATGGATATGTCAGTACATGCTAGCGTATTTATTTACCATTCTATCATCGAATAACATGCGGAAAGAAAGCTTGAATCATAATTCAAATAGGTATCCGAAGCATACTGTTATAATCGGTGGCGACTTTAATTTACCCTCGATATGTTGGCATAATTACGTATTCAAAACCGGGGGCAAATATAAAACATCGTCCGAACTAGTTCTGAATGCTTTTTCTGAGAACTACTTCGAACAGTTAGTTCATGAACCCACTAGAATAGTACGTGGTTGCGAAAATACTCTTGATCTCCTAGCAACAAATAATCCCGAGATAGTAAAGAGCATCAAAACAGATACAGGGATTAGCGAACATCGAGTTGTAGTAGCGAGACTGAATATCGAAATTCCCAAATGCACCAAAAATAAACGAAAAATATATCTATTCAATAAAGCAGATAAAAATTCGCTTCATGCTTTCCTGAGTGATAGTCTCCAGTCCTTCAAAACTAAAAATGCGAGTGTAGATCAGTTGTGGCTTACATTCAAAGACATAATATCAGTAGCAATCGAGAGATTTATACCAAATAAATTAATAAAAGAGGGGGCTGACCCCCCGTGGTACACAAAACAGGTCAGATCACTGTTGCAGAAACAAAGAAAAACGCATGCAAAATTTAAAAAGACACAGAATCCGCAAGACTGGCAATCTTTTACTGAAACTCGCAACCTAGCGCGGACTTCAATGCGAGAATCTTATAGTTGTTTCCACAACGAAATCCTGTCTCGTAATCTTGCAGAAAATCCAAAGAAATTCTGGTCATATGTGAAGTACACTAGCGGCAAAACACAAGCAATACCTTCACTACGCGATAGCAATGGTAATACTACCGACGACAGTACTGCTAAGGCAGAATTACTAAACACAGCTTTCCGAAATTCTTTCACCAAAGAAGACGAAGTGAACACTCCAGTATTCAATCCAAGAACAGCTGCCAGCATGCGAAACTTAGAAGTAGATGTTCCTGTAGTAGTAAAACAACTTAAGTCACTAAACAAAAATAAATCTTCCGGGCCAGATTGTATACCAACTAGATTCCTCTCAGAGTATGCTGATGAAATAGCTCCGTACTTAGCTATAATTTACAACCGATCACTCAGCGAAAGATCCGTACCCAAAGACTGGAAAGTTGCCCAAATTACTCCAATATTCAAGAAAGGCAATAGGAGTGATCCCCAAAATTACAGGCCTATCTCATTGACGTCGATTTGCAGTAGGATTTTGGAACATATACTTTGTTCGAATATTATGTACTACCTCGAAGAAAACGACCTATTAACCAATAGTCAGCACGGATTCAGAAAGTATCGCTCTTGCGAAACACAGCTTGCCCTTTATACACATGAAGTGTTAAGTGCCATCGACAAGGGATCTCAAATCGATTCCATATTTCTGGATTTCCGGAAGGCTTTTGATACTGTACCCCACAAGCGGCTTCTATTGAAATTGCGTGCTTATGGAATATCTCCCCAATTGTGCGATTGGATTCACGATTTCCTATCGGAAAGGACACAGTTCGTTGTAATTGACGGTAAGTCATCGAGTAAAACAGAAGTGATATCTGGCGTTCCACAGGGAAGCGTTATTGGTCCCCTACTCTTCCTCGTGTTTATAAACGATTTAGGAGATAATCTGAATAGCTCCCTTAGACTGTTCGCGGATGATGCTGTCGTTTATCGGTTAGTGAAGTCAACAGAGGATCAAAAGCAACTGCAAAGCGATTTAGACAAAATTTCTACTTGGTGCGAAAATTGGCAATTGACACTAAATAAAGAAAAGTGTGAAGTAATACACATGACCACTAAAAGAAATCCGCTGAACTTCAATTACGCGATAAATCAGTCAAACCTTAAGGTAGTAAATTCTACCAAATACCTAAGTGTTACAATTACGAACAACTTTGACTGGAGAGAACACATAGAAAATATTGTGGGGAAGGCGAACCAAAGGTTACGTTTCATTGGCAGAACGCTTAGACGATGCACCAGCTCCACCAAAGAGACTGCCTACATCACACTTGTGCGTCCTCTCTTGGAGTACTGTTGCCCCTTGTGGGACCCTCACCAGGTGGGACTGACGGAAGATATTGAGAAGGTTCAGAGAAGGGCAGCTCGTTTTGTTTTATCACGTTACGGGGGGGAAAGCGTCACGGAAATGTTGCACGAATTGGGGTGGAAATCATTAAAAGAAAGACGTTATTCATTGCGGCGTGATCTGTTTGCGAAGTTCCAATCACCGACTTTTAGTTCTGAATGTGAAAATATTTTGCTAGCACCCACCTACTTAGGGAGACATGACCATCCCAATAAAATAAGAGAAATCAGATCGAAAACGGAACGATTTAGGTGTTCTTTCTTCCCGCGCGCTATTAGAGAATGGAACGGTAGAGAAAAGTTATGAAGGTGGTTAATGAACCCTCTGCTAGGCACTTAAATGTGATTTGCAGAGTATCGATGTAGATGTAGATGTAGATGTAGATGAAAGAAAGAGCACGTAAATCTCACTCTTGGAGTTATAATTTATCATATATTACTATTATGATAATTTCTGCATATATAGATGGGAGTGACCAATATATTTCCTTATTAGGAGGTGAAAGTTGGGGCTCGAAATTTCGTAAGTACATTTCGCCACAACGAAAAATGTTGTTGTTGTAATGATCCCCGTCGCAACTAACGTATGATTTTCGTGACACTCTCCCCCCTGTAGCTCGAAACTACATAACGAGCTGCCCTTCTTTGTACTCTCCGATGCCCATAGTGAATCCTACCAGATGAGGATCCCACACTGCGAAGCAGTACTCCAAAAGAGGCCGGATAAATGTAGTGTAGGAAGTCTGTTTTTTAGCTCCATTACATCGTCTCAGGCTTCTGGCAATGAAACCCAGTAATCGGTTCGTCTTCCGAAGACATTTGTGTTTGTTCTTTCCAATTTAAGTTTTTCTATGTATTTAGTTAACTCAGATGTTTTATCTTATAAATGAGGTTTGGTGGATGCATTTTAGTACTCCTGTGAACGACGTCACCTGATGATGGTCCAAAAAGCCGAAACCTATCCACGGGGGACGACTTAAAAGCAGCAGTAGAAGTGTGTTTACGCTAGAAAATAATATAATGTCTCAAAAATTCATAAACTGAAATTTATGTTTCAGTAAAATATGTCCCGTGCCTCTCGTCGTGGAAGAGGCCTCCAATTCTTTTTTTTTTATAGTAATACATGTATTTCCAAGTGGCCTGGGAGGCGGGGCCTCCAACAGCCTTAGTCCGCCACTGCTGGTGAGCCTTCAATATTAAAATTAAAAGTTTCGTAACTCTTTCCATAGAAAGACGCTTTGTCATTATGTTTTTATTTTGTTCATACAAATAAACTATTGATTGTAGTCAAATGTATGCGAAGGAATAGTGGAGAGAATTCAATAATTAAATCCGTAATAGGAAGTTATTAACACATTCACATTAACAAAAATGAACTAGACCTGCTCTTTCGAATTCATTGCATTACACCTATTGTTCAACACATTCTTAAATAATGCCCATTCTAGTAAGAAGTTATTTAATTTCATAGATTTAGCAGACTTGTCTTAGAAGATATGGCAAGGAAAGGCAAACTTACGTTTTTAGCTTTTTTAGATTTGGAGAAAGCTTTTGACAATGTCGACTGGAATAAACTCTTTCAAATTCTCAAGGTAACAGGGGTAAAAAATAGGGAGCGAAGAGTTATATTCAGCTTATAAAAACCAGACAATTAGAGTCGAAGAGCATGAAAGGTACGCAGAAGTTGGGAAGGGAGTAAGACAGGGTTGTAGCCTATACCCAATATTGTTCTATCTGTACATTGAGCAAGCATTGAAGGAATGCAAGGAGATTTTTTGAAAAGGAATTAAAATCCATGGAGAAGAAATAAAAAATTTGCGGTTTGCCGATGACATAGTAATTCTGTCAGAGACGCAAAGGATCTGGAAGAGCAGTTAAATGGAATGGACGGTGTCTTGAAAAGAGGTATCAGATGAACATCAACAAGAGTAAAACAATCATAATAGATTGTAGCGTCAGAAAGTCAAGCAATGCTGAAGGAATTAGATTAGGTAATGAGACAATAAAAGTAGTAGATGAGTTTTGTTATTTCGGTAGCAAGATAACTTCTGATGGCCGAAGTAAAGAAGATAGAAAATGCAGAATGGCTATGGGAAGAAAAGCGTTTCTGAAGAAGCGAAATTTGTTGACATCCAGTAGTAATTTAAATGTTAGGAAGTCCTTTCTGAAAGCATTTGTCTGGAGTGTAGCATTGTATGGGGTTGAAACGGTGACGATAAGGAGTTCATAAGATAAGATGGTAGAATCTTTTGAAATGTGTGCTACGGACGAATGATGAAAATTAGATGGGTAGATCACGTAACTAATGAGGAGGTACTTAACCGAATTGGGGAGAAAAGGAGTTTTTGGCATATCCTGACTAAGAGAAAGGAATTATTGGCGAGAAACATTCTGAGACATCAAGGAATCGTCAAAATAGCATTAGAGGGAAGAGTATGGGGTAAAAATCGTAGATAGAGACCGAGGGATGAATACAGTAAGCATATTCAAAAGGATGTAGGTTGCCGAACGTATTCTCAGATGAAGAGGCTCGCACAGGACAGGGTATCGTGGAGAGCTGCATCAAGAGAGTCTGAGGATTGAAAACCACAACAACAGCAATTATTAAATATATTTCTGTGATTTTCTGATTCCAGTTGCTTATGTTTCAAAATGTTCAAATGTCTGTTAATCTATCGGACGCAACTGCGTGGTCATCAGTCCGTAGCTTACATACTACTTAAACCTAGGTAAACTAACCTATGGACAAACACACACACCCATGCCTCAGGGAGGAATCGAACCTCCACGGCGAGCAACCGCGCGCTCCGCAGCGAGGTGCTTTAGACCGCTCGACTATTCCACCGCGGCTGCTTTTGTTTATTTCCTTTGTGTCTCGATTTTGATTTTCATTGCTTCTATCATTTTCTTTCTCAAAACAAAATTATTCATCTCCTCTTCAAATGTACCGATACACATAGTCTCTATTTGACACGAATAAACGAACTAGGAGAACTGATCAGTAATGAGATCCAGAATCTGCGAGGGAAAGCGGCATATTGTTACGGTCTGTTCAAACTAGAAAGGTTGTGTATTTGAACTCTATTGTTCGACCCCTCCAGGTCCTGGGATTTTTATCTATCACTTTCCACATCTTTCATCTGTGGCAATGTCGCTGATGTGAAAAATATCGAGTAACTCCGGCACCCACGATAAACTGTATGTCTCCTTTAACTGACTGGGTAAGTCACTTGCTAGGTCGGAGCAAGGCAACGGCATATCACCTGCAAACAAGACCTTTCTTAGTAAAGCACTCTGGTGTTCAACCCAATCTTCGGATCGTTCATTGCTTTACATACCTGTTTGTTTCTGCGGCAGAATGTTGTGACATTTTTGCGAATGCTATTCATAATCTCGTCGCATACTTCGACAACGAGTAGCATGTTGCAACAGAAGCAATTGTGGCTTAAACTCCGAGTAGAAGAGTGTCTGTTATCATTTTTCTGCCTCTCTTTGTGGCAGTGAAGCGTCGCCGAGTTTCTCTTTCGGTGCGGCACACCCGTTTGACTCGCGTTCATTTGATTGCAAACGCACGTGCTACAGTAATTGAAGGGCTCAAAGTGTCGGGCGCGACAGGTGGAGGCCGGGAAAATTGCCGAGCCCGATGAGAGGCCGGGCAGCCCGCAGCCACGTGTGTCAGTGTGTGTGTGTGTGTGTGTGTGTGTGAGGCGGACGGGCGCACACCGCGGCGGACGGCGGGATGGGCGGGCAGCTTTTGCGATCACCGCTCACCGCTCTGCCCCCAGGTCTGCCCTGCAATCGACAGATCGGAATGGAACCGCTGACAGCACCGAGCTGCCGACCATCAGCGGCGGCTCCCATCTGCCGGCAGGCGACACGTGGAGTGCGCACCGGAACGCGATCACCACTTAGCGGGGCGGGGACGTAATATTACGGCGTGTGCTGGAAACGGGTAAATTTGTCGGACGTAATATTGCGTCGCACAAGTTACAATTATTTTCCGTGATGTCAAATGTATATTAACGACTCCTGCAAAATCTACGTGGCAACACTGTGCCCGCATGGTGAAATGCGTGCTAAAACGTGATCAACACTTATCGGGGCGGTGAGGCGCTTGCAGACAACAGTAAAGTTCGTCGGACTTAATATTACGTCGCACAAGTAGCAATTATTTTCCAGGGGTCGAATGTATACTTATGACTCCTGCAAATTCAGCCGGGTGTCACTGTGCCCGCACAGTGAAATGTGTGCTAGAACACGATCAACACTTAGTGGGAAAGCGACGTAATATTACGGCGCTTGCAGGAAACGGGGAAGCGCGACAGACGTACTATTACGTCACAAAATTACAATTATTTTCTGTGATATCGTATGTATATTAACGAATCCTGCAAAACCTACGTGGCGACACTGTGAATGCAAGGTGAAATGCATACCGGAACGCGATGAACACTTTGCGGGGCAGTGACGTAATATTACGGCGCGTGCAGGAAACGGGTAATTTTGTCGGACGTAATATTGCGTCGCACATATTACAAATATTTTCCGTGGCGTCGAACGTATATTAACGACTGCTGCAAAATCTATGTGCTGACACTGTGTCCTGATACTGATATGCGTACTGAAATGCCATCAACACTTAGCGGGGTTGTACGTAATATTACGCCCCTAGCAAAGGCGGTAATGCTCGTAGGAAGTAATATTACATTGCCCAAGTTACAATTATTTTCTGTGATGTTGAACGTATTTACGTCTCCTGCAAAATGTCTGTGGCGAGTCTGTACTTGCACGGTGAAATGCGTACCGAAATGCGATCACACTTAGAGGTCGGTGGCGTAATATTACGGCGCTCGCTGGAAACACCGAGGCGCTTCGGACCTAATGTTATGTTGCACTAGTTAACACTTATTTTCCGTGGTGCCGAAAGTATATTTACGACTCCTACAAAATCTGCGTGGTCTACGGTTGTTGTGTAGTCTCCGCTGTGAACGCTAGATGGCAGTAGTGGCTCCATGGGAAAAATATTCTTCAGTAGTGAAAGCTACGGGGTGTTCAAAACCGTCTCTCCGCAGTGCCGTATGACCGTTACCCGCGCGTGCCGTATGATCGTTCGCCTGCGTGCGTTACTTTCCTTCAAGTGGACTCTCCCAACATTCCACTCTTTTGTTTATATCAGCCAGCGTCAGTAGTATCGTTGGTGCATGCCGTTACGTGTCGACGTGGACGTTAAAATGTTATCCGTTGAACAACGTGTGTTTTTAGTCGAACAAGTGTTCAAAGCTGGCGGATAATACACACATTCATTTCGTTTAACATTTAATTCGGTTTTCCCGGAGACAACAATCCCACATCGCGATACTGTGCGAGGTTTGATTCACAAATTTCAAAATGCGAGTTCCGTGGCAGATGCACCAAGACGTGGTCGTCATAGCGCTGTCTGAGGATAACCTACTGGATATTTCAGATAAAATGTCCATGAGTCCCAAAAACACTCCCAGGAAATTGATATTAGTGTCGGAACGACCCACGCTGTTGTTTGAAAAATATTAGAGTTTTTTCCATACAAAGTGTCGTGAAAGAATTAATAATGCTGATTCTGGATTTGGCAAGAGGCTGCATTATTTTCAATGCTTCAAAAATTTCGTTCAACAAAATGGAAAGTATAGTCTTCATGAAACGATTTTCACTGATGAGGCGTGGTTTCATATATCCGGGTACATGAAGTCGCAAAATTCTCGTATGTGGAGTACTACAAACCCATTGTATATTCATGAGGAATCACTTTATTCTGTGAAAATAGGGAGTTTGGATTCCAATTTATAGGCGTCTGATTGTGGATCTCCTATTTTTCAAGGAAACAGTAAACGCACAACGATACTGCAGCGATATTCTGTACCCATCCATAGGCGAACTTGAGTTAAGTGAAGTACTTTACGGTGTTTTTCAACAAGACGGTGCCTCCACGATCGCCTGCCCTAAAACCACCTGACATTTTCTTCTGGGCTTCAGCGAAAACAACTTTCTATACAAACCGACCAAAAACCCATCGAAGAATTGAAAACTGCGGTATCATTTCTCGCTACTAGTGTTACTGACGAAGTGAACACCTTTTGTTTGGAAACATGAGTTGACGAATTGAATTGTGTATCAACAACAGGGAGGACACTTTCAACATGTAATGCAAAAAATTTGTAATTAAAAATGAATATTGAATAAATTAATAACTTGTATTTCATTGACTTTCATTCAGGCATATTCACTGCAACATACGGCACGCGTGACTAACAGTCATATGCCACCGAGGAGAGACTTCCAGAATAGCCCGTAAGTTATTGTTCCTTGCTCTAGAAGACTTTACCTGTTTGGAACGAAAAAATGTTCAAATGTTTGTATAGCTTATGGGACTTAACTACGGGGTCATGAGTCCCTAAACATACAGACTACTTACAAACTAGCTAATACTAAGGACGGCACAAATATCCATGCTCGAGGGGGGATTCGAACCCCCGACCGTAGTGGCCGTGCAGACCGTGACTGCAGCGCCACAGTCCCCTCGGTCACCGGGACCGGCTGTTTGGAACGTTTTGTATGTTGTTGTGTCGATTTTGTGTGCAAAATGTACAGTGAAAAGCAGAAACGTTTGGAGGAAAGGATTTACGAAGTCCTCGATGAGGCTACAGACAACGAAAATTGAGTACTTGACGACGATTGTGAATGTATTAGTAGGTCAAGTTTTGAATGAAGGCTGCGAGGAAGGACGCCTCATCTGAGCGCACCGAATGTAATGTCGGACTGTGTATCTCTTCTTGCTTCAAATTTTAGCATACTGTGCTCCATTATGTACTCCAATATTCACATCTACCTTACGATTGTTTGTGTCGTAAAATGATCCACTAAAGAGGATGGATGGTCTGAATGAAATTCTCTGAGGTGGACAAGATTCTCTCATTATGCCACTGGAAGGTATGGCAGCGAGGAAAGGAGAATAGTTAGTAATGTGGAGATGGATAGTCTCTCCCTTATTTTTTCTCCTTTTCTTTACCTCCTCTGTGTTAGCGAGTAACTGAATTCTCTTGTGACGAAAGTGCAGTACTCGCGAGATGCCAAGTTGCTTTCAGCGCCCTGAGTGAAATGCACAGTCTCTAAATGAAATGCACAGCAACCTGTTGTCTCCTCATGCCATCTCCCCAGCGCAGAAAACGTCACGCAAGTTGGTTCTCGATCTTGGGGCTGGCCGACGTGTTTCTTTTGCCTTTTCGTATTACCTTCGTTACATCATTTCCTTGTTATTAAATCATCTACAACAGACTGGTGGATTGCTAATGAGAGATGACTTCTTGTGAAACTCAAGGAAATTTAATGAAAAAAATATGTAATTTTGACTAAAGAAGAAACTAATTCCTCGCGCAACCTCCAAATGCACTTCCTAATCAGAGCAGAGTACAAGAATTTGTTGCGAACCGGCTGAACCACCTGTTTCTGGCGCCTCAGCACACTCTGCGTCAGCAGCATACGACTCTGTTCTGACTTGCTCTGAGGAAAGTGAATGTGATGGCTGCAAGCCACAGACATCACAGAGGGTAAGGGGACGTTACACTCAGCTGAATGGGCTCAAGATTACAAACCAGACCTCTGTTTTGTTACCGCTGACAACGAACGATGACCCTTGCGGAAAAGGAGCAAGTAAGTTATTGTTCCTTGCTCTCGAAGACTACCTGTTTGGAACGAAAAAATGTTCAAATGTTTGTATAGCTTATGGAACTTAACTATGGGGTCATCAGTCCCTAAGCTTACAAACTACTTATGAACTAGCTAAGACTAAGGACGGCAAAAATATCCATGCCCGAGGGGGGATTCGAACCCCCGACCGTAGTGGCCGTGCAGACCGTGACTGAAGCGCCTCAGTGCATCCTTCATGCAGTACGAAATGACGAGAATAAAATGAATGAAAATAAGGCGGGGGCTCTGAGTTAGTAGTGTGTTTCGGTAAGTAGAACCCCGGCTGGTCACAAATTGACAACTTTCCCCATTGTCTTAAATTGCTACCCACTGGTGGGTAATGTACAATCGTTTGTGTCTAAATTAGAGGTAGTTCAACATTTGTACACACAATTATTGATAACATTTCGGAGAAAATAACTGAGCTATTTATTATATTGTACTCCTGACAGCAATACCTATAGTTGTAGTTGTACCACAGACTGTAGAGCCTGTAAAAGTCGGTCTACGTGGCAAAACACACTCCGAAAACGGGAAAGAAAGGCTGAGCAAATGACGCAAAAGTGGAAAAAGGCATAAAAGAGTAACATTAAAAAATCGTAATAAACACTGAATTTGATAAAAATACGTAGAAAGTGAAAAAAGGAACGACATTGAAAAAACGCCGAACTTAGTAAAATATTTAAAACAACTGAATGTGAGCAATGTAACATGAGCAGTGCAAGAAAATAACAGCGAGATTGAAAAAGAAATAGAATTGGGATAAATATAACACAACATCTGCAAAAAACGTAATACAACGTAACAAAAATGTAACAACGAAATTGGCAAAAGAAAGTCGACATAACGTTACTTTCTTATTGGTGTTAAAAACACTAAGACTACAAAACATTACATCGAATTTGCCAATACCGTACTAAAACTGAATTTGACAAATAATGCAGGATAATATTCATAAACTGCATTAAGATTGGAAAAACATAGCTGAAAGCGGAAATATTATTCTACCAAAAACGAAATAAAGTACCATTATCGACACACAAATAACAGGGAAATTACCAATGAGCGAATATGCCAAGAAAATAGCACTGAATTTTCTAAAAATAGCACCATTGTTGACAGAGAATTGAAACGGGAAAAAATAAAACACAGAAACTGGCATAAAACTGCATCGAATTTGACGGAAGGAAAGAAGGAAGCTTAGGGTTTAACGTCCCGTCGACAGCGTGGTCATTAGAGACGGAGCTTACGCTCTGATTTTCGCGGAAGGATGTTTCAAGGAAACCATCCCGGCATTTCACTGGAGTGATTTAGGGAAATAACGGAAAACCTAAATCTGGATGGCCGGAGGTGGATTTGAACTACATTCCTCCCTAATGCGATTCCAGTGTCGAATTTGACCATAAAATAAAATGCCTTCTTTCCGTCTCTGTGTATACAGAGTGGTCTATTGATAGTGACCGGGCCAAATATCTCACGAAATAAGCACCAAACGAAAAAACTACAAAGAGAAAACTTTTCTAGTTTGAAGGAGGAAAACAGATGGCGCTATGTTGGCCATCTAGATAGCGCTGCCATATCAAACGGATATCAACTGCATTTAAAAAAAATAAGTAACCACATTTTTATTACATATTCGTTTAGTACGTAAATAAATATGAATATTTTATTTGGAACACATTGTCGCTTTGTGATAGATGGTGCTGTAATATTCACAAACATATTGCTCACAATTTTAGACGAACAGTGGGTAACAGGTATGTTTTTTAAATTAAAACACAGAACGTAGGTACGTTTGAACTTTATTGTTCCATCGTGATACATGTACTTTCGGGAAATTATCATACATTATGAGAACGCATGCTGTTACTGCGTGATTACCTGTAATTACCTCATGACTTCAATAAACGCTCAAAATGATGTCCATCTTCAATGCATTTGGCAATACGAGTAACGAAATTCCTCTCAACAACGAGTTGTTCGCCTTCAGTAACGCATTTACAATGCGCTGATGCATGTTTTCAGGGGTTGTCGATGAATTGCGATAGCATATACCCTGCAGTTTTCCCCACAGAAAGAAATCCTGGAATGTAAGATTCGGTGAACGTGCAGGCTTGTATGATCCATCCACCTTTCATTAAATATTCCATTTAAGACCGCTTCAACAGCTCGAGAGCCATGTGCCGGACATCCACATGTTGAAAGTACATCACCATTCTGTCATGCAGTGAAACATCTTGTAGTAAAATCGGTAGATCATTACGTAAGAAATCAGCATACATTGCACCATTTAGATTGCCATCGATAAAATAAGGGCCAGTTATCCATCCTCCCATAATGCCGCACAATACATTAACCTGCCAAGGTCACTGATATTCCACTTGTCTCCATCGTGGATTTTCCGTTGCCCAGTAGTGCATATTATCCCGGTTTACGTTACCACTGTTTGTGAATGACGCTTCGTCACTAAACAGAACGCGTGAATAAAATCTGTTATCGTCCCGTAATTTATTTTGTGCCCTGTGGCAAAACTGTACACGATGTTTGGAGTCTTCGCCATGCAAATTCTGGTGCATAGAAATATGGTATGGGTGGAACTTATGTTGATGTAGAATTCTCAACACCGATGTTTTTGAGATTCCCGATTCTCGCTCAATTTGTCTGCTACTGATGTGCGGATTACTTGGGCATCATCATTTGTTGCTGGTCGTGGTTAACGTTTCACTTGTGGCTGAATACTTGCTATCTCTTTAAATAACGGAAAGTACCCGACGAAAGGTCAGGACACTTGGATGATGTCTTTCAGGATAACGATCAACATACGTAACATAGGCCCGTTGGACATTTTGATTACAATAGCTATACATAAAATAACATATGGATCTTTGCTGCAATTGGTAAACGGTCTATTTTAACACGAGTAATGTATCACGAAGCAAATACCATCCGCACTGGCGAAATGTTACGCGATACCACGTTTGTGACTGTTACAGCGCCATCTATCATAAAGTGGAACAAGTGTTCCCCCTTCAAGCTAGAAAAGTTTTGTTCTTTGTAGTTTTTTCATTTGATGCTTATTTCGTGAAATATTTGACCCGTCACTATGAATGGACCGCGCTGTATATAGCCGATCATGATTTTGTTAACAAGTACACTGTCTCATTTTCAAAAGATACATACGTCAAATCCAAATTTATTTTATATGGGGAAAATTTCGGGTTGATCTTAGACTACGGCTATCACTACCAGTAAACAATATGAGAAGGCAGTACCTACTTAAGTACTGTTTTTCTCAGATTCCCGAAACGTACGAAGAGCAAAACGGTACGCGTCACATGAGTTGTTACAACGAGTGTCTGTACACTGTTTACCTTATAAATAAAGTGTATTGTGTGTGAGAGTCTGTGCATAATGTCAGTTTATGGAAACTCTGAACAAACCGACTTACAATTTCACCGCTAGCTACAAAAATTATTCGTGGTTACTTTTTACAGTGAAAGTTACAGAATCGTGTAAACGCTCACAGTGAAATCCTTTAGCTAGATGTCGAGAAAATGCGCTTGAGAAGCGATATTGCTTCCTGAAACGCGCCATGTAGTTAATAAATAAAACAACATAGTGAATGGAACCAATTGGTCAAAAACATTTTCCCCGTCTTTAAGTATCTGAGAAATCTTGAGTCACTGTATGTGACACTAATAGCCTCCCAGACACAGAGTAGAAATAAAATAGCCATAAATATCATGTTGTGTCGTTAGTTGTGCTAGAAGATGTATACCTATATATACTTTCCTTGGCCCAATAAATTACTTATTCATCCACATTTTGAGAAAATATTTGTTCATCGCTAATTAGGACGGAAACTTCACGAATTTGTGCTGTTATTATACCTCCAAAAGATTTAAAAGTTACTGGTACAGTACCGTATTCTTTTAACTCATTCTTTTTCGTCCATAAACAGAAAATATGAGCTTTCTGATTTTCTCATTGACACCGATTCCTGGAATATATTTATTGTTCTGTGCGTAAAACAAATGTCAGTGGAATTGATGAGGCTAGGGATATTTTGCCTTCGCGTTTGGGAAGAAGACAATACACACTCTTCGCTTCCCTGTTACTGCTCAGACTTTGAGAAAGTGCTCCAAGAAGTCGAGAAGGGAGCAGTAAGCACGTCTTCAGTCAAGCATGGAGGTCCTTTCCATTCTCTCTTACATTAGCCAATTAAAAGTTCCTTCTATGTGCGTAGCGCTGAGCGGCTTTGATGTGCAAATATAATGATTGGCTCTTCTGAGAATTTCCTTTGCGGTTCTGAACACAGCAATAATTAACAGATAATAAACCTAAAGTGTGTTTACCAGCTTCCTTAGGCTCCATAACCAATCTGAACCAGTTAATTAAGCTATAAACGCAAATACGACGCCAACGAAACGCTGTAATAACCTCCGAAGAGATATCACTTATACCAAACAGCCATTTTCGCTTTAATTGTACTGTCGCCTTCTGCCATAGGTCTAACAACTCAGAGAATGCCACATTGTCTTTTCTCTGTGAGTTACTGGATGGATGAAAGAAAATGATGCAAATACTAGGCGTCTAAATAAAAGGCTGCAAACGATGCATTTGATTTAACATAGCGATGTCACTGTCTGCGTTATAAACATTGTTTTATATTTGAACGTTATGGAATAAGAGGATTAGCTTACAATTGGTACACCTCGTACTTAAATAACATACAGCAGAACGTAATGTTCTGCATTGTCGAAAACGGCTATTAAAGCACTCACAATGGACCACATTTGAGTGGGGGATTCCCAGTGGTTTGTTCTGGGGCCGCTGTTGTTTCTTATTTATATACATTATATGCCTTCTAAGATAACACATAAAAATAAAAATAAAACATAACGTTTAGAAGCTCTGAAACAACAACTCTGTGAAGAGGTGAAACATTAAAGAAAAAAGTATAATAATAAAATGTTAAATCATAAGCTGTAATTTTTTTGGTCTATAGCAGGCCCACACAAAGTAAAGAAACGGTATGATCGAGTGACAATGTTAGACATTCAGAGACGCCAGAGAAGAGGAAATGTACTAGTCTAAGATGACTAAACCTAGCCTGGAAATGGTACAGTCGAAACATTTAAGCGAAAATCTACTCAAGTGCGGCGTTAACCTCTCGCAGTTCTCAATCTAAGGACGCCGACTTACGAACCCTAATCATGGCGTGTAGAAGTCCTCCGGAAATTCCGCAGAATCCTCATATTACTTCCCCTGTCGAGGGGGCTGTTAATGGCACACGTCACCGGATGTCAGAGGACCGAAATTCCTAAGTGTAGTAATGAATTCCATTTCGATGAAAACGTTTTAGAAGCTGCTACATTTATGAAAGGTTTTCAAAATAGCTCTCCGAGCTTCAGCCGGCCACGGTGGCCGAGGGGACTGCGGCGCTCCAGTCATGGTCTGCACGGCCACTACGGTCGGGGGTTCGAATCCCCCCTCGCGCATGGATATTTGTGCCGTCCTAGTTCGTAAGTAGTTCATAAGTAGTTTGTAAGTTTAGGGACTCATGACCCCGTAGTTAAGTCCCATAAGCTTTACAAACATTTGAACATTTCGAGCTTCAGTGCTGGTATAATATGGTAATCTTTCAGTATCCATGGTATCACTTTTACAGTGTCGTGAGCAGTGGAAATTCTTTTCCAGGAGATACTTTCCAGTCTCGACGATCGTGTCGTCCACGAGACTTTCCATATCGACAGATAAAAGGAAGGTGATTGGGGGTGAGGTCACATAGAAGTCATAGTCACGAATCAAGAATTTCATTCACCATATTTCATTGTATAATGATATTGGTTTCGTTAATGGAATACATAATATAGTATGAAGTATTACACACATATTAATGAAGTAAACTAACATCAGTAAGATAGTGCGGCTCGGTAGCACAGTGGTAAAATGCAGACTACAAAACCAAAAGTCGCGGGTTCGATCCCCGCCAGATGCTAGGTTTTTTTATCTGTCACTTTCCACTTCTTTCACTTTTGTCAGTGTTGCTGATGTGAAAAATATCGAGAAGCATTGTGGTTCGGATGCCACGTTAAATTGTAGGTCACCCTATAACTGGCTGGATGAGTCAGTTCAAAAGTCGGAGGAAGGCAACGACATACCACCTCCAAACAGGACCATGCCTAGTAAAGCACTGTGGTGTTCAAACCAATCTTCGGATAGTTGACTACTTTACTTTTTTTATCAATAAGATACATTATACATTTAAACATGGAAGTAGTAAAACACACAGGAAAGTTTTTTGATGATAATATCATCAGCCATACAATTCTATATTATTGTGTAGAAAATCCTTTGTATATTATTTCTTTGATAGACATAGTATATAATTACATAAGACTTAAACATCTCATATAAAATACTGTTAACTACAGCCAACTTTTAAATGCTGATACTCTGTTCCGGCATCTCCAGGAAATTTTTAATATCATAAAAAGGATGATCTGTTAGCCAGCTGTACCATTTAATATTAAAAATGTTTAGATCCATAGATCTTGCATATAATGGTAATATGTTAACTAATATCAGGGGGTTCACTTTGTGCGAATTTCTAGTTCTCGCTAACCTGTGACTTGGTTACACCAAGTTATTCCAAGCCGTAGTATTATGTTTATGTATTTCTCCCCTAGTAACAGATTCTGAGATATTGTTTTTACTATAAATCACAGAATCCTAGATATATTGATTTATGATTGTATTCTTAGATTCGAGAAAATAGGACGAAAATATTCCCTATAATCCCTTTTACACATTAAGCATAAAATTTTATTGTAATTTTAAAACATTCTTAACGTGAGGGGAGTGTCCCCATAGAATCTGACCATATGTAATATGTAACTGAAATATCCAAAATATAACTCTCTAAGGTACTCCAAGCCTACCTACTCCCTGACTTTCACAATGAGGTATGCTACCTGAAATATTTTTTCACATACATGTTTGACACGTTCCTCTCAGCAGAGTTTGAGGTCTATGTAGATACCTAAAAGTTTAACAGATTTATTCTCTACTTCATTAGACATTCCCATTAAAGGCTGTTGGGTTTTATTAGAATTACGTAGGAGTTTATTTGCTGTAAACCACTCTAGGCCCTTATCAAGATTTTCTTTTGTTAGATTATTCAGATCTGTAATTTTCTGATGTGTGGTAATAAGTGCCGAGTCATCACCATAACACAAAATAGGGTGATCTAAGTAATAAGGTAAATCATTAATTGCCACAATGCAGAAGATGGGTCCAAGAATAGATCCTTGTGGAATATCCGTGCTGATTTACATTAAGGAATTTTGACTGATACGCATTGCTTCCTGTTGCTTGAGTAAAATTTTCTCACAGATAAGGTGTTCCCCCGAACGCCATAGAACTCAAGTTTCCTAAGGAGTATGTTCACCAGAATGCAATGAATGGCTTTGATAGATACACATAATTCCAGTGATACTATGTCATTCCCTTCTAAAACTGCTAAGGTTTCATCAATAATTTCCAAGACAGCCCCAGTTGTTTCTCCTCTTGTAAAAGTCGAACTGACTGTCGCATAGGATACTGTACTTTTCAAAATAGCTGCTTATTTGTGTGTGTAACACTGCCTCGAATTGCTTTGAGGATATTGGGACAACTGAGAATGGTCTACAACATTGGGGAAGTTCTTAGTCCCCTTTTCTGACCTCCTGCCCCTAGCCAAGTTTTTGAGAACATCTCATCTTTGTATTCACGAAGCCTGTAGAGAGGTAGGTCTCCATCATGTAGGAACCACAGCCGTTGACGAATAACACCTGGGTACTACTAGGGACAGACAGAACGTTACGAGCAACTACCTGACAGCCACCATGGATGATGAAAGCAGAGCTGGCACACAGATCGACGTCATGGATGTGTTCGGTTGGCTTAAAATCACGAGAGCTGGGGAGCCGGCACACACATTGCAACTCGCCACTGCGTTCCACCATCAAAACACTGCTGGCCTTAGTACGTGCTGCATTATCTTGTTGAAAAATGTCACTGTAGTTGGGTAACAGAATCTTTTAAAAACGACTTAAAGTCGTGTGTCAGGTATGCGACCAATTTCGTTAAGAAAACTATCAGTAGGCTTTGATCATATTGTCTAAACAACATCCTGATGATGGGCTGTACGTGTTTTGCAAGCAGTGTACGAAGCTTCATGACCACCATGGTGCCTTGTACGAGCTCCACTGGATGCCGAAGTCATTGTTCCCCCGAACAGAAATGAGTCGCCGCCAGCTTGTGTTCGTCCAGCGGCAAAGATATCCAGGAGCATTTCCCGTGAAGGGCAACGAATTCGCAGCCTCCCATCACCTTGATGATAAAGGCATTCATCCGACCGTGCAGCGCTCTGTCACGGCGCCAACGGATATGTGACAACCGCACCCAGTGACATTCGCACCCAACCGCAAATCTGTGCCAGCTGCACCCAGTCTGACTGGAACCTACCTGCTCACTACGTCACGGCTTACCTGCAGCCAGTATCCTCGCTCACTCGCGCCTGTGTTCGCGGTAGAGAAATTTCTTCCTCAAATCAAGTCCAGATGTTTAACACCAGCAAACTTCTCTCGGACATGACAGCCCTCTTCGCCTCTGCCAGTCTACATTTTATATCTTCTTTGCTTCGTCCATCGTGATTTTTTTTTTTTTTTTTTTTTTTTGCTGCAAAGGTAGCAGAATTTCTTGCCTCCGTGGACACTGTGATCACTAATTTGGATGTTGAGTTTTCTTTCCAGTTTTTTTTTCCGTTACTTTTCATTACTTTAGTCTTTCTTTGCATTACACTCAATCCATACTCTCCGCTGATTAGTCTGTTTATTCCATTCATCAGATCCTGTGATTCTCCTTCTCTTCCACAGACTAGAGCAATGTCATCAGCAAATCTTATCATTTCACCCACAATTTTTATCCCACCCTTGAACATTTCCTTTATTACTGACATCACCTCTTCGATGTATTAATTGAACACTAAGGGCAACAGTTCAAATTCTTTTCTTACCTCTTTCTATCCGAATACTTGGTTCTGTGGTATCGCTACAGAAATCGTAGTTGGTGCGTGTCCACGCATTGCAACCATTTAGATCTACGCGAAGGACATCCTGCGATCCGCGGCCGTAACCTTTCTTGCCTTTTTTCAGCAATACAATGCACGATCACATTTTGCTGCATGGGCGCGTGCCTGCTTTATCTCAGAGGATGTCAAAGTGTTGCTCTGGCTCAGCAGATCACTAGACGTGTCGCCAGTGTAAAATGCCTGGGGTATGCTGAAACAACGGATGCAGCACTATAACCTAACGCTAACCGCCACAGGTGAACGCAGTCTGGATGGCTATAACACAGGACACCAAATGGACCTGATATGTCTGAATGCCGTCACGCATGCAAAAACTGATCGGGGCCCACGGCGGCCCGTGTGTCTAACACAGGACTAACGCTGAACCGGGTTACTGAAACGTTAACTTTCTTCAGAACGTACCAGTTAACATATCCTGTTAATATGACCGTCCTTGACGACTGTTATTTGTTGTTGTGATCTTCAGTCTGTTTACTCTACTCTGTCCTGAACAAGCCTCTACATCTCTGAATAAGAAATGTAACAGACATCACTATAACCCCACAGAATTCCCTTCAATGCTAAATAGGTGGTTCCAGAAGTTATACCACCAATGCATCCATTCTTTTATTCGAGATATTCGAAAAATTTCGTTTTTCACAATTCCGCGATCTTCCCAGATAATCATCGGCATTCGCCTGTAGCACCACGTTTCTAAAGGTTCAACCACCTTTCTGCCTGAACTCCTGATAGTCCACTTTTCAGTCCCGAATATAACCACATTGCACACACATTGCAATACTTACTGAAATGTCTTCCTAACTTTCTAAGACCACCGGTATTTGTAAAATTAATTCTAGCTGAAAGTAGCCAGTTAAAAGCTTACTTTAAACATATAATTCTGGCCGTAAAGACCAGTTAAAGAGTTCGCATGAACTACTGACTACTTACTGAAACAGCATCTTCTTCCACGGCTCAAAATTTAGAACTGACTCAAAATTTACTTTAGCAGCAGGAAGACAAAGAGATGGTGGCTGACACACCTAGTAGATCACGAGAATTACACACAATCATTAATATACAAGCCACCGCGAACTAAATCATTTCATGAAGGTGGCTGTGAGAACATTTATGGCGCAACGGAATTAAAAATAGGATAATACGCATCTGAATTTGTTCTCAGCACCTGTGAAAAACAACATTAAATAAAAGGGAGGGATTTCATTAACTAATATTCATAAGTGGAATTAAATTTCACTGACAATAAATTATTTATTCAGCTCAAACATGAGCAAATGGGGGAACCAATTTTGTTAAACAATAAAAATGCATACAATTGAAAAATTTGCTTAAAGTAATTAAAACTGAACATCATCGGAGGAGGGATTTACAATCAACAAGCATTCATCCACTCATACGCGCGAAGCAAAGCGAAACTCACCCAACTCAGCGTGCTGATACGAAGCAGAAGCAGGCGCCGCTATCGTAGGCGAAATTCAGCGAGCCAGGATGTACCACACAACACAAGGGAAATAAACTTCGTAGGTGGCTCTGGTCTGTCTTTCTTTACTTGAGATGGTACGCAATAATAGCGAGACTAATTTCCATTTAAATCGAACCGGGAGCATGCAGACTTGCTGAGACCCACGGCACGTGTCTGCTACATTACGTATTCGCACCCCACTGAAGGCGAAGTGCTTAAAGGTCGTATTCATTTCAACAAAAATCAACGGAATCATAGATTACGAACCAAAAATACACAACAGTAAGGCACTGGTATGTGAGCAGTGGCGAGAACTCAAGGGACTAGCTATAAATCTTTGAAGTCGGAATTCGGAATCACGTGGTTCCGAAAACCAGTAAAAAATACAAAATTCAATTTCCGAAAAATAAAGAAAATTGGCTACAGCATGCAATCCTTAGAAATGATTAGGATATCATAAGGAATCTAAAGAAATACAGCCAGATGCGATTGGTAGGGTGTACATGGATGGACGAAGTCCAGTCTTCAAAAATCAGAAAAGTGGAATAAAAAGTGAATCAACTACGAAACACGGCATGCAGCCAGCAAGCTAATAAAGGGGATCATACAAGGCTAGGAGAGAGTTTACTGACTGAGTCTAAATGCAAAGTACAAGTTTGGAAATGAAACAGCAATTTAAAATAGATGGAGAGGAGATTGCAACGTATTAAGAGAAATCAGAAAGATACATGCATGATTTCTTGCCTAAAGGGCATAGAAACAGACTCAGGGGCAGCTGAAGGCTATGTTCTAAGAACCCACCACGTGGAGTACATATCACTCGCGGAAGGAGAAAACAGAAAGGAATATTTCACATCCACTATACAGAATAAAAATATTCCCACACATTAGTCGCATCCCACAAAGCTAGAAAGAAATTAAACCGAGTTCGTACACCGCCAGCTAGTCTCACTAAGGTTACCGATTCTCAGCCGTTATCAAACCGAATTAGTTACATATTCACTGCATTTACCTATGCAAAATCACCGAAATGAAATAGAGTACACTTCCATACATGCTCGGATAAACTTATTCTGAAAAATGAACCTAAGTTCTGAAGTCTAACTTCAACAAACCAGACAATGAATCGCTACCATCTCAAGGGAGGAAAGAAAATCAGAACATCTTACCAAGTCGAAGTGCAGCCACAGAGTGAGTAGTCGGCCAGCGAGTCCCTGCCACCAACCGGAAATTGGTAAAAACCCAAGAAAGCCGCGATGGTGGGGAGAGCCTAGACTCGGTAGTCCTACCGAGGCTCGCTACTGTGAATTTCCAACCCAACTTGTAACCAAATGGTGGAGGAACCTCTTTGGTAGCATCAAAAGCAGAGGTTGGTAACGACTACCTATCGACACGAAGCCAGAAAAACACTAATAGCGAGCAGCCAGCAGCCAACGACGAAAATTCTCATACATACACTCAGACTCCCATTCTAGAAGATTCTCATACATGCACATACAGAGTAAAGCAAGTACACATTCTCACAGGGACAGTGGCGTCGTGGAAAAACCGTTCATACTGTCACATTCATAGACACAATGATAAAATATTAGCATAATAAAATCCCAGCAGTTTTACCGAAACTAACATGTAAAAACATGAAATGGAATACTATTCCTCATGCCTCCGAACGAAAGGGGTTCTCGCTTAGCAAAAAGGCCCGTCTACTGAACGTCGAAAAATTACAAAGTTAAAAATCTAGGGAAGACGGCAGACAACCGTCTTTCAACTTTTAATTTAATATTTATCTCAACAACTTTCTCTTCTTCAGGGATGTTTTCCTTCCCATAGCCATTCTGGTGTTTTTACGTTGATTTAGTGTTTCGTTGGAGCTTGGTAGAATATTTGATACATGATCAGTAAAAACATATAACAATTATGTTTTATTTGGATAATCACTCTTGGCACAGGTGAAAGAACTACCATATTTATTTTGTCTTATTCCTAAAAGCCATGTAGTAATTTAGCGTGACATTAACCCGTCACTACCATATGTTTTATTTTATTTGGACTGTCTGTTTATTTAACCTCTCAATAAAATTGTAATCACTGATTAGTTACATATTTAAAACTCAATTATTATCTTTACTCCATCTCTACACCCCCCCCTTTCCCGGTACTGTCACCAAAGTAAACTAAAAATATTCTATGAATAGTAACGTTACTGTCATATAATTAGTATCTTATGCATCACATTTCTGAAGTGTAACTTTTTATGGGATGTTTTCTGAAATAATTTGTTATATATGTATAGTCTATCAGTATATTTACCGAACTGTTTTGAATAATTTACTTGTTCCTTACCCTTCCGTACCTTGTACCAGACACAATGTCTTACTATAAACATTTGTCAAACTTATTATATTGATGTGGTGTCTGTTCTTTCGGACATGTCTGAAAGAACTGACACTACTCCAATATACTAAGTATTTACATGCGAAGACGGTGTTAGCTTCACTTACTTTACCGCAGGCGCGATCATGCATTCGACCTCGTACGGGAATCCGTAATGGTGAGTGCCAGAGGGCATGGACGTTAGGAGCGCTACAGCCATAGCGTGCGACTCGTGGAAGTTTGAGACGGGCGGGAGACGAGCACAGGTAGCCAAGTAGTTCACAGTCTGCGTCAGGCAGCGCGGCGGTGCGGACGGCGTGATTACGTCCCGCCACGGTGTCTTGAGGCTGAGGTTGTTTACGTAACTCAGGCGTCTTTGCGCGACTTCCTCAGTAGAGCAAGAATGGCTCAATCCTGGAGAAATTCGACCTTGAAGATCAAATTTTTCGAAAGCATATCCACGACCGAAGGCACTTGACATCGAGCTGTTTAGTAGAGACGAAATGAAAGTTCCCTGTAGTCAAGTTATAGGTATTCCCTTTTCGGTTGGTTGGATGGATGTTTAAGGGGGACCAAACTGCAACGGTCATCAGTCCTGTATTCACTTTTCGATAGTGAACAGTGTGGTGTACTTAAAACTGATCAACGATGCAGTCTGTGAGAGAATTCTGAACGCGACCAGAAGTGGACTGAAGTTCCGTCTCTCGAATGAACACATCGGTGAAGTGACGATTGAACACACGGGTCTATGCACTATAAGGGTGTTTGAACTTCCTTTTGAGGTGCCAGAAGAAACGGTGCTATTCGCACTTCGCTCATATGGGCATGTGATCAGTCACGAACCTGAAAAATGGGCACAGTTTACCACATACCCCGTGCTCAGTGGGGTGTGGCAAGTACGCATTGAACTGAATAAACACGTTCTATCTTACCTGACCATCAGTGCATGCCGTTGTATTATAATTTCTGACGGCCAGCCGAAGACGTGTTCAGGTTGTGGACGTTGCCAGTGAATGCAGGGCAGGATCACACAGTTGCTGCCTGGGGATGAACACCTCCCACAGCGCCGAAGACTCTTACGGTGACGTATGTTCAGGCTCTTCGGCAGCTTGTGCCAACGTACGTTAAGGAACCTTCGCTGAACGTGGTAGCGAGCCAGGGAAACAAGGACAAACCAGCGAATACACCCATGTCCGATCGTACGACACTTACGTTGACGAGTAGTGTTTGGCTCCGGTGGAGACGATGGACGCCACAACACCGGTAGTGCCGAATGACGTTCTTGCCAAAGACCAAACAGGAGTGCAGCAATCGACAACAGACGACAAGACGACAGATATCGCTCTTACATCCGGCCAAACATCCTGCAGGCAGCGACCTACCACACCATCAGGCTGGTCCTCTTGAGAAGACGGATGTGTAAACTGAAGTTGTACCGACGTCACTAGGGTACGGCGTCTGATGAACGCCGACCGCTCTCCGATACGCAACAACACGTCCGCAAACGGTGCTCTCCGCGGAAACGCAAGAAGAGGTGCCATTCACCTTCTGATGATCTTCAGACACATGATAAGGACGAGGAACCGACATCGGATGAAGCAAGTGACTTTGCCTCCCCGGTGTCCAGTAGCATCACTGTTTGTCTGGTACGTCACGATACGGCAGCGACAACAGTACCTGCTCATGTCTCAGATTCACCTTCATCTGCTACTGAACACCAACATAAGGTCCACAACTACAAAGTTTCACGCATGACGCTTGGGCTGACGATATCGAGGATGAAGCGGAACACCTCCAGAGGGATGAGGGTAGAAGTGCTCCCTCGTCTTCATCCAGCACTCCCCTATCACAGTGACTGAGGCTTCATCCGCAGCTTCGAAGGGGCCGCCCCAGCCGCCTGCCAACGATGTACTGAACAACTCAATAGAATGACCGGGCGGACAGACTCACCGGATCGTTACTGTTAACATTAGTAACATACGTGCACGCCATAAATTGGCCACGCTACAGGACATGCTCAATGCAGCGGACATCGGCATTGCCCTCCTTCAAGAGGTGCATGTAGAAGACGTCTCAAAACCCTACGGATACACGACTAGTATCGCACATGCGTCTGCCACTGGCAGTGGAGTGGCGATCGTCCTCCGTGAAGGTATTCTTGCTGAAGATGTCGAGTGTCTACCCGACGCCAGAGGGATGGCTATCACTTTCCAAGGAGTTCGAATCATCAACGTGTATGCTCCGTCAGGATCGGAACGACGTCGTGAACCATCCACCTTCTTCGAAGATGCGATCACACCCCTCTTTGTGTGCGTAAGGATGGGTACTCAGTACCACTACTGGTTATTTGCTATGTTGTTCCAGTCCCATATACAGCGAGGGAAAAGTGAATGTTTGTATGCTTCCGTAAGAGCCCTGATCTCTTTGATCTTATCTTTGTGGTCTTAATGCGAAATGTAGGTTGGCGGCAGTAGAATCGATCTACAGTACGCTTCAAATTTCAGGCCTGTAAATTTCTTCAACTGTGTGTTCCGAAAAGAACATCGTCTTTCCCTAGCGACTCTCATTTGAGTTCCCGAAGCATTTCAGTAACACTCGCGCATTGATAGACTCTACGAGTTACAAACCTAGCTGCCCGCCTCTGAACTGCCTGTCCTCCTTTAAACCGATATGGTTTGGGTCCGAAACACTTGAGCAATACTATTAATCGTACAAGCATTTCATTTGCGGTCTCCTTTACAGACGAATCAGACCTTCCCAAAATTTTCCTAATAAACTAAAGTCAACCATTCGCCCTCCCCACTGTCTTTCTGTGCTCGTTCCATTTCATATCTCTGTGCAGCGTTACGCTTAGATTTTTAATTGACGCGACTCTGTCAAGGTGCACACTACTAGTGCTGTAATCGAACGGGTTTGATTCTCCTACTCATTTGCATCAAGTTATATTTTTCTACATTTAGCGCTAGTTTGCATTCATCGCACCATCTAGAAATTTGGTCAAATCATCCTGCTACAGTCATTCAATGACGACGCCCTTCTGTACTTCACACCATCATCAGCAAACAGCCGCAGAATGCAGCTCACTCTGTCCGTTAGTTCGTATATATAGATAGAAAGTAATAGTGGTCCTATCACACTTCCTGGGGCACCCCTGACGATATCCTAGTCTCTGATGAAGACTCGACATCGAGGACAGCGTACTGGGCTCTATTACTTAAGTAGTCTCCGAGCCATTCATATATTTTGGTACCTATTCTAACGCTCGTACTTTCGTTAGCAGTCTATAGTGCGGTACCGTGTCAAACGCCTTTTGAAAATCGAGAAGTACATAGTCTGCCTGTTGCCCTTCATCCATAGAATGTCATGAGAGAAAAGGGCAAGCTGGGATTCGCACGTTCGATGCTTTCTAAAGCCATGCTGATGCATGGACAGAAGCTTTTGCGTCTAAAGGCAATTTACTATATTAGAACTGAGGATATGTTCCGGGATTCTACACTTAACTGATGTCAGTGATAAAGGTCTGTAATTTCGTTAGTCCGTTCTTTTGTCTTTCTTATACACGTGCCGGCCGCGGTGGCCGAGGAGACTGAGGCGCTCCAGTCACGGTCTGCACGGCCACTACGGTCGGGGGTTCGAATCCCCCCTCGGGCATGGATATTTGTGCCGTCCTTAGGATAAGCTAGTTGGTAAGTAGTTTGTAAGTTTAGTGACTGATGATCCTGTAGTTAAGTCCCATAAGCTTAACAAACATTTGTAAACATCATCTTATACACGGAAGTTATGTGTTCCTTTTTCCAGTCGCTTGGAACTTTGCTCTGGATGAAAGATTCGCGATAAATACAAGCTACGTAAGAGGTCAGTGCAACAACACATAGACGACAAGGCCCCCTAACCGGTCGTGCATACGTCACACCGAGAGGCCGCGAACGCAAGCTGACTGGCCGGCTGTTACGAGGCGGTGGGCGTGCCCCTACGTCCAGCCAGTCAGCTGGCGGTCGCCGCCTGTCAGTGTGACGTAGCGTAGCCAGTTGTGAGGCCTTGTCTTCTATGTGTTGTTACACTGGCACCTTACTTAGCACGGCTTTAGAAAGCATCGATCCTGTGAAACCCAGCTTGCCCTTTCGTCTTCTAGGAGGTGTTGGCCAACGTATGAGTACTCTTGGTAAAACCGGATTGGTACCCCACCTGGTCCTGCCGACTTGTTTGTTTTCCACTCTCTTAGCCGCTTCTGAACACCAGCTATGCGTATTACTACATCCTCAGTTTGGGACCTTCTCCATTCCTGTTTGTAAATTACTACCTTGGACTAACGACGTCGGACACGGAATTTAGGAATGAAGTGCCGCGCGCGACCAGAACCGGTCCCCAGCCCAGCCGCCTCGCTTGGCGGTGCCGCCTGCCACTAGCTGCCACTGGCTGCCACCGGCTGCCGTATACAGCTGACCCAGTGCCCGCGGCGGCTCTCACGCGACCGGTCCCCCTGTATAAGGTATACAGCGCGGCGCGGAATCCGGCCCGGCCACCGGACACTTGCCTGTCCACCTGCCGCTGTGACCAGGTCACAACGACAGCCCCATTCACACGGGACACGACGCCAGCAGCTTCCGTCTCATTCACTGTCAGCTGTCCGCCGGCGTACGCGGAAGTTTCCCACAAACACTTTGCGACGGGACAGGCTCTGCTCTACGTTGTGAATAGATCGATACCCCAAGATTACTCATTTCCTACCCTTAACCTCCCCTAGTATTACATACTGGGGGTTTATTACTTATCCATTATTTATTTATTTTTGTTGTTGCTTACAATGACCTGTCTTCTTGATTCTAAAACAGGTCGTATTTTTAAGTTTTAACTTGTTTTCTAACACTGAATAGTTATGTTTAACAACATACAGCTTAATAAACTTATGAAATAAAATTAGGGGAGAGTGGGACACACTGAACCACAAAAATTATTTCTCAGTGTTACCCACCCAATAATTTTATTACACAGTTGTGATTTTCAGTTTTTATAGTTTATTCACTGATCATCAAATGGCCTTATATGATTGCTCTGTGAGTCATTTGTTTCAAGCTACATGTCTTTGATGAAATGGTAGATGGTTAAGAGTGCCCGACTTGCGTGTTACAATGAACCACTTTAAATTCCTTGTGAGGGCATGTTTAGCATACAAAGTAAATTTTGAATTTTAATTTTAATCATGGCTGCAGTTCAGCGACGGTGGAACACGATCCAAAAGTGAACAAAACCTCAGCCAACCAGTTGCATTAAAATGTTTTACATACATAAACGCTGACCCATGTTTCGGCAAAAGTAATTTTGCCTTCTTCAGAAGAATATCCTAACAAAATATAATAAACGAATCATATAGGTAATAGTAAGATACATAAAAGTTTCTAAAATAAGTAAGAAATTAAATTTACAGTATAGGATGAGAATGTACTTATATTTAGCTCACATTAAAATAATTGTTGAATAAAATCAAATGGCCGATTGTGGCTGACTCCATGCCATGAAATAAAATGTAAAATTTAAATGTAATGTGTTCAACATTCGGAGAGAAGAAAACTATGTGCAAGTAACACGGACAGAAAACAGATGCGGTAAAGAAATATAGGAAATCAGATGAGATTTAACGTGCAATGAAATCTGGAGCTGAGCCATGTGCATGGCGCAATATATATACGTGCATTCACGAAAGAATTAAAGATAGAAATGTTAGAATATATACAGCGGTCAGACATATGGTGCAGGAAACACAAACTGAAAATAAACAGAACGTAGATTGTGGGAAGGAAGAAGGAAGGGGGTTAAACATCATGCATCACACATGAGAAAACTATAAACAAGTGCACTAACAGAATTCTGCGGACAACAACACCGTGCACGAACAAGTATTGCATCAACAATTGTCTACAAACAGTATAGCTTTGAAGACTTCTAGGTATTGCCTACTTGCAAGTTGCAGTGGTCATTAAGCATATTGCCATCGTTGATGATGAGGTGTTTGAAAATTTTATATTCTTCCCATAAATCTAGTTTTCTTCTCCCGGCCTCCCTATGCAATCTCACAGTGTCTTCTAACGATATAGGAACATGAACGGCTACGAGCAAATGTTCCGCAAACGTCGATTTATGCCCTCCCTAGCAGATGTTCTTTATACCGCACCTTGATCGCTTTTCCTTGGACTGGCTATGGGAAGAAAAGCGTTTCTCAAAAAACGAAATTTGTTGACATTCAATATTAGTTTTAATGTTAGGAAGTCCAATCTGAAAGCATTTGTCTGGAGTGTAGCACTGTATAGGAGTGAAAAGTGGACGATAAGGAGTTCAGACAAAAATATGAAAGAAGCTTTCGAAATGTGGTGCTACAGATGAATGATGAAGATTAGATGGGTAGATCACGTAACTAGTGAGGAGGTGCTTGACAGAAATGGGGAGAAAGGAGTTTCTGGCACATCTTGACTAAAGAAAGGATAGGTTGGTGGGACACTTTCTGAGACATCAAGGAATCGTCAACTTAGCATTAGAAGGAGGTGCGTGGGGTAAAGATCCTAGAGAGAGACCGAGGAATTAATACAGTAAGCAGATTCAAAAAGATGTAGGTTGCCGTTCGTATTCTGACATAGAGAGGCTTTCACAGGACAGGGTGGGTGGAGAGCTGCATCAAACTAGTCTGCTGACTGAAGACCGCAACAACAAATATGGACTGGAAGCTATTTCCAAATTTGAAACATGTCTTTAGTCTCTTTGTCACACCATCATTAATTGGTTTAGGAAGCACGGAAAGTATGTTGCTATCTGGAACAAATGCTTCATTCTTTACCTTTCCTCAAAAATTATACCTGATGTCCAGAGTCGTCCTTTGGTTTCAAAATTATCACCACATAGTAAACTGGCAATTTCTTCTTAGTTGCAATTTGGTCAAAACTAAATCATGTTTCTGGTAATTTATTCAATTCTTCAAAGTTGTATATAGATTCACCAGACTCATTCAGGTTGTCATTGCTCTCTTCTTAAAAAATCCTTACTATTTTCTTCATCAGCTTCCTGCTCATGAACCTTACCTTGTTATTGGGATTTTTGTCGCGTGTAACAAATTTTTCTCTAGTGCGTCAGTTGGAGAAAAATGCCCCATCGCTCATTATGCCCCTGTAGTACTTGGTTCAATGTGCCCCAGCAGTAGATATTTCAAACGATGCTCAAGTGAAGTTATATATGAACATTGCTCGAAAATATGCATCATTAAACATAATATTAGTATTGTTATAACGACATAGTTTATATGAACTTCACGCGATCGTTTGCTTGCACTGTCCAGCTAGTAGCAGCTAACAGGTTTTATGACATTTTCTGATACGCGTATGTCCACTGAGACTTTCATGATGAAATCACAAAACAGTGTAGTTGTGGCCTAAATTGATGTTCTGTCGTACTGCATCGAACGGAAATGCTATGTTCCGCCACTGTAGATTTGCTGAGTCGCAAAAGTCGTGCACCTTTTTTTGCTCTGTCCGCTCTGTCTGTCCTACGTAAGCTGTAGCACATCGGAAAATGTATTTTGTAAATTCCCGCCTTCTCCAGTAACAAATTATCCTCCACCCATCTCAGCAGGTCTGAACTTGTAGCTGGTGTGCGGAAAGTCACTCTCACCTACAGATGCTGCGGAAGAGATACGAAGGGAAACTTGCGTCCTCCTTTGAAAACTCCTCCTTAGCGCATTAACATCACCCTGCAGGCAGGACCAGCACTAAGAAATCTCCCAGGAGATCCGGGACCAGTGGTGTTGAAGGCCGATGAAATTAATAACTCACCAGTATTGCTGCCTCGCCGTTTGTATTTGGTGGAGTTTCGAAGTCAAGTCTGCAAATTTTATTAACATGTGTATAAAGCTGTAAATTTTGTTGAGGTACGTTAACTGCAGTACCATACGCCAAGCGTGATATGAAATTTTATGTAGACAATCTCGTCCCTCTTGTTCTGAAGCTCGTGTGGCAAAATGTTTATCGCGATCGGATGAACGATATAGTAGCACATAAAATAAGAATCTAATCCGAAGTGGCGATGCCAATATAAAATTATCAATTTCGATTTTATTCAGTGTTTTAGCTATATATGAGTTTTAACTAGACTAACGCGCAGCAACTGATTTATATAGAGATACAGAGATGGGTTACAGTAAAAGCTGAAGTACAACATTTTTGCGTGAATGCGCGTCAAAATACTTAACTGATATGAATGAGTACCAGTCAATGGTGTACAGTAATCAATGAGAATAAACATTCCATCAGTGTTATTGAAGAAATATTTATTCTCAGTAATTACTGTTCACCATGGACTGGAAATCATTTTATATGAACCTGCCTTTGCAGGCTGCAAGAATGGTGGCATCATCCATACAGAAGATCAAGCATAAATCTGCAATCAAGACGGTTTTTTAGTGAAGGAATAAATGATTTGATGTAGATTACCTGAACACAAAGTACCTCTTTTCACTTTCGAGCGAGCCAATGCACTCCTTTACCATCAAGACGAGAAAAGAACAAGTCATATTATTAAGATTTTTTTCCTTTGGTTCTGCATCTACATAGTGACAGTTGACGTCCAATAAAAGATTATGCGCCGTGATAAAAGGATAACAGCGGAAACGGCAGCGATGAAATATTGACGAGCAATGTCCCGGAGTAATGAGGACATTTCTCCTTTACGAGATTCGATTCAACAGTGACGTAACATTCGGCTATAGTTATGAAATATAAATGCGAAAATGAGTCGCACAATCACCTTTTCAAAACTGCTAGTCATCATGGAATCCTTTTGCGGTTGCACTTAGTTGTTGGTATAATTTGATGGTCACAAAAGAGCACCAACTTTCATACGAGAGGTTGGTACTGTGGCCGCTTATTTAGCAGTCTCCATGCCAGAGAATGTCGATTACGCGTATACTACAAGGAGACGCCACTTACAGACCTATACCTTACATGGGTGCAAAGTAGAGAATGTGTTTAAAAATTCAAATATTTCCGGACCAGTTGCCACCCCCTTACACACTTAATGGGCACTCTTCTGGTTGTAAATAATGTCACGGTGACAGCTCAATGAGCCGACAGGTGGCTAGTTCCAACATAAAAAGTCAGTATGGTTACCTCGTACCGACTCTATATCCTATCCACCTTTCTTTTTCTTCTGTAGGAAGCAATATGAAACGTGAGTAGGACAGATACCAGGCCCAGATTCTCAGGGATCCGCAGTACATGACCTGCAACATGCGGTCGTGCATTATCCTGCTGAAATGTAGGTCTTCGCAGTGATCAAATGAAGGGTAGAGCCACGGGTCGTAACACATCTAAAATGTAACAGCCACTGTTCAAAGTGTCGTCGATGCGTACAAGAGGTGACCGAGACGTGTAACCAGTGGCACCCCATACCATCACGATGGGTGATACGCCAGTATGGCGATGACTAATACACGCTTCCAATGTACGTTCACCACGATGTCGGATGCAACCATCATGATGCTGTAAACAGAACCTGGATTCATCCTAAAAATGACTTTTTGCCATTCGTGCTCCCAGGTTCGTCGTTGCGTACAACATCGCAGGCGCTCCTGTCTGTGATGTAGTGTCAAGTGTAACAGCAGCCATCGTCTCCGAGCTGATAGTCCATGCTGCTGCAAACATCGTCAAACTGTTCGTGCAGATGGTTGTTGTCTTGAAAAACGTCCCCATATGTTGACTCAGGGATCGAGACGTGGCTGCACGTTCCCTTACAGCCATGCGGTTAAGATTCGTGTCATCTCGACTGTTAGTGCTACTAGGCCGTTGGGGTCTGCACGGCGTTCCGTATTGTCCTCTTGAACCCACCGATTCCATATTCTGTTAATAGTCATTTGATCGCGACCTATGCGAGCAGCAGTGTCGCTATACGATAAACCGAAATCGCGATAGACTACAATCTGACCTTTATCAAAGTCGGAAACGTGGTGGTACGCATTTCTCCTCCTTACACGAGGCATGACAATAACGTTTCGCCGGCCGCGGTGGCCGAGGTGACTGAGGCGCTCCAGTCACGGTCAGCACGGCCACTACGGTCGGGGGTTCGAATCCCCCCTCGGGCATGGATATTTGTGCCGTCCTAGTTCGTAAGTAGTTCATAAGTAGTTTGTAAGTTTAGGGAGTGATGACCCCGTAGTTAAGTCCCATAAGCTTAACAAACATTTGAACATTTTTGAATAACGTTTCACCAGGCAACGCCAGTCAACTGCTATTTGTGTATAAGAAATCAGTTGGAAACTTTCCTCATGTCAGCACGTTTATAGATGCCGTCACCGGCGCCAACCTTGTGTGAATGCTCTAAAAAGCTAATCATTTGCATATCACAGCATCTTCTTGCTGTCGGTTAAATTTCGCATCTGTAGCACGTCATCTTCGTGATGTAGCAATTTTAATGGCCAGGAGTGTATAACTGAGTAAAGGCAAAGTGTTTTCCTCCACAAGCAGCAGCATCATCAAATGGCTTCATAACCTCACCATACACTTTGGACTTTAATACAAGAGAAAACTTCGTTACAGGCTCATTTAGTAAGCGCGAAATCGTTGCAGAGTTGATTAGGAAACTCCAGTGGTAGGCGCTGGAAGAAGATGTTTTATGTCTCGTCCTTAGCATAGTAGTAGTAGTTTCTATGTCTAGAGACTGTTGGACACATCGCTTTGGTTCCGCAGCTTTACAAAAATTTGAACATTTCTTGAGCTTACAAACTACTTCTACATCTATATCTACATCCATACTGCGCAATCCACACGACGGTGTGTGGCGGAGGGTACCTTGAGTACCACTATCGGTCTCCCCTCCTATTCCAGTAACGTATAGTTAGCGGAAAGAAAGATTGCCGTTATGCTTCTTTGTGGGCTCTAATCTCTCTGATTTTACCCTCATGATCTCTTCGCGAGATATACGTAGGCGGGAGCGATATACTGCTAGATCCTCGGTAAAGGTATGTTCTTCAAACTTCGACAAAAGTCCGTACCGAGCTACAGAACATCTCTACGTAACGCTTTCACGATTACTAAATAATCCTCTAAAGAAGCGCGCTGCTCTCCGGTGGATCTTCTCTACTGCCTCTATCAACCCCAACCGGTACAGATACCACACCTGCGAGCCGTATTCAAGCAGTGGACGAACAAGTGTACTGTAAGTCTGTAACTTAATTCCTTTGTTTTCGGACTGCATTTCCTTAGGATTCTTCCAATGAATATAAGTCTGACATCTGCTTTACTGGTCGTTCCATTTTAAATCACTCCTAATGCCTACTTCCAGATAATTTATGGAATTAACTGCTTCCAGTTGCTGAGCTGCTATAGTGTAGATAAATGATGATAGATCTTTCTTTCTATGTATTCGCAGCACATTAAACTTGTCTACTATGAGATTCAATTGCCGTTCCCTGCACCATGCGTCAGTTCGATGTAGAGCCTCCTGCATTTCAATACAATTATCCATTGTTACAACCTTCCTATATACTACATCATCATCCGCAAAAAGCCTCAGTGAACTTCCGATTTTACCCAAAATGTCATTTATATATATTGTGAATAGCAACGGGCCCACGACACACCCCTGTGCTGACATTACACTTACTTCGGAAGACTACTCTCTATTGATGATGACATGGTGCATTCTGTTATCTAGGGACTCCTCAATCCAATCACACAATTGGTTTGATAGACCATATACTCTTACTTTATTCATTAAACGACTGTGGGGAACTGTATAAAACGCCTTGCGGAAGTCGAGAAACATGGCATCTACCTGAGAACCCGTGCCTATGGCCCTTTGAGTCTCATGGACGAATAGCAGATTTCTAGTCTCCAGAAAAGTCATTACTCTCGAACATAATACGTGTTCCAAAATACTACAACTGACCCACGTTAGAGATATACGTCTATAGTTCTGCACATCTGTTCGACGTCCCTTCTTAAAAACGGGGATAACCTGCGTCATTTTCCAATCTTTTGAAACGCTACGCTCTTCTAGAGATCTACGGTACACCACTGCGAGAATGGGGGCAAGTTCCTTCGCGTACTCTGTGTAAAATCTAACTGGTATATCCCATCAGGTTATGAGGGCTTTCCTCTTTTCTGTGATTTTAATTGTTTTTCTATCCCTCTGTCAATTATTTCGTTATCTGCCATTTTGTCATCTGTGCGACAGTCTAGAGAAGGAACTCTCTTCTGTGAAACAGCTTTGAAAAAGGCATTTAGTAATTAAGCCTTTAGAGTGTCATCCTCTGTTTCAGTACCATTTTCGTCACCGAGTGTCTTGACATTTTGTTTTCATCTACCTACCGCTTTGACATAAGACCAAAATTTCTTAGGATTTTCAGCCAAGTCAGTTCATACAACTTTACTTTCGAATTCGTTGAACGCCTCTCGAATAGCCCTCCTCACGCTAAATTTCGCTTCGTGTAATTTTTGTTTGTCTACAAGGCTTTGGCTACGTTTATTTTGCAATGAAGTTCCCTTTGCTTCCGCGGCAGCTTTCTAATTCGGTTGAACCTCGGTGGCTCCTTTCCATCTCCTACGATCTCGCTTACTTAAACTAACTTGAAACTGTCCTAGGACAACAGGCACGCCCATGCCAGACTGAATACTCAAACCACCGGCAGGAGTAGTCTCTCAGTCCATGACATGGCGCCTAAAACTGCACGGCCACTCAATCGTGAATTTGGCAACCTGCAGCAGTTGTTTGGAGATAAGAATTTTGCAGTTATTTTAGGTGTTCAGATAATTTCATTTTTACCTTGAGTTTCATTCTTCAGTAGTTTACAAGCACACTTATTTAGAACACAGGACACAGCTGTTTCATCTGGTGCACAGCAGGTAAACATGGCGTCGATCCTGTTCATTTTTCTCGTGATAAACACGCACTTCTCTTTGCTTACGATGTAGCCCTTCCAGTTTCCTTGTGGGAGAAACAGTAAACAAACGTGAAGTAACGTGTAGCAAAACGATGTTCTTGATAAACCAAGAACAATGAGGTAGGAAATGTTAATTCTGACTGTAACATAAACAGCTGTGTGTAAATTGTTCTGACAAATTTTATGGGAGAACCTAAAACGAATGTGCCAACAAAACAGTTTTCTTCGACTGTTTTCGGAAAGCGCTAAGAGACGAAAATATTCTTCTTCTTCTTTATGGATTGGGCATTTCTCTCCCGTTCGGGTTTCACAGTTGTCTTCCGTGTCTCCTGGGCCATCCTCCTTCTCTCCGTTCCCTCGGCATGTAATCCATCAAAAAAAAAAATGTTCAAATGTTTGTAAGGCTTATGGGACTTAACTACGGGGTCATCAGTCCCTAAACTTACAAACTACTTATGAACTACTTACGAACTAGGACGGCACAAATATCCATGCCCGAGGGGGGATTCGAACCCCCGACCGTAGTGGCCGTGCTGACCGTGACTGGAGCGCCTCAGTCACCGCGGCCACCGCGGCCGGCTGTAATCCATCGCTGCTGTGGGAAGTTTGGTGTCTTCCATTCTCTGTAAATTACTGGTCCAGGTCAGTCTGTTACTTACTATTTTGTTATGTAACTCCTTCCTAGTTGATACGTGACAGGTTATTTAAAATAAATGGTAAGGTGCTAAGCCCCCAGCCCCCACAAAAAAAGGCACTGAAGCAAAATTTTATTTACACCTTTATTAAAGGAACATCAGTTTAAAAAAATTAGACTGAACATATACAATGTAGGCACTGAGTATAGGTAATTAAATTCCTTACTGACACCTTTTTAAGCGATAGAAAACTGAATCCAGGTACTCAGAAATTAAGAATGAACACTTGAAAATAAACAGTGAGTACAGGCAACGAATTTAAGCAAAATCTCCGAGGACAATTTATTTTTACATAAGAAACGAACTTAACAAACGCTTCCTACCAAACACAATACATACACAATAGATGGAAAAAAGATAGAAAAAAAAAACAGCAGGCGAACAGATGAAAGGGGGTCACTATAGCAGTACAGAATAAGTTAATGTCCCCAAAATAGCAATACAACAGTAAAGAACGCCTATCAGGAAGAAACCCTATTCAGATTTCCTTCATGCCTCACACTACACTTTTTTTGTAATTCCAAAACAAATAAGATTTTACACTGAATCACTTCGGTACAAGACCGTTATGCCGGTTACACAAAAGAATGGAAATTTTACTTAACTTAAAGAGACGTTGCACGAAAGGTTGTAAGTGTAACTTATTAGTTCTGAAATTCAGGTTCCGCCCACCTCTTGCAACTAGAGCAAAGCTAGGTCTCAGTTAATTTCCTCGGAACGGCTTGTGAGCTCCATAACATAGGGCATAATTAATTTCTTTAGGGCAACTCATGAACTGAGCAATGCTCGTCCGAGCCGGCTGCGGTGGCCGAGGGGACTGAGGCGCTTCAGTCACGGTCTTCACGGCCACTACGGTAGGGGGATCGAATCCCCCCTCGGCCATGAATATTTGTGCCGTCCTTAGTATTAGTTCATAAGTAGTTTGTAAGTTCAGGGACTGATGACCCCGTAGTTAAGTCCCATAAGCTCTACAAACATTTCAACATTTGAATTTGCTCATCCGAGTAACACAAACAACTCCATATAAACGCATTTTACACACAATTTTCGACTATAGGCCCTTATACGGAACCTGAAACACACTGTGATTAGCACAAGGCGTTACAACACATAAGTTAATATTTCATACTTCAAGAAGCAAGCATAATGTACCCATAGAATCTTATACACAATGACTTTACTCAACACGGCGTCCAAGACTTATTAAGAAACTTCTAATAACAAACGATCAATTTAACCATCTTGACTGCCGTCCCACAACGATTGGCCATGATCAATGATGGAAGGATGCGCCGAGACCCGTGCCAACGCGAACGGTCAGCGTCAACATACCATCAAGGAAGGTACAGTCCACACACCAGGATGTAATACATCCACTTGAAGTCGTAATTCGAAGTCGTGTGCACACAGATCTTCGAGATAATTACAGAATCTCCACACGAAATCCTTCAAATCCTCGGGTAATCAGTACAGCAACAGCCACCGCACCACCGCGCTTGCGCGGACCAAACCAACACCACCTAGAGACAAGGCCTCACAACAGCCCGTGCTACGTCATACTGACCAGGCCAAAAGAGCAGAAAGTCAGGTCCATGTGTAAAAGGATAAGAGGAGCTTCAAGACAAGGAAATTAGGCAGAAATACATAACAATGATCTCGGAAAGGTACCAGTTAGTTGAATGTCACTGGAAGAGGAATGGGCAAGGTACAGGGACACACTACTGGAAGCAGCTAAAGAATGTCTTGGAACTGTAGTGTGTAAAGGCAGGAAGAAGCAGACAGCTTGGTGAAATGACACAGTCAAGACAGCCTGTAAAAAGAAAAAGAAGGCATTTCAAAAATGGCTCCATACTAGAAATGAGGCAGACAGAGAAAGTTATGTTGAAGAAAGAAACAAAGACAAACGGATAATTGCAGACTCCAAGCAGAAATCATGGGAAGACTTTGGAAATAAGCTAGAAACTCTGGGTCAAGTCACGGGAAAATCATTTTGGAGCGTAATTAGCAGTCTTCGAAAGGAAGGGAAGGAGGAATTAACAAGTGTTTTGGACAGGTCAGGAAAGCTGCTAGTCAATCCTGTAGATGCCTTGAGCAGATGGAGAGAATTTTAAAGAATTGCTCAATGTAGGCGAAACGTTCAAAGATGTGTCAGATTTTGAGGTACAATGGGATAGGAACGACGATGGAAAAAAGATCTCATTTAAGGAAGTGGAGAAAATGGTCAGTAGATTACATTGCAATAAAGCGGCTGGGGTGGATGAAATCAAGCCGGAACTCGTCAAATACAGTGGAATATCAGGTCTCAAATGGTTACACAGGATAATTGAGAAGGCGTGGGAATCGGGACAGGTTCCGTCTGACTGGACGTAAGCGGTAATCACGCCAATTTTGAAACATGGAAACAGAAAAGATTGTAACAACTATAGAGGTGTCTCTTTAATTACCGTTGTAGGTAAAATATTCTCAGGAATTGTTGAAAGGAGAGTGCGAGTATTAATTGAGGACAAGTTAGATGAAAATCAGTGTGGGTTTAGGCCTCTTAGACGCTGTCAGGACTAGATCTTTAGGTTACGGCAGGTAATGGAAAAGTGCTATGATTGGAACAGGGAATTGTATATATGTTTCATAGGTCCAGAACAGGCTTATGACCGTGTTCCAAGGAGTCAGTTCTAAAAGATTATGGTATAGGAGGCAAACGTCTGCAGGCAATTAAAGGGCTTTACGCAGACTGTCAGGCAGCAGCTAGAGTAGACGGCAAATTAAGATCATGGTTCAGGGGAATTTCAGGTGTAAGACAAGGCTGTAACCTGTCACCACTGTTGTTCATACTATTCATGGATCATATGTTGAAAACAATAGACTGGCAGGGCGGGATTAAAATAGGTGAAAACAAAATAAGCAGTCTCGCCTATGCGGATGACTTACTTGTAATGGCAGATTCGATTGAAATGTTGCTAACTAATATTTCAGAGCTCGATAAGAGGTACAAGGATTACGATATGAAGATCAGCATCTCCAAAACGAAAGTAATGTCTGTGTGAAAGAGATTTAAACAGATTTAGTGCCAAATAGGAGGAACAAACTTAGAACAGGTAGACAGTTTCAAGTACCTGGGATTTATTTTCTCACAGGATGGCAACATTGTGAAAGAACCCGAATCGAGGTGCAGCAAAGCTAATGCAGTGAGTGCTCAGCTAAGATCTACTCTCTTCTGCAAGAAGGAAGTAAGTACCAAGACTAAGTTAGCAGTGCAACGCTCTATCTTTCGACCAACTTTGTTGTATGGGAGTGAAAGTTGGGTGGACACAGGTTACGTTATTCATAAGGTAGAGGTTACAGATATGAAAGTAGCAAGAATGATTGCAGGTACTAATAGTTAGGAACAATGGCAGGAGGGTATCCATAATGAGGAAATCAAAGAAAATCTGGTAATAAACACCATAGATATAGCAGGTAGAGGGAACAGACTGAGATGGTGGGGTCATGTTACACGCATGGGAGAAGCAAGGTTACCTAAGAGACTCTTTAGCTCGGCATCGGAGGGTAAGAGAAGTCGAGGTAGACCAGGAAGAAAGTACATAGATTCAGTGCAGAATGGTTTTGAAGTAAAAGGCATAACATCAGACGAGGCATCAATGTTAGCATTGAATAGGGGATCATGGAGGAATTTTATTAGAGGTACAATGCTCCAGACTGAACGCTGAAAGGCATAATCAGTCTCTAGTGATGATGATGATGATTATGTTCGGACTCCCTTAGTGCCCTGCAGAGTCTTAAGGACCCTTTCTCGAACCATCCTCTTGTGTATCGGATCCAACGCTCCCTCCAGTTGCTAGCAGATGACAGCTGTCACGTTTCTTTCCTATGGGTTCCTGGCCACGTGGGTGTATCCGGGAATGAGACCGCCGACATACCAGCCAAGGCCGCAGCTCTTTTGCCTCGCATGGCTACCTTTTGCGTCCCATCGGACGATGTTCAACGGGCTCTTCGCCGGAGTATCGTGTCGTCATGGCACAGTGCGTGATTTTCACTGTACAACAATAAATTGAGAACTGTAAAACCGACCCCGACCGCTTGGAGGACCTCCTCACGCCCCTCTCGGCGGGAGGAGGTCATCCTGGCCCGGTTGCGGATCTGTCACTGCCGTTTCAGCCACCGTCACTTGCTATCCGCCGACCCTGCACCGCGATGCTCCTGCGGTGAACTGCTGACAGTGCGACATGTTTTACTGTCTTGTGTTAATTTTAATCATCTCCGTGTAGCCCTTCACTTTCCGTCTACTCTGGAGGAAATTTTAGCTGATGACACACGAGCAGCTGCTAGAGTTTTGCGTTTTATCAGCTTGGCCAACTTATCGAAGGATATTTAACCCTTTTAATTGTCTTTTCTCTTTCGTTTTTAGCCTCTTCTTGATGTTCTGACAGTCACCAAATTTTGAGATCTAGCGAATCTATGTTCTTATCTGGGCGCTAATGACCGTAGAAGTTGTGCGCCCTAAAACCACAAAAAAATGATGATGATGATGATGATATTTCGCAAGCTTCCGTTTGAAAAGTTCATAGTTTCGTAACACATGAATTTAAACGGCAGTTTGTGAAACATACATACGAAATTACACTGATGATGGCTAGTTACCTAGCAGGAATTGATCTGTCATTAAATAAATAGATTTAGTGCGATTATATCAACGGTCTCTGAGCACAACAATCCAATTATGGATTCAAATATAATTACGATTTTTTATGCCTTAGAAGACGACCTGTTTTTCCATAGTCCGCTTAATTATCTGATCTGAGTCCTTGTGACATTTTTCTTGTCCCAAAACTGGAAAATATCTAAAAAAAAAAGAATATTAAAAAAAAGTCGCAGTTTTCGGACTGTGGACATCTTTCAAAGAGGAATGTGACCGACATGTTAAAGGCTCTATGAGCTTTGGTCTTTCAGCGCTGTTACCAAAACGTGGAACTACGACTCTGCCGATGTATAGCAAGGAAATTACTTTGAAGCCTCGTCAAACGGGCATACACAATTTTAGGCCTTTGTACTTCATGTTGTAGAATTATGTAACCTTTCATATACTTGCGCATTAGGGCAATTTTAGAGAACGAAATAATACTCGATAAGAATTAATTAAAAAAAAAAAAAAAAAAAAAAAAAAAAAAAAAAAAAAAAAAAAGCCAGAAGAATTAAAACAAAACGCGCAAATTTTATAAATTTAGGTTTCTAGAATATATCTACATTGATACTCGGCAAATCACAATTACGTGCCTGACAGAGGGTTCATCGAACCACCTTATATTATTTATCTCCCATTCTCGAATAGCGCGCGCGAAGAAAGAACATCTCAATTTCTCCGTTAGAGCTCTGATTTCTTGTATTTTATTCTGATGATCATTTCTATCGATATAAGTGTGAGTCAACAATATATTTTCTCATTCGGGGGAGATTGTTGGTGATTAGTAGCCCACGCCGCAGCGATAAGCGCCGTTGTTGTAATGATTCCAATCCCAGATCCTGTATCATTTCCGTAACGCTGTCACCCCTGTATCGTGACAATACAAAACGAACTGTCCTTTGGACTCTTGCGATGTCCTCCGTGAAACCCACCTGATAAGGATTCCACACCGGGCAACAATACTCCAAGAAAGGACGGACAAGCTTAGTGTATGGAGTCTCTTCAGTAGTTCTGTTGCATCTTTTAAGGGTTCTGCCAATAAAACGCAGTCTCTGGTTCGCCTTTCCTACCACATTATCTACGTGTTATTTCCAGTTGAATTCTGATGTAATTAGTAATTCCTAGCTATTTACTGGAGTTTACGGCCTTCACATTCGATTGATTTATCTTGTAAACAATGTTTAACGGATTTATTTTCGTACTTATGTGGACGATTTCACACTTCTCATTATTTAGTCAACTGCCAATTTCTACACCAAACTGATACCTTATTTAGATCGTTCTGCAGTTGGTTTTGATCTTCAGATGACTTTACTAGACGATAAATGATGGTGTCATCAGCAAACAAGACAGCTCGCTCAGTTCGTTCGTTCGTTCTGCGCACAGAGGTGGTCCACGTCAGCTGAATTCTGAAAGGCATTCGATACAGTTCGGCACTGCCACCGTGAGAGTGAAATACGATCTGGGTGCGATGACGCGGCGTTTTCCAAATGAAATACGAGCTTGCGGCGTGTCGGGCAAAATTTGTGAGTGGTTTTCTGACTTTTTAGGTGACGGAACACAATCGTCATTCGTAACGAGATCGACAGGTGTAACGGTGATTGCTAGAAGTTCGTAGGGTTGGATGTTGATTTTTACAATATATACAAATGACGTAGTGGATAATGTATGTGGCTTTTTCCAGACGATGATGTTTTCTGCGGGTAATCTGCAAGGAAAGGAGTATCTAGCGAAATGTAGGAGATATTTTTGGGAGCATTATGGATCTTACAAGTAATTATTAATTTAAGTAACAAGTCAGTCTAGAGCGCAATTTGTTTTATTTTCCTGGTAACTTGTTTCGGTCCCCTACATGACTCCCATCAAAACGCAACTGTAATGGTATATAATATATTATTAACGGGACAAATTATTTTTAAAATGATTTTTTAAAGTAAGAAGAACAAATAACCAACTTGAGACTAAACTGAAACATATAATTGGTGAGTCTGATACATACTAATAATCTGGTGTCTACAAGATACAGTGTAAAGATTGTGATAAACAATATATCGGACTAACCTGCCATAGCTTTCTAGCACGGTTTAAAGAACATACCATTGGTACTGCAAGACCGAAATCAGTTTTTGGTCAACATCTCGATGAGCAGGGTCTGTTTCTGACAATTTGAAAGTCATACAAGGTCAACTACTTAGTAACCTGGAACAAATAGAAGTCTACACGCATCATAAGGCCAAACCATTAGATTGCATAAATGAGCAGCTAGATTTCAGAGATGGATATTTCTTTGAACTACTGTATTTGATTATCTCCTATAGTATGGTTACTCTTTTGTCCCTCCATCAATTTTATTTTTCAATTTAAGACACAATATTATTTTAGTTAATGAATTCATCTTTCATTGTCATAAATTTTAAGCAAATAAGTTTATATTACTGATGTGTCGTTATTACTTTGGCATATATTTTATTTTATCTCGCTCTTAGTTCGAAGCCAATGGCACTGAGAACTAACAGTTTACCAAAAGGGATTTTATTACAGATGTAATATATTCATATGTAGCACCAAACTCATGTTTATTTCAGTTCTGACATAATGAGAACAATATTTTCATTTATACTCTGACAATGTTAAAATAGTATCTCCGATGTCTGATTTTCAAATCATACCAAAACCATCACATGTTTTTCTATCTTTTCATATGCTACAAATGTCTTTCTTATGACCAAATATAACGTACTTTTAAATCCTTTAACATTATTCGACCTGATTAACAATTCTATATAATGATTTCGTTTGTTGGATGTGGAATCCATTGTCGTATAAGTTTAGGCAGCTCCAGATGAAAACAATCGGTGTCCAACATTACGGGTATATTTTATTCTTATTTTAAATACTCACTTTAGAAATAATTTGTCTCGTTAATAATATATTATGTATCATTATAGTTGTGGTCTGATGATGGTTAAGTAAGTCATCGAAACAGGTTACCAGGAAAATAAAGCAAACTGCGATCTAGACTGCCTTGTTAGATGAAGTAAGAAATGTAGGAAGACCCAAGGGATAGGAGCGGCTGAAAGTCGTCTCTAGTTCTTACTTTTAAATGAATCAGTTTTATCAAAACTAGACATATGTGTCCTCAGGGAGTTTTCGCGATCTTTATTTGAATTTAACACCTCAGTGTCATTCCTAGGGTCGAGTATTTGTTAAATGAACAATTTGTGCCAGCTATGCATCTTCATATCAATTATTTACAATTATAGGGTAACTTGTCTCTTGCTGAACTGCTGACTGATAGACCTAAATGCGACTGTGGACACAACAAACAGACACCACAGAACATCGCCACTGAATGTCCTTTAAGGGAATTCAAAGGCGCCTTCCAAGACCTTCATTCACTTAAGGGAGAAGCTGTCACTTGGCTGAAAGGACTGAACATACAACCCTGAACAGTGCAGTGAAGCCAACTACATGACCACCTTACATAATCATAGAAATTATTATTTCATTACATGTGCTTAAATTATATATATTATCAGTATTTTATGTTTAACATATATGTATTGTTCATATATATTTCATCTTAAATTTGTACTAGATGTAAACTGATGCTGTATTTAAAGCCATAAGAAATTAATAAATAAATAAATGTTTACTTATTTCTCTGTTCCTGCCGTTTATACCCAGTAAATTATGACCAGCTGAAACAGAATTGACTTTTCACTTACACTGATGGCAACGACAAACATTTGTATAGGTTGAATAGATTTCCTGAAAAAAGGGTTCTTGCACTGTAGCGAATTTAACACTTTAACTGCCAATCCCGTCATTTGACGGGATACAAAAATTTCCGTAGACTGCCGATCCCGTCAATTGACGGAGTTCGATTTTTCATGTTTGTAAATACGAAATCCCGTCCATTGACGGTCTCAGCATCTCTTCATTGTGCCGCAAGGGGTAAGAAGAATGATAGAAAAGGAGAAGACAGGTCTTGTTAGAACTGTAATGAAAACAGGAAGGGAATGCCTTAGGTTTTGAAATCACCCAACATAAAAAGAAGGGAACAGGTTTTCCGGAGAAGTGGAAATCTTTTGGCTGTGTGCTGAAAAGACAAAATATATGTACGTATGCTAAGTACAAGACACAGGGCAGAAATGATATAATTATGAAGAAACAAGATGTAAACAAAAAACTAAAACCTGCTTGTGTTGTGGAGTACAACAAAAAGAAGGTCGTGGTTGATCTGTCCGATCAAAGGATGTCATACAGGGCTTTCGAAGATAGAACAGTGAAATGGTGGAAGAAACTTGCATTTCACTGTGTCCTTATGGTGCCTGGTATATGCATATATTCTCCATAACAAAATAAAAGCTGAGGAGATGCCTCTATCCAAGTTCATAAAGGTGTTGTGTGCAGAATTGACAATGTGTGAAGACGGTACTCCCAAACCAACTTCCGATACAGACCACCTGAGCAGGTTGTCTGCAGGAAAGCATTGTCTAGAAAAAATTCCATCTCGCATAGATAAAAGTAGAATCCAAAAGATGTGCAAAGTATGCTGAACCAGAGGAAAAATGCAAACTGGAAAGGCAGTAAGGAAAGACACATCATACCAGTGCAGTGAGTGCAAAATCGCAATGTGCAAAGAACCATGTTTTACATTGTATCATACGAAATAAAAAAATTAAAAAAATACACTGTGTAAAAGTAATGTGTGTATATATTTAATAAGTGTTTTATCAGTGTTTTATTATTGTAAGTGGAATAAAAGCTTTTCTACTGCGACAAGCATGATGTAAAAACATTATGATTTCCGTAAACTTTTTTCTTTTTCCCAAAAAAAGATATTGTTTGAAAATATGTGGAAAAGGAAGTAAACATTCAAAGAAACTGAAAGCAGGTAATCAGAAAGAAAAAGTCCAAGGCTTTCAGAAAAGGTTATTATCAAATTTAAATGTTGTCTAGTTTTTCTAATACAAAATACTAAATATTGCTAAAACACCTGGCATTCTTAGAAATGGCAAAGTTTACAGGGCCGTCAGTCAAAGTGTTGAGTCACCCTTCTTTTTCTTAATGGATGACACACTAAAAACCGTGCCAGCATCGCTTCACGCCCCACTTCGCTGTGATGTGTTGAGACTCTGGACAGTTACGAAGTGATGGCAGCTACGCTACTACATCGTGCCGTGCCGTGTCGTGAGCAGCAGCAGCCGGACATCCGCCGGACAGGTGCGAAACCGCAGCGTAGCCGGCGCCGTTTCGACGTCTGCCGGACAAGTGTGGTGCGGACCATAACTGAGCGTAACAGGCCGTCAAACGGCTGTTTGACTACCGCCCAGCCAATCAAGTTCACACCTGTTACTGTTCATCCGTGCGCGGCCCCTGGGGGAAATGCAGAAACAGTTCGTACCAACTGTTCTGTGGCCATGACTGACTGCGTCGATAGCGGTGTGGTGGTCTTCGGCGTCACGGCTACGGGCAACGATACAGCAAGACGCGTTCTTCAGGAGATACGACGTCAGAAGGCAGGCGTTCCCAACTGTGGTCAACGGACCCCACGTGGTCTGCAAGAGCTAAAATATAGTCTGCGAAAGGTATAAAATTTGAAACTTTTTCGTTTTAATTTTACCGGTATTGATTCCTTCTTATACAGTCAATCGTAGCGCCCACGGTCACTTGAAAACGTCACTGCTACTGACAGAAGAGGACAACATCGGCAACGTTTGAAATGTATTTATTTGTCTCCATGTGTCACAAACGTTTATTGGATACCGGAATGGTAGATAGTGTGTAATGGCAGTTTTGTTGTAAAAAGGTAAAATCATTGTATAATGCCGGCCGCAGTGACCGAGGAGACTGAGGCGCTCCAGTCACGGTCTGCACGGCCACTACGGTCGGGGGTTCGAATCCCCCCTCGGGCATAGATATTTGTGCCGTCCTAGTTCGTAAGTAGTTCATAAGTAGTTTGTAAGTTTAGGGACTGATGACCCCGTAGTTAAGTCCATAAACTATACAAACATTTAAACATTGTATAATATTCAGGAATTGCATTCCGCCATCTTCTGATCTTTTCCGTGACTTATCTACGTGAACAAAGTTTTCCTGCTCTAAAACAAATCCTGGAACTGATTGAAAGTAAGTGATTATATGCTTGTAGCTATGAACAACAGTATTAGCCCTAAAGTTACTAAAAATGAAATAAAATCACCTTATTTATTTATTTATTTATTTACATCTTCACACCCACATTGGAGCACTTTAATCAATCCATATATATTTCAGTCTTAATCCTAGTTGTAGATTTGGCTCTCCTCTCCTGCTCCCAAAATTTCTTCATCCTTTCCGACCTGGCTCCCCTTTCTTCATCTGTTATGGTGTATTCTTTGCGTGTAAATGTCTTTAATTTAAATCTCGTGTTACTGAGTTTCAGTACCTTATTGCAAAAGTAATTAAATTTTTTACTAAAAGTTTCTATTGTAATACTGCTGTTAATAAACACTACTTTCGATTTTCTAGAATACGTTAAAAGTTTTAATTAAAAGTTGATTTTCTTAAACCATACGTTAAAAGTCTTAATTAAAGTTGATTTTCTTAAACCTTGCTGTCCATGCTCAGAATTCAAAAATCAAAGTGATCCCTGGTCCAAAAGAGGATGGCAGCCACTGTCATGGCCGGCGAGTTTTTCGCGCCGCTCTCCTAATGAGCAGCGTCACGAATAAAACACAGGCCGGAGTTTGCTACGTACACTGGTGGAATGGACGGACATTGCAGCACAGCAGCGAGTGATGGTAAAGGCGGGGGTAGGACAAGAGGCACCGTTCACACGTGAAACCGATTCGTGGACTGCTACAAAGGAGTATTGTAGTGCTGTTGCCTATCACAGTATCTTACAAAATAGGCTACATGTGTGTGTGTGTGTGTGTGTGTTCCACATCTCCTCCTAAACTACTGGACCGATTTCAACCAAACATGGTACACATGATCCTTAATATCGCTTACTACTTTTTCGATGTTCATGATGCATATTTACGGCATTTTGCGTGACGTTACAAGTTATTACTTGTACACTATAAATTTTATACGCCAAACAATTCACAGACGGTACACATACATACCACTGAATGTTCCTTCGATATTATATCACACTTCGACATATAGTTCATGAGATATGAACTTGTAAACAATTTAGTTAATGTAAAAAAAGCATCATCATGCATGAGGTTTCGATTTATTACGTCTTTACTGCTAACACCATTCCGAATAGCTGCTACATCATGCGCTCTTTTTCCGCATCTCCTCCTAAAATAATGGACCGATTTCAATTAAACTTGCTACATATATTGCTTACTATCAGACAACAATCGCTGTGGGGTTAAAAACAACCCAACGACAACACAGTTCAGGAAATATGATGTCGTAAACAATAAACCTTCCCATCACGCGACGCGTGATTTACGAAACTTTATTCATCCACTATTAATTCGTCACAGAGAGTTTACTAATATTACTATCGACTCATGGTGCAGAAATGGCAATTGATCCTCAACATAAAGTGCTACATTTACGTTTCTTTACTATAGGCATATCATCACACAATAGGGTGACAACCACTGTCAGCAGTTACTTCCACAAATTATCTGGGAGTAGAAAGATTTCAAATGGAACGATGATATAAAATTAGTAGTCTGTAAGGAATATGCTGTCGACAAAGCGAGTAGGTTACAAAACCGTCATTCTGGCGGCTCTTGAGTGTAGCTGATCGGTGTGCAATCCGTGACAAATAGGACTGATGCAATGGAGAGCAGCACGCTCTGCTACTGGCTCATTTAGTCAGCTGGAAAGCGTCACGGAGACGATTAGGAAATCCCAGTGGCAGAAACTGCAAGAAAGACGTACGGCATTCTGTCGAAGTGGCGAGAGCATACTTTTCTAGAAGAGTCAACCAATATGTTGCTTTTTCAGATATAAATCTTGTGTAAAGACCAGAAGGATAAAATTGGAGAGACTAGGGCCCACTAGAAGGCTTACGGGCAATTGGTTCTCCCGCGAGCTATAGGGGACTGGAACAGGGGGGGGGGGATGGGGGCAATGGGACACCAAGTTCCCTCCGCCACAAGCCGGAAGGTGGCTTGCGATGTACGGATGTAGACGTAAACTACACTGCGTATCAAATGCAGACAGCGTGAAAGACGAAGACGGCGTCCATACTGTATCTTTCAGCAGAAGGTTACAAGAAATCTGAGGACTGAATAAGTGATTTCGTGTACATATCGACATATACATGAAACAAATATATACTTTCTTACTGGTCATACCGGAGTTGAAAGTCGATTACCGCAGTCTTGCGCTATCTCCTTCCAGCCGCCTCCAGTACCTGGGCTCCTCAGATCGGCCCTCACACTGTCCTCCCGTCTACGCCTCGGCCTCCCCACAGGACGTTTTTCCTCTGAGTGCCCTGCCAATAGTCTGCGCGCTGCCCTGCCTTGATCCATAAGAGCTACGTGACCAGCCCATTCCAGCCTACGTGATTTAATAACACTGATTATGTCAGGGCTCGAATAGAGATCGTGAACCTCTTCGTTATGCAGTTTTAGCCACTCCCTATTGATGTCATCCCGTTTGGTCCGAACATTTTCCTCAAAATTTTGTTTTTAAATGCTCGAAACGGTTTCTCTCATTTTGCAAAGTGAGAGACCAAGTTTTACACCCATACAGCACATCTGGAAGAATAATAGTTTTGTATATACTGATCTTTAAATTTCTAGACAATAACCGTGATGAGAGTAATTTATTCACTGAGAAGTAGCAAGCATTTCCACCCCATAATCTCTTCCGTAGCTCGGATTCAATCTCATTTCTCCATGTAATATCCACACCTAAATTGTTAAACGCGTTCACTTTTTTAAACTGCATATGATCAACTCTTAACATTTCCTCAGACTATTTTACTAATTAATAAGCAAAAAATCTGTTTTGTTTCAAATTTTGTATTTTTATGGTCTGCATTTTAAACAATATAAAACATAAACAAACGAAAGATTGATTTCGATAATTTTGGATGTAGATATTTACTTCTCTGTTCCTGCCGTTTTTACCCAATAAATTAAGATCTGCTGAAAACAGATTATTAATAACTTGTCAAACACTGAAATAATATTTATATTTCACTTACCTGATGGCAATAACCAACACTTGTATAGGTTGAATAGATTCCCAGAAAAACGCCTTCTTGCTCTGTAAATAATCCTTAAGTCACTCTGTAGTTCATAGAAGGTTGATCCACTCATTCAAAAGAATTTCTCAGGCTCGCTGTTGGCATTCTAGTAGTAACCAAGTACTTCATTTTGTCTTCACTTATTCTCAGGTCTACGTCTTCATTGTAGTTGATTAAGGCATTCGCATGTTACAGATTCTTTCCTATCGCTAATTATTTTTAGATTATCTGCATACCCTAATATCTTAATATTTCCATTTAACACTATACCCTCTGAATTAAATAAATAAATGTTCGGGTGGATATTTGTGCGGCTCGGTAGCACAGTGGTAGAGTGCCAGACTATGATTCCCAGGTCGTAGGATTTTTATCTATCACTTTCTACTTCTTTCACCTCTGGCAGTGTTGCTGATGTGGAAAATATCGAGTAGCACCGTGGTGCGGAACACACGTTAAACTTAGGTCCCCCTATAACTGGCTGGATAAGTCAGTTCGAAGGTCGGAGGAAGGCAATGGCATACAATCTGAATAGCTCCCTTAGATTGTTCGCGGATGAGGCTGTCGTTTATCGGTTAGTGAAGTCAACAGAGGATCAAAAGCAACTGCACGATTTAGACAAAATTTCTGCATGGTGCGAAAATTGGCAATTGACAGTGAATAAAGAAAAGTGTGAAGTAATACACATGACCACTAAAAGAAATCCGCTGAACTTCAATTACGCGATAAATCAGTCAGACCTTAAGGTCGTAGATTCTGCCAAATACCTAGGAATTACAATTACGAACAACTTAACCTGGACAGAACACACAGAAAATATTGTGGGGAAGGCGAACCAAAGGTTACGTTTCATCGGCAGAACGCTTCGAAGATGCACCAACTCCACCAAAGAGACTGGCTACATCACACTTCTGCGTCCTCTCCTGGAGTACTGTTGCTCCTTGTGGGACCCTCACCAGGTGGGACTGACGGAAGACATTGAGAAGGTTCAGAGAAGGGCAGCTCGTTTTGTTCTATCACGTTACTGGGGGGAAAACGTCACGGAAATGTTGCACGAATTGGGGTGGAAATCATTAAAAAAAAGGCGTTATTCATTGCGACGTGATCTGTTTGCGAAGTTTCAATCACCGACTTTTAGTTCTGAATGTGAAAATATTTTGCTAGCACCCACCTACTTAGGGAGACATGACCATCCCAATAAAATAAGAGAAATCAGATCGAAAACGGAACGATTTAGGTGTTCTTTCTTCCCGCGCGCTATTAGAGAATGGAACGGTAGAGAAAAGTTACGAAAGTGGTTAATGAACCCTCTGCCAGGCACTTGAATGTGATTTGCAGATGAAGCTGTAGATCTCCAAACAGGACCATGCCTAGTGAAGCACAGTTGTGTTCAAACCAATCTTCGGATTGTTGACTGCTTTACATTACAATTTAACAAAGAATAAATCGGATTGGCGACTAGTGGGTCGAATTGTTGACATTCCAGTCGTACTGAGTGCTATAAAATCGCCCGCCGACGTAAGCCGGCTTTGGAAGCACCACTTGGGCAGACATCGTGGCCGGCCGCTGTGCTTAATCGCGCGGCGGTCTCGCCACGACGCGACGCGACGCGGCGCCATGCGACGCCACGCCATCGACCGCGCCGTGCCTGGTACCCGATAGTATCGGTCGATGGGTCGCACCGGTCGACCTTCTGCTGCCCGGCGTCCGCGGCCGCCGCTTCGGCCGGCCGGACTCCGGGGCGCCCGCGCACGCCGTTCCGCCCCAAAAGAAACTCCAGACGTCGCCCGTTCTGCGGCACCCGGTGGCCGCCTGCCCGTCAGCTCATTAGCGGGGGCTAATGAAAGACAAATAGCCAGCATCAGCTCGCCAACCCCTCACCCCCACTGCTTCTCCCACCACTTCTCTTTCCGCTACGACATAACCCACTGCGGCGGCGATACACGCGCTCTGCACGGCGGTGCTTTAATTACGAGATTGCCGTGCGGAAACATTACGCAGTAATAATTTAACCTCGCTGAGCATGCACCCGACTCGTTTGTTTAAGGGTCGCACGGAGCGTGCGCCGCCGTCTCTCAGACGGTTTTCTTGCACTCATTACCACACGCCGGCGCTGTGTACACAACACGCTCGTGCGCGCGCCTCCGAATGTATGTGTGGGAGAGAGAGAGACAGAGAGAGAAAGGCCGGATACGCAGCTACTCCCCGCTCGCGGTTCGCGGCCGCTGTTTGTTTAGCCGTAATTACGCCCGGAATGAGTGATAAGCGTTATCTTTCTTGCGGAATTATTTACGTGGCCCCTGTGGCCGATTGGCATGGCTCTGGAGGCCGGGTGCTGCCGATAGTCGACTAATGCCGTGTCCCCGTCCACGCCAACAGCGGGCCGTATCGTGCTGACGAATTTAATGCCCGGCGTGTTATCTGACTGATACACCTGCCCCCCCCCCTCCATGACGCTCCCGCCGTCATGTCCATCACGTCGGCGTGTAATGACCTAAATTTGCGCAGTGTGTGAATAAAAATTAAAAGAGATTAAAAAGGGGACAGGTAATGCATATGCATCCGATCTGATTTCACTGTTGATCGCGGCTGCCATTTGCTGTGCAATTTCACGCCGGTGGGCCTATCAGTCATTTCAAATCAGTTTCATTTTCTTTATATAAAATTACAGCTGCCGTCAACGCCAACGTTCCTGTCAACGCTGCAGAGCTGTATCGGAGGTAACTCCACTGGTAGTAGATTTGACTTCACTTTCTTCCGACACTTGAACTTACTTAGGTAGTTTGCGACATAATTAAATAAATAATAAAACTTTTAAAAAATCTATGGATGTCAAGATAACAGAACAATTTTTCTTTGCTGATTTCTAGTTTCAGCTCAAATTCCGAGCCACCTTAAACTATTAACATAGAACACGTAGACGGTATCGACGGAATGATATTAACATAATGCAATATGGCATCTTGCTGAAATTGGCACCTCTGTTTACGGGTTAATACACTACTGACCATCAAAATTGCTATACTAAGAAGAAATTCGGATGATAAACGAGTATTCGTTGCACAAATATATTATACTAGAACTGACATGTCATTACATTTTCACGGGGTTTGGGTACATAGATCCTGAGAAATCAGTACCCAGAACAACCAAGTCTGGCCGTAATAACGCCCTTGATACGCCTGGGCATTGAGTCAAACAGATTGGATGTCGTGTACAGGTACAGATGCCCATGCCACATCAAGAGTAGTGACTGGCGTATTGTCACAAGCCATTTGCACATGTAGCTTCAACACGATACCACAGTTCATCAAGAGTAGTGATTGGCGTATTGTAACGAGTCAGTTCCTCGGCCACCATTGAGCAGACGTTTTAAATTGGTGAAAGACCTGCAACATGTGGTCATGCATTATCCTGCTGAAATGTAAGGTTTCGCAGGGATCGAATGATGGGTAGAGCCACGGGTCGTAACATATCTGAAATATAACAGCCACTGTTCAAACTTCCGTCGATGCGAACAAGAGGTGACCGAGACGTGTAACCAATGACACCCCATACGATCACACCAGGTGATACGCCAGTATGGCGATGACGAATACACGCTTCCAATGTGCGTTGACCGCGATGTCGCTAAACACGGATGCTGTAAACAGAACCTGGATTCTTCCGAAAAAATGACGTTTTGCTATTCGAGCACCAACGTTCGTCGTTGCGTACACCATTGCAGGCGCTCCTGTCTGTGATGCAGCGCCAAGGGTAACCGCAGCCATAGTGTCCGAGCTGATATTCAATGCTGCTGCAAATGCCGTCGCACTGTTCGTGCAGACGGTGGTTGTCTTGCAAACAGGCAGGACACCATTGCAGGCGCTCCTGTCTGTGATGCAGCGCCAAGGGTAACCGCAGCCATAGTGTCCGAGCTGATATTCAATGCTGCTGCAAATGCCGTCGCACTGTTCGTGCAGACGGTGGTTGTCTTGCAAACAGGCATGCAGATAAGTTGCCTGTCATCGTGACTGCTACTGATACGAGGCCGTTGGGATCCAGCAAGGCGTTCGGTATTGCCCTCCTGAACCCATCGATTCCATATTCTGCTAACAGTCATTGGGTCGCGACCAACGCAAGCAGCACTGTCGTGATACGATAAACCCCAATCGCGATACGCTACGGAAACGTGATGGTACGCATTTCTCCTTCTTACACGAGGCATCACAACAATGTTTCGCCAGTCAACGCTGGTCAACTGCTGTTTGCGTATGAGAAATCAGTTGGAAACGTTCCTCGTGTCAGAACTTTGTAGGTGCCAACCTTGTGTGAATACTCTGAAACGTTAATCATGTGCATATCACAGCATCTTTTTGCTGTTGGTTAAATTTCGTGTCTGTAGCACATCATCTTCGTGGTGTAGGAATTTTAATGGCCAGGAGCGTAGGTAGTTTTATATGAGGCTCGGAATTTGAGCTGAAACTAGAAATTAAAAACAAATTTTAACAATTTATTTTTAATTTTTAGTTTCAGTTCAAATTCCGAGCCACTTTTAGATCTATAAAAGTAAACTACAAATTATAATACGTAGACGGCGTCGACGAAATGGTATTAACATCAAGTAATACATTGCATCTTGCTGAAGTTGGATACTAAAACGCAACCGCAGTGCTCAATTGACGTACCCAGGTCTGTACGTTACCTTTAAGTATATTCGACGTTCTTCTCTACGTCGATCAAAACCAATGATACGCGAAATGCGTAGCCTCTCGATACTTTCACAAAGGTCACCTGAATGTTGAGCACTGCGAGCATCTGCGACCAACGCGGTTGCACTGTTTAACGTTTCATGGCGACAGCGTACACAAAATGTGGCAAACCAGCATTGTTGAAGAGGATAAGTGGACGAAACGAGAAGTTAAGTGATAATTACCGATGAGGATCAAGAGTGCTTGCGGCCAAGTAAAACTGCCATGATAAAAGCAACTACAACACTTACTTTATTAACACTATGGTAAAAGCAGTACGGTAGGTGTTTAACATTGATGGAAGGCTTTGTTAGCAAAATCTGATGCAAAGCTGCGAAGCAACTGGAGCCACAATCATAAAAGCTGCAGTCTTCCTTGTCTAGGAGTACGTGGTATGTTGCGGTGTGTGATCGTTTACATTGCTTCAAACACACATTTAAGTATCGAAATCGCGAAAGCGGCTTACTATACGGAATGACTGCTTCCTACAGTCAAGCATGGGTGAGGTTCCGTCAGTACAGAAACACAGCTGAAGATACGATTCCCTGCCCTTGTGAGGTAGGGCGATTCCGGCTGTTGGTCGGTTCTCCTTTCCGTTTAATACCTTTGCTATAACGAGACAGTGCTGTTCAAGGGAATGTATTAATGTTGACATTCAGAGAGTCTCTGTTGTGGTGACTGCCACTGAACTTGGGCGATCATCTCTGTGCTGCTTTCGTGTTTACTAAATGAACCTGTGACAAAACGTGCTGCTCTTCTTTGAATTCTTCTATCAAACATATCTGATACGTTTCGCACACTGATTACCAGTTTTCAAGTTTTTTTTTTTTTTTTTTTCAAATAATTCGTGATGAAATTAGGTCTGGCAACTGCCTCGCCTTCGATTGCGGCTTATCCACTTGAGTTCACTCTGTATGTCAGCTCGCAGATACAGAATGATAAGCCGAAGAAACTTATCTGGCGTCAGGCGAAGGCGTTACATCTATTACTGCTGCTACAATAGCAGGTTATGATGATCTAAGTCACGGCAGATGCGGCGCACAATTTCCGAGGTGGTGATAAGGTGGCGGTTTTAACGTAACACCATCTCAAGAGTGCATCGTGAATGTCGGGAATCGGATAAAACATCAGATCTCTGACATTGCTGTGAATAGAAAAAAATTCAGCAGGAACGGGACCGACGACGCCTGAAGAGAATCATTCGACATGGCAGAGGCGCAACCGTACCGCAAATGGCTGCGGATTTCAAAGTGGGGCTATCAACAAGCGTCAGCGTGAAAAACATCATCAATATGGGCTTTCGGAGCCGAAGGCCGAGTCGTGTGCCGAAGGCCCAGTCGCCTCACCTGGGCCCATCATTTGAATATTGATGACTCGAAACAAGTTGTACGGCCTGACGAGTCTAGTTTCAAGTTGTAACGCGCATTGGACCTGTTAGGGTATGAACACAACGTCATGAATCCATGGACCCTGCATGCCAGCAGGGAACTGTGCAAGCTGGTGGAGACCGTGTAACAGTGTGGTGCGTGCTCGGTTGGAGTGGTGTGGGACCCCTGACACGTCTAGACACGACTCTGACAGGTGACACGTACGTGCTCAGCCTGGCTGATCACGTGCGCCCATTCATGTCCATTGTGCATTCCGAAGGACCTGGGCAATTGCAGCGACCCCCACATGCTCAGAATTGCTACAGTGTGGCTCCAGAAACTCTCTCATGTATTCAAATACCTCCGCTGCCCAGAAAACTCCCCAAATTTCAATATTACTGAGCACATCTGTGAAGACCTCCTGTTCAGAAGACATCGCCACTCCCTTGTACTCTTGCGGGTTTATGGACAGCCCTACATAATGCATTGTGTGAGTGCTCTCCGGCCCCTCCACTTCTACATCTACATAGATACCCTGAAAATCACATTTAAGTGCCTGGTAGAGGGTTTATTAACCACTTTCATAAGTTTTCTCTACCGTTCCATTCTCTAACAGCGCGCGGGAAGAAAGAATACGTGAATTGTACCTTTTTCAATGTGGTTTCTCTTATTTTATTCGAATGGTCATGACTGCCTATGTAGGTGGGTGCTAGAAAAATATTTTCACATTCAGAAGCAAAAGTATGAAATTGAAATTTCGCAAATAGATCTCGCCACAGCGACTAACGTCTTTCTTTTAAAGATTTCCACCTCAAATCGTGCAACATTTCCGTGACGCTTTCCACCCTGTAACGTGATAAAACAAAACGAGCTGCCCTTCTCTGAAGCATCTCAGTGTCTTCCGTCAGTCCCGCCTGGTGTGGGTCCCACACTGGGCAACAGTATTCCTGGTGAGCACGCACAAGTGTGATGTACGCAGTCTCTTTGGTGGAGCTGTTGCAACTTCGAAGCGTTATGCCAATGAAACCTTTGGTTCGCCTTCCCCACAATGTTTTCTATGTATTCTCTCCAGTCTAAGTTTTTCGTAATGGTAACTCCTAGGTATTTGGTAAAATTTACGACCTTAAGGTATGACTGATTTATCGTGTAACTGAAGTTCAGCATATTTCTTTTAGCCTGCCGCGGTGGCCGAACGGTCTGCGGCGCGCCAGTCACGTTCTGCACGGTCACTACGGTCGGGGGTTCGAATGCCCCCTCGGGCATGGATATTTGTGTCGTCCTTACTATTAGCTAGTACATAAGCAGTTTGTAAGTATAGGGACTGAGGACCCCGTAGTTAAGTCCCGTAAGCTCTACCAACATTTGAACATTCGATTCCTTGTATTGGTCATGTGTATTACTTCACACTTTTCATTATTTAGTGTTAATTGCCAATTTTCGCACAACGTAGAATTTTTCTCTAAATCTCTTTGCATTTGATTTTAATCCTCTGTTGACTTAACTAACTGATAAATGACAGCATCATCCGCGAATAGTCTAGGGAGCTATTCAGATTGTCTCCTAAATCGTTTATAAACACGAGGAAGAGTAGGGAACCTATAAGGCTTTGCTGGGGAACGCCAGATATCACTTTTGTTTTACTCGATTACTTACTGTCAGTTACTACGAACTGTGTCCTTTCTGATAGGAAATCGTGAATGCGGTTGTAGAACTGGGGCGATATACCATAAGCACACAGTTTCATTAGAAGCCGCTTGTGAGGTACAGTGTCAATAGCCTTCCGGAAACCCAGAAATATGGAATCGATCTGAGATCCCTTGTCGATGGCACTTATAACTTCATGTGATAAAGGGCAAGCTGTGTTTCGCAAGAGCAAAACTTTCAGTATCTATGTTGACTATTGGTTAATAGATGTAGTTCATAATGTTCGAACAAAGTATATGTTCCAAAGTCCTACCTCTGCGTGTTCACGGGACCTTCGCAGGATATTAGGCACGTGTACCAGTTTCTTTGCTCTTCTGTGTATTACTGACGTAAAGCTTTCAGTGATTGTTCTGTATCCGTCTAATAAAGTAATGAAGAATCTCTTTGGTTCTTTTGAGGGTCACCTTTCACTTCCTGCACCGTGCGTCGCTATGCTGCAAATCATAATATATTTCGCCACAATTTTCCAGCGTTTCGACTTCTCGTTATTCCACAGAATAGGCCTATGTTAGGCCTATCGACTAGTTCATTTACATATACTGAGTAAAGTAACGGTTTTATCGTTGTTGCGTCGCTACTCGCCACAACAATAAAACCATTACATGGTCTACACAAGTCGCCCCACAACTTCAAGAAGGGGCCGTCAGTGGCTCCACAGTACTTCGGCCGCTGGGGGCGCCCGCAGTCTTGTTACCTCCTTGCCTTCTTCGCGCGTCGGCCAATAGGAAGACTGGAGCTCGGCTAGATATGCCGGAGCACCACAAACGCGACAGTCAGTACGGAGAGTGCGGAAGTTCCAGTCAGAAATACCGCAGTTCAAGAAATTAATTATAGAAGAGACAGCCTTCTGCCGGAACAGTTTTCTATTGCATAGCAAAACTAAGTCATAGAACAAGAAGTTTGTACCAACACAAGCACATCAAAGTTAACTACGGATTTCTTCTGACAATAAATCCTTGGAGGATTAATCAGATCTTTTCGCTGCAGACGTTGTCCACATCGTGGCCAGCGACGGTCCACTTCCTTCTACTACAGCATCCCGAGGTTACAACATTTATAACTCTCCCGTGATGTATGCCAGAAAATGTTTTCACGTCGGAAAAAGTCTGCCCGTTCAGAATGACATGCTATGTTCTGTCCGCTAGAAAGTCCGCTATCCAGTCACTCGGTTGGTTCGCTACTCTATTCGCTTGTATATCGCTCATTACATGGCAGTGCGAACTAATTCCGTAAGTCAAGGATCACGGATCTATCTGGGCTTCTGTATCTAGTGCTTTCTGTTTCTCGAGGACGAATAGATCGTTCCTTTCAGAACCAATGTTGATTCCTAGAACCGTAGAAATGTCAGAATAAAAGGGCATGAAAGATCTTCCGAAAGGCTTCAACCGACAGACGTCAGATATGTAGGCCGACATATTATCGCTTCTGTTCGGCAAACTTTCTTCAAGAAGCGCATCGCTGTTAACGATTCTCTGCCTCTAGATACCTACGGTACACTTATTTTGGAAGGGGGATAGGTGGGGGCAAGTTCCCCTTCAAACTCAGTGTAAAATGAAATTGGTATTCCATTAGGTACAATGTCATGTACTACGTCGTGCGATTTCAGTTGTTTTTCTATCGCTTGATCAGCTTCAACGTGTAGTTATTAACGAGAACGTTGTTATCTTCACCGAGAAACCGCTCCTCATAGATCCTGACGAGAAATTGTAACATACTGTTATTAGCTAAGAGTCACTTTCAGAAGGTTGTATGTCGTATTAGGTTGCAGCCTAAATTTTTTCTCATTACAATGGACAGCGCAAAGGTACCTTATATTCCACAGGCACAGCAGAATGCTCCACAAAGAAATTAGCTACTGCAGTGGACAGGTCTCTGTACTGACAACATATGTCATCGAACTGTTTTACCGCTTCGAGTGGGCGTTGCTAACCGGACATCGGACACGCTGAACAGTAGTTTGTGACACAACGCTCAGAAGCGCCATTCATTTTTCACGCTCCGCAAATAGTGCATCAGAACGTTAAGTTTACTTTCGCTGGTAATTTTACAACCAAACGAGAGCTTTCTCGCAATCGTTACTAGCTGTCACACGACCCGAAAGCGAGTGACATTCTGGTGCTACTAATTTATTTCGCATATGCCAGCGGAGTTGTTTATAAAAGCGGAATTTACGAGCCCTCGTTTGCATTGCAAAATATGCTGCAGTCATAGGAAAGCTTTTAACTGTCTCTCTATTCTTTTTCGTGTACATTTGTATTTGAGCAGCAAACGATGTGTCACTGTGATGAATATAGATGGCTACCACGTACCTCGGAGAAGCTGCTGCAGAAGCAATACACGGGCCCTCGCTACAGGTAAACTGGCCAGTTGTTCGTCTGGCTCGTTCTGTCGTTTCGCTTTGGGAACTTCATTACTTGGTTCAGAAGGTGTCATGTAGCTTACTGTAGTAGACTGCAAAGGACGGAAACGTTTTGCGGTCTTCGCGACTCTATGGTGCTCGGCACTTACGGAAAGTTGCAACATGTTTTGCAGATGACGTCCGTTATCAAAGTCAAGAAGGCGTTCTGCAAAAAGCTGCTTCAGAAGACAACCGTCAGTGTTGTTATCTTTGTGTGCAGTATAGCCGTCGTGTTGAAACCATAAGTACTTAATGTCGTCGAACTTCAGCGGCTGCGGTTGAACTGTGTACACTGGGATCCACCTCATTACGTTGATATGTGAACTGAATGGTTACCTGCGTATGCGAGAATCACCTTCCGATTCCAGCTGACGAAATTTATGAAGTGGGGACAATCCATTCACCGAATTTTTAGACGCAACACGTAGCTCACGCAATAGCTTGACTTTAATCGGGATGGTCAGAACTCGACTCTTCGTGTGGGCAACATTTTATTTTTGGTGTTTGTTTTAATAATTATAACCGTTCTTAAATAAAATTAACGATATTAAATGTTATTACGCCAGAAAGAGCTTCATTTTATTTATGAAAAGATGGTTACAGCTAATTAAAATTTTAATTAAATATTTAGTTTTTAAAAAGTTGCGAAACTCTAAATGCGTTTTATAATTAACATAGACAGATTAAAACGTTGAATACTGGTCTCATTACAATTTTATTACGTAACTATTCGAAATTGTAAGTTGTGGGAAGGTTATAAATATTCGTTGTGAATTCTGGAAAGCATTTTCTTCTTGGAAGAGCAGCGTATACCTTTTACCCTGTTGTACTTTAGGCATAACACGTTCAGGGAGGGTCAAATAAATATTAAGAAAGATTTATGCTTAAGGTAGGCTCGAACCTGAATCGTCCATATCACAAACTAAAGCGCTTCCATCTGAGTTATTTGACTGCGTAGCAGCAAGTTGTTTACCGACATGTTTGCTTAATCCTCGTCGCCATGTGTTTCGTCCTCCCCAGCCTATCCTTCAGGACATGATCTGCTCAGTACGCGTGGGATGCGTGGACAGCTAAAGCAGCTATACGGATTAGTAATACAAGTTTTATTTACTAATGTTTACAAAGTTACTCAACTTTTGTTCTCTCTGTCTGTTACCGCGGCAGTGTCTTCTTGCACGATGCTAGCTGCGCTGCAGTATAGTCACTGCCTATTTCGGAGTCGAGTTCGGAGTGCCCTTCCAGACGTATGTCGGCCTAGATAAAGCTGCTTGTAGAGGGCGCGCTTGTCGGTTGCTCCCTGCAGGAGGTGCAACGCCGGCGTGTGATTGGCTGCCGGTCATCCGCTGCCTTCTTCACGATCGTTCTCTTGCATCTGGCGTGTGGCGTTGACTTTACGCCACAATGTTTATAGTATAATATGAGCTGCGCTTAAAACGTTAGTGCTCTCTTTGTTGTAATTTTATGGATAGTGCGCTTTAGGACTTCTATGAGTGGTTGTCATTGGGATATACCGCTATCCAGCGAAGACCCATCCCGAACTGAATTTCCGAGATTGGATTCCCCCCTTGTAAGATTTTAAGACTTAGTTTCGCACTTTAGGTTACAGTCTGATATTTACCGAAATAATTTTCATGTGCCTTTTACGATTATTCTTCAGTCTCTACTGTTTGGAACAATTCTATGACGCGGCGAATCCTCCGAGGGTATTGAGGCGCTATGTTCCGATGCGCGAGGCCGTTCCCCATCGGAGATCGAATCCCCCTTCAGGCATGTTTAGGGACTCATGACCCTGCAGTTAAGTCCCATAAGCTTTACAAACATTTGAACATATAAACTGTCTTACCATCCACACTGTAATTTTAATGTATTTTTCTCATCCTCTTGCTTTGATTTAATTAACTGTAATCTGTAATGTAACTGTAACTAATAACTTCTCTTTACCGCTTTTTTTCCCCTAACAACAAGGATACCAAGCCCTTATAAACGTAATTTGCATCTTCTTTAAGTCAGTGTATATACAATGTGTTATCAGAAAAATGTTATCATTAGCTGGTGTCAATAGACTTTTTCCCTTCAAATGATTGCTTTCAGTTAGTGACTGCTAAACTATTGTCATTCAGCGGTCTAGCTATTTTCATTAAGTGTACGATAATTTTTCTCCGGTCTCAGTGACTAGTGTGATATTTTTACATTTAAAAGCGGACAGCCCTGTTGTAAAGTGACATCTGCCGCCGCCGTTCTAATGGCAGAAACAGCCGGGTTGTCGAGTGGCTGTGGAGTTGAAGCTGGAGAGATAAGTCTCGAAAATGGCGTAGCAGTGTATGGCTGGCAACACATATGTGATTGTCCTAACGGTTTGCAGTTGGAATTTATTTGGCCTGACCAGCTATCTGCAACTAAATGTTACGGAACAGGTTGGACCATCTGGTGGCATTTAACCGCCGCACTCGTTGTCCAAGTGCGCGAATGAGGATGTCATAGCCGGCATCACGTTGGAAGGCGGCCCAGTTTTTAGCCGTTCCGCACATCCCCCTCCACTACCGCACTGGCAGCCAATAATGTTCACTCTGTAGGCGCGTGGCTGGCCGCGAGTTACGCAGTGTTTCTCCTGCAGGCTCCACTGTTGGCGCTCGGCCGTAGCTCCTCCCCTCCACGCTTCCCCTACCGCTCCGCCTCTATGCGCGGAAGCGCCTTCTTGCATGACGCCAACTATAGGCGATTGTGCGGCTTTTTGGTAGAAGAGCCGCACAGCCTGCTGAAACCTGGCTTTGATCGTGGGGACTTCCGAAATACTAATGAGGTCTTACGGTGGGAAACCGCATGGCACATGAAGCATGAGGCACATAATCCTATTCTAGAGGCCTGGGAGCCGGTTGCTGTGCGAATTCTCAGCATTCCTCCAAAGCAACGCCGCATACTCGAAGAGGGACAGACGAGAGTAGCGTATATGGCAACACCAAGCGAGGGTGGTGAAGTTCGTGTTTAGGAAGGAGGAGAGAAATTTCGGCCGACTCCGAGTTCTGCCGATGTCGTCGATACGGTGTTTCCAAGTAAGTCTCCTGTGCAACGTCACTCGTACATAATTAGCTGTCCTGCCCAGGGAACACCTGCGCCCCTGACGGAGAGACACATAAAGTGACATCAACGACGACAATGGTATTCTGCTCAACAACAGATAAAACCATTTGCAGTAACACTGTGGCTTTTTATAGTATCTCAGTTCAAGCACTGGCGTCACTTTATGCGGTAACAGTGTCAGTCGCTCAGTCTTTGCCCTCCCGTCTTATGCATCGACATCGTTCTCCCGTACAAAGTAACGTAATAATTTGGCTGCGCTTTGCTTCATAGTCAGAAATATCCAACAATCACAGTCCGCTTAATGTAGATGGCGTTCCGAAGTTCGGCATCTAGCGGTGCGTTTTATTAGAAAATCGATAAACTGCATTACGATGAAGTACACCCGTTTCCAGGAATTTTCAACAGTCAAAATACATAACTTTTACTTACCTCAGTGCATCTTAGTGTTGTAACAAAGTGAATATCGAGACAATACGAATCGCATTCAGTACCTTTCACCAACCAAGATAAATATTACTTGAACGACTGAAAAAATTAAAAGTATCTATAAGAATGAAAAAAATGAAAAATAAAATAAAAACATTAGGTCCAACTTGTACTCTGACAATTTTGTTTCTAAATTGCAGAACAACCCACAATCTATTGTACAGTGAATTTTCAAAACAGTTATACATAAACATGGATCTGTATTATTAGAATTGGTAATGCGGTCACAACAGAAACTGACATTGTTTCGTGACTAGGTTGAGCTAAGCTCTGCTAAAAGCGGTACGTGTTGTTGCGACGTTCTGCAAACATGGAAGTTAAGCGCGGAAAATGAGTTCGCAGGAGGAGGCGATGGCTTGCAGTTAACGACATCAAAAGTTAAATTTACAGAAACTAATTCCCCATTTGCGAGAATTTCCAACTTCAGCTGCTTTTCTTTAGTTTATCTACCATTTTGTAACTCATGAAAATTTGTGCCGGGCCGGGAATCGAACCCGGGTTTTCCGATTTCGCTTTTCCTGGAACGCCGGGACACCCGGGTTCGAGTCCCGGTCCGGCACAAATTTTCTTGAGTTAAAAAATGGTAGATAAACTAAAGAAAAGTAGCTGAAGTCGGAAATTCTCGCAAATTGCGAATTAATATCTGTAAATTTAACATTTATACTGCGGGCCATCAGTAACTCTGTTCCTTTAGAACAGTATTTTCGAGATCAAAAGTGTTGACGATCAGAATTGATGTACGCTGCCGACAGTAAGGGCGATGGAACAAGCATTCAAAAGATTAAAATTTTCCACGTCAAAGAAGGTGAGTAACGTTCTCACAATACGTAATACTTTGACGATATGGATGACAGTAGAAACAGGCGGCATTTTGTACACTTCAGTAATATCCACCGAACACAAGTGAACTTCAGCTATCTACTCTTAGAGTAATTATTCTGTGTCTAGGGTACAGTTTTAAAAGCTGCCAAAATTAGCGTGATGTGCTGGAACACGAAGACATAAATGCAAAAAGAGAACACTACTTTTGTGTGTGAGTGTGTGTGTGTGTGTGTGTGTGTGTGTCTGTGTGTGTCCTGAAAAAAAAAAGCGTCACCAGACTTCTACTTACTACCTCAAACCTAATTTTGTCCTCTCTCCTACATATGTCAAACTTCTTCTCCGTCATCTGTCCATACGTTTCGTACAACTCCCCCCCCCCCTCAATATCTGTTCATCTTCTCATCCTCCCTCTCTCTGTTCACTTACTCCTTCCCCTTCTTTGACCGGCACGGCATCGTCACTTACATCCCACCACCACAGTTCTTCTTTCAACGTAGTGAGTAATAACAAAAACTGGTGCTGGGAGTTAGGAGATGTTGAACATGTGGGTCAACATACAGCCTCTGACAAAAAAAGTTCGGGAATGGAGTCAGAACGGTCATTTGGGCTACACAGGCGTAGCGGCCCCTGTTGGTAACCTGCTCCGCCGTGGGTCAGTTGAGCATCGTGTGTGTTCCGAGTTACACCCGTTGGACAAACAATTTGTATAGTGCCTTCGTTCAGCACTGCAAAAGAGGACAAAGAACAAGCAAAAGATCAAGTTAAAGTTTTGTTTTAAGCTTGGCAAGACACGCAAAGAAATGCATACGTTTCTGTGGCTCAAACACTGTCCATGAATTGTGAGTACGAGTGGTTCACTTGTTTTCTACGAGGCCGGGAAAGTGCTTTTGAAAATCCCCGCAGTGAATGACCGGCGACCGTCGTCAGTGACGAAAACACTGAGAAAGTGAGTACATTATCACGAACGACAGTCAGAACTTTGCCAAAGCCTTACTCAGACATTAGGGAGAGGAAAAGTGTTGTCGTCTTCTGGCACATCACTTGATTGACGATCCGAAGCAAACACGTTCAGTGGCTTCACAGGATTTTGCCGAAACGGTAGATGCTACCCCCCCCCCCCCCCCCCCCAATTTCTTGAACGTATTGTCGCTGGGGATGTTTCTTTGTGACGAACCTGAAAAGATACAGAAAAGCCTAGAATGGCGTTCTCCGACATCACCTCGTCGATAAAGGTCAGATCTGAAAAATCACGTATCAGAATGACGCTCATTACCATTTTCGATAGTCATTGAATTATCCACACGGAATTTCTGCCATGGGGAAAGACGTCTTTAAGCCATTCTAATTTACGTGCTGCCGGCCTGTCTCATAAATCTAACAGAGGACTTCTTCCAGCCAGTATTACACGCAAGGGTTGATCTGCAATGTTTTATGGTCAAAAATGGGTGGCTCTGCAGCTGGAACTAATCGACCATGACAACTAGGTTCCGACATCAGAAATGAGCGCGCGTCTCAATCCAAGAGAGGTAAGAGGTTCCTAACTGTTCTCATAATGAACCAAATGATCACTCCTGTAAATAGATATTAATAATAACTGATAAATCACCTCACTGGGTACAGGAATGTTGTTTTAAGCAGTGTCTCATTAAAATGAAAAATGCTCTTCATCTGAGAAGTAAAAATTTAGTTTCTTGTCATTAAAATCGGAAAAACAAAGGTAAATAAAGTTGGAATAAATTAAATAATGAAAGGACAGGGTTCGACTGTTAATGGTATCGTCTTGATAACCTAAAACGCAAATAAAATCAAAACAACTGTCACCAGTAAAATATTTATCAGAGGGTGGCTCAGGTCGCGCCTACACATGATTTTAATATTAAAAAATGATGTAGGAGTGATTGTCACAGTAAATGCAGTGTAATGTTGTACTGGTGTCGATGACACTGCATGGAAGCGACCTTGCAGAAACAAAAATTAGCTTTGCAATAGTGCATCCGCAGTGGCTGGTCCGACACTCTGGAATCCTATCAAAACCTGACTGGTTTAATCTGTAGATGAACTAAATCAGCCAAAAGTTCCTATCATTCCTGATGAAGTCAAGATTCGCTTACTTCCCTAGTCAAATTATTATGGCAGGGTATGCCGATTCAGTAAAACAGCATTCTCGCTGTCGTCCCCGAATGTGAACCAATTATTGTGGATGGGTAAAAATGTCCACTGCTCATTCTATAAAAGTGCATTAATTACAAGTGAAGCCTGCAACTCAACACTGGGCACCCTGCATTGCTCTTGTATGCCACTAGGCAAAACAACGATGGATCGTTAAGTATTCTCAGAAGCGCGCTGTCTGATCACCGAAACTGTCCTCCCCAGAGGCAGGCGACCAGCTGACCCACCAGTAGCAGACACGAAGAGAGAGAGCGTCTCTTTTTGAAGCTCGGTTAGTCGTACATATGTTTTTGATATTTATCCCTAGATTGCATCCAAACACACTTTGTCCAGACAGTCAATGAGAAGCGCCACAGAAATGTGATGGTCAGCCATTCCACAACGTGTCCTTTCAATGTGAGGTGAGTTCTTAAACTCGAATGGTATGCTTTAAATCTGGCGTAACTCTCTCAGCGCCAGGCTGCCGCACTGCTGTTAACAACGGTGATTGATTGGCCTGCGATGTGTGTCAAAAGTCTCCAATTGTTCAAGAACTCCTATTGTCTATTAAAGGCGTCCCTCGGGCCTACCGCCTGCAGCACACTTCCTGTCTGCGTTTCCCAACTAGTTTCTCCTTCAAAATAAACATGGCTTCCGAGCCACACCATGAATTTTAAAATTTCTGTCCAATGAGTGACTTACTTGATTTATTTCCTGTATATCCTAAGTGGAGAATAGGGCATCAACGAACTTCCGCCACCGGACTCTGTTCTGCGCCAGTGTTTCGATCTCAGTCCAGATCTTCCCTCCTTTCTCGGTCCCTTCTGCAACAGTCCTTGGTCTGCCTCTTCTCCTGCTGCCGTGTGGGTTCCATTCTATGGCTTGTCTTGCCACTTTGTCTTTGCCACGTCTTAACGTATGCCCATTCCACTTCCATTTCCTACGGCGTATCTCAATATCAGTGGGTGTTTGATGAGTTCTTCTCCGTAGTTCTTCGTTGGAGATTACTTGTGGCCACCATATCCTAAAGATATTTCTCAAACTTCTATTCACAAATCAGCTGTTTGTTAGTTTTCCATGATTCACACCCATAGAGTAGTACCGACTTAACATTTGTATTGAATATGCTTAGTTTTCTATAGCTGTTAAGTTCCCTTGATTTCCAGATTAGTCTCAGCATTGCAAATGCCCCTGTAGCTTTATTTATTCTGTTTCCTGTATTTTCTACGCTTCCTCCCCCAGGAGTGACTAAACTTCCCAGGTAGCAAAACTGCTTGACTTCGTCGATCCCTTGGTTTCCTAAAGAAAAAAATTAAAGAAGTGCTTCATTTCGGTTATTACAGTGCATCTCCTTAGTTTTCTTTCCGTTTATCTCGAACCTCACCTCTGATGCTTCGGTTTTTAAATCATTCAGTATTGATTCCATACCCTTGTAACTGCTGGCTAGCAAACACAGGTCATCTGCAAAGTCCAAGTCCTACAACCTGGCTGTCAATCCCCATTGAATTGCTCTTCGGCGATTCATTACCTTCTGCTTCACAAGATTCAGCACCATCAGAAACAGAATAGGTGACAGCAAACATCCTTGATTAACTCCTGTGTCTACTGGGATGGGTTCCGACAGCATCCCTTGATGTAAAACTTGACATGTGTAGTTCTTATACATTCCTGGGGTTAGCTTTATAATTTTCTTAGGGATCTCAAACTCTTGCATAGCTTTCCACATCTTCTTCCTCATTACACTGTCGAAGGCCTTTGCAAAGTTTACAAAGCGTAGATACAATGGTGATTGTAGTTCTGTGGATTGTTCAAAAATTATGCGCAGTGTATTGATCTGGTCTATACAGGAATAACCTTCTCTAAATCGTGCTTGCACTTTACTCAGCCTTGAGTTAACTCTCTTTCTTATCCTTTTTAGAAATATTATTGAGTGTACCTTACTTAGTATTGTAAGGAGGGTAATCCCTCTCCAGTTATTGCATTCTGATAAATCTCCTTTCTTCGAAAACTTGATCAGTAGTCCTTTCTTGCCAATCTGTGGGGATCTTCTCTTCTTTCCAATCTTTTTGAATAGTGGGAACAGAATCTCGACTGATGTACTCACATCCAATTTCAAGGCCTCCGGTGTGATGGTGCCCATAACTGCCGCTTTGCCATTCTTTAGTTGTTGAATGGACCTTTGGACCTCCATTCTTGATGGTGGTTCTATACTGATATCAACATCTTCCTGCTCTTGTTCTGTCGCTGCCTCTGTCACCTCTTCCTCGACTGTTTGACGATTCAAGATCTCCAGAAAGTGTTCTCTCCACCTTTCTAGCTGTTCCTTTTGTGAGGTTAATAGTTTCCCATCTTTGGCTTTCACCGGCTTCTCATATCTAAAACACTTTCCTGTTAGTCTCTTGGTAATGTCGTAAAGGGTCTTACTGTCATTTTTTGTGCTGCCATCTCGGCTTGTGTGCAAGGTTATTGATAAATGCTCGTTGGCACGTCGAAATAGCCTTTTGGACATTTTGTTGAGTTCATTAAATTCAGTTCTAGCTTGTACTTTCTCTTCTTGTGGTCTTGCTGTATTGAGTCTTTTCTTACATTCCTTCCTTTGGTTCACGGCTTCCCATGTCTCAGAAGTAATCCATTCTTCTCTTCCTCTCTCCCTTTTGCCTAGTACCTTTTCACAGGTATCAATGTAGGTACTCTCTATGCTCTTCCAATTATGTTCAATATTCTGTCCTTCATCCTCTCTTAGCTGTTGGAATCTTTACTCAATTCTAGTGAAAAACATTGTTGCACGTCTTTATTTTTCAGTTTGTCCCAGTTATACTTTATCCTCCTTTTCTGGTGTGTGTTCCTAATACTTGCAATACTTAGCTATTACTAAATGATGGTCACTTGCAACTTCTGTCCCCCTCCTGTCCCTCACATCCAGCAGGGAGGTTCGCTATGTCTTGCTAATAGTGAAATGATCGATCTGGTTTTCCGTTCTATTGTCAGGGGAAACCCACGTCACTTTATGGCAGTTCTTGTGAGAGAAGGTAGTGCCTCCTATCACCACCCTTTGGTTACTAAAAAATTCAATCAGTCTCTAACCATTGTCATTTCTATTACCTATCCCGTATTTTCCCATTATACTTTCACCTCCTTGGTTATCATTGCCAACTTTCGCACTCAGGTCTCCCATCACGACCATAATATCATTTTTCTTTACCTTTAACAGCTGATGTAGCTGACAATAAAATTGTTCTTTTTCTTCTTCACTTCCTGCCTCTGTCGGTGAATAACACTGCAAAACTGTAATTGGTCTAACTCTTGATGCAAAGCGAGCTTCTACAATCCTTTCTGAGACTGGGTACCACTCTATCAAACTCTTCTTCGTCTTTTGAGTGATCAGTATTCCAACACCCCCTCCTTGTTCTTCCTCTCTTCCCGAGCACAGCAGCGTGTCCCCTTCTTGGGTCTTTATCTCACCGAACCCAGTCCACCTCGTCTCACGTAAGCCTAGTATGTCCAGCCTGTACCTTTTCATCTCCCTGGATAATTCAGCCAATCTCCCTTCCTGCCACATTGTCTGTACATTCCACATTTCAATTCTCGTATCTGATTTCATGCTAAAAGTCAAATCCTTTTTATCCATCCGGCTTCTATTCATCGATGTTTCTGTAATAGTTTAATCTCGGGCGTGTAGGTTATTAGTCTTCAGCACCCGTAGCCTGGTGAAGGGGCTGCCTTCTAAGTAGCCAGGCATACTAATTTTCTGTCGGAGTTTCTTCCCTTAACCCTTGAAGTTCCCACTTCTAACTACAAGGCAGCAGTTGGCAATAAGAGTGGAAGAACGAAAATGAAAGACTCCCTCGGGCCTCGAAACCTAATACCGTCGGAATCGGAAAAATCAAGAGTTGGCAGGGGAAGCCTGGCACAAGTAAATGGAAGTAATGCCACACTTAGCTAGCAGCCCATGTTGTTGCCACCCACATACACCCAAGACAGGAGCCCCCTAGGGGGAATACTCTTTGTCTGGAATCTCAGCAGCTCCCGCCTCGGAATATCACCTTAACGTTGGTAGCGAGGCTTGTGTGTGTCAGTGATCCACTGAGCTATGCTCCCTGTAGGGTCGCCCATGCCAGACAGGTCAGTCTGTCCAATGAGTGGCAGTCCCTTAATATATGCAGCGTACTTAAGGCGTTGCTTTCTTGCAAGTACAGTAATTACTAGTTCTATCTACCAACACAAATATCATGTGTGGGGTATCAAATTGCTCATAAGAACGTGGACAAAGTGTTTCAGTACCTGAAATTACATGTAAGGAGGTCAGTAGCACTTGACTCATCACATATTGAATGCTGCAAGCTGCTCTGAAATTTAAACCCATTGCATGCAACGTCTACGTACAGTAAAATCGATGTATGCACAATAAGGTTCGTGGTTCTTTGTTCACATACAAACATTATCATGAAACACTTCCTGCGAAAAGAGGGGGTGGTGCAACTTAAACATCCACAATGCTTGCCAGATCTCAATCCTACAGAGTTCTTCCTATTCCCTCGATACAAATTCGACGATACTCAAGTAAATGTGATGCGTCTTTTAAACACCATCCCAAAAGCAAGATTTTGTGCAACGTTTATAGGACGTGTATCGCAGATCTCAGCAGTGCAAACTTAAAGGAGACGACTATGCCGAATGACAGTAAGGTAAACGTACAACATAGTTCATCTACGTTAGCTTTATGGGGCTATTGATCAAAATGTATCGTCAAAGGCTGTATATTACACACATAGATGTCTGGAAAAAAAGGAAGAAAGGGCGATTAGGGTTCAACGTCCCGTCAGCTGCGCGGAGCGGAACTCAGATTATTTCATTAAGGATGGGGAAGGACATCTAACATGTCTGGTCATTAGAAACCGTCAAGGATTTGCTGGGAAGGATTTAGGGGAATCACGGAACACACAAACCTGGTTGACTGGAGGCGGAATTGAACCGCCGTTCTCTCTAACGCGAGTCCATTGAGTTACCACTAGGCCACCTTCCTTGGTAAACGGCACACTCTCTAGTATTTCGGATCGCACAACTCCAGAGAGGATGTGGAATGTACCTGTTGTAATCAGCTATGGTGACTGACAGCGAATTTCGCCCGGCAGCCAAGTCTAATCCAGTACATTCAGTGGTATGTGTGGAGGGCGTTTTCAGAAGGCTAGTGGAAAATAAGTAATAACGGAAGACGTTTTTATAAGGATACTTCCTTTACTCTGTGGTATAACAATTCCATATTTTGGGTTATAGCAGATAAACTGTTTATGTTCTAATAATTTTGTATTAACATAATCTAGTTTTCGGCTTATTAGGTCATCATCAGGATGCGTCGGCAAGAAACATTGATTATCAAACATTTTACTCGAATATGTATATAAACACAAGGTCTTAGGTTACGACATTCGATGAGAAGTTTTCTCATTCTTCTCACATTACAGATGGTGTTCAGTAAACCTGCATATTGTCATTTATTAACATATGGTTTAACAAGGTCAAAATTATACACATTACTTCTGCTACGTAAAATATGTAGTGTTATTGTCTTACAATCAATGGTACTTCTTTTTGTGAGGTCGTGAACTGTGTTTTGACTTGTCAAAACCAACACTTGTTACATTTGTTGTAGCTGGAGATTACGACAGCCAGACTCTACATTTGCAACACACATACCCAGATCCCAAGACCGCAAAGAAGTAATATGAGTACATACAATCAACAAAGGTAAAAAACTGAACCAGTGTGAAGCAGTGGAAGAAAAGAAACGTCTAGCTAAAAATTCTCTTCTGGTTTTAAATGACCAACTGCAGATGACAACCTCCCCACCGTTAAGGATAACATTTTCCAATTGAGCCAGGCACATATCACACAACATATTAACCAACACACTTTCATTTTATTTATATTTGTATATTACAATGAAATATTACTACACCAATATACACAGTAACTTTGCGTACTTTCTCCATCCCAAAAGGACGTAATGTAAAAACAATACAAAAATTGTGTAATTAAGCATACTATATCTAAACGTAATACAATACGTAAACCGTACTATTTGATGCACAGAAAATGTAACAAGTGTTCTTTTCGACAAATCAAGACATAGATCACGACCTCACAGAATTATGTTCCATTGTTTGTAAAACAATAATATTATGTATTTTAGGTAGCACAAATATTGTGTATAATTTTGGCCTTTATTAAACCAAATCTTAATAAATGACGATGAGCACATTTATAGAACACCATGTGTATCGTGAAAAGGAAGTGCAGACTTCTCAATGAATGTCGTAACCTAAGTAAAACGTTTGATAATCATAGATCTAGCGTTTCTTGTCGACGCTAGTTAGTGTTTTCTGCTGACACGGGATATACAGAAGTGCTGCATGTGTTGCAGTGGCATGAGAAGAAATACGTGTTTGGAACTAGTAGCCGCTCTAATAAAAAGTAATCGAAAAATATGTTTCGTTTCATAATATTTTTAGTAAAGTGGTTTTCGAATTGTCTCTGGTCCCTATTAATAGCCAATGTAAATGCAAGATCTTTATGAATATGTCATAGTACACGTCACAGTGTATGCGATATTCGACACTTTTTACATTTATTCCATAATCATTCTTAAATCTCGTAAATTTACTTAAGCCTGGAAAAGCAAGAATGTCAAAAGGATTTCCTTAATTGACTAGAAATATTATTTTTACGATTGGCTCTTCCTCCGATAGACGCATTACTGTAGCTCCAAGTGACAGTCATAAAACTTAATAGCAGTAACTGTCACACCTCTGCGTGCATGTTATATTGTGATGCTAGAATATAAGTATCGATTAAAGACGCTGAGGATTCAAAATCAAACGTTTGTTAAGCATGTGGGGCTTAGCTGCGGTTTGATCAGTCTCTAATCTTTAAACTACTTATAAACTACCTTATACTAAAGACGACACAAACATTCATGCCCGAGGGAGGATTCGAACCCCCGACGTGGAACGGCCTCGCGCATCGGTGCATAGCGCCTCAATGCGCTCGGCCACTCCGCCGCGGCTCGCCGAGGATTGTATAAGCACTGTATTCATGGCTTTGAATCATATTTCATAGAACACATCAATCACTTAAACCGTTTTCGGAAATGTCAAATAGTAAAGAGCATTTTCAAAGAGAAATTATCATTACGTATTACGTGTCACATTCTTCAACTCAATAAAAATTTTGATGCTATCGCTGTCAAAGTTGAGACGATAATCTCCTGGGCTAATGCGAAGCGTTCCTAAAAATTTCTTCAAAATTGCTCCAACCGTTTCGGTTTCGACACACGACAAACAAACATTCATTTTTGTAAATAGATATTTGTGATACTTTGGTATAAATTGAACAAAGAAATGAAATGCGAAGCTATAGAGGAGAAACGTAACAATATATAGTTGCATGTATCGCTTCAATACATGAATGATGTTAGCAAGAATTGGTTTATAAATTAATGAGATTAGCTAAAACACTTGTGAAATTACACGTTAATTGGGAGTTTAACGAGACAATTAAATCTATTCAGAAGACTGTCGCACTAGGAGCAATTCAGTACTCCAATTAAAAATATCGTTCTGCTAACAACACGATACCGAGAAAACGCGCTCTCCGTTAGTGGAGGATAGGTTGGTAGAGAGGTTCCTAGATTGGTAGTTCTATATAATTTTCCGAGTAAATTCGTGCATTTACGTCTCTTACAACACATCGATTAATGGAGGGGTGATTCAATATGCAATTTAATCATTTTACGGAAGAGGTGATGGAACACTGTGTTCTCTCTCTCTCTCTCTCTCTCTCTCTCTCTCTCTCTCGTTCTATCACGTACACACACACACACACACACACACACACACACAGAGAGAGAGAGAGAGAGAGAGAGAGAGAGAGAGAGAGAGAGAGAGAGAGAGAGAGAGAGAGAGAGATACTCACATAATCGGTATTCTACACTGCTGCAAACGTAGAAGTCTACTTTCAAACTAAGATTTTATGTACCGACTCGGCATAAAATCCTAAGAAATTTTTGTCCTATATTAAATCGCTAAACGTATCGAAACCATATACCCATTTTCCAAGACGCTGTGTGACCGTAATTGCGTTGAAACAGAGGATGACACACAAAAGGCCGAAATACTAAATAATTTTTTCCAAAGTTGTCACCAAGAGGAAGATTGTTCTGTACGTCCTAAAATGCTATATACCAAAATAAATAACAGCGAGGCAGAAAAACAATAATAATCACTCAAATGAGGAAAGGCCGCTGGACCCGATGGGATAGCATTTCGATTCTGCACGGAGTAAGCCAAGCAACTTGTCCTCTTCTAACAGGGGTGTACAGTACCGAAGGTCTCCGAAGAGCAAAACGTTCCTAATGAATCTAAAAAAAGCAGCACATTTCCGTTTACATGGTCCTGTTCTTCTGTCGTCGGTCTGTAGTACAGTTTTGCAACATGTTTTGTATTCGAATGTTACAACAGTTATGGAGTCCAAAAATCGCCTCTGTCGGAATCAATATGGATCTGAAAATAATGATCATGTGTACATACAGACGTCCAGGTGAATTCCATGTTTTATACGGTCCACACAGTTGCCTAATGAACAAGAAAATAGTGTAATGAATATCACACGAACTGTGTGATTGGAGTGAGGAGGTTCAAGCAAACTGAAAGTATCACTTGATTCTAAACGGAGAGAACGTGAAATTTACTTCTGGCGTGGCTCGAGAGAGTATTATGAATCGTTACTTTTCACAGTATCTATACATCATCTCCTACATATCATAGAGTATTTCATATGGACTTCACGCACGTCTAGACATGAATTTTAATTAAAGACAAGGCGTAAATACACTACTGGCCATTAAAATTGCTACACCAAGAAGAAATGCAGATGATAAACGGGTATTCATTGGACAAATATATTATACTGGAACTGACGTGTGATTACATTTTCACGCAATTTGGGATCCTGCGAAATCAGTACCCAGAACAATCACCTTTGGCCCTAACAACGGCCTTCATACGCCTGCAACATGCGATCGTGCATTATCATGCTGAAATGTAGGGTTTCGCAGGGATCAAAATAAGGGTAGAGCAATGGGTCGTAACACATCTGAAATGTAACGGCCACTGTTCAAAATGCCGTCGATGTGAACAAGAGGTGACGAAGACGTGTAACCAATGGCACCCCATACCATCACGCCGGATGATACGCAAGTATGGCGATGACGAATACACGTTTCCAATGTGCGTTCAATGCGAAGTGGCAAAACACGGATGCGACCATCATAATGCTGTAAACAAAACCTGGATTTATCCGAAAAAAATGATGTTTTGCCATTCGTGCACTCACGTTCGTCGTTGCATACACCACTGCAGGCGGTTGGGATCCAGCACGGCGTTCCGTATTGCCCTCCTGAAACCATCGATTCTGTATTCTGCTAACAGTCACTGGATTGCGATCAACGCGAGCAGCAATGTCGCGATACGTTAATCCGTAATCGCGATAGGCCACAATCCGACCTGTATCGAAGTCGAAAACATGATGGTACGTATTTCTTACACGAGCCATCACAACAACGTTTCACCATGCAACGCCGGTCAACTGCTGTTTGTGTATGAGAAATTGGTCGGAAACTTTTCTCATGTCAGCACGTTGTAGGTTTCGCCACCGGCGCCAACCTTGTGTGAATGCTCTGAAAACCTAATCATTTGCATTTCACAGCATCTTCTTCCTGTCGGTTAAATTTCACATCTGTAGCACATCATCTTCGTGGTGTAGCAATTTTAATGGCCAGGAGTGTAAGATACATTGCTCACAACATCAGCTGCACTTGATAATGGCGTTATGCCAAAACAGTCGAGGTTGTTGTGATACAAATTAATATACAAGGGGATAGAGATTGTTTCGACGCAATTCAAGCTGCAGGCCTGCTAACGAGAAATTGTTCATATTCGGTAAGACTTTTCGTGGGGGACATCTCGCTTCGTTACACACTCCTTTAGCAAGCGAGAAAGTGTGACGGAGCTGATCAGCCAACTTCAGTGTTAGACCAGCGAAAGACGCGTATCGCAATACTGAATTCAAACTGAAATGTTGAAATATTTGTAAAGTTATGGGACCTAACTGCACTTCTCATCGGTCCCCAAACTTACAAACTGCTTAAACTAACTTATCGTAAGAACAACAAACACACACACACACACACTCATGCCAGAGCGAGGACTAGAACCTCCGACAGCGAACTACAGCGCACACCGCATCAAGGCGCATTAGTGCGCACAGCTATTGCGCCGCGGCTACGGACTTCTGTCAAAGTTCCATGGTCATTCGTTTTTTGAAGAGTGAACCAGTATTTTAGTTCCTCCAACGTGTACATAGTGAAAAGACCACGGGTATAAACTACGGAAGCATACGTGGAACAGCTGTTTTCATTTTTTATTTATTTATTTAATTTTTTTTTTCCCGGAAACCGTAAGCTACTGGAATATACTCTCCGTCTGTGCAACCATGACGTACACATTTGCGTTTATGATGGGTAATGTTTTTCCGTCTGTGCAACTACAAATAAGATACGACTTTTCTCACCTAACGCGCTTCGTTTTAATGACAACAGCCGCGGCGGATCGATCGAGCCCATTGAGCGCGAGACTGTTCCCCGTCGGGGGTTCGAATCCCTACTCGGGCATGGATGTTTGTGTCGTCTTTAGTATAAGGTGGTTCATAAGTAGTTTGTAAGTTTAGGGACTAATGATCCCGCAGTTAAGTCTCTTAAGCTTTACAAACGTTTGAACATTTTTAATTACAATAAATCATCTTCAGTATGTAAACACTGATATATAAAATCTGTTTTGTGTTTTTGGATCGAAAACAGTTCGTTAGCAGAACATGTAAGGTACTGTTTTCATAATTAAGGAAATCTTACTGTTGTTTATCGCCTTAGATCGTTTGTTTCATGCTCTGCCGCAGATTATCCTTTCTGCATCACTATTTTCCACACTAATTCTCACGTCGCTGATTCACTGTCCATAAGAATGTTTTTCACAGATGAGATGTATTTATTTTGAATCTGAGTTTGCACAGTCTGTTATAGTATGGCCAAGTGTAATTTTTATTTTTTAATACTTTACTTTAAACTATATTTTAGCATATTCATTTTTTATCTAAGGGAAATGGTGTAGTGACTAACTTACAAATCTGTGTGGTGGGTGTTTTACGGAAGGGGAGTGGCAGGGCAAAGATGACTGCATAGTGGTTGAAAGTGGTAAAGAATGTAGGATAGAAGACAATAGCTACTTTAATTTTAAATTTTTTCCTTCAAAGTTCGTTGGCCTAAAGTAGAAACAATGAATTTGTTTTACTTACATAAATTATCAATATTACTGTCATCTATTCTGATTTACAAGTATTTTTATACTCCATCACCACTATCCATTGTTACTTCTTCCATCGTTTAATAATTTTTAGCTATGTTGGTCGATAATTTGGAATATTATTACCAGTGAGACAGGACAACCAAGAGCACAGGGAGATACCATTACCATCAAATTGAATGAAAAGTTTGCAACTAACAAGCCAGAATTTGAAAACCTTTTTAATAATATTTTTTTTAAATGTTGTGTAGAAAATAGGATCTAAATGTTCATTAGAAGAATCTAGGCAGTTGATGGAACAGGCCATACCCACACAATTAGATACAATTGAAATTCCACCCACATCTCCTTCGGAAATTAAGAAAATTATAAACTCTCCCAAGAGCAAAAGCTCACATGGAATTGATGGTATTTCCAGCAGGGTAATAAAAGCTTGTTCTCAAGAAATAAGTAGGATTCTTAGCCACATATTCAACACTTTTGTGGAGCAGGGTATTTTTCCTGATAGACTGAAATATGCTACAGTTAAACAAAAAAGGGGATACGTCGGATGTCAACTGCCCTCCCAATCTCACTTCTTACAGCTTTATCCAAAATTTTTGGGAAAGTAATGTATACCAGAGTAGTTTCACACATAGGTAAAAATAAAGTTCTAACAAAATCTCAGTTTGGTTTTCAGAAAGGCTTTTCAACAGCAAATGCTATATATACTTTCACCAAAGAAATATTAAATGCTTTGAATAACCGGACATCACCCGTTGGGATTTTTTGTGATCTTTCCAAGGCTTTTGATTGTGTAAATAATGGAATTCATCTAGATAAACTAAAGTATTGTGGTATGAATGGGACAGTGTGCAAATGGTTTAAATCATACTTAACAGGAAGAGTGCAAAAGTTGACATTAGTAGTTCTCACAGTATGCAAAACACAGCTGATTCCTCAATTTAATTAATTAATTAATTTGCTGAGTACGGGCTTGGCGAACCCGGGGTCCTGAGCTGTGGGCTGCGTCGCGCCAACAGTCCGCTACACCGTAAGCTCTGTGCGTGCTTCAACGACCATCGTTCGGCGCGACGGTGGAACGTTGTACGTTTCAGAGCCCGGGGATCTTGGATTAATCGCCCGGGTCGCGAGGACGGTACAAACCTCTATAAAAAAAAACCTCAATCTCAAGGTGTGCTACGTGCCGAGGAGATGCATGGCTGTTGAGGTTGAACAGCCGCTAGCGAGCAACCTCTGAGGAACCTGCCGCACCTCAGTTGTATAAGGCTTACCCAGGCAAGCGGGGCTCTGTCTAGGTGGACGCTTATTTCCCTAGCTGCTCGTGGGAACACCATGAAACGAACACGAAACGTTGGCGGACGTACAACCGCCGTCTCTAAGCGCGGTAGAAGTGAATATAATGCTACGCAATATGACCCCCAAACGTTTCCTTCCCTGTCTACACCGTGGGAGGAACGTAGGGCGAAAGTTCAGGGTGAGGCTTATGCTCCAAAATATTTAGTGTGTACACGTACGGATGGGGAATCTTTCATGTCCACAAAGCCAATGTTCTTTGTGGAACATCTGGAAGATAAATATGGAGAGGTCGATGGTCTGTCGAAGATGCGATCTGGCTCAGTTCTAATAACGACGTCATCCCCGGCCCAGTCACGGGCTTTGCTAGCCTGTGACAAGCTGGGTGATGTTTCCGTTAGCATTACGCCACATAAGAGCTTAAATATGGTCCAGGGTATCATATTCCACAGGGATCTTCTGTTGCAATCTGACGACGAATTACGAGCTAACTTGGAGCGGCGAGGTGTGCATTTCATCCGGCGCATCTATAGGGGTCCGAAGGACAACAGGGTAGCCACCGGTGCCTTCATCTTGGCTTTCGAGGGCGATTCATTGCCTGAGAAGGTCAAGGTGATGGTCTACCGGATCGACGTAAAGCCCTACGTTCCTCCCCCTATGCGCTGCTTCAAGTGCTGGAGGTTTGGTCATATGTCCTCCCGATGCGTGCATCCCACCCGGACGCCCCCTGTACCCCACCTCCAGTTTGCGTCAATTGTAACCAGCAGCATCCTCCGTGTTCTCCCAATTGCTCTGTACTCCACAAGGAGCGTAAGATCATGGAGTACAAGACCCTGGACCGGCTGACATATGCAGAAGCCAAGCGCAAATATGCAAAACTCCATCCTGTGACCATGACCACCTCATACGCCTCTGTAGCTTCACCATCGACCTCCAGACCACCTGTACCACTAATGCCAGCGGGCCCCCAGGCCCGAACCACTGCACCTGCCCCCTTGGCAGTTGGGGGCACCACTCCTTCGGTTGCTCCCACACTTTTCTCGTTGGGAGCAACAGACAAACCATTGCGGGGGTCCTCGATCCCCACCCCAGCGCCGGAGAAACAACAGCCTTCTCCGGCTCCTCTCGCCCGGAAGGGGTCCCACGGGACACTCCCTTCCGAGGCTTCTCTTAATGGGAAAGTGGATCCCAGCAAATGGCTGAAGGATCCCGCGGCTGCTGATCGAGGGGCCTCCACCTCTTCGTCGGCAGCTGCAGCCCCTGTTGAGAAGCCCTCACGGCCCTTAACACCCAAGGGCCAGCGAGAGGCTAAAAGGAAAGAAAAGAAGAAAAAGGATTCCCTGGTGGCTTCCAAGCCACCCACACCCACATCCTCTGCTTCAGAGGATGAAGTCGAGATCCTCGCCTCCGCTGAGGATCTCGCACTTCTTGATTCGCCCGAACGTAGGAACTCTGCACATTCAAAATCACCTATGGTCTTAGATTCTGTAGATCCTGACCATAAGGCGGCAGATGTTCCTATGGAATGATCTTCTTTCCTTTCTTTTGTTTTATGGCTTTACAGCGAGGAGAAAGGGTTATTCTCCAGTGGAATTGCGGCGGCTTCTTCAATCACCTGGCCGAGCTGCGCCAATTACTCTGGCGCTACCCTGCACTTTGTATCGCCCTACAGGAGACATGGTTTCCAACACAGTGCACCCCTGCCCTCCGGGGCTACTACCGCAACAGGACCCTTTACGACAGGGTGTCTGGCGGTGTCTGCCTGTATGTCCTGGACACTGTACCCAGTGCCCCAGTGCCACTCAACACCACTCTTGAGGCAGTAGCTGTCAGAATCCGGGCAACGCAGGAATTCACTGTCTGCAGCTTGTACCTTCCTCCGGATGAGGCCGTGTCTCTCAACACCCTTACTGCTCTGGTCTCGCAACTTCCCCCACCATTCCTCCTTTTGGGGGACTTCACCGCCCACAACCCTCTGTGGGGTGGACTCCAGACCACAGGCCGCGGTAGGGATGTTGAGACATTAGTGGCGCAACAAGACCTTTGCCTCCAGAATACAGGTGCCCCCACGCATTTAAGCGTGGCACAAGGCACGTATTCAGCGATCGACCTCTCCGTCTGCAGCCCCAGCCTTCGACCACACTTCGGTTGGCGTGTGTATGAGGACCTGTGTGGCAGCGACCACTTCCCAATTTTTGTGTCGCTCCCGCAGTACCAAGCTGCAGACAGCTTACCCCGTTGGTGTCTCCGTAGGGCTGACTGGCCAGTCTATACTTCAACCGCTGTCATCGCTGCACCACTTCCAGATGACACTGACAATGCAGTCCAGCAGGTGACTGACAGTATTGTCATGGCCGCTGAGGTAGCAGTTCCACTAGGCGTAGGTCCGTGCCTTGGTGGACACCGGAGATAGCTGAGGCTATCCGGGAACGTCGGCGAGCGCTTCAGCGCCATCGACGCCACCCTTCCGTGGAGAATTTGGTGGCCTTTAAACGGCTCCGTGCGCGTGCTCGACGACTCGTGCAACAGAGCAAGCAGGATTCCTGGGAGCGGTATGTAGCCAGTATCGGCTCCCGCACCTCCCTGACTCAGGTATGGACGCAAGTCCGACGCGTCTTTGGATACCGCCCGCCGACAGGAATCCTATCCCTCGCCATCCAGGGGGTGCTCAGCACGCTCCCGCCAGCGATCGCCGACCACATGGCAGACCACTACGCACAATGCTCTGCGACTGCCACGTATAGTGCCGACTTCCGCTCCCTCAAAGAGCGGGCCGAGCGGAAACAGTTATCCTCCCGCACTCGTCGTCGGGAAATATACAACGACCCGTTTAGCGAGTGGGAGTTCCGAACTGCCCTTGCTGCTTGTCCTGATACAACTCCAGGACCTGATAGGATTCACGGCCAATTCCTCCGACACCTTTCACCAGAGTTTCAACGCCGCATTCTCGCCCTGTTTAACCATCTATGGGCAGAGGGCACTTTCCTGTCGCAGTGGCGGGAAAGCATTATCATCCCGGTGCTGAAACCTGGTGCAGATCCCCAGGTGGCTGACAATTACCGTCCGATCAGCCTCACCAACGTTCTCTGCAAGCTCTTCGAACGTATGGTGAGTCGGCGGCTTATGTGGATCCTTGAAGAGCGTGGACTCCTTGCTCCACAACAAGGGGGCTTTCGCCAGGGCTGTTCTATCATTGAAAACCTCGTGTCACTGGGGTCGGCCATTCGCACGGCGTTTTCTAGGCGTGAGCATTTGGTAGCTGTATTTTTCGACCTACGAAAGGCGTATGACACCACCTGGCGCCACCATATTTTAACAACTCTTCATGACTGGGGCTTACGGGGTGCCCTTCCTATTTTTATTCGCAATTTCCTCTCCAACCGCTCGTTTCGGGTGAGGGTTGGGGCATCTTTTAGCTCTCCCCATATTCAAGAGAACGGTGTTCCACAGGGCTCTGTCCTCAGTGTCCCGTTGTTTTTAGTTGCAATTAACGGTCTTGCTGCGGCTGTGGTGTCATCAGTCAGTTGCTCCCTGTTCGCTGATGACTTCTGCCTGTATTTCAGCTCCGTTGGCATCGGCGTAGCTGAACGACGGCTGCAGGGTGCCATCCGAAAGGCCCACTCATGGGCCTCTACTCACGGATTTCAGTTCTCCGCGCAGAAAACCCGTGTGATGCACTTCTGTCGCCGTCAGGTAGTTCACCCTGACCCAGAGCTCTACTTGGGTGGTGAACTACTTCAGGTCGAAGAAACACATCGCTTCCTGGGCATGGTCTTCGATGCCCGGCTGACTTGGGTGCCACACCTACGCCAGCTGCGACAAAAGTGTTGGCGGCATTTAAATATTCTTAGATACCTCAGCCATACTGGATGGGGAGCAGCACGTTCCACCCTTCTTCAGCTCTACAAGTCACTTATTCTGTCTCGGCTTGATTACGGGAGCTTGGTTTATGACTCGGCAGCCCCTTCTGCCTTGCGAGTCCTAGACCCCGTCCACCACACAGGTGTACGTCTCGCAACAGGGGCTTTTCGCACCAGTCCCGTAACGAGCCTTCTAGCTGAAGCTGGTGTTCCCCCTCTGCGGTATCGCCGGCAACGGCTGTTGGTGAGCTACATTGCCCGGGTTCATGCTTCACCCCGCCATCCGAACCAGAGGCTTCTCTTCCCACTTTCTGCACTCCCTTCCCCACGGCATCGGCCCAGGTCGGGTCTCCCGATTGCGGTCCGTGTCCGTTCCCTTCTCTCCTCACTTGATTCCTTACCGCTTCCTCCACCTTACCATTACTCCCTCCGTATCCCCCCCTGGAAAATTCCTCGCCTGGAGCTTCGGCTGGACTTGTCCCAGGATTCGAAAGCCTCGATTTCACCACTGCTTCTCCGTCGCCGGTTCCATGCACTGCTTGATTCGTTTCACGGAGCAAACATCATCTACACGGACGGTTCTTTGGCCGATGGCCATGCTGGATATGCCTTTATCTATGGTGACCGCATCGAACAGCGGTCATTGCCTTGTGGAAGCAGCATCTTTACTGCAGAACTGGTCGGTATTTTGAGAGCTCTTGAACACCTCAGAGCTCGCCCCAGGGGGTCGTTCGTCATCTGCAGCGACTCCCTGAGTGGCTTACAGGCCCTCGACCAGTTTCTACCGAAACACACAGTGGCGCGAGCCATTCAAGATGCTGTCTTCGCCCTTGGCGAGTCAGGCCGTTCTGTCGTTTTTGTCTGGACGCCAGGGCACATAGGTATACCGGGCAATGAACGTGTTGATCAGCTGGCCAAGCAGGCCACCACTATGCGGTCCCTGGATATTGGCCTCCCAGTTTCCGACCTCCAAGCCCAGTTGACCCGCAAGGTCTTAGGGGTTTGGAATTCTGAATGGGCAGATTCGACTGAACCGAATAAGCTCCGTGCCGTCAAGCCGTCTACTGCTGCATGGAAGACGTCCCTGAGGGCTTCTCGCAGGGAGTCGGTCGTCCTTTGCCGACTCCGTATAGGCCATACTTGGCTTACGCACGGTCACCTCCTGCGTCGCGAGAACCCTCCTCAGTGTCGATGTGGTGCGCCTTTGACGGTCGCCCACATCTTAATTGAATCTCGCAATTTAGCCGCAGCAAGACGCTGTTTTAATCTTTCTGACACTTTGCAGCTAGCATTAGCTAACAATACCTCCACGGTTGACTCTGTTTTAAATTTTATGCGTGAGTGTGGACTTTACAAGTCACTTTAAAGTTTGTGTTTGTCATTTCTCTGTCCTCCGCCTGCTTAAGTCTGTTAGGTGGGTGGTTTTAACGTGTTCCAGAGTGGCTGGGTGTGTTCCTTATATCCTTGTGACCACCCAGCAAAAACACTCTTGTGCTGTTTCGGCTGTTTTATCCCTTCTTCGTTTTTAATCGTATCCTTTCTTTCTATTAGTCTGTAAGTTTTAAACTTTGACTTGTTAATGCATTCACTTCGGATCGCTTAACAAAATGTTTTATCTCTTTGACTAGAAAAAGGGACTGATAACCGTCGTTGTTTAGTCCCTTCAAAAACACAACAACAACAACAACAACAACAACGATTCCTCAAACTGAAAAGGAATCAAAAATGGGGTGCCACAAGGTTCGGTCTTGGGCCCTTTGCTGTTCTTAATATACATTAATGACTAGCCAATCTATATTCATGAAGATGCAAAGCTGGTTCTTTTTCTGATGATACAAGTATAGTTATTACACCTGACAGACAAAAACTAACTGATGAAATTATAAACGACGTCTTTCAGAAAATCATTAAGTGGTTCTCAGCAAATGGACTATCATTAAATTTTGATGAAACACAATACATACAGTACCATACAGTAAATGGAATGACACCATCAATAAATATAGACTTTGGTCAGAAATCTGTAGCAAAGGTAGAATATTCAAAATTTGTAGGTATAAGCATTGATGAGGGGTTGAACAGGAAGAAAGACATTTAAGATCTGTTGAAACTTTTGAGTTCAGCAATTTATGCTATTAGGGTAATAGCAAATTTTGGTGATATACATCTCAGTAATTTAGCTTACTATGCCTATTTTCAGTCTCTGCTTTCGTATGGCATCATTTTCTGGGGTAATTCATCATTGAGTAAAAACGTATTCATTGCACAAAAGCGTGTGATCAAAATAATTGCCGGAGCACTTATTTAATTGCTGCAGACACTTATTTAAAGAGCTAGAGATCTTCACACTAGCTTCTCAGTATATATATTCACTTATGAATTTCGTTATTACCAATTCCACCGAATTTAAAAGCAATAGCAGTGTACATAACTACAACACTAGGAGAAAGAATGATCTTCACCATTCTAGGTTAAATCTAGCTTTGGCAGAGAAAGGGGTGAATTATGCAGCCACAAAAGTCTTTGGTCACTTACCAAAGAACGTCAAAAGCCTGACAGATAGCCAACAAGCATTTAAAAATAAATTAAAATGATTTCTGCATGGTAACTCCTTCTACACTATTCATGAGTTTTTATATATAAATTAGTAATTTTGAAGAAATAAAAATACAAAGTAATAATAAAAAATTGTGTCATGTAATATTTAGTAGAAAGTAATAATTTGTAAAGACGCCTTTCATTAATCTGACACGATCCACATCATTACGAAGTGTCATATTCATGATCTATGGAACAACTACTAATCTAATCTAATCTAATTTAACTGCTCAAATTTTCTATCAGCGTCGCCTTGCGGCGTTTGATATATTCCGGTTCCTCACGTCACTTGACAATCAACTGTCCGCGCAGTAACAAATACTCATGTGATATATCTATATTCATTCTGTGAACGCGGACCTATCCAACACAACGCGGTTGATGAGGTAGGTTATACATCTCCACACACGCTCTGCTTACCACCGTCCCCTGTCTTCGATCTTTCGGCCAAACTGCTGATCATCGCGTGCCTTAATACCAGCCGGCCGCGGTGGCCGAGGGGACTGAGGCGCTCCAGTCACGGTCCGCACGGCCACTACGGTCGGGGGTTCGAATCCCCCCTCGGGCATGGATATTTGTGCCGTCCTTAGGATTAACTAGTTCATAAGTAGTTTGTAAGTTTAGGGACTGATGACCCCGTAGTTAAGTCCCATAGACTCTACAAACATTTGAACCTCTATTAATACCAACTAATACCATCCAGCTGTTTCTGTGGTATGTTCATGTCCCCAATTCATTCTTTCCTGTTGTTATTATAGTGGATAGGTCCATGGCATGAAACTGACATTGTTTGTATATTTTCCCTGTTACAGTATTCTGATGATGCGCGAAACGCTTTAAAAGTAATAAATATTATAATCGCAACAGAGACTGCTTTTCAATTCAATTTTTTTTGTTAGTCTAGAATAAACAGTAACATCGCAATTCTGGGTGAGTGTTGCTGTGTGGGGATGAGAATGGTGGGAATGACCGGACAGTAAGTGGAATGTTGTGATAGGTGGAAAGTAGTGTGAGATTTGGGATAAGAGTCGGGAGGGAGGGTGACGGTTTGGAAATAGAGTGTTTTGTTTTTGCTTAGGTGTAGGTGAAGTGAAGGAGTGCTAATGAAGTTGAACACCTGTGTAATGGAAGAAGAAGGCGACCAGCATGGAGAGAAAGGGATGATGGTAGTCCACAGTGGGAGACTCCGACAGAGGATATGTGCTAACGGGAGGAAAACGAGACAGTGGGGAGAGACATGCCGAGACAGTGGCGGTGAAAGGTGTGTGACACCTTCTTTACTATGAGAGACTGAGCAGCCGCGGAGCGAACGTCGTGTGCACTGATCGATTTGCTCGAGTGCATTCATCCGTTCGCCGTCGGAGGTTCGAGTCCTCCCTCGGATATGGGTGTGTGTGTGTGTGTGTGTGTGTGTCGTTTTTTAGGATTAGTTCGTTTAAGTGGTATGTAACTTTAGAGACCGATGACCCATTGCAGCTAGGTCTTATAAGTTTACAAACATTTGAACATTTGGAGACTGACAAGTAAAGTACTTGGGCTCGAACAAACACATATACACCAAAATCGTATGAGAGATATTGTAAAGGTCCCTTATTGCACTAGTGACACTCCCGCATCTGCAAAACTCTGCAGTCGTCCGTTAGAGGACTCTGCGTGTGCCTTGCCACATTGCACTTTGACCTGTCGGTTCGCCAGTAGGGACGGTGCAGTGTGCCTCCGAAGTTGCGTTTTGTGACATTTGTATGATGAAGCGTCAGATGGAGCAGCGATTGATAATCAATCCTGCTAAAGTATTGCGATTGGTTGAGATGAAGTTACGAAGAACCATTCTTCGTGAAGATGGTATTGGTGTAAACCATGAATCCTTCGCATGCTTTCTCGTATCTATTATGGTACAGAAATATGAGCATAAGTTAGATACTGTTGTAACACTAACACATATTGATGATATTAGGGATGATAATGACGAAGAACTCATTGCTAGCGGTAGTGCTACGATAAGTGCGGGAAGAGGCGATGGAAGCAGTGGCAGTGAATACCAACAGTCTTCCGAGAAGAAAGTTAAAGTTGCTACTATCATTACGGCTTTTGATGACAATACGCTAGAGAACATGTACGACGATTATTACATAAGTTATAGTTCAGATATCTGAATTACGTAGGGCGTCTACAAATACATCTAAAGTGCTATCTAGAGCATGATTGCAAAGTTGTGCATAAAAACGACACCCACCAGCACATTGAGCTGTACGTAGAGATACTGTAACCAAACGTTCATACAGATATGTTTGTTCGAGCCGAAGTACTTTCGTTGTGAGTAAAACAGTTATAGCATTTTCTGTGTTAAAAGAGCGCAAATATGTTCGCATGGCAAAATTCATGGTTAGAAAGGCGGAATGAGACTGAAGCAGTTGGTTCCACACTTTTCAGTCAGAGTTGTTTATACGTGAATGTATTTGCCTTTTTTGTGTTACTACATGAACATTTTCCAACTAGTTTATTTACTTATTCAATTTACCTGTATGTACCTACTATGAAGCATGTTTCTGGGTCTCGGTATAGAAATCTGTAGCACACAAATGCAATTTCTTCCCCTTGTCCGTAATAACAAGAACCCGAGCTTGAGCGCTGTCTCCAGTGCCACGTTATCGGCGGCAGGTTAGGCCGTGCTCCTCCTGTGCTCCTGCTGTGTAGCAGGTGACGGGCGCCTGCACGGCCAGCGCTATCCGAGACCCGGGTGTGGTCCGGTGTCGAAGCCCGGCGCACTCTGGGCGGACTCGCAAATGGAAGCGAGCCGCCACTCGCAAATACTCTGCACCGAAATAAAAATAGACCGACTGCGCGTGTTTACTGGCGGAGCGCATAAAAAGGTGTGGTAATTGAGTCTGTTGCATAAAAAACCGCAACGAGTGTCCAAGCGACAAAAAAAAAAAAAAAAAAAAAAAAAAATAAGAGGGCGCGACGAGCAGTTGGGAGCTCAACATTTGGCAACAGCGCGGCGCCATTCTGTCGCGCTAAACAGCGGTCCAGTGGGGACAGAAAAAAGAGAAAAACCTGCCCGTTTGTGAGGCACCAAAACGAAAGTTATGTCTGTTAATAAATGTATTTTAATTCGAACAGATGAATGAAATTACACACATCAGACAACAGATGACTGCAATGAAATTACTGTGTCAGGGTGTGAAGCTGTGCGTTTAATGTTCTGCCTTCACAGAACACTGAGTTGTTTGTGTTGCTTAGAGAAGCGTATACATATTAGGATTTTTTTGGTGCCCTACGAACGGCTGGAACAGATAGCAAAGGTAGCAGATAGCATGAGACGTACTTTAGATCTGCCTCTCCATTTAGAAAGGTTTCGTAACTTACTATCCTTAGTTCTAAAGCCTTCAATTACGCTAACAGCTATACAAATTTGACTGAAAAATGCTCCAACGCACCACAACAAAAGACGATTTTACCTTACCCAGGAAAAGGATTTAAAAAAGATGATTCGCGCTTTTTTTACGAGTTAACCGTAATCTTTGTGCGCAATGGGCACTCGAGGCAGAACATTGGTTTACGAGGGACCTGACCTTGCAGCCCTTGCATTTTGATAAAAGTAACTGTATTTGGGAACTCTTAAAATCCAGGACTCATGTATTTTATTAAAATATGAAGGAATTAACTTTTGAAAAGCATCGACTGTTCCCTAGCAGAACACTGCAAATCTTCTGACCTAGGCGATCAGATTTTGTTTCTTACAGCGGGTGTTTCGTCACCTAGTAAAGGATTACTTTACAGAGGAGGGCAGTGAAGGAAGCTGCAGAGAATAGAAAGTATGAGTAGTCAGTGGAAAAACGTATACTGAATTAAGCACATACATGGGAGGTAGTTGTGTCACAAGTTTCCATAAGCTATGACTCAATGTAATCGCTGGGCTTAGGATTGACTAGCTACAGGGTAACTCGAAAATGCGAAAATTCAACACACCAGTTTTCAGAGAGAGCTCAGAGATGTAGAAGAAACCAGCCGTAGGTTACGCACACAAACACAGAACAGTTTTTGGACCAATGGCCTGTCACGCTGAGTATCGGTTTTTCAGTGCCCGAAACTTTCGGTGCATATGCAGCACTAACCCACCAGCAACAGTCCCATTTCCAGAGTGCTTCGTATCTCCTCCAAACGTCATGATTAGTTCATGAATGGCTACACAAGGCTGTTGCCAAGGTAATGGGGAGCACGTACCACTAAATGGCGGTAACTACCACACGCTGATCTCGTGGTGTCGATAGCTCTAAGCACTTCAGCGGAATGGGACTGAAGAACTGGTCTAAAATTTATTTAAAGAGTCGTTCGACGAATTCCAGTCCAGCTCCGAGGTTACGAGAAGGTCCCTGTAGCCAACCTAAAAAGGGAGAGAGGAGTAACCTTGCTGCTATTATGGCCGCCGGTTGTGGCAGAGTTTCGGCTTTCAGGTTGGATGACCTGAACAGGCGGTAATTCTCAGAACAGAGTAAACCCTATCTTCCTCTGCCATTGCTTCGATCGAATGGCAATCTGAAATAAACGCCAGGAAAAAAAGTGCTAGATGTCGCCATCTCGGGAGTTTTCTATATTACTTGAACAGGGAATGCCTAAATTATCTTTCCCCCTGCAACCGACGCTCTTCTATATAGACAATACTTAGGTAGACTCTGCGGACCTTGGAAAATTAATTTATCATTGTTAATGAAATAATTAAATTTGAGTATTTAATAATTAATGAATAGATCGGTCTGATCTTGAAAGGTGGTGGTCATTCTTGTCTTTCAATTTTCTTATTTCTCGCTTCATGTGTCTCTTTATTATTTTAATTGCTTAATTTTGATTTTCGTTGCATGAAATTAATTTATTTTTACATGTTTCCTGACTTCAGTATTCTGCTATGGGTTGGGAGAATTGCGTTAGGATTTAGATGTATTGGTTTATTTAGTTATTCTTTTTGGTGTGGTGCTTCTGATTTCAAATTCTTTCCTTACTATCGAGTCGGCGTTGTAGAGCAGCGAGGGTCAGGGCTCTTGGGCTGTCTGCTAGATCACAGTAATCCGGTGTGGTGCCAGCTCCTTTCAGGTTTTCGGAGAAATCTGGCTACCAGATGGGTCCCTATACTGCATTGGGGTGGGCCGGCCGGTTTCTCACGGCGACACGACTGACCGCCGGTTACCTGCGGTTTCCGGTGTGAGCTCGGACAATGCGTCAGCTGTTTAGGGCGACCGGCGCCTGTCTGGCGCCACGGTGTTTTTTTTTTTTTTTTTTTTTATCTGTGCGAGCAGGGGAGAAAAAAACGTTTGATGGTTGCCGTACGCCCTGCTTTCTTTCCGTCCCTAAACTGTCAGAGGCAGGTTTACGATTTAACAAATGGCAGGACGCTTCAAGTTCGCGTCTCTGTGAAGTGAAATGAGTCTGGCACAGCAGGACAGTGTCGCCAGCAGTAGTAAAAATAGGCGCCAAGAATTTCAAAGAATTTCCTACTATTGCACAGGCGTACGTGACTTGGCGTGAGAAAGCTGTGTGTGTTGGGAGGAGGTTAAAGAGCAAACTTCGCGATTGGCGTCGTTGCTACTTTTTCTCATTTTTGTTGTATGCAACTCCTGACCGAGCATTCTGATTGGGAAGGCCTTCAGCGGGTCGATGAGATTCACTCTTTGACGAGTAAGGCGTGGCTCGGGTGGATCTGGGCTGTGGAGATGAGATTTTAGTTTGGTGGGGACTCTGTGAGGCTCCGCCGCGGAGAACGCTAGCCTCCGCTCTTGCGCGCATCGTATCGTTGTCAAGTTGCACACCGCAGTTGCGGTTTGCGTGCATCTGTGTTTTCGGAGTGTTGCTTCGCTGGGTGCGACCACACTTCGGTAATTTGTTGTTGCTTTATTATTATAGTATTTTCGCGGGTAGAATCCACAGCTGCTGCACCAGACTTCTGACATCGACGCCGCTGCTGCACGATCATCACCCAGTGTTTGGTATAGTATTTGCTTGCGCCGCTCCAGTCTTGGTTAGGATTCAGCTCTTCGTTTTTAATGGGGTCATTTACTGTAGCTACCTTCTTTCTTTTCACTTGGAGTGGGATGAGATAACGAGGTCTATTTCTATATTGACTTTCAATGACAGACTCCTAAACGATATAGCCAGTCATTTGAATTAATTTTCACATTTATTTGTACGCCTGTATATTTCATTTTTAGAGGTATTTGGAGAACTGTTTTTATTAAATTCTTTGCAATAAGAGTGTGACACCTGGTCACATACAATTGTATTTGGTTAGGTTGTACATTTTTGCCAATATATGTCATTTTTACCAATTTTGTATAACCTTATTTCTCTAACCCCAGTCACTATTTGGAGGGAAAATAGTTTGCTTCTATTACCAGTATGGAGAACGATCTAATTATCTTTTCATAAATTGATTCATGATAGAATTTTATTATTATTTCTTGGCCTTGCTCTGGTACGCCACTATTCAGTTAGGTCAGGAATATATTTTCTCTGAGGCGCTCCAGTCACGGTATGCACGGCCACTACGGTCGGGGGTTCGAATCCCCCCTCGGGCATGGATATTTGTGCCGTCTTTAGTATAAGGTAGTTTGTAAGTTTAGGGACTGATGACCCCGTAGTTGAGTCCCATAAGCTATACAAACATTTGAACATTTTTTTATTTTCTCTGTTTGTAAAAATAGTGGCGACCTAAATTTATCAGATCTATAAATATGTAATTTATTCTATCTCATATTATTTGCATATTTAATTAATTAGATATATCACGATCAAGCGTACTCGGCCATTAAAATGTTACAAATGGGCTCAAGTCACGTTGGGTCTACGATACATCTTGCAAGCTTGCTATGAATTTACTCAGAATTTAATTTGGAGTCTGTGATCAGGATTAAAGTTTCGTAAGTCTCTCTCTTCCTTTTCGTGTTGTTGGCAGATGCTGCGCCATGAGTCTGTATTTCACATAACTGTGTTATAGCCCAATTTAGGATGTTCGTTATCAGGGTAAACACTAAAGCCCAGACACTTTTTTTTCTGGGGAGTAGGGAGGGAGCGGGCTGGCTTGAACAGCTTGGGTCCCCTATGGATCTCTTACTGTATAGAGGAAGGTCGAATTTCTAAAAGCAAAGAAGACTAGCTCGGGAGACGTTCACCCTAAGTGTGATGGCACGTGGTGTCGTATTCACAGCACGAGGAAAGCCATAATGGATGGTATTATGCCATATCTCATATTATAGTGTATCATGTTACTTTGACACAATACATAGTATTACATGGAATAGTATCACAGTGTGTCATACAACCAACTTGACTGATTTGTTACACCAGACCCCACGCAGTCGTTTTTATCACGTAAATCACTGCGGCTTTTTCAGAGGAAGCTGAACCACAGATGGTGATCCTGCCACTCGATTACTTATTCAGAAACACCACGAGAAGGGCAAGGACGTTCACGTCATTCCTAGGTCTACGAAAGAGCTTTGACCGTGCCCCACATCAGCTTATTTGGCACGGCGTACCATATCACAGTGTCCCTGAAGCCTTTATCCAGCAGGTCATACTATAGTATTGAAATGTCTCCAGCAGTGTCCGATGTGCAGTGGGAATGTAACCTTTTTGATGTAATACATCAAAGATCAGAACTATACACTATATGTTTTCCTCTGTACAGACACTGTGACGTACCATCTTCAGTCAACGCATCCGCGGTCACTCCTTTCTGTTGTCGATGTATTGCTGGTAAGTGAACATCGTGAAAATCTCCAGAAAAGACGCAGCTCTGTAATCAGCGACTTGGTGAACGTTGCCATCCAACTGAAGATCAGGAAGACAGACTACATGGAGTGTGGTTTTCATGTCAATTGGGCGATTTAAGTCGGCGGAGAAGACCTGAAGAAAGTGGAGCAATGTAAGTGCCGTGGCTCACTCGCCAGCAGTCTGCCGTCCTGACAACACGCGCGTGTGAAGTAGCACAGCCTCATTGGCTTCTGAGTCTACAGTGTCTATAAATCTGGAGTTCGGCCCGTCTACACCTTCATCTATATAAATACTCTGCAAATCACAATAATTAATTGCATGGGTCATCGAAGCGCATATATGATATTCTTCACCCTACCAATCTATAATAGCTTGCGGAATGAAGGAACATTTAAATCTTTCCGTTTTATATCTGATTTCTGCTATTTTATTATGTCGATCATGTCTCCCTTTCTAGTTGGGTTCTAACAAAAAATGTTTGCATAATGAGGAGAAAGTGCTTAAAGAACTTTCGCCAATAGATCTCGCAGCAATGAAAAATGCCTTTCTTTTAATGATTTCTACCCCATCTTGTTATCATCTCCGTCTAAGTGTCTTTCCAATGAAACGTAGTCTTTGGTTTGCCTTCCCTGCAATATTTTCTATCTGTTCTTTCCAATTGAAGGTGTTCGTAATTATTATTCCTAGATATGTAGTTAAATTTTCGGCCTCAAAGTTTTGAATGATTTATCAAGTAAATGAAGTTTAAAGGATTTCTTTTAGTGGTCATGTGGATGGCCTCACACTTATCATTATTAAGGGTCAATTGCCAATTTTTGCACCGTGCAGGTATCTTATCTGAATCATTTTGCAGTTGCTTTTGTTCTTCTGATGACTTTACTAACCGATAAATGACAGCAACATCAGCGAACAGTCTGAGAGACCTACTCAGGTTGTCTCCTAAACCGTTTATAAAAATAAGGAACAGTAGGGGCCCAATAACACTTCCCTGGGGATCGCCAGATATCACTTCTGTTGTACTCGATGACTTACCGTCAATTACAGCGTACTGTATCCTTTCTCACAGGAAATCTCGAATCTAATCGGACAACTGTGGCGATATTCCATAGGCACGCAATTTGTTTAGAAGACGCTTGTGAGGTACAGTGTCGAAAGCTTTTCGGAAAACTGGAAATACGGAATATATTTGACATCCCTTATCTATAGCACTCATCACATCATGTGAGTAAAGAGCTAGCTGTGTTTCACAAGAACGATACTTTTTTAATCCTTCTTGACTATGGTACAATAGGTCGTTCTCTTCCAGGTAGTTCATAATATTTGAGGAAAGTATATGTTCTAACATCCTGCTGCAATCCGACGTCAGTGATGTAGGCCTGTAATTTTGCGGGGCACTCCTACTGCCTTCCTTGAATACTGAAGTGACCTGTGCAACTTTCCACTCTTTGGGTACGCAACGTTCGCTACGCGAGCGGTTGTATATGATAGGTATGGGGCTATTGCATCAGCATACTCTGAAAGGAAACTAATTGGTATACAGTCAAGACCGGGAGACTTACTTTTGTTAAGTGATTTGTTTTAATACTCCAGGGATATTTACTTCTAAATTACGCATGCTGGAAGCTGTTGATGATAGGAATTCTGGAGTATTTGCTTCTTCTCTAGTGAAGGAATTTCGGAAAGCTACGTTAAGCATTTCTGCTTTAGCAGAACTGCCATCAGTAGCACCACCATTTCTGTCGTCTAATGAAAGTATTGTTTGTGTTTTGCCTCTAGTATACTTTAAATACGACCAGAATTTCTTAGGATTCTCTACCAAATTACGTGACAGGATTTCGTTGTGGTAACTGTTGTAAGTTTCCCTTATTGAAATTTGAGCTAAATTTATAGTTGCAGTAATAGATTGCCAGTGTTGGGGATTTTATGTGTGTTTAAATTTTTCATTCTATTTTCTTTGTTTTTGTAACAGTGATCTAACCGGTTTTGTGTATCACGGCGCGGCGGGTCAGCCCCCTCTTTTGTTAATTTGTATAGTATGAATCTGTTAATGGTTGTTGATATTATTTCTTTGAATGTAAGCCACATCTGATCTACACTCACATTCTTAGTTTCGAAAGACTGGAAATTTAACTCAGGAAAGCGTTAATCACATTTATGTCTGCTTTTTAGAATAAACGTAATTGTCTTTTAGTTTTGGTGGGTTTGGAAGGTCCGATGTTCAGTGACGCTACGAAACTCTGTGTGTTCACTAATCCCTGTACCTGTTTTAATGCAGTATAGATCCGGATTATTTGTTGGTAGGAGGTCAAGTAGACCTATGTTCTCACAACCATGTACTATTCTAGTGAGTTTGTGTACCAATTGCTCAAGATAATTTTCGGAGAAAGATTCAGTACAATTTCGGACGATTTTTTGTGTTTGCCTCCAGTGCTGAACATGTATTTTTGCCAACATATCGAGGGTAAATTAAAGTCGCCATGAATTAAAATTATATGCTTTGGGTACGTTTCTGGAATTTGATCCACGCTTTCTTAGAACATTTCTTCAATCGAATCGTCCGAGTCAGGAGGCCGATAAAAAGAAGCAATTATTAATTTATTGTAGTTGTCAGGTATAACCTCTACCCTTACCAACTCACAGGAGCAATCTACTTCCACTGCCCTACAGGATAGACCGCCTGTGACAGCAACAAATACGTCACCACCTAGTTTATTCAATCTGTTTTTTTTTTCTGAACACTATTTACCCCTTTGTAAACATTTCAGCTGAACGTATCATCGGCTTTAGCCAGCTTTCGGAACCTATAATGATTTGAGATTCAGTAATTTCTATTAGTAAATAAAGAACAGTCTAGAATGCACTAATTTATTTCATTCTACTAGTTTCAGTCTTATGTAGACCATCTTCAGGAATTTGTCTCTGAAATATATCACAGTCACATTTAGAGGAGTTTGGAGCAATATACATTACTGTAAAAGCTAAACTAAGTTAGTAAATAGAAATAGAACAAAATAAAATAAGCGATGTTATACCCTTTGATGTTGTGGAGCTGGCAGGTAGCTGGGAGCCTTCCAGTGTGTCACTGCTGGCTGGAGCAAGGTTTGCTGCTCTTAAATAGCTGAGGCTCCGCCCCTTTGCCAGCTCCACCCATCTTTGATAGCCAATGAAAAGATTAAATACATGAATGTAGCTAAAATATATAAAATTATAATTAATAACACATTTCTTGGTTAATGTCTAAAATAAAATAATTATAGTCATCTTAGTGGTATTTAAAATAAAGATTAAAACATTAAAATACTGACATGAATTGCATCCCATTCTTTTCAGTATTTCCAAAGATATTCTATAAGTGGTTCTACAGTATCTACAGTGTTTTATGTAAGTTTACTGGTGTAAAAAAAACTTTTAACTGTATTTTTACATATTTTTTATATACAAAGAAACAATTGCAGATATAAAACCTTACAGAACATGTATGGTTCGTTTGTCATAGTAATTTATGTAAAGCTAATGCTTTCGTTGTAATATACAAAAATGGGTATATCTTACTTAATTAAAATGTTGTTATAATAGAATTAAGGCACAGGGTATATATATTGTATATACATGAAAAGTCCTTGATTTATTGTGTGATGCTTTAGGTTGTCATTAAAAATTAAAAAAATAATATAGTGTGCTGTAACATTGTGAAATATTAGGAATGAAATGTAAAAAACATAACGGATACAATTCAAATGGCGTCATGGAGTAATCTACATAACTGTTTCTTAATAGTAAAAATAAAATACAATAAAAATATTTACCCAAGTTGAGGGTGATCAGAATGATCTTAAATTTGTGTATATGTTGCCTTAGGTGGTCATACGTATAACAACATAAGTAAGATGACACTGATATGTCAAAAACATAGAAAATTACCATTCAAATGGCGTCTGTCAATGATAGTAAAGTTGTCAGTTAACAGTTAAAAGGATAAATTTTAGGCTTAAAATGTGTCTAAGAATAAAATTTAAATTATTGTACATTACAATTATGCATAATGTACATGGCTATCAACCGTAAGGATTGTAAAACAGTATAAGGTGGGTATAACATCACAATAGGAATATATATATATATATATACATGTTGTACATGTGTGTCATTGATTAAAAACAGACTTCAGAGGAGTAAACTATTAAAGGATCTCTTCGAATAGGTCAAAGTAATTTTTTTCCCTGAAATCAATTTGCTCGTTTAAGAGTTGAAAAGGATTCTTTTTATGTTGCACATAGATTTCTATTTGCTCTAGTAGGTTGAGGCGTAATCCTTTTGGAGCTGTGTGCAAAATCTTTAGGTTGTTTTCAATTGTGCCATGGCATTGACAGACGCCATTTGAATGGTAATTTTCTATGTTTTTGACATATCAGTGTCATCTTACTTATGTTGTTATACGTATGACCACCTAAGGCAACATATACACAAATTTAAGATCATTCTGATCACCCTCAACTTGGGTAAATATTTTTATTGTATTTTATTTTTACTATTAAGAAACAGTTATGTAGATTACTCCATGACGCCATTTGAATTGTATCCGTTATGTTTTTTACATTTCATTCCTAATATTTCACAATGTTACAGCACACTATATTATTTTTTTAATTTTTAATGACAACCTAAAGCATCACACAATAAATCAAGGACTTTTCATGTATATACAATATATATACCCTGTGCCTTAATTCTATTATAACAACATTTTAATTAAGTAAGATATACCCATTTTTGTATATTACAACGAAAGCATTAGCTTTACATAAATTACTATGACAAACGAACCATACATGTTCTGTAAGGTTTTATATCAGCAATTGTTTCTTTGTATATAAAAAATATGTAAAAATACAGTTAAAAGTTTTTTTTACACCAGTAAACTTACATAAAACACTGTAGATACTGTAGAACCACTTATAGAATATCTTTGGAAATACTGAAAAGAATGGGATGCAATTCATGTCAGTATTTTAATGTTTTAATCTTTATTTTAAATACCACTAAGATGACTATAATTATTTTATTTTAGACATTAACCAAGAAATGTGTTATTAATTATAATTTTATATATTTTAGCTACATTCATGTATTTAATCTTTTCATTGGCTATCAAAGATGGGTGGAGCTGGCAAAGGGGCGGAGCCTCAGCTATTTAAGAGCAGCAAACCTTGCTCCAGCCAGCAGTGACACACTGGAAGGCTCCCAGCTACCTGCCAGCTCCACAACATCAAAGGGTATAACATCGCTTATTTTATTTTGTTCTATTTCTATTTACTAACTTAGTTTAGCTTTTACAGTAATGTATATTGCTCCAAACTCCTCTAAATGTGACTGTGATATATTTCAGAGACAAATTCCTGAAGATGGCCTACATAAGACTGAAACTAGTAGAATGAAATAAATTAGTGCATTCTAGACTGTTCTTTATTTACAAATTTAAATAGAGTGCTGTTTACCCAATAATATAGAAACAAAAATGTTTCCAAAAATACGTGATTTCTATTAGTGCCTGGAGGTCTGGTACTCTCCCCACATACCTACGAAAGTTTACAACTTTTACGCGGTTTTTTTGTGTTCGTTCTGTCTTTGACCTGTATCTCTTGAGATTTAGACCCTATCTTTGTGTTTCCGAGGCCCTCTAACCTAAAACACCGCCCAGTCCACGCCACACAGCCCCCGCTACCCGTGTTGTCGCTTCCTGCGTGTAACGGACTCCTGACCTATTCAGCGGAACCAGGAACCTCACCACCCGATGTCGCAAGTCGAGGAATCTGCAGCCTACCCGATCGCAGAAGGGTCTGAGCCTCTGATTCAGGCCCTCCACTCGCCTCTGTACCAGAGGTCCACAGTCGGTCTTGTCAACTATGATGCAGATGTTGATCTCTGCTTTCATCTTTCAAGCGAGACTGGCAGTCTTTACCACTTCAGATAGCTGCTCAAAACCTGAGAGAATCTCTTCAGATCCATAGCGACACACATCATTGTTACCGACGTGACCCAGCACCTGCAGTTGGCTGCACCCCACACCCTTCATGGCATCCGGAAGGACCCGATCCACATCTGGAATGACTCCCCCCCCCCCCCCCCGGTATGCACCCGGAGTGCACATTACACTTCTTCCCCTCCCTAAGGGGCTCCATTACCCACCAAACTAGAAGCAAATCCACCCTCCGTGAAAGCCCGTATCTAGAAATCTGCGTGGTGACTTCAGGATGAGAGACACCATCTGGCTCAGGAAAATTGTCCTCAACAGGTAGCGGCTCAAACCTGTTCGCAAGATGAACCGGGAAGGCCTCACGATCGGTCTTCCGCCGTCTGCCACGAACTGGAGCGACCTCCCACACAACCAACGACTCCCCTCGATCGCAGCTACTAGCTGTGTAACCGAAGAAGTTCACATGGTTTGAAGCTGGGAGCGAAGTGTCACCAGCTCTGACTGCATCCGTACACAGCAGTCACTGTCCGTATTCATTATTACAGTACCGAGAAAACAAAGCAAACTACGGTCGAGATGCGCTCAAAAGACGACCACACTGTTTCTTAAAATGCGAATCTGAATGTTATATGCTCGAGATCACAGTATAAATTTACGAACTGAAACGAAAACGCGCAGACAAATATCAAAATAATAAATGTCGTTTCTAATCAGAAGCCGGTTTCACTTACGAAATATGAAGACGGGGTCTTCTGCGGCTTAACAGACACATTTAAACTTTAGCATTCGTCTGTAGCACCACATTCCGAAAACTTCTATCTTTTCTCGTCTGTATTACTTGTCGACCGTATTTCATTCCTGTATGAGGCGTCTAAAGCTGGGTTTGCACAAGCAAGTCGCTTGGAAAAGTTACTGTTGCAAATTGTTGTGATTCACTTGCTGCAGGGTTTACACAACACTCGCAAGGAGTAAGAAAGAAACTTCCGCTAGTATTTTGACAAGTAACTTTCCTCCAGAACTTGCAGACACCGTTCACATGAACTTTTAGTGACAGCAAGTAAAATGACGGGTTATTTATGGGTTATTTATGCTGTAGTTCTTTTGCTTATTACTGTCACTAGTCAAACTGAAAGTCGGATATTTGCAGAAAATATCTTGTGCAATAAATGGCAAAGGCAGTATGTCGACTTGGTGACGTGTTAAACTCGCAAGAATTTCGGCTAGTTTCTACCTTTAAGTACATTGCTGTAGTAATTTGCTATTGTAAACTCCGCTTAGGTAATACATCGTCGGCTCGCTGGTGAGACACGTGCCCGCTCGTCCGCCCACAGGAAGAAAGCGGCCTGTAGTGTTTATGCGAGGTTTGTTCGGCGTCGCCGCAGACAGACGCAGCCATAAACAACGGGCGCAGTCGTTTCGGGGGCGTGCGAGTGAGCCGTCTTAAGCCAGAGGAACGGCGCCGTCAGGAGGACCACAATGGCCGCGTTATGCCTGCGCCAGATTTATGGCGGCGTCTGGTCGGCGTCCGCGGCCGGCCGCATACCAAGGCGGCTCTGAAGACGGCGCGCGCCGCGGCGACGAAACGCCGTCTGAGACTGCTTCCACCGTGACTGCCCGCTCCTAACACATCTCTGATAAGTCCGTGTTCTCTTCACCTTCACACATACAGGGTGTTTCACTAAGTGTGTTTGCCTCTGTAACTTATAAAATAATAGATGACGGGAAATTTTAATGCGGTAGGTCAACACAAGAAATGTTACGCTTTCTGCGGAGCTATGAACATAGTTTATTGTAGTATTTTCCAAACAGTTACACCACAAAGAATATAATTTTTAAATGCAACAATAGTTTTTTTTTCTATCGTGCATTCGTTGAAACCATCTGCGTCAGAACAATTTAAACTACGTTCCTATCACTGTTAGTTTGGGAGCTACAACCCTTCAAAGTTTCAGGGGCAGATACCACAAACGCTGCGCATAATGCAATGCGCCTTCTAAATGTGGTGCGGCCGAGTTGTAACGTCGCCAGTGTCACGAAGCGAGCAGCTTCCTCGATGCGCTGTTAGACTGCCGACTGTCGCCGCACACGGCCGTATACCCCACAGCTGGAGCCACACAAACAACCGGGGCTCAATATACCACAGTTACTGACATCGGATGACGATAGCATACACGAACAACGAGTACGTTGACATGTTGCTGATGCTCGGTGAGTGCCGAACGATGCCACTGAGGCAGCCACGGCGTATGCCGTGAGATATCCTAGGCGAAGAGCCCCGGCAGCCATTACTTTCTTATGTGCCGAACAACGACTTCGGGAAACAGGCAGCTTGGTAATGCGCAGCTGTAACAGACGAAGACCTGCAAGAAGTGAGGAGACGGAGGTGTTTGTTTTAGCTGCACTACACCACGATCCTCATGTTGCAGTCGCTGGTGTCAGTCTCACATCTGTGTGGTGTGTAAAACACGAGTCTTTACAAAGTGTTATGTTCTCTGATGAGTCCACGTTCACAAATTATTGTGCAGTGAATCGCCATAACATGCACTACTGGGCCGCAGACAATCCTCGGTGGGTACGACCTGTCAACCGTCAACATAGGTGGTCTATTAACGTGTGGTGTGGAATCTTTGGGGATGAAATCATCGGTCCACACTACTTCCCAGGTACACTAAGAGGTGAGTTATGTCGCGCTTTTATAGCCGACGGTTTGGGTGGTCTCCTTGAACATGTGTGCCTACACACGAGAGTCCATATGTGGATGCAGCACGATGGTCACCCAGCCCATTCTGCGTGTGCTGTTGTGGAAGAACTAAACAACAGGTTTATAGGAATATGGTTGGGGCGCCATGGTCCTCATTCATGGCCCGCAAGGTTGCCCGACTAACACCAGTAGATATCTTTTTGTGGGGACATCTAAATGATCGTGTTTATGTCACTGAGCCAACATCCCCAGATGATCTAAAACGGCGCATCAAGGACGCATGTCGCTCCGTCACACCGGCGATGTTACATCTCGTCCGCAGATCCTTTCAATGGCGCATTGCATTATGCATTGAGGAACATAGACACACATTTGAAAATCTCATGTAAATCAACTTCCCACCGCCATAACATCCATCACCCACCACACAGCCATGTATTATGTACAGCGTGTGGTATCTGCCCCTGAAACTTTGAAGGGTTGTAGCTCCCAAACTAACAGTGATAGGAATGTAGTTTAAATTGATTTGGACGCAGCTGGTTTCAACGAATCCAATGCAAGATAGAAAAAACTATTGTTCCATTAAAAAATTTATGTCTTTGTGCTATAACTCTTTGGAAAATGATACAATAAACTATGTTCATAGCTCTGCAGAAAGTGTAAAATTTCTTTTGTTGACCTACCACATTAAAATTTCCCGTCACCTATTATTTTATAAGTTACAGAGGCAAACACACTTAGTGAAACACCCTGTATATGGCCGTTTGTAAAACACCGCCACATTTTGACAGATTACAGATGACGTTTTACATTATGAACCCAAGTACAGTAATAACCATTTATTCAGCTTTTTTTCCGAATCCACAACACAATCCATTAACCCTTATTTTGGCAGTATCGCTCTAAAAGTAACGTCAAAATTGCGCGTGGTTTTCGGAAACATGTTTCAAGTTTCATCCTTGCATGGGAAACAGTGCTTGAAACTAACATTTAAGCTCTCCGATAAAGTTATGTTTCATTGCCTTTTGCGAAAAGTTTAGCAATGTACTGAATCTTTAGCGGACACTCCAAGCATAAGTTACCGAGGTACAAGTTTGTTTCAATTTTGTGATGATATCTTTCGTGATACATGGAAAACTACTTGTAAAAGCTAAAGAGGAAGCCTTGAAGATGATTTATTATGAGAAATTGTTGACGAGTTCTTATATGGGAGACTGAAAATGGATTTATATTTATTGGGAAAGTAGGTCTGGTAGAGCACTACAAAATGGGCAATAAGTCCAAAAGAAGAAATAAACAGCATGTGCTGTACCAGTCAATGATGAACGGTATGACAGATATGACAATATGTTGTCACTTGACAGATTGCGGGCCAAAAGGAATTTGCAAGTTTTGTCTTCAGAGGTACTTGACTGTAGAATGTGCAAATCATGGAATTGCTTTGAACTTTGCGCCAAAAGCGATTTGTTTTCACGCGTTTCACATGAAATAGTCCAAGATACAATAATTTCTGCAGTCATAAGAACAACGTTGTATTATTGATACCGTACCACTATTTAAATTTTTTGGGCAATGTCACAAACCAGGAACTATATTATGAAAAAAAAAGTATAAATCTACACATGTAATTTAAGTAAGACAATACTTTTTTCTTCTCGTGACTTCCGTGTGTGTGCCAAATAAATGTTTGAAATCTAGTGTGAGTTAGCTGTAATAAAATTTAATTTCATTTTCACGGAACACTTTTTAAACAGTACGTACATACATCGCCGAGTAAATCTACAAATTAAATTCACTCTACATAATCCGCAGCAGGAAATATAACCTCATACACAGTTACAAGTAATCCTACGAAAGTGTCACACTCCGATTTTTTTCTGAAACTTGGAGGTTATAATGCATGACAAACTCAGAGACACGTATTATTTTTAGAGACGGTAAAACATATTTAAGGGGTGAAACGGGCCCTCCAAAATGGTGACTAAAATAGAAAAATTGCGACAAATCAGATATTAGTGTAGCGGTTTTAATGAATCTCGTTATGAAAGTGTCGTTTGATAAAAGACGGAAATCGACTTAGATATATTGGATGGGGAGTGAAGGAAGATCAATTTTTTAGTGTAAAATTATTTGTGAGGTAATCGAATTTCGCCTTTAATGAAACATTTTTTCATTAAAAAAATCATTGAAGTCGCTCCACTAATCAATATGTCATTGGTCGCGCGGAAGTAGCCGAGCGGTATGGAGCGCCACGTTACGGCCCGCGTCGGGCATGAATGTGCGTGTTGTCCTTAGGTTAGTTTAACTTCCTTTAAGTAGTTTGGTCCCATGTAATTACAAACATTTCAACATTTCTATGTTATTGAAATTTTTCCTTTTGGTTCCCATTTTGGAGGGACCGTTTCACCACTTAAATATGTTTTACCTTCTGCTAAAGAAATACCTGTCCCTTGGTTTTTCATGTATTATAGTACATCCAAATTTTAGAAGAATCGTAGAATGACACTTCCGCAGGTGTACTTGTTAGACGCGTCAAAATCCACCTTCGGCTTACAAGGGCGTGCCGTAAAATTTCAGCATCAGGCGTAATGTTTTAGTTTATTACTTCTTTCTATTTTGGAAAGATCATCCACATATATAACTGAATCTACTTGATTTTAAACCCTTAAGAAACCTCTTTTCACCTACACGCACCACAAAATAATTTTTCCTTTTTGTGTGGTAAAACTTAACAACCGACATGACGTTTTAATACATTATCAATGCAGTTTGCTGACCTTATCGACGTATTTCACTCGACATAACCGCAAACTCGCGCTGCGACACATAGATCAGCATGGCGTCACAAATAACGGGACGGCAGAGATACTGTCTTTTGTCTGAAATGGACGCAGGTTACCGTATATCCGTCCAGTGTTTGATAGTGAGGGAAGTTACGGACTTCTAAATAGTTTAAAACACACATTTAAAGCATTTATAAACTTTTTCTTGTTACAATTTTTATGTAAAACGTTTATCACATTCATGCAATGTCAGGTACCAGATGGTTGAGGTAGTTCTATCCACAGGGATTAGATTCTGTAAGAAATTAGCGGTGTGATTAGAATTCTCCACTAGCAGTAACTACCGCCGTTTGTGCTTCATGTAGCTACATTTCAGCCACACAGTCTTCGTACTCACAGTGCCAAATGCTCATGATTATTGTCGCTTATCACTGCATTTCGTGTTTCATACATGTGCAAGCGCGAAATTTAGCCGTGAATTTATAATGGTTGGTGTATATGACGTTCAGAATACTACTGGGTTACCTCACTAGGGCCTTTCACACAGACTTAATCATAAACAGCGTAGAGTGGACCACATGTAAAGTATTATTACAGTAATAGTACTATCACCTTTAAAACATAAAGTATGTGAGAATTATGCCGTAATGAAGGATTCCATGAGAAGTTTTGTAGCCATTTGCATTTATGGTCAAATTGCTCACAATGTAATTATGCATTCCAACTTCTCCGTATGTGTTTACGAAACGACCAATCAAATACATAAGAGACGACCAAATATCGCTCTGTATAAGTGAATAAAATAGAAAGTTCTGTATTAGTTTCAGAGGCGTGCCGGCTATATTACGGAAGCTTTTTGACATAACTTTGAAATCAGCTATCGAGCAGATTGTCATCATAATCCCTCATTGTAACATTAATTACCGGAAAGTTATTACCAAAAATTTACTGAAAATTTTTGACAGTAATGTTGATACTAGCCTGGGAAACGGATCCAATATTGGATTGCTGATAGGACCTGTTAAGCCAATTACATGTAGAGCTCAACAGCGAGGTAAGTAATTTCATCACCAGCGTGACCTGATCTGTTAATAAATGAAATACGTAATTAACTTCAATGAGGCGTGCGCCAATTAGTAATGAGAACGTTGAATCTGTGTCCCGGAAAAAGTAGATCAAATATAAACACGAAATGTGTGCGCACCATCGAAGAGTGCTGACATTAATTGCGGACACTGGGTGGGAGACCAGTGTTGCCACCTGTTAAGAGAGGTTTAATTAATTGTAGACAATGAGACTCTTTGCAGAAACTTTATAAGTAAAGATACCGGTAATATTTATGAAATTTGATAAGTAGTTTCGACATACTTATAAGCTATCTTCAGATATCTTGCGCCCAATAGAGTCCTGAGTCATGTCTCTGCTGGTTAGCAGTGTATTTTCCATTAAAATCAGTAGAATAAACCGTTGTACACAACTCAAAACAGTTAGGTACTCAGTTGAGATATGATACACGCTATACATATGGTGACGTATTTTATACAGATGTTTGTAACAATTGTAATTTGTGTCTGATACAGTACGATATATTGCTCTCTCAACTCTCTACTTAACCCTTTGTTTCCTGACATAAGAAAAAAATTATTGTCTTACATTTTCATTGTAAATTTTATGCTACTGTGGCCTCCAAAGGCACTATGGTATTTGGTATAGTTTTATTTCATTATTTTCAACTTTTTTTCACTGCCGGTACTCAGAAGTACCGGCAGGTTTTATGGACAGAGTCACAACATGCACAGAAAAATGCTCCAATTTGTAAAACTTGTACGTTATTTCACATAAAATTAAACATTTTTATATTTTTTCCTGTAAATTTCACATTAAATTTGGCTTCTAGAGCAACTTTTCCACAGTATATGATTTTGATATACATATCACATATTTAGTGATACCTCATGAAATTGTAAGAAATATTTCCTTTTGTCACTGCAGCACAAATACTCATTACTTGCACTACACTGTGAATGTGGTCTCGCCTCAATTCTATTTTTTGCACACACTTCACATCTTCCTCTTTTACGTCTGAACACTACAAAATGTTCTCCTCGGTTGCTGAGACATATATCTTTGGGAACAAAAAAAAAATCTTTCCTTCTCTTTGGGGGAGTTATTTAATCTTTATTAGAGTTTCCCTTTCTGAGACTTGGGACTTGCTGCTCATTCATTGGCCCTAGAGGCACAGCACAACTGAATTCCAGCGTTGGCAGTGCCCCATGTAAGTCAGTGAAAATGACATAAGCATTGGCAAAAGCAATTTCGTTTGCCCCCAATTCATCGTGATCTATCTGCATGTTCCACCCCACCCATGTTTGGGAGTGTCCTCATACAAAATTGCTTCAGTCTCTGCATGTGTCACAGGTCGAAAATAGCCACCATTTTTCCGATTTTTGTCCACCTGTGTCATAAAAAGTGGACAAAACAACAATGTAACGCATTGTAGCTACAAAAATGCGTTAGCACAACCTGATGGTACTAATAAGTCCACCTTATTAATTTCCACTTTATGTCACTTGCATGTAATGTAGTGCTTCAAACTATTATCTAGAAACAAAGAGGGTATGTACTATAATAGCCGGCCGCGGTGGCCGAGGTGACTGAGGCGCTCCAGTCACGGTCAGCACGGCCACTACGGTCGGGGGTTCGAATCCCCCCTCTGGCATGGATATTTGTGCCGTCCCAGTTCGTAAGTAGTTCATAAGTAGTTTGTAAGTTTAGGGACCGATGACCCTGTAGTTAAGTCCCATAACCTACACAAACATTTGAACATTTGACAACAGTCTCTTGTTGTCGATGAATTGTCATCATAGCGCGCCCATTAAGACGTGCCTCGATGGCTGTATTCCTTAGGTACCTCTTGATTGTAGTGAGGATCTGTATCCGTTGTCACTGGTAGAGTTGCCAAAAGCTGTAGAAACAGAAACTCATTAGGGTAGACCTGGTGGGGGAGATAGATCTAACGGTGGCAGACAGACTAAGCATCCGTTGCGTTTTGAGACTAATGGGTCTGAAGCCTAAAAAGGAATGTAGTTCCATAACTCCAACAATGTTACCTATGTCTTCAGTTTTTCGTGGTATAAGACAATTAAAGCTCTTAAAAAGTTCACAATGTGTCAAGAACCGATCCTACATCTACATGGGATACTCCTTCTGGGTATGAGGCCGCCTGATATGCAAAACACTGTTTTTATTAAGCACCAAAACTAGTTTCAGCACCTCTGTGCCATCATCAGTGGGTTTTTAATTTATTTCATGCTGTGAAAACAAATTTCATTTATTTTACTATTGTACTATTGGTAAAATTTAGGCCTAAAACGTCGTCAGCCTTATTTTGGTTTTTACCTTATTTTACATTCTGTGGTCATGTGGGACCCTTTTTACATACTTATGTAGTGGTAGCGTTGTCATCTGCAACCAAAATTATCTCTTTTTACAACTTGTGTGGTTTTTAAAACGCTACTTATGGTGCGAAAACGTAATTTTGGTATGTGGGGATATTTCTATCGTCTGCTTACTATCTATTACTTACAGTTTCTTTTGGCATACACTTATTCTTCCGCGCTTTTTTACATAGCACACATGTAATACACATATTTTGCGGACTTTTTCTATCACAATCGCTTCCCACTTTAAAAATTCGTCTGTGTTTACTTTGTTAAGATGCACATGTGTCAGTTGACTTTCAGCTGTTCTCCAGTGGAATGGCGGTAGATTTGAATAATGTTTGTTTTGTCTGTGTGTGTGTGTGTGTGTGTGTGTGTGTGTGTGTGTGTGTGTGTGTTTTAGCTGTCTGTGTCATCCTTTCTGCACAATTCATTTAATGGATGAAATAATGTATTTTTGCATAGAGTGGTGTATTCGTTCATGACTGATTTTCCTTTAGCTATTGCTTTTTGTATGTGGTAATTTTCTTCTATTGTGAGTTTGTGGTACAGGTTGTGGCTTCATTTTAATATCTTTAGGTCTGTTTCTATTTTGGTTGGGTAATGGTTGTGAGCTATTAGGTGGTCTGCGAATGTGCTGTGGGAACTGTGACTTTTTAGTGCTCTGAGCTGTTCTGAATATCTGGTTTTGAAATTCCTACAAGTTTTTCCCATGTATACTGACTGTCATGTATTGCATGTGAGTTCATAGATGCCTGATCTGTTGAATTTGTCTGTTGGTGTAGTCTGTGTTCTGAGTTTCTTCAGTATTGTGTTGTCTGTCCTGTATCATATTTGGAGTCCCTGTTCCTTAAATATGTTACCTATCCTGTGAACTATTTTGTTGTAGGTGTGTATGTGCTCTTTGTTTCCTTTTGTGTGTTGTGCTGTTGTGTCTGGTATGTGGTCATTGTCAGTGTGTTGTGTTCTGTATTGTGTGCGGTCCAGTGTGTGTGTGACCTGTTCATTATTTGACAGCACAAACACCCATGCCCGAGGGTGGGGAGGGAGGGGGGTGAGGGGTGAAACCTTCCCTCCCCCCTCTCCCCTCCACCGGAGGTGTTGTTAACCCATGTTTCTTTACCTATAACATTGCGAAATTATGTCGAGGTGTGTAAGAAAAACATTTCCATAATTTCACATTTCGGGGAGGGAACTTAAGCCCGGAAGCCCCCCCCCCTCTCCTTTACCCGTCAACCGTGACGCTGCCTTCTAAGTGACAGCACCTGTAACGTGACGCCTATTGCGCATGGGCACTAGCGCTGTAAATACTGTGTCTAATGAGGTAGTAGAAGAAACATTCTGAAACAATTGCGTTAGTTTTTATTTGAAGCTATAAAAACTATCATGATTAATTTGTAGTGAGTTTATAATGAGAAAAATATTTAAATTGTTATCCACTACTTGCAGCAAAGCCCTCATAGCTAGTCACCTATACAGTGCTCCCATGATGTATCCGGTACAGTAAATGTTAGTATTGTGCCTCTGATCTTTTCATAAAGTAACTTTTAAAGCAACGGTAGTACGTGATTGACTAATTTTATATGGCAAAGGAGGTATACTAACGTAAACAAACGCACATGTTAGGAGTAACTCACTGCAGCTAACTGTCGAAGTGATTCAGTATCACTCTGCGACTTATAATTTCTGTGACCTGCTTCTTGAATATGTAACACTATGTATACATAGCAGCTACAAATGAATTTGTGGCAAAGTGTTGATCAGTTTAGGAGAAATTGGAAAAAAAATTAGGTATGTACCTGATCAAGTACACTATGCATTAAAGAGTTAAAAGTATAAGGATGTAATGGGCTAAATCACTTTAGGCAGAAAGTGCTTTAATCAAGCTATAAAAATTAATTGCTTAAAAGATTTTTTCCACATTGAGAATGCTCAAATCATGGCAGAATACCCAATGTATCAGAAGACAATAAAAACTCGTCTTCCTTATTATAACGATCTATCAAAATTCACATCTTCAATCAGCCCAGTTATTGCGCACAACTTTCGAAAATCGGCACGCAGACAAAGACAAAAACATGAAAGTAAGGAGTACATGACACTGCCACCTCACGGCCGTCCTTCAAATTGCATCAGCAGAACTGAAAATTGGATTTTAAAATGCACGGACGACATATGCGCTTGAGGGGTTAAATACGCCACTGCCTCAGATCGCGATATACACTTGTTTACGTCAGTGCTACGTCACGGTGACGAAACGTTCGCCTGAGCTTGGGTAAGACGAAGGAGGTTAGAATAAAGGAAGATGGCATCCTCCATGCCAAGCACATACCTTAGTTGAAGCCTGCCCGCCATCTTGGTCAGTTTTAGAATGCTATTTCTTCATTAAAACTATGTGTTAACTCTACCCTCTTACTTTTAATGCATTAAATTGGCAGTAAATACAAAGTGTGTATTTTCAAACAATGTATTTTTTGATTAAATAGTAATAAATAGTCAACAAAATATATTTGAAAACTTAATTTTTGACGGCTGATATACACTCTTTTAACTCGTTGTAGTGCGCCTCAGTTGCACAGTGGCACAGTGTCAGATTATAAACCCAAAGGTCTCGGGTTCGATTCCCCGCCAGATCCCAGGATTTTTATCTATCACTTTCCACTTCGTTCACATCTGGCAGTATTGCTCATGTGAAGAATACCGAGAAGCACCGTGGTTCTGAACCCACGTTAAATTGTAGGTCCCCCTATAACTGGCTGGGTAAGTCGGTTCGAAGGTCGGAGGAAGGCAACGGCATACCACCTCCAAACAGGACCATGCCTAGTAAAGCACAGTGGTGTTCAAACCAATCTTCGGATTGTTGACTGCTTTACCTCTTTAGATCGCAGCAAAACGGTCGGACGTTTTATTCTTGTTTTAAGTGACATATAAAATTAGTTCTACACTACGAACACTTCTCCAAAACTTAGCAACATGGCGGAGGCAGGCTTCACTTTTTTTAATTCAAATGTTCAAATGTTTGTACAGCTAATGGGACTTAACTACGGGGTCATCAGTCCCTAAACTTACAAACTACTTATGAACTACTTACGAACTAGGACGGCACAAATATACATGCCCGAGGGGGGATTCGAACCCCCGACAGTAGTGGCCGTGCAGACCGTGACTGAAGCGCCTCAGTCCCCTCGGCCACCGCGACCGGCACTTATTTTTTTTTTTTTTAAGTAAGGTCGTTTCCTGTATTGTAACTAGTACTTTAGATGAAAAAAAAAAAAAAAAAAAAAGAATTAGGCGGTACTCCGCTGACTGCTCGTTCCGCATTAAATCAGTCAAATAGACATGTTTAGAAAGTCAAGATAGTAAATATTTAGGCATGTGAATACAGTAACAAAATATAGCTCTAATTTACAGATTGGATCTCATTTTTATTGTGTTAATGCGTTCAGTGTAGAAGAGGATACCATCCATCGGCTTTGGACAACGACATCTCATCATAACTAATCAGGAGTGGCGTATTGCTTCCGGGCATTAAAACTAGTTATTTGTTGCTGATGGTAAGGTGGTGATTACCTGAGCAGTTAGGAAAGACGGGACCAAGCGTTTACCGCCGTATGGAAAAAGTAGCAGCATTATCAAAAGTTGACATATACACATCCTGCCGGTTGATAAAGCATTGGTGGAAGATATTAAAATTCGTTACTATTTTAGTTACTACTAGTGCTACGACACACTATTTCATAGTCTTAGACTAACAACAGTCTGAAAAAGACGGTTAAGTAAACATAATATTCACTGTAAATATTTTATCTTGACAGTGAGTCGTTCTCTAAACGTGTCATATGAAGTATTAAAACATACAGGGTGTCCAGAAAAGGGCTCCCTGATTTCAAAATTAAATATCTCGAAAACAAAGATCGATAGAGGAAGTAGTAAACGGTAAGTTTATTGTGAAAGCTGTAAGAGATTTATACAGCAGTTTGAAATAATAGTTACAAAAGCTGCTAACAGATGGCGCTGTACGTTGTAAAGCTCATATCAGACTACATAAGTGAAATAATCGTATGAAAACACTCTTTGCAAACAATCACATCACAATGTTTTCAAAATGTTCACCATTGCAACTACAGAGGTGGCGCAAACGAAGAATGAAATTCGCCATCACACTTCGTAGTGTCTCAACCGAAATGGATTCACATGCCACGGAGATCGCCGATTCAAGCTCGTCCAGCGTGGCGGGATGTTTCGGGTAGACCATGTCTTTCACTGCGCCCCACAAAAATAAGTCACAGGGACTCAAATCCGGCGAATATGGAGGCCAATCCATGCCTGCACCAGTAAATTTGGGATATTCCAAAGCAATGACTCGATTCCTGAAATATTCCTCAAGAAAGCGAAACACTTGTTCTGTCCGATGTGGTCGGGCTCCATCTTGCGTAAACCATTCAGTACCAGGTCGATTCTCTAACGCTTGCTGTGTGACGACAAATTGTTCCAAAATTGCAACGTAACGTGCACCAGTGACCGTTTCTCGAATGAAAAAAGGGCCAATAATGCCTCTGCTGCATACTGCAGCCCACACAGTAACTTTAGGAGAATACAGGGGTTTCGCTTCACACCAATATGGCTTTTCGGAACCCCAAAATCGCCAGTTCTGCTTATTCACGTATCCATTCAGGTGGAAGTGTGCTTCATCTGTAAACCAGATGCAGCCAACGTCAAATCCTTCACAATCAAATCATTGTGAGCATATGATTAGCAAAGGCAACCCTTTGTTGCACAGCTCGTATTGGTATGGTCTGGTGCGTTTGAATTTTGAATGGAAACATGTGTAGGCTCTTTCTCAGTATTTTCTGCGTGCTGGAACGTATCAAACAAGTCTCAGATGCAATTCTACGGACGGATGACATTGGATTTCGCTGAATAATTGCAGAAACTGTGGCGATATTTCGAGGCGTAACTGCAGTTTGCTTGTGGCCAACATGCCCCACTATATCATCAGTTACGCTGCCTGTTCGTTGAAATTTTGCGAAGAGCGTACGAATGGTTTTCGCATCGGGTCCTTTTGGAACATTAAATCGTGCTTGAAAACTTGGCCTTGTTGCCGTAGGACTCTCTTCTAACCTGTGGTACTCCAGCAGCAGAAAAACGCGTTGTTCAATGGAGTACATGGTTTTAATCTCTTCCTTCGGTACGCTAACCTTCTTCCATGTTTTAATAGTGGAACTGATCTTTCTGGGCTTCGGATCACTATTTTTTAGAAAAAGTTGAGCTTATGGGACTTAACTACGGGGTCATCAGTCCCTAAACTTACAAACTACTTATCAACTGCCTTATACTAAAGACGGCACAAATATCCATGTCCGAGGGGGGATTCGAACCCCCGACCGTAGTGACCGTGCAGACCGTGACTGGAGCGCGTCAGTCCACTCGGCCACCGCGGCCGACGGATCACTATTTATACTAGGCATTGCGTATGGCGATTACAGCGCCATCTGTTAGCAGCTTTTGTAACTACTATTTCAAACTGCTGTATAAACTTCTTACAGCTTTCACAATAAACATACAGTTTACTGCATTCCTCTATCAATCTTTTTTTCTTCTTCTTTTTTTTTTTTTTTTTTTTTTTTTTTTTTTTTTTTTTTTTTTTTTTTTTTTTTTCCTCCAGATGTTTAATTTTGAAATCAGGGAGTCCTTTTCTGGACACCCTGTACGTAGCTAGTGCAGTGTTTCATAATTGAATCAATGGAAATTAAGTCAAAATGTTGCGATGTACTGTACCTTAATTTTTTAAAAGAATTGCCGGAATGTTACACTTGCTTTCTTCAACGAATAGCCAACGATATTGCATACAAAAGACTTTGCGTATCTAGTGGCTTATGTCTTTGAACAAGGCTTGTAAACGCTTTGGAGTCGGTAAAAAACATTTGCTCTGTCTCGGTTCAGACTAGTCGGAACTCTCCATTGGCTAATTCGAACGTTTGACAGCCAGTCATATTCCATTGGGATTGTGCGAAAGTGAAGTTTGAACGCTTCGACGGTTATGATCACAGCTCGAACGAATCAGAAACTTTCCAATTATTATTTCCGAAATGCATTCGACAATTTACATTTGGGCTATTAAGAAAGCGCCTCGGTTGCACAGTGGTAGAGTTCCAGACTACAAATTCAAAGGTCGCGGGTTCGATCCCCCCCAGGTCCTAGGATTTTTATCTGTCACTTTCCACTCCTTTCACCTCTGGCACTATTGCTCATGTGAAAAATACCGAATAGCACCGTGGTCCGGAACGCACGTTAAACTGTAGGTCCCCCTATAACCGACTGGATAAGTCAATTCGAAGGTCGGAGGAAGGCAACGGCATACCACCTCCAAATAGAACCATGCCTAGTAAAGCACTGTTGTGTTCAAACCAATCTTCGGATTGTTGACTGCGTTACCTTTTTTACTCTAATAACGAATTTGAATGTTAGGCGGTACGCACTAAAGCACTGATTCTAACCTCCTTGTGTGAGACGAAGGCTGCCTCCGAAAAGCGGCTCTGAAGAAAGAGCCGCAGCTCGCAGCCGCACCGGCTGGCAGAGCTTAGCCGCTGCGGAAATCCCGCGAGCGTCTGCCGGCTGGGGGTGGGGGTGGGGATTGGGGCGGAGAGGAGCCCCGCAGCCGCAGAGCGCGCCGCTCAAAGGCCGACAAATCCCGGTGCTGCGCCCAAAGCGGAAGCACCCTGCCGGCGGCTCTGTGCCGCGCCTGCTGGCGCCAGTGCTGCTGGCGACTGGCGAGGAACGCCGGCTGGCGCCAGCGAGGGCCGCCTATCGGCCCGGCCAGCGCTCTGTCTTGAGTGGCGGCGGTCGCCCAGCCTGACGGCGGACAAGTGGCCGGCAGCTACTGTGGCTGGCTACCGACTGACACTTGTGGTGCCACTGTGCAGTGTGCAGTGACCCGCCCACCTGGAGGCGCCCTCTGCGCAGCCTACGGAACAGCGCTGAGGCGAGGCCTACGACGCAGACGTCATGCCACGTAAGCAAGGTAGTTCCGAGCTGGCGCGATCGCTAGCTCAGTGGCTGCCCGCTATGACGCAGTGGGGTGTGCCCCAGCGTCCGGCCAATAGACAAAGAATACCGCCGGCTCGGAACTACCTTGCTTACGTGGCATGACGACTGCACTGGGGCCTGTCTTTTTCGTAGGTCTCGCCCGGCTGTCATTATGGCATCTGTCTATAGCGGGCATGCGCATCCGCCAATTTTGTTCCTTCGCGTCGACGCGATACGTTAACAGAAGGCAATCAGTATGTTTTCAGCATGGTGGCTGTACATCTTCGAATTGTTCTAATTGGTTAAAAAATTGTTTTGTCTCTCCTTGGACCCTGAAAGTATTGATAATAAGTACGGGGAGTATGGTAGATGGTACACAACTTCCCTCTCCCATCGACCGAACAGAACAGCCACCTCTTGCGCTGTATGCGCTAATCCGGTTTCGTGGGCGAGTTCGCGAATCGTCCTGTGTCCATCAATCACTTCGTTTACATGCAACACATCTTCCGGAAGACGAAAACCGATTTTCGTAAACCGTTTTTCGCCGTCATGTTTACAAGTCACAGCCTGAATCAGATTTCCCACTTAATATGGCGGCTGAAAATAAGCTGATTCAGTTCCTGATTTAGTCAGCACAATCGCTATTTTTCTTTATTTAAATACATAGATTCATGTTCACTCTAATATTTATACTTTTATTTCACATTGGATAACATCAGTCTTTCCATATGTGTCGAAAATTCTTAACAAGCAAACACAATCTGACAAGCCAAGAACGCTTCAAAAACGGTTGCGTTTACATGGGCACGAAAATCGATTGTGGAACTGGAAAACCGCTTTAGAGAAACGTATTTCCAGAATCGATTTTGGAGTGTTTACATGACCAACCAAATGCGGATTTCGAAAATGGGTTTACGAAATCCAGTTTTGGGAGCCCATGTAAACGAGGTGACTGTCCAGTAACGCGGCAACAGTATGTTCTTCTTCTTCAGAGACGCTAGGACAACATACCCTATAAATGTCTGCCACAGTTTTCCCATCTTCGTTGAAGGCTTTTACCCAACGTGCTACTGTTCTGTACGGCAATGCGGATTCTCCGCACGCCTCTTGAAGACCTCGATGACACTGACGTGCTGTACGACCTGTCGCACATTCAATCTTGATCCAACTCCGTTGTTCCTGTTTCGAAAAGGATAGTCTGCACGGCCACTACGGTCGGGGGTTCGAATCCCCCCTCGGGCATGGATATTTGTGCCGTCCTAGTTCGTAAGTAGTTCATAAGTAGTTTGTAAGTTTAGGGACTGATGACCCCGTAGTTAAGTCCCATGGACTATACAAACATTTGAACATTTTTCTCGAAAAAGATAGGGACACCGTTGCGTTACACCGCTCAGTCCCAAGTGATTGTCGTTTACTAGATTTTGGGCACGCCGGTGACGTGGGACGGGCAAGTCCATTCTCTCGGAGGCGATGTAGGTATGTCAACAACGTTGGTATCAACTGCGTAGTGTCTCCACAGCAGTGTTGCCACTGTTTAAGTTCCAACCCTCGTATACCAAATTTTTCAAAACATTCAAAATTGTATAAAATGTTGTTTTTATTTTTGACCACTGGTTTGGGGCTGGCATGAGTCTAATGTCAAATCCTCATAAGAGTCGGGAAGGTTACATGTTACAAAGTCTGAAAAAAGAAAAACTTAATATGACAAACTTTTTAGAAGACGAACAATATTTTCATAATTCAATAAAACTCGTAGTATAAACGTGTGACATCTAATCAGAAGGATTTGGGCAGAGGGCACTACATCCCAAAATAATTTTTAGATTTGTTAGAATTTCAGCGATGTAAGCGATAAACAAAGATGGTAATATTTTTAGGCTTGAAATTTATATATCTTTGTTCATACGTTACATCGCGGAAATTCTATCAAATGTAGAAATGTATACTCTTTGTAAACACACAAATGTCATTGGAGTGAATCATAGAACGACATTAATAATAGTGCTAAGAATAATAACTTGCTCAATACATCGTATAATATATATGCGCACAAAAACTTCAAAGACAAACACTCCAGGATATTAAACTGTAAGAGGAAGTCGTAAATATGTATGAAACAAATATTATAATTTAGAGCTAAAGGAATATTTGTATTTATATGTATACATATATTTCACTTGACTTGAGAATGGAGAATATTCGTCATTAAGTAACACCTATAAATAAAATAAAAGTGTAGCACTCAGTGTAATAAAAGTTTAAAATGTCATTTGCTGACTTATGCTGTATGCAAGCCATCAGAAATTAAGCTTTTGGAATTACTACGAAGACCAACTAAGGGGAATACATTGCAATACTTACATCTTAAAATGAAAATGGTAAAACTTATAGAAGGTATAAAATTTAACATAACGTGTCTCAGAAGAAGAGTCATACCTGTGTGCACGTCGGGTCCGGTGGTCTTGGGGTAAAGTGCTCGACTGGAAACCACAGGGTCACGGGTTCGAAACTCGGCCGGGCCTCGGATCTTTTCAGTCTGCGCTTTGATCCATCCTTCACCTCTCAACGATGTGAGAAGTCGCCAGGAACGACACGTGGTTCGTATTCGACGTTACGTTGTAGGTCCCCTTTCCCCGGTTGGATAACTGGGGTAGGCTACGGACATGTAAGTTACTGAAGTGGTGTCCAGTTGAAAGTCTCGCACCGGGTTAATGAGCAAAACGAAATTATTGTTATGTGTGTATAGAAATGCAAGCAAAACCTAACGTAGTGTAACAAATACGGAAACTTAGAGCAAAATTCTGGATGAAACCAGAAAACAAAGAGTTGAAGTAGAAAGACAAATTAAATTAGGAGATAATACTTAAAACATCACATGCTAAGCAATAGTGTGACACCTATAATGTTTACTTATATTAATAATTTAATAGATAAAATTATTTTATTACATTATATACTTCAAAATGAAAACTTGTACAAAATTGTAACGAAAAAAGGTAAAAATAAATGAAAATAGATAAAAACTTTTTATACATTATTTAACCAATGAAACTAAAGTATATCTTGAACTTAATTTTCCTGTTATTCAGATGATAGATGACGTGTTGCTCATATGTGTAATTCATAGACAGTGGTACGTATTGTACACTCTGCCACCGACAGTGAGATGCCTTGCGGAGTGCAATCATTAAAATCAGATGTTACCAACGCAGGGTTAATCTCCATGGTTAGAATGTTTCTTGTAAGACATAATTAAGGGTGCAGGCATTCATAGAACAATCTCCAAATGTCCCTTTGCTCCTGAATCTACTGACTGCCGCTGGGGCTCGTGATTAGCAGTAGTATAATTCCAGCCGCGGCGGAGTGGCCGAGCGCATTGAGTTGCTATGCTCCAAAGCACGAGGCCGTTCCCAGTCGGGGATTAGAATCCTCCCTCGGGCATGGACTTTGTGTTGTCTTTAGTATAAGTTAGTTTATAAGTAGTCTGTATGTTTAGGGACTGATGAGCCCGCAGTTGTCCCATAAGCTTAACAAACATTTGAACATTTTAGTATAATTCTACGATAAGCACCTCCCAGCTGTCCAGAAGTTTGTTTAAAATCTACCGGTGGATTCACTTCTGTAATTTATTCAAAGATCCCTCAGTTCAACTTAACATTTATGGCGAGAGTTATTTCCGAATTAGACCACTCAGAAAACAGACATGGCTTTGCTCGAGGAAGTGAAAAATAAAATTAATGAATCGCAGGTGTAGTTGAAGAAAAAGTAAGGGAAAAATGCTACAGGTTTTTCCTGACCACCAGCCTGATGGAACTTCGGAAAATTGTGTTCCAGCGTTTCTTTTCGACGTGTGCCGTAAGTGAAGGACTCCCTTGTCACATCTAGTGATGTAAGAGCGTTCATTCTTGACACTTAAGTTAATACTAAACTTACAAACTACTTCAGTCATTTACTGTGAACCGAAATATGGGCTGAATGTTTAAGATAACTGGTTTATTCTGCGTTTGTTAAATAGTATAATACATGTATATGTTGTGTGATGCTTTCTGCGTTGAAGAACTGTGCACGTTTTCATTTTCCTTATTTTAAAAGAATAAAAATTTGCACATAAGTCACCATCACGTATTTTACTCCATTGAGTGACATTAGCCCCCTTTTAGGAGCAGCCTTTCTGGTGACTGGTGACACGTCAGGACCAGTGGTGATAAATTCAGAGATCTGATTGCCTCTCTGACGATTGCCCAATATTCGCGTCCTGCCGACACTCGGGATCGACCAGTTTCTACTGGACGGCGCGTTCAGCCGTGGTTCGCCCATTCCTGGACTACTGTCAAACGGTGGGACCGCGATCAGCCGATTTCCCCAAGCCGCTTCATTGGGAGCAACTGCGCGCCATTTCTGCGAGGCACAGTTACTGTTCAACTGAGCACGTGGAATGGAACGTGGGAACATCTTATACCGAGGCATGGACTTGACTGCACCTTTCTATCCTCGGCAGTTGCTCAGTGAAATTGAGCTGCAGTGCAACGAGTTCATCCATCGACCGTCAAAGTTTACAATTTTCCATTTCCCGTCGACAGCTGAATATCAATTTGTGGCCAATTCCCCTAACTCCTACGAGGTGAGATTTTCTTTTCCTTAGAGGTATTAGTTGCTTAAAATCAACAGACAGGCGGATATCCAGCTGATACATCGTTCGGCAGAACCAGTAGAGAAACTGGCCTCTATCGGAACTATCCCTGCCCTTGAGCTGTCTACACGAGCGCGGTTCATCGTGTCGGGTGTTTACCACTGTCAGTCAGTCACTCTATCTCTCTCTCCTGCTCCCACACATTCATTTAGTTCTCATCATGATTACTTTTCTGTGAAAAGAAGTAGAGTCCGTCGATCACATGCGCAATAACCAATGCGAACAGCTCGGTTAGCAGATTAATTATCGACCTTTGAGCATACTTAAAACGCGCTGTGGAGTAGTGCTACAAATATGGAGCAACTGAAAATCGTGATTACTCCGGTACAATTACAGTTTTAATTGACCTGAATATTGGCAAGGAGCGAAAATTGCGCTGCCATTAAATATCGGCACATCCCATCACGCAACAGAAGCTCAGCAATACATATTCATTTCGTATTACAGAGTTCAATAAAAGGGTATTATCAAAACCGATGCCTTATTACTACAGAATCGGAATATATATGAACATTATTTTCGTCCTTAGTGATTTTTTAAAACGATAATTCACGTACATTTCCTATCATTTTAATATTCTGCTGGAAACACTTCTGACACTGAAAAACAATTTCAGTCACTTACTTCCCACGATCAGACAATTTCGGAATTGTGCCGTTTTAAAGTGCTTATTCGTTCTTCGTAATCTTGAGCGGCCACTGGGTCTAAGTGACTACAACGCGCGTCTGTCAGAACGAATGTCATCGTAATACAGTCAACGTGCAGAATGGATTGTGTTGAAAATTGTGTTAGGAAATTTTTGGCTTTGGAAAACAACATCTCAAAGTTATATTTTTGAAGGCAATTGACATGGTACCAGATTATGTGGTTTAACGCCCACTGCTTGTCTCAATACTTTCTGAATAGTTCTGTAAAAGAATAAAGCCTCCAGCATGATTCACGATCAGAATTCTCATCTACACTGATTCTACTACTTTTATTCATTTTTAAAAACTTCTCAGAAACTAAGTTGGTAATCTTGTATTCTTTTTTGCAGATATCTGAACTTCATTCCGGATTTTTTGCATTATTATACCAAACAATGTGCTTTGGCTGATGAGATGTTCGGCGATGTGTTCTTCCCATATACACACCGTTATCAACTTATTGCAGCAACTAATCAGACACAAAGATAATAGCCGGCCGCGGTGGCCGAGGGGACTGAGGCGCTCCAGTGATGGTCTACACGGCCACTACGGTCGGGGGTTCGAATCCTCCCTCGGGCATGGATATTTGTGCCGTCCTTAGTCTTAGCTAGTTCATAAGTAGTTTGTAAGCTTAGGGACTGATGACCCCGTAGTCCAGTCCCATAAGTTATACAAACATTTGAACATTTTTGAACAAAGATAATAGTTACTTATCTCTCGGTAGTACATTTCCATTTATTACAATGGAGTGCAACTAATATTTTTCCGTAACTGTTAAATGGCGCACCACTATCCAGTCGTAAGTGTGAAATTTTCTCATCTGCAGTGTAAGAGAGGTTGCAAGTACGTAATGTGCAGCATTTGTGATTGAAGAAGTTCTCATTTTATCTTCCAAAGCACAAATTCTTGCTGGAAGAAGTGACAAGGAATTTGCTAATCTGTTCAAGCTCTTTGGTGAATTATTTAAACAATAGTTGACTGTACAAACGTATTCTAATGTGCAATCGTGGTTTCAGCTTAATGCCATTTTCTACGAACACAAAAATTCTCTCGCCTACGTGCTGGCCACCCGTGGATGGCGGTGATCGCAGTGACGAGAACGCACTTGCTCAGTATGCTGAAGGTCTCACGAAGGGCTTCACATTCAGATACTATTCCCAAGCCCTGATGCGCAATTAGATTTCGCGTCCCACATCCTCCCACTCGGCTCAATAGCACAGTGTTAGCGTGCCAGACTACAAATACAAAGGTCGCGGGTACAATCCCCGACACGTCATAGGATTTGTATCTGTCACTTTTCACTTTTTTTCACCTCTGTCAATGTTGCTAATGAGAAAAATATCGAGTAGCACCGTGGTTCGGAACCCACGATATACTGTAGGTCCCCACTATAACTGGCTGGGTAAGTCAGTTCGAAAGTCGGAGGAAGGAAACGGCATACCACCTCCAAACAGGACTATGCCTAGTAAAGCACTGTGGTGTTCAAACCAATCTTCGGATTGTTGACTGCTTTACCATTACCTTATCCTCCCATACCCCCAATCCTCCCTCCACTCCCAATAACAACTACACGCCTCTCTTCAGGGCGTTGAGCTATATTTTACTTTTTCCTACTTGGATGTCTTGTCTTCGCTAGGAACAGGGGACTGATAACCATGTAGTTTAGTCCCCTCTAAACCCCAAACAACAACAACAATAACAAATACATAAGCGCGCCTCTTCGTCATTCTGTACTAACCTGGACTGGAACAACTAAACCACAACCTTCAAGGCTTCGATTACCTCATCTTGCTCTGTACCCTACACGAGACCTTCCCCTCACCCCTTCAACAAATGGTGCTCCTCCGACCGTGCAACCTCCACAACATTCTAAGCTTTCTCTGAGCCACCCCAAACCCAAACCCTGCCCACAGGACTGTACGTCTATGGAACTCTCCGTCGGAAGACCTGCCCGTTCCACCCACCCAGCACATCGTACCTGAGTACTGTCACTGGCATATCCCAGCAAGCCAGACGCCAGACACACCTGAAGAAGCAGCCATGTGATTTTCCTATTCCTCTGAAATCACTGACATCTCTTATTGGAATGACCACTAACGAGCTGTTCTGTGAGAATGAATGGCCGCCTCTAAACTCTGGACGGGAAAGGTAGAGCACCATCTGGCACAACATGAAGCTGAGTGTGACATGTGTGACTTCAATGGCTGCGTCACAACTGGGCTACCTGGATTCACCTCGTCCCCTCCCAACAGCAGCTATTCTGAATCGCATAGGTGAGCGTTATTCCTAAAGTACGTTCTTCAGTAGCAAAAATATCCATTTCTCTAACCGTGGTAACCTACTTACCGCACACACCCCTTACCTAACAATTCCCACCTCATCTATCCTAGTTCCTCACAATTTTTCTCTCGTCTGCGCTTCCCCCCTTCTGCTCCTTTTGCTGCCCTCCCTCCACTGTGTTCATAAGCTGCATCTCTTTCCACCATTCTAGTACCTGCACACTCTGTCAGGCAGCGCTAGCATATCTGTTCCGATCTGCTGCCTTTCCCATTCGCCTCACCTCCATTTCCCTCCCGCCCCCCACCCCCCTCCTGGTTGCTCTCACTGTTGGTGTGTACCTCGCAATTCAGCGTCTGGAAATGTTTGTGCGTGTATGCATTTCTGATCTAGTCAGTTGCCGAAAGCGAAGCGTGTGTGCGACTGTCTTTTCTACTATCTGTGAGCGCCTCGACGACCGTCTTTGCTGTCAGTTAGTTGCAACCTATCGTAATTTTATTCGTAAACTACAATTTATTCCTTTCTTATCTTAGTCCATCTTACCTCTCTGTTCATCAACTCCTACTCAGCTTTTCGATTTCGTTTTCATTCACCTCAGTCCATATGCACCATATCTCCTGGGCTCGTGGAGTTGAATATCAACAAACTGCCTGCGTAATGTGTTGCAAATGGAGTAGGTCTATACACGTAATGCATTACGATCTCAAGCATGATTGGGCGGATTTTCATGTATTTCTTCTTTTGAACTATACTACGGCCTGTGCCAATACAGTTCGATGAATAGTCCTGTGCCGGCCGCGGTGGCCGAGGGGACTGAGGCGCTCCAGTAACGGTCTGCACGGCCACTACGGTCGGGGGTTCGAATCCCCCCTTGGGCATGGATATTTGTGCCGTCCTTAGGATTAGCTAGTTCATAAGTAGTTTGTAAGTTTAGGGACTGATGACCCCGTAGTTAAGTCCCATAAGCTTTATAAACATTTGAACATTTTTTGAATAGTCCTGTAACATTAAGGTAGATGAACTATAAACTACAATTACCTTACTGTCCTACTAAATAGTCGCTTACCATAACTATGCAATGCTGAGCTTTGCGATAAATGTCCTGGAAACTTTGCACGATGGTGTTGAAAACTCTCGTCACGTTCCGCTGGATGTCAGGAATATCGTCAAATCTCATTTCAAAGCGAGTTTGAGTAGATGGAATAGAAGCTTGAGGTCTGGCGAGTATGGTAGACGTTGAAGTTGCACGAAAACGATCGCCCAAAAAGCCAGCATCGTCGAACAGTTCCCGGGGTGGCGCAACTTTAATATCCACCATCCAACGAGGCTCTAGAACATCATCCCAAAGGAAGACTTCTACATCTACATTTACACGGGATACTATGCAAATCACATTTAAGAGCCTGGCAGAGGGTTCATTGAACCACTTTTACACTATTTATCTCCGATTCCATTCTGGAATAGCGCACGGGAAGAAAGATCACCTGAATCTCTACGTTCGAGCTCTGATTTCTCGTATTTTACTCTGATGATCAATTCTACATATGTAAGTGGCAGACAACAATATATTTTCGCACACGGAGGAGAAAGATGGCGATTTGAGTTTCGTACGTTGCCCATGCCGCAGCTATAAGCTCCGTTGTTGTAATGATTCCTATCCCAGATCCTGTATAATTTCCGTAACGCTGTCTCCCCTGTATCGTAACATTACAAAACGAGCTGCCCTTCCTTGGACTCCTCCGATGTCCTCCGTCAAACCCACCTGAGCCGGCTGCGGTGGCCGAGGGGACTGAGGCTCTCCAGTCACGGTCTGCACGGCCACTACGGTCGGGGGTTCGAATCCCCCCTCGGGCATGGATATTTGTGCCGTCCTTAGCGTTAGCTAGTTCATAAGTAATTTGTAAGCTTAGGGACTGATGACCCCGTAGTTAAGTCCCATAAGTTCTACAAACATTTGAACAGTTTGAAACCCACCTGTCAAGGATCCTACACTGGGCAGCAATACTTCAAATAAGGACGGACAAGCGTATTGAATGCATTTTCTTTAGTAGTTCTGTTGCATCTTTTAATGGTTCTGCCAATAAAACGCAGTCTCTGGTTAGCCATTTCCACGACATTATCTACGTGTTCTTTCCACTTTAAGTCTGAAGTACTAGTAATTCCTAGGTATTTTGTGGAGTTTAGCGCCTTCACTTTTGATTGATTTATTTTGTAATCAAAGTTTAACGGATTTCTTTGGGTACTCATGTTGACGACTTCACACTTCTCATTATTTAGAGTCAATTGCCAATATTTACACCATACTGATATCTTATTTAGATCGTTCTGCAGTTGGTTTTGATCTTCAGATGATTTTACTAGTCTGTAAATGACGGCGCCATCTGCAAACAACCTAAGAGAGCTGCTTAGCTTTTCTTCGAAATCGTTTATGTAAATAAGGAACAACAGAGGACCAATAACACTACTCTTTGCAACGCCCAATATCAGCTCCGTTTTAGTCGATGCCTTACCATCGATTACTACGAACTGTGTCCTCTCTGACAGGAAATCACGCAATGTGATTAAAAACCGTTTGTGAGGTACGGTGTCGAAAGACCTCTTCATGCAAAGTTTCCTGAACATGCATCGAAGAGCTCAGCGGTACATTTCGAAGGACAGTAAGGTAACTGCAGTTCATAGTTTATCCACGTTAATGTTACAGGACTATTCACCTAACATTATTGTCTGTGGTTCTAGAATATAATTTGGAACTGGCATTCGGTGGTATACTTGCGTACTTTCTGCAAACTGTGTATGTAGCAGTAAATGCAATAAATAGTAACATCATGCTTGTTGGGCAGTTTTACATTAACCAAATTGTTTATGACCTCATATATCATTAACTATGTGAAGTACTGTGACATAATATCGGAGGTAAATTCAGTGGTATGAGTGTATATTGTCTATACAATGTCTGGTGAACAGAATCAGAAAAGTAGAAGTAATAAAGTGTAGTGTTGTGTGGAAATCCGTAGTTTTACTATACGAATAGCCGGGAAGTACAAAGTGATAAATTTCTTTGCTTTCATCGTTTTGTTTTAGTTGTCAGTGAGAAAAGTTTTCGTAAAAGTTTGAAAGTTGCAAGTTGGTAACTCCTATCATCTCTCTCGTTATGCACAGATTGCGTTGAAGGATGGCTGTTTTGCAGATATCTGTTCTGTTTAATAATTTTAATATTGATCATCAGAATGATATGTTGGTAGTCAAGTACTTCTGTATCTTTGGATAAGATGTAATACACTCCGGGCCATTAAAATTGCTACACACCGAAGATGACGTGCTACAGACACGAAATTTAACCGACAGATAACAGACACTGTGATATGCAAATGATTAGCTTTTCGGAGCATTCACACAAGGTTGACGTATGTGGCGACACCTATGACGTGCTGACATGAGGAAAGTTTCCAACCGATTTCTCCTTCACAAACAGCAGTTGACCGGCGTTGTCTGGTGAAATGTTGTTGTGATGCCTCGTGTAAGGAGGAGAAATGCGTACCATCACGTGTCCGACTTATGATAAAGGTCGGATTGTAGCCTATCGCGATTGCGTTTCATAGTATCGCGACATTGCTACTCTCGCGATGACTGTTAGCAGAATATGGAATCAGTGGGTTCTGAAGGGCAATACGGAACGCCGTGCTGGATCCCAACGGCCTCGTATCACTAGCATTCGAGATGACAGGTATCTTATCTCCATGGCTGTAACGGATCGTGCAGTCACGTATCGATCCCTGAGTCAACAGATGGTGACGTTTGAAAGACAAAAACCATCTACACGAACAGTTCGACGACATTTGCAGCAGTATGTTTTGTGTCCCAACTTCGTCGCCGCTTTTGTGTCCCAGCCTCGTCGTAGGTGTCGGTGGCCGAGTGGAATGAGACCGACACGCTGGTGCAGGTACGGAGGGGAGCAGCCAGAAACTATAACCACTCGAGTAAATTAGAAAGAGATATATTGCACAGAATGTAAGAATACTTAACTTTTACATAGTACTGCAGAATGTTGATACATAGTTGTTAGAGGCCTGCCTAGTGCCTGTACAATAGCAAAGTCTTCACTGGTGCCTATCTGATTACGAAGGTCCTAACTCGTTGCTATCTCAGTCCGAAGTGGCAAGTCCTTCAGTGGTGGCCACGAGCGGCGTTGCAGCAGAGGGCGCTCGTGGCTGTCGTCGTGAGAACGCCGCGCCGTGCGTGCATGGCGGCACGCGGCGAAAGTAGGTGGCGCGCACTTTGTACTTGTGCGACACCACACCCCTCCCCCCCAAACCGCCGCGCCGTCGTGGCGTAGGGCTGAGGGCCACGGCGACGGCACTGGGAGGAGGGCCTGGGCGGGGGCGTTACTGGTGGGACGGGCGTCGTAGCTGAGGCCGGGATCGAGACGCCGTCCGCGCCCCGGCATCCGCCTTGAGATCCTCCAGGGAACCCGCCGAAACCTGGGGAAGGGCGCCCGCCCCCGCCCAGAGGGAGCAGGTCATCTTCTTCTGAGGTGCGTGGCCCAGGGGCCCTATTCTGTATCTTTTCGGCGCCCCAGAGTTCGGTTCGGTCAGAGAGCGCACCGAGGGGTCGAGTTATCGAAGCAGCTCTGTTAGTTCATTCTGTATGCCTTTCGGTGGCGTTTCGGTACGCCTTTCTGGACACCGTAGCTCACGGTGGCGCTGTTGCCAGATCCGCTGGCATCAGCCAATCAGAAGTGCCTGACTGCTTCTCCGCGCATGCGCACTGCTGGCGAGCAGCGGGAACGGCAGCCGCGGCCGGCGTTCGCTGCGTTTCCTACCGTGAGAGACAACCCAAAAAATGTAAAAAATGAAAGTCGTGTATTTCATAATCTGGCGACATAACACGACAGTGTGTTCCGAGAACTACCTACTGACACTTTTTAAAAATTTAATTAAAACTTTTTGTCACTGAAAAAAGAGAATATTTAAACTTTTCATAAAAGTTGTTTATTCACGCTAGTCTATGTTTATCACACCGTATCTCCTAAACTAAGCGTCGCACAGCAAAATAATTTTATTATTGCCTTCAGTGCTATATGTTGTCGATGTCTGCTAACTTTCCGGCCAATATATTCAGTGATAGTGAAGTAATAAATTAAAATCCCACGTCTGGCGCAGAACTTTTACCAAACCAACGTCCAAAATGTAGTAAGCGACAAACTTTTTCTCTTTACATTTTTTTGTGGGGATGTAAGCGAGAAAAAGTTTCGGAAAGGTTTGAATTTATTTTTGCCGTTTGTTGGAAAACGTTAGGTGCTACCGTTTGTCCTAGACGAGAGCAGAATTGTGCGGTTCATTGGCGCGGCGCGAGTTCAACGCGCTGGGAGGGAAGACGCGGCGTTAGCAGCAGAGAGAGCGCAGTGCTAGCAGTGAAAAACTTCTTATTTTGGCACTACGGAAGTACATGGAAGTTTCGGGAAACGAAAAGGATTGCATATTAGTCGAGACAGCTCTTACAAGCGTCAATGGTTTTATACTGAAGAAAGACCGTACAATATTTTAATAACAAAACAGTTGTTTGCCGATGCGGGAAAGCTAAAGGATTTTTTTTAGATTCACTCATAACCAGTTTTAGTATTTTCTGTCGTTACTTGGACAAAACCTGAAGCGTCAGGTTTGATTCCATCTTGAATCCAAGTGCTCAGTGGCTGTTAACATATACGGATGTTGAAGAGCAGTCGCAAATATTTCTTTACTGTCGCAAAATTTGATTTTGGTCGCTGTCAGACTCTCATCAGTGCTTAAAACATAGTTTGAAACGTACAAAAATTTTCAGTCTTCATATTGAAGATTATGTGATCGTCAACATGAAGGCTGAAAACTTTTCTTTGTTTCAAACTGCGTTTCAAGCATTGAGAGTAGTCACACATGAATTATTTGTAACAAGACTAAAAAAGTAAATGAATAAAAATAAAAGTCTACGTTTGTTTCACTCACAGAAATTTCATCTTTTGTTTTATAATAAGAGTGAACCCTGATGTATAAGAAACTACTGCTGGCGCTCGCTCTTACATGTACATGCTAAAGAATATTGCAGATCATGCTTCTCTTACACGACTAGAAAAGTGTTCCAAACAAGATGACTGGTGAAAAAATATTTTGCACCAGGAAGGATTCGAACCTAAAACACTTAGAATAGGAGGTTGTCGCCTTAACCGCTAGACCACAGCGTCTACAAGAGAAGCCAGTCTGTTTCCATTCACTTCTTTGCGGAATGATTATCGGTTATTTATACTGCTGCTAATTTGTATGATTTCCACTATCTAACTTCACAAACTTCCTTTCCATTTTAACTTAAACGATGTAAGAGTGTTTTCTGTAAGTAATAAATACTCAGTTTGTACGGAAAACTACTGTAAAACACTACTAAGTACCGTTCAGATACGTCGGTAACGTGCTTGTTGGCACAACAGGTCTTAAGATTGCGGTGAAAATGACTCATTTTATGAAGATTTTCAATGCGGTGGAGTATCTGGAGTGCATATTTGAGTAATTCTCGCGTACAAATACGAAAATTTGCCAAATACGACGCGACAGCTTTGCGAACGGCGAAAACGAAGGTGACGCCGTATTTGATGGATTTCGTATTTACACTTCCGTAATATGAGAGTTTGCAAGATAAATGAAACGGCGCATTAAAGACATTACCGAGACGCGTATTTTAAGATAAAGTTTATTGCAATAGAGTTTACAGAAGTGCTATATCGTTATATTAAACTCTAGAACGCTAGCAATTTTAACGTAATATTTTGATAATATCTGCAGACAACCTTGAAAATTAATGTTTTAAAGTTAGTTATTACTTAAAAAACAACAGATGTATCATTATCGGAATTTAAAACGACACAGCATTGCTAAAATAATAATTTATCTTCGCAATCCAAGCCCACCGAAACGAACCAAACGGCCTCACCGAAACCTCAGCGGCTTTCGGTGCAGCGCTCGGAATTTCGGTGGCCGTTTCGGGCGGTAGCAGGCCACAGAAACGTACAGAATAACCATTTTCGCTACCGAACCGAAATTGACGTAACCGCCGAGAAAAACACACCGAACCGAACGGTACGAAAGATACAGAATAGGGCCCCAGGCGGCGGCGGCACGCACGGTCCCGGAGTCCCTCTCGGTGACGCTGTCATCTGCGGCGGCGACAGCGGCGGCGTCGCGTCGATCTCCATCGGGACGATCTCTTAGTCCGGGGACGAACGATGTGGTTGTGCTCCCTGGCGGTGAACTGGGTCTGGAATCAAGAAACCGGAGACAGGATCGCGCAGTCTGTGCAGGCGCAATTGGTTTGCGTGGCGCCGCAGCTCCGACCCTGTGGAAGAACGTACAACATACATATTGCTACCGAGCACGCGCTGAATGGTGCCCGGCAGCCATGTCTTCTTGTTTCCAGCAAACACCCTGTACAGCACCGGCGTAGAAACCTGAAAACGCGTAGCGCCATACGAACCGACTCGGTGCGTGGGAGGCTGCAGCAGGTGAAGGAGAGTGCGGTGACGGCGGCCGTGTAGCAGCTCGGCAGGAGACGGGCCGTCACGTGGCATGCACCGATACGTAGACAGGAAAATTTGAAGAGCTTGCTGACTGGAGTGCTGACCTTTCATCTTCTCCATGTGAGACTTGAATGTTCGAACGAAACGTTCTGCTTCACCATTGGACTGAGGGTGAAAAGGTGCGGTGGTGATATGCTGAATGCCATTCACACGACAAAACTGTTGAAATTCCGCACTAACAAACTGAGGTCCATTGTCACTGACGATAGTTTCCGGCAAACCTTCGATGCAAAACACTGATGTTAAGGCACTGATTGTACTAGACGCCGTCGTTGGGTTCATGGCAATCACAAAAGGAAACTTGCTGAAAGCGTCTACAACAATTAACCAGCGCGTATTCCAGAAAGGTCTGGCAAAGTCAATATGTAAACGTTGCCATGGTCCCTTGGGGCGTGGCCAGTCTGAGAAACGCTGTGGAGGAGCCGCCTGATGCTCCGCACAAACTGTACATTGTGATGTTATGCTCTCTATCTGAGCGTCCATACCAACCCAGGTACAATGACGTCTGGCCAGTTGCTTTGTCCTAACAATGCCCCAATGTCCTTGATGCAGGAGGCGTAACACTTCTCGTTGCAGGGAACGAGGAACAATCACTCTTGCTTGGTCGTTGTCGGTATGCAACAACAGTACACCCTGACTTAAAGATAATGCATGACGTTGTGCAAAATAACGTCGAACCAGAGGCCGATCAATGTCTTTGGCTCTGGCAGGCCAACCAAAGCGAACAAAACTTGCTACCACACTTAGGTCTGCATCCGCAGCTGTTTCCTGTGCAACCCGACGAGAGTTCAAAGGGAATCAAACATGCATCACTAAGTAGAGCAGCTTTAATTTGTCAAAAGCAACTTGGCAATCTTTAGACCATACAAAAGGAACATTCTTCCTACGTAAGTGATGCAGTGGAGCTGCAATCTGAGAGGCATTGGGAGTAAATCTGAAATAATAATTAAGCTTTCCCATTACTGCTTGCAATTCTTGCACGTTCTTAGGAGGAAGCAAATCTTTGATTGCTCGAAGATGTGACTGTAAGGGATGAATTCCTTGGGCATTAATCACATGGCCCAGGTACTCTATTTCAGTTTGAAAAAACGAACACTTTGCTTTATTACAACGTAGACCTGCTGCAGTCAGCACTTTGAAAAGGCACTCCAGGTTTGCTAAATGTTCTTCAACTGTACGTCCGGATACCACAATATCATCTAAATAGTTCGAACAACACGGTACAGAAACTGTCAGCTGTTCCAAAAAACGCTGAAAAATAGCGGGAGCGGAAGAACTGCCAAAGGGTAGGCGTTGAAATTGAAAAAGGCCCATGTGAGTATTAATGACGAAAAACTTTTTGGACTCGTCATCAAGTGGAATCTGTAAGTATGCCTCTGCTAAATCAATCTTGGAAAAGAAGCGAGACTGTCCTAATTTGTCCATCAGTTCCTCAGGTCTGGGCAGGGGATAAGTGTCTACAATTGTTTGACTGTTCACTGTAGATTTGAAGTCCGCACAGAGACGAAGTTTTCCTGTCGGCTTGGGTATAATTACTATAGGCGAGGCCCACTGACTCGCAGAAACAGGAGAAATCACCCCACTATCTTGCCAACGTTTAAGTTCTTCGGCAACTGTATCACGCAAGGCGATAGGCACTGGTCTAGCTTTACGAAATTTTGGAACTGCAGATTCTTTTAAAGTTACATGTGCCACGAAGTCTTTTGCACAACCTAGTTCCGGCGAAAACAAGTCACTATATTTGTCACACAATGCATTGATTTTATCCTGAGGCACTACTGACGAAATTTGAAGCACATCTCTTTGAATTGATAAGCCAAACAAATCAAATGCATCTAGTCCAAAAATGTTCTGTGTCGATTTGGCCTGAAGAACTACAAAAGCAACTGTTTTTGTTATACCTTGGAAAGAGGCAGGCAGGCTACACGTTCCTAGCACGGGAATATTTTCACCTGTATAAGCTGTTAACACTTGCTGTGACGGCGACAATTTTGGCGAACCCAGAAGTTCATAAGTATCTTTATTAATTAATGTAACAGCGGAACCAGTATCAAGCTGAAATTGCACAGTCTTATTTTCTATGGAGAGATTGACAAAAAGTTTGTGCTTCTGGCGCACGACAGGTGCGCGAATGTGGGCAACGTCTGCTACGGTTTGTGTGCTGCGTATGCGCGGGCCGCGTAGTGAAGGAAGCGGCTCAGACTCGGCACGTAGGGGATTAACAACACTGTCACTAGATGGCACTACCGCCGGATCGGCGTCCGCGCAATGCGAGGCTACTGCACTAAAATTACTTTCAGTATCTACAACAAGTCTACTGTCACTAGCTACACAGTACTGGGCACTAATACAAGGAGCAGTTGCAGAAGGCACTATTTTCACTACAGGAATGCACTGTTCATAGTCATTTTGCTTGTCCCGAACCCTTTTCCGTTGCACTGTTTTACGCGCTCGTCGGCGCTTGCTACGTGGTGCACTATATAATTTTGCCATAGGCGCAGAACTACTTTCTTGCAATTGAGAACCAAGGAAAGCACTGTTCAATTCCACAGCCCGTATAACATTTACAGAATGAACTGTTCTCGCACTTTGCGAAGCACCGTTTCTAACGTTACTGTTCTTTGAGTTTTTAATTTGCATACACACAGACTGCACATGTCCCGATTTGCCACATTGATAACAGGTTGCGTTGCGACTAGGGCAATGAGCACGCTTGTGGCGAGACACACACTGGGGGCAAGATTTACGTACATTTTTCTGAAATGAGCGTTGGCGCCCGTTATTCAAATTACTGTGTCTAACACTACGGGGCGACCTTTGCGTCGCACTTTTACACTGGCTACTGTTCACTGTCTGTTCAGCACGGCCTGTAGAATTTAAAGAATCACAAGTGCTATACTGAGAACTACGGCTAGGAAAGCGTCCGTTGCGGCGCACTGAATTAACACTGTGGCTTTGCATTTCTACATCTGCTAAGTCAAAAGTATCATGCGCATCTATAAGCTGCAGTACACTGTCTAATGAGGGGTCAGACTGTTTCAGAATTGCTGCTCTAATTCTGGGGTCCTGAATATTCTGCGTAATCGCATCCCTCAACATCACGTCACTATACGAAAGTCCACAAGAGCAAGTAAATTTACATTTGCGGGTTAAGCCCTTCAATTCCGTAATCCACTCTTGGTGTGACTGTTGCGGTAATTTTTTAAGTCTGAAAAATCGGTATCGTGCAGCGGCTACAAGAACTTTTCTCTCATAATGAGCATTTAGTGCCTCTACTATTCGTTCAAAGTCTACATCACGAGGAGATGCTTGCGGAAAAAGTTTTTGCAATAGTACGAAGGTCTGGGGGCCCACAATCGATAAGAAAAGGTTCTTCACTCTCTGACCTGTAATTTGATGAGCCGCGACGAGTTCTTGAAACTGTGCGAAGTAGTCGCCCCATTCTTCCTCACGTTCGTTGTACTGGCGGAACGTAGGAAGCGTTACGGCGGCAGGTGTGGGCTGCTGAAGCGGCGGCTGTTGTTGTTGGTTGGCTGCTTGCGCTGTGAGCTGGGACACAGCCTGTAGTAGCTGGGTAATTTGCGCCGTCTGTAACTGAATAATTTCCATTAAGTTTGGGTTCGGGGTAGTGGCCATGCTGACCGATTAGGCGCCGCGCATACAAGAAAATTTGTACAAAACACAAATGCAATATGAAAGGAGGGCTCGCTCTGCAACAAAAAAGTCCACAAAACACGTAACTGAAAATGTACCCCCAAAAATCTTATAATAAGGGTGGGTGGGTGGGAGCAATTTTTGCGTGCTCCGACTGCTGCTGTCTGGCTGCTGCTAGCGGGCTGGTCCAAGGTTCTATCCCATCCTCGTCGCCACTTTTGTGTCCCGACTTCGTCGCCGCTTTTGTGTCCCTACTTCGTCGCCGCTTTTGTATCCCATCCTCGTCGCCACTTTTGTGTCCCAACTTCGTCGCCGCTTTTGTGTCCCAGCCTCGTCGTAGGTGTCGGTGGCCGAGTGGAATGAGACCGACACGCTGGTGCAGGTACGGAGGGGAGCAGCCAGAAACTATAACCACTCGAGTAAATTAGAAAGAGATATATTGCACAGAATGTAACAATACTTAACTTTTACATAGTACTGCAGAATGTTGATACATAGTTGTTAGAGGCCTGCCTAGTGCCTGTACAATAGCAAAGTCTTCACTGGTGCCTATCTGATTACGAAGGTCCTAACTCGTTGCTATCTCAGTCCGAAGTGGCAAGTCCTTCAGTGGTGGCCACGAGCGGCGTTGCAGCAGAGGGCGCTCGTGGCTGTCGTCGTGAGAACGCCGCGCCGTGCGTGCATGGCGGCACGCGGCGAAAGTAGGTGGCGCGCACTTTGTACTTGTGCGACACCACAGTATGGACTATCAGCTCGGAGACCCTGGCTGCTGTTACACTTGACGCTGCACGACAGACAGGAGCGCCTGCGATGGTGTAGGCGCTCCAGTCACGGTCAGCACGGCCACTACGGTCGAGGTTTCGAATCCCCCCTCGGGCATGGATATTTGTGCCGTCCTAGTCAGTAGGTAGTTCATAAGTAGTTTGTAAGTTTAGGGACTGATAACTCCGTAGTTAAGTCCCATTTTTGATGGTGTAGGCAACGACAAACCTGGGTGCACGAATGGCAAAACGTCAATTTTATTTCATATGAATACAGGTTCTATTTACAGCATCATCAGTATCACACCGCGTGATGGTATGGGGTTACACGTCTCGGTTACCTCTTGTTTGCATCGACGGCACTTTCAAAAGTGGCCGTTACATTTGAGATGTGTTACGACCCGTGGGTCTACCCTTGATTCGATCCTTGCGAAACCTACATTTCCGCAGGATAATGCGCGACCGCATATTGTAGGTTCTGTACCGGCCTTTCTGGATACCGAAAATGATCGACTGTTACCCTGGCCAGCACATTCTCCAGATCTCTCACCAACTGAAACGTCTGATCAATGGTGGCTGAGCAACTGACTCGTCATAATACGCCTGTCACTACTCTTGATGAACTGTGGTATCGTGTTGAAGCTGCATGGGCACCTGTACCTGTACGCGCCATCCAAGCTCTGTTTGGCTCAATTTCCGTTATTACGGCCAGAGGTGGTTGATCTGGGTACTGTCTTCTGTGGATCTATGCACCCAAATGCGTGAAAATGTAACATGTCAGTTCTATTATAATATATTTGTGCAGTGAAGACCCGTTTATCATCTGCAATTTTTCTTGGCGTTCTTGGTGTGAACCCACCGATTCCATAATCTGCTAACAATCACTGGAACAAGACCAACGCGAGCAGCAATGTCGCTATACGACAAACCGCAATCGCAATAGGCTATAATCCGACTTTTATCAAAGTCGGCAACGTGATGTTACGCATTTCGCCACCTTACACGAGGCATCACAACAACGTTTCACCAGGCAACGCCGGTCAACTGCTGTTTGAGTATGAGAAATCGGTTGGAAACTTTCATCATGTCAACACGTTGTAGGTGTCGGCACCGGCGCCAACCTTGTGTGAATGCTCGGAAAAGCTAATGTTTTGCATTTCACTGCATTTTCTTCCTGTTGGTTAAATATCGCATCTGTAGCACTTCATCTTTGTGGTGTAGTAGTTTTAATGGCCAGGAGTGTATTTTGGAGAAGGCCATGGCCGATTTCGTAAGTGCTGTATGTGTGTGCCTGTCACGGTTTGTCGTTACGTCGTTGAGGTGTGTTGTAAACGGTCCTTATGACACTGTTTAACAGAACAATTTTACCTATTTTATGAACTACTTATCTTCTCTCTTTGTTTAAGCTTTGCATTCCGAGTAGGAACACAGATTTTTGTGTGTGTCTTAATCATTTTGCACGTATTTAGTGTCCCCTGTCTATTATGCTCTTACATTCCGTTACAAAAAAGTAACCAACTATTTCGTCAAGTAAGCTACCAGTATTTGATACCAGTAGGGAAACAGCTGTAAATACTAAAAGTAATTACACCACTTAATTACAACACATTAATTGATCTGTTAATGAAATTAAACCTCAATCGCACGGTAACACATGGTGCATAACAATTGTCTGTTCTTTTAGCCAAGTACATGTTCATATTTGCTCTCATACTCGAATTAAACGTGTATTTTTATGCTGTGCAATTACCGATTTTCATGACTTTCAGCATAAGCGATTCCACTCTGCGCTATGCTGTTCTATTTCCATCAGTCACGGTTAGACACTGTCTCTCACTCCACCCATGATCATATTTATAATTTTATAATTAAATTGGTCTGCACTCTGTTTAATTAATGAAATTACATCAGTATGAAATTAATGAATTTGTTGTGCTACAACTGGACTTGCCATTAAGTCAGATTTTCATTCGGTCAGACAGACGTTCTGGCTAAGTGCGCGCTCTGACAGAGCCGTTGATCAAGCAGCCAGGCTGAGTGGTCACAATATTTATTCGCTTATTCGAACACCGAGATTTTAATGGAATATTAAATTCACAGTGCAGTGCCAGTCCAGACTCTGTTGTATTCTCACACAACTCAGACACAAGGAAGTACACACCACTCAGCCATAGCTTTCGATTTTAATATTTCTATTTATTTTATTTAAACATACAAGTTTCAGCATTATGGGGTGGTTTTCATTGTTTGCGACATCGTATCTCCTGTGCTTTATGGCGCTGGTGACCTTTATCGCCACATTGTCCGACCCGGTGGTCTCGGAGTCAGGTGCTCGACTTGAAATTGAAGGGTCGCGGGTTCGATCCCAGTCGTTTATCGGATTCTTTCACTCTGCGTTTTAACCCGGTCTTCACCTCTCAACGATGCGAGGAGTCGCCAGAAACGACACGTGGTTCGGATTCTACGTTAAGCTGTAGGTCCCCTTTCCCCAGTTGGATAACTGCGGTAGGCGAGGGACACTCAAGTCGCCGTGAAGTGGCGTCCAGTTGAAAGAATTTCACCAGGCCAATAAGCCACACGAAATTATATTATTATCGCTTTAACAACGCAAATGGAGTTTACATACTGATACCAGTAATAAATACCTTTAATACTTCATCATGTAAATATTTCGTCAAGCGGCGATATCAAGCCGGCCGCGGTGGCCGAGGGGACTGAGGCGCTCCAGTCACGGTCTGCACGGCCACTACGGTCGGGGGTTCGAATCCCCCTTCGGGCATGGATATTTGTGCCGTCCTTAGGATTAGCTAGTTCATAAGTAGTTTGTAAGTTTAGGGACTGATGACCCCGTAGTTAAGTCCCATAAGCTATACAAACATTTGAACATTTTTGCGATATCAAACAGCACGAGTACGAAGAATCTCTGGAAGACATATTGAAACTTTAATAACAGACAGCAGAAGATAATTCTCCGCAGTGTTGCAAGTATGACCTGCAGTCACAATGGAGCATAGGTAACTGTGGAGTGCCCATGGGACTTTTCTGGGACCGCTACTGTTTCTTATTTGTGTAAATGATAACGAGTATAACAGGTGATTGTAAAATACTTTTGTATGCTGATGATAACACCTTGGTAGTGAAGGATGTTGTTTGTAATTCTGACACAGTATCAAATACTACAGTTCTAGAGATAAGTTCATGGTTTCAAGAAATTAAATTGATGCTAAATCACAGTAAAACTCAGTTTTTTACAATTTCTAACGCGCAATTCAACAAAAGCTGCCACTTTGATTACACATAATGAGCATATGATAAGTGAGACTGAACGGATCAAATTTCTAAGTGTTTAGGTACATAGTAAGCTGTCGTGGAAAGCCCATTCTCAGGATCTTGTTCAAAAATTAAATTGTGCTTTATTTACCATTAGAACAATATATGAAGTAATTGATTTTTTTATCACTAAAAGTAGTCTACTATGCTTACTTTCATTCACTTATGACATACGGTGTCACTTTTTGGGATAACTCTACTGCTCTAAAAAGTATATTTTTGGCTTAGAAACAGGCGGTTCACCTATATGTAGTTTAAGTTCGTAAGTTCGCGAACGGTGTGTCGACCCCTATTTAGTTGTCTGGGAATTATGACACTGTCGTCACAATTCGTATTTTCTTTCGTGTTCTTTGTTGTTAACAATATCAGCTTATTCCGACGAGTTAGCAGCTTTCACTCGGTGAATACTACACAGAAATCGAATCTACATTTGGACCACACCTCTTTGACTGTGTAGAAAGGCGTGCAATATTGTGCAGCATCCATTTTCAATAAGCTGCCACAAGAGCTCAAGAATTTTAGTACTAAACCACGCGCTTTCAAATCTAAATTCAAGAGTTACCTCATGGCTCAGTTCTAATATTCTGTCGAGGAAATCCTTGAAAAATTAAAAAATTAAGCTAATGAGTTTTATTCGAATTGATTCTTCTTACTTGGGCTTAAGATTGTCATGTGCATAGGACTACTTTAAGTTTTTCTATTCACCACACTTGTGGTAAAATTTCGTGTACTACTAACTTGTTCCATGACCATTCAGTCTTGCTCGTCAATTAGGCCCTGCAGAACAGAAAACCACAGTATTATTATTATTATAATTTAAAGGATTTTAGAAATTTGCAGTGCTTATATGAAACTTATTATACACGGACTTGTCCCATTACAGTCATGTGTATCGGGTTTTAGAATTTCTTTATTTTTTCGGTTAGTTTTGGCCTACTAGAGACCACAAGGCTCGTCTTAACTCTCAGTTAAGGTCTCCTGCTTTTTCTTAGCCCAGTACGCCTTCATCTTCTGGCTGTGAGCCTGCTTCCTCTCATCCGTCCATTTAGGTCTGGTAGTGCCTGTATACTTCTTGCTTGTGAGAGGCAGCGGGAAGACTCCCTGTAGGATGGCCTGTCGGTATTGAGTTTGGTCCTCGGTTGTTTGTATTGGAATCTGCAGTTCCTCTAACAGAGGTGAACAACCTGACTTTGAACGCCTTTCCCCTGCTTGTCACTGTGAAGATAATCTTGGTGAGCCTGGAGTGATTCATGCGGGTCATGTGCCTATAGAAGGTCAATCGCCTTTTCTTCATACATGTGACTATGTCTTTCTGGTGTTCATATAGCTCGTTATTGTGCCTGATTCTGTAAGTACCGTCTTCCTCTCTTATGGGCCCCAATATTCTTCTCAAGATCTTCATGTTCTGGTTTCCTGAGTGGCAAAGAGGCACTCGGAGGCTTACAGTGCGGAGGGTCTTACTACAGAGTTGTAGTGCTTCAGTTTTAAGCTCTTGGATAGGTACTTGTACAGATACTCTTACAGGAATGATAGGCCCTCTTTAAATTGGTTAATCTGGCGTCTATGGCCAAGGTTTCGATCTGACTTGCTGAAATCCATTCTCCCAAGTACTAAGACTGCAGGAACTTTACAGATATTATTGTTTCCCAGTGGGATTGTAGAAGAAGCCTGCGTGATATTGGTGATGAACTCAGTCTTCTGTATGTTGATCTTCAAGCCGGTCTTTACTGCAACATTGTAGAGGCTCTGTAATTGATGAGTAGCCTCCTCCATGCTGTTGGTCAAAAGGGTGAGAACATCAGCAAAGGCTAGACATGGTACATTGAGGGTGTCTTTCTTGTAACCAAGCTTCTGACTTGCTTCTGTTGACAATGTAGAATGGACTTCCACATTTATATTTAAAGTACGTGAACTATAGAACTTAAATAGCGACCAACCAAAGCCATTCGACTCAGCTCTAAAAATTTCTCGAGAAAATCGCGTTTGAAGTTTTGCACGTTCACGTTATTTCGTTAGGTGTTTGTCGACACACAGTTTGGCGAGTCTCTGTGAACTTTTACACGGTATTTTGTTCTCTTTGAGACATGAAGGAACCAAGCAGACCACACCATAATGTCTCTGCCATGGCATTCGCATTGCTTTTCAGAATATCGATGTAGCTGTGTATCTGACGATGTGATGGTGACCTGGTTGCCACAGAAAGAACTCTGCCTTGCCTAGAAGCACGCCACGATGTATCATGGAAATTTCGCTCATTTAACATACCTCCACGAACTACTTTCGCATATGCGATAAAACCGGCAGACTTTAAACTACAAGTTTCGTAACACGTCATCCTAATAAATGGCCTAGGTAAAGCAGATTAACCATTGAGAGAAATCCATCCAAAAACAAAATCGCTTAGCGAGAGTTGTCGGGCCCGTGGCTTACCTTGGGAACGCAGGCTTGTTCCGAGCGCCGTGTTGGGACGGCGCCGTATGTGCTGCCAGCCAGCTAGCATTGTGGTCACTCGTGTGGATTCCGCGACCCGCCGAACCGGCGCGCCGAGGTCCGCTTTGTTCTGCTCAAACACTATTGAGGCCCAGCCGAACGTTCACCTCTGTTCCACGTCGGACAACAAACGCTCCCAGCATACGGCGTACGGTAGTTGAACCAACATCGGCAGTGGCTAGTGAGACAATGGTTCCCTATTCCCAGATTAAACTGAGCTACGGCAACAGATGCCTTTCTTATCTTATTCAGATGCCAACAATGTACAGTACTAAGCTGAACCAGTATCACTGTTTAAATCCTCTGATAATTACCATAAAATATCTATTACGAAAAGATTCTCATTTGGGAAAACAAGTAAACCAAAGTAATCGGCACACATTTTTTTCAATGTGTCTATCGTGAGTGATCTCGTCTCATGATCAACTCGTACGACGACAATTTGTGCAGTTTAGTCACTGGCCGGTACCGTAAACTTGCCTAACGTCATCCAATTTTTTTTTTTTAATTTTATAGTTAAGGTGAAGAATAAGCGTTTTGACTACATTAGGGACCATTCTCTGTGATAATCTGCACACAACGGAAAAATAAAGGTAATTTCTACCTCACATTTTCTACGCTTCACAAAATTTGTAATAGTAGCAGTAATTTCCCTGGAAATGGGGCAACATCTGCCAGTAACGAAATATCATGAAGATAAGATAGTTTGCACGCCTGCATTATTTTCCGTCACATGTAATTACCGCCAAAATATTGGAGAACCTTGCCTTAAATTATCCTGGACTCATCCTCTTCTCCACGCCAATTATTCAAAATGGGCGCAGTACTATTCCTAACAAATAATTTTTTTACTAACATTCTCAAGTCCTTTAGTATTTAAGGAAAACTCCATGAACCACACTTCTTGAGACCTTGAACCAGAGTATCCTCTTGGAAAATTAATTATCAGGTACTATTTTTATTAGACACATATATATGTTTACTACGATATTTACGTATTTCAAAATTCCGATTTCGAAGTAAAAATAATAAAGATAGAATTAACAAACCTTATAAAAACGGTACAAGGCCGCCCTATTTCTCCTGTATCATTTTATTTATTTATTATTTTTATCCTGGAAAGTGGTCGTTGGTACCGCAAACATTTCAGAGGCTTGTCGCATCGATAATTTTACTTTTTGACTCTCCCTGGTTGTAATTACAATATGCGCACCCTCCCAATATTTTCCTATGCATTTTTGTCATGGTTGAAGCTACCACGAAAATCACAATGACGCTCTTAAAATTAATTCCGCCAAACACTAATTGTTGCTTAAATATACATTTTCCGTATATATATGTTAAGAAATATTTACGTAATAGACCTGTTGACAAATTAATGCCTTCAACACCAAGATTCAACTGCACAAGAGTTTGTTTCCTTACTGCAAAACGGCGCTATTCTGTACGAACTCGAAATCAATCATCACTATAACGTATTTTTCTCGCGGATAGTTAAGTGGAACAATAAAGTTGTCAGAGTCCTGTATCGATCACACATTAAAGTCGACGAAGTAGTTTGCCATCTATCCACTACACGGAAGTAGCAAAATCTGATTTCACAAGCCACTGGTCGAAGTTAGGACAGTTTACGGTACTTTCCTCATAACGCGACCGTCGAGATTTTACTATTTAAACATTGTTCGTATCTAAGCGATTTTTCTGTGACAGCACCACGTCATATCACAACTTAACGAATGCAAGCGACCATAACTATGGAATTTTAGATTTGTACATTTGCTAAATTTAGAAAACGGATCAATTATAACAGGCAAATTACATAAATTCTTGTATCTGATTTCACAATCGACTTTGAAGAATGACTTCACATTTAATCCAATACATCTGCATAGAGAGGAGGATTCATACTTGCAAACAAACGAGTGTGACGACACAAAGAATTTCATATTACTGAGGAAACTAAACAGTGCAGGGTGATGATGACCTCAGTGTCGACATCCTGAAACTGGCAGGAGAGATAACTATAAATCACTGGACCATTTTACTTCCTGCCTGCACTATGTTTCAATCCCAATATCGTGGAACAAGGCGAAGATTGTATTGATCAACAAGAAAGGAAGTTCTCACAATATCAAAAACTATCGTTCTATCAGCTTGCTCTCAATTTTGTAGAAAATTTTCACAAAGATCCTGTTAAATCGAATTAGTTCCACCGTAGAATTATCTCAACCTATAGAATAGGCAAGATTCCGAAGCCATTTCACCACTATTGATGACATTATGATCGTTATAGAAGTGATAAACAAAGCAAATGAGTACCAACTGCCTTTCTGCATTGTCTTTGCTGATTTTGAAATGGGGTTTGCCTCCGTCAGTCATATGGCTATCCTCCAAGCTTTGAGAGAGCAAGGAGCGGGAACAACGTACACTGAAGTGGTCAGGAATATCTACGAGACTTCTTCAGCTTATGTTAATATCGGCGAATCAGATCAAGAATTCCGCATCGTGAAGGGTGCAAACAGGGCGATTTCATTTTCCCAAAACTGTGTTCGGCTGTAATGGGATTATCTCTCTCAAAACTGAGCTGGGAAGGTAAGAGAATTAGAATTAATGGAAAAAAGCTTGCCAACTTGAGATTTGATGATAATATTGCCTTACTGGCAAAACTTAGTTGCAGATCTTGCATTGGAATGTCAGTTGGTTGGCTTTAACTTGAACCTTTCCAAAACAAAAGTAATGTACAACAAATTGGTGCCAGCTGGTGATGTGAAAGTCAAGTACAATCCGAAAAAAATGACGTTTTGCCATTTGTGCACCCAGGTTCCTCATCGCGTACACCATCGTAGGCGCTCCTGTCTGTGATGTAGCGTCACGGGTAACCGCAGCCATGGTCTCCGAGCTGATATTCTGATAGTCCATGCTGCTGCAAACGTCGAACTGTTCGTGCAGATGGTTGTTGTCTTGCAAACGTCCCCATATGTTGACTCAGGAATCGAGACGTGGCTGCACGATCCGTTACATCCATGCGGATACGACGCTTGTCATTTCGACAGCTAGTGATACGAGACCGTTGGGATCCAGCACGGCGTTCCGTATTGCCCTGCTGAACCCACAGACTCCATATTCTGCTAACAGTCAGCAGCAATGTTATGATACGATAAACCGCAATCGCGATAGGCTACAATCCGACCTATATCAAAGTCGGAAACGTGACGGTACGGATTTCTCCTCCTTACACGAGGCATCACAACAATGTTTCATCAGACAACGCCTGTCAACTGCTGTTTGTGTATGAGAAATCGGTTGGAAACTTCCCTCATTTCAGCACGTTGTAGGTGTCGCCACCCTTGCGTTAATGCCGTTGTTGTTGTGGTCTTCAGTCCGGAGACTGGTTTGATGCAGCTCTCCACAATACCCTATCCTGAGCAAGCCTCTTCATCTCCACATAAGAGCGACAACCTACATCTGTCTGAATCTGCTTACTGTATCCATCTCTTGGTCTTCCCCTGCGATTTTTTCCCCATACACTTCCCTCCAACGCTAAATTCACAATTCCTTGATGTCTAAGAATGTGTCCTACCAATCTATCCCTTCTTTTAGTCAAGGTATGCCAGAAATTCCTTTTCTCCCCAATTCTGTTCAGTACCTCCTCATTAGTTACGCGATCCACCCACCTAATCTTTAGCATTCTTCTATAGCACCATATTTCAAAAGCCTCAATCCTCCTCCTGTCCGCACTGTTTATCGTCCATGTCTCACTCCCATACAAGGCAACACTCCATACAAATGCCTTCAGAAAGGACTTCCTTAGGTTTAAATCAATATTCGATGTTAACAAATTTCTCTTTTTCAAGAACGCTTTTCTACCCATTGCCATTCTGCATTTTATATCCTCTGTACTGCGACCATCATTTGTTATTTTACTGCCCAAGTAACAAAACTCATCTACCTCCTTTATTGCTACGTTTCCCAATCTAATTCCTTCAGCATCACCTGATTTTCTAAGACCGCATTCCATTGCCCTAGTTTTGCTCTTGTTAATGTTCATCTTATATGCACCTTTCAGCACACTGTCCATTCCGTTCAATTGCTCTTCCAGGTCCTTTGCTGTATCTGACAGAATTACTATGTCGTCGGCAAAACGCAATGTTTTTAATTCTTCACCCTGAACTTTAATTCCTTCTCCAAATTTCTCCTTGCTTTCCTTTATAGCTTGCTCAATGTACAAATTGAACAACATTGGGGAAAGGCTACAACCCTGTCTCACTCCCTTCCCAACCACTGCATCCCTTTCATGCCCTTCAACTCTGACAACCGCTGTCTGGTTTTTGTACAAGTTGTAAATAAACTTACGTTCCCTATATTTTACTCCTGCTTGCTTCAGAACTTTAAAGAGTTTATTCCAATCAACATTGTCAAAAGACTTCTCCAAATCTACAAAAGCTAGAAATGTAGGTTTGCCTTTTCTTAATCTATCTTCTAGGATAAGCCGTAAAGTGAGTATTGCCTCCCGTGTTCCTACATTTCTCCTGAACCCAAACTGATCTTCCCCGAGATCGGCTTCTACCAGCTTTTCCATCCTTCTGTATATAATTCGCGTTAATATTTTGCAACCATGACTTATTAAACTGATGGTTCTGTAGTTTTCACACCTGTCTGCACCTGCTTTCTTAGGGATGGGGATTATAACATTTTTCTTAAAATCTGAGGGTATTTCACCTGTCTCATATATCTTACACACCAGGTGAAACAATTTTGTCATGGCTGCTTCTCCCAGAGACTTCAGTAGCCCTGAGGGAATATCATCTACTCCAGGGGCCTTATTTCGACTCAGGTCTTTCAGGGCTCTGTCAAATTCTTCTCTCAGTACAGTACCTCCTATTTCATCTTCATCTACATCCTCTTCCCTTCCTACAATATTGTCTCGAAGTTCATTTCCTTTGTAGAGCCCCTCTATATACTCTTTCCACCTTTCAGCTTTCCCTTCTTTGCTGAGAACTGGTTTTCCATCAGTGTCTTTGATATTCATAGAGCTGTTTTTCTTATCTCCAAATGTTTCTTTTATTTTCCTGTAGGCTGTATCTATTTTTCCATTATTTATACATTCTTCTACATCCTTACATTTGCCTTCTAGCCACTCCTGCTTAGCCATTTTGCACTTCCTGTCAATCTCATTTCTTAGTCGTCTGTACTCCATTTTGCCTGTTTCATTTACTGCATTTTTATATTTTCTCCTTTCATAGATTAAATTTAGTATCTCCTGTGATATCCAAGGATTTTTTGTAGGTCTTTCCTTCCTACCTATTTTGTCCTCTGCTACCTTCAGTATTTCATCTCTCAATTTTACCCATTCCTCCTCTACTGTTTTATTTTCCCCTGTTTCTGTCAATTGTTGCCTAAAGCTCCCTCTGAAATTCTTAAGAACCTCAGGTTCCTTCAATTTATCTAGGTCCCATCTCCTTATTTTCCTACGTTTTTGTAGTTTCTTTAGTTTCAGCCTACAGTTCATAACCAACAAGTTATGGTCAGAGTCTATATCTGCTCCTGGGTATGTCTTACATTGTAGAACCTGGTTCCGAAATCTATGTTTTACCATTATAAAATCTGTCTGGTATCTTCCAGTGTCTCCTGGTCTCTTCCACGTATACAACCTTCTTTTGTGAATCTTGAACCAGGTGTTTGTTATAACTAAATTATGTTCTGTGCAAAATTCTATCAAGCGGCTTCCTCTTTCATTCCTTTTGCCCAGACCATATTCACCTACTATCCTCCCTTCCCTTCCTTGTCCTATTACCGAATTCCAGTCTCCCATAACAATTAAGTTTTCCTCTCCCTTAATTGTCTGAATAATTTCCTTTAGCTCCTCATATATTTCTTCGATTTCCTCATCATCGGCAGAGCTAGTTGGCATATAAACCTGTACTACTGTTGTCGATGTTGGCTTCGTATCTATCTTGACAATGATAATGCGATCACTGTGCTGCTCATAGTAGTTTACCCGCATTCCTATTTTCTTATTCATTATCAATCCTACTCCTGTGATACCCCCAATTGATTTTGTATTTATAATCCTGTACTCACCTGACCAGAAATCCTGTTCATCCTGCCACCGAACTTCAGTAATCCCCACTATATCTAACTTCAACCTATCCATTTCCCTTTTTAAATTTTCTAATTTTCCTACTCGATTAAGGGATCTAACATTCCACGCTCCGACCCGTAGAATGCCAGTATTGTCTTTCCTGATGATCACATCCTCCTGAGTAGTCCCCGCCCGGAGATCCGAATGGGGGACTATTTTACCTCCGGAATATTTTACCCGAGAGGGTGCCATCATCATATGTTCATACAGTAGAGCTGCATGTCCTCGGGAAAGGTAACGGCTGTAGTTTCCCCTTGCTTTCAGCCGTTCGCAGTAACTGTGTGGCAAAGCCACATTAGCTGATGTTACAAGGCCAGCTCAGTCAATCATCCAGACTGTTGCCCCTGTAACTACTGAAAAGGCTGCTGCCCAGCTTCAGGAACCACACGTTTGTCTGGCCTCTCCACAGATACCCCTCCGCTGTGGTTGCACCTACGGTACGGCTATCTGTATCGTTGAGGCACGCAAGCCACCCCACCTCGGCAATGTCTGTGGTTCATGGGAGTGGGCGTTAATGCTATGAAAAGCTAATCATTTGTATATGACAGCATCTTCTTCCTGTCAGTTAATTTTCTCGTGTGTAGCACGTCATCTTCGTGGTGTAGCAATTTTAATGCCCAGGAGTGTACTTATCATATTTTATAAAAATGTTAGTAATTCTCATAAAATGTTTTACTTTCCTGTGAATTAGTCTTTTTTCTGTGATAGCATCTTTGTAAATCGTAACAGCTTTGTAACATCCTTGAAAACATGTATACTACAGTCAGTTGTCACCTGATGGTGGCCTGAGAAGTCCAAAGCCGATTTGTGACGAATAAATAAGTTTTGCATAGGGACTGATGACCCCGTAGTTAAGTCCCATAAGCTTTACAAACATTTTTTTTTAAGTTTTGCAGAACATCAGGAAGTTGTTTCTTTTCGATATTAGTTCCCTTATTTAATAAGTGAATAAAATGGTAGCAATAAGGAAAAGCTGCAGACTAGACGTCCGACAATTCAGTGACATAATCAATATATTCTGCAAGAATCACACAGAATTAAAAGATAGACTATTGCACCTTACATCTTCTTGGTGCAGGACAAAGCAATCAAAACGAGAGAAAACATCGAAGAGATCAAACATTTAAATAATTCGACCACCCTTCAGAGAGAGCGTGCGTATTTACAGTGTTTCCAGAAAGTATCCTTTAGTTATGATTACAGTAGACTGAGTCCAATGCAGGGGCGGAAAAAGAGCATTTTAGTGTTCGCCATGCATATCGCTGGATATGCAAACCGTTCCATATTTCGTAACCTCGGGTCCTAATGCGATTACTTTACCTTAATCACGAAAGCCTGATAGGTGTAACTGTGACAGTGAAGTCGCACAACGCTAATAATCACTGTGATCAAACATGGCGATTACTTCTGTGCACCAGACGTTCGCGGACCTGTCCTGTGAACTGCAAGCAACTGAGAGGGGCCACGTCGCTCAAGCCAGTCTTATTAACGCGAGTTCCGCACCGCTGGTTCTTCCGCTGGCAGAACTAGTGACGTGGTGTGTCAACTTGACGTGGAGTGCTGGTAGAGTTCGTTCCGTCCACAAGGTCCGCTTTCACGGCTCCTGAGGTGCAGTAGTGGTAACTCTAAAAGAGAATTATTGATTTGGTATCTGTTCTTTGCGGATATGTCCGAAATATTCAGAGGAATGAAATAAATTGATTGGTAAAGCTGGAACTCAGAATTCTCGTTTAGAGTCAGTGGTCACCCTCTTTTTTTTTTTTTTTTTTTTTTTTTTTTTTTTTCAGTTACATCGATTATATGCGGTCGTTTGTTCTGGGTTGTTGGTTGATACTTGACTCATTTTTTTAATTACAGATGGTCCGATAAACCAATTAGTTTATCCCGACATGCTACTCGTCCCCCGAAATTCTCAACTTGTAGCACACTGCGATGGCATTGTCGCTTTCCTATTAGTTTCTCTTGCTCCCAGCCTGTACTCGAAATTGTCATTTGCCTGTTGGAGACAAAATTCAAATGTTTGTATAGCTTATGGGACTTAACTACGGGGTCATCAGTCCTTAAACTTACAAACTACTTATGAACTACTTATGAACTAGGACGGCACAAATATCCATGCCCGAGGGGGGGATTCGAACCCCCGACCGTAGTGGCCGGGCAGACCGTGACTGCAGCGCCTCAGTCCCCTCGGCCACCGCGGCCGGCTATGAATTAATAAAGAAGATGACACACGCAGTACAAGTAACCTCAGAGTCAACACAATCAAACCTCAGCAAATATAAAAAATATCGATAGTGACCAATTTTTTTTCTTTTTTTCTTTTTTGTCGAGACACAGTGCCGGAGTCCAAGCAGAATTTAAACAAAAACTACCATCTCTGTTTATAAGGTCGCTTGCTAGTTTAATTTCAATAGCTTCCTTAATAACACTATCCCAATAGGGGGAAGTGCATGCCAGAATCTTCGTGTTGTTGTATTCCATAAGATGACCGGTGTCAAGACGGTATTGTACTACTGTGGACTTGTTTGGCTGTTGTAAGCGCGTGTAACGTTCGTGTTCAATACAACGGTCGTCCTGATTGGCTGACTAATGTATGACATGCCACAACTGCAAGAAATACGCAAACCAAGATAATCCTTTACGGACCCGAACAGGGCATTTATCTTAGAAGGTGGTCAAAAAACACATTTCACATCATATTTCCGCAAAACACGATCAATCCTGTTCTAAATGCTTCCTTACACACATTTAGAGAGTTTCAAGGCACTGAAATAAGTTAAACGGTGAGGATTCGAACGTGGATTTCCCGTTTCGGACACGTCCAAGAAGAGCGGACACCATATCAGTAATTTTACATATGTCTCCAACAGCCGGCCGCGGTGGCCGAGGAGACTGAGGCGCTCCAGTCACGGTCTGCACGGCCACTACGGTCGGGGTTCGAATGCCCCCTCGGGCATGGATATTTGTGCCGTCCTTAGTATTAGCTAGTTCATAAGTAGTTTGTAAGTTTAGGAACTGATGACCCCCGTAGTTAAGTCCCATAAGCTTTACAAACATTTGAACATTTTTTTTTTTATTAATTCATAAAATGCAGCAACCCGTTGCCTGTAATAATTTATTTGTGACGACTGGTTTCGGAAGCTTGAGTGCCCTTCTTCTGCACTTGTTTGCCTGTATAGAGACCAGAAGAAGGGCACTCAAGTGCCCGAAACCGGTCATCGCGAATAAATTATTACAAGCAACTGGTTGCTGCATTTTATGAATTAATAACATGAACAGTTGCTGCCATGGATAAAATACGTCATCTTCTTTGTTTACCCCTTGCAAACCGTGGTATTGAATTCGCTTCCTTGAGTGCAGTTGTGCCTTGAGAATGGCAGGGTGTCCTCCCATCGAAGTATCGGCGGCGATCAAGGAAGTCATACGGGCAGCATACCCGTCAGTTGTTGGAATGGTCTAAATGTTTCGATATTTCTAATATGTGTACAAGAGAGGGCGCGAACACAAGTGTCGCTAAGTGAAGCAGACGTTGGCTCTCCGGATTTGAATTTAACGACTCCGGCAGCGTTTGTAGCTTATCGCCATACTGTCTGTTTTTTATATGTAGTATCCCAGGACCCCGAAAATTATTTCGTCCGCATGAGTTGATGTTCCTCTGGTGAGGCAAGAGGACGGTTTAAGTAAATTGTCGGGGAGTTGGTGATTAACATACAGAATGTTAACTGCACCGACCTTGCCACTATCGAGGCTGCCGTCGTGCGACCCATCGACAACCTCGGCTTCCCAGACATCGCATGGCGCCCACCAGGTGCCTGCACGGCCGCAGCATAAACGTTCAAATGTTTGTAAATCTAAGGGACTCAACCACTTTTGTTGGCTTACAATCTATTTACACTAACTTGAAGCAACTTATGTTAAGCAACACAAAGAGGGAGGACTCGAATTCCCGACAGTGAAGAGCCGCTCACACCGCAGCTGGGCGCCTTAGTGCGCACGGCTATTCTGCCGTGGCACCACAGCAAATAGCATGCGCACTGCCTCAGGCAGTTTTGTATGTGCTTGTGACAGATTGTGGAGTTGCACACAAGTGCTGTTGATCACGATGCCGCACTGTGGACAGTGCGTTGGGGCGGACAGCGATCTTCGACAAGCCTTTCTTTTTCAGCTGGCATTTCTCTTTGTGGTTTCATAGCATGTTTCATGCATATAGGAAGAATTGTTATTTATTGGTTGTGTAATATACACTCCTGGACAATGAAAACAGAACACCAAGAAGTCGTCAACCAAGCAGAGGGAAATTTTATTGACTCATTCTTGAGGATTTACACAACACACCATCACACAAACAGACCCATACGCATGTGTGTACAGTCACCAGAGCGTGCACAGTTTCGAAGTTAGTACCGTATATTCCCTTCTTTTGCAGCAATGCAAGCTTCTATCATCCAATGGGGACGATCGTATAGGTGTCGAATCTAGTCTTGCGGAATGGCTTGCCATGCAATTTCGACCTTCTTTCTTCCCGCGCGCTGTTTGAGAATGGAATAGGAGAGGAATAGTATAAAGGTCGTTCGATGAACCCTCTGTCAGGCACTTAAATGTGACTTGCAGAGTCTTCCGTGCAGATGTTGATGTAGACCTAGATTGAGTAGAGTTAGTGCGGCCGTGTATACCGCGCAAGATGACGTTTCAGTCGGTCCCAAACATGCGCAATGGGGGACAGATCTTGGGATCGTACTGGCCAGGATAGTTGATACACAACTGGAAGAGTACGTTGGGTGATACAGGATACATGTGGACATGCTTTGTCCTACTGGAAAAGTATATCGCCTTGTTGGTGCATGAACGGTATCAAGATAATGTTTTCAATGTACCGTGCACTCAACGATCACCAGATAATATCGGCCTGTGTAGGATGTGGATCCCCACGCAGTGACGCCGGATGTCGACCCCTGTGCCTGTGTCGTATGCACTTCAGATTCTGGCGCTCCCCCGCACGAAGCCGCACACATGTATGCCATCATTGGCCCGAGGCAGAAACTGCTCCCACCACTGAAGGCGACACGTCTGCATTCGTCCATCCGTTAGCGCCTAACGCGACACCACTGGAGACGGGCTGGACCAACACCGCCTAGAGAGAAGGCCGCGGCGCTCTCGTGTGACGTCACGCAGAGTAGGCATCTACTGGCCGCACGCTACGGCATAGTGGGCCGTGCCCCAGCGGTCACCCAGTTAGCTACGTAAACGATGCCGACTCTGCGTGACGTCACACGAGAGCGCCGCGGCCTCCTCTCTAGGCGGTGTTGGCTGAACGATTTTGGGGAGTGAGCGGAAGGTGCCGTAACGGTACACTTGATGGTCTATCACGATGCGGGGACCCATAGTGTATATTGATTGATCTCCACTAGTGAGCCTCCGGGGTAATATTCTACAGCACAGTACACAAAAACAGTTCATTAAACTCGTCTTGCTACCGGTCATGCACCAACAAGGCAAAATGCTTTTCCAACAGGACTGTGCACGTCCACACGTATGTCATAACACCCAACGTGCTCTTCAAGCTGTACGTCAACTATCCTGGCCATCACGATCTCCAGATGTCTCCCCATTCAGCATATTTGTGACCAGATGAAACGTCGTCTACCGCGAGCTGCACGACCGACATCAAAACTGGATCAACTGAGGCAGGAGGTGGAAACTGCATGGCAGGTCATTCACAAAGACTACATTCGGCACGTGTAGTATAGTCTCAGTGGGAGAAATGCAACTTGCATTGCTGCCAAAGGAGGGTATGTGCGGTATTAACGTCGATATTGAGCACGCTCTGATGACTCTACAAACGTGCGCATGGCTCTGTCTGTGTGATTGTGTCTCCTATACATCCTCAAAAATGTGTCAAATAAAATTTTCCCTCTGTTGGGTCCACGAATTCATGATTTTCTTTTTTCATTTTCCAGAAGTGTAGTTAACCTAAGCTGTAGTGTAGTCTTCATGAAAATATATGAATCTATTTAGAGACAAAACATGTACGAAACGAATCGTCATTTTTCATATGATTTGAATCCGTTGTTATACGCACTCTCTTTGTCATATAGGCTGGCAGTGTGTTTCATGACACCTTTGTGCTGGTATGAGAAAAGTCTTAGCTCTACAAACTAGGACACTATTTAGTGATAGGCAGCTTATACACTATCGTGAAACAGTATCTCGGTGGTGAGACACGAACGAAATAGTCTTCGTCAGAACTGTACCGCGAGATTATGATTTGGCGACCGCGGCCCTAGTTTCGGTCGTGGACCGTGACGTACATCTTTCTGGTCGGGCGGCGTCTCTATCGCAGCATCGTCTCGCTGTCGGCGGGAACCAGCACAACACGACAGGTGCAGCGCGGCGGCCATTCATCAGGTGGGACGGCTCGCTGTGGAGCTCCTCAGCTTCCTCACGCTGCCCCCCCCCCCCCGCTCTCTCCACCCCCCTCGACCGAGTGCCCCTCCACGCACCAGCGGCCTCTTTAAGAGCCCCCGCGCCCAGATAAGTGCCGGGGTAATTAGGCTGCAGATTTCGTGAATTCGATTGCGTGCCGGGCGGCCGCGGCGCGCATGCGCGATGCTATCTGTCGCGACCTTGGCCGCCGCCGCTGTTGCCGCCACGCACCGCTGCTCCCGGCCCGGCGCTGCCCGCGCGCGTCGTGACCCGGCCGGTGCGCGACGCCGCCGCCGCCGCCGCAGCTCCAGATACCATCGGACACGCCTGGCCGCGCCGCCCCAGAGGCTGTGTAGTGGGCAGTGTCCGGCGCTGCAGACAGCGAAAGTGGCCGCAGAGGGCCGCGGTCTGTCGCCACTGGGCTGCCGCTGACGCCGCCGCAGCCTCGCAACAACGCATTGCAGTACACCCTGTTCACTACGTTCCCGTGCAGTACATTTTCCGGAAGACGAAAACCGAATTCCGTAAACCATTTTTCGCTGTCGTGTTACTTTCTACAGCCTGATGCGGATTTCGTAGCCCACTGAAATGGCGGCTGAAAAAAAAAAAAACAGCTTTATTCAGTTCCTGATTTACCGTATTTGCCGGCATACAAGACGCACCCCACTTTTAAGACTTTCTTTTTGTTTTTTTTTGGGAAAAAATAATTAACATCTAATACGTCTATGGCAATATAATTATAACACATTTGTTCATGTACATAGAATATGTAAGGCAGTGCCTTCAAGTAGTGTTCACAAACTTTACGTAGTGAAATTTCTTGGCAGTTTGCGCTTATTCAAACTGCAGCACTGTCGACTTCACAGCTCTCTGCCCCGACCGCACAGAAAGACGCACTGGTTTCGAACTCCCACGCCGACAACGGAAAGCGCTTAACAGGATCCGAACATCTCACGGAGTCTGTCAGCATTCTCTGTACAAGTGGGACAGATCGCCAAGTAGTCAATGCGACTGTGGTGCCTTGCGTCAGACAATAGCCCGTATTGTGTATGACTGCAACATCAGGTCTTACCCAGGTCCAGAAACAGACCTCTATAAAGTGATGACAGACGCTGCAATTTCATGGCTGGATGGCTTACACATTAATATTCGCTGCATATCTTCCTTAATTCAGTTAACATAAATTGTTTCAATTTATTGCTCATTTCATTGTCGTTTTTCTTATTACTCATTTTATTTTCCTACTTTACTATTCCTGTATTAGTGTTTCAGTGTTCCTTAAAATACTCATCTGAGTGTACGATGTACTATATCGTTTAATGGCTCTTCATATAGCATTGAGTTACTGAATCTTTTTTAAAATTCCACTGCGTCTCACATCGTAAATGGATTTCTTACTGTATATCTGTATACTGCTCTGTAATTCAAGCACTTAGATTTTTGATATAAGCTTGTTTGTTGCCTCTGTTTCCCACGTGGAGAAGTGTCATTCTGTAATGTATATCACATGTCCAAGTGTTTATGTCATAGGCTACGATAAATAAAAAAATATATATATTCAAACGAATATTTCGCCTATCGCTGTTTACTGGGCGCGGCGACTATGACGCGATGGTTGGCGAGAACGTCGTAAAGGCTTACGACATTGACACCTAGGTGCTCCGATCAGACACTACGCCGAGTATCAGTTCGCGCGACGAGTACGGGGTTTTCATGTTTAAAATGACGCGTTTTCAGAATTTATTGCGAAGCGCAAAAAAATTATCTAAAAAATAAAAAATTATAACCTCAAAAATACGACAACTGTGAGACGCAAAAGCTGTGCAAACATCACAAAAATACTTGTTTACATATTTGCACTTGAGGATGCGAATAAATTCTCAAATATCGTCAGGCGTGACATGAACAAATACGTGAGAAGTGTTTCATTCTTCAAATAATGAATGACACCATTACAGGATTGCCGAAAAATTCGATTGTGATGAATGAAATTACATAGAAATTTTCTACTTCCAGTGAAGTTACTAGTTTCAGTTATACTTGGCACTAAAAATAGTAATCAAACTTGCAGGTACCTACTATAACTGCCAACCGGCGTATAAGATGAATCCAGTTTTTAGACCAATGTTTGAAGGGAAAAAGTGCGTCTTATACGCCGGCAAATAAGGTAAAACAGCACAATCGTTATTTTTCTTTACTTAAATACACAAATTCATTGATCATTAACACTTCTCTTTCATTTAATAAGATTTCACTTTGTCCGTATGAGCCGAATATTCTTAACAATAAAACACAATTTGAAAAGCCAAGAACGTATCAAAAACGGTTGCGTTTACACGGGTATGAAAATCGAGTGCTGAAGTCGACAACCGCTTTACAGAAGTCGATTTCCTTAATCGATTTTAGAGTGTTTATATGACCAACCAACAGCGGATTTGGGAAACCGGTTTACGAAATCCCGTTTTGGGAGTCCATGTAAACGGACTGACTGATCTGGCAATGCTGTCGATTGTGTAAGGAAAAATACAACCTCTGACAATAAAGTTCAGTGAATGAAGGAAGAGTCGCAACACTGCCCCAAATTAGTGGCCGTGTTGACAACCTCCCCCACCGTAGTTCAGTTGAGCATCGTGTGTGTTCCGTGTTAGACTTCTCGGACGAAGTGCTTGCCCAGTGCGCTGGTTATAAACTGAGATCAAGAAATGAACGAGCAACGGATCAGTTTAACCTTTTGCGTACCAGGGATTTCCACCTGAAACACCGTTTCATTACCTAACCTTCATCCGCTCGCGCAGCAGTACGTAACTTTCACGTCGGATGCCGAAGTGATATGGCTGTATTCTCTACTTAGACCTCCCTCCGCTAGACGTCGTTGTCTACAATTTCGAATGGTCCGTTAACGTTATTCAGTACGTTTCTGAAGTTCAAAACCTGACAATCTCGACAAGCTGTCCAAGCTGATGTAAGGAAATGTGAAAGATCGTGCAAAACTTATGTCTCTTCACAAAGACCTGAATTTTTTATTTTATTGAAACCCTACAGAGTAGACGAAAGTAATCAGTCGACAGACCTCAAATATAGAGATGCAGTCCGCCACCAATAACCCATTTGTTTCATCTGAAGATGTTTAGAGAAAAAAAAATGACGTGCCACAATTGTGAAAAATACATTTGCAAAAACCCCTGCCAATACGATACTTTGAAAATTTAATTTGTTTAATGTTAAAAAAAGTTCAAATGTTTGTGAATCTAAGGGACTTAGCTACGTTGGTCATTAGTCGTTAGGCTTACAAACTACTTACACTAACTTAAAGTAACATATGCTAACGACAATACTAACACACATTCCCGAGGGAGGACTCGAACTCCCAACGGCGAATGGCCGCGCGCACCGCGGCTGGGCGCCTTAGTGCGCACAGCTATTCTGCCACGGCTTGTGTAATGCTTCTTAATTCTTATTTCTTTTTAGTCATGTCTATGTACTGAGTAAATTAGTATGTGAAACAATCAGTTCTTTGTCTGTGTTTGTGATTTATTGAAAAGATAAAAATGTAGTAAACGTTAGTCATTATTAATAAACGTCTTCCATTCTAAGTACAGTATATTAATTCATTCAACAGATTAACACACAAAAACTCAGACGTTATTGATGTTCAACCACAAAAAATCATTGCAATGAGGAAAAACGTGAAGACTGGCTGTTAGCCGCACCGGGACCGCAACTGCAACAAAAACAGGACGCGAGCGGAAGGAGGTTAATATTATCTTCGGAACGACCGGTGGGTTCCGCGTCAAGCCACTGATGCTACTGCAAAGAAGAGATATCTAGTGATACTGGTAAAGGTTCAGGAAAACATTTCGCTGAAAGGGTACTGGAATAATTGTATCAGAAAAAGGTGAATAAAAAACACAACATTTACTTTGACAGTTTTATCACTTTTGTTAGCCTAATGGAAAATCTTCGTGATCACGGTTCGTATACTTGTGAGACAATAACACGAGGTCAAAAGATTTTCCCAAAGATTAAAAGCCGGCCGCGGTGGCCGAGGAGACTAAGGCGCTCCAGTCACGGTCTGCACGGCCACTACGGTCGGGGGTTCGAATCCCCCCTCGGGCATGGATATTTGTGCCGTCCTAGTTCGTAAGTAGTTCATAAGTAGTTTGTAAGTTTAGGGACTGATGACCCCGTAGTTAAGTCCCATAGACTACACAAACATTAGAACATTAGAAAGATTAAAAACCTGGAAAACAATACGACAACAGGAAGGACAGAAAGGGGATTTTATTTCTGTCTCATTTTCATGATCCACATCAGACAACATCAGTGTCTCAAAATTAAAGAGATGGATCTATGACTGAGATATCGTGTCTCATACTTATGAAACATTACACCATGCATATGGGATACGTCGATAAAGCAGACATGCTGAAATGTCTATATGTGATAGATAGGAAAGTCAAAAGATGTTACCTTGAAATGTTTTGGAATATTCTGTATGTCTCCATCCTTAATTCATTCCTGTTGTTCCAAGAAAAAAGCGACGGGGCGACAATGTTACTGAAAGAGTTCCGGATTGCGGCGGTTCAAGGACTTAGTGGCACAACAAAGGGTACCTCATCAAGAAGGTGCAGGAATCGAAATGTGAACAAATTCAAGAAGACAGTGCAGCCAGAAGTGCAAGAAAGCAAGTCTGAACACATGTCAATACAAGGACGAGCCCGTCGTTGTGCACACTAAAGCACAAAAGCTGAACCTCGCGGAACAAAATGGCGCTGTAACGTTGTAATGTTGGATTGTGTCTGGGGAACGTCCGAAATTACTATAAAATACCTCGAGAAATCATACATGCTTCAAGACCGCGTGTTCTTGTGAAACCACCTTCATTAAAGAAATTTTTTTTTTTTTTTTTTTTTTTTTTTTTTTTTTTTTTTTTTCAGTACTTTAATAATATTTTGCATGTTGGGACTCTCAGGGTAAATATTTGCATTTTCATGTTTTCGCCGCGCAGTGACTGGTGTGACTGTTCAAATAAATTTCGGTCGTGCAGCCACATAAAGTTGACTTCATATTGTGTTTTGGCTTAGTACCGACCAGCCATCTTCGGAGAGAGTCGTAGACGGACGCTCTAGCACGTTCTTCGTGCTTAAAAACTCGCGGACCGCGCTACTGCGCATGCGACCACAGATACACAAGGCGCCAAAGACATTACTCGGCAACTAAGTACAGGTACGTATAATTCCGAGCTGTCGACGGGACGTCAAACCCTAAGCATCCTTCCTTTCTCCCTACGTATAATTATCTCTGTGTATTCACGCCCCATTGTCGCGGAGGCATCGATGTATAGTGAGCTGTGCTGTGGTGACGTGTTTGTAAATTTGTTATAGAATGTGCCGAATTTCAAGAGTTATCTAAGCCGAAGCCGCTGACTCTGTTCATTAAATTCGATCACAAACGAATTTCAGTTGCTTCTTTCCCAACTGACTCCAAGAAAGATGAATTCGAGACCAAAACTTTCAAGTTTCCGTACATCACAGTGTCCAGTATTACTACACTGATGGGATGGGATGGGACCCCTCCACGCCCACATCGACGTGGTGACCAACTCAAAAGCTGTACTGTCACCTCCGTGTTTGGTTAGTTTTGCTAAGGTGGATCACGGGATGTGGGAACCGCGATGTTGTCCGATGTGGGCACGATCACCCATTAATACGGCGCATCAGGAGATAGAATTGGTCGAAGGTAGGCGAAGGGTAAAGGTATGTAACGGCAGAGGGAAAAAGTGCCAAGGCAAGTGCCAAGGGGAAAAAGAACCTCTGCGACAGTGGGGTAGGTTGCAAGGGCAGTAGCGGTTGTATGCTACCTGCGACAGCTCATGCAAGGTTGGGTATCACGCATCGGATACCGTTGTCAGTGCTAATGGTTGTCATAAAGAGATCAGTCCAGTGCAGTGCAAATGTTGCTGCCACACGTGCCCAGGTGCTGCAGTGTGCCACGGTGTTCTGGTGCGCCTTCTCTTCCAGCGGCGGCCTCCACCCTCAGCTCGCGTAAGTGCGCGCGAAGACGTTCCTGTCGCCGGTCATGACTGCAAGGCACATCCGTCCTTCAGTGATGCTCCTTCCATCGCGGTCTTTAAGTCTGCCACCGCTGATTTATAAGTTCGAGAGAGACGGGTATACTTTCGATGTTCCGTGCATCTTTCCTGGACTGCACGCGACGTCCGACCTATGCACACTAGAGGCGTTTCTGAGGGTAGCGTGGAGGGGAGGCTGAGGGGAGAGCTCGTGCCGCCTGCCACAAGGCCACGAATGTGTCCGGTGTGCTGGCGTTGAGGGGAAGTGGTGATGGGGACAGACGCTAGCTGCCGCTTGCTCTGGTCAGTTTTAAAGGCCGGTTTCTGAACTCAGGGTCATCATAGGACATCTCACCACAGACAAAAATATACAGATGGGAAACCTCTGTAAGGGCCCAGTCACACGCGCAGGGGTATGGGGTGGGGGGGATTTAAGCAATTCCGTCCCATGATGGTGGTGAGGTCAGAAGCAGCCCTTTAAATCTGGTCAGAGCAGGCGGCAGGTAGCAGCTGCCCCCACCACCACTTCCCCTCAAACGCTGGCACACCGGACACATCCGTGGCCTTGTTGCAGGCGGCAAGAACTCTCCTCTCAGCCTCCCCTCCACGCTACCCTCTCATGTGCGAGAGGCATCCTCAGAAGCGCCTCTAGTATGGTCTACCGGTACTAAGCCCAGGAACCGCCAGACATCTGCTGGCATCTTACAGAACTACAAGGAGAGCGTAGGCAGTGGTTTAGGAGGGACTTCCTCTCTGTATAGTGACTCTGTGATCTCACGGAACTGCTTAACCCCCCCCCCCCTTCGCCACGCACCACTGTGCGTGTAACCGGGCCCTTACGGATGTTTCCTGTCTGTATATTTTTGTCTGTGGAAGCACCGCGATCCGCGCGATTACAAGCTCGAAGTGCTTGCTGTAGCGTCAGTTTACGAGTCTCTCTGAAGATAGTTGGACAGTACTCAGCTGCAATATGATAACAAGTAAACTTTATGTGGCTCCACGCCTGTAATTTATTTCAGCAATTCAAAGATTTGTTTTAAGCTTCGTAAAACTCTTAAGGAAACGCATTCGACCCTATTACGTGTACATGACGATCAAGTGCTGCCCATGAAGTGTGTGGTTTTCCCATTTGGATGAAGTCGGGAAAGTGTTTCTGACTATCCCCGAGGTGGGACAGGCGACAGCCGTCAGTGAGGAAACTCTGAGAAAGTGAGGACATTAATTACGAAAGATACTCGACTAACTCTGTGCACTATAGCGGATGAACTGCAAATTAACCGTCAATCCGTACTACGAATCCTTACCGAGAAGTTGGGGAGGAGGAAACCTGGTGTCTCTGGTACCTTTGCTTAGTCAAGCAGAACGGCTGACAGATCTCCGCAATGCTTGACATGACATTTCCTATGTCTCCTTAATAATGAGTCGAGAATGGTTTTTGAAACTCGAAAAACAGCGACCTTGTTGGACGGTACGCAAACCGTCGTAGAGTTGGCCCGTATTGCTGACAGGCGCTATCTATATGACAGGAAAACTTTGTGATAGAAAAATAAGCAGCCTTGTGTCCAACCATTCCTCGATCACAACGTTGTTCAAAGACAGTTACACCTGCTGTATAACCATTTCGTCAAAATAGTGGTGCTTACCAGTTGCTTTCCACTGCGAGGGTTGGAGAACAGAAAGAAAAATCAATGGCTGAACACAATCGATTAGCGATAGAGACGTGAGTGCATAATTTCTAGAGCCACATGACACATTGCAGGTATTGGAATCTCCGAGTGAGAGAAAATGTCGGGGGTATTTCACAGTTGTATGCTGTGAATATAATCAGCAAAGAGTTATCCTTAGACGCACATCAACTTCCTCTGCCTCTGCTAAGAGGTCTGTTACCAAGAAGTGGACCGCTTGTTATAATCACAGGAATGGGAGGTGTGCCAGTGTCAGTAATCTCAGTTCTTCTACCTTTGTCCTGAACACATTCACAGTCACAAGATTGCTTTTCACTGTTGGTCTACGGGCGCAATGAATTTAGGAAAAACCAGAGTTGTGGGAACAGCTGTACGTTTACCTTTCTTTATTTATTTCATCTCTACCAGTTTCGGTAATGTCTGCAATTAATAGCTGATTGTGAAAGGTACATGGAAGAAATACATCATAATTACGTGGTACAATACAATCTCACAACATGCAGTCAGATATAAAACTTGAAAAAGTAATACATATTGTACATCAATTATGTCTACAGTATCCTCTAACTTATGATGTGTTCTGATTTACAAATGCGGTATCACCTGCTGATAATACTATAAGTTGTCCAAGGTTTAGGTTCACACAAACACACACACACACACACACACACACAAACACACATTTACAATTTTCATTAATTATTACACTATTTACGAACACTTTCACTACTCGTCTGTATTTCACACAAAACTCAAATCTTAATGATTCCAGTATACCTTAACACACTCGAAAATTCTCGCAGGATTATCTTACAGTTTTGTAATGTCGTCTCTGTTCAGACGGGAAGGTTTTAAAATACATTGACATTAGCTTTCGGCCAAGCTCTCTTCGGCAGTTGTCAAGTGGTGAATGACTGCCGCATCGTCGTCGCCTGGCCGCTATACTGTATAGCCGCGCTCTTACTTGTGACGTCACTGGAACTAGCTGTCTCGCCATATACGGTAATGTTTACATCCCAAATCCGTTGCGTCCGATGTTGGCTGCTCGCTGTGACGTCACTGGGGCTCGCTTCTTCGTCCTAGAGCACTGCATAGTACAAGCAGAACAATCCGCCACTTTCAGTCCCACGTTAAAGGGGAGCATTTAATGACTACATAACACTTGCGCTATTTAACACCCTCTTAAGACCATTAATTCTACTTTTCTAATGCACAAAATATCACAGCATGGTAAATTTATTTGCAAACATTTGACTGTAAGAGGCAAGCAACTTAAAGTTATTCTTCACATGTATATTTAGATATGTGATACATTTACTTACATTCCAAAGTAAAGCATATATTGCCGTTCTAAATATTTATTGAATACAGTTAAAATTCGTTACATTTATTGTACTTTCTGGTTTGTAAATGGTACATCCATATACGTTTACGGTGATAGAGTTGCATTAGAAAACAGTTACGGAATAATATCAAATTGCGTTGCTCTACTTCCCGTATTCCCTTCTCTAATGTCTCGCATATTTTACGCAAACCATATTTCAGAGAATATTTTGCGTTAAAATGTGCTTAATAAATTTGAGCGTCTGGTTTCGTTACGTAACGACTAAATAAAGTCTCTCTGGTAGCATGCACTTTGAAATAAATTGAATGTTGTATGCTAAGTTTTCAATTCAATGCATTTCATGTTCGGACTTCTTTCCTGTTCACATTCTTTGCGAAGTTCAATTTACTATTTTTTCCAGACATCGTGTTCACAGCTTGGCTTAAGGCTACATATTCTCGTGTTCAGAATCATATTTAAATTAAACACTGAACGAATGCGAAATATAGTTTAAAAACCACTAGCTGGGTAGAGCCTGCCGCACTCATACTTCGCTTAAAGTACAATTAACAGCCCTTAGAATAATTCTTTAGTTTATCTAAATAAAATCAAGAAAAGTAGATTACTTCAAACACACTGTATTTCGTGTTATGTTAACAATCTGTAACAAAATTAAAACACTGCTTACATGTATAGGCATATATTTTCATTACTAACTCTGTGAGCATAACTGTAACGAGAATAAAGATTTTGTTCTTAACGTTATACTTATAATTGCTCGATTTTGGCATCCATACTTGGCGTCTGGAATTTACAAGCCACCTTTGACGCAGATCGACGTTTGAAGGAAACCGATAAAACTTATAGCGACCATGTCTGCTGTTATTTGAGCAGTTTGGGGCAGCACACTGTAAAACAATTAAATCACAAAATATTCGCTGATTCACTTCGCTACGCCACACAAAGCCTGCAACACCGTCGTCGGATTTGGATTCAAACTGGCGGATTGTTCAGTTCGCTACAGCGATTATCATCGTCATTCAGTTGCAGGGAACAACGTCGACTACGAAGTTTTTCAATGACGGGATTCTATGCAGAATTAATTTGGAAACCGCTGTCTCGATTGATAAGAGTCTCACTGTCAGACAGTTTTATTTCCACAGCTTCATTGATAATTGAGCTCCAAAGGTTAGTTGTGTGTGCCACAATTTTCGTCTCATTATAGTTCATTGAATGACCTGTGGGAACACCGTACAGTGTTTGGCGATTGAGGACTTGGTGGGCAGGAGGACGGCAGCGTACGTAGTTGTAGCGAACGCGCACGCAGAGTACGCGCATGCGCAGTGTCTGTTGGATTGGTCATAAATAGCAGAGCTCAGCGCGTCTTCGCCAATTCTTTGGCGGTACTCACCTGAAGATGGCCAGAAGACCCTGCGCCGAAATGTCGTGGCAAGAAGTTCGACCAAGATTTTATAGAATGCCAGAATTCGAATTTTCTAAGGAATGTTCTGTCACGGCTGATTTTAGCAGGTAGGGAAGACGTAAGCAGCTCTCGTGTCCGGCGTTGTTCTACGGTGCGTGTAGTTTGTCCAATATAATAGCAGCCACACTCGCATGGTGTCATAAACTCCTGGTGTTTTGAGCCCTAGGTCGTCTTTTACAGGCCTAATCAGCTGTCGTATTTTTGCTGGGGGCCAGAACACAGACGCGATGTTGTGTCTCTTCAGTAGCCGGACAATCTTTCCCGACACTTCCACAGAAGGGTAAAGAAGTAAGATTCGTGCATTCTTCTTTCGATTTAATTTTCCTGTTTTTATCACCAGAAATGGCTGGCCGAGAGCTCGTGGGATTCTTACCACCTGACGCATCTGGAGGCCTGAGGTGATTTTTTTTTTTTTTTTTTTTTTTTTTTTTTTTGCAATATAGGAAGTATCACCTAGTTTGTGACATTTTGTGTTTTACTTTTATGAAAGTTAACGACCTCATGATAGTTCCATAAGTTTAAATTAAAACACACACTCACAACAAATGTAACATTACATATATTATTTGAGTTAACGAACACACTACTTCTTAATATTTTAATTTCTGGTCTCTGTTTCACATTATACTTGTAATGATTACAACATACCTTAAAACACTCGAAAAAAATTACTGGGTTTGAGAGTAATGTATCTTTTTATATAAATATTACTGCATATAACATGGAAGGTTTTATTAATGACATTCAATAACAAATCCTCCGAAAAAATTACCTAAAACCAATGCTTTTGTATTTTTATATGTAGTGTCATAGCTTTATTGATATTGTACCTTTATGTTCAATCTGTTACAGACGCCATCTTGAATGTTTCAAGATTTTGTCAAAGAGCAGTGAATCAGTATATGTGTAACATATAATTAGAACTTGGAGTTATTTGGCAAACAATCATCTAGTCCTGCACTATGTGTTCACTATTAACAGTAGTAACCAGCTTGAGCACATACCAATGCTGTTAGCTGTGTATGAATCCAATTTTATGAACACTAGCATAGTTGCCACTACTTTTCAACAGCAAATATACGATGAACATATTCCGATGACTAAATCACAAAACAATTATGATGTTTCCATATTTGGCAGAAATGAATTCTAGTAATAAATACTGTGCAATATGTAAGTATTATTTTTTTCAATTTTTATATCTGACTCCGTGTCGTGATATTGTATAGCACCATATGACCAGTTTTCACAACCTCCTGTTGACTCAGACAGTGCCGAAACCGACAGAGGCCAAATACATGAAAATACTGTACAGCTTTTGGCAAAAAGATGATTTTTTTTCTAAATACTTTCATGCTGAAATAAGTGTGGCAACCATGTATCAGGGGCGATGGCTCTTCACCCTGGAATGGGGAGCCTTTAATATGTCGCCTGTCAGTATTGGCAGCAAAATGATTGCCTGATGTGTGGCAGGTTTCACCATATATAATTGCTGTTTGCATTGATTGTGAAGTCCGTTTGATTTTCGTGCCTTGCGTTGCTTTTAGAAGTTACAATAGAATTGACTGTGGCCTTTCTGGTCTTTTTGCGTTGGCGCTGTAGATTTTTCTGACATTCTTTGGAGGGCAACATGACCTGAAACAACTGTGGTTTGCAAGTACATTGAGAAATACAAGTATTAGTGGTGATACTACAAACCTCCGTTTGCGAAGATTCATCGACTTTTGGAAGAGGCTTCTGAAGGGCTGACGTGAAAGAGGCGGTAAATAATGGAGGTTGGAAGACCTTATTTCAGCCTCAACATAGGTGATGTATTTCGTTAGCTTGATTTCCTGTACCTTTCTTTCTTCAAGGTAAGCACTGAAGTAACAGTTCGAAAATTTTCACTCTTAATACCAGACGAAGAAACGTCTTATTCATGGGCGACCTTACCATATTTGCAAAAAGTGGCTTCTGCCTTACAAGGAAGATAATAAGGCGCACGAAGCATTGCCGTATAAAAAAAAGCACATTGGGTTGTTTGGAGTATTGAATGTCAGAGTAAATGAGTCACAGTTCACCAAATCTTCCTTCTTCATAATTTTGTAGACATCTACATTACCTTCCGGAGCATACTCTTCTTTAAGTTCTTCTTTAGGAATGTACACGAGTCTTTTGCTGTAGTTGAGGGTATTATCTAGCTCTATTTTGTTTGCGTATTCCCCAAGGAGAGGCGGGAACGTTTCGATAATTTATTGCTGTGGTAATGATCGGAAGTATTGTTCTTTTAACAGTTAACAGATTTAATTTAAAACTTATCTGTCTATAAACCTTTTTTCATACCTACTGTCCGGTAGTGGTACTTATTTAAAACTACTATGTACCATGAGGGGTCCTTATTTTGACGAACTGTTCCGTTGGTTTCACCTGTATCGCATACTTCATCAGATAGTCGAGAGACTTCATTTTGCCGGCCGCGGTGGCCGCGGGGACTGAGGCGCTCCAGTCACGGTCTGCACGGCCACTACGGTCGGGGGTTCGAATCCCCCCCTCGGGCATGGATATTTGTGCCGTCCTTAGTGTAAAGTAGTTAGTAAGTAGTTTGTAAGTTAAGGGACTGATGACCCCGTAGTTAAGTCCCATAATCTTAACAAACATTTGAATATTTGAGACATCATTTTCCTCCACTGTCGTGCTCAAAGTTTACGGGCGTTTAGTTTCATCGTATAAGATATGCAAGAGCTGGTATCAAAACATTGATTCGTCGACACACATGTTGCATCCGTCAGAAAGACGCATAAGTTGAACCAAACTGAACTTCCGTCTTCACCGTATTTGTAACCGCCTACACGTCTTTGCATTATATGAAGACGATTCGGTAAGAAACTTGCGGCCTATGACGTATCGTGAATCTGTGACACCACCGCAGCCAAAAAATTTCCCGTTGCTTGGCTTGGTTCAAATGTTCAAATGTTTGTTCAGCTTAAGGGTCTTAACTGCGGGGTCATCAGTCCCTAAACTTACAAACTACTTACGAACTACCTTATATTAAAGACGACACAAACATCCATGTCCGATGAGGTATTCGAACCCCCGACCGTAGCGGCCGTGCAGACTGTGTCTGGCGCGCTGCAGACCCCTCGGGCACTGCGGCCGGCTAGCTTGGTTCACTACGTCCTCGACAGTAGAACTGCGAGGTTGTATTCGACCCGCCAACTTTGGCGTACGTGGAGTAACAGGATGTGTGTGGTCAAAACAGATGACACCAATAGAAATTCGTCGTCAGATTACCGAACTGTACACGAACGTAAGGAATGGCATTGCTATTCGACGTTGATGATGTGCATTTCGAGACTGACGCTCACGATACAGAATGAAGTGGCCGAGCGCCTGTTGTGAACGATGGACCTGCTGCGAAGTGGACGAAGTGGTCGGACAGAGCCGCCGTTTCGCCATTTCTGCGGTTTCAGACGGCGAGGACTTCAAAGAGCGTCAGAGGACGGTTACAGGCGACAGAGTTTTACGCGAAACTGATTTCAAAGCTTGTGAAGCGGTATGCCAGAAGTGTAAGGAAATTATTCTCCAGAGTAGCTGAAAATGTATGCTGTTCACTGTAAGGGTAATAAAACTCCTCGCAATAAAGTGCTTTCTGCACTCAGAATCGGAACTTCATTTTCCTATCGAAATCGCATTACACTCTTGCTCTACACACATATTTGTTAGATTTGTGAGCTTCCCCAGGTATATTAAATTCCTAAGGCTAGCATATTTATTACCTCTCTCGGTGAATATTTTCATGTGCGTTCTTGAAGTGTAGGTGTAACTTACATTGAATGTGCTTGTGGTCTTTCAAATGAATAGGTACCAACTCTGAAAGCGTGCCGAGCAGTCCCTTAAAAAGCGCTAGTATTTATTCGAAGTCTAATAAATGAAAGCATTTCACTTACAAGCACAGAAGTAATATACCTCGGTTCTTCCTTCTAGCCGTATTTCCGTCCTTTTTGTAGCGTGTCTATTGCTATCTGTCGAGCAGCTACCTTCTTCTGGTTTTGAGTGTATCGTCCGTCTCTTGGCCAATAGTAGTCTCTGTGCTACGACTCTTACCTGGTGTACAGGGAAACACTATTAAAACCTACGAAATCGAGGGGATGCAGAATGGACTCTGTAAATCAAGTTTTACACAGGAAGCCGTGTTATCTCACCCGATATTATGAATGAAATCTGCATGCTTACAATTGTGTGTAAAAGCTGTTTAAAATATTCTTCACCGTCGCAAGGGTTAATAGTTTAAAATGTTATACACACGCATTTTGCAACTTAAAGTTTATTTCTATTTTCTTTCCCTCTCATGTATCTTCTTTTATAATTGTTCAATTTTTTTACATTTTAAATTGTACCACCACAGGGGAGCCAAAGACACCTTACAAAACTGTACAGAAACAATGTGGCTACTTTGACAAAAAGTAAAATCTGAAATAACCTTCCAAGCCGAAAAGCGGTTCACCGAATAATATTAAAGTATGGAATATACAACAAAATTGTGATTTTAATTCAGTATGATGATGTTTCACCAGGAACCTAGGGAAGAGTGAGTCAACAAGTTGTATTGTTCACGCATTATTCTTCTTGTGGGCAGCAGACACTAAGATGACCTGATTTGGGGTGGAATCAATTTTCATTAACAAATAAATAAATAGGTACAGCTATGCAAGTTCAAAACGCAAATTTTTAACGTATCTAAAAGCTTCCCAGCACAAACGACACAAAATATTTCTTTATTACTTACTTATTAAGAATAATCTGATTTTAAACTAAAAAATTTTAAAAGATAATTTTATTGATTTATTGGTCAAACATAACGGATAAATACAACCACCAGACCACAGATATACCTTATAAATATATCGATTACAAAGATCATTAACACATTTTCAATAGCAACGATACATATCAAAGTAATTATAACCATATAGCATCTTTGAACGACTATTTTTTTTAATGGACTTATCATAGATGTCGAAGAAAATTAACTACCCGCACATCAACCACAGTCGAAAATAAAGCAGACCTAACATACGTATATAAAAACAAATTGGTGAATATTGTATAAAATTGTTTGTATATTTCCCAGATTGTCTGCTGATGGCTATTTAGCCGAAATGGACCCATAACATTATTAAAAAGAAGTATAAAGTAGCAACACATTGATATATTCATATGATGTCCCTTAGAGAAGTTTTCTGCGCTGCGGGCCCATTGGATCGAAAATTAGTTGAAACATTTCACAGGTAAGGTTTGTCACTAAAAGGATATTCCTTTGTCCAGTGCAAGATATAGCCAGTAGCCACACAGGGGTTTTAGTGCATCCTTCCGCAGCAATGTTTTGATATTTATTTAGCAAGCTAGGTGGGCGCCATATACGACTATTGCATTTGCAGCAATAAGCGAACTTCCACAGGGCAACAGTTCCATTTGGTTTTGCTCCTTTTGGCTGTATAGTGTATTTCATTGCTGCCAGCAAGTAGATCTAGTCGTTACCGCAAGCGCGTAAAACCGTATGGAATAACTGCCGCACACTATTTCTCAAATAGAACAGCATCATAAGAGAGAAATAGACGATACGGTAGTTCATTTTCTAGTATTTGCCCCGTGTGTAATTACACGACAATAATACGTAGTCGAATGGACTACCGAGTGAACTAGTTTCATTATTATTTTAGGTATAACTGGTGTTACACATTTCTCTTGCGTGCAGGCAAGAGGGCGATTTCCTTAATGTCATGGCTGTTCTTCTATAATTACGCTGATGTTTTAATGGTTTTTGATAGGGTACTTGAATACCGTCAAGGAGTGAAGGAGGTACTATTCCACTTTCCTTCTCATCCTTCGACCTCACTCTGTTCGCCCTCTACACCACCCATCTCGTCCGTATCTTTCCCCCAGCTTCTCTATTTGTTTAATTACAAACACCTGCCACCTTTCATGCTGATCGAACACGTACATGTAGACGTGCCACGTGTGCTATAGAAACATTCTCCACGAGAAAATCCCTTCATACACCAAATACCATTCCATATCCCATTTCTGCCATCAGTTGAGATCGAGAGTGCATTTTTTTTTTTTTTTAGTTTGTTCGAATTTTCCGACCATAGCTTGTCATTGTTCGCAAAATTTATTTTTCCTGAAAACTACTCGACGACAATAAGTAAGAAAACTAAATAAGAGTTACGCGTATCCGTCGTTTGAATGCTGAATTATGGTCTTAAGTTCATACAAAGATCCCACAGAGAAGATCCCATTTAATTTTTCCAGAAATTATCCTTACAAGTAGCCAGTTTTTCGTTCCTACAACTCTTCTCTTGACAGTTACGAACACAAAACAGGTAAAAGATAAGGGCAAAAAATAAATAAACAGCCAAATCGGTCGGGCCGTTCTCAAATAATCACATTTAGCAATTGTTTGCTGTAAATGTAAACGAGCAGCCCCACAGCTTGCTTTGTAATAAATGCATTTTACAAAAACAACTTGTGAGGCTTATTGGTTCATTTTACAGTAAGTAGACTGTTACGTTTGCTGCTTTTAAGACCAACTATGTTTAAATTCATATGGCAGTTGATTTTTGTTTATATAGTTCCTTTAAAATTATTTATTTATTTTTGTGGGAATCTAAACATTCGTGTCAACAATTTTGTACCTTTGATAATGCTTCAGAAGCTGTTCTTAGGAAACTAAAATGTTTCATGTTATTGGAGGATATTTTTCTTATTATCCGCTGGTACCCACATATCCAGGAGTGAGGGTGATTTACCTATGCAGGGGGAGGTGGACATCAACAGGGAGAGGGTGGCGAGAATATCCACATATAGAGGGAGACGGTGGATACGCCCAGAAAAGGCCGTGTCATCTCTGTTTCCCATTTAAAATGACACATCTCACAGCTAGGCGCTTACATCTAGAAATATATAAATCTGAAGCTGCTACGAGGAGGAAAAAATGAAAAGATGAAGTGTTACTTTTTAATTTTTCTCTGTAGCTTAATTTTACTGAGGCTTGATTTATGTTAATATTCATCTCTTTCTGTATAGATTTATTATTGAGTATTTTTAAAGCGATGAAGAAAGACTTCTGCAAAAATATGTAGGAAATTAATTTTTATTGAGTGGGAAAACCTTCTACTGTAATCTTGTGTTCGCTATCATCACAGTCCACCATATACAGTCGCGTCACTCCCACTGACATACACAACTGCGCTCCGAGCGACCGACAAGGTACGTTTATGAATGCGAATAGTTTCGTTTGGTATTAACTTACTTTTTGCAGTAGGGTATGTATACAGTGACATAAAAATCGGTAATCAATATATAGTAACTACACGTGGCCTGTGTTAGGTTTTTTTTTTTTTTTTTTTTCCCAGCAGTTTATTAATTAACTTTCTCTGGAAATGTACGACATTTTGATGAACAATTTCATTTTCTATCAAGAACAAAACATGGCTAATAAACAACATAAGACTTGACCCTTTGCAGACAGACGTCGGTTTTCTACTCAGAAACGTCAAGGTTTCTTCACTGCAATTCCAGTCAAATCAGTGACTGTTGAGCGTATGGAATGTTGAACTGGAATGCTGTACCTGCATTGTTTAATGTACCAGATCGGCCACCATAGCTGTAACTGAAGTATGAACCTTAAAAACATGTCACTAAAACATCGGTAGCAAAAAGTTTCCCAACAAAGCAAAAAACAATCCACGATTGAAGCTAAATCTGAACCACAGATAGCAGGAATCTTGAAGATATTCGTTTTATAAGCAAAGTAATTATACTTAAAAGTGCACGCGAAAGATGAGTAAAATTTAAGAATGTTCAAATCAGTTACTCCTTACTGAACCGTCACACGTCATGTAAGAACAGACCATAATAAGAATTTATGTTTCTTGTATTTTTATATTCTTATTCTCAGCAGAATAAGCTGTAAATATACTCATACTCGTGAATATTGTTTCATGAATAAGTTGTTGTTTGTATTAGTGAATTACTGAAATTCGGCTGTTTTACATTTATTTCACTATTATCTATGTCTCTCGATATTTTACTACTGCTTGGAACACGAAAATTACACAAATTATTTGTTTAATTATGCAGAAAAGTTATTATACAGAAAAGTAAATATTCCGGCGCCTTGTCCACCACTAGGAGTGTCGAGACTGCGTATGTTAGACCTTGCCATTATTCTGATGTGTTCCTTCATAGCGGTCACACTCCCCAACAACTTTCACGTTGCCTCGCCTCGGCGCTTACTTGCCCCAACCGTATCTCCCTTTTATTACAGACTGTACGAGACACATAAACCGTGCCTCCTTATCTAGCGGTCGAATTGCTTTCGTATTGATTTCTGCTAGTGATCAGCGACGCCTATAGCTTGGCCGATGCGTACGTCACGACTACCAACCACCGAAGTAGTTATGTACATCAGTAAAAAAGTTTCATCAATAAGTTAAAAATTTTCAGCCAGTCAGTCTACTATCTCCTTGTTAATTGTTTTTTTCTTTTTTTCTTTTTTATGGAAAACAGAGCAGTACAATGGACAGAAAGTGGGAGGAAGGGAATGGTCAGAGAGAGGACGAAAGATATGGAAGACAGAAGACAGTGGGATAGAGATGGGCGATAGACAGGGTAGATGTAGGAGGAGGAGGAGGAGGATATTAACAGAGAGAGGCTACTGGATGTATACAGATAGAATGTAGAAAACGACTGCTTTTCTCAAGGGCATGCTCCACAGTCGGTAAGCCATAAAAATTTGTGTTTATGAAGAAAAACAACAGCAAAAAGCTTTGTAAATCCAGTGGCTATAGAATACATGATTTACTGAGGAAATAAGGACACATCTTTTTCCTAACTTTCATTTCTTTCCACATAGTCACAAAAACGAGAAGACGCACACTGCTCAAAGCAAGTAGGGGATCATATAAGATACCATACACAGTATACATAGCTGCGTGGCATGGGCAGTATGGGGTTATCAGTCAACTCTTGAGGCATATTTGGCCAATCTTCCATGAGCGCAATATCCATCTGAATATACGTTGTAGGAGGTGCTGGTCTGCCAAGTGCATTCCAGACATGCTCAATCGGGTTTAAGTTCGGTGAACAAGCTCTACACTCCATTCGTTCAGTTCCCTCAACTTCAAGCATGTTGTCCACCAGTGCAGCTCTGTGGCGGCGAGCGTTATCGTCCACCAGATGGAACTCATTTTCTATGGCGCCAGCGTAGGGCACAACGAAAGGCCAAGGATTTAGTCTCTATAACTTTGAGCACTCAAAGCGCCAATCTGAACGACACAGAGGTCCGTACGTCCGTTAAAACTGCCCATACCATGCGTCCACCGCCATGATATGCGCTTAAGCTTGATTATTCCGAGTGCTACCCTCTTTCTCCAAATGAGGGAACGACGATTGCCCGGCTGAACACAAAATATTGATTCATCTGTGAACGGAACACTCTGCCATTCATTACGACTGAAGTTCCCCGGCCCAGTTTCTTTGGGCTCAACAGTGTCGTGGTTTTAGTGAGACACACACCATAGGTTCATGTGCGTAGAGACCATATTCCCGAAGCGATTTCGGATTGTTTATGCTGCTATTGCGTGTCTTGTTGCTGCGTGAAGGGAGTGTTGTGTCTCGACGGGAGATAACGGTGGCTTCTTGCAGATGCTACCCATCGACATCATGCCATTGCATTCTTTTACAGGTTCCGGTTGTCTGAAGTAGCGTCCAGATCCAGACACTTTGGGTCACTCCAGTGGCTGCACCCACATTCCTCAGTGTCTGTCCCACTTCGAACCTCCATATGGCTCTCTATGCAATAGTTTCGGGTAAGTCACGTTTTTGTTCCATCACAGTACCCGCTCACTACACGGTCTGAACGGAACTGCTTGTGTAATTCGTTTGGTAGAATAAACACACGTCAACACCAACAACCTCTGCAGCAACTTTCTGTTATTTCCACTATGTCGATTTACCGTAATGTAGAAGCAAGCTTTTGTACCCACATATTGGCGAACGGATGAGCGAGAGAGAAAGAAAGAGATAGTGAGAGGAGAGGGAGGTGAAAGAGACAGAGAATCAGAGTGAGTCTCGTAACGAAGCCTGTGGTCCTGGGCAAGCTAGCGTAAAGTAAAGATTCGCCAGGGCCTAGATTTGTAGCTTCGCAGTACAAGAGAGCAGGCGGACATTGTTGAGTCAGCGTTAAGTGCAGTGTCGTTGCCTGGTGATATGTGGGTGTGCGAGAGAGAGCGGCACTCTTTGAGCAAGAGATGGAGGGACTATGAAGTAACCAAACCGCTGACGCTAACAAAGCCGAGCGGTGCGATTCTGACTCCGACAGTGAGTAAGGACGTTCCCCATTTTTCAGTATAAATAGGAGGAGAACCGACACTAGTATTTGTCGGTCTGCAGCATCAGTGGTGAACTTAGGGCCGCACCCGATCTCCTCAGTAGAGTGGGTACCGGCCTTGGGAGACTGTTACAACTTTTACGTATCCCGGTCACCGCCCTGCCGAGAGAACTTTACAACCACCTCTCTGTGACCGAGGCGTCGAAGCGGGCCTGATGAACCATCATCTCCTCCTGCCGCCTCACGGACAAGCGGCCTAGTCGGCCTATAGTTCGAAGACCCAGCACCGGAAGAGTGCGGTGCCTAGGCAGGCGCTAGCGACGAACGTCTCGACTACCGGCCACGAGCCGGCGCTGAGGAGCCTGGGAAGGATCTGCAGGCGCAGACCGTGGGCCCTCTGAGTGGCTGACTGCAGCAGATCGAGGGTCGACCGTTGACAGTGCTGGAAAAGTGATTGTATGAAGATCAAGCAATTAATACATTGGACGACTACGACTACTACCATCCTGACGAGTAGCGCCAAGGGCCATTACCAGTGGTAGTCTTGACCGTAACATTTCATATTCACAGCGAACCGTTTTCGAGTGGTGTAAACAGTAGACGATTGCTGTAGTCTCGTTCCTGACTTCATTCTGTGCCGAGCTGTAGTCATGTAAACACGACTGCATTGATCGCCAAGTGCGAGTTACGAAGTGTTTAATCGTTTTCTGCAAAGAGAAGAGAACAATGCGGCTGAAATCTGTCGAAGACTGAACCAAGTGTGCGGAAAGAGCTTTATGAGTGAACGAGTGGTGCGTGAATGGTGAAGAAAATTTAAAGATGGTCCAAGTGATGTGCACGATGAAGGAGGTCCAGAACGCAATCTGTCGCTACAGAGCCGCGGCGGAGTGGCCAAGCGCATTGAGGCGCTATGCTACGATGCGCGAGGCCGCTCCCCGTCGGGCATGGATGTTTTGTGACGTCCTTAGTATAAGGTAGTTCATAAGTAGTTTGTAAGCTTAGGGACTGATGACCCCGCTATTAAGTACCTTAAGCTTAACAAACATTTGAACTTTTTTTTTGTCGCTACAGACGACTTTCTTCACCGAGTTGAAAAAGTGGTAAGAGAAAACCATGGGTTAACGACAAGTACCCCCCCTCCCCCAGCGGACTCGCGGTTCTTTCGTGAGTACGTGCGTGGCGAGCACTGATCCCCTTCTTTCCTCCCTGGATTGTAATTCCTTCCCCTTCCCCTCCCCTCCTTTCCTATCCTCACACATTCCTCTCCCCACTGAGGGACTAATGACCTACGCAGTTTAGTTTCAAATGTTTGTATAGTCTATGGAACTTAACTACGGGGTTATCAGTCCCTAAACTTACAAACTACTTATGAACTACTTACGAACTAGGACGGCACAAATATCCATGCCCGAGGGGGGATTCGAACCCCCTACCGTAGTGGCCGTGCAGACCGTGACTGGAGCGCCTCAGTCCCCTCGGCCACCGCGGCCGAGACGCAGTTTAGTCTCCCAGTCCCAAATCACCAACCAACCACCACGACAAGTGCTTTATCATTGGAATTTCCACAGGTGTTCAGAATTAACGAGGAGCTTCAAGACAATATGATGATTCATTTTAAGTCATTGAGGGCAAGATTTCATGAAGACGGTATTGGAAAGCTTGTGAACAGGTATGACAAATGCCTTAATCATCAAGTCATTATGTTGAAAAGTAGCCATAAGTGAACATAACGGTAATAAAATATTTCTTCCTTATCCATTCCAAGACGGCTGTCTGCCGTCTTCCCTAGGTTTTTAACTTTGTAATTTATCTAAGATCACTAGACGGGCTTTTTTGCTAAACGAGAACCCTTTTCGTTCGGAGCCATGAGGAATAGCATTTCATTTCATGTTTTTAAATGTTACTTAATGTAATATTGCTGGGATTTTATTATGCTAATAATTTTTCATTGTGTCTATGTTTTTAAATGTTAGTTACTGTAATATTGCTGGGATTTTATTATGCTAATAATTTATCATTGTATCTATGTCCGCCTCCGTAGCTCAGCGGTGGCGTCGCTGACTACTACGCAGGAGACCCGGGTTCGATGCATTTTTACTGTTTAACAAATTTGGTGCCCCCACTTGCCCATGTTTGAACTGAATAAATAATTTATTGTCAGTTAAATTTTAACCCTTCTTATAAATATCAGTTTATGAATACCCTCCCTTTTTATTTAATGTTGTTTTTCGCCAGTGCTGGGAACAAACTCAGATGCAAATTATCATATTTTTAATTCCGTTGTGCCATAAATGTTCTCACAGCCACCTTCATGAAATGGTTCAGTTCGGGGTGGCTTGTATATTAATGATTGTGTGTAATTCTCGTGAGGTACGACGTATGTTGGCCACCGTCTCTTTGTCTTCCTGCTGCTAAAGTAAAGTTTGAGTCAGTTCTAAATTCTGGGTCAGGGAACAAGATTCTGTTGCAGGAAGTAGTCAGTAGTTCGCGAGAATCCTTTAGCTGGCTGTACCGCCAGAATTATATGTCTAAAGTAAGCTTTTAACTGGCCTTGTTGAGCCAGAGTTAATTTTACAATTAACAGTGGTCTTTCACCATTTGTCTTTTACTTATGAGCTATCGGAGGTTGAAAAAAAGCCCTCGAAAAACGTATCTGTCTCAATACACTTCGGGAGAAATCCTTTTGAAGTTGTTATTTGCGTAAGATCGTAAGCCCCCTAAGCACTTCAGTAAAAGGGAAAGAAATTAAAATGTAGCTCAAACGACAAATTCGTAATGCCCTTTTACGACAGTACGTGGGCGAGAAGGCATCGACTCACCGAGGACTTTCCGAGAATCACCGTAGATTTGCCAATCAGGCTGAGCGCCGTCGGAATTGGCAGTACGGGGAAGAACGGGAATGGAACGCGTGGAGAGGGTACAATAAAGAGCGTTCTTTCTAAAAGGCTTGATGGAATGGCGGAGATACGGACAACAATGGCGGCAGCGGAAATCCAATAACACGGGGTGTCTTGCACTCCGGCGAGCAGCGCGGCCGCGTGACGTCACGTCAGGCGGACAATAAAAGCGGCCGGCCGTGTGTTTATACGGCGCGTGAGTCGCCCGCCCGCCGCTGGCCGGCCGGGCGCTGCCGTCGGCCGGCGCGGGGCGCCCCGCCCGCCTTTTGTCCACAGCGGGGACTGGGCGGTCACGTCCGAGGCCGGACTTTGACAAAAGGCCTGTGCTGGACGCGTTCCGTGTTCTCTTAAAGGTTTAGGTAAAGGGTAAGGAGATTCTTTGATATACGTTCAGCGAAGTTGTGTAATGTCACACTGAAAAATATTCTACCCGAAACTGCTCTTATTTTGTTTCATTGACGTTTCGCAAACTTGCATTAATTGTTTATTTATTTATTCATATTTATCATATTCTGCACAACCGAATTGAAGAGCAACCCTCGGTCATAGAATAAGTCAGTACATCAGACGGATCATTTACAGCACGCGATTCCATCCATCGGCTCTGACTCATGACGTCGGTGTGTTGTGTTGCATGACATCATCACATACCCTGTAGTTTTGAGATGTTACTCTATACTTAAAAGACGCATTTGTTCTCTGTCTGTCTGTCTTTCTGTTCTCTTATAACTCCAGATCCAGACATCCAAATAACGTGAAATTTGGTACACGTACACAAAATGACATGGGGAAGGTACTCCAAATGCAACTGCCAAAAATGTTGTTTATCACATTGCTTTAACATAAATGTACCCTTTTATTACATGCAAATAAACGGCTTTGTACGCTTCTACAGAAAACCTTATTTTAAACCCGGGCAAAGCCGGGTACTTGCAGCTAGTTTATTTATACCTGGCGTGTTCAAATGTTCAACTGTTTGTTAAGCTTAAGGGACTTAACTGCGGGATCATCAGTTCCTAAACTTACAAACTACTTATGAACTAGCTTATACGGATGACATTGACTCGGTTTGACTCGTTTCCTCCTTACTATCGGATTCCTCTCTTGACATTTCAGTTTTTTTTTTTTTTTTTTTTTTTTTTTTTTTTTTTTTTTTTTTTTTGTTAGGTACTGTATGAAGCTGTCACTTACTTTACTTACTTTCTTTTGCGACAGTTCGTTATCTTCTCGATTAAAATAACCGCATAACCTAGATAAGAACTTCTCTCTGCATTTTGAATTAATTCCGCATTTCTTAAATCCTGAGCGCAGATTTTGACCATTATTCTCGTTAACTTTCTCTGACCGTTTCTTCACCAAAGCTGGGAACTCTTGTTTAGGTATTGTTGCACACTTCATGCCAGCTGAAGACTCTTCTCTGTCAGTCAAGATTGCTTTCCAGTGCCTCTTGAGGCGACGGGAAAGTGCCACAGCCGGCCGCGGTGGCCGAGGGGACTAAGGCGCTTCAGTCACGGTCTTCACGGCCACTACGGTCGGGGGTTCGAATCCCCCTTCGGGCATGGATATTTGTGTCGTCCTAGTTCGTAAGTAGTTTGTAAGTTTAGGGACTGATGACCCCGTAGTTAAGTCCCATAGACTATACAAACATTTGAACATTTTTTGATTTTGAAAGTGCCACATCCAGTGGCTGCTTTTGTGTCCCAACTTCGTCGCCGCTTTCGTGTCCCAGCCTCGTCGTAGGTGTCGGTGGCCGAGTGGAACGAGACCGACACGCTGGTGCAGGTACGGAGGGGAGCAGCCAGAAACTATAAACACTCGAGTAAATTAGAAAGATATATATTGCACAGAATGAAACAATACTTAACTTTTACATAGTACTGCAGAATGTTGATACATAGTTATTAGAGGCCTGCCTAGTGCCTGTACAATAGCAAAGTCTTCACTCGTGCCTATCTGATTACGAAGGTCCTAACTCGTTGCTATCTCAGTCCGAAGTGCCCGGTGTTCTTCAGTGGTGGCCACGAGCGGCGTTGTCGCAGAGGGCGCTCGTGGCTGTCGTCGTGAGATCGCCGCGCCGTGCGTGCCTGGCGGCGCGCGGCGAAAGTAAGTGGCGCGCACTTTGTACTTGTGCGACACCACACCCCTCCCCCCCAAACCGCCGCGCCGTCGTGGCGTAGGGCTGAGGGCCACGGCGACGGCACTGGGAGGAGGGCCTGGGCGGGGGCGTTACTGATGGGACGGGCGTCGTAGCTGCGGCCGGGATCGAGACGCCGTCCGCGCCCCGGCATCCGCCTTGCGATCCTCCAGGGAACCCGCCGAAACCTGGGGAAGGGCGCCCGCCCCCGCCCAGAGGGAGCAGGTCATCTTCTGAGGTGCGCGGCCCAAGCTGGGGGGGCCCGCACGGTCCCGGAGTCCCTCTCGGTGACGCTGTCATCTGCGGAGGCGACAGCGGCGGCGACGACTGCGTCGGATGTACGTCGACGTCCATAGGGATCTCGTAGTCCGGGGACGAACGATGTGGCTGTGCTCCCTGGCGGTGAACTGGGTCTGGAATCAAGAAACCGGAGACAGGATCGCGCGGCCTGTGCAAGCGCAATTGGTTTGCGTGGCGCCGCAGCTCCGACCCTGTGGAAGAACGTACAACATACATATTGCGCCCAAGCACACGTTGAATGGTGCCCGGCAACCATGTCTTCTTGTTTCCAGCAAACACCCTGTACAGCACCGGCGTAGAAACCTGAAAACGCGTAGCGCCATACGAACCGACTCGGTGCGTGGGAGGCTGCAGCAGGTGAAGGAGAGTGCGGTGACGGCGGCCGTGTAGCAGCTCGGCAGGAGACGGGCCGTCACGTGGCATGCACCGATACGTAGACAGGAAAATTTGAAGAGCTTGCTGCCTGGAGTGCTGACCTTTCATCTTCTCCATGTGAGACTTGAATGTTCGAACGAAACGTTCTGCTTCACCATTGGACTGAGGGTGAAAAGGTGCGGTGGTGATATGCTGAATGCCATTCACACGACAAAACTGTTGAAATTCCGCACTAACAAACTGAGGTCCATTGTCACTGACGATAGTTTCAGGCAAGCCTTCGATGCAAAACACTGATGTTAAGGCACTGATTGTACTAGAAGCTGTCGTTGAGTTCATGGCAATCACAAAAGGAAACTTGCTGAAAGCGTCTACAACGATTAACCAGCGCGTATTCCAGAAAGGTCCGGCAAAGTCAATGTGTAAACGTTGCCATGGTCCCTTGGGGCGTGGCCAGTCTGAGAAACGTTGCGGAGGAGCCGCCTGATGCTCCGCACAAACTGCACACTGTGATGTCATGCTCTCTATCTGAGCGTCCATACCAACCCAGGTACAATGACGTCTGGCCAATTGCTTTGTCCTAACAATACCCCAATGTCCTTGATGCAGGAGGCGTAACACTTCTCGTTGCAGGGAACGAGGAACAATCACTCTTGCTTGGTCGTTGTCGGTATGCAACAACAGTACACCCTGACTTAAAGACAATGCATGACGTTGTGCAAAATAACGTCGAACCAGAGGCCGATCAATGTCTTTGGCTCTGGCAGGCCACCCTGAGCGAACAAAACGTGCTACCACACTTAAGTCTGCATCCGCAGCTGTTTCCTGTGCAACCCGACGAAAGTTCAAAGGGAATCAAACATGCATCACTGAGTAGTGCAGACGGTAATTTGTCAAAGGCAACTTGGCAATCTTTAGACCATACAAAAGGAACATTCTTCCTACGTAAGTGATGCAGTGGAGCTGCAATCTGAGAGGCATTGGGAATAAACCTGAAATAATAGTTAAGCTTCCCCATTACTGCTTGCAATTCGTGCACATTCTTAGGAGGAGGCAAGTCTTTGATTGCTCGAAGATGTGACTGTAAGGGATGGATTTCTTGGGCATTAATCACATGGCCTAGGTACTCTATTTCAGTTTGAAAAAACGAACACTTTGCTTTATTGCAACGTAGACCTGCTGCAGTCAAAACTTTGAAAAGGCACTCCAGGTTTGCTAAATGTTCTTCAACTGTACGTCCGGATACCACAATGTCATCTAAATAGTTCGAACAACACGGTACAGAAACTGTCAGCTGTTCCAAAAAACGCTGAAAAATAGCGGGAGCGGAAGAACTGCCAAAGGGTAGGCGTTGAAATTGAAAAAGGCCCATGTGAGTATTAATGACGAAAAACTTTTGTGACTCGTCATCAAGTGGAATCTGTAAGTATGCCTCTGCTAAATCAATCTTGGAAAAGAAGCGAGACTGTCCTAATTTGTCCATCAGTTCCTCAGGTTTGGGCAGGGGATAAGTGTCGACAATTGTTTGACTGTTCACTGTAGATTTGAAGTCCGCACAGAGACGAAGTTTTCCTGACGGCTTGGGTATAATTACTATAGGCGAGGCCCACTGACTCGCAGAAACAGGAGAAATCACCCCACTATCTTGCCAACGTTTAAGTTCTTCGGCAACTGTATCACGCAAGGCGATAGGCACTGGTCTAGCTTTACGAAATTTTGGAACTGCAGATTCTTTTAAAGTTACATGTGCCACGAAGTCTTTTGCACAACCTAGTTCCGGCGAAAACAAGTCACTATATTTGTCACACAATGCATTGATTTTATCCTGAGGCACTATTGACGAAATCTGAAGCACATCTCTTTGAATTGATAAACCAAACAAGTCAAAAGCATCGAGTCCAAAAATGTTCTGTGTCGATTTGGCCTGAAGAACAACAAAAGCAACCGTTTTTGTTACACCTTGGAAAGAGGCAGGCAGGCTACATGTTCCTAGCACGGGAATATTTTCACCTGTGTACGCTGTTAACACTTGCTGTGACGGCGACAATTTTGGCGAACCCAGAAGTTCATATGTGTCTTTATTTATTAATGTAACAGCGGAACCAGTATCAAGCTGAAATTGCACAGTCTTATTGTCAATGGAAAGATTCACAAAAAGTTTTTGCTTTCGGCGCTCGACAGGTGCGCGAATGTGGGCAACGTCTAATACATATTGTTTTCTGCGCTTGCGCGGGTTGCGTGCGGTAGGAAGCGGCGCATACTCGGCACACAGCGGATTAACCACACTGTCACTAGATGACACTACCGCCGGATCGGCGTCCGCGCAATGCGAGGCTACTGCACTAAAATTACTTTCAGTATCTACACCAATTCTACTGTCTCTAGCTACACAGTACGGAGCACTATTACAAGGAGCAGTTGCAGAAGGCACTAATTTCACTACAGGAATGCACTGTTCATAGTCATTTTGCTTGTCCCGAACCCGTTTCCGTTGCACTGTTTTACGCGCTCGTCGGCGCTTGCTACGTGGTGCACTATATAGTTTTGCCATAGGCGCAGAACTACTTTCTTGCAATTGAGATCCAAGGAAAGCACTGTTCAATTCCACAGCCCGTATAACATTCACAGAACGAACTGTCCTCGCACTCTGCGAAGCACTGTTTCTAACGTTACTGTTCTTTGAGTTGTTAATTTGCATACACACAGACTGCACATGTCCCAATTTGCCACATTGATAACAGGTTGCGTTGCGACTAGGGCAATGAGCACGCTTGTGGCGAGACACACACTGGGGGCAAGATTTACGTACATTTTTCTGAAATGAGCGTTGGCGCCCGTTATTCAAATTACTGTTTCTAACACTACGGGGCGACCTTTGCGTCGCACTTTTACACTGGCTACTGTTCACTGTCTGTTCAGCACGGCCGGTAGAATTTAAAGAATCACTAGTGCTATACCGAGAACTACGGCTAGGAAAGCGTCCGTTACGGCGCACTGAATTTACACTATGGCTTTGCATTTCTACATCAGCTAAGTCAAAAGTATCATGCGCTTCTATAAGCTGCAGTACACTGTCTAATGAGGGGTCAGACTGTTTCAGAATTGCTGCTCTAATTCTGGGGTCCTGAATATTCTGCGTAATCGCATCCCTCAACATCACGTCACTATACGAAAGTCCACAAGAGCAAGTAAATTTACATTGGCGGGTTAAGCCCTTCAGTTCCGTAATCCACTCTTGGTGTGACTGCTGCGGTAATTTTTTAAGTCTGAAAAATCGGTATCGTGCAGCGGCTACAAGAACTTTTCTCTCATAATGAGCACTCAGTGCATCTACAATTTGTTCAAAGTCTACATCACGAGGAGATGCGTTGGGGAATAGTTTCTGCAGTAACACAAATGTTGGAGTTCCTACAGTCGATAAGAAAAGGTTCTTCACTCTCTGACCTGTAATTTGATGAGCCGCGACGAGTTCCTGAAACTGCGCGAAATAGTCACTCCATTCTTCCTCACGTTCGTTGTATTGGCGAAACGTAGGAAGTGTTGCGGCGGCAGGTGTGGGCTTCTGATGCGACGGCTGTTGTTGAGTTGCCGTCAACTGCGCCACGGCGTTGAGAAGTTGTGAGATTTGCGCCGTCTGTAACTGAATAATTTCCATTAAGTTTGGGTTCGGGGTAGTGGCCATGCTGACCGATTAGGCGCCGCGCATACAAGTAACTTATAACAAAACACAAATGCAATATGAAAGAGGACGCTCTGAAACAAAAAAGTCCACAAAATACGTAACAAAATATCTTCCCCCAAAATTCTTATAATAAGGGTGGGTGGGCGGGAGCAATTTTTGCGTGCTCCGACTGCTGCTGTCTGGCTGCTGCTAGCGGGCTGGTCCAAGGTTCTATCACTCCTCGTCGCCACTTTTGTGTCCCAACTTCGTCGCCGCTTTCGTGTCCCAGCCTCGTCGTAGGTGTCGGTGGCCGAGTGGAACGAGACCGACACGCTGGTGCAGGTACGGAGGGGAGCAGCCAGAAACTATAAACACTCGAGTAAATTAGAAAGATATATATTGCACAGAATGAAACAATACTTAACTTTTACATAGTACTGCAGAATGTTGATACATAGTTATTAGAGGCCTGCCTAGTGCCTGTACAATAGCAAAGTCTTCACTCGTGCCTATCTGATTACGAAGGTCCTAACTCGTTGCTATCTCAGTCCGAAGTGCCCGGTGTTCTTCAGTGGTGGCCACGAGCGGCGTTGTCGCAGAGGGCGCTCGTGGCTGTCGTCGTGAGAACGCCGCGCCGTGCGTGCCTGGCGGCGCGCGGCGAAAGTAAGTGGCGCGCACTTTGTACTTGTGCGACACCACAGCTGCAACAGGTGTGTAGCATTTGGTGGCAAAGTTATGAGACGGATGTTATGTTCCTGGCACTGTCGAATAACTTAAATGTTGAAATGGGAGCTCTGATTATCGCAAATTAATACCTTTGTCCCTTCGTGCCTTTTCAGGATAGATAGCAATAGGTTCATAAAAAAAACCTCAAATATGTTGTAGTCAAAGCATCCTGATGAAGTGCAGCTGTATCTAGCACCGAAAGGGCCACCTTCAGTCCTCGTGCTCCACAAATGCTTATATATGCAGTTAATGTAAACAGCAGCAAGTTCACCGTCAGCATTTCCACATACCATAATGGACGTTCAGGCCTTGGTTGCACTCCTTACTTTCTCAAGATACTTTGTGCCCCTCTTTGTGATGATTTTAACGGGTCCAGGATCATCGACAAGATTAGTCCCGTCATAGTTCCAGATATTTGAACTTGGAACTCATTCAAGTTCAGTACAGAGATGATTAAAATATCAGTTTCTACATCTTAATCAACAGCTGCCCTAGGTATCGATATGTTCTGAGCAAATCTCTGAGTAAGGATACTATGTCGAATCATAAATGCGTTCAGCCATTCGGTTCCAGAAAAATTACTTCTAAACATTTTTACTTTTCTTCCCTCGCGGTCGAGATATGCCTTCACAACACATCTAAGACCGAATCCTGTGTCAGGAAAACCATATTTTGACATCATTAAAGATTGAAAAACAAACAGTTGCTCTTTTAGAAAATACAGTGGGATGCCCTGGAGTCAAGAGACCTTTATTTTTTCATTTCTTTTATAATGTGTTTCTGTGTATGTCATACCTGTAAAAAATAAAATATTGAAGTTACAACACAATCCAACAATTAAAATTGTAACCGCAAAAGGAGGGTTGCTGCTATGCACAAACTTGCTTCTCAGCTGCATTGCGAATAGATAACGTAGATGATTTAATCTCATTAAGTGCTTCTTGTAAAGTTTCTGGCGTATAATTGCGATTGGGCGTGAGCCGACCCTTCTTTTCGAATTTGGAGCCATTTTATGATGTAAATGTTGGACGAAAACCAGAAATATAGCTCAATCCAAAATATAACTGTGATCTGTAGCATTACAGGACAACTTTGTGAGATCGCCACTGTGTTTCAATGTTTTACCCTGCTCCTTCAAATTTACAACATATCAATGAGAAACTTAAGGAAAATATACACTACAACTATGATTTTTTCAAATGTTTGTAAAGCTTATGGGAATTAACTACGGGGTCATCAGTCCCTAAATTTACAAACTACTTATGAACTACTTACGAACTAGGACGGCACAAATATCCATGCCCGAGGGAGGATTCGAGCCCCCGACCGTAGTGCCGACTATGATTTTTAACACAGGCTGCCTCAACATGTAATACTTCAATCTAAAAACACCTCCTCTACGCTGGTCTGCTTACTTCACTGTCAGGAATGCAAAGTTTCCGCAGAACGATATTTAAAATGGTAAGCGGCGCTAAACAGGGACTTGTCCATACTAGAGCTGCAACAAACCGTACGTGTTCCGTACTGAGTAACGAATACTTTGGCTGATAAGAAATACTGAATCGTTACTCATGAATACCTTTCGTTACTCGCATCTACCGTATCGATACGAACCTTCCCATGCATACATTTCGTTTTCACATCAACCGTATTGATACGAACTGTAACGAAAACCAAAACGGTGAATGCTTATTTTCTGTGATATTGTTTGTTATGAGATGATTAATTTTTTATAGAGATCCGTGACGAACTTTAAGTGCATATTGCATTGCTCTACGATTTAAGATGCAATTTTTGTTTTTAATTATTTTGGGTTATACTTCTTACCCGCGTTTGCAGATTAATCCTCCATGATCTGACGTCCGTTTTTAACGCAAATATCTATTTCAATGTATTTTCACCTGTAAAGGTTTCAATTTAATGGTTATTTATTTGATTTAGGTCTTGTCTACAATAAACATTTTTTGTAAACACAACTCAAAGGTTATCATCTACACATTTTCATTCATGACGGTATTATTTTAATTTTTAATGTCACATAAGACAGTATGACAGTCACGCTGCTCACAAATTTAGTTCTACTACCGTGATCAGTCACGCTAGTATTTTCCACGAAATATCCCGACTCTTTCTGATATTCCATGCCTGTAATGTGCGGGGAATGTACTCAAAATTGGAGGTTGTGTGGGTCTCGCTAATACTGATCATTTTGTTTGACAATCGCATTTTAATCGCGAGGGAAATGAACTTTACTGCTCCTCTCCTCAGTAGTATAATTGCTTCACAAATCAGTCATACAGCTTCTACGTGGCAAATTTAAATATTAAAGTAACATCAACAGTAAAAGCAAAAATTTTTCACTATTTCAAAGGCAATGTAGCCGCCGTATTTCTGGGCTGCGTTGCACTGGTAACGAGCGTAACGAGTAACGATACGTTTGTAGCAAGTACTGTTTCTTTTAGTAACGGATACACGCGGATACGTATCTTTTCTTTACTCTCACAGCTCTAGTCCATACCATTGCCGAGTATACTCAGGTAGTTTCTAATTGCTCCAGGAGATGGCAGCACTCATCAGGCACGCAGGTCACACTGAATGGAAGCTCTAAATACCATGGAATACTCGCGAGATTTAATATGTCGTGCGCCAAGTAGGTGTCACAGTGTTTCACCACCTGTCACAAAGTGACCAAAAAGACGGCGAGGAACCGGACACCGTGACTTCTGCGTGGTAGCTGAACACCTCAACCTCTGCGCCACGCCTACTTGGTTGGGACATGGCTACCGTTACGCATCTTGCAGCTCGCAGTGAACTTCAGTTTTCTCCAAAACCGAGGTCTGTTGGGGAAAAAAGCGGGTAGCCTCTACATTCTACAACGTATGCGAGACCCATCAAAAACCGTTATTTACACCTCCAGTGGCCTCCTTGTAGGAGCACTCAAGCAAGTAGCTCTAGTAGTGTTCAGAAGTCTAGACGCACAAGAAGGCTTCCATCAGTAGCTCGAAGATAACTTCTCAGAAAAATCAAGACATCGTGTTTCACTTCCTGATGCTACCACGAGTGTGCAACTGCCACATAAGATTCAAGCACGGTCTTCTTTAATTTCTATCGTTTTTTTTTAACACAAGATGTTCAGATGTTTGTGAAGGTTAAGGGACTTAACTGCGGGGTCATCAGTCCCTAAACTTAAAAACCACTTATGAACTAGCTAATACTAAAGACGACACCAACATCCATGCCCTCGGGGGGAGTCGAACCCCTGACCGTAGCGGCCGTGCAGTCTGTGACTGGTGCGCCGCAGACTAGTCGGCTACTGCGGCCGCCTTTAGAACACAATTTTCCTATTCAAACTGCTTCTAACCTCTGCCGGAGCGGTTTGACCGAAACACTTGGCGGTCGAGACAGAGCCGACGTAGCATTCCGCACGCCCGCAGCTGGTGAGCGAGTTCCCGCAGTGGGCTCTGGAGCTGCAGTTCAAAGCGACGCCGCCGCAGCAGCACCTCTAATTAATACCCACGGCGGCGCGGCGGGCTAGACTGCGGACGCGCCGGTCCGAAACACAAAACACGTTCCGCGGCGTCAGCTGCGCGTCGCGGCGACGCAGCGTCCCACGACGGCGGGAATCAACCTGTTGTGTACGTCAGTATTCACGGGGAAGCCGCTGCCACCAACACTCCGTAAAACCAGTGAAGCAAGCGAGCTCTCCGAATGTCGCTGGAACTTACGCAGAGCCTGGTATTGATGTATCTGGGATTGAGCGACATAAAAAAAAAAAAATTGCACCCGTTCGAATGCCCCGTTATTTTGGGTCTGTTCCCTGCTATGGAATTTTGCCTAGTTTCCTAGCAACCTTTATTTTCTTACGCTGTTCATGCTCGGGCGAAGTCGCGACGTCGGCTAATCATTTGCCGTGGTTGCTTATGGGGTGACCTTTATAACAGAAAGCACTTTTTAAATACTAATGGTAACATTTATTTTCCTAAAATGTCTTCCACTCCATCAGGTCGTCTGGTACAGCAACCAACTGAATATCTTCAAAAAAATTCAGTCTTTGTTGCAATGATTTATTTAATTCAAGGCGTTTCGCCTTTTTGGAGCATTATCAGAATCTGGAAAATTAAGTTAGGGGAAACTTTACTGGCCTAGTCTTATTATGAACAGTGATAATAAGAAAGTACATTACTACTGACGTTATAAAAATGTTTTAAATCGGTCAGATGTGAAAGGATATCGCACCAAAGCCTGGCAGCATCAACATTTAAAGGTGGTTTTTTATAACATTATGGAAAAAGCTATCTTATTTGCAATTATTAATTAAAGTAACAACAAGTCAGTCTAGATCGCAATTGCGATCTAAACTGACTTGTGATTGATAATTGATTTAAAGGTTGCAATGGGTGTAGGGCATCCAAAAAAAAATGTTTGTATAGCTTATGGGACTACGGAGTCTGAACCACAGATGGCAGGAATCTTGAAGATATTCGTTTTATAAGCAAAAGTAATTATACTTAAAAGTGTATGCGAAAATTCAAATGTTTCAAATGTTTGTATAGTTTATGGGAGTTAACTACGGGGTCATCAGTCCCTAAACTTACAAACTACTTATGAACTATCTAACACTAAGGACGGCACAAATATCCATGCCCGAGGGGGGGGGGGATTCGAACCCCCGATCGTAGTGGCCGTGCAGCCCGTGACTGGAGCACATCAGTCCCCTCAGCCACCGCGGCCGGCGTAGGGCATCCGTCAAAAACTTACGTCAAAGGAAAAATTCAAGTGCACTTAAAGAGCGGTCCTATCCTGTAGCGCCGAGACCGTAAGAACTTAAGAGAAAGTTTATAGAATTGCTCCTTTTTAACTCTCCCTGCACAGCGTTTTATAACTACCTCTTTGCCGAAACTAGGTACACGTCATGATAATCTATTAAAAAAGGAGAAGCTATGAAATTGAATGTACAGATGTTGCTACATTCTTTCAGTTAAATTTATCCATTTTATTCGTTCAATTTCACAGTTCCATGTTCCGCTTTTCCTTTTTTATTAGATTATAATGACCTGTACCTACTTTCGACAATGAGCTTCTTATAAAATGACTTGCAGGGAGAGTTAAAAAGTTGCTATATATTATTTAAACTTTCTGTTCAGTTCTTACGGTGTCGTTCGTACAGGATACGACCGCACTTTAAGTTCACGTGTATTTTCCCTTTTACGTAGGTTTTTGACGGGTTACCTACACCCAGTGCTACCTTTACATGCTCATTCTGCCGGCTTCGGTGCGAAATCCTTTCACATCCGACCGATGTAAGACATTATTATCAGGTCAGTAGTATCTATTTCTTATCACGGTTCACCATACAACTAGGCCTGTAAAGTTTCCCCTACCTTATTTTTCCAGGTTCTGATGATGCACCAAAAAGGCGAAACTCAGTTTTATTAGAGGTCATATTTATTTTCATTGTTTAATACGCAAATAATTGTTGATGTTAGTGTTTTCAGTAAGCCTATATACAAAAAACACTGTCGTTTGCTGCCAAAACGGACGTAGCTGATATTTAAAATTGTTTGTTTGTTCGTATTTTATACGCGGGCGTACCTTTCATCCGACTGCAGTGAAACTTTGTTAACATACTCCTTATAGGCATAATTGCATCTCCGTACGACACGTTCTTCAGGACATATGAACACTGAGATTAGTGAGGAACGTTATCCATTGATACCATTGAATTTACTTATAAAACTAACTAATTGTGCACTTATTGTTTAGGAGATATGACGTCATAAACGATGAGACGCGTGGGAAACTGCCGCAACATGTTTCTTGGTATTTTATGCGCTGCCGTATCTTTCTTTCGATTGTGATGAAACTTTGCACACTTTATCTTCTAAACAACAAGAAAGTCAGTGTAGATGTAACATTTTGCATGGCAGACGGTACTTTACCTACTAACGTCGAAAAACTTAACTTTTTTATACATATCTTGATGAAATAAGGTACATTTAACCTTCTAAATCATCACCGTCTACAGAAGATTTCAAACTGTACATACCGGTGGGTACCTTGCAAGAAACATGGAAGTAAACACTGTTAAGTAATTTTTCACGGATGAAGAATTCTGTAGACTGAGAAGGTGGAGTAGGAGTTCGACAGAGAGGCGAAAGGAGGTAATAGAGAAGGGACAAGGTGGAGATGGGCAGAGACAGGGGTAGTAGGAGATGAAATGGGAGGGTAGATGAGAAGATGAACAGAGAGATAGAGGGGGAAATAAAGGAAGGGAGAGAGAAGGAAAGAGAATATGGACAGAGAGACGAAAGAGAAGGAGAGATGGACTATCAAAAGACTGGGATAAATAAATTCCCGGGCGACGCAGGTTTTTCAGCTAGTTTCTTACAAATAAATGGCCTTATTACTAGAAAATAAGGCGTTACATTAACAGTGGGATATTCTCCAGTGCGTTCACAGATTTCAAATGAGTGTAATTTACCCGTTTCACACCAATACAAGTTATACAGCACAAAACCTTACCTTGTTGTCGTAGAACAGAAAAAAACAATAGCATCGAGTGTACCATCGTTCACTGTGGAACGCAATAACACTTATGTCATTTACTGATGTAGCTCCCCACCATACCCCATCCGGAGCAAACCTCATCATCTCCTCATGAGAACGGCAAACCACATCCATTTGAATCTGCGTACGATTTTCACCCCACACACCTCCCCCCCCCCCCCCCCAATGCCAAATTCACGATTCCTTTATGTCTAAGAATGTGTCCTACCAACAGAATCCTTCTTTTAGTCAAGGTATACCAAAAATTCTTTTCCTCCCAGTTCTGTTCCTCCTCATTAGTTATGCTAACACCTAATCTTGAGCATTCTTTTTGTAGGACCACATTTAAAAAACCTCTATCCTCTTCCTGTCTAAACTGTTTATCGCCCATGTTCGACTTCCGTGTATCGCAACACGCCACAAAAAATTCCTTCAGAAAAGACTTCTTTACACTTAAAATAATATTCGATGTTAACAAATTTCTCTTTTTCAAAAACGCTTTTCTTCCCATTGCCATTCTTCATTTGATATCCTCTGTACTGCATCCGTCATATGTTATTTTACTACCAAAGTAACAAAACTCATCTTCCACCTTTATTGCTTCTTTTCATAATTTAATTCCTTTAGCATCACTTGATTTTCTTAGACTGCTTTCCATCACCATAATTTTGCTCTTGCTGATGTTTATTTTATAAACTTCCTTAACAAACCGTCCATTCCATTCAGTTGCTCTTCTATGTTCTTGGCTGTCTCTGACAGAATTACAATGTCATTAGCAAAACGCCATTTTTTATTTCTTTATCCTGAACTTTGATCTCTTCTCCAAATTTTTCCTTGCTTTCCTTCACAACTTGCTTGATAAACAGACTGAATAACATTGGAGAAAGGCTACAATCCTATCATTCTTTCTTCCTAACCAGTACTTCACTTTCATGCCCTTCGACTCTAACAACTGCGGTCTGGCTTTTGTACAAGTTGTAAATAACCCTCCTTTCCCTGTATTTTACCCTTGCTGAGTTCAAAATTTGAGAGAGTGTTTTCCAATTAACATTGTCAAAAGTTTCTCCAAAGGTGCAATAGATAGAAATGTAAGTTTGTCTTTCCTTAATCTATCTTCTAAGGTCAGTTGTATAGTCAGTATTGCCTCCCGTGTTCCTACGTTTCTTCTGAATCGAAACTGGTGTTCTACGAGGTCAGCTTCTACCAGATTTTTCATCCTTCTGTAAATAATTCATGTTAAAGTTTTGCAACCTTAGCTTTTGAAACTGGTGGTTCAGTAATTCTGACATTTGTCTTCGCCTGATTTCTTTGGATTGGGGATTGTTACATTACTTTCTAAAGTCTGAGGGTATTTCGCGGGTTCTTACACACCAGGTGAAATAATTTTGTCATGGCTAGGTATACCACAGACATCAATAGCTCTGAGGGAATGTCATCTACTCCACGGCCCTTGTTCCGACTTAGGTCTTTCAGGGCTCTGTCAAATTCATCTCACGATATAGTATCTCCTATTTCATCTTTATCTACTTCCTATTCCCTTCCTGCAATATTGTCTCTGAGTTCACTTCCTTTGTAGAGCCCCTCTATATCCTCTTTCCAACTTTCAGTTTTCCCTTCTATGCTCAGAACTGATTTTTCATCTGAATTCTTGATATTCATACAGCTGTTTTTCTTGCCTCCAAATCTCTTCACAAACTTTTTGTGTTATGAAGACAACTTTACCTGTGGAACGAAATATTGCTTCCTTTTATGAACCTTTCGTTGCAACCAAACGCTGCACAAGGTATCACCATTGCAGCGCAGAACTGCAAACACAGCTCTCCTGAGAAAACGGACGTGTTCTAGAAATCGTCTGCAAATACAAGTGCGCATAGCGCGCTGTCACTGGAACTCTGCTGCCTGATTCGTCCTCGTCCAAATCACGTGCTTTAGATGTTTGTTTCACGCATGGAGGTAAGAATAAGCGGATGCGCTCTGCCGCCACAGCTGTGAAGCCAAGGGCAGCCATCTTGATCCGACCAAACCAGTGCTGTATTTCCATTGTTTGCGTATACTTGTCGCTCGTTTTTGGAAGGATTTTGCACTGTTATGGTGACTTGTGTGATGTTTATGTGTTCGAATCGTTCTGATTGTGACGGGAAATCGAACGAAATACCATTTCATGTGTAAATTGCCTCGCTAACGTTTGATTTCACAACTTTTATTGTGTACGAACCTATACAATATCTTTACTTGTAATGTAGCGTATTTTTCTCTTATGATTTTCGATTTCCTTAAGATGAAAGTTATGACCCCCGCTTAACATACACTATAAGGAATAAAATATAAATTAGATTTTTATTGAGTGAATCATTTCGAAAGCAAAACCTAGTTTCAATATTAATGAAACTTACTACACAAAGAAAAGATATCGTCGCTGTGCTCGTGGCGTTGGTTCACTCAGTCGAATTATTTTATCTGACGACCGTCAGGTTAGCTAAAGAAAGAACCCACATTTGTGATTAGTAATATTGTAGTAACAACTACTTTTAATCAGAATAAATGAGATTTTTTCATTTTTCGAGATTTTATTTTAAACAGAAACTTGAAAGAACCAGTTTGAGGACGTTACATGCGCATATGATGCAATTAGGGACTGTAAATACACACACAGTTATAACACACTACTAGTGTTTTGGTCGGGGTGTCATAGCGGCCATGGCTTCAAAGCGTGGTGCGGCTGGGTACGTATCGCCATCTGCCTTTATTCTAACCTCCATGGTTTCACGCCATTGACGTCACGAGCAGTTTCGTTACAAGTATGGATGTCGGTTATTGCTAAAACAACCGGTTTTCGGTTATACCGGTTCTTTTCATCTCCAGTTTAACCGCACTGTAAAAATTGCTCAAGATAACCGGTTTTTTATTGCTATTACTTCCAGTAGAGTTCGACCGAAACATGTTTTGCGGCCGAAACAGAAACCGTAATCGAATTTTCGGTTCTTCTAGTTTCGGCCGAAACCGAAACTTCCGAAATTTAGTTAAAATTTAGGTAAATTTATGTTATACGACAAATCACTAGTCTTTGCATATTTTGCACGATCCCTCCCAATACTACGCCTTCTTGACTGTGTGTAAGCCTAGCCAGGAGTCCGTAGAAGACGATATACGAAGCATACCGATTTACTGGCCTAGTATTTCCATCCGGTAGTTGCGAATATTGAGCCAACCACCAAGCCAGCGCATACGAATATCTCGTTATATACACTATATAAGTTGCAGTCAGTAAATGAACTTCAATCAGTGCTGCAGAAGTATTTCGAAAAATAAAGTCACAGTTCCGACTAAAAGTATGATTGTTGTCAATGTAAATTTACGCAAATTGAACTAGGAAAGCTGCGTACCACATGATCAAAGAATGTTCAAATGGGTGTCAGTTCTTATGAGACGTAACTGCTTAGATCATCGGTCCCTAGACTTAAAAACTACATAATCTAACTTAAACTAACTTACGCCAAGGACAACATACACACCCATTACCGAGGGAGGAGGGGGGACTCGAACCTCCGACTGGAGCAGCCGCGCAGACCGTAACATGAGGAGCCTCAGACCGCACGGCTACCTCGCGAGGCACCACATGATCAATGTTACCTAAACCCATATTGGTTATCTGAAAAGCCCCTCGCTTTCAAGGAATCACATTAATAAAAAAATGTTTAAATGTTAGTATAGCTTATGGGACTTAACTACAGGGTCATCAGTCCCTAAACTTACAAACTACTTATGATCTAGCTAATACTAAGGACGGCACAAATATCCATGCCTGAGGGGGGGTTCGAACCCCCTACCGTTGTGGCCGTGCAGACCGCGACTGGAGCGCCTCAGTTCCCTCGGCCACCTCGACCGGCAATTGTAGGAATAGTCCTGAATATTAGGGTCTACTAGTTTTAATTCTTTTAAATTATTTACAAAAAAACACATTTTGGGCCACTACTACCGGCAGTAGTCGTACTGGTTTTTTTTACCCGGTTCTTGGCAATAACTTAAAAAAACCGGTTACAACCGACACCAAATAAATACCGGGAAAAACCGATTATTCGAAACTAAAATACCGGTATCGGTTTTAACCGGTCGTTTTTTCCATCCCTAGTTACAAGTGGTCTGTGACCCACTCTGGGTGTCCGTCGTAACAGGCAGAGCAGCTACGATGGTTGCGGCGAAGGCAGGCGTAGGCAGAACTACTGTGCGCACACCTCTGTATAGTGCACGTCGCCAGCTGTTTCTTCGACCGCGGGTGGGCAGCCGACGTTCGCTTCGCGGCTCAGATAAACACGAGTAATTTCCCCACAATCGTGAAAAAATTAAAAAAAAGAAAAAGAAAAATAGGAAGAAAAATAATAGCGGAGTGGAAGCAGAGGCGCCCAGCTTATTAAAAGCGGCGGCGGCGGGCGCGGTCCGTCGCGTATCTGCCGCCGGAGCGCTTAATTTCCAGCTGACAAAAGCAGCGGTCGAACCGCGCTCGCTCTGTTTCATTACCGGCTGCGCCCGTCCGAACGAGCGCGGACGCCTCCCCTTTGTTTGTTTTAATTGCAGATGAATGTATCAGATAAAAGGAGATTCCGCGGATTCGCGGATCTTCGCACTACGCAGCTGACAGCCGTGTTCCAACATTTCTTTTTTTTTTTTCTTTTTTCGAAGCTGCAACGCAGATTAGTATTGGGCGCAATTTCGAGAAACACCTGCAAAACTCGTGGCTACCCTTCGGGAACAGCTGAACTGGTGACTATGAAAAATGCGACTACAAGAAGGACCGCAGATATCACAGCGAACTTTATTTGAAATATAACACGCTGTATCGTGCGACGTGTGGGAGGTTAAAAGTAGTGTGTGTGTGTGTGTGTGAGTGTGTGTGTGTGTGTGTGTGTGTGTGTGTGTGTGTGTGTCGGAACAATCGTGTCACTGTTTGTGTTAAGTGACAGTGCCTGATAACATTCACAAATAAGTTTTCTGTTGTGTCTTTGGCTACATAATAACTTAACTAAGCAATGAGACTTAGTACCTTTCTCTCCCCTGTTGGAATAATTGACAACTGACATACGTGTATGTGGTTTTGTTTTATGCGCAACGGAAAACACTATAAATTGTACAGTAGTTAATAAGTCAACTATAATAAAACTCGTAATGTATCTATACATCACTCTCGTGTGTGAGAAACAATGTGAGCAAACGAAATATTCAGATCTGTTAGCGTGCATCATATACTAGTGGCCAGACTATACATGCACAATTTGACTGCCAGAGCCAACAAAACAGCGTGCTACTACTTTGATAATTTTGTCACTTAAATAAACAGGATGTCAAACAAAGATATTTGAGATTAATTGGATACCAAAATCACTGCACCTGATAATGTGACTATCTGTTCAACAATTACCATACTGATTCAGTGTAATACTAAAATTTCCTACGAATCTGGTAAATATTTCAAGTATCACTCACTGCAAGTATTTCTTATCTCTTTACGTGATCTACTTCTCTTCTGATCAGACAGATCACTTTAACTGTTACTAACATTAACTGACTTAATAATTTGAACCTTCATAAAGACTGAGAAAAACTCTAACTATGAACTTTACTGGATTTATGAACAAATTACTTCCTGCTCTCATTAATAGACCAATTGATCATGACAAAATGACTACACTGGACTGTTCTATTTAGAATACGAATTTACAAAGACAATAATTATGCAACACTATCACAAGAAACAATGATCAGGATGAATTGCAATTCAAATTGGTGAAAGGAACGACGAAATTGTGAAATGTCTCAGGGTTAAATGATAAATGCAGTATTCATTAGCAAAAAAAGACAAACACCAACTACAATACTTCAAGTACAAGCTATCATTCATAACAACAGAAACGTACAAGTTTTATCTTATTAATGACAGCATTCATTAAGATCAGCTTTACAAAAATTACAATCTGCAGACTTGGCTGCGACTCTTCAAACCGGTTAAAGCCTTAAACCTTCCGATTTTTACTCCTCGAGACTAAGAAAGTTTTGGTTTACAGCAAAGATATTAAAATAAGTACAGCATGTTATATCGATTAATGAAATGATTCAAAACATTACATACATTTGTTTTCTACAGAATTATAGCTTACGTTTTTATACCAACATATGCTCAAGGCTGAATGACAGGCAAAATTAAGTGAAAATTGTATTTCGTACTTCTTTCAAGGTGATGAAGTCAGTAACCAGTGCTACTTCGGCATTGAATACCTACATCTACGCCCATACTCCGCAAGCCGCCTCCGGTGTCTGGCGGAGGGTACTTTCGCACCTTTGCCACTTTGACCTATATATATCAGTCGCGTAGTATTCGCGGGAAAAAATGACTGGTTGTGTGCCTCCCCGTGGTGGGCACTAATCTCTCTGACCTTATCCTTGTGGTCGTTTCGCAAGATATACGTTGGAGGCAGCAATGCATTGGCCCCCTCTTCAGGAAACGTACGCTCTCTGAACTTTGTCAGAACAGCTAGCCTCTGTGGCGGCGTCTGCCACTGGAAGTTGCTGATTATCTTCCGCGCTTACTAAATGCTGCTCTCCGTTGGATCTCCTCTACGTTCTCTATTAACCCTACCTGATACGGATTCTACACTGATGAGTAATGCTCAAGCGATGGCCCAACAAAACCTTTGTAATCTACTTCCTTTACTGACGGACTACACTTCCTGAGCATTTCTACCAATGAATCTCACAAGAAGACCACACGGGTATCGGATTTTAGAATTTTTTATATTGATGGTACATGCAGTTCACAAGACAAATAATAATCAGCCAAAGCCATTCGACTGAACTCTCAAATATTCACGAGAAAATCAACTTTTCAGTTTTGCAAGTAAGCGTAAGTACCAATAATTATATAAAACTCAGTATCTGATGGTTAAGCTCAGGTGGAAGCGTTCTGGCCATGACGGTACTATGGGTGGTTCAAATCCTGTCTATTTACTTTTATTTTTTATTTTTCGTTGTGTTCGAATACTTACACAATTTTAACACCTAACGGTAATTTTTATGAAAAGGGAATGTGTTTTTCTTTATTCGTAATTTTCGATATTTTATTGAAGATTGTTAATACTGACGGTTTCAGTAGAAAAATAAAAGTTATATTTTTCACAGTATTAGCTTCACTATTAGTTTACGACGGTAGTGTTTGATTGTTCAGCTTATGATGATCTACGACTACTGTTTTTGGGAAGTCATCTCCGTAGTGGTTGTTGTCGTGGTCTTCATTCCGGAGACTGGCCTGATGCAGCTCTCCACCCTTCTCTATCCTGAACAAGCCTCTTCATCTCGTCATAAGAACGACAACCTATATCCATTTGAATTTGCTTACTGTATTCATCTCTTGGTCTCCCTCTGCAATTTTTACCCCACACACTTCCCTCCAACGCTAAATTCACAATTCCTTGATGTCTAAGAATGTGTCCTACCAATCGATCCTTTTTTTAGTCAAGGTATGCACGAAATTCCTTTTCTTCCCAATTCTGTTCAGTACCTCTTCATTAGTTACGCGATCCACCCACCTAAGCTTCAGCATTCTTCTGTAACACCACATTTAAAAAGCCTGTATCCTCTTCCTGTCCGCACTGTTTATCGTTCATGTTTCACTCTCACACAAGGTAACACTCCACACAAATGCCTTCAGAAAGAACTTAAATGAACCGAGCGGTCTAAAGCGTCACGCTGCGGAGCGCGCGATTGCTCGCCATGGAGGTTCGAGTCCTTCCTGGGTCATGGATGTGTGTCTTTGTCCGTAGGTTAGTTTACCTAGGTTGTGGTAGTTTGTAAGCTACGGACTGATGACCACGCAGTTTGGTCCGATAGATTTATAGACATTTTTTTGCTTAAATCAATAGCCGCTGTAAAGAAATTTCTCTCTTTCAAAAACGCTTTCTTTCCCATTACCATTCTGCATTTTATATCCTCTGTACTGCGACTATCGTATATTATTTTACTGACGAAGTAACAAATTTAATTTACCACCTTTATTGCTTCGTTACCTAATTTAATTCCTTCAGCATCGCCTGATTTTCTAAGATTGCACTCCATTAACTTTGTTTTGCTCTGGTTAATGTTCATCCTACATGCTACTTTCAAAACACTGTCCATTCCGTTCAAATGCTCCTCCAGATCCTTTGTTGTCTCTGACAGAATTACAATGTCATCGGCGAAACGTAAGGTTTTTATTTCTTCACCCTGAACTTTAATTTCTACAAGTGTGCTGAAGGTCGCAAATGGAATGTACGTCCAGCCAGCAGGAACTTGTGTTGCAAGAATAACCATCAACGAGCAGGAGAATAGTCAGACGGAACGGCCCACAATAAGGCACTGCATCAATACTGGGGATCATCCACCAATTAGCCAGCGTTCGCATCCATCTGAAAGACGGATAATTCGGGAAGAAGTGGAGAAGATGTTACACGATGGCATCATTCAACCTTCGGAGAGCCCTCTTAAAGAAGAAGGATGGCACATGGTGACTCTGTGTCGACTATCGGCAGCTGAACAATATCACAAAGATGTTTACCTATTGCCACTCATTGACGGCACCTCAGACTGCTTGAAAGGAGCTACATACTTCTTAACTATGGACATGCAGACACGTTACTGACAAATTGAGGTTGACGAAGCTGCCAGGAAAACGACTGTTTTTATTACACGTGACGGCCTCTATGAATTCAAAGTAATGCCATTTGGATTATGTAATGGTTCTGCCACATTCGAACGTATGATGATAACTTGTTTCGACACTTACGTGGACGATGTGTCTTTGCTATTTAGATGACATTGCCGTTTTCTCGAAAAGATTTGAATAACATCTGAGTCGCCTGTCAACTGTATTGAAGTGTGTTCAGGCTGCAGGACTCCGCCTCAATCCAAAGAAGTGCCTCTTCTTCGCCAAAGGGATTAAAATCCTGACGCCCTGCAGAAGAACAGACGTTTGGATGACAGAAGAGAACACACCAGTGTGTTTCCACTGTGGGCGCCATGGACATGTCGTACGCTGCTGCAGAGAGAGAAGGCGAGTATTCGACGATTATTTTGTCGCAACACGTCAGTCATCAGAGCAGTTCTATCCCAAGCAGTAACCTGCTGTTACGTTCAGTCGATCTATGGAAGGAAGCCCAACGCAGTTTCCTGGACGAGGTCGCTCCCCGACCCGCCTTCGACGTTCACCGTCGCAGTACAGAGATACCGGCCGCTCGCCTAGCCGCTGTGTTCAGAAAACCTAGGTGAGGCGACCATGTATGGAGGTGAGGCCGCCGCAGATGAAAGTCCTCCATGGATGACAGTCGCTAAGATGTAGGGAAATATCATTGACGACATCATCGACGGCCAGCCTATCTGGGCACTAGTTGATTCAGGAGATTCCTACTCTGTATTGTCGAATGGTGACCGCTGCAAACTAAAAAAGGTAATGTTCTGCGAGCGAGCAGAATAGGGAGAGAGCACTGCATCCAGGGCGCCGCTTTCTTCCGCCCGGGCAGCTGTCAGCAAGGTTGGCTGCCGCCTCCCTCAGGATCGCAACTACAGTGTTTAACTTCCGCGTCAGCCAGGTGCCCGGTAGTATTCATTATGAGCTCTGCCGTGCCCTACGTCTGAGCGACAACTTTCCGCTGTGATGAGACGTGGCCAGGCAGTGGGACTACTGCGCGGCCTAGCACTGCACAGTCGCAGGTTTCTATGCATAGTATGTACAGCTCCTGTGCAGTAGCGGCGCTAACGGCGAGAACCGCACACATTGGCCACATCCCGCTAACAACTTACGGTCAGCGTTCCCACTCATTTTTTATAAACTAAAAAACACAATTTTCTTAACCGGTTTTCGGCTTATTAGGCCATCTTCAGAGTATTTACTGCTGTGTCAAAGAGGTTACAATGCTTAGATACAGTATGGGAAGAGATGACAAATGTCTTCACTTAGATCGACATATATAGTATAACACTTCTTTCACCTTGTGTTATTACAGTTATCAACCTAAAAACTAAACAGTAATAAATGAATATACAATGTGTAGAGGTAAAACAAGGAATAAATTTGAATATAACCTGGGAACTGGAACTACCTACTATTATAAACAAACTGATAATGCTGATAAATAAATATATATAAATGCCTTGATAATAATTTTGCGCGATAATAATAGATGGTGTTACATATGAGAGTTGTAAGACCAGGTTTGGAGTGGCATCAAGAACTTATAATGAATAGTTACTGCATTAGATTAAACTAAAACAAATCTGTCGAATTTCATTAGACAGATTTTAGTTTAGTCTAACGCAGTAACTATTCATTCTAAGTACTAATTTTATTATACATATTTCTTTTAGTTTGATCTAAAGCAGCAACTGATCATTCTAAGTTCTAATTTCATTAGACAGATTTGTTTTAGTTTAATCTAATGCAGTAACTATTCATTATAAGTTCTTGATGCCACTCCAAACCTGGCCTTACAACTGTCATATGTAACACCATCTATAATTATCGCGCAAAATTATTATCAAGTTACATATATTTATTTATCAGCATTATCAGTTTGTTTATAATAGTAGGTAGTTCCAGTTCCCAGGTTATATTGAAATTTATTCCTTGTTTTATCATCCACACATTGTACATTCATTTATTATTGTTTAGTTTTTAAGCTGATAACTGTAATAACACAATGCCAAAGAAGTGTAATACTATGTATGTCGATCTAAGTGGAAACATTTGTCATCTCTTCCCATACTGTATCTAAACATTGTAACCTCTTTGACACAGCAGTCAATACTCTGAAGATGGCCTAATAAGCCGAAAACCGGTTAAGTAAACAAAAATAAACTTGTAGAATACACACAAAATTGTGGCTTTTAATTTATTTGATTATGTTCTACCACGAAGCGACGGAAGAATCAGTAAAAATAAATAAAAAGTCTATATATATATATATATATATATATATATATATAAATCTCTGCCTTCGGCTTTGGCTGACACTGTTTAGTAAAATATCGTTTCTTTTTCGGTGCTGAAGACTGAATGTAATGAACTGATCTACGCAACATATTTATGCTTTATTTTCATCATGTAAAGACACAACAAAGGCAGAAATCAAATGTTGACACGTGAATGAAATACATATGTATATATTAGGTGTCAAATGTTGACTCGTCTGATATTTCAGATCAGTGTGTTGACGTTTCTTTACTTGTCTGTGTTGCTGCCTGACTCAGTGTCCACCAGGCCTTGACCCACTTGCCCACAGGCGTGCGCCGGCACCCCCTGTTCCCACCCCTTCCACTATACCACGTGTCCGGCGTCAGCTGGCGTCGCGGCCTACTTCAATATGGGCTTCCGGCCGTTTCGTTCAACTTACACTGCAATGATTCATATCACGCTTTTTTGACTGTCCTTATCGTTCTATGATCTTATCTTCATACAGGCATACAAATACATTTCATCGAATATTGCGAGAATGCGAACGTTTTTATATTAATATCAAAAATCAATAGTACCGAGGACATATACAGAATGGACAGGCAGTTGCTTTGTTTGACAGGTTTATGTTTCCTAACATAATTCAAAAAGTTTATATGTGATACCATGATGAATCTGTTGTTTTGTATCTTATGTAACCGAAACATCATTTCCTACTCTTCAAATTTCATTTTTACTCTGCTGAATACTTCTATATGTTATCGTTCTTAATACTTGGGAGGTAACATTTCTACTAGAAGTGCTCCATGATAAGTAAGGGAACCAATTTATACCTTACTTAGGGTCGGCGCCTCACAGACGAATGAAAATTTTCTGCTAAATAAACCTTCCAGAAACAGGCTGTCAAGTCAATACTTATCAATACCTTGACATCCATAAACGTCTAAATATGTTCCTTTAGTGCCTTTGTTTGATTTATTTATGCTGAATTGACTTTGTTTAGTACTCTGTAGCTACCTTCTTGTGTAATGGTATATCATTCCAGTGCCAAATTTCATTTCACGGGAATGTTTTTTCTGATAAGACCAACTAGTTCCCCTTTGCTGCTTCCTGAAGTGTACCTGTGTAGTGCCCTTAGACTACTCAACAAAAGCATCGCTGTATTTTACCTTGGCTTGGCATCACTCTCATTAACTGTCCCCTTCCTTCTTTCTTGTTCTACCCACGTTTCCAACTTTTGCTTCAATTCGCTTTCTATATTACTTAAATTTTTAGGAACACTGCACTTTTCATGTAATGATTTCATTTTTGTTTAGTTTCGCACAATCTACTCTGAAGCGTAGTTCTATTGCCAGATTCTACATGTGATTCCTTATGATTAAGTGAAACATAATCATTCTTTGCTTTCTCTAAATTATTTGGTTTTGAATTATGCATGTCAGTACATGCTTTAGCGAATTCTGTCACAATTTATTGACATTTCCATTAACTAATAATATAACATTATCCTGAGCCTGCATGCTTTCATTTAATTTCTTAACGCCGGCCGCGGTGGCCGGGGGTACTAAGGCGCTCCAGTCACGGTCTACACGGCCACTACGGTCGGGGGTTCGAATCCCCCCTTGCGCATGAATATTTGTGCCGTCCAAGTTCGTAAGTAGTTCATAAGTAGTTTGTAAGTTTAGGGACTGATGACCCCGTAGTTAAGTCCTATAGACTGTACAAACATTTGAACATTTGAATTTCTTAACCTTAGCATCTACACTGTGATTAATTTCAGATTTAAATATTTTTTAATTTTTTATCTAATTCCGTGTTTCCTTATCTATCTTTTTCAAGTACTGTTTAATTTGGCTTCATTCATTGTTCCCGGTTTTCTAAACGCACAAATTTACAGTTCATGTTAACCATTGGGGTATTTATTTCCTTTAACCTTCCTGAGGTGTCTTTCAGCCCGTTTTCTAACTTATTTTCTAACCTTTCTATGTTTTCATCTTGTGTGTGTTGTAACTCTAGTTTCAGCTCAGATATGCTTCCTTTTACGTGATCTAATAGTATTTGTTCATGTACATTATTTTTCATCTTGAGTAATCTCTTTTTTTATATTATTTTCTACCTGAAAATTATCTGCTGAAGCAGCTCTATGGCTGCTCAATACTGTTGCTTTCTCATCTGAATTGCTAGCGTAGGATTCATTGTCTCCGACGTTCACATTCAGATTTTCAGTTCACAGTGGTTAACAGCAATATCGTCTAGATTTTGTGTAGAGATTAGTTCTACGTTTTGAATAGTTAAGATATCTACACTATCAGAAACAATTGCAGAACTTGAATCTGCATTTTCATCTACAAATTTTTCCACATTAGTCTTTACCTTACAAGACTGATTAAAAAAATATTAGCTAATCTATTCCGTGCGCTCCAGTTGTGGCTGATACAGTGGGTCGTTACCAGTATTAAGAGCACAGCTTCGTTCTCTCATTCTCAGAGAATAATTTTAGTCACATTTACTTGCCACGTTTTTTATTCTTTTAACTCGAATTATTAGCACTACTTATTACTCTGTGCCATACGACTGAAATTATTTTACTTGAGTTGTTATGGTCTTGAGTCCTGAGACCGGCTTGATGCAGCTCTCCACCCTACTCTATCCTGAGCAAGCCTTTTCATCTCCTCATAAGAACGGCAACCCACATCCATTTGAATCTGCTTATTACATGCGTGTCTTGGTCTCCCTCTGTGATTTTTACCCCACACACTTACCTCCAAGGCTAAATTCACGATTCCTCGATGTCTAAGAATGTGTCCTACCAAGTGATCCCTTCTTTTAGACAAGGTATGCCAAAAATTCCTTTTCTCGCCAATTCTGTTCAGTACCTCTTCATTAGTTATGCGATCTAATCTTCAGCATTCTTCTGTAGCACCACATTTCAGAAGCCTCTATCCTCTTCCTGTCCGCATTGTTTATCGTCCATGTTTCACTCCCATACAAGGCAACATTCCACACAAATGCTTTCTGAAAAGACTTCCTTACACATAAATTAATATTCAATGTTAACAAATTTCTCTTTTTCATATACACTTTTCTTCTCATTGCCATTCTGCATTTTATATCCTCTGTACTGCGAACGTCATATGTTATTGTACTAGTCAAGTAACAAAACGCATCTACCACCTACATTTTTCGTTACCTAATTTAATTCCTTCAGCATCGTCTTATTTTCTAATACTGCATTTCAGTATCATTGTTCTGCTATGATTAATATTCATTTTATACGCTCTCTTCAACACACTGTCCATTCCATTCAACTGCTCTTCCCGGTCCTTTGCTGATTCTGACAGAATGACAATGTCAGCCGGCCGCGGTGGCCGAGAGGACTAAGGCGCTCCAGTCAAGGTCTGCACGGCCGCTACGGTCGGGGGTTCGAATCCCCCCTCGGGCATGGATATTTGTGACGTCCTAGTTCGTAAGTAGTTCATAAGTAGTTTGTAAGTTTATGGACTGATGACACCGTAGTTAAGTCCCATTGACTATACAAACATTTGAACATTTTGACAATGTCACCAGCAAAACGCAATGTTTTTATTTCTTCACCCTGAACTTTAATCCCTACTCCAAATTTTTCCTTGCTTTCTTTCACCGCCTGTTCGATGTACAAATTAAATAACATCGGAGAAAGGCTACAACCCTGTCTTACTCCCTTTCCACCTAATGCTTCCCTTTCATGCCCTTCGAGTCTAATAACTGTGAATAACTGTGGCCTGGCTTTTGTAAAAGTTGTAAATAACTCTCCTTTCCCTGTATTTTACCCCTTTTGACTTCAGAATTTGAAAGAGTGTATTCCAGTTAACATTTTCTAACGCTTTCTGGAAATCTACAAAAGCTAAAAATGTAGGTTAGTCTTTCCTTAATCTATCATCTAAGATAAGACGTAAAGTGAGGATTGCCTCCCGTGTTCCTCCGTTCCTCCTGAATCCAAACTGATCTTCCCCGAGGTCGGCTTCTACCAACTTTTCCATCCTTCTGTAAATAAATCGTGTTAAAATATTGCAACCATGACTTATCAAACTGATGGTTCTGATGGATTTTTTGTTAGGTTTTGCCTTTGTACCTTTTTGTCACTATTTCATCTCTCAATGCTATCCATTCCTCTTCTGCTGTTTTATTTCCCCCCGTTTCTGTCAATTGTTGCCCAAAGCTCCCTCAGAAATTCTCAAGAATTTCAGGTTTTCTAAATTTTCCAAGTCCCATCTCTTTATTTCCTACCTTTCTGCAGTTTTTTCAGTTTCAGCCTTACAGTTCATGACCAATTAGTTATGGTCAGAGTCTATATCTGCCCCTGATTATGTCTTACAGTTTAAAACCACGATCCGGAATCTATTTTTTTTTTTTTTTCATTATAAAGTCTATCTCATGCCTTCCGGTGTATCCTGATCTCTTCCACGTATACAACCATCTTTCGTGATTCTTAAACCAGGTGTTTGTTATGATTAAATCATGTTCCGTGGAAAATTCCACCAAGCGTCTCCCTCTTTCATTCCTTCTGTCTAGTCCATATTCACCTACTAGTTTTCCTCCTCTTCCTTTTCCTGCTATCGAATTCCATTGTACCATCACAATGAACTTTTACTCTCCCTTAATTGTCTAAAAAATTTCCTTTAACTCCTCATACACTTCTACAATCTCCTCATCATCGGCAGAGCTAGTTGCCATACAAACCTGTACTACTGTTGGTACAGTAGTTGGTTTGTTATCTACCTTGACAATGATAATGCGATCACTGTGCTACTCATAGTAGTTTACCCGCATTCCTATTTTCTTATTCATTATCAGTCCTACTCCTGTGATACCCACAACTGATTTTGTATTTATAATCCTGTACTCCCTGGCCAGAAATCCTGTTCATCCTTGCACCGAACTTCACTAATTCTCACTATATCTAACTTCAGCCTATCGATTTACCTTTTTTATTTGTGTAATTTTTCTACCCGATTAAGGGATCTAACATTCCACGATCCGATCCGTAGAATGCCAGTGTTGTCTTTCCGGATGATCACATTCTCATGAATAGTCCCCGTCCGGTGATCTGCATGGGGGACTATTTTACCTCCGGAATATTTTACCCGAGAGGATGCCATCATAATATGTTCATACAGTAGAGCTGCATGTCCTCGGGAAAAGTAACGGCTGTAGTTTCCCCTTGCTTTCAGCCGTTCGCAGTAACTGTGTGGCAAAGCCACATAAGCTTATGTCACAAGGCAAGCTCAGTTAATCATCCAGACTGTTGCCTCTGTAACTACTGAAAAGGCTGCTGCCCCTCTTTAGGAACCATACGTTTATATATCTTTGATGACATTACAGCGTTCAAATCAATGAAATAAATCGCAATTTGCGATCAGTTGTGGCTCCACTGTACTAGGTTTAGATGAAATACCGAAGTGCGGCGAATGAAAATTTGTGCGCGACCGGGATTCGAACCCGGGATATCCTGCTTACTTGGCAGACGCGTTGACCACTCCGCCACTGAGGACACAGTCTCTTCTCTGCACGTCTCCCGCCACACCAAAAGGAAGAGACAGTGTGGTCAATGGAGATATGAGTGTGGGGGAGACGTGCAGAGAAGAGTCGGGTTGTTGACTGTGTCCTCGGTGGCGGAGTGGTCAACGCGTCTGCCTAGTAAGCAGGAGATCCCGGGTTCGAATCCCGGCCGCGCACAAATTTTCATTCGCCGCAGTTCGGTATTCCATCTAAACCTAGTACAATGAAGCCACAACTGATCGCAAATTACGATTTATTTCATTAACCATACGTTTGTCTGGCCTCTCCACAGATACCCCTCCGCTGTGGGTGCACCTACGGTACTTACTTGTGCTTAGATAATAAAATGCTAGCGTCAGACTCACTTTAGCCTGTCTGCTGGTGCGCGTGCAGCCTTACTCTTTCGTAGATGCAGCTGTGCCGGTCTCCAGTCTGCCGTTTTTGTTTTGTTTTAACTGCTGATCCACGCCGCGCCTCCGACAGGTGCTGCTCTGTTGACACCTCCGGTCGCCGACCTCTCCTCTCTACGTCGGTCCATTCGCTGCCAGCCCCGCCTTCCGTTTTGAGCACTGTGCCATGTAAAACAACGTGTAGATACGATTCTAGGAGGTAGCACTTACGTATGCATCCCGGCTGATCACCTGCGTCCATTCACGTCAGTTGTGCATTCCGGTGGACTTGGTCGATTCCAGCAGGACAAAGTGACACTCGACACGTTCGGAATACTTATTATTTTTGTGTGGTGTCTGTTCTTTTGGACATGTCCGAAAGAACAGACACCACACCAAAATAATAAGTATTTAGACGCGACGACGGCGTCAGCTTCAATTACATCACCGCAGATGCGGTCATACGTCCGACCTCGCACGGGAATCCGAAATGGAGAGTGTAAGAGGGCATGAACGATAGGGGCGCTACAGCCATAGCGTACGACATGTGGGAATTTGAGACGGCCAGGAGGCGAGCACGGGTCGACACCTAGTGCGGCGCGCGGCTTGTTTACGTCCTGGTGTTTGCCGGTGGTCGCAGTGGGCATCGCGGCGGCGGCGGCTCTTCTGATCTTCAATTAATTGTAAGTCTGTTCCATGAATGATTATAGTGAAGAAAGAGAAAACAACGTTCAGTTTTCGTTTCATCGTAATGTTGACAAACCATCCGCCTTTGAAATTCATAGATGGCTCGAAGAAGATTTATTGCTTAACGACCCGGACATAATTTGTATTCAGTATGACACGTTCATTAACGCCCTGATTCTGAAACTAACTAGTGCTGAACTGTGTGAGAGGCTTGTCTCAGTTAATAACGGAGAACGTAAATTCCGTCACTTAAACGGGAAGATAAGCACGGTTAAATTACGCATGCTGGCTTTGGTATTCGTCACATTCGTGTTTTTAATCTACCATTTGAGATCCGCGATGAGACGATCCAACGATACTCGCAATCGTACGGTGACGTCTCCCATGAGGTCAAAGAGAAATGGTCGAGTGATTACTGGTTTCAATTTATAATGGCGTGCGTAGCGTTAAGATGATAATAAAACGGCACATCCCTTCTTTTATTACGGTTAATGGGCACCGTGCTTTTGTAACTTATAACGGACAACCTCAAACGTGTAGTTTTTGTCATGCTGTCGGCCATTACAGACTCCAGTGCCCCAAACGTAAGCGGCCGGTCCAATTACCGCGGGAAGATAACGTAGACCTGGGGCACAGCTACGCTGCCGTAGCCGCCGGACATGCCCGTCCCCACCGTTCCCCTGGACCGCGAGATGGAACCCGCTACGGCGGAAATCCCCGCGGCTGTGGACACATCCCCTGTGGCGAATAATAATGAGATTGCAATCCCCGAAAGTGACGCAAATGTACCGGATGTGGCTGCAAACAGTACAAATGACGACCGCGCTGTTACGGAAGTGTTTCAATGTCCTAACCCACCCAGTAGTGTATCTGCTTCCGAGACTGCGTCCAGACCTGTAGTCGGGTCAGAACACGTGGACGCCACCTCCGCGGCTCCCGTAGCCACGGTGGCGGCCACCGACAGTGATGCGGGGCCTGCGGCCTGCGGTGCGGTCGACCAGCCGGCTCCCGAGCCTCAGAGGGAGTCCTCCCGCCCCCGCAGCTCCAGTTCCCCCCGCAGGTTCGAATCCCGGGACGTTTCCCGCCGAGACCGCAGCTGGTCCTCCGCCCCCCCGCCAGCACACGCCTCGCAAAGAGGCGGCGAGGCGCGACGCAGGCCTCGAACCCCGGACCGCCGCCCGCCAGAGCTCGCGTGCCGCCCCCGCGACCCCGGGCGCCCACTCGCTGCCTCGGCTGGCCCCGGCCACCGACGGCAGCAGCGGACGGACTCCTCCACACCTGATCCCGACCACCGAACCGCCACGGTGCAGTCGTTGCAGTCGGTTTCGTCACAAAATCCGACGACCACCGACGCCGAAATGGCGATGGAAGCAGAGTCTCTTCCAGTTTCCACCCCCGCGGCCGTCAAACGGAAAGCGGAAGCCGACGACTCGCGTAACCGACGAGCTCGTCAGTCGGCGGAGGCTCTGTTGCCCGATGTGGACACGACTGCGCCGGGCGCAGCATCAGTGACGGACGCGGGCGACCTGGTACCACCCCCGCCGCCCCTCCCCCCCGGCGAGTGCGTCGATTGGACGGAGACTACTGCGGATGATGACGGGCAGTGAAAATTTCCTTATTGTGTTGTGTGACCGCCCTCTTTTATTTCGCAGCACGATTTTCACCGATTTTACTGTTTTTAATGTCTGTAGTTCATTTTATTCTGTGTTGTTTTATTACAATGACTCTTAATCCGGGACTCTGGAGTATTTTAACGGTTAACGTCAATAAACTGAGAAGTGCCCACAAGGCGTTGGCTTTAAAGAACTTTTTATGTGACAATCACTGCCATGTCGCGTTTCTACAAGAGGTTTTATATTTACATACTTTTACTGATTTTATTGTGGTGGACAATGTTTTACCCTTTGACACTACCGGAACCGCTATCTTAGTGCAATCCGACTTGCCTATTTCAAATATTGAACTAATGCCTAACGGTCGTGGGATTGCGATTACTATTTTAGGAATTATGTTTATAAACGTTTATGGACCGGCCGGCCGGCCGGCTACGGTCGGGGGTTCGAATCCCCCCTTGGGCATGGATATTTGTGCCGTCCTAGTTCGTAAGTAGTTTGTAAGTTTAGGGACTGATTACCCCGTAGTTAAGTCCCATAGACTATACAAACTTTTTTTTTTTTTTTTTTTTTTTTTTTTTTTTTTTTTTTTTTTTTTTTGCACCGGCCGGCAATAACAAGCCGGCGAAGGCACAGTTTTATAGCAATGATGTTTCTTATCTTTAATCTCTCAATGTTCATACTTTAGTACTTGGCGGTGATTTTAATGCTGTTTTAGAGGCCGGCCGCGGTGGCCGAGGGGACTGAAAATGTACATTTTCCAAAAAAGGGGTGCCAACTTCACAGGACTCCTCCTACGGCACCGCAGGGCGCAGGTAGGAAGGAATTCGCCCCCTCAGGGCCAAGTCAGCTCTGCATCTCACCTTGGCAAAAATCTTCCCTGCATCGTATTCCCGACAGCAATACAAAATTGTATGTACAAGACTCATTAAGACAATACATCAACAATAAACATCGATAATAAAGATGAGAGATGGGCTGCCATCTCTCAAGATGACTTTACGTTAATTACAACGTACTGTGTCCTTTCTGACAGAAAGTAACGAATCCAATCGCACAATTATGGCGATATTCCATAAGCACGTAGTTAGATTGGAAGACGCTTGTAAGGTACAGTATCGAAAGTGTTCCGGAAACCTAGAAATACGGAATGTATTTGACATACATTGTCTATAGCACTCATCAGATTACGTGAGTAAACAGCTAGCTGTGTTTCACAAGATTGATACTTTCTGAATCCCTGTTGACTAATGGCTCAATAGGTTGTTCTCTTCGAGGTAGTTCATTTTGAGAGAAGTATCCTGTGAATATGCTAAATGTATGTGTCAAAATACACCTGTGTTCAAAGTCATGTATCTCAAAATGGACACCTACCACATTATTTTCATTGACACCATTCAACAGAGTACATTTCATTCTATTAAAAAAGTATTTTCATTTTATGTTACTTTGGGTAAGGTGCAAATACTTCGCTTAAACTAATGACTTTTTTGTAATTCGACAAAAACTCTTGCACTGGTTCTTGGTGGCTATGCCACCACCAAACTCAGTGGCTCGTAGTCCCATATCCTAGAGGCCATTCCCGATAGCCATGAAAAGTCAGCTACGAGTGAGTTTCTTTACCGGAGGCTCCCAAGCCTGAATGTGGGAGTCCAGCAGGTTCCCAAATCGGAATATGAGTATACAACAGGTTCCAGCGCTGAATGTGGGTATCTAATAGATTCCAAAGCATTGGTCGGATCTGTTTGTGGTTCCCAAGCCTAACATAGAATTCTTCAGTTGGTAAATAACTATAAATTTGTTTCTTATGTTCAAAATTATTGCTTCTTGCAAACAGCATTGTACGGCCAATCATTGCAGCAGCTGGAACTGTTATGACTGCCATTATCAGTTGTTCTTGGATCCAGCATATGTCTCTTCTAGCAGGCCAATGAAATGATTGCGAAGCTCCAAGAGGATGCATGAAAGTAATCAAGGAATCTTTTTCTTCACATGAAACTTCACAGATGTTTCCTATCCACCATTTTCCATCATAAACGCAAGCGACATACTGACCAGTTCGTAGTTCAGTAATGGTCACTTGTTTAGTAGCAACTCTAGCAACTGACAATACAAAAACGCAGTCGAGACACGAATGAGAAGCGTGTGTGTGCCCTTTATTAGTGCGGCCGCAAATTCTGATTGGCTTGTGTGGTAGGCCAATGACCAAGGACTGCGATAACGGGTGACGAGCTGTGCCTAGCGGCCAGTATATGTGTTCTGATGGGGTCTCAAACTCGTAGGGTCGGGATACGAAAAAGACAAACTCAACAGAATTTCAAATTTTTAGGCGAAATTTTTGCACATTACCCAAAAAGAGACCAAAATGAAAATAGGTTTTCTTATAGAATGAAATGTTCTGTGTTGAATGGTGCTAATGAATATAATGTGGTAGATGCCCATTTGGGCCGGTCGCGGTGGCCGACGAGACTGAGGCGCTTCAGTCACGGTCTGCACTGCCACTACGGTCGGGGGTTCGAATCCCCCCTCGGGCATGGATATTTGTGCCGTCCTTAGTCTTAGCTACTTCTTAAGTTGTTTGTAAGCTTAGGGACTGATGACCCCGTAGTTAAGTCCCATAAGTTCTATAAACATTTGAATTTTTTTTATTTTATTTATTTATTTATTTATTTATTTATTTATTTATTTATTTATTTATTTATTTATTTTTTTTTTTTTTGAGCTGTTTTAGAGGATCGTGATTAAGAACCACGACCTATTAAATGCCATGAACTTCAGTTTTTAATTGACACCTTTAAACTTGTTGACGTGTGGCGGGTATTATATCCGGATACAACTTATTTTACGCACTTTTATCCAACGGGTCGTAGTCGACTTGATAGAATATATGTGTCGGCCCACCTCATGGACAATGTCCGTTTAGCGGAAGTACGACCAGTGATCTTTTCCGATCACAAAAGTTTTTATTTCCAGTTACTTTTAGCGCAACCGAGAGTTCCCCGTCGCAAAATCTTATGGAAATTCAATTGTAGCCTTTTAGAAGATAAACACTTTATTGGTAATTTTAACTTAAAGTGGCAAAAAATTGTACGCGATAGACCCGGTGATATCAGCGATTTAGAATGGTGGGTGGCAATAGCAAGACCGGCGGTCAGGCGAGCGTTACTAGAGATGAGTCGCGAGGCGGCGCGGTGCCTCGCGCCACGTCCCGCTCCCACCAGGGCTGTCTGCGCCACTTGTCGGACCGCGTGACGTCACAGCCCGCGCTGCTGCCGGCGTACCAG